>CM067518.1:11308550-12666050 GCA_034509495.1 Acestrorhynchus altus
TTGGTTTACCTCCTCATAGATCTGCCTAAGGAAGTTGATCTCATCTGTAAGGCTCTCCAGCTTAGCCTCCAGCTCAACCTTATTCATGTAGGCTTCATCAACATCCTAAAAAACACAAAACACTGGTTATTATTATAGATTCATATGATCAACTTAAGATGGACATTTATATAATATTAATTCTTATTTGCCTGAATTGTAGAAATACATGTGCACTAACCTTCTTGATGAGGACAAAGTCATTCTCAGCCTCTGTACGCTTGTTAATTTCATCTTCATACCTGCAATAACAAGAAATCTATGTTATAGAAATGGAAAATGACATATGGGTAAAGTAGAACAGGAATAGAGCATGTATCTGCTAGTGCATCTGAAAAAAATATAAAAAATATTTTATATTCATTACATGAAAAGTGACATATTTTAAGGCTTTTTTTGTGTTTCACTGTTTAACTCCATCCCAGAAATCCATCATCTCAAATTATTACAATATGTAATTTTGAGTTTGAATAAATTATTAATAAGACAGTGTCAACATTAAAACCGAAAATCAAAACTTGAAATATGTCACATTAATTGAAATTAATACAAAATATGTCAGTTTACCATTTTGAGTTAAATTATATAAAAAATTAACTTTCCTGATATTTTTTAATTTACTTAAGTTACTAAAATATATTTTCCATTTTAATATATTTTAGTAACTGACTGAGTACAGTAACTATCCACTAGGGGGAAGCAGTGTTATATCTCTGAGTGTCTCATGTCACTGCTTACTTGTCGACAGTTTATAAGAACATTATTTTTGTGGATTTGCAGAAACGGTGCGGCATGATTTTTATTCAGTTGGTTCTACAGTAATGCTAAATGACTCATGCTGTTTTTTTCTTTTATTCATTTTAGAAAAGCACTTATAGTATTATTCAGGATACGATAGCACAGTGGTGTAAATCCTGTCCCTGAGAGTAAGTTACACAATGGATTTAGCAAACTAGGGTGTGACCTTGTCACAGTTTAACTTCATAAGCCATAATGAAACATAGCCTGAACCTTTTCCCAAAACTCCAGTAAAGCATTTTTCCTCTTCTGTTTGCATTTATGCCCTGTTTATGCTGGGAACACTTAAGTGTGCCCAACAAAAGCTAGCATTCACAAAACTTGGCATCGTCCATTGACCACAACCCAAGAGTGGAGAGCTACCAGCCAATGACTCACTTATTCTTGAAGTCCTCCACCAGACCCTGCATGTTGTGAAGGTCGGCCTCCAGCCTCATCTTGTCATTGCCCAGGCTGTCGAGCTGTCTGCGCAAATTGGCAATATAGGCCTCGAACATGGCGTCAATGTTGGAACGGGTGGTGGTCTGGCCCTGGAGGAGGCTCCATTTGGTCTCCAGCATCTTGTTCTGCTGCTCCAAGAAGCGTACCTGGGTGGGCGAGAAGAGAATGGGGTTATTGTTTCAGCTAAGGCACAAATGAAGATTGCCGCTGCATTCAGTGTTGAATGGAATTGTGGTTTCTGAGCCAGGCTGACATTTAATGCAGCAAACCACAACCACATGCCAGCAGGCACCATGTGAGATCAGTCAGCATTACAGGAGCCCCTTTGGCCTGCTGTTATATGGAATTAAAGGCTGTTTTTCAGGACAGCAGTGTTTTTCCACAAGGGAAAATATGATACACATCCTTTTGCAGAACCAAAAAGAGGAGACAGTTGCTATCCTAATTTTCCTGTTTTGGGGGTTGGTGGGGGGTAAGGTTGCGATGTCAACCAAAGCTGAGTGGACTTGTTTAAAAGGTTATGTTATGTATTGTAATCTGGCTGGCTCGGTTTGCTCGAACATGACACCATTTCTCCAGATTAAATATTAACTCTGTAGAGCAGTCCAGGAGGGTCAAGCAACAATAGTTTTTCTGTCTGATGGTACAAAATGGTCTCAGCACAGGACAAATAAACTACTTGTGCAACTCAAAAAATTGGAATTTTGATGGTAATTTAAAGTGACATTTACATTTAAAGTCACAGATTTCAAGCTTTTTTCTTGTTGTAATGTTGAGAAAGTGGATTTCTGATTGTAATGAGCTATGAGCCACACTGATCAACAGGAAAAAGCTTCAAATCTTTATCTTTGCATGTGTGTACAGACACATTTCCATAAGTTTCTTCTATTTTTGTTTCAGCTGACTGCCCTGGAGCAGTCTGTTGGAAAGGTAAACCATTCATTCTGAACAGTGACACACCCTGTTCCCCACCCAACCACACATCTCTATTCTTCTTTGCAGCAAGAAGTCATTACAGAAGTCTGCTGTGTCAGAAATAGGAAGCTATTATTTTTGCCATCACTTGCAGTAGCATTTCCTGATGCCAAACGATTTTGATCCTTAGGTACATTGACTTGGTCTTCAGACTTTTATTACCCTTAAGCTCTTCTATGATACCATGATTATTCTTCACTTAGAGATCTCAGATCACAGACTTAGGCTGCTTAGAGATTATCGAGGATTGATTCCAAATTATTTTGAAACTGATGTGAACCTTTTATTTGGACCCAGCTAAGGGAATGAATGTGTGAACTCAGCTAAGGAACCTTACAATGTAAGATTTCAACCACCCCTATGGCTACTCACCTTGTCAATGAAGGAGGCGAAGCGGTTGTTGAGGGACTTGATCTGCTCTTTCTCCTGGGTGCGGACAACCTGGATGGTGGGGTCGATTTCCAGGTTCAGAGGGGCCAGGAGGCTCTTGTTGACTGTCACAGCAGTGATGGGTGTCACAGCAGGGCCACCCATGCCCATTCCACCACCCATGCCCATTCCACCACCCATGCCCATTCCAACACCCATGCCCAGACCCATGCCACCTCCATAGGCTGTGGTACTGCCGATAAAGCTACCACCTCCCAGTCCACCTCCCAAGCCACGGTTGACCCCTGCATAGGAGCTGCGTGCAGTGTAGTTCTGTCTGCTGATGCTGGGTCCAGAATAGGACATGCTGCTGAAGCTCCGGGGAGCAGTTCCGGAGGAGGAAGACTTGACAGTGTAGGATGTTTTTCTAGTGACCGACATTTTGTCTCTGGAAGTTCTGAGTGAGAGCGAGCAGGACAGAGAGAGAGAGGAAGAGAGCAGCAGTAGGGAAGGTGCTGTGCTGTGCTGGAGAAACCCGAGCAGCTGGGCAGAGGCAGTGGACACTGCCCCTCTAAGTATAGAGGCTGCAGAAGAGGGGCGGAGTCAGATTACTCTGATTGGTGGGAAATGAGGGTTGGAGTAAAAGGGGAGGGACAGAAACTCAACACTCTGGTCTGACATTCTTCCTCTAATCATTACCTGGACATTCAGAGCAGTCACTCCGCCTTTCTCTCACTCAGAGGCCAGTTTCTGTGGCAATTCTAGCAAAACAGGATTTTTTTTTCACAATCTGCTGGATGTTTAAGTACTGAATGAATGTGTTTAAAGGTTTATTTTACATTCTACACATTTTGTGAAAGTGCATTTTAGATCATTCAGAATGAACTTTAGATTTTAATTTGACGTTTAAAAATGAGGGTTCCTCAGTAAAGAAAAGGGGTTCTATATAGAACAATGAACACTCAAAGAACCCTTTGCATTATTAAAGACTTTTATGCATCAAAGGCTGTTGGAGAGAAGTGCAGCTTTCCCTCTGCAATTAATAAAGTATTTCTGATTCTGAAAATGTGCTGCAGACGGTTCTATAAAGAACCTTTTTCACAAAAGCCCATTCTCCATTAATCTAAAACACCTTTTATGATGTGAAGAACCCTTGTTCTTGTAAAGTGTTCTGTGAGTAGTTTTGTACAGAACCATTTCTTTACTGAAGAACCCTTATTTTTAAGTGTGTATTTTCATTTTCAGTCAAGCACCCTGTTTGTTTCTAAATATGTACATTACACAGCTACTGGAATCAGATTCACTGGATGAGAGGGATGTTACATTGTAATTTTAATGGATTCTAGCCAAAAGTACAGTGAATAACAAAGCCCCAGGACATTCAAATAAATACCTCATCTTAGAAAGGTCTAAAAACTTTTGCCTATTCAAATGAGCTATGCACTGGCTTCACTTATCTCTGCATACTCCTGCGCAGACGACACATCATAACTCTTGGTGATACAAGTCATAAAGTCACATACGTGCTCAGGTCCATATCATTGCCTTAAAAATACCTGTAGCAAGCATTTTCTCCCTTTTTAAATGACACAGTACAAGGCAAACATGTCACATCCAAAGAACTATGCTTAGTTTGCTAGGACACAGCTTTTACAAGCATGACATTATAACTGATTACTGATTTTCATGTTAATTGTAATTTTTTTTCATTTGACCTTACATTTTCAATTTGAATAAAAAATGAATTTACTTTTATTGCTAATAATATTCTAAATCAAATCAGAATGTATTTGTATAGCACTCTTCACTGCTGATGTTTTCACAGATTAGCTTTACAGAAATCAAAAAATAAAAAGGTGAACAACACAGGAATGAAGGATAAGAAATAAACCCCTTACTGAGCAAGCTAATGGGTGAAAGTGGCAAGGATAAACTCCCTCAGAGCTGGAGGGAGAAACCTTGGGAGAAAGCAGGCTCACAATGGAGGGGACCCATCCTCCTCCGATCAAACTACTTATACATAATTATTTAGGGGATAACTAATTCTAGAGGAATCTAATGTTACTCTTATCATTTATTATATTTTTACCCATTTTTATTTCACTATACAGTCAATTTCAATTCAATGTCCAAATCATGTGCACATTGGCAGTTTCTTGACAGAATAATTTTAGTTGTGGGTACACTGTCAACTCCTTAATCTGCTGTGAAGCACTTTGAGCTGCATTTATGTATGAAAAGTGCTGCACAAATAAAGATTATTATTGTATATAATAAATAAGAAGTAACAAGGGGACTTGAGTGACTTTTATTTTATGAAATCATCAAGAAGAAACACAACCTAAGTCACATTTTAAGACTCTGCCTCAGGAACATTGGCTTTTGCCTTGCTGGAAACTGCAGGTCTCATAAACTAGGCCCACTTTACAGTTGTAATGTTTTTACAACAGCGCAGCCTTTAGGCTTAGACCTTGAACGGTAGTGTGATAGAGTAACAATAATGCCATGTTATATGACACACCACAATAAGGTCCAGTACAACTTAACAATTTCAGGCTTTGCTGACAATGAAGGCAAAGTGTTGGGTAGGCCTATCACAATACATTTTTCTGGACAATATTCTGCCATAAATGATTGTGATAAACAATATTATTGTCATTTAAAGATATTTTAGGCCATTAATATAGTGATAATGCAATAGTGTAATAATGCAATTACACACCTTGAGAGCAACGAACTATTAATTATTTAGACTATTCAGATATTGGAAATGGAATATAGCATTTAATTTTGAAACTTTAAACACAACAGGCAATAATGTGGTCAGCAATAAATACTAAGGTCATGTGTGTATATTATACAGTATGTTGATAATGGAATTATCATGATAGGCCTAGTGCTGTGAACTATTGGCTAGATATTTTTGCTAAATCTATGTTTCTTTTTTGCAATTGATAAGAAAGTTGCCACTTTTACAAGGAAACTTTAAACTCATTTGACCTGGAATTACCTGCATTTCTCCCATTGAGAACTGTGTTCACAACAAAAAGTGTGACATAATGCAGCTATGCAATGCATTTGGATTAAAAGTGTCAGGATATTTTAAATGCAACTATATGTGTAATTTTCATAGCTTGAAGTGTTTCCATCCTTGCATGAGGTATGTTTCGGGCTTAACGCTATACACTCATTGACTGACACAGCAGTCTGTGTCAGGTGACTTAAACCACTATTTAATTTCTCTGCACCAGAGATTACCTTAATTTAATTTAATTACAATCAGACTGAGATCATAAAAAGCCATAGCAGATTATATATGGCTTGAAATCTTCAAATTGAAAGAAAGTATCCTCATTCTAGAGAAGAGTATCACTTCTGCACATGTTCAATGCTTGGATTTATAGCCCACACATGGCATTAGACATGGTGCCAATGGATTAATGTTTATCTGTTCCAGAGAGTCCTGTTCTATTGGTTGTACTTCCCTACGGGGAACTTTGTGTGTGCATTTGCACATCTGTTTCAGCAATGGGTGCAACTTAAAATAGTTGAATATGTTCATTAGAAGGGAAATCCACATTTGTACATAAAATGTATTTCTCTGAGCCTCAGCAGAGATGACAAATATTGCATATTGGAATCAGCCCATAATCAGCTTTCATATTAGTAGTGCTGCTAATATGTGTCCTAATGTTTACAAAAATGTCCGTTACTATTTGTGTTCTTTCAACAATGCACTAAATCCAGTTAGTTGAATCATCTTAAACTAATTCTATACTATATGTACACGAACTGAGTGTAAACCAATGCCTTTACATTTACTGATGCTTTTAATTTTTTAAGCAGGCTGAATGTATCTGCAGATAAACATACATATTGGTGTAAATTTATATTTAAACCTGAATGAGTGGAATGGGGGAACAACGCTGCAATATGTTTAGATACATAATTTCAGTGCATTTTGTTATAAATCACTTCTTTTCTGAGATTGAATCACCCTTAAGACCTGTTGCAACGGGAACCTGGTGTGGCCTTGTCAGCCTTGTTATGCTAAATACTTTGACAGATAAAGATAAAAAAAGGTGTTGACTGGTTTCCCCTGAAAGGCATCTCGATTGATCTGATCAGTTTCATTTCAAGCGATCTTGCACATTCAACTGAAAGTTAATTTACTAATTAACTGCTGTCATTAATGTGCCATTAATTTTGCTAATCACAGTATTCTGTGATTTACCCTTAGAGTCCTAGGCCAATTTTTGCAGAGGTTTTCATAGTTTCACATAATTTTACACACTAATTTCTCAAATATTTTAATATTATATAAGTATTTATAGGAGACCACACATAGTAAATCCTAGGTTACCCAAATTTGGAAAAAATGAGAATTTAAATATTTGTATAAATTGAACCATGTTTTAATAAAAATATACATGTGCCTAACGTTTTGGGTTATATTTGTTTGTTTGTTTTTTGATTATGAGGACTATATAACAATTTTGATCTTAGAATATACACCTGAAGGCTCCTTTGGCATTTAAACTGGGGTTTAATTCAGTTTGAAATGAGTGAATTTTAGGTATGTTAAATAGGGTAGTTTGTTATGACATATGTATTATGTCTATAGGTTATTCTGATCCTGTGCATGTGTGTGTGTGTGTGTGTGTGTGTGTGTGTGTGTGTGTGTGTGCGTGTGTGTGTGTGTGTGTGTGTGTGTGTGTGCATGTGTGCATAAGGGGGAGATGATATATTAAATCCAGTTCTTTTATGAACATCAGTCTTATAATCTAATTAAAGACATTTATAAGTTTATGCTTTGATAACTGCAGTTAATTGACATGTTAATTTGCTAGACTTGGAGTTCTTTTCAATACTGTCAGTACCTCACCAGCTTCACTGCATCATTGGGATGTTTGTCAAATTTACGGACCAGAAGACATTTTTAATTGCACTCACATTTGGCAGTGGTGGCCTCTGTGGGAAGATCAGCTAGTTTCAAATGCAACACTGCTTTATTTGGTTCACTCTGTCCACTCTTCAGCTAATAACGTAACTGCCCTTTAAACACAAACCGAATGGAGAGATTTAACTGCTAACAAATTTTATCAGAATCATCTTGACAGTCAATCTTGCATTTTTTTATACCTGTGTTGTTTGCAATTTAGATACACTGCGACTTAGAGACACCAGACAGGATGAGCAGTGGCCCACCTGATGAGGGCTGAAATCTCTTTCCATGTGAGAGAAATATGCCCCTTTGAACCTATACTGTCTTAGATCATTGTCTTAGCAAAAGGTCATCTCACACCTTGTGTTGAACCTTATCAAATGGTCGTCTCTTACTATCTGTGTATACAGTCAACCCCCTGAAGAGTGTTGACGAACACCAATCTGTGTAAAACATTCCTTTCTCCACGTTCCTCGTCTATATGTTAATACAAGCAACCCACCTTTGTGTATCACCCCAAGTGACCTTACCTTCATCCCCTATATACCCCTCTTCCACAAATGTATATAAAGTCCTCGTAAAATCCATCAGATCAGACTGGATGGACTTGCAGACTGGAAAGACCTTCAGACTGGATTTAGATCAGACTGGATGGACATACAGACTGAATTCACTTCAGAGAGTGATCAGAGTGATCAGATCAGAGTGGATCAGACTGAGTTGACTTCAGACTACAAACCAGTGAGACGAACTGAGAGACCAACCAGACTACTGACCAACTAAGCTGTGTCCATATATGCTTCTCTGTCTGCATCTGAATAAACCCATGATCTGAACCTCCAGTCTCCTGACTCCTGTATGCCGAATTTCTAACAACTTGGTGCCGTGACCCGGATGGCATACTGAAAACCTACTTGGTGAGTAAAAACGCCATCTTGAACTAAAGAGAAATTCAGGCTTTATAAGACATACTGATAAGGAGTCCGTTAGCCCCTCTAGAATTTAGAGGTGTATTTGTTGTTACTGCTGCTGTAGTTATCCCCTCTGAACTGAGGGATGTCTAGTTTGTCACTGTTAAAACCTAAGGTTTTGTGGCTGTTATCCCCTCTGAACTGAGGGAAGTCTAGTTTGTCACTGTTAAACCTAAGGTTTTGTGGCTGTTATCCCCTCTGAACTGAGGGACATCTAGTTTGCCACTGTTAAAACCTAGAGTTTTGTGGCTGTTATCCCCTCTGAACTGAGGGACATCTCATTCGTCACTGTAAAAACATAGTTTTGTGGCTGTTACCCATCCTGAATTGAGGAGGGTCTTTTCTTGTTTTATTCTGTTTGGGTGTTTGTCACTAGCTAACTCACCATGGTTTCAAAAGGCCAAAATGTTCAGAAAAATGGTAAAGATCCCTCAAAACCCCTTAACTATAAAACCAGCACACTAATTAAGGGTGGGACTGAAATGCCCCAGTGGACTGACTCTGAATTTGAAGTGCTAATTAACAACATAATCAAAAAACACATTCATGAGCAAAAGACAACTAAGTACTTTTCATGCAAAGGTTTCTCTGCTGATAGAGAATGTTAAGCAGTACTGGGAATGCAAGTTAAAAGAAGCTGAGGGAAAGATCTTAGAGCTAATCCATGAGTGTAGAAGACATAAAACTGCAACCAAAAATGCCCAGAGTACATGTGAGAATCTTCAGCGGACACTGGCAGACATTGAACAGCAACATGCAAAATTTAATGCTAAATCAAGGTGTCAGTGTCATTCTTTGTCTGTTGCCCTTCCACCAGGTGAGCCATGTTACACAAAAGATGGAGATCTTACAGTGTCAGCCAGACTATATCCTGACCATTCTGATGTATCAGAATCTTCATCCTCTGATGAGGGTTCAGATTCTGATGGTGGTAAGTCGTTTTCAAGGCGAGTTCAGTTGAGACCTGTAACAGCAGTATCTTCTGAGGTACTTAAGGGTAATGCAGGAAGGGAAACCAGAGTAGAAGTTGGTCACATTCCTTTAGATTGAGCTACCTTGGACAATCTGTCCAAGCAGTTACCTTCCTGTTCTTGACAGCAACAAGTTCAGAGGGAAGCTCTGGATTATTCTTTCTCACTGTTCCAAACATTGTAACCTTCCTTTTGAGAAGTTCCTCAGTCAGGGAGTAAGACGTGAAAAAAATATCACATGTAATGTTATGCCCATGCAGTCCTTCAGCCATATCAAGCACAACCCTTGACTTCATTGACCTCAGGCATAAGAAAAGGAATCTCTACTCACTGCACCCCAATGATGCTGTGGCCATTGCAAGTCAGGTACTTAACATTACAGATGGTAGTCAGCTTGCAAAAGAGGTACTGAATGCTTTAGGTAACAAAAGCCAGGACCTTGAAAGAGGATGGGATGCTTTTGATGACTGGATTACCTGTAAATGCCGGAAAACTACTGACTGGGGGCAGATAACCAAATGTAGACAAAGAAAAGGAGAGTCTGCAACAAACTTCTGTGAGAGGTTTGAAAGAGTTGTTTTGCGTCACTCAGGTATTGATCAATACAACCATGAAAACATTGACAATACATCTGATGGTCCCCATTTTGGACAGCTGATTGATTCACTTCAAACCAATCTAAGACAAGCTTTGGTTACTGCTGTTCCAAACTGGTGGAAAACTAAGTGGGGTGACCTTAAAAATGAACTTGACCGATTGGATTTTGATCTAGAACCACGTCATGTTCCAGCATCCATACATGTCCTAACAGACAATGGTTCTAGTGAAAATCTTAATCACAAGGTTATTTGCCAGAAAGATTTGTGTCATTATTGTCATAGAGCTGGCCATTTCGCAAGGGTCTGACATAAGAAACAGGCTGACAGTTATAAAAGGCATGCAAAGATGAGCGACAACACGGCAGGAAACCCTTCTAAGGGGGTTTCACAGGAACCATTATCTTTAATAATCAGGACCTTGCAGGGAGTCACAGAGCAATTGTCTTTGGTATTCAGTGCCCTGAAAGGTGTCACTGGGATATCAACAGTTTTTCCTGCTAGAATTTAAACCAGTTCATCCTGGTGCTTCAGCTTATCTGTGTGCTATTACCTTTTAGAACAGTGATTTGCTGATTTCAAATCACAGAACAGAATTTTTAAAAATTCTGCACAGATTGAGCTTAGTAACATTAGTATCATGTTTATAACAATGGAGGAAGTACATGACAAATGCACAAATATTTATTTTAGTTGATGTCTTTATGCAAACAAAGCCCTGACAAACGTCAGTTTGTTGTGCTGGGACAAACGGTTACTCAGAGTTTATGAGGAATTATGCCTGCTATAAGAAAATTAATGCAATGTCACTGCAGGTCTTGTATTGTTTTTAAGCAGAAAGTTTTAAAACCACTATACGATCCACTCTAAGTGTACCCTGAACAAAATAACAATTGTACACTTAGTTTAAACATTTATGACTAATTCACAAGTTTGAGTCCCTGATCTCTGGAACTCTAAAAATAACTGAATTAAAAAAGGTGTAAGTCTAAGGGGGAACTCAGGTAAACACAGATGATGTTACCTTCCTGTTCTTGACAGCAACAAGTTCAGAGGGAAGCTCTGGATTATTCTTTCTCACTGTTCCAAACATTGTAACCTTCCTTTTGAGAAGTTCCTCAGTCAGGGAGTAAGACGTGAAAAATATATCACATGTAATGTTATGCCCATGCAGTCCTTCAGCCATATCAAGCACAACCCTTGTGCCCTGATTTTTTTCTGGTGCTTTGCCAGGAGATTTGCCTGTGCACACTTGCATATTCCAGGCAAAGGTGGACTGTGCATCACATGCTGCCCATATTTTGATGCCATATTTGGCAGATTTGTTAGGCATATACTGTCTGAATGGACAGCGCCCACAAAACACAACCAAGCACTCTTCGACAGTCACATGATGGCCTGGATTATAAAGCAGGGGTAAACGCTGCACCCACTTGTCCCACACATTCCTTATTGCAGCAGGTTTGTCAAGTTCCTGTCAGCCCTGCCCTGTTTGTTTGTCATCAAAGCGTATGACACAAGACAAAATATGCAGTGTCTTCGGAGACATGGTGGCTGAAAAAATTGCTCTTCCAGTCTCAGCATTCCAAAGGCTTGCTGTTGCTTTACCTTTTGACTTGTAAACTCCTGGCAAAATTAGCAAGCCAATGTAGGCTTATGTCATCCCAAAAACAATATTTTTTTTTGATGACATTATGAAGAGCTTGAATGTCATCAACATGGCTGACTGCATATCAGGTGGGTCCTGGAACCATTTTGATAAAATTACTGGTGCTAACAAAATATATCAACTCAAATATATCAACTGCACCTGCAGGTGTGGTCATGTTAGGTCACACACACATGATAATTTTATGCTTTATCAATTGTCCCCATCAAATTAGGAAAAGTCATGAAATATGAAGCAAAAGAAAAAAAGTCAACTATTATTTTTTGAATGATAAACATTGAATGGGGTCAAATTGACCCCAAAGACGATAGGAGGGTTAAACCATGTGGCTTTCAGGATTCGGTACTAAAGTTAGCCATACATTTTCAGGTCAATGAGTCAATGGTGAGAAAACTTGACAAACAATCTCTAGAACCTAGATGGGATAGTCCATATCTTCTTTTGATTACTGAAAAGAAAACATGGATTCACGTTTCTCTTTGTAAGGTTGTGCCTGCTCCTCAGGGATAAGTTTTAGGGTCAGTAGAAGAAGAGGTGGGTAATGTACAGAGCCTACTATCATGGGGGTTACCCTTGAGGTGAAGATACCAAAGCATTGTGCATCACCATAACAGCCTCTTCTAAGGGACAGACAGTAGGGAGCAGCATGCCGTGATAATAGAGTGATACCTTCAACTTTATGATGAACAGATCACTGCATATTTTTATTTTGTGTATTCTACAGAACCACACAGCAGAAGCAGTACCTACACCCACTCAGAACATCACACTGATTTTTGGATGATCTGATTCTTCAAGAAACCTGCCCAAGCAACTAACATTACTACCTCCACCAGGACAAAAGGAATACAAAAACTGTGCATAATTACAACAATGATCTATGGTGTAATCATTGATATGGTGCAATCATATAGTCTTGTGATTCTCCATGAGCATCATGGAGAGAATCAAAGGGAGAATATGTTCTAACACATGGCAGCCTTTTTGTGATATTTGGAATATTTTGGCGTTTCCTATTTTTTGATTTTGCAAAAGATGGCAACTTTAACACTAGTTTAATGTATAACTCAATGAAGATTCGATGTCTTTTGGCCTTCTCTCATCTCTCTCAGTGAGTCATGTTGTTCTAATGGAACCACTCTTTCCTCTGTTTCAGTTCAGAATCCCGGTCTTTGTTTCTGAAACCTATAGAAATAAAAAACAGACTTCTCTCATTTCTTTTTCCAATTTGAGCACAATCCAACTTCAGGACCTGCCCTAGCATTGCAGACAATAACACAGCACTTAAACGATTTGTTTGAGGTGCTCAAGGAACCTTGAATGTTGAAAGGATTTCATTTCCCACAAACAAGAAGGAGAGCAGCCAGATAACACTGAGGCTGCTCTGTGCTTGTTTTTATGAAACCAAGAATAATGGTTGAGTACAAGGACATAAAATAGTTTGACTTCCTTGGAGAGCATGAATTAGGCCATGTTTCAGCGAAATCATCAAAGATCATTTTGCTACACATTATTTCTTGATATTTGGCATTCATTACTTTTTCCTAAGTGTCGATGTAAATCAAGTTTCTTAAAAGCCTGAATCTATGACTCATCCACTTTTGCCCACAGAAGGAAAAGGATTTTGCTTCCAAATTAGAAACACTCAACTGTGGAATCTGTGATTTAGAACAGCTTCCAGCTTCAGCCACCTCCAAAAAAAGAGTGTAGCATCCAAAACTAACAGAGAGCAACCCAAACTAGCACTTTTTCCCCTTTTAAAAAATAAGTTGTGTATTCATGTCACTATTATTAAAGTGTGAGACTGTCATTGTCTGTCTGTTACTCTTATCTCTTGATGATGGAACATAGAAACTAATGCATTTACACCCATAAGGTGTAAATCTGCCTCCACCCTTGTGAGGCCAGATTACTTCACCTACTTTGAGGAAACTGTGGACATAGGTCATAGGTCTCACTCACATGACTTGAGTGAATTTGAGGACTAGTGGTTTGAAAAAACCAGATCAGTTCAGATTGATTTGGGCTTGCCCGTAGAAGAGACACAAACCAATTTTTAACATAATTTATTTCCAAGTGTTCTATAATACTGAATCATAGAACTGAGCCTTATGTACTGCAGGTCAGTGCTATATCACTGCAACAGTAGGGAGTTGAGCTGCTCAACTTTGTTTATCTGTAACCTGGCAACATGAGAAATCGCAGGAAACTTTGAGGGGCAACCAACACACACACACAACACACACACACACACACACACACACACACACACACACACACAGACACACACACACACACACACACACACACACACACACACACACACACACATTCATTCACAGCCAATTCCTCTGATGCCCATGTTTTTGGAATGTGGGTCCCTGGAGAAAACCCACGCAGACACAGGCAGAATATGGAAACTCCACCCAGATAGGGCCTTTAACACAAGACCCCACCAAGCCACCATGCTGCCCAAATATCTACTTTGTTAAAAACATGGTGTGTATCAGAGGTGTGTATCTGTGGTGTATCTGAGTCCAAGAATGTTATACTTATACTTACCTACACCACTTCAGCAGAGTTAATGGTTAGTCATGTAAGGTAGGAAGGCTGGGGTTTTCAGTTGTCTGAAAAGCCAGTTTACAAATCTGATTAGATGGCACTGACTGGGGTGAACATTTAGCCTTTTTCTGGATAAACTGTATCCTTAGAACTTTTAAAACTAGTAAATAACTAGAACCAGCTACTCTGAGCTTAGACAATAAAAAAGAAGAGGTATTCAAATTGATAGCATCAGTTTTTTATTTTCTTTTGCTAGTTTAAAAATGACTTTAATCTGATATAAATATGATATAATTTATTTTATCTGATCTGTTTGTTTCTTTGTTTTGCTATTGACCACTTTGGCATATAGCTCATGAAAATCACAAATCCAAACTCGAATCAAATTAGAACTAGAAATATTAGAATATTTATTTCCAGTTTGAATAAACAAGTATCGACATTAAACAGCATTAAACAATTAAACATCAAACAGTATGAACATTAAAACAAAAAGATTTGAAATATGTCACTATAAATTTAATTTAAAATAAATTTTATTATATTTTCTATATATGATTAGAACAGGGGCCCATGGAAATATCGCCCCCCCTCCATTCTTTCTTTTGTTACTCTATGATATAAATTGTTCATTTATATAAATGCTTATATAATGTTTATCATTTCCATAATATTCATCTCTCGATTATTATTTAAACTATTTTGTTTACCCCCCAGGATGGTCCTATGGACCACTAGAGATGATGTGTGTGTGTGTGTGTGTGTGTGTGTGTGTGTGTGTGTGTGTGTGTGTGTGTGTGTGTGTGACAGAGTTTCAGGGTCAGGGGGCTCAATCCCCACTTGAATTACTGTCTCTGACAAGTGTGTTTTCCAGGTGTCAGCATGGGTTTCCTCTCGGTATGAGAGCAGCACAGAAGGAGGTAAAGCGATGTCTGCGGGAGGCCAAAGACAACTACAGGAGGAAGTTGGAATGGAAGCACAACATAAGGGAGGTCTGGGATGGTGTGAAAACCATCACAGGCCACAATAAGAAGACCAGATTTGTGGGGGAACAGTGGAGAAGGGGAACAAAATGAACGACTTCTTCAACCGGTTCAACCAGCCCATGTACCCCACACCCTCTCCCTCGCTGCATACCTCTCCCTTGCTGTCTCCTCAGACCCCAGGTGCAACATGCCCAGGATGGTCTGCAGTTCGCATACTGGGCAGGTGTTGGTGTGGAAGAAGCAATCATCTACCTGCTACATGGACCCCTGTCTGGTCACCTGGATCTCCAGCTACCTCACAGACAGGCCACAATATGTCAGGCTGAAGGACATCACGTCTGACACTGTGATCAGCAGCACTGGAGCACCCCAGGGCACAGTGCCGGCCCCTCTTCTCTTCACCCTGTACACAGCGGACGTCTGCTACAACTCAGAGCTGTGTCACATCCAGAAGTTTGCTGATGATACAACCATAGTTGGGTGTATCAGGGACAATAGTCAGGAGGAGTATCAGAGCCTGGTGAGGGACTTGGCAGCCTGGTGCCAGAGGAATCATCTGCAGATCAACACCTCAAAGACCAAGGAGCTGGTCATTGACTTTGGGAGGTCCAGACCAAAGTCACAACCAGTTTTGATTGAGGGAGATGAGGTGGAGGCTGTGGACTTCTACAAGTACCTCGGGCTGTGGCTGGACAACAAGCTGGACTGGTCATGTAACATCGACCACCTGTACAGAAAGGGACAGAGCAGGCTGTACTTTCTGAGGAGACTACGGTCCTTCAACATCTGCAAGAAACTCCTGTGGATGTTTTATCAGTCTGTGGTCGCCAATGTCCTGTTCTACACTGTGGTATGCTGGGGGGCAGCATATCTAAGAAGGACACACATAGGCAGGCTGGCTCTGTGGTTGGCACAAAGCTGGACTCTCTGGTGTCAGTGGCAGAGAAGAGGACTCTGAAAAAACTACTGGACATTATGGACAATGCCAGTCATCCTCTGCACACTGTCATCAGCCACCAGAGGAGCCTGTTAAGTGAGAGACTCCTTCAGGACCAACAGACTTAAAAACTCTTTTGTCCCGCACGCCATCAGACTATACAACTCCTCTCTGGGGGGTAGGAGTGCTAACAGGAGGATGGAGGATGGGAAAGAGTAGGAACAACCAGTAACTCACAACCCACAACCACAACACGTCTGGACTTGGTGCAAAATACGGTTCAAGTGCAATAACAATAATAATGTGCAATACCCCGTTCTACTGGACTCTTTTTCTACTTTTTCTCATGCACTATTTATATATATTGTATATTGTAATATAGACTTTATATTATATATTCTTTATATTTATATAGTGTTTCTTTGCTAAGTTATTATCTCTTTCTACCTTTCTGTACTGTACTTATGTTGTGGCTGGAACCTTAATTTCCCTGAGGGAGCCCTCCCAAGGGATCAATAAAGTTCTATCCTATCCTATCCTATTCCATTTTTCTCCCAAAAGTAAATGTTTTAGGTGAACTGACCGTTCTAAATTGGCCATTAGGTGTGTGTGTGTGTGTGTGTGTGTGTGTGTGTGTGTGTGTGTGTGTGTGTGTGTGTGTGAACTGTGTGAGACTGCTTGTGTGTGGTAAGCTGTGATGGATTGATGCACTGTCCAAGGGATTTTCATGCCTTCCGCCGCATGAAAGAAGCAGATAAGATGGATAAATGAATATGTTAATATTTTGACATGCACTAGTATATGCCACTGCTCTGACTGAATGTGTCATAACAAAATCTGCCCTGATTGACTGAACCGTATCTCTACTCTATAGATAGCTTCAGTCTGATTCATCATGAATGGGGCTTCTGTAGTAGTATACTCAGCCGAATATGACTCATTTTTATCAGCAGGTCATCAGACCAGATCAGATGCTGTGTGTGTCTTTCCCTATTTGGAGATTTATACCACGACACCATCTTTTTAAAAGTTGAGTTGGCAATACTGAAGAAAACTATAAAGAGGGCATTTCAGGTGAGACATTTCTTTGAAACGGAAACAATTCAGTTAAACAGCTCCAGCTGTATAGAGTGTTTTGCAGTCTTGTGAAATTTGCATCTATTACTCAGTCTCATATGCAGACAGATATGTGCCCAGATTATGCAATTTTGATATCCCCTTTCAAAACACTGCCATCAAAAGCCAAAATGCACTGTAAAACTGGGGAAACTGATTGCCTTCTAAACTAAACTAATCAATAATCAATTTAATCAATTAAATTAAATTTTTTTAAATTGATTAAACCAAGCTAATCAATTAATAAAGATTATAAATCGTTTAACTACTAAACTAAATTCTTTTTTGAAGCAGATATATTACATAGACCCTGATTCTGTTTATATTCTTTATATTATACTGTTACATTTTTAAGGAAAATTAAATAAAATAAAGTTTTAGAATTTTAGAAATACTTAATATTTAACAGATGTATGTACAAACATTTGTGGACACCCCTTCAAATGAATGCCTTTCGCTACTTTAATTTGTACCCATTGCTGATACTGATGTGCAAATGCACACACACACTATAGTCCCTGTAGAGAAGTACTTCCAATAGAATAGGACTATGAATCTAAATATGAACCTAATGGCACCTTGACTACCATAGGCTACCACAGGTATAAAGGAGGGTATAAAGGCTTTGTTCTAAGGCTTGATTGGAGTTCTTACTAGTTATAATACAGTGGTGAAATCTGGAACTGCTACTTATAGAAAATGTAAATGTAAAGGGTATCATTTGCATATCTTTTACTAGCAAAAAGTTCACATCTGAAATTTGAAATGTGCCTCTCCTGCTGGAAAAACAGCTCTGTTTCAGCAGTAGTTTTATATGGTTTCAAGAATTATATGTTTTCTTCTGCTGTAAAACTTCACACTGCAGAGTCTAAAGTCTTTATTTACCTTCTGAGAAGGGAATCTGGACATGGCCTCTGGATCAGGATTAAAAGTAAAACAATAATATTATTCATATCTAAAACTGGATTTGTTAAAATCACAATTCCTACAAGTAGGGGACTGTAGATTTTTGTAAAATGTAAATGTAAATCAAAGGTAACATATAAGTAGTCAACATTACATTAAGGATATTTTGTCCTCCCAGTATGAGAGACAAGTTTTTACTACTAAAACTACATAAAAAAAACATCAGTGTGATTTTAATTGAAATTCTCTTTTATTCCTTAATGCCATCTGATGTATCAAGCCACATTAAAAGCTAGATAACTGTCAGCAGCTATGAAATACTATACAGTGATATTAATTACATTTTAGCAGAAGGTGTTTTGTTTTGTTTGGCTCTGAATCACGTTGGCAGTGTTGACTGTGGTTTTTTGAGACCAGTCAGGCAACTTTTAGTTTCATCATCGTTCTGCTCTCAGTCCTGCTTTGATTCACTGTATAAAAGTTTGCTTTTGGATCTGAACAATATGTACAGTGAAGCTGTCAGTGTTGAGTTTCTATTCATTTTGAGCCTAAATGTGTTACGGGTCTGCAACCTAGGTGGGAACCTAGGTGACACGTAAACCCACCAGGGTTGAGACCTTATATGTTTTTTTTAACTCCCAGACGAAGCTGGGTGAACTCAAAAGCAGAAGGCTGGGCTGGTAAATGGGTGAAAGTTGCTTGTGAGTTTTAATGAGCAGAGCACTGGTGGAGGATTTAACCAGTGCTCTGAAAAGAAAAGGAAGAAAAGGGAAAAAAACAAAACAAAAAAATAAATAAATAATTGACACGGGATTTGAACCCCGACTAGGACACTTGAGAGGCGAACATGCTACCGAGTGAGCCAACTTGTCACCCAGGAAAAATCAGTAGGCAACCCAGCTTATGAACCTGGCAGGAGCCTAGAAGGACCAACTGAAAACCACTCCTCAGAGAGGAGGGAACAAGGGTAAACAAAACTTCTCCTTCAAAAAGAAGGACAAAGGCCAACCGAAAACCACTCCTGATTATAAGGAGGGAAAATAGAGAGGTGCTTCTCTTTAAAGAAGGAAGTTTGAAAGGTTCTAGAGTTTTATCTAAAAGAAAGGAAAAACAACACTCCCCTTTTACAGGAGGGAAAGTGGAGGAGCACTCCTTTTTGTAAAGGAGGAGAATTTCTGGGTGCTTTCAGGCAGAGTTTTGGCATAGACACACCAAGACACCACACTGAGTGGAACATGAGGAAGCCTTAAATGGCCTCCACACACCTGATCTCAATCAGGCTGATTGTGGCCCTGATTGGTGGATGGCTGCCCTCTGGTGGCTGGGCGGCTCCTTACAAAATGAAGGGTAATTCAGCAGCGCACTGTTTACTGTGCAAATAGTGACTAAGTTTTTTAGACTGCACTCCCTCTCCTTTAAAACCTCCCCCCATGGTTTCCTGGACAACAAGCCACACCTGCCATTTCCATGGCAACAGGGTTACCAAAGATCACACACACACACACACACACACACACACACACACACACACACACACACACACACACACACACGACAACTAGCCTTGGAAAGTTTGTGCAGTTGCCATGGAGATAAGGAGGAACATGTACATGTCATGCATTTACCAGACAGTGTGTGTGTGTGTGTGTGTGTGTGTGTGTGTGTGTGTGAGGGGGTTGGTGGTGCATGTTTCCTAATAGGTTTAATGAGACACACAAAAGTTATTACAGACAGACAAAAGTTTTGTTGTTACTGTAAATTTGGGATAGAGAGAAACATGATAGACACACACACTAAATGGGCAAAAGTATTGGGACATAAACTCATTAACTGTTTCTTCTGAAATGAAGAGTATTTCAAGAGTTTATCCTGCTTTTGTTGGAGTAAGTCTCTCTGCTGTCCAGGGAAGACTTTTTTTAGATTTGTTTTTGAGCATTGCTGGAGGATTGCATTCAGTGACAAGAGCATTGGTAAGGTCAGGATGTCAGATCTTCACTATGCCACCTCATTCCCAACCCCAACTCATCCCAAAAGTACTGAATGTCACACCACACGCTCCAGAGAACACTATTCCACTGTTCTACTGCTCAAAGCTGGTGGAATTATAGCCTCCTGATATTACGCATGGTGGTTCATGGTCTATGTTTAACTGCCCCAGACAGGACTAGACATATGGGGACTAGATAGGCTGTGTGTGTGCATTCGCACGCATTCATTAGGAAATGGATATTCACAACATTTGGATACAGTGTCCAAATTTCTCATATGTTTTATGTACATGTAATGTATGATGCTAAGCAGTTGCTTGGGTGTTGCTTGACTGTTGCTAAGGGCTTTCTAGGTGGTTGCTAATGTGTTGTTAAGGTTTTGTTGGATACCAAGGTGTTGCTTTGGAGAGACCAAAAACTTTATGTTTGGTTAAAGAGCAAATGTTTGTACACAAACATTTGGCTTAAATTTTGGGGGCCCAAAACGACTACTCAAAAACTGATTATTCCAAAAGTTACTCACTGGGACTTTTCTGAACATTCCAGCAATCATTCCTATGGGGAAAATGTACCTAAACTATATAACAGACTCCATCATGCTTTCTTAGTGAAAAATCTTGTAACTTGTAAGTTGTTAATCAGTTGTGTAGTGTGCAAAACCATGCTCACCAAAGACTTTGATAACAATATGTGTAGAGAGGTGAAGAGTACAACCATTGGACCACTCTAAAAGTCATGTAATGTAAATCGAGCATTAGCAAATGCCGTAGTACAACTAGCTATCTGAGTTGTACACCTTTCATGCAATGCTCCCACACACACTGTGAGAAGCAGACAAACATTTCTAAAGCTCCACCTACTTTTAATGGTTATTTTCTGAAACAACTGCATTAATTCTGCCTCAGAGGCAGAGCTACCTTCAGAATTCTTCGGAGTAGTGATTTCAAACACGAGCAGTGAATCATCTCCTTTTATAATGTCTTTGTTTTAATTATTGTTCATTTGTTCACTGTAGCCGAAGTGTACACAAGTTTCTTGCTCTTGCTCTTGTGTAATTTAATGGCAATCAATTTTCACAGCAATGTCTAAAAATGTAGAAAGCCCTCCTGTAGAAATAATTACTCCAACAAAAGGGTAAACTCTTTTTAATACCCTAGAAGAAACGATGAATGAACAGGTGTCCCAACACTTTTGTCCACATATTCAATACTACAAAATTTTAATCTATCACACAAAGTAATGTAAACACAAACATTTAAGTCCCAAACTTTTTGACTGCAGTACTTATTGTGCAATTCCTTGACTGAAGGCATTAAACAAGAGTGTGAGCTGTCATGAGTGAGAGAGTTAAAAGGGAGTTAGAGTGGATGTGCAAGTCAGTTTGTGTTCGTGTGTATGAACTCATAAACTGCAGCAGCCAGCGTGCCAGAAACATGCTCGCCAGATACTGTCTCATGTTTGTCTTGAGGAATGGATCAGCTCATTCATGAGAAGCAGTCTTACACTCTCTCCAGACCTACTATACACATTCTCTTTTAATGAATGACCTACTTCCAGGGATTTCTCATTGACTAAACCGCAGTAGAACCTACACCTACTGGCCTCTAAGTAGTTTTTAGCACTTTACAATGCATTAGCCAAAATTATTATGGCTTAATGTTCACATATTAACTCTCCGTGAATCAGCAAGAGGGGACAAGGCTAATGACATCACTGACCCAGATATGGGGTAATAGAGGAAAATGAAAGAAAGGGCTGTTTGCTGTCTTTTTAGCCTGCTGGGGCTGTTCAAAGTTTGTAATAAAAGGATAATACTGATGCACTAATGAAGCATCCTTCAAATCTAATCAGTCTAATCAATATAAATAACTAAAGTGTATTTTAGTCCTTATAAGCAAAGCAAAACAAAACAAAAAGCAAGAAAAAAGTTTGAAATATGTGCAAACAAATATTTAAAACATGTTTACATGTCAGATGAAAGAATTGTGTGGCCTATGATCTTAAAATAACTAGCATGTTTGACTTTTAATTTTATGGGAGAATAAAAGTATGTCAACCATGAAAATATCCCACACAATGGTCCTAGGATTGATTCTAAAGGTTATGAAAGGCAATACATACTGTAACAGCGAATTTCAAGATCTGGTTCGTAAACAGACACATAAACACAATCATGTTGGAGGGGAAATCAACAGGTGTGAAGGCATGAATTACTTTGCTAAGGGTCCAATTGCAGATGTACACAGAGAGTGACCATCAGCCATATTAGGATGGTCATAATGTTTTTATTTTTTTTTTTAATCAATGGTATTAAAAGAGTTTATCCTGCTTTTGTTGGAGTAACTTACAAGTTTTAATTGTCCAGGGAAGGCTGCTAGACTTGAAGCATGGCTGTGAGGATATGATTGCATTCAGCAACATGAGCAAAAAGTTATCAGGATGTCAGTTTATCACCACCCCACCTTATCCCCAGCTACTCAACTTACGCTAGTCATCAATTTATTGGATGGAGCATCATCATTACCAGAGAACATGCTGTACCAGTTCAGAATATGCAGCTCAAGCCTGCCATTAGGTTCATGTTTGTGTGTACTCCAATGAGTCCTATACTTTAAATAAATTTCTGTCTATAAGGACTAGATAAGTTGTGTGTACTTTTGTGTCAGCAGTTGGTGCAGCTTAAGGTAGCGTTTATTGGAAAAAGTGTGCACAAACATTTGGACATAATATTTACTGTAATGGTGCTTGTATTAGCTTGGAAAATGTTTGTAGGAACTGTCCCTTCTATTTCAACTAGAGAAACACACATACTCTGAACTTTTTGGGTGTGGGAGTAGCCATGAAGGGCTAATCAGGGTGTGTGTGTGGTCTGCTTATGTGGGTGTTTGTGAATGCAGATTCCTTCATTTTTGGAGGAGGATTTCCCAATCCAGGGAGAGCCGACATGCTGAACAGTGATGAAGGTGTGTCTCTCTCTCTAGTTCTCTCTCTCTTTCACACACACACACACACACACACACACACACACGCACAGGAAACATACACACACACGACAATCCAGCCTTGGAAAGTTTGTGCACTGCTATGGAGATAGGAGAATGCACATGTCATGCATTTACTAGAGAGAGAGAGAGAGAGTGTGTGTGTGTGTGTGTGTGTGTGTGTGTGTGTGTGTGTGTGTGTGTGTGTGTGTGTGTGTGTGTGTGTGATATGATATGATATGGGTGCATTGCATCAGGAATGAAGGTTCTGTCTACTCTTGTGTAGTATAAGTATTTTCGCATGGTGCTCTTTTAAGGTTAAAGGTCCATGTCCTGACTTGCTCCAAACGCAATTCTCCCATTTTACATTATCCCGTTGAGGTAATAACTTTTCAACATCAACACTAATTAGAAATAACATGAAAAACTGACAGATGAATTAAAATGATTATTGTGGTACAGTGTCACCGGGTGGATCTACTTTAGTTAGCAAGTGAACTGTCGGTTCTTTAAGTTGATGGGTTGAGGAACATATAAAATGTAAGAATCTGAGACAAGAAGCAATTTGTTGTTGTGGGACAACCGGTCAGAACATCTCCAAATCATCAAGGCAGGTCTTGTGGGGTGTTGCCAGTATGCAGTGTACATGTACCTACCAAAAGTATTACTAGGCTGGACAACCAGTGAACCGGTGACAGGTTCATAAGCCCCTATAGCTCACTGATGCTCATGGAGGTCTCACCTGTCAACCTATAAGACTTAAAGCACCTGCTGTTACATTAGTCTTGGTACCAGATACAACAGGACACCTTCAGTAGTAGACAGGTGGTTTTAATGTTAGGGCTGATAATGTATGTGTGCATTAATCAATGTAATATACAGATATTAGACAGCAGTGCTGGGGACCTATTCTATTGGCAGTCTTCCCTACAGGGACAAAACAAGCACCGTGGGTGCATTTGCACAGTTGTGTCAGCAACTTAAAGCAGCAGAATGTATTTATTAGAAGGGGTAAATGTAGGCAATCTCCTACATTATACAATGAATTAGAAATATATTAGTAAAGCAAATGTATAATGAATTAGTAATATATTAGTAAATCAAATGTACAATGAATTAGTAATATATTAGTAAATCAAATGTACAATGAATTAGTAACATATTTTAAGACCTGAACTGGACAGAACTCTGATACAACTGGCCTGTATTGCACATCCCTCATCAACATAAGCAAATGCTTTCCCACTTGCAACATAGTTAATCAGCTAATCTGATAATTCCATCATCAGTGCAAGTACAGTGCAACAGCTCCCTCAGCACTGTCTCCTCACTGCATGACTTTACAGTGTAATGTCTATCCATCTGTTAGGCCATGTTTATGTCATACAAACAAGATTTGTGATCTGAGGTCATGGGTGTGGAGGCTTTACAGCCAACATCCGCAATAAAGACCTTTATGATAACAGTCCAGCTTCTCATGATGTGACTTCATTCTTTCCTTGTGATTAATCTAGAGGACATACAGTTCTTTTGCAATTTATACACCAATAGCCATAACATTTAAACCATGTCTCTGCATGTCTTCTACATTCTATTTAAACAGTGCAGGTGCAGCGAAGTGCCTACAGGACGACTGAATTACTACTGAATAATGCATAAAATTCATTATACTATAAAAATTCATTATAATTAAATTCATTATCACATGCATTATACTTCTACATATACTCCATTATACTCCTACATATACTCCATTATACTCCTACATATACTCCATTATACTCCTACATATACTCCATTATACTCCCATATACCCATTATACCCTACATATATAGTCCATTATACTCCTACATATACTCCATTATACTCCTACATATACTCCATTATACTCCTACATATACTCCATTATAATACTACATATACTCCATTATACCACTACATATGCTCCATTATACTACTTCACATATGTTCCATTATACCCTACATATTCATTATACTCCCACATATACTCCATTATACTCCTACATATACTCCATTATACTCCTACATATACTCCATTATAATTCCTACATATACTC
Source organism: Acestrorhynchus altus (assembly GCA_034509495.1). Taxonomy (NCBI): domain Eukaryota; kingdom Metazoa; phylum Chordata; class Actinopteri; order Characiformes; family Acestrorhynchidae; genus Acestrorhynchus; species Acestrorhynchus altus. The sequence continues at coordinate 11,333,880 of CM067518.1, forward strand.
CATTATACTACTACATATACTCCATTATACTACTACATATGCTCCATTATACTACTACATATGCTCCATTATACTCCTACATATACTCCATTATACTCCTACATATACTCCATTATACTCCTACATATACTCCATTATACTCCTACATATAGTCCATTATACTACTACATATACTCCATTATACTACTACATATACTCCATTATACTACTACATATACTCCATTATACTACTACATATAGTCCATTATACTACTACATATGCTCCATTATACTAATACATATACCTTAATTATACTACTACATATATCTATTATACTCCTACATATACTTCATTATACTCCTACATATACTCCATTATACTACTACATATACTCCATTATACTCCTACATATACTCCATTATACTCCTACATATACTCCATTATACTCCTACATATACTCCATTATACTCCTACATATAGTCCATTATACTACTACATATACTCCATTATACTACTACATATGCTCCATTATACTACTACATATACTCCATTATACTACTACATATACTCTATTATACTCTTACATATACTCTATTATACTCCTACATTTATTATACCTCCTACATATACTCCATTATACTACTACATATACCCATTATACTCCTACATATACTCCATTATACTCCATTATACTCTACATATATCTAATTATACTACTACATACAGCTCCATTATACTCCCCATATACTCCATTATACTCCTACATATACTCCATTATACTCCTACATATATCCATTATACTGTTACAGGTTGTAGATCCTGCAGGTGTATATCGACACTTACCTGGAGGAATTTATGAATTCCTTTTGGAAATTCCAGGATGTTTTTGGTGGTGGTGCAATTTTCAGCACTACAGTGACACTTACATGGTGGGGGTGTTTAAAGTGTTTAAACACTATGTCCATTTACTATCCAATCTATGTCTAGTACGCACTCCACTGGCTGCATCTTGTAGATGAGAGGCAGAAACTGTTGGTCATCCCTTGGTCCTTCATCATTGGTCGAAGCAGGACACTGCACACAGGATGCAGTTGGTTGATATTTTGATTGGTGGACTAATTCACTGTGGTTATATCCACCAGCAGCACAGTTGTGTCTGATCCACTTACACCCATCACAAGCACACACCAATACACCACCGTGTCAAAAGGAGAATGAACCACCATGCAAATAACACCTGCTCTGTTGGTGGTCATGTGGAGTCCTGACCATTAAATAACAGGGTAAAAGGAGGCTAACAAAGTCTGTAAGGTAATGTACAGTCTGTAATTATTCTGTATACTGTACTGTACTATACTATACTATACTATACTATACTATATTATACTATACTATTACAAAGTGCCCATGTGTGCAAGTGGACAATACATATTAATGAAGTGGACAATGAGGAAGCAGTGTTAATGAAGTGGATATTAAGTAAGGAAATGTTAACCCTAGAGCAGGTTTAATTTCTTTTCTAGCTTAAAATCAACACAGTGGATCCGTTTCCTAAAGCAGGATTAAGTGTAGTTCTTGGACTAATTTGTTCTTCCAGTGAGAATTCATGTCGTGAAGTCCAGGATTAGGCCAGTTCCTGATTGGGATACTAATCCATAGTGTTTAATTTTAATCCATTAGTCCATTTCTTCTTCTGGGGTATTTTGGGCAAAACTATATGTGGGTGTCCAGGCATGTCCAGGCATTTTTCTACTTCTGAGGAAACCAGATCCTGAGCTTGAGAGCTAGAGGGCGTATCCTGGGTGTTGACGTCTTTGGGTAACATGTGTGTGTGTGTGTGTGTGTGTGTGTGTGTGTGTGTGTGTGTGTGTGTGTGTGTGTGTGTGTGTGTGTGTGTGTATGTGTGTGTGTGTGTGTGTACTTATCCAACTGAATTATTCCACAGCTCAGCCAGAAGCAAAGGTCTGGCAGGTCTTAGTAGAACTAACTGATATGAATGCTTAATAAATACATTTATTTCACAATAAAATGCAGGAAATTTATTCATGAACTGATTTATTTGCTTCATGGAACTCATGTATGTGACTGACGTTAAAGACTTGGATTGGGATACAGTGCCAGCTTAGAAGCTGTAGTAAAGGAGGACCCAGGTATAGGCAGGGAAACACACATAAGTGCTTCAATATATTGGATAACTGATTGTGTGTTCTTTCCTTATACACTTCTAAATAATAGAGCAGTCTGTTTAACTGGGATGAATTCATGCCTCTTCCCACACAGGCACTCTTTTGGGATTTGAAAAAATGCATCTAGTTAGGATTGAACTGTGTAAATAATCAGGCTTTCTGCCAGTACATCTGTTTGCTCCCTACACACAGAGTTTCACTGTTTAAACTTAAGCTGAAGCCTCACTAAAAATAAAGTGTCAGGTAAACAAAGTGATTTATGTTTATTTACATTATGTTTAGGTGAAATAGGCTGCATCAGTGAGCTGTGCTTGAAGCAGTTTGACCAAAAGGTGGCTGCACATGTAGGTGCATGTAGACCAGCAGTGGTGCATTGAGGAGGTGGGGACTTAAACAGATTTAGCTAAAGCAGCAATGCTGATATAAATTAATGTTCCAAGTGCTTCAGTGCACCAAGACATTTACACTAAAGTTGGGTGAAGATTGTGCTTTTCATCAATTATGATGCTGTTGCTTGAGCTGAGCATCTGGCGGCTTCTCTGGCAGTAATGCAGCATTAGCGGTAGTTCGAGAACAGAGGCAGTGGGTGACTTCACATGCTTGGAGGAGGCATGTGTTTGTACTAACTCTTCTATCGCCACAAGCATGGCAATTGATGTCCTAGTGAGGAGGCTCTTGTGCAAAATGGTTCTGGAGGCAGCTTCTTTTACCTTAAGCCAGAAGAAAAATAATCAGTATTTTCGTTCCTCAAAGTTGCATATGTGGATGCATTACTTATAAGCTGTTGTAGTTCAGAGTAATTTCATTTATTGTTGGTTTTTTAAAAATGCATTTAAAACAAGCTAGCTTTTTTCCAAACTTTTCTTTACTGCATGCCACACTAAGAGGCACATCTTCAATTGCTCATGTACAGTAAATGCCATTTTAATGATCATGTGCAAAAGCTTTCATGACAGTTCCCTGCACATTACTTAGCTAACTAATAATCAAGCAAGGAAAATGCTGATTTAGAATCCAGATAGTTGGTGTTCCATGCAGTTTCCTGAGAAACCAACATATCAAAAGAATTTCATAAAAACAAAAGTGAATCACACACCCTTTATCCACATATTCAGTTCTGAGGAACAGATAAACATTTCCAAAGCTCTGCCTACTGGTTATTTTAATTAGTTATTGTCTGAACCCATTACATTTGGTCTGCTGTTTGAGCTGAGAAGTGATATAAGGGTAAGCTTGTTCTTATTTAGTCATTTTCAAGTTTCCAAAGGGGCAACGCTGCCTTAAAGCCAACATGTCTGACACTAATACATCATTATAGAAAACAGAAGGAACTGTAGCTCCTTCACGTGTTCACACGAATATCAGACATTTTTAGTTCTACAGGGGAACCATGTGTTCTTTGTATAAATGTAAAATATGTTCATGTATATATTAAGTTCATTTACTAAATAATAATAACAATAATTTACTAATAAGTTTATAATTCAAAACCTAAACTATATTTTATGCTAATTACATGAAAAATGAAATGTTTCAAGCCTTTACTGTTGACTCTTGGCTTATAGCGCTTAATCAAATCAAAAATACAAATTCTCAATTTATTAGAATTTTATGTGTGAATAAATTATTAGACAGTATCAATGTTAATGCACTTTTCAATGCAATGAACATAACATATATGACACTTTAGCTGTGTGTTTTTTTTACAACATTCTGAGATATTTTGAGACTTGTATAGGAAGAAACTCTCTTTTAATTTAAAAAGCTAGACTAAGGCTAAACTGCATGCCTCTGTAACTACAGGCAATATATTTTTATGTAACATACTTGCTGCAATTTTACTTGAAGCTATTGGGTCTCTGGTATGCATAGCTTGACCTGACAACACACGCCCTCAAGTGTGGATGGAGCACCTGAGTACTTGTGTGCTGCATGTGTTGCTGGATCAGATTTCTGTGCAAAAAGCGAAGTAAAGAAATGCTTTGTTTCTGAAAACAATGGATTTAAGCCCAAGTGTCCCCAGCAGATAAGCTTATGTTGATGCCCCAACCATTTAAAAGGCACTGGAGTCTAATGGATTTTTGATCAATTGCATTAACCCTTCTAGTACAGGATGATCAAACATCCTAATTTTCAGGTTGTAAAGAATGAGTCCCTCCAAGAATTTTCAACTGTATAAAATGTCCAAGATGTCCCTTATTACAGTGTTTGCTTCTACAGTCACATCATACACTATATTGACAAAAGCATTGGTCCACCTGCTCATTCATAGTTTCTTTTGAAATCAAGGAAAATAATAAGAGTTTATCCAGTTGAACTGTCTGTACCACGTTTTTGATTTGTTTTTTAATTTTTGGTGCATTGCTGAGAAGATTTATATATATATATATATATATATATACAGAGAGAGAGATAGAGAGAGAGAGAGAGAGAGAGAGAGCAGGAGATGATGATTCACTGCAGCCTAAACACCAGTGTAAATAATCACTGTCATGCAAAAACCTTGTATCTCCAAATGTTCAACATTACAGAAGTTTGTCATAAACTCATCATGAACTACAATGCATGTCAAAAAGTAAAAAACAAACAAACAAACAAACAAACAAACAAATGCTTTTAGGGCAGCTACAAAATACACAAATCAGTCATAAAACCAAATTGATCAAATATTCTGAAATGTCCAAATTTACTACCAGGAGGACTGAATAGAGGGCAGTGAAAGAGTTAAATAAAAACTGAAACTTTTTTTGTTGCTATATATGCCCTTAAACTTATTCACTCATAAATAGTCTTGATAAATAAGTATATGTTAATGTACTTGCTAGTGTAGTTGTAGTTTTTAGGTACTTTAAGCCCCTCCCACCATCACATACACATTGCTATGGTTCTGCAAATTATTAGGACTACTTGAACCACTATCCCTCACTGCCCCAGGTCACAACGTCCTAACCACAATAAACAGTTGTGGTCCCTCCCTGTTTTGTAGAAAATTTGTTCACCTTAATCTAGCATGACTCATCAAACAAGCGATTATCAGTCTGATGGTGCATGATTCTGCTGTGAAGCAGCAACACATATCTTTCCCACATGCTGTCAGCAGGAAACCTTATTATAAGGCAGTTCAGCAAATACCACATCATTGTGGAGGAAATGAAGGAAGAGTTAGCCCACTCTCCCAACTTTCCTGAGCTAATATTTTCCTCCTGTGTTTTGCTGGTTACCAACCACCTCTCGCTCTTTCTCTGTTCTGAAACTCAGCATGTTAACAGTGAGGGTCTTTGTGTGCAGGTTGGTGCAAGTAGTCAGTGGGCTGGGCAGTGCTGTAGTTATGTGAAACAGCAGCAGGTATGATGAAAGTGGTTAGGAATGCTCTGGGCTATCTGGAGGTGGGGGAAGGGAGGACAAGTGAGAGGAGAAAAAAGGAGTAGAAGGGAGTGAGGAATGAACACTGAGAGAAATCTCAATTTTGGAAAAATCCCCTTTTATGCATGACTAATCTGTAAACAAATCAGTTTCACAACATATAAAGCACATCCATCCATCCATCCACCCATCACCCATCCATCCATTCATCCATCCATCCACCCATCCATCCATTATGTGTTTTCGGGCTAATACTGCTACCAATTATAGGTTTAAAAAGACGCTGATAACCAAAGTATATTCTGGTATTCATTGGCTAATAATTGACATCAGATCTGCAATCTGATGTCATAAAAATATGTATGTAATGTATGTATATGATGTATAAATACATGGTTGTATAAAAACCATGTAAAGATTTGTACTTAATATAGTTCAACCACTGAGCATCTGCACAAATTATACAACCCAGATGAGCATAAATCCAATGATTTGAACAAAGTCATTATTTGTACCTTCTACTAAACCTAACCCTAAATCTTAATCTTAAACCCAATCCCAACGTATTCCAACCTAAATCACCTAAATGTAACCTAAGTTTAACTTCTTACACCTAATTCTAGCCTTAGCCATAACTTAACCTAACTCTAACCCTATCTTAACAACAGTAGAATTTTAAATCATTATCATTTCTGCATGAGGTTTGCATATTTCCATAATATTCTTCAATTACACAGTTTGTGTGTGTGTGTGGGTGTGGGTGTGTTTGAGAGAGAGAAACACAGAGAGAAAGAGACAAAGAGAACACGCCTGCTCAGCAGATATCACTGCACTGCCAAACCTGATTTTTTGACAGCCTTTTCATATGTTTCTAATTTTGTCTCTCTTAATCTCTCTCTCTCTCTCCCTCTTTCTTTCACCTCTGCCCCAGTTGCGTAACAGTTTTCCTCTGCTCTCTCTTGCCCCAAAACTCAGCGAACTCACAATGACAGAACAAAGAAAACAGGACGTTCAAGAACATGTTTCTCAGCACATTAAAACAAGTGGAATTCTATTTAGTCTGGCTCATGCAGCCATTGTGGCCAGCTCTGTCCACAACGACTGTATGAAAGAATGTGACTGGTCTGTTAATGGAAAAATCTAGACTAGCTACTAGAAATCTGTCCACTTACTACATATTAACCTATTTTAAGACAGATTGCTTTATATCCACAAAGTTTCAGTGCTAGTCTTTGAATCTCTTAATGTTTTAGTATCTGAGTTCCTGTAACACCTTGGAGATTAGGCCTTAGAGATAAGACTTTAGGATTAGGCACCAATCTACTCCATATTCCACACATAAAATTTAAAAAGAGCAGAGAAATCCAGAGAAATCCAATCAGTTTTAAGGCATTGTCTTATACAGTGCTCTGCCGGGTTACATATCTGAACTTTTAACTCCATACTGTCCATCCTGCTCTCTACAGTCAGCTAGCTCATATTTGCTTGTGATACCGAAGACAAATCACCAGACAGTAGATGATTGAACTCTTGTGGTTTTGCTGCTAATCTGCCTTTTTGCAATTCCTTTCTTAACTTTCTAACTATAATAATATTCATTAATTCATTTATTGGTTTTATAGATCTCTGCTATGTGTCTCTCACTTTCATTTACTATTATTATCTAAATTGTTTTATGTATTTGTATGTATGTAATGTGTAGTATCTTCTGTTTATTAGCAAATAAAAAAAGGTTTATTATTATTATTATTATTATTATTATTATTATTATTATTAGTAGTATTATTTCTTGCATTTTATTATAATGTTTATTGCAGATTCTAAAACACTTTGAGCTGCATTTTTATTCATGGAAGATCGATATATAAATGCAACACTGTTATTATTATTATTATTATTATTATTATTATTATTATTATTATTTGTTGTTGTTGTTGTTGTTGTTGTTGTTGTTGTTATTTATCCAGGTACACAATGATCATCTTGCTTCATTTGCCCCATTGACAGTATTATCACAGCTGTTAATGTTAAGCCCATACATCAATCATGCTCTCACTAAGATATTAGTGCTATGAGTCATTCGTAAGGTCAACTCATGCACTATTAAAAACTCTTCAAAATAAAAGGCAATGCAGGTTAAAATATTCTTTATAACTTTATAAGTAACAGAGTGAATGCACAAGCCCAAGTGTGAAAGGCTACTTAGGTAGATATAGATTGTGAAACCTACTTGGTTTTGTGACATCACAAGAACAAAAGATTCAAAATTATTTTTTCTGCCAACCATATGGATGTATACTATACAATATTGCCCTACTACAGCAAAAACATTAATTAAAAAATTAATGTTAATTAATGGTTTTCAATTATATGAACTCTTATTGCTATGGTATCTGAATTGGTGGCTAGAATAGAATAGAACTTTATTGATTGGGTTCCCTCAGGGAAATTAAGGTTCCAGCAGCAGCATAAGTACTGTACAGAAAAGGTAGAAAGATAATTATACTATAAGAAGAAACACTATATAAATATAAAGAATATATAACATAAATTATGTTACAATATAAAATATACGTAAATAGTGCATGAAAAAAAAGATGGTTGGTTGGCTATGGTGTTGCTATGTAGTTGGCAAACTTATGGCTAAAATTTGCGGTGCCAAAACTTGTCCCAAAAGCTGATTAAGTAAAAAGCTCCTACAAGAACAAACAGTACTGGTGAGCAATGGAAAGAAGTGGTGGCTACTGTCACAGTAGGTTCCACTATCCAAAATGAACAACGATTTGAAGAAAATTTTATGTCACATTGATTCAAACTACATAAAACAAACTATGCTAATGTTTGTTGAGTATTGAATAAAAACATCAACAACACAAAACTGGGCTTATTGTCCCAATTATGTCCAGAGTTGGTGAGCAATGGAACAGTGTCGGCATCTTAAAAACTGTAGTAGGATGGGCTCAGTTTCAAGCTCCTTAAAACAGGAACAAAGCCAAACAAAGAGGGGAAGAGAGAGAGAGAGAGAGAGAGAGAGAGACCCAGAGAGAGAGAGAGAGACAAAGAGAAAACATATGGAAACATGGAGCCATAAGGACTTCCTCTGCAGTCAAGTACATTGTTGAGATAACTGCTGGTGGAGCCTAATGCCGACATGGCTGAAGCCCTCTCCTCTTCACCCCTCCCTGTCGCTCTACTAGTTATTTTGGAAAAGGCCCCAAACAGTGTTTGTCAGGTCTATGGGAGGCCCACCGATAAGACTGAGCTGATTGGCACCGTGCTTCTGAAGCTTTCATTTTTATACATATAAATTTCATCTGGCTCAGACCTCTCCACTGTAAACATGACATATGACTTCATTTGACTACAGAGCAGTGCTGGACTGAAGAGAGGAGGACAGAAGTGCAAAAAGGGAAGGGTAGAAAAGAACAAAGGAGCACTAACATTCTTGTGAAACGCATGCTTAGCCTGTCATTGTTTGTCATATGTCCTTCTGAGGCAAATAAATCTCCTAGATTTCTCCTGGAAACAGTGGCTGCTTTAAAGCATTATGTAGTATTTATACTCTTAAAATAGCAGCTTCAGATTCATGTTGATGCTCCACTGACTTGTTAGCTTATTCATTCTCTTTGAAATAGTATTTTTTGCCGGTTTGTTTCATTTCTGTGATACTGTATATGATTGCAGACATGGAAGATGTCTGTAACAGGGAGAATAGCATTATGGCTTCAGGCTCTGAACGCTATGATCTGCATTGTGTTACACTAGTGAAGCAGGCAGGAGAGCACTCAAAAGCCACTGCGCTGTTTAACGAAATCATAATACAAAGTCCTGCAATATTACTCTACTGCCTCAGTACTTGTGCCTCTTTCACTTTGAGTTTTATTTCTGTACCTCTCAGCTTGTCCTGAAATGCATGTCTAAATAGTGTCCTTTAGTGCAGTCACAAAGTATGAATTCCACTTCCTAACTGTAGGGGGAGCCCAGGAACAGGATCTACCAATTTTCACATAATGTAGCTTTAATGAGGCAAATTACACAGGCGATACCATGTTTGATATGATATACCTTTTGGCCTGCAGTGTCAGTGCTACTGGTGGTGACATGCTGTTAAGAGACTGCTGACCTTCACTTAGCATTCTGAGCAGTAATCCTGTACTCATCACCTACTCAGTACAGCCAAGAGCCAGCCAGGTACATAGGAGCAGACCCTGTCAGAAACAGTCAGTCAGTTTCGAATCCACTGTGGAGCAACCATGAGTCAATTATTTATCTGAAAACTGTCGCTTCGGCAAAAGGAAGATTAAGATGGTTTGGATATGAAACGAAATGGACAAAAGTATTGAAACTATTTGGCATTCATTGTTTGTCCAGAAATCAAAGACAATAAAAATAGTTTAACTGTCTTTACCGTTCAAGAAAGTCTTTCAAATTTTCGAACATTGCTGTTAGGGTTTGATTGCATCAGCCACTAAAGCCCTTAGTGAGATCAGGGTACCAGACTACCACCAACCTACCTCATCTAACTCTATCATTCCAGAGAGCACAGTATCACTGCTCCACAGCTAAATGCTAATGCCTTTATACACACTCACACAGTAGTCCTATTCTATTGACAGTACCTCTCTACAGGGACTAGACAATCTGTGTGTGCATTACACACATCTGTCTGCAATGGCATATTAACTGAATTCATTCATTTAAAGGGGTGTCTACAAACATTTGGACATATTGTGTATTTTACAGCAGAGGTTCTTAACCCTTTTCACTGTGCGACCCCCTTTTAGGCTTCAGTAAATTTCAGCGACCCCCCTACCCCCAGGAAAAAATGGTATCAATAACTCATAAAATATTCCAAGTACTTTGTCATATTTTCTCACTTTCTTTGTTTTTCTGTTCTGATGTTCCTCTGAGTATGAGGGTCAGCAGCCTTTAACACCCAAAGAGCTGGTTGGACCAGTTTTCACGGAAAATAAAACACTGGGAGCTACAAATAATTTTTGAGATCTAAAATGAAGATTATACAGTATATATTGCTTTTTATTACCATTACACTTTGTATGAAAACAACTATGATGGGAAATCAATAAAATTAGATATTATTTATTTAATGAACACTTTTTGAAGATTTTGAATTCTTAAATAAAGCAACCAGCTGAGTTGAAGGTCTCTTTCAAATGAATTAAAAAGCTGAACTTAAATTATTCATGTAGCAAACAAAAGCAAAAACATGCTGTGAGCCGTCATCCTTATTTCCTTATCTTTGGACTTTCAGAGTGTGTAGCAGAGAGTGGACTTGAATTTAAAAAATACACTGGGAAAAAAGCACTACGTCTAAACAATGAAAAATAAATGTTGTAAAATATCTGAATAAATATTTCTTTGAGCTGGTTATTAGGACTACCTGCTCCTGAGACTCTCTTTGCCCAGGCGTCTGCAGATCAGGGCTGTGTAAGTCACTCCCTTTGCAGGACTGTAAGCTGTGTCTGTGTCTGTGAGCAGTGTTTGTTTTTAACGTAGTTCGTGGTGAAGAACAGCTGCTCACATATATATACTGTATGTGGATCTGAAGATTGACAGGACTTCAAATGTATATTTCTTCGTGTTTATATTGGTGTCAGGGATGACATGTTTCAAACACAAGTTTGTCCTGGAAGGTTCTCAATGTCACTCCTTTTTGATTCTGAACAGAGTGGCCTTCTGACAGCAACATGCCAGATCCTCTGTCAAGCGTTTAATTCGGACACCATGCCTTGTCGTATGTCAGTCAGAGTCAAGTCAGATCAAATCCAGCTTCAGATTGGTCGGATCAGATCAGATGATTTACACCTGTCGAGTTTTGGCGGTAAACCGGCTTCCACAAGTGTGATGCTTGTTTTGAGCGACAGAAAATAATAAGTATAATTTTAGATCACAATAATCTTCCAAATTAGAATGAAAATTGAAAAAAGAATTAATGCAACAAAAGACATTTCAATTAAATACTTATAATGTATTTTCCTAAGACATGCAGAGCCACGGTGTAAGGATGAGACTGAGCTGATTGGCACATTAGCCTGAAGCACAATTTTTATACGTAACAAATTTCATCTGGCTCAGGCCTCTCCACTGGGAAACATGACACACCATGACTTCATTTGACTACAGAGCAGTGCTGGACTGAAGAGAAGGAGGACAGAAGTGCAAAAAGGGAAGGGTAGAAAAGAACAAAGGAGGACTGTCCTTGTTTACCCTACCTGCAGCACACCTGCAGACAATGCTACTGCCCCCTGCTGACAGGATTTTTTATAATGAAGTCCAACATTCCTCAGGGTTGAACTTCATTATATGTGAAGAGTGCATAATAAGTATACACATTACTGCACTGGATTAGTAGCACTATTAATTCACTAACATTCTTGTGAAACACCTGCTTAGCCTGTCATTGTTTGTCATATGTCCTTGTGAGGCAAATAAATCTCCGTTCTATCTGAAACAGTGGCTGCTTCAAAAACACGTGTTATATCTTAAAATAGCAGCTTCGATTCATGTTGATGCTCCATGACATAAGTGAAGACAACTCACTATGGCAATGCACAAAAGCTTATTCATTCTCTTTGAATTATTATTTTTTGCCGGTTTGGTTCATTAGACTACCACCAACCTACCTCATCCCAACTCCACCATCACTCCAGAACACAGTATCACTGCTCACAGCTAAATGCCAATCACCTTTATACCCACACTCACACAACATTAGTCCTATTCTATTGACAATACCTCTCTACAGGGACTAGACAATCTGTGTGTGCATTACACATCTGTGTCAGCAATGGCATATTAACTGAATGCATTCATTTAAAGGGGTGTCTACAGACATTTGGACATATTGTGTATTTTGTGAGTTCTTAACCCTTTTCACTGTGACCCCCTTTTAGGCTTCAGTAAATTTCGTGACCCCCCTACCCCCGGGAAAAACCGGTATCAATAACTCGTAAAATATTCCAAGTACTTTTCATCATATTTTCTCACTTTCTTTGTTTTTCTGTTCTGATGTTCCTCTAGTGCAGGGTCGGCAACCTTTAACACCCAAGAGCTGTTTGGACCCGGTTTTCATGGAAAATAAACACTGGGAGCTGCAAATAATTTTTGAGATCTAAAATGAAGATTATACAGTATATATTGCTTTATTACCATTACACTTTATATAAACAACTATGAAATCCAATAAATTGAATATTATTTATTTAATAGACACTTTTGAAGATTTTGAATTCTTAAATAAAGCAACCCGTCGAGTTGAAGGTCTCTTTCAAATGAATTAAAAAGCTGAACTTAAATTATTCATGTAGCAAACAAAATCAAAAATACTGTGAGCCGTCATCCTTATTTCCTTATCTTTGGGCTTTCAGAGTGTGTAGCAGAGTGGACTAGAATTTAAAAAATACACTGGGAAAAAAGCACTACGTCACTAAACAATGAAAAATAAATATTTGTAAAATATCTGAATAAATATTTCTTTGAGCTGGTTAATGGGACTTCTGCTCCTGAAGCTCTCGTAAGGCGTCTGCAGATCAGGAGCTGTAAGTCACTCTCCCCTTTGCAGGACTGTAAGCTGTGTCTGTGTCTGTGAGCAGTGTTTGTTTTGCATTAGTTAGTGGTGGAGAATGTGCTCACATATATGCATATGTGGATCTGGTGTGGGACAAATGTATATTTCTTCGTGTTTATATTGGTGTCAGGGATGACATGTTTCAAACACAAGTTTGTCCAGGAAGGTTCTCAATATCACTCCTTTTGATTCTGAACAAGAGTGGCCTTCTGACGGGCAACATCTTCAAGATCCTCTGTCAAGCGTTTGAATTCGGACACCCACATGCCTTGTCAGCTATGTCAGTCAGAGTCAGAGTCAGATCCAGATCCAGCTACAGATTCAGATCCGGATCGAATCAGATTTGATTACACCTGTGGGTTTTGGCCCGATGGCCGGCTTCCTGGCGTGGCGCTTGTTTTGAGCGACAGAAATAATAAGCATATTTTAGATCACAATAATCTTCCAAATTAGAATGAAAATTGAAAAAAGCATTAATGCAACAAAATAAATTTCAATTAAATACTTATAATGTATTTTCCTAAGACACGCAGAGACGCGGTGTAAGGATGAAAGAGCGCATCGCGCCTCGAACGCCGAGTTGTGACCTGATGAGAATGCGTTTAGTCACCCAGCGCTCCATTTTAGTCAGCCTGGATGACATGCTGAGCCACAATATGCATGCCCGAGTTGAGCAGAACGGCAAGTGAGTCAGTTTGACAGTTTTTTCAGTGGAAAAAAAACATTCTAAAAATAAGAAACAGTGGGTGCAAGCCCATTGTCTTTTGGGGGCTATTAACCTTTACAGTAAAATGTTATTTTTTATTCTACTGAGCACAGCATTTGGTGGGACCTTTCCATGTGACTGGAACCCTGATAGATTTTTCACCCATGGTTGCTCTGACTGTTTTCAAGAGATTAGCCCAAGATGTAAATGTGTTCTCTAGAAGCAACATGAGATATCACTATTTTGCTATGATTATGAGTACCAAGTCACATTTCAGATATCTATTCAGCATCCATTAATTAGCTGCAGTATCTTATACTGATTTAATCAAAAGTATCTGCAGGTCACCCCCAACTGTTGCAAATTACTTTTCATCTTGTGACAGTCAGTAGCCCCTGGAGGACAAAACACAGCCTTAGGTTTCACCAGACATTTTGATTAGCTTACCACTGATTAAAGATAACAAATGTCATTTTTACACTGCAGTTACAACCAATAATGCTTGTGTGCATGTTCTCCCAGCACTCAATCACTACTAGTGTGACCATGTTTTGTTTTTCAAAAAAGGAAAGTGTACCACATTTACCACATGAACATGAACAGGAAGAAAAGCTTTTAATGGATAGTTGCCAAAATAAAGTTACCAGGTCACTGTTTCACTGGAATCTGTATGTCACTCTGGTGTGTGAGACAGGTGATGTTGATTTGATTATTGTTATGAAGCACAAATTAATTTTTCCACAGTAGTTCTTGAGATGCCCCATTTTACAAATAAATGGGTCTCTGCTGATGTAAGAGGGGGAATTCTTGATTGACCATGTCACTGTCACAATACTACAGTCTGAACGTGCAGTTCCACCACATTTCACTTCTTTCCTTCTCTCTGATTCCCGAAGGAGGAGTTGCTTTGCAGCCATGGTTACACACACTGTATATCACAGCATAAAAAGCACCAGATTCTCCTCTTGATGTAACATTTGAGTCATTCTCACAGACCAGGCACAGTCCATGCCCACTCAAGTAAACTTGATATGTAAATGTCCAACATAATCTTTTGTCTTTTAATTCTAAAAATAAACAGGAACTGGGCTCGAAATGTGCAGAAAATGTTTACATAAATGAAAAAAAGACCATTTTCATTTTCACCACTATTAAATAAATAAAAATAATAATAATAAGTTTTGATAGAACGTTTTTTTTTTTGCTTGAATAAGAAGCATTCCTTGCCAAAAGATTTGTCCATTTCTGCTAATATAATAATAATAATAATTTGAAATTCAGGTTGAGCTATAAGCCATAGAATACAACAGTAAAATTAAAGGCCCCAGAATATTTTACATATAATGAAAATATCACAGTCTACTTTTTTTAATGAAATTATGAACACAAAGCTTTTTCTCTGATATTCGAATTTCTTGTATTTTTACCAGATTATTTTTATAAATTATAATAATTTCAATAATCATACAATATTACATGAAATAATAGATTTATCAGAAAGATTTAAGCTCATTACAGTATATTAATTATTTGATTTTAGGGACAAAAATGACAAAAAAACCCCATTATTATAAAAACAAACGTTAATAAGCATAAAAAAGAACCAATCATGTTTATTTAGCATATAATATATCTGAATATATCTGCATATAGATGTACCGTATATAGATGCAGTTTGATGCACTTAGTAAAAGTGACCCCAGTAGAAATGTCCACATGAGACTCGAGAAAATAGTTGGTCCAAGTCTGTGAACACACACACACACACACACACACACACACACACACCCTTTCCTTCACTTTCTTCCCAGACACCGCCTCCTATAGAAGAACAAAGGCTATGAGGAATGTGCTGTGTGGGACTCATACTTACCGTCAGTTTCACTGTAATCACATTCAAACCTCCCTCATCTCACTCAGTCTCACCCTCTCCACCTCTTTTGATGACTCTCTCATGTTCAGAGCAGATGTGTGTGTGCTGAGTGTGTGGTGTGTGTCTGTCCTCTCAGTCCAGAGGACTGTAGCAGACACCTGCAGTTTGTTTTACCAGGTGGCTGACTGTCTACTCCGTCACCCCCAGCATCTCCATCACTGTTTTTTTGGCGTCTGTGTGAGAATGTGGTGTCAGGGGTCTGACCCCAGCAACGGCAAATAAATTGCTGTAGCAGTAGGATAACAAATTTGTATGTTGATATCATGGCACTGGTTCACTGGTCTTCTTACCCCACTGTTATGATTGGATAAAAAGTAAACATTTATTTTACTTATATTTTATGCAGCTAACATATAAAAAATATATATTAAAAAAAGTACAACATCCAATGAAAACATTATCTTTTTTAACATATTTAAACATATGGATATTTGATCTTCATATTAACAATATTGAGGGATGGAGAAATGTCTTTTAAAAATAATTTTAGAAGACTTTTACTTTTAGATCAATTTTCTTGTAAGGAAAATTTAGGACACCCTCATATTTATTGTTACGTAAAATGCCTAAAAATCAAATCAGATGCAGCACCTGATCAGACCACCATTAGACAGGACTTTGTAGGAGTTTTTTTCTTATTTGCAAGATGTGTAAAGAAGCCTCCAACAACCCCAATTTTACAAGTAGCATTCATCCATCATCAGAATGAACCTGCACATGTTTAATATTCATTTTGGGTGTGCAAGGAGAAAAGCAGTGTAAGACTAAATGTTGCCAGAGAATATCTAGACAATGACCATGACTTTGTACCAGTGTGCTTTGGACAGATGAAGCCTAAATGGAATTATTTGGGTAGAGTAAGAGAATAAAAACCAAACACAGCAGTTGAACAAAAGAACCAACGGTGAAGCATGGAGACAAACAATTTGGGGTTTGAGGCTGCTTTACTGCAGAAGGGCTTTGCAAGCTCTCCATAATATAATCAAGTACTAATTGTTCACTGATTCAGAGAGTAGTTGAGGAAAATGTGAGGCCATGTGTTAAAAAAGCATCAAAAAGATGAAAGAATTCTTCACCAAGCACTCCATGCATTCTAGGCCATCTAGGCCACTCTGATGTTTTTATATATATATATATATATATATATATATATATATATATATATATATAGAGAGAGAGAGAGAGAGAGAGAGAGAGAGAGAGATAGATTGCTGAACTTTACTATAATGTTCTCTACTAGCTGAGAAGGAGTCAGCAGACGTTTGTTAATGTGGTTGGTGGTGTAAAGAACAAGACAAGTGCATAGTGCGTGAATTACAGAGCAAATAAAACACTGTCATGTTTCTCTTTGGAGATTGGAGAGGTGCCATTTCTCTCCCTGTTATTCTTTCCCACTGAAGAGAAGCCACAAAATGATCTACTACATCCCTTTGTTAGCCCTGGGTCAACCGTACACACTTATAACTCGAAGCTCACAAAGAACTCAGTGTGAAACGGACGCTAAACTGCCCGGCAGGAAATGCATTCCCTTCAGTTAGAGCTGACAGGTCAGCCTCTCCCTCACAGAGAGAACACATTTTCCGGTAACAATGTTGGAAGTGTCCAAGGCCAGCACACCCTGATCCAACCCAATTTGGTGGCACCTTGGAGTAAAATCAAGTTGTTAAAGAGTAAAAGTGTAACTTTAATTGTCTTCAGTCTCTGTTCCTACCATTCCCTCTTCGGAAAAGCACGGATCAAAATGACTGACTCAATGCTCGTTTGACATTTTTTACTGCTGTGGGTAATGGTGTTATCTGTGTGGTGTGATAAACTGACGGAAAGCAAACAGAGTCCTTGCCACACCTAGGCACCCACACAGCTGGAGGTTATAGTGCCAGTTTTGGATCATCCTGTTTACAGAATACAGGGGTTAACTGTGTCAGATGTAAACAGGTTGGTGACAAATCTATTGCTCATCACCTTTTGGCATCAACACTGGAGAAGGTCTTTTCACCCATATGTTGGTCTAATTTAACAATATGACCAATGCTCAGGGGTGTTTTGACATTGCTCAGCTCTTCCTCTAGAATTGCCTGTTACCATCTGGTTTCTTGAACTATAGTAAACATTTGATGCACTTCAGTACAAAGGCCTGAATTTGTAAGACACTATGGCTGGTAGGCAATGATCTAAAAAAAAAGTCTGTTGGATAGAACACATCCTACAAGTGCTTTTAATCAGTGTAGCTTATAGTTCATGAAAATCAGAAATCCAGTTTCTCAATTTTTGAAAAAAAAAACTTCTTGTGGAGTTTAAGTAAGTTACTATTCAAATAGCATAAATGCAGTGTCTAGTTCAGCACATGCAACCACAATCATGGACAAGACTGCTGACCTGACAGTTGTCTAGGATAGGATAGGATAGAAGACAATCATTGACAGCCTCCACAAAGTAAGAAAGCCAGGTTAGGTTTTGCATTATTGAGTGCTATATCAAACCATGTTATTTTGACTGGAAGGGGAAAATGTGATGGGAAAAGGTGCAAGAGCAGCAGAGATGGCTGCAGCCTTTAGTGGACGTTCTACCGGAGGACATGAATGCTACATCACTCCTTTACTGGCCAATCACTAGATTCCACGTCTTTCAAAAGAATGAGTTTACATGCTCTCTTTGTGACTTTCAGGTGCCAGCGTCTCATCATTTTTCCCACTCATTCCACCCCACTGAGTCCAGACTGGTTTGCCCAGTTTGTCTCTGACCCTGCCTACCACTTACACCAGGATCTGCAGGGGTCTAAATAGTTCAATTCTTGGGCCATGTTATCTATCTATCTATCTATCTATCTATCTATCTATCTATCTATCTATCTATCTATCTATCTCAGCAGTGTGTTTTCTCCAGTTAACTGTTTGCTTCAGGTCCTTCCATAACATTGAGACTTGGCCATTCCAAATCTTGATGCATGTCCCACATTCTCTTGAGATGTAACTCTTTTTCCATTAGAGTTTGCTGGTATGTTTTAGAATGTGTTGTTCCTTTAATGATGGCAAGCTGTCCTGGTCCAGAGGCAACAAAACAGGCCCAACCCATGATTCTCCATCACATCACTGTGTTTCACAGATGCTGTAACATTTTTAAGATGGAATGCAGTCTTTTCCTTTCTCCAATCATAACGCTTCTCATTTACATAAAAAAATTATTTTCATCTCATCCATCCACAAAACAATGGCTACATTTACATGTAAAGATTTTCCCCAATTGAATTTAATTAATTGTGACTCTGGGTATTCACATACACACACTTTCATCAACAATCTGATGAAAATCTGTGTTTACATGCACACTGCAAGTAATCTGATCCAAAATGATGAGCATATGTACCACCACTATGAACAAGCTGGACCAAGCTGATTGGCCAACCAATCAAAGGCAACATACATTACAGTTCTCAAGAGCTGACCAGCTAGCTCACCATCATAGGGTACGTTTTATCTAGATGATCAACTTTTCAACCACCTTGACCATTAAAACATCTTAACCAGCTTAAACCATCCAAAACCAGTTACCTCAACTGGATTTGTCAGCAGGGTTAGCCAGCAATTCTCCTAAGAATCTGTCCAAAAGTTCGTAAAGCAGAAATGTAATTGGATCAGAACCACTTTTCTGGCTTTCAGCTTTGTAATACACTGGCTTTAAAATCTTCAGTCTGATTTATAGTTTTTTTGAACCCACTGTCTGATGATCTGTTTCAGGACAAAAATTCTAATGGAATCACAAACTCTCAAGCAACACTGTATATGGTGACATCAAAAATTCAGACCATTTAAAATGTGTCTCAACACAAGTCATTTCATATGTCTCATCTTGAGAACAGAATTGACATGGCATCATGTTACACCATGAAATGTGAAAGTAGCAGACATACCTGCAGAAGATAAACAGATGTTCAGATCAGACTAGTTTTAACTAGACTATGATAAGCATATCTGTACCATCACATTCTGACTAATTTCCCATCACGGTCCCTGAATAGCTGTGGCTGGAAATCAGCAGTATTATACATGCTTTGAGAATACACAATAAGTTTAAAAGTAGAGTAGAGTTAATGGAGAACTAAAGGAATTTCATATACAAGATCTTATCAGGGTTACTTTGTTGGTGAATAGTCAGAGAAGATGGACTGAAATACCAGGGGTATAAATTTAAAGATGGAAACATTAAGCAACATGTTACTGTGTTATTTTTGTTTTGTAAAATTTGACTGAAAAAAGGAAAAGATCATCATGCATAAGTTTGTGCACCCCAAGAGATTTGCTCTCAGATTGCTCTCAGACCTTAATTAGCTTGTTAAGGCTATGGTTTGCTCATCGACAATGTAAGAATAGACAAGGTGATGTAAATATGCAAGCTTTATTAAACACTCTTACTCCTCAAACACTGTACTAACAATCAGTAAACCTGGGCTTTTCTAAGCCGCTGCTTTCCTCAAAGAAACATTTTGCAGCACAGGACTAAATTTCAGTGTCATTTGCTGATGCTCTAGTGAGGACAGCAGCAGGAAACATTTACAGGTATAAATATCCTGCAAATTAAAAAGGTCTATGTAAAATATTAATAATCAAGCAATAATTACCATGCATAACACATAACAGATAAACAGATAACAGATAAAGGAAACAGATAAATAATCAATAAGAAAGTAATAAACTCATTCTAAATAGTTACAAAGCAACCAATCACATACACAACACATGAACTGTGGGTTATTGTGCTACAGAAATGGCTGAGAAGGTAGAGGTCAGCTGGCCACAGCTGTGGAAAGTGCTCTGAAAGAAAGGTGAATACCCCACAATTAAGCCAACTAAAGGGATGTCTCTGAGACTGTGGGCGGTAGCAGGACAAATGCTGCCAATTATTGGCACAAGCGAGTTGGAGCAGGATGAATTCTAGCAGGAATAGTTGGAAGCAGGATTAAAATCAGTTCCTAAAGTCTTCTAATGTGGAGTTCAGGTTGAAAACCAGTAGTACAATGTTCTGTGCATTACTTGCATATAAAAGTCTGTTACATCACGTGAAACTACAGGCTGCCCTTTACATTGTCTAAGATCAAGATTATTCTGGACTAAAACTGTTTTCTCCTCCTTTAAAGTCAGTGTTGCAGAGATGCGAGGTTTGCTTACGGCTTAATAAAACCTGTTTCTCCTTATGAATAAATGGACATACACAGAACAATGGAAAGACTTTAGACTAACAGACACAAAACCAGCTTTGAAGCAGTAAACTATTCTTTCAATCTCCCAAATTCCTCCCTCTGCCCTTCCTGTCTCTCAGAGCAAACACATTCCACCAGGAGGGATAACAGAAAACAGCTCTCCCCCTGTCACCCACCACTTCACCCCACCCACCCAAAACATGCCGCCACCCTTTCCACTGTTCTGAGTCTTTAAACTCTTAAAACCTTTAAACTCTGCATGGAAGCCCACAATTCATTACTACCATCATTTACATCAGTTTCACAGGCTTTAAAATAGAACCCTGTTGGACCTCACAAAATCGGTTAAGCTAAACAGAGTGTAGAAGTGCATCTAAAAAATAATCTAAATAATCAATACTAAAAAAATGTTCATTCATAATTGTATTCAAAAAGGTGTCATATTTGATATTCATTACATTTAAAGTGAAATATTTGAAGTTTTTTTTATTATGTTGACACTGATTAGTAATTTATTCAAATATATTCTAATAATTT
Source organism: Acestrorhynchus altus (assembly GCA_034509495.1). Classification (NCBI taxonomy): domain Eukaryota; kingdom Metazoa; phylum Chordata; class Actinopteri; order Characiformes; family Acestrorhynchidae; genus Acestrorhynchus; species Acestrorhynchus altus. The sequence goes on from CM067518.1 coordinate 11,355,367, forward strand.
GAGATTCTGGAATTCTGATATTCATGAGCTATAAGCCATACTGATGAGCATTAAATATCTAAAACATGACAGTTTATTTAATTTAACAGTTAAGTTAATTTCATAAAACCCTTTTGAGTAATACTTTTTACATGCACTATTAACTCTATTTAAATCTGTTAAAGCAAGGCTGAGAAATAAGCCTTCATCCCTTTCCTAAAGCCTGAGCATTAACTCAGTCTGCAGGTACTCATGAAAACAGAGCCTTTAGAGGATATGGATGAGCGAGTAAGAATGTTTGTGTGTTAAACTGCAGGCGGAGTCCTGGCATTGTGAGCTGCTCTTTGTCTGTACATGCATGTGTACTTTGGAGCCAGACTAATTGTTCAGATGTTCAACTTCACAAGCATCCTTATCCTTTTACAGGTGTGTCCTTTAGGGAAGCATCTGTTAGCTCGCCGTAGTAGAACGGCAGTAGCAGCTTTAATGGCCAAATCCGTTTTTGTGTGTAGCACATTTTAGTACATCCATTCACAGACAAGTGACAATGTGCTGTAAAATAATGTAATGCAAAAAGTCCCATGAAATCTTTAGAACAGGTCATGGGATATGGGTGGCAATAGATACTGGAATTAAGCTTTAGTCACAGAAGAATGCTCACTGACGACATCACCCTTTCTTGTTATGTTAATGGTTTAGTGGGAAAGATAAGGGGTGCAAGTTTCAGCCTGATTTAGATATTCATCAAGGTGTGAACATTGCACAGGTTTTGACTAAACATCATTTCATCACACTCCAGTGTCTCAACAAGTGATCACATTGTGTCATCACATTTTTCTCCAGTAACTAATTATTTTAATGTGCTTAAAACACTTTTACCCACTGTAGAAGAATCTAGGATTTAAGAGAATTGTAAGAATAAGACACCTAAGAGCAGGTTCACCTTTGGAAGGTATACACATGCCTCCTCACCCATCCCATTCACTTTCAGTGAGGGGAAAGGGTAAATCATAATACTGCACAGCTTCCATCTATCTAGATTATAGATTGTTCATTGGGCCTCCTACCAATGAAACAATGACAAACTTTATGAACTGCCTTTGTGAAGATGGATATTCAGTATTGTAGTGTGAATGCATATTTGCTCAGAAAAGCACAATAAAAAGTGTATTAGTATATAAATATAACATTAATACAAAGGCTGCCAAATCAATTAATCAGTTAATCAAAGCTTTATATATTATTTGTGTGATGGGCTGTTGATCATTTAGCTAGTTCTGCTGCTGCTGGTAAACGTGAACAAATCCATATGGAGACTGAAGCCTTCAAGACGAAATCTGGAACTGACATTTATACCTCTAGCTCAAAACTATTTTAACTTTTTTTTATATCAGTGTAAAAAGGAAAGTAAAGAAAATAGCTCTTTGTTTTAGGGGTTCCTACAATAAGTCTTTTTCGTTTCTTGATTAAAGGGAGGCAGAAAGCAGACACTTGTAAAAACAGTGGAGCAGAGCAGTCAAAATGTGTTCCAGTCTCTAACAGACCGCAAAAAGGCTAAGACAAATGTGATTGGTCAATGTAGGGGCTGGTGGGTGTGTTCATTGGGGCAGGAGTGGGTATAAAGCTTGAGAACTTCCCTCCCTTCTACCCTGTGCACTCATCTGGCTGCTCTCTACTGTTCCTTTCAGCTTCTCTTTCACTCTCTCACATACTTCAGCCACCATGAGCCTGAGACCTAGCTACTCTGTGCGTACCTCTACCTCCAATGTGCCACTGGCCCAGGTGTCCATCCAGCGCACTTCGCTTTTACCATCTTACCGGGCAGCCAGCATCCATGGTGGAGCTGGAGGTTCAGGGGCCCGCATTTCCTCAGCCTCCTACTCGACCCTCCGCAGCTCCATGGGAGTGCCAGCTTCTGCTGTGTCCAGCTCCTTCCAGGTGACTGCCACTGGGGCCACTGGAGAGATCATGGGCAACGAGAAGGTGGCCATGCAGAACCTGAATGACCGTCTGGCCTCCTACCTGGACAAGGTCAGGTCCTTGGAGAAGGCCAACAGCAAGCTGGAGGTGCAGATCCGTGAGGCACTGGAGAAGAGAGGCCCTGATGTCCATGACTACAGCCGCTACCAGGCCATCCTTGATGACATGCGCAAGAAGGTGAGTGTGTGTGATGGCAACAGTAACTGGAAAATTGTACTAACCATTTTTTAACCAGCAGGTATTTTCAAAGTGTATCAGCCTTTTCATCATATTGACCATCCAACAGCAAACCCAGCTTGTTGTATAAGCATCTTCCCCACTACAAGAAAGTCAACACCTGTACTCCACACTGTTATGCAGATTGGATTCTTAATCAAATATAAAATATCTTATATATATATATATGATATCTTGTTCACTACATTAAACTATGCCCAAAGAGTTGGAGGGTAAGTGAACTATGTTAAAATATGTTAAAATAATATGTTAAAAAGTGAACTATGTTAAAATTGTGTCCAGGGTGGCTTTTATACATGAATAGGTCAGAAATAAGGGGGGGGGGGGCTGCATTCCTGTGAAAAGCATTTATATCCTGTGTTTATTCATCGTCGTGCATGCGGACGTGTCAGTAATTCCCTGTAGATGGAAATTTGGGCTGGTATTTTGAAGCCTGTGGGAGGATTGAAGGACACAGAAAAGTAAAGGGAGTTTAAGTAATGCAAATGTCTCAATGGCCTTCAAAGGGGAGGTTTAGAATAGCGTAGAGTATGTTCATGGGTAAACGGAATCATCCAACGCTCTTATCTTTAAGTTAATACATAAGTATAATAAAAGCACTGATAAGCCAGTGTTACACTCATACCTACATATTTCCAGGTAGCAGCACTAGCCAAGTTATATATAATAGACTCAGTCATATGGGCCTCATTCATCAGGCAGAGCCAGGATACAATGACTGCCAGTTTACACTTAGATGGACTTTGAGTTTACATTTGTCATGGGTATATCATGCAGGGACAAGACACATCCTGGGTTGGTTTATGAGGCCAAATTATATAGTTATTTTTATTATTGTATGTCACTGTGTTTCACTGACTAACATAACAGTAATGTTCTATTACGCAATAGTGATTACTGAATGAACAAACCTAAACTCATTATCTCCAACACTCACATTAGAATGAGTTGGTTAATTGGTCTGATGGTACTTTGCTATGCAACTTATGCAACTTTGAAAAAATATATACTGACATGTAAAACTGAAACTTCACAAGCAACGGTCAAATACTGCTTAACTTTCAATGAAAATCAATATGAAAGATTTTATTCCAAGTAATATTGGAGCATTTCTACTGCTCCAGTACGTTTAACATCAGTGAATACGGTTATAACAAACAACACTAAAGTGGCTTTATTATCAAATATCAAATATGTGAGGATTAAGACAGCCGTAAACTGGACTATACATACAGTCCATAGCGCACGACTCTGTAAGCATTAGGAACACAACACCTCTCCTACCCTTCTCCAGAGCATGCTTTACTCTTCCCTTCTGCCCATCAACCGGTTATGCCAGTGAACTCATTGTTTGTTAATGATTATCTCCTGGACTCTGACACCTGCCATTTTCCAGGCCTTATCTAAGCAAATTAAACCCACATGGTTGAAGGGTTAACTGTTGCACCAACAAATGTTCACAGACAGCAGTTTAGGTTGCACTTTCATGTTGCATCTTAGCTGGACTGAGCATAGGAACCCCAACGCTATATAAAAGAATAAAGCCCTATTTGGACGGGATTCGTTTTTCACAGGGAAGTGGAGTATTGTAACTTTACTACAGGGATTACAACCTATCTGATAACCCACTTAGAGTAATAATGGAACACACATCAGTTCTCATTCTATAGCTTGTTCTTTTCAATAGGTTGTTTTACAAAAGCTGAACGATGTTGACATCTTTCAGACCCTGTTTACTGACCAGGGAGTGCACAGACCATAAGAAATGTCTACAAAGCATTCAAATTGGACTAAGATCACTTAGAAACATTTTTCCCCATGAGTATTTCTAGTTTCTAAGCCAATCCCTCTGTATAGGAAATACATGTTGCTTTCACTAATGCACTTCCACAACTCTCCAAAACAACATTTCCCAATTTGCTTTACAATGTTTGACAACCTCTGCTCCTTGACTGATTGTAGGTCTTTGACGCCACCCTGGATAATGCCCGCCTTGTGCTCCAGATCGACAATGCTCGTTTGGCTGCTGATGACTTCAGGGTGAAGTGAGTACATTAATACACTCATTTCCTTAACAAACTTTTTCAATACTGTCATTTAGGCCCATAGTGATGGTTTTCCACAACTTTCCATGAAAAGGTTTCCATTACACTATACTGAAAGCTTCACTCCATTTGTCTAAAGGTTCGAGTCTGAGCTGTCCATCCGCCAGTCAGTGGAGGCTGACATTGCTGGCCTGAGGAAGGTCAACATGGGCCGCATGAACCTGGAGAGTGAGATTGAGTCCCTGAAGGAGGAGATCATCTTCCTCAAGAAGAACCACGACAATGTGAGTGTAGAACTAACACGGTCAACATGCTCTGAAACAACTGAACCAAGAGGAGCTGAAAGCCTGGCACGAATCACAGGTATATCCATGAAAGAGAAAGAAAAGACATCAATACTCAAGTCTTCCAGTGACTAAGGGTTGTCACAGACAATCAAGTGCACCAAGAGCTGTTGGTTTTCATTCCAAGATTTTTTAATCATGAAATATAAATTGTTGCGTCTGTTCAGATCCAAGAAGTCCAAGTACAAGTCACACAAAACACGGAGGCCCTTCAGGGTGCACGAACAGAAGTCAGTGACCTCCGCAGGCAGCTTCAGATGCTGGAGATTGAGTTGGAGTCACAGAAGAGCCTGGTGTGTATATGATCTAACCATAATTACCCCAATTCTTATCTCAACAGCAGCCACGCAATTAATCAATATTCTATCTTATTTGTTCCTTTGGGCGTTTCACTTTTGTCTGAACCAATTTAGCAGGTGTATATGGTGCTGTTTGAATGAACCAATTACAGGAAGCTGAATCAGACTATTGTCATCTATCAAACAGTTGAAGGTAGAAAAGGACCAATGTTGTGCCAAAATCAAATCCCATTTCATGAGCATGAAACAAACCACTTTACAAACCAATTAATCAGTGACATGTTGAGAGAGAGCCTGTGTATGTGATAATGACAGGACATTTCTTTATATCCTATATGTAAGCCCCACAACAGCCCAGAATCGCCCAGAACTAGTTTCTGCATTAGAATAAATAACTGAGTAATAAATCTTGGGTTCAAGAGGTGAAGGTACCAAATGCTGAATTAAAACAACTTAACTACATGAGATTAAATACTCTTAGTACATTAATTGGACCATCCATCCATCCATCCATCCATCTTCTTCCGCTTTATCCGGGGCCGGGTCGCGGGGGCAGCAGTCTAAGCAGGGAAGCCCAGACTTCCCTCTCCCCCGACACCTCAGCCAGCTCCCCAGGAGGGACCCCGAGGCGTTCCCAGGCCAGCCGAGAGACATAGTCCCTCCAGCGTGTCCTGGGTCTACCCCGCGGTCTCCTCCCGGTAGGACGTGCCTGGAACACCCCCCCAGGGAGACGCCCAGGGGGCATCCGAAACAGATGCCCGAGCCACCTCAACTGGTTCCTCTCGATGTAGAGGAGCAGTGGCTCTACTCCGAGCTCCTCCCGGGTAGCCGAGGATCTCACCCTATCTCTAAGGGAGCGCCCGGCCACCCTGCGGAGGAAACTCATTTTCGGCCGCTTGTATCCGCGATCTTGTCCTTTCGGTCATTACCCACAGTTCATGGCCATAGGTGAGGGTGGGAACGTAGACTGACCTTCTTCACCACAACGGACCGGTACACCAACCGCATGACTGCGGCGGCAGCACCGATCCGTCTGTCAATCTCACGCTCCTTCTCACCCCCACTCGTGAACAAGACCCCGAGATACTTGAACTCCTCCACTTGAGGCAGGACAACTCCACCGATCTGGAGAGGGCAAGCCACCCTTTTCCGGTCGAGAACCATGGCCTCAGATTTGGAGGTGCTGATTCGCATCCCAGCCGCTTCACACTCAGCTACGAATCGCTCCAATGCCTGCTGAAGGTCCTGGCCTGAAGAAGCCATCAGGACAACATCATCTGCAAAAAGCAGAGATGATATCCTGTGGTTCCCAAACTGGACCCCCTCCGGCCCCTGGCTGCGCCTAGAAATTCTGTCCATAAAGGTTATGAACAGAACTGGTGACAAAGGGCAGCCCTGCCGGAGTCCAACATGCACCGGGAACAGGCCCGATGCGCACCAGGCTCCTGCTCCGGTCGTACAAGGACCTGACAGCCCTTAACAGAGGGCCCCGGACCCCATATTCCCGGAGCACCCCCCACAGAGTACCCCGAGGGACACGGTCGAATGCCTTCTCCAAATCCACAAAACACATGTGGACTGGTTGGGCAAACTCCCATGAACCCTCAAGCACCCTCCGGAGGGTATAGAGCTGGTCCAGTGTTCCGCGGCCAGGACGAAAACCACATTGTTCCTCCTGAATCCGAGGTTCGACTAACGGCCGAATTCGTCTCTCCAGTACCCTGGCGTAGACTTTCCCGGGGAGGCTGAGAAGAGTGATCCCCCTATAATTGGAACACACTCTCCGGTCCCCCTTTTTAAACAGGGGAACCACCACCCCGGTTTGCCACTCCAGGGGCACTGTCCCCGTCCGCCACGCGATGCTGCAGAGGCGCGTCAGCCAGGACAGCCCAACAGCATCTAGAGACTTGAGATACTCTGGGCGGATCTCATCCACCCCCGGAGCCCCACCACTGAGGAGCTTACAGACCACCTCAGTGACTTCCGCCCGGGTGATGGGCGAGTCCTCCTCAGAGTCCTCAGCCTCACCTTCTACGTTAGAAGACGTGATGGTGGGGTTAAGGAGGTCCTCGAAGTATTCCTTCCACCGCCCAACGATATCCCCGGACGAGGTCAGCAGCTCCCCGCCCGCACTGTAAACAGTGTCGGCAGGGTACTGCTTCCCCCTCCTGAGGCGCCGGACGGTTTGCCAGAATCGCTTCGGGGCCGACCGATAGTCCTTCTCCAGGGCCTCCCCGAACTCCTCCCAGCTCCTGGTTTTTGCCTCCTTGACCGCCCTAGCAGCAGCACGCTTAGCCTCTCGGTACCTGTCGGCTGCGTCGGAAGACCCAGAGGCCAACATGGCCCGATAGGTCATCTTCTTTAGCTTGACGGCATCCCTTACTTCCGGTGTCCACCACCGGGTTCGGGGATTGCCGCCACGGCAGGCACCAGTGACCTTGCGCCCGCAGCTCCGGACGGCCGCGTCAACAATGGAGGTTGAGAACCTGGTCCACTCAGACTCAATGTCCCCCGCCTCCCCAGGTAGCTGTGAGAAGCTCTCCCGGAGGTGGGAGTTGAAAGTTTCCCTGACAGGGGGCTCAGCCAGACGTTCCCAGCAGACCCGCAGGATACGTTTCGGCCTGCCAGGTCTCTCCTGCCTGCCCCTCCGCCAGTGGATCCAACTCACCACCAGGTAGTGATCGGTTGACAACTCTGCCCCTCTCTTCACCCAAGTGTCCAAGACATAGGGCCGGAGCTCAGATGAGACAATAACAAAGTCTATCATTGATCTCCGGCCTAGGGCGTCCTGGTGCCATGTGCACTTATGGACGCCCCTATGCTCGAACATGGTGTTCGTTATGGACAATCTGTAACTGGTGCAGAAGTCCAACAACAGAACTCCGCTCGGGTTCTGATCGGGGAGGCCGTTCCTCCCAATCACCCCTCTCCAGGTATCACTGTCGTCGCCCACGTGGGCGTTGAAGTCCCCCAGCAGAACAACGGCGTCCCCAGTTGGGGCACTTTCCAGTACCCCCCCCAAGGACCCCAAGAAGGTCTGGTACTCTGCACTGCCGTTCGGCCCGTAGGCACAAACTACAGTCAGAGTCCTCACTCCTACCCGAAGGCGCAGAGAGGCGACCCTCTCGTTCACTGGGGTAAACTCCAACACGAGACGGCTGAGATGGGGAGCTATAAGCAAGCCCACACCAGCCCGGCGTCTCTCCCCCTGGGCAACTCCAGAGTAGTGGAGGGTCCAACCCTTCTCGAGGAGTTGGGTTCCAGAGCCCAAGCTGTGCGTGGAAGTGAGCCCGACTATCTCTAGCCGGTACCTCTCGACCTCCCGCACAAGCTCATTCTCCTTCCCCCCCAGTGAGGTGACGTTCCACGTCCCAACAGCTAGACCCCGCCCTCGACCGCCACCCAATCCACAAAGCACCCGACCCCAATGGTTTCCTCTGTGGGTGGTGGGCCCACAGGAGGAATGGCCCACGTTGCCTCTTCAGGCTGGGCCAGGCCGGGCCCCATGGGCAAAGACCCGGCCACCAGGCGCTCGCTCCCGAGCCCCGACCCCAGGCCTGGCTCCAGGGTGGGGCCCCGGTTGCGCCGTACCGGGCGACGTTGCGGGGCCTTTTTTCTGGTGTTTCATTGGGATTTTTTTTTTTTGAACTGCTCTTGGTCGGGCCCGTCACCTTGGACCTGTTTGCCATGGGAGACCCTGACAGGGGGTGAAAATTTAACCCCCGGGCAACATAGCTCCTCGGATCATTCTGGCACTCAAACCCCTCCACCACGGTAAGGTGGCAGTTCAAGGAGGGGTTGAATTGGTTAATTGGACCTTAGCATTTATTAAACTCAAAATCCTAAAGTTTCCTAACTAGATCAAATGTTCATCATATAGAACAAACATGAATCTTGCTTTGGACTTTAATCCACACTTTCATCTGTAAGTACCTAAACTGTGTTCTTTGCCTTACCTGTTGGTTCTGTTTATTCTTTTTCACAGAAAGCTTCACTGGAAGGCACCTTACGGGACACAGAAATGCACTACAATGCCGAGATTGAGAATCTAAACTCCATCATCCTGCAGTTGGAGGCTGAGCTGATGCAGCTTCGCAACAACATCCAGCAGCAGACACAAGAATATGAAGCTCTGCTCAACATTAAGATGAAACTGGAGGCTGAGATTGCCACTTACAGAAGGCTTCTAGATGGAGGAGATTTCAAGTGAGTCCAAGTTAAAGCTCATGGCAGCTATAGTTTTGTATTCCCCCTCATTGTGCAGAATCCTCATTCTTATATCACAAACCATATGTCTTACTTTCTCAGGCTCGAGGATGCCGTTGATGAGCAGAAAAGGGTAAAAGTGATGACGGTCACACAGACTCTGGTAGATGGGAAGGTGGTGTCTTCAAGTACAGAGACCAAGGAGAGGAAGCTCTAAGTACCAGAGTTCCCCAGCAGCACAGCAATAACACCTCACAGTCCAATACTGACAACCATCCACAGAGTGGATAAAGATATTTATTTCATCCAAAAAGTCTCAAAACTAACAAGAAAAGAACGGCATACTTTTCAGACAAAATGGTGATTCTGTAAACATTACTTAACCAATAAAACTTCTCTGTTAAATGACTGTAAACACTAAATCTCTGTTGGAGTGGTACTGTATGCATTGTTATTGACAGTGGCATGGTTTTCTTGTTGTGTTGTATCCATTCTGTCTGGTCATTTTGAATAAACCCTCAAAATATACCACAGTATCATCTCAAACCTCATGTGTCTGTTGTCTGTAGCCTTTCAGTTTACTTTATATGGAAAACTGGTACACTGTAAGTGCCGTATTTTTCGGACTATAAGCGGCAATGGAATATAAGCCGCACCTGCAAAGTTTAAAAAAAACAACAACTGGAAATGAACATATATAAGAAGAAAAAGCTGCAACTCATTATAAGCCGCATGGTTTAAAGCGTGGAAGAAAAGTAGCGTCTTATAGTCCAGAAAATACGATAAGTTTGTATTTTACTTTAACAATTTGAGGTAACCCTTTGGCCAAAACAAATTTAAGTTGAACATACTCAAACAAACTTAGTCTTATTACAAAATCTATTATTACTTTCATTGAACCTAAACTCTAAATCTCAAAGCAAACTTTTTAAAATAATTTAAATCTTATAATTGTTAATTGTAATGGAAATATATAAACTTTTACAGCTGCAAACCTGAGGCCAGGCAGCTAACCAAAACACAGATTGTGAATAAATATCCAAAAGAAAGTACTTTTGTGAGTGGGGTAGAGATAAATGGTACAAATAAATGGTGCCAGTAGCCAATAGTAAACATGGATTTATTCAATAAGTTTAGCACAAACATCAGGTAAACCTTCACATCACTGTGTATTATAGAAACACAGCTGTTATTGTCAAGAGACATCAACAGAAGGAAAACGATTAAGTTATTTAAAGTACAGCTGCTTTTTTTATTTACATGCTTAAATGGGCCAATCACTATCTAGTTGCAGTCAAAACAGAATAGCTGCAGTTATAAAAAGTTGATTCAACTCAAAGATGCCATTTGAATGTAGAATTGTTCACCTTGCTCAAAATAATTGAGCTGTATGTACAATATCTATGTGTAATAAAATATTAGCCTATTTCAAATAATAAGTATAATGAGATTTGTTGATTTGTATTCAAACAAAGAGTCATGAACTTGCTCACTGAGAATAATAGTGTGTAAATGTAAATGTGAGTTCATGTGAAAATTTGCATGAATATTTACAAAACAAAGCTGGTAGTGGCATGAAGAGGATGTGCACAAGAGGATGTCTACAAATGAAAGTCATTTTAAGAATTGACAACATTTTAGGAAGGTAGGGCATGATGTGTAATAGTGACTAATAATACAATTTACTGTACTTGTATATAATAGTTCTACTGTAATACACGGCTCCATATATATATATTAGCCCTTTCAAAAGTGCAGTCCCATCAGTCAAATTCAGCATAGAACATTCAGCTTCAAAAACATGCTCTACATGCCCCTCAATCTTCTGTTAGTCACTAAAACACAGCGGAAATGTTCTGTTTTATCGACTTTTGTTCTGTTAGCTTATCCACCCTGTCATCTAACCTAGTAGAACATTTCTTTCATCACACTGAGAATGTGGTCATTTATGACACTGTAAACAAACACAACGGCACCACTGAGGCTAAATATCTTCACCAGCTTCTCACTGGAATTGTATGTTTCACCTTAAATGATGCAGAAGCTACAGGCTCCAGAAAATCACTGTGGAACTTTTTTAAGGTGGAGCAGCTTTGTACTGCACAGTAAGGTACTAAAATCATATTAACATATTGGCTGGCAACTGCGGCTCTGTTAAGTAAACTTTGCATTTATACTTTGCAAATATTTGGTCTTAAATCATTAGGCCGTGAAGCTATGATGTTATGGTCTTTATTTATTTAGGAATAATAGTATAAACAGTATGCTATAAAAAAGAAAGAAAAAAAAAACAGTAAAAAGATTTTTTGTGAGTTACGTGTCCCTATGGATAAATAGAATCTCTAGAATAATCTCATACTGCCTATGCTGTGGGCTGGTTCTGTTTGCAACAAAAAATAACCAAACCTAAACAGCTTTCTTTTTAATACACAACTACGTTATGACAAACCACATAATTAATTAAAATGTGCCCCTTTCATTAATTTGATTAATGCTTTTATTTAATTATCTTGTTCAAAGCATTTACTGATCTGAAAACCTGAAATTGTGAATCTTTTATACACCAATAAAACATGGTTGCATACAGAGCATGCTGATTCTACACTTTGACCTATTTTACTTTTGCACACATAAGCATATATAAGCACTTGGCCCTGATGCTCCTAAAGGAGAGGTCCTGGTTCAGATGACAGATATGTGAACCAGTTATGAGAAAATGTCTGTGAAGAGCCATAAGAAGCTTGAAGTCTGATATAAAAGTTACTCCACTTTTGAAAAGCACACTCAGAAGACAATTGTTAAGCGTTAAGAGGTTGATAAGAGTTTAATGTAAAATGAATGTGCTTCAGAGCACATGCAGAAACATGTACAAAGAAATGTTGTGGCATTTTACAAAACTACACATATAATATTGGTTTTGTATCATCAGATACATTACATTAAATGACTTTAATGAGCTGGTTAACAAACATGTGTTTCACATTTACTCAATATATATACAAATATATATGTATAAATAGCAACAAATATTCTATACAAATGTTTTTAGAACAAAATTGCTGAAAATCCCAGGAGATGAGCTGTTGTAGAACTATTCAAACCAGTATACTCATAACTTACTCAATAAAAAAATCACTGAGATCACATGTTCATTATTCTAATGGTTGATTAGGTAAACTTTACCTGAAGCTGTTGACACGTAGCAGCATAATGGTATGCATTGCGCTGCTAACATGATTGGCTGATTAGATAACTGCATGACTATGTAGATGTCCCTAATAAATTGCTCTGTGAATAAACATCAAAATTTGAGGTAGATCTCCGTTTTTAAACATGAGGCTTTCTGTAACTTTGTTGATGAAGTTCAATGCCTTTGTGAGAGATTTTAGAATAACCTTCAGCTCTGTTAATGACTAACAGCTTCATAACTTTCATAGCTAATTATGACTGCAGTAAGCAATTACACTTATTTTATCTAATAATTTTTATCTATGTTATTATTATTATCATCATCATCATTATTTATTTATTTATTTATTTATTTTAATTATTGAAAAGAAATGATGTAAAATGTGTCCAGAAATGAACTATAAATGTCACATTTTTCGAGATACAGACACCAAATTTTGCACAGCCGTAAAATCAGTCACATTTTTACGTCATGTTTTTATGCTTTGTGCCATTTCCTGATGCAATCCAATTTTACAGTTTTCATAAAATCCTTTTCCTCATAGGAATGAATGGTGGAATGTTCAAATGTGGCTTGACAAGCAGAGAACATGCAGGGCCATTGTTCTCTCCAAGGTTCTCCAGTGCTGTCAGTGTACGACACAGACTGTATATAAGAGTCTTCTATCTGTGCATGAACAAGTATTTGAACCAATCAGCTTTTGGTACTCCATTTTTTTGTCAAAAGTTTGTGGACACAGTTCTGTCAGCCAAATGTATTTACATTCCCACCAAATGTTTTAAGACTTCAATATGGAAACAAATGTTGAAACATAGTAACACCTTAGCAACCACCATTACAACAATCAGGTAGCACTTTACCAACCACATAGCAAAACTATAGCAACACCACAGTAACCAACAGCTTAGCTACACCTTGCAATCCCTTGGTAACCACCTAGCAACACCTTACAGACCACACAGCAACACCTTAGCAACCAACATTTGTATCATAGCAACACCTTAGTAACCACTTAGCAACACAGTAGCAACAAACATCTATACCATAGCAACACCTTAGCAACCAATATCACAGCAAAACTGCTGAGCTGAAATCACACTCACAGTTTCTGCAGAAATGGCACTCTCTCATTTAAACTGTGACTGTATTGGACTAATATGATGAAATAATATATTTTATTTATATATTATTTATTTATCATTTATTTTACTTTTAGATTTGCATTTTCCAGGCAATTACATGCCATTTTCTAGGCTTCATATCTCAGGAACAGAGTAAACAACAGATAAGACACACATATCCCAAAAAACTACTAGATTAACCACTGCAGTCTCATTGTTGTCTGATGACTTGTCAGTGAATAATCCAGCTCAGAAAACAGAAAACAAAAATATATTTTTTAAACTTTAAATCCCAAAGCAGCTTTCCACTACATGCTTTCTGCTCTGTCCATATGTACAGGTTCAACCTGCAGACTCTGACTGATCAGTGAGAGTGGGCGGGACTAATGACCTCATTGGACAGCTATTGGGTTACAGAGGAAAACAATTATGAAGTGGCTGTTTGCTCTCTTTTTTGCTCACACAGTGTTCACATTTCAAGAAAAAAGTCATGTGAAGGAATAATACTGATACAAACATAAATAAAACATACATTGTAAACAATATTCAGGGTTTTCTTTATTTTATTGGGACTACTGTGAAGTATTTTTTAATCAATTCCTAAAATTACTTCTGATATATAAAGTTAAAAAAAATGTATGTATGTGCATATACATTGTTGATTAAAGCCTGGTCAAACTGGTCAAATATTTTAAATCTCTTTATTTCTTCTCAAATGAAGACAAATGAGAGTACTCAAGGGTGTACTAAAAATAACAGTGTCTAGAGAGTGACTGTCTTCTATAAATTAATTTCACATTTTCTGGCAAATAAGAGTATGCCAGTCTACATAAAACGTAAGCTTCTTCCGGTAAAGCACTATGAAATGATTTCAAACCTTACATATAAGTACAATGTAATAGAATGCAAAAGTAATTTGATGATCTTGCAGTCAGAATCCTCTTTGCAATAACCTGGGTGTGGATTATGAGACTAAAGTCCAAGGTATAGCAAGAGATTGATAAGATCCATTTTGATTACAACTGTAGTTCGAAATCACTCTACTGCAGAAACAGGACTAGCTGTTTTCTCTTTGAAAAAATGAGATCAGCCTCAATAGCATCACCATTTAAAGTAACATCAGCACATCATCAGTTCAAAGCAAGACATGGAATGACCACAGTTTTCGCAGGGTCAAACAACAGAAGTGTGTTCAGTGGAGGCCTTCATGGATGGACTTCTGCTTCTGCAGAGCTTGATGTGGGCAGTGATAAGCTGACCATGCAGAATTTGAACAACCGTTTGGGATCCTACCTTGAGAGGGTGAAAACTCTGGAACAAGAAAATAGAAAGCTGGAGGTGCAGACCAGAGAAGCTCAGGGGAAGAAAGGCCAAGAAGTGCACGACTACAGCCACTATGAATCCATCATCAGTCAGCTACAGAAAGAGGTAATTCTCAATTTCCACAAAAACAAAGCAATCTTAATTTGGAGAGAAATAATGGATTGCGGGGGAACTGTCTCGCAGCTGAATAAACAGACCATCAGGGGGACACCACCTATGGTCAAATAACAAAAAGCATGAATAGAAAGCAGGACCCTGGGCACAGCTGTCCATTCACCCTTTTTGTTGTGCAATCACAGGTGGTGTCCCCCTCGTGGTCGGTTTTGGTGATTTGATGCTACACCCCTGAATATAGTACTTAAATACAGGGGTTGGACAATGAAACTGAAACACCTGGTTTTAGACCACAATAATGTATTAGTATGGTGTACTAGGGCCTCCTTTTGCGGCCAATACAGCATAAATTCGTCATGGGAATGACATTTTTTGGATACAATCTGGGTTAACACCCCAACATCCCTTTCAGACAGCTTCCTCTTGCATCAGTTAATCCTGTTGGATGTGGTTTGTCCTTATTGGTGGTGCTGACATTACCCTGGATACCGTGGCTCTTGATACATCACAAAGACTTGCTGTCTTGGTCACAGATGCACCAGCAAGATGTGCACCAACAATTTGTCCTTTTTTGAACTCTGGTATGTCACCCATAATGTTGTGTTCATTGCAATATTTTGAGCAAAACTGTGTTCTTACCTGCTAATTGAACCTTCACACTCTGCTCTTACTGGTGCAATGTGCAATTCATGAAGATTGGCCACCAGTCAATTTAGCCATGAAACCTCCCTCACTAAAATGACAGGTGTTTCAGTTTCATTGTCCAACCCCTGTATGTCTGTATTTCTTACCTTTTAATAACTCACTGATGTGCTGGTTACCTTCATGGCAAGAGCACCTATCAATAAAAAGACATCAATTCAATGTAACATGTAAATGCATTGCATCACACTACATCCAATACCAACAAAAATCTAACTCACTAGTTTGAATTATGTAGTTAGTGTGTTCTGAGACACATACTGTGTATCATGGTGTAGTGGGTAATGTTACGATGAAGTTGCCAGTTTGATTGCCTGAACTAGCTTTCCTTAATCTAAGATCCATAGATACCTTGAGCTTAGATGCTGCCAAGTACAAATGTCAGAATGGATACCTCAATACCCAATGCTCACATAGCCTTGAGTCTGCATCTGAAGACAGCAAGTGATTCAATTGTGACTCAAAATTGTACACAGGTGTACAACAATGATTTTACTGATATTTGTTCATGTTCTGATTAGGATTTGTCAAACATATTGCAAAGATTAACAACAAAATCTATGTTACAAATCTACTTCTATTTTTTAAAAAGTGACTGAATTCAATGTAATCTTCAGTTGAAGGAGTCAATTTAATCTGAATAATTTATTTCCGTTTCAGATTCAGAATATGACTTGGAGCAATGCACTTATGGCTCTGCAGATTAAAAACTACAGTCTGGCTAAAGATGACTACACGGCTATGTAAGAGACGTGATTTTGAAACATTCATGTTGTTTGTAGTGTGGGTAGGATCTTTTTTCACATCCTTTTCACTGTAGGTTCAAGCATGAGCTTCATATTCGTGAAAGTATTGAATCAGAGATTTGTGAATTGAGGAAAATTCAGGATGAGACCAATGCAGCACGAATACACCTTGAGAAAGATATTGAGACAATGAATGGACAGCTCATCACTCTAAAAAACAACCATCAGCAGCTGACCTTACTGTACTGTATTTTTGTTCTTTCTGAAGTCGACGTGCACTATATGTCCATATGCACTATAATGTTTGTTGACACCCATTCTAATAATGAATGGGCAGGTGTCCAAATACTTGTCTAAATAGTGGGTTATTATATAATTTTATTAAATAACCATATAGTGAAATGTAGTATAGAAGAGTGTGAAATAAACATGCATGATGTTACTGTTAGAAATGATCTTAAAGCATAGCTGAATTTAAAAATATAATAATTAAAAGAAACAATCCTAACATTTTCACCTTTCTTAGGAACTGAGAGAAATGCATGGTCAGATTGCACAGTCAGGAGTAAAAGTGGACGTTGATGCTCCTAAAGGACAGAACTTGGCCCATATCATGGAGGAGATGAGAGCCAACTATGAGAAGATAGCCCTGAAGAACCAAGAGGAGCTAAAAGCTTGGCATGAATCAAAGGTTAGATTTGATTCCATTTTTGGGAAGGTCATTCCAAGTAGAGTTACAGCTTAAAGAAATGATTAGGATGCATTGTGCTACACAGAAACCCACAAGCTAGTCAACTAGTTTCCTGCATAGCTTCCACAACCAGAGAGGAAAATAAAATGAAAAAGACCTTACATTGAACTACCTACATACTATAGCAACTGGCAGTGCACACCATGGATAAACACTAATTAACCAGAGTTAATACATTACTATGTAAGTTATATATGTGTAGGGTGAATGGTTAAACCTCCTGTTATGCTGCAGGTCAAAGAGACCTGTTTTAAAATAAAAGATCACAGATCACATTTTTTTTTTAAATCTTTGCTGCTTGGCTTAATTTGATTAATGAATATGTAAATGTAATGTAATACCTTCACAAATGTATTAAACTGTATTAAACATGTTTTGGGTCATAAAGAACATTGAATAGAGGCTTCAAAGTGTAAAAATATTAAATTAAGATGCAATGTCACTGCATCTGGTTTTGAAGTGCAGTGGCCAGAACAAGCGTAAAAATCTAGTTTTTGGGTAATGTTGAGCCAAACACTTTTTTGTTATTTATTTTTAAGATTTTGTCTGATTTTGTGTGTCAGTGCAATTGCATTTATTTTTGAGAGTGTTCATTTTCTTAACAACAAATAATCTCTTTCAGAATTAACTTGATGAATTTGAGGTAAAGAGGGAAGTGATGACCAGCACAAAGGTCCCTGTCGATGGGAAAGTGGCCTCTTAATCACATAAGCCGAGAAGGAGTGTAACAGAACACAAAGCAGCTTTCTTTCATTTCTTTGTCACTTAATATGGGCTAAATAATGATGTGTAATTGGGTTAATAGTGTAGAGAACAGTGGGGCAAGATGAGCCAGTGGGTAAGTTGAACCTCCACCTGACTCTAGGCAACCATAAATATGGTATGTTTTTGTTGTTTAACCTTTATCTTCATTTCCCATCCTACTGCAGAAGGAAGACGTATAATCTCAGATGCAGGTCCTCTGCATAAGGTATATATTGTGCCTCCAATCTTTTTGTGTTGCATTTGTAACACTGTTATTCAAGTGAAACCGTTTTCTTTTTCCTGTTACTGTGATACCTTCTAACTGATCATATTATACTGCTCATTCTGTATGATTATTATCACTGTGGTTATTATCTATATAAATGGCCCTGGTGTTGGACTGGACGTTCAACACAAAAGTGGAAAAATACTTGACATTAAAGTTGGCATGCCAAAATAAGGTGGCTAGATCAAACCCTAACCCCAACCCTAGTAAAAAAAAAAAGACTCATCTTACCTCACACTCCCTGATGCACTAATTATGGTGTTAGTAAAAAGAGAGCAGTACACAGTCATGCAGGTATATGACAGATACTTTATTAGATAGATACTTTATTGATCCCTTACAATCCGGAAGGAAAAGGGAAATTCATTCATGTATCATACACATCTATAATTGAAAACTGTGAAGAGATCACATTTCTGTTTTCTGACGTGGATGATTCCAATTCTTTTTTAAATTGTAATAAAACACAATGAATAAATATTCATTTTTTAATAAAGTATGAAATATGAGATTTATCATTATGATTAGATTTTCTGATGCTCATAGCAAGTTACATAATTTTTCACAACAATAGCCATAACCTATCAAGTTATAACATATTGAGTTATTGACTTTAGTAAAAATGTGATACTCTCCTTGTAATTATCTACAATATATTTTCAAAAGTATTGGGACACAGCTCTTAATCACCAAATTCAGGTATCTCATTAAGGAGTATAAAATCAAGGCCCTAGCCCTACAGTCTGCCTTTACAGAGATTAGTGAAATTTCCAGTGGTACTGTAACAGGATTCCATGATCAAATATGTGTGGTATTTTTTAAAAGTGTAAAAGTGTAGGAAGCACAGCAACACTAGCTGCTTAAGCTTCAGTTTGAATACATGTCATGCTATAATGCGAGATACTGGCACTGGAACCTCAAGCTTACTATTGCTATGAAATACTTTTTACATGGTTTTCCATACAGCAAAAGCCTAATGGATGAAACAAGACAGGATTTCAATACAGCACACCAGTTACTACACTCTGTATGCAATAACTACATTTGAATTCACACCATTCAACAGGCATTCAAAATCATGCAAGATCAGAGAGATGAACCCTGTGAACTGAGTACTGAGCAAAAGACTGGGTGTCTAAGTATAGAAGACTCCACTGTGGTTTCTTCTGAAAGGGAGAGTTTGTGGCTGAGAATGATGCAGAATTTCCACTCAAGTGCTTCATCCTCCTCCTCAGCTACTGACTGAAAGAGGCCTTTTGGAAGAAAAACTTTACAACTGCTCAGATGGGAGACATTGGAAATGTGTATTATCTTCATACAACCTGATAGTAGAAGAAGAGATGCTGCCAATCTATATATTACCTTCCAACAGTTAAACATGTTTAGTACATGGAAGTGACAATCCATAGCCCTCAAACACTGCTGTTTCAATTTCAGAAGAACATCCAGCAGAACCAAAACAAGGCAATTCCAAATAAACTAAATAAACTAAAAAATAAATGACATAAACCCCACCAACTAGAGAAAGCTCTAGTGACAGCTGTAGAAACTGTCAAATCAGTGCTGACAAATTGAATATGCTGAAATATACTGTTGATACTAGAGATCAGCCAGTATTTAGAAGGAGAGCTCAAACTTAGTATGCGATTAAGCTTTTTCTGCTCATGCAGACCTGATTCAACTCATCTGTCAATTGTCAGGTTTAGTAGATGTGGTAGAGCAAATTATGTGGTAGAGTATCCCAGGTGGTTGTTATGGTGCTGCTAAGTGGTTGCTATAGTACCCCAAGTAGCTAGCTATGGATATTTTGAAGTGTGTGTTGCTCACACAACATATACTGTATTTTGACTCATGTGGTCCGACAAATCTATAACATGCACTTGTTTTTATTGCTTGAATTTTCTTCCATTTGATCATATATTACTGCATCAGTGTAAAAATAAACACAATGTCTGTGACTGAAATGGATCCCTACTGATGCTTTAGGGCACTAATGAGTATGTCAACCATTTTCCTCAGTGTGTCCGAATAATGGAGTGATTTTCAGGGCACTATAATCTCCAATAATTGACTGATAATTAATTACCTATTTAGCCACTGAGCCAGACACTCATAATTGACTAAATCAGATTAACTAACCAGCCCTGTTAACATTTTTTTCACATCTTTTTTCACATTTTTAACATCTTTCCCATATTTGGGCCTTTTCTCTCATTTCATGCCAGACTGGCTCTCCTCTCTGTCTGCACTGTGAATTGAACCCTTAGATTGTTAAGGTTTTGACAAGAGGAGTGTGTCTACTGTGGAACTGGAAGGGGAAAAATTTTGCTCCTTTGAACCTCACATAGCTCCCATTCCTGGAGTCCAGGCCCCCTCAATTGGAAATCAGCTCTAGAATCTATTTGTGGAATCCTTGTTACTGCAGCTTGTGTAAACTTCATTCCACAGCTTCATTGCAGAAAGAAAAGCATCCCTAAATAAAAAGCTTGGATACTTTTAAATCTAGTTGACAAATAAGGTATTTAAAAGGATCACAGATATTCTCTCTTTTCACCTTTACTTCTGTAAGCTGCAATCAAAATTATTCATCTCCATACTGCACATAAGGTATTCAGTTAATGTTAAGCTGTTTTATAAGTAATCAAAAATGAACAACTTAAAGAGCTCAACACCACTTATATAGCAATTCATCACAAAATACCATTTTTAATGACAACTGCAGTCTTATAATTTTTCAGTCCCTTCATGACAAGCATCTTTAGAACTTTTTAGAGCACCCTTTTCCTGTTATGACCTGCTGCACATGTGATGCATCACCAGACACCAGCTAATTCCTGAGGAATTGTAGTCCGTTCTTTGTGGCCTCAAGTTCACTATTATTGGATTTCCTTCTGTAACCACCTTATATAAAATCCCACCAAAGATTTTATATGGGTTAAGGACAGCGACTGTGACGGCCTCTTCAGCATCTTCCAGGACATCCTAAAAATCATATCTTGGTGGACTTTAAGGTATGCTTGGGATAACTGTCCTGTTGGAAAGTATATGTTTTCATTCTCAACCAGAAATACTGGTGAATCTAGTTTTGTTTTATTGGTCCACAAAACATCATCGCAAAACTTCTGTGGCTTATCTCTATGGTTCTGAGCAGACTGGATCCAGCTTTTCTTGAGCTTATGGGCCAGAAGAGCAGTACAGGCCTTGAAAATCTGAAATCTGAAACCTTAGGTGCTACCCCTAATCTTTCGCAGTCTAGGGTTTTTGACTACCTGTCTCCTTAGGAATCTGATGGTAGCCAGTGATAGCTTCCTCTGTCACCAGAAACTTTGAACTTGTGAACTATGCTTTCAGCTATGTATCTCAGTGTCTTTACTCTCTTTTTGTGTCCTTGTCCTTGTTCATGCAAAATAGTGATCTCTTCAATGGGGGTTGAATAATTTTGGTTGTAAGTGTATAAGATTAGGTGATTAGACCTAATGACTGATATATATATAAAAAACAAAAAAAAACATTTATTATCAGTAACATCAATGTTAACTTATAGCTGATGGTTCCACATTAAGTTAATAAAGTGGGGTTTTATGATAAGTTTCATTTTTCAAGGTTCTCTCTCTGCTGTTCATTGGCAGATTAAAATGAAAACAAAACGTTAACAGTATCAGAAATGTTAGTTTTAATTTTAAGATTTGTTGTTCAGTAAGTATTGTCAATTACTGTAATTACTATATCAATAAGATGTCATTAAAGTCATACATATACAACAGAAATGTACCCTAAGAAATGTATAACATTTGCTAAAAGAAATTAGGATATTTATACATAATTTAAAAATTCTTCCTACACACTGGTGCTATTTTTCCAAATACATATAACTCCATCTGCCACATACTCAACAAAGAACTGAGAAAACAGCATTGTCAGAGCTACCTGAACTATTGGTTTTTATCCTTATGGAGCTTCTAAAAAAGAAACTTAAGGATAAAATTCATGCAGAAACTTCACATTTTACTATGATTATATTTAGTAGTTTAGGGTAAAAGTCAGGGTTTGGTTAAGTTGAGGTTAGGGTTAAGGTTAGGGTTCAGTTAAATTTGATTGTGGCTAAAGTTTGGGTTCAGGTAAGTTTGATTATGGTATATGTTGTGTTCAGTTAAGTTCAGGTCATGGTTAAGGTTAGGGTTCAGTTATATTTGAGTACTGTAAAGTTTGCAATTCAGTTAAGTTGAGGTTATGGTTAAGGCTAGGGTTCAGTTAAATTTAGGTTGATTAGTCCAGGTTGCAGACTAGTAGTCCAGCTACATGTAGTACAAGTTGGATCTTTTACATCTTTTACATTTACATCTTTTGGTCACATTTGTATTACTTCTCTTGAGACTGACTGATTTACTGAATAAATTATTAATAAAGGGTTCAAAGTGTTAGTTTAATATCTTTATTAGAAGCTATTGTTGCTTTTGCTGGCCTCAGGTGGGATTAAACATCTAAGCCCCACCCCTCACCTGAAGCTCATCTTATCAACACAGCTACAATGAGTGGGACTCTTTTTAGGCACCTCAGTTTGAGTCACTGCAAAGCCTACTTTTACAGTATTTTTGGACAGGAAGTCATGTCTGAATCAAAGGTTCATATTCTATCCTTCTATGTCACTGTGTGAGTGATAATGGATAATGATATCACTAAATGTAATCATATTCATATTTACCAGTCAGCTATTGCGACATATTTTTTCCTTCATGATTCTATTACAGAGACATTCATCATTAAACTGCTTTGTGAGAGGCAACAAGGCATCAAGGCAGTTGGCTAGTTCCAGTTTCAGACATAGCTTCTGTGTGTCTGTGTTCTGAGTGTTATTATTCAGTTTTATTTTGGAGATGCCTTCACTACTGTTGTCTGGTTGTTTCGTGACTCCTGCTTATCCTGATGATGAGACTTGGAATGCCCCTAATAAAAGCCTTCTGCAGCCTCAGCCTCTTCATTCCAACTATAGTGTAGCTAACAGTGGAAATACCTTTAAAATGCTTCATTTTTTCTTGGAAACTGGGACAGATCATGGTCTTGCGAGGCCCATAGGGACCTTGAAAGCCCACCTCTCTCAATAACACAAAATAAATAAACAATGAAAAGTCAGACTGAATAATTCTGTTTATTTGCACTTTAATCAAAGCTGGATTTTGTTATTTGCTTATTTATTTTTGAATACAGGCACAGCTGGATCACAGCTGTACAAGAATGAAAGAAAAATGGCCAAAGAAAGCCTTTTGCTCCATTTAGCCACTGGACTATTGGTCAGAAGCTAAAACTGACATTTCCCTTCTATGACGCTAATCCTGGATTTGCAGTAGGTTGTCCCCACTCCCCTCAGGGTGTGTCTCTGATTTAGCAAAAAAAGAGACGGGTCATTTCCATTCTCTCGAAACTTCTATTAGCCTGACGAGTTAAAAGAGGTCATGCTTAGTAACAGAGAAAGCAGCAAAAAAGGAGAAGAAACTGAGGAAAAAGAAGTAGCAGTTAGGAACACCGCAGGTCGACCGTTAATTTTCCTTCAGCGTGCATTAGTCATCACAGTGTGGTCAGTGGCACACAGCCCCACTGTTCTGGCACCCTCTATTTTCATTTAGGGGAAACCCAATGGAATGTTAACCACAGTTACCATGGCGACCTGTAATAAAGCCACCTAAATTTGGGTGGCTCCATGGAAACCAAACTGGGTGAAGCTGGGAAGATAAGTGACTCCATATGTTAACAGCTCATTCACTCCTAGCAGTATAGAGCCTATGCACTTAGCAGTAGCACTCTTCTGCAAACTACTAAAACTTTCTTATGCATTGCTTAGTACTTTATAAAACATTATACAATGCCAAATGTTTTAACAAGTTAGCAAATCTTAAAAATAAATAATGGATATGTTTTGGAACTTTTTCCCTCATCAAACTATATTTGTATAGTCTTGTATAGAGTTTTATGCAATGTTGGTGACACATTTCCTTGATTTACTTTTTACTTTTATGAAAAAATAAGTGAAAAAAACCTTTGCAGGAAACAAAATTAAATATATATTTTCTGCACTTCTGTACTTTTCTGTGCATATTTATTGTACAATACATTTCACACATACCAAATTTAAGAAACACTGTAAACAATGGAGTTCTTAAAATGAAATTAAAGGTTCTGAGACTATGAATGAAGACATTTAAAATGAATATATTTATTTCATGAATTTAATCCCCCAGGTATTTTTGCCTTATAGCCTTAAGCTTTATTAAGATGGCATTAGTTTTGCCTGACGGGGTGGAGTAATATCACTACAGAACATCCACAATTGACTGATATTTGACCAATTCACACAAGATAAGAACTGCTTGATGTTTTGTAGATGTTTTGAGCCAGTTGACTAAAACGTCCCAGTTCGTCAGTTTATGTCAAAGTGTCTCAAATTCTTATGCTTGGCCATTTGTCCTGATTTTGACACATCTGTTCACTTGCTGCTCAATATATCCACTCCATCATTGGTGGAACCAGATTAACTGCTATTCACTTCACCTGGCAGAGGTTTCATGTTATGTCTGATAGATGTATATTTTGCATTGTATGTAAAGTCTTAACAGTGATTCTCAACAATGTCAGGAAACACAAACAAAACTGCCAGATTCATAGTCAGTGGCATGTATGGGATATCCATAAGGCTTATGTAAATTTGGAATAAACTGGCCCCATCAACTCTGCTGTCACTTCATAGTAGGCCCTGGTGATAATTCAATGCAATTCCAGTATCCATCCATCCATTCTCTATACCGCTTATTCCTGAATAGGGCCACGGGGGAGCTGGTGCCCAGCCAGCAACTCTGAGCACAAGGGTGGGAAACAACCCTAGACTGGGCGCTAATACATCGTAGGGCGCACACACATTCCCACACTAAGGGCCACCAATTCACCTACCATGCATGTCTTTGGACTGTGGGGGAAACCAGAGTACCTGGAGGAAACCCACACGAACACAGGGAGAACATGCAAACTCCACACAGAAACATCCCAGGTCACCCCTCCCGGGGGTCGGACCCAGGTCCTTCCCAGGTCCTTCTTGCTGTGAGGCAATATCGCTATCCACTGCACAATTCCAGTATGTATTAGTGAATATTGTAAAGCTAATAAGGCTCCAGTAGCCCACATATTAACAGGCAGATATATACAGAATAGCGTATACCTGTAAGGAAGTAAAAGTGTTATTGCTTCTGTAAAATAAAGACTAAATATCTAAAAGGATCTTTCTACATAGAAATTTACAGAAATGCAGTTTAACATCTTAATACATATAGTGATAAAAACAACAACATCAATTAGTAACCAATTGGGTAAAATATAGATGAATAAAAATGTCCCTTTTCTTGAGTAGAAGTAAAACTATTACCAATACAAAACATGTAAGATGTAAACATGCACATCTATTAAGAGCTGCTTACTATCCACTGCAGTATATAATGAAAAGGCAGTTAAACAGTATTTCAGCAGAGAGACAATAAGCTCTCGCCCCGATGGTTCTGTCTGTATTGCAATCTAAAATCTGTGCATAGTGAGGAAGACCAGACAATTGACCTGTGGTTACCAATCACCTCCTGAAAGGGTCTTTTATTAACACTTCACATTTAAATGGGAGAGAAGAAGGTTTTACAACATTTGGGGTCAGTTGCTGGTCATGGAGAAACAGTAACATCCTGGGAAAGTTCACTGCTCAGAATTTTCAGCTGAATGTTTAGTTCTGTCTCCACAAATGTAACAAGTTGTGGAATTCTGATTTGTAATTGTACAAATTTTACAAGTTGTAGAATTTTGTTTTGTAGTTCCATCAGTATAACACACTGTGGAATTCAGATGCTTATTTTTACAAATGTAACAAGTTGTGGAATTCTAATGTGTGATTCTAAAAATATGACACACTGTGGAATTTCTTTCTTTTAATGTTCAAAAGTTAAAAAGGGTATAATTCTGATACATAAGTCCAAAAATGTAACATGCTGTAGAATTCTCATATGCAATTCTACAAATGTAACAAGCTATTGACTTCTCAAATATAAAAACACAAATATAACAGTTATATTTACAGTTATATTACAGTTGTCATATTCTGATATGTAATTATACAAATGTCACTGTGGAATTCAGATGCTTAATTGTACAAAAGTAACAAGCTGTGGAATTTAAATATGTTATTCCACAAGTGTATTAAGTGGTGTACATTAAATGTAAATTACATAATAGGTAGAACGGAGAGCCTATCTAGTCTTATTCCTCATAATAAGACTCATAACACAGCTTTTTATTTCAATTCATTGATTATAATTACATTATCCCTTACACTGTAATGAGAGTAGTATAAAATATTGAAATTTAGAATGCTTGATTCATTTAATATAAATTAAAAAGTGAGCTTTTGTGAGCTTTGATATGTAATGGTTTATTTTGGAGAAATTTACTCTTTTTCTTTACAATTCTACAAATCTGAAGTGAGAATACTTTTTTCAATGCCAGTGGCTCACACACTGAATATTTATGAGACAGGTGTGAACACCAGTGAGTGCTCCCCTCCCCACTGTCAAAAATAATAGGCTGTTAGTCTGCTCCCCTCTCCTGTCAGTTTGGAAAGTGAGCATTGCAAAAAAAGAAGAGACAACAGATTCCCTTTGACAGTTTATTTAAAATCCTGTAATCAAACCCAAACTATGGATACAATAGGATAGTGTTAGAACAATACATAAGAGACTGTAGGCTACTGTGAAACACGTTAGAGAGTCTAACAGGTATGGGACAGTAACTACATGTTTCTATGCATTATGAACTTGCCATTTTACACATTTCATCAGCCACCACACATTTAGTGCTATTTTGGTCAGTTATATCTGATGCAGTACAATGACAAACACTAATGAGACCAGTTGTCTCATTAGTACAGCCTGGTTCTGCTGCTCCATTGGTTATTATATCTGTTAGTATAATTTTATATGAACTGCCTTCAGGTGTTCTAGAAATGTGTTTTTGACATGAGCACATATGAACATCATAAAATCACCAAAGTTTTATTCACCAAACCTTTGAGTCAGTTTAATGTTTTGGCTGTATTTTAGTTACTTAGTAATAACAGACACTGCTTTCAACATACAGAGAGTTGGTAGATAAATTGGTGGAGTTCCTCTTTTATTGATTTAATCATATTTAATATAATTATTATAATAATTATATGTGGATGTCCAGCAACACTAGCTTTCTTTTAGGCTTTCAACAGATCCCAAACATTACTGAATCTAAACTGCAGAGTATGTGTGGAATAGCACATCTTGACACTGCACACAGTCTGAAATATGGAGTCTGAAACTAAACAAATCCACATTGTGAGTAAGACTGACACAACCGGAAGGATCTGAGTATTAGTGGGAATCATTTAAGATTACAGTTAACCACAAATACTTATACTCTTCCCAACTTCTCATTCTCACTTTTATAATCTAATCTAATCTGTAGTGAACATAAAGCAGCATTTGAATTCTGTACTCAGGTCAGTGTTGAGTGAGTGGGAGAGGTACCGAAACTGGAGCTGTTTAAATGCTGGAATGTTAAGAAGAGTCTGCAGTGAGAAAGTTCACAAGGTTAACAGCATGATCTATCTCATCATGCTGACAAGGAGGTCAATGGTCACATCTGCTTAATTGTCTGGCTAATGTCTGTTTGTTACTTATATAAACTGAGAGTAGTATATAACTAAATATGGCAAATTCACAGTATATAAGATCTCTATGGTCATATGATATATAATGTTTGTATTTAAAATGTGATCTTCATATAATAGTTTTTGCAATTATCAGCAAATAATAACACTAAATTATATACATTTTCTATTAAAAAGAAATGTAAAAAAATATAATTCATCAATAATTTCATTCATGTGGTTAAACTTACATTTTGTATTAATTATATTAATTACATAAAAATGTTTTTTTTTGCTTTACAGTATGGCTTACAGCCATCCAGAATCTCAGAGAATTAGAATATTTTATTTCAAGATTGAATTAGTTAATCAAACAGTATCAACATCAAAACAAATTTGACTTAAATTATGAAGGTTTTAAATTCATTACATTTCACAAATGTTTCTAATGTTGTATGTGTTTAGGTAAATTATCATAATCTCTCAATATTGTTCAAATGAAGGTGATATGTTTAAATGCTATGTAATAAAAATACAAAGGTTTTCATGGTGTGTCCTAAAAAATAAGATACTAAATATTTAGTTCTTAATTAAGAAATATGTCAATATTTAATATCAATATTTAATCTTCTTTTACTACAATGTTGGGTCATTGTCATGTTGCAGGTATTTCTAATTGGTGTGATATCTTTTTCACAGACTCAGATGCATCTTATTTCCTCAAACAGTTCTTTGACTCTTACATTGATAATATCACTCACCTCAACAATCAAGAGCAAAACAAACTAATGTTTAAATAAAGTTTACATATGTTAAAAAGGTTTTCATATGGTGTCCTAATTTTTACATATGATTTTTGGCCAATACAACAATATTTAATTGAATTCTGACACTTTTTATGCACATATTGTGGATATCATCAGTGCTTAAAGTGCTCTGTATAAATAAGTATCTGACAGTTTCAAGAATCTACAGCTACTAATGCATTTTGTCTGTGTCAACATATCATGATAAATATTGTATATAGATGAAATATTGTATATTGTATACAGAGAGGGTGTGTGTGTGTGTGTGTGTGTGTGTGTGTGTGTGTGTGTGTGTGTGTGTGTGTGTGTGTCAGCACCCTGTCATTGTCATCGCTCCTAACAAAACTCCAATGTTGACTAAGTCCCTGAGTGATGAGCATCACATTTACACTCATTCACACCTTATTCATAGTCCACTGCAGAATAGTCACACACAATCACACACTGCCCTTACACACACTTCCTCTTAAGATTGAGCCAGAGAACTGTGAAAACTGTGTCAGGAGTATGGGAAATTAGTGATACTATGATAAAATCACTCAATAAATGAACAAACAATAAATGATTTGCAGGTTCTAAAGTGGCATTAGGTTCTAATTTTGTTGCTATTGCAAGTGTGGTTCATTAATAGGCTCTCTAGAGCCTGAACTATGTCTAAAGTATCAACAAAAAAAGCTTTTAAAAGCATTAAAATGTTATGAATATAAAATATATATGACAGTATACTATGTTTAATTAAATGACCAAAATATTTTTCACATATTGTATTTTTTGAGATGCAACAGTACAAATAAGACATACATAAAATGCACTTAGCTCAGTCATGTCTGAATACAGCATGAATAAAAAATATTATTATATATTATGTATTTTTTGCCTGGGATCCCAGTGTGTTTCTTTGGTTTGTCAGAGGGTGAATGAGTAGAACGAAGACTGAGTTTGCGGTTCTGAGATCTCTGTGATTGCAGTTTCTCTTGTTTTGCTGTTTTGTTTATATCTGTTTATCATCTGTGTCATGGGGCAGCCATGGACTAATGGTTAAAGAAGCAGGCTTCAGACTGGATGATCAATGGCTTGAACTTCTGGACTGACATGGCTGAGCTGCCATTGACCAAGGCACCAACTCCCAATTGCTCCCTGGGCTTCGCTCAGGGTTCACACTGAAATATTAGACACCAAACCAAAAGTCAGATGGCTAAAAGGTCACAACTAATTGGAGAGATTATGAATGAATGAAGTTACATAACACTTTTCTAGATTCCCAGGGATGCATTATAATAAGTACTTGACAGTAACCATTAGCATGCAACCAAAACACACCAACAAGAAGTGGCAGCCAATAGTGCACAGGGTACTCCATACCAGAAACAACCATCCAAGAGAACTGCATTGAACGTGTTATCCACTAAGCCACTGTGCCTCCTGTGTAATGTTTAAATGAACAAAGTGCCACATCATCAGCATATGACAAATGTTTAAGTCAGCAATACTTTTTGACCGACAGTGTAGACAAAAAATAACAAATACTACATTTCATATTCTATTAGGAACAACATGATTGACTTTTACTCAAGAAGACTTACTCAAGAAGGCTTTTCTGATATCTTTAATAACACCGTGCTGAAGACTTGGCTAAACCTGATTTGCTGGAGAAAACACACAGTTCATGTGTTGTGCTTTAGTTCGAAAGCTACTTCAGGGAGAAAGCATTTTAAAGACTTGTATATGAATGAAGCTGCTCACATTATTAGAAAATAACTCCAGAGCAGAAAAAGCAGAAGCTGTTTTTCATTACTCCACAGGGGAGTTATTGTCTCTTTCTTGATTGATCTAAAATGAAAATGGTACTGCCGGCCAAGTCACACAGCAGGGAGTTCGGGGTCAAATTGTAATAATGCCCTGGGATGACCAACATCTTGTAGTTTTTATTGGCTGCTCTGATCAGAGGCCTGGTTTGATTCAAATATGACCAAAAAAGGGCCTTTCAGACCTACTGAGAGTCCTGCTCCCACCCACCACTCTCAAGCTGAAGGAAATAACTGACTCGTTATGGGGCACAAGGGAGGAATGTTGCAAACACAGCATGGTATTAACTCAAATCCCATAAGAAGAGGGTGCCAAGTCTCAGGAATAGAGAGAACATAATCCATGAGGAAAGGACAGGAGAGCCTATCTCTGTTCTACCTAGCAGAGGGTGGAGCTCTAGACACCTCAGTAGAGTGTGACGAGACATGGACATTATGAACTGCTGGGTGGTCTCAAGGAATTAGGGTGGCCACAGTTAACGGCCTGCAAGTTGGGTCTAGTTGTGATGGTCTCTGTGTCTGACAATAAATATCATTAAAGGTATGGGTGTGCCAACAGATTACAATGCAAACACAGTATGTAATGGTCTGCCACCCATGTATATGACGCAAACCGTTAATGTGTGTTACTTCAGACTGTCATAAACAACTGCTGACTGCTTTCAGGCTTCATTTCTTAGAATCAGAGTAACTTACATACATAATACAAACATTATAACAAAAGGACTTACCCTATCTAATCATTGGAGGTCGCATTGTTGTGTGTTTCCAACTGAATTAAATCCCAGTTTAAATGTCAAAGGAGCTTCCAGTGCATGTTTACTGCTCTGTTCATGTGGAAATGCTCAATCTAATCAGTGAGGCCTCACTGATATTGGGTTATAGAGGAAAATGAGAAGGGAAGGATTTTTCAGAATAAATGTCCAGGGAAGGGATAATATAGATGCATACATAAATAATAAAAATAATTCTGAAGGATTATTCTGAAGGATTTATTATATCAATCATTACAAATAACTCTGGAACACTTGGTTTCAACATGATTTCTGAGATGTAAAGTGTAATTAGTCCTTAAAAGCCAATAAAATACAAAACAAAAAGCAAATGAAGACAAATTGTAAGACTCTAGCATCCTCTGAAAATGACAATACATGGCATGGATTACTGTCTCCTACAAATAGATTTTTAATGAATGAATGTATCTATGGTGAATGAAAGTACATCAAAGTATGAAAAACCACCCTTAAAATTGCCTAGGATAAGGTTGACAAAAAAAACCAGTTTCCAATTAATTAATTTTAATTAGAAAAAAGTTACTTTTATTATATCCTTATTTCTAGCATTATTTTTGATCACAGGTGTCCGTTTGTGATTTTCCAGGGGTTAATGGAATAAAAATGGTTGTTACTAATTTTAATATGACCCTTTTCAAACCTCTCTGAGAATGAAAGAGGCTGTGCCTTTAAAACTTGTTTATGTAAATGAGCTCTGTTCTAACTGGCTGCCCTGCCTCATGCCTCTTTCCAAAAACAGCCCAGGCAGTAGTTCTGCTTTTAATATGTAATATGTAAATGTGTGACTTTTATGACCTCACAATAACAGTGAATTCAAAACAGTTGTCAGAATTAAATTTTTTGGACTGTATGGACTGCAGGTTTGACAGTGTTAACACATGACATAATTAACTCTGAACTTCTAATGAATGCATTCAGCTACATTAAGCTGCACCCACTGCTGACACAGATGTTCAAACGCACACATTTCCAGTCCCTGTAGAGAAGAATTGGACTCTCTGGATTATTCTAAAGGCACCATGTCGAATGCTAGGTTGCTCTGGACAATAGAGACAGTTACTCCAACAAACGCAGGACAACAAAAACACTTTTTACTGCCCTTGATTTTTGAAGAAATAATAAATGTCCATATACTGTATGTTTATGTGTTTCAGTCAAGAAATCATGACCAGTGCAAAGTCAGACTGGGTCCCTTTTAGCTGGCAGCTTTAAAGTTGTTTGTGTAACACGAGTAATGGCTGTGCTAGTGAATGGGCGTCCACAATATTTACTTAAGCCGAGAGAGATGATCTTTGACTATGTCAAAGAATGTCTGAGCCACCTGTTATTCCGGAATGCCTTTGTGATCCTATCTGAGTTTGTGTGCCTACAAAATATGTTGTGCTGCTTTACAAAAGAAAGCAAAATTCCTCAATAAGATCTTGTATAACCAGATAGAAGGGACTGTTTCCCATGTACTCTCTATGCAATTCACAAAGGTTAAGATAGGGAAATGGAGGCCTGATGCAATAGATAAACAGATTTAAAGATCTTAAAAAGATATTTACTGAGTACTGATCTACACTCAGCCTGTGCCCACATGTCTACAATCACAGCACAGCAGTGCTAAGATCTTACATTATACAACAGATTGGTTGATTGTTGTTCGAATTGTGCTGTTATCTCGCCACAACAGCACAGGTTTTGCACAAACTGTGTATCGCTCTGCAGAATGGAGCTGCTAAGTAAAAAAATGCAGTAGTTCCTTTAGTAACTGAGCTAAATGCCCTGAGCTATAGAGCAAAATTAAATTAATGTGGTGAACCCTGAGATGGTGCTCGTAGTTTGCCGTCAGCCTGTCCTTGTTGTGGGCCAGCCACTTGGGAAAAAGGGGATCTGGTCAGGGCTTGTTGTAGCTCAGGGAAGTGTTCCTTTCATGTTTATGTTTTGGGGATTGTCTGTGTGTTACCATGAGTGAATAAAAACATATTTGGATGCAATGAGAGGTTGTCTGTGTATCAAGAAAAACAGTGTGGAAACATGAGTTTAATGTGTTGGTCTGTGGAAGGAGCTCGAGAAGGAGCTGCTGGCTGTGCAGTGAGTTCTTTACTGTGACATAGCAACAATTTGCTAGTTAAGAATTTATAAGTGCTAACATTAAAACACATTAAACATGATGTTCACATATCACGTTTGTTAATTTTTAACTTGACTTTTTTTTTTTGGTGTATAAAATCAATAGAACAATCAAGGTTGTTATCATAAATAACAGCTTCATCACACCTGTGCTTGTTTTACATTAACACACACCCTCTCATGTTCTATTGCTTTATTACACCATGAACATTGAGTATATTATTGCTGAAATACCATGAAGTGTGGGCCAACATATAAGGTTTAAAGGGTTTAATGGGTTAATAAGTGTCAGATCTGTCTTGTCACTATTAATCAAACTGAAACCTGGCCTGCTTGCTGCAAATTTTGGCAAAAGATAAGAAAAAACTGTCTGGCAGACTCTACACAGTCTGGCAGTAATCTACACAACCTGCCAGCTTTGATGAAAGAATCTCCCTGTTGACCATTGCACCTTATCTCAGGCCTGTTGACATCAAACACACCATGTAAGAGTAAAGTCCTGGTTACTAATTCTTTAGACTATCGTGTACTTAAATGGAAAGGTATGGTAAGCTTGAGTTAATTTTGGCACAGGACAAGAAGGAATGTGTTTAACAGCAAACAGAAATCTAAAAATGACATAGTTTTAGCCCTGGATCAATAAGAACACAGTGATTCGTGATTTCACAATGTATTGCTTTAGGAAGATTTACAGTCAAATACTCCACACATAAATATGTTGTTACGTGTGGGATCTAGATATGTACTTGTTATACATGTATGTGGTATATATTTTTAAACTATTTATTTATTTATTTTACATACAAGGCTGTATCCAATCACCCAGTCAACCTTTGTTTAAACACAGAGTACACATGTTGTTTGAGCAAATATATATAATTTGTGATATATATATAATATTTAGAATTCACAATAAATTTAGATGAGATAGGGTTGGACATGAAGGCATAAACGTTCCATATGGCATCCTGGGGCACATTGCCGACAGATGTTGCCCCTGGGCCTGTAGATCCTGCACACTCATAGGTTGCCAAAGCTGATGTCCCATGCTAGATTGGCAATTCATCTTGCAATCAGAGACAGCACATCATAAAATGTGTCAATTTATTTAAATGTAAATTCTGCCTTCCGTTCCTTTTCAAGAAAATGGCTTGTGACACTATCATATCCAGTAGTGTCTTCTCCAGAGACCTGACCAGTGTCCTCTCAGTGACCATCAGAGCTTGTCTGCTTATGTATGGCCTGTTTTGTTTGACTTTTTCATTATGTTTTGCCACTTGTGTGTGTGAGCCAATTTGCCAATTGCATGTTCAACCCTGCCCAGGGAACTCAACCTTACAGAAATCGTGACCAAATTGTGACATTTATCCAATGACCGTTGAGTTAAAAAAACTGTTCCATGCTGCTCCATTTGAAGTGAATGGATATTCAGCTTCTACTGGCAAATGCACTGAGACCATAGACCATTTAAGAAAACAATTTCTTGAAATCTATGGAATTTAAGACAATAGTTAACAAATGAAGTCAATCGATGTGTGATTAAAGATAAGTAAAGATAAATTTCATTCAGATCAGTATGGAAATTTATGTTTATTGGCTTACAGTTATTTGGCTTCATACATGAGCTGTAAGATTCTTCAGTAGCCTTATTCAGCCCCCAAAAAGTAAGAATAATGTAGGGCTGAGAGCAAGAGAGTTTATTTACAGCATTCTAGGCATTTTGAAGAGTTGACTCCAGAACTTACGACTGAGTTCAACAGAAAAACTCAGGTTTGCTCACATCTGTGAATTAAAACTCTGAACAAAGCAAAAATATTGAATGTCATAATCAACAAAGGAGAACCTATTACAGTTTAGCTTTCTAGCAACAGTCAGTTAAACTAATTTGACATTAGCTCTCCAACTTGCTTTGATCAGTCAAACAAGTCATATAATCATGTGCACCTGGAGCCACATCATATAAAGTTTATTCATTTGTTCTCATTTCTTTTCCAGATCCCATTTGTCTACATTTTGTTACAAATTATTATGTAGAATCAATTCATAATAAAAAGCTCTATTAAGATGGAAGAAGGGATTAGTTTTACATGGGGGTGGAGTAGTGCAATTTTACTACAGGATGTTTGTAAAATATATGACCATGGCCTGTGACCACTAATAAAGTAGTTGACGATGATAACTGATATTTAACCCACTTATAGTAAGAATGCAATTTGAGTTTGCAAATGATCTGCTACATTAACATTTACAATTACATTAAAGGCATTTGGCAGACACTCTTATCCAGAGCGACTTACAAAAGTCCTTTGCTACTCACTCAGAAGCAAAGCATGACAATGAGTTGCCTAAACTTACCAGAAACTGTACCTTTAAGCAGTCCTCTGGCTCATCTTCTGGGTTTGAGTGCTATGTTTTGTATGTCATACAAAACCTGAGATTTGCCACTTACCTATATGATTCAAAGATCCTCCTCAAGTGCCTCAGTACTTGAGAAAAACAAAACAAACAAACAAACAAGAACAAAAAACATGCTTTTCCACAGGATTTGATGGAATATTTGCACATATTGATAAACACATGATTAATATAACATCCCTAGGTAAAGGTTATAGAATGTGTAAGTGGTAATACAGCCTCTATATAATGATTTTATAGTATAGGTGCACATAGACCCACTGTGCTTGTACACAGGCAGCTCTATTCAGAATGCCTGGGGAATAGTCCTTTGCTGAAGGGCATTTCAGTCATGCCCTGCCAGTTTATGGATTCAAATCAGCAACCTTCCAGTCACAAGGCTTTCTCCCTGAACACCAGGCCATGGCTGCCGCACCATAAATGTCATAACAGATACTACATGCTGTTGTGGGTTGTCATAACAAATTATGTCTACTAATATAACTGTCATATAACCATTATCAGAAAATATTATGATATTTGACTGCATTTTATAGAATAATGCAGAAGCCACTAATAGGCAGATGCAGTTGTGGTCCACAACCAGAAACTGTGATGTGATAAATTATTGAGAAATATTTAATTTTGACTTTTCTAGCCTTTACAATACAGATTTAGCAGTCCAAGAATGGAAGGAGAAATAGCAGTGGAAGAAGAAAGTGAGTCAGAGGAAAGTTCATTCACATGGTAGGAAAAATGAAGCTTAAATCAAAAATGGACTCATTTATGTTATTTTAAGCACCACTATAAGACACTATAAGCCAGGAATACCCCCTGGACAGCATGCCAGTCAATCACAGGGTATAAGGGTATATTCTGTTTTATTAATAAATTTGACTTGTAATGAGAAAATAACTTTTATTTAGAGTATTTGTTATTTATAACTGGTCCAGTTCAAATTAAAAACTGATAATAAATATTGTTGAAATATATACAGAATTATAACAACAAGGCTACTTTAACATAAAGGATATAGCACTGAATCATATTATTTTGAATCATAGAAATTATGATGTTCTTAACTTTGGCCTGAGGGAATTAAATGGACCATATTGATGTTTAATGAAATACCCTTGGTATATTGTTTGACAATATGATTTAATATTACAAATCCCACATAATAGCACATGATATAAACTAGTCATGTCGGTAACATGACATTGTTCTATTATTGCATATAAACTGTTGTTACAACATGTGCCATTTTTCTGACACAGTTATGTTTCAGTTATCAGGAATTAAATAAAGTGTAACACACTGCTACTGAATCTTGTGGTTCTGATGACAAGAAATATTTGTGCTGCCAAGGGCATATAAACCCCACTTCTGAGCCCCTCTATCATAGTTAATCTACAAAACCATTACATCATTGACATTCTGAAACCTGCTCTGTGAATGGGCTGAGCAGCAGACATTACTCCATGCCAAAAGATTTCAACACAGTAATTTCATGTTTTGTTAAGAAGGTGTGCCTCAAATTTGTCATGCTTAAAGACTAGCAGCTGTACTGCCATAATGAAGAGTTTGCTGTTTGCCACGGCCTTTCAGAATGCATTCATAAAAGGAGAAGTTAGTGCCTGGCGTTTGGCAAATAAATTTATCATAGTACTGAAACAGTCATAGTTAGGATTAAAAAATGTTTTTTTTATGCCTCAGATCGCAGCTGGTGTGTCCCTGTTGTGCTGCTAGACTTAAGTGCAGCAGCTGATAAAATTGATCACACTATTCTCCTAGAAAGATAAGAAAGCATGGTTGGAATCACAGGGACAGCCCGTTCATGGTTCAGGTCTTACTGAACTGTTCAGTTTCAATTCATGAATGTAAATGTCACTCAAATGAGATATGGAATCCCACAAGGCTCTATTTTACGCCCAATACTGTTCACACTTTACATGTTACCCCTTCACACAGTAATAAACTGACATTAACTTAGACTGATGATCTTCAAGTGTATATATCAGCCAAACCTGATGATAAATGTAGATTAAAGTAAATGGAGAATAAAAGATGTAAAATCTTGGGTGTGTGTAACTTCCTCCTTCTAAATAATGATAAAACAGATGTCCTCCTTTTGAGTCCTAAAACTGCAAAAAATAAATGATCAGAA
Source organism: Acestrorhynchus altus (assembly GCA_034509495.1). Taxonomy (NCBI): domain Eukaryota; kingdom Metazoa; phylum Chordata; class Actinopteri; order Characiformes; family Acestrorhynchidae; genus Acestrorhynchus; species Acestrorhynchus altus. The sequence continues at coordinate 11,393,212 of CM067518.1, forward strand.
TTGAGGTTAAATCTGGCTGGTTTCTCTGTTATACTTGGTTCAGCAACAAAAAAAAATCTTGGCATCATAATTTATTCAGATTTATCATTTGACTTAAACACATTACTAGGGCAGCTTTTCTTCATTTTGGTAATATTTCCAAGTTAAGACATGCTCCTTGCACAATGCTGACAAACTAGTGCATGCTTTTATCACCTCAAGGTTAGATTATTGCAATTCACTCTTGTCTGGATATTTAAGCAGGAGCTCAAATAGACTTTAGTTAGTTCAAAATGCTGCAACCATGGTTCAAACTAAAACTAGAAACTTTTAACCATATCAGTCTAACCTCATCAGCACTGCACTGGCATCTGGTCAAATTCCATACTGATTATATTTTTTTTACGTGCATATAAAGCCCTACATGGGCTTGTTCCTGAGTACTTGCAAGATCTAATCTCCCATTATGAGCCATCATCATCACTCAGATCACAGGGTGCTGGCTTCCTACAAATTCCCAGAATTCAGAAGACTTCAGCTCTGGAATAACCTTCAAGACAATGTTCAGGCCTTAGACACAGATTCAACAGATTCAATTCAATGTCTCAGCTGCATTTAGAGGATGCAGATCCAGGGGCTCATTGACATGGGGATTTATGGTAAACTGGGATTGGCTGCTGCTGACATTGGATCTGATCACTCGGGTTTCTGACGGTGGAGCAGTTAGACATAAATGTTTCAGGATGCTCCCATGTTTATATTACCTTCTGGTTCTCTCCTTAGTTATGCTGTTATAATCAGATACCAGAGTCACTCACCACACTCTGGTAATGTTTACATTCTCTGTTTCTCCATAAATCTAAACAACAAACTTATTACATCGCTACCTTTTTCCGAGTCAATAATGGCCCACCGGCCCAAACTGATAAAATGCTAACCATGAGCTCCCCTGTCAACCCATCTGAGAAGGTCCCCAAGCTCACAGTGGCTGCTCACTTTCCACACACACACACACACACACACACACACACACACACACACACACACTTCAGGGAATCAAACAACCTTCCAGTCACAAAGCTGGTTCCCTAACCACTAGACCATGCAAATGATCGGTATTCACATGCTTATTTCTTTTGTTTGCATTGGAACAACACAAAGGTTATGTAAGTTGCAGTTACAGGTGTTTACTTTACTTTTAATCACTATTTTATTTACACTCAGACATGTCTGTGAAACCCTGTCTCTTGCATTATTACCCTTCAGATTTCATCAGAAATTCAGAAGGGCTGTTCTCCATGTCATAGTATTAATTATGAACCAGAGACCAATAAATCCTGTGATATTTAGGGCAGAAAACTTCATTGCAAAGCCTTTAGAGGCAGAGTCAGTCTCAGACTGTTTTGAGATCAGCTGCTGTTCACTGTATACTGATATCTGGCCATCTGCTTGTCCACACAAGCTTGAGGGTGTGAGTCAAGAGGAACTGTGTGTCATGGGAGAGAAAGTTTGTGCTGGAGCTGGGAGGGTTCTGTTAAACATGGTATATAATTGTAATGACACAGAGCTCTTTCCTTCTACACACAAGAGCTCTGTTAGACTGCCTCATAATGCAAGGCAAACATTTCACTTATCGCACCATATTTACTGCCTTCATTTATTATCCATTTACTTAACCTCATTTTGTTTGCACAGTAAGGTGGATTCATGGGTTTAGGGGCGGGATGAGGAAAAAAGAGTGGGAAAGTGAGTGAGTGAGTGCGTATGAGAGAGAAAGAGACAAACACATTCCCAGGCTGACTGTGGTAACTCTTAGCACTTACACACTGTTATGAGAGTCAATGGCACTTCATGTAGGATACACACTCTGCTGAGTATTATGTAACTGTGAAATGTGCTTGATGGCCTGGACAGTGCTGAAACCCATTAAGGCTGTAAGCCCTATTTTGTCAGGCCATAGTCTGGGTCGTATTTAACAATAACGACTAAAGAAACGAAAGCGAATGACGTCAGTAGTGAGGCCTAAGGCAGTCTAAGGAGTCTTTAAGCCAACACTAAAACAAACTAAATTGCTGTGTACAGGAGAATAGACTAATAATCAATCTTAAAAAACAGGAACATTTGTTAATAGCACATCTAAACAAAAATTTGTTCTTATAAATTACAGCAATAATGAATAAATATCAGAGATCAATACATAAGTATTAAAGTGTTGCAGAGCTACAGTAAATTGAATTGAAATACTATAGTATTGTTCTGTAGTATTGTTTAAAGACAGGTTGTAACAGACATTGCTGATCATATCATAAACAGCCACAGCAACTTTAGAGGAAGGGAGGTGCTTGCATGGGAATGGGGTGGGCCCTATATATAACCCCAGCTGTTACGTGCAGAATTTTGCCATTTTCCTGTTATATTTCAGTCAGCTCCAGCCTTGTTCCACATTACACAGTATAATTTACATTTTGGGTTAAACGTATTGGACAGAAAGTGAATCCAGTGATACATTTTCCTGCAAAAGTTTTTCCATATAGTTAAAGAAGTTGGTTGTGGCTCTTTCTATGAAAATATGTATGCTTTCTTGGCTACTAATGCAGAAGATAAAATCATTTCAAGCAATGTTTTTGTGGAGTTTACATACAGACATTTAAAACCATTAGTCTTACACATTAATGTATCTCCAAGAGATTGGTGCACTATTGGTATATCAGAGATTGGGATATTAAAATTATGAGTGTAGATGAATGTTTAGAAATTCTCATCCAGAAAGGACTTACATATAGGCAGAACCATATCACATGTTAAGTGAAATTTCTTGTTTCTTATAACTCCAGCACAGATTTGAAACTAAAACTCTTCTTAAAACTCATCAAAACCAGGTAAATAAAAAATGTATGTTCTTAAATCCCATATTAACATAGTTATAATAGTCTATAAACTCCATCAGCAAAATACAATCCCAGAAATTTAGTTATGTCTTTTGGTTTTGGTGTACTTATGCAAGATTTGCACTGTTCCCCACTGCACATCCCCATGGAAAATTTCTGGTGGTGTCTCTGCCTAACCATGGTGAATACTTACCTGTGCCCAGTGTCCTCTTTTTTGAAAATTAAATATGTTCACCCTATCTACACTCAAAACACTCTGCTAATTTCTTACAACTGTAACCATAGGAGGAAACAAGGGTTTATATGAAATCCACAGAGTGTTCCAGTATCTGACACCAGAGTGCCAAATGACAAGCAACTGTTAAAACCACATTCAGCTTCCAGACTGTGATGAAGAATGGCATGTGTGTATTCATGCATGTGTATATATGTGTGTAGGAGTTTAAGACTGAACAAACTGAAGAAAGCTCAGATGCTGACACAGCATTCTTCTCACATTATGGATTCAGATAATGATCACGATAAAATATGTACATATGCACACACATACATTTTCAGCAAACATGGCAATTGTCAATTAGTTACAATATTCGGCCTGGCTCGAATTGACTGGGACATAAGTGGTTGCCAAATTGATGCAGCGTTGACATAAATAGACTAGAAAAATGCATCAGATGCATTAAAAAGCTTAATCTGTTGTTTTGTAGCTACTATAGTATTCCACATGGTTTATATGGTGTTGCTAGCTGGTTTATATGGTATCTCAGGTGATTATTATGACATTGTTCAGTGCTTGCTAGTTGGTTGCTATGGTGTTGCTAAATGTTTCCTGGCTGGTTGCTATGGGGTTACTAAGTGGCTGCCAGCTGGTTGCTATGATGTTTCTAAATGCTTAGATTGGTGATTGAACTGGCATTTCAGGCAGTTGCTATGATGTATTTTAATGGTTGTAGGGTCTTTGTTGGTGGTTGCTAGGCATCTTTTTATGACCCAGTTATTAGTAACCCAGATGGTTGCTGTAATAGGGAGTGTCACATGTTATGGTGTACCCCATGTGGTTGGTAGGGTTGGTTATTATAATGACACAAAATGGTCCCAAAACTTTTGCACTCCATTCATTCCTAATGAAAAAAAATATATTAATCTGCAGAAACCATACTACAAAAAGCTCTATATAAGCCCAAATCACACAGTCAAACCAATCAAATAATCTGGATTGTAACGGTGTCCATATTTTGAATGCTGGAGATAAACATGAACCTATTAGAGCTGTGGAGCAATGGAACTGGAAAGATGGAGCATTATTACTTTTGGGATGAGTTGGGAATGAAGTGGGGTGATGATCAGCCAACATCCTAACTTAACTAATGCTCATGTAACCTTTGTCCTGTTGATATTTCATATGGGAAGTCAGTTTATGTGTCAGAACTATTTCCTGCTGTTGTGATGTTCCTGTACAAATGAAAAATAATTCAGCATTGTTACAGGGCTGCAACCCAGGTGGGAAATGGAATGTAAACCCACCAGGGTTGAGACCTTATATGTTTCTAACTCCCAGACAAAGCTGGGTGAACTCAAAAGCAGAAAGCTGGGCTGGTCAACGGGTGAAAGGTGAAAGGTGCTTGTGTGTTATGTAGTTTAATGAGCAGAGCACTGGTGGAGGATTTAACCAGTGCTCTGAAAAGAAAAGGAAGAAATGGATAAATAAAAGTTAAATAAATAAATGAAACGGGATTTGAACCCCTAATGGGGCACTTGAGAGGCAAATGCACTAGTGAGTGAACCAACGTGTCACTCAGGAAAAGTAGTAGGCAACCCTTGAGTAGGGACCAACTGAAAACCACTCCTCAGTGAGAAGGAAGAACAAAGGTTAACAGAAACCACTCCTGCTTTTAAGGAGGGAAAATAGAGAGGTACTTCTCTTTAAAGGAGGAAAGTTGAAAAGCTCTAGTTATTTTTAAAGGACAGAAAAACAGCACTCCTCTTTTAAAGGAGGGAAAGTGGAGCAGCACTCCTTTCTTTGTAAAGGAAGAAAATTCATAGAACATTCAGAGTTTTGGCATAGAGACACCAAGACACTACACTGAGTGGAACATGAGGAAGCCTTAAATAGCCTCCACACACCTGATCTCCACACACCTGATCAGGCTGATTGTGGCCCTGATTGGTAGATGGCTGCCCTCTGGTGGCTGGGTGGCCACGGTGCGGGCAGCTCCTTACAAGACCCCCCTTCGGAGGGGCGGCGTCCGACGCCCCAGGAAAAGCCGCCCGGTCATGATTAAATGACCGGATAAGATCCGGATCTAGAATCTGGGCCGCTGGCACCCAGGATCGCTCTTCGGGCCCATAACCCTCCCAGTCAACAAGATACTGGATCCGACCCTGGACCCTGCGGGAGTCAAGGATCTTGTTGACTGTGTAGGCAGGGAAGCCATCAATCATCCGGGGTGCCGGAGGATTTGCCTGTCCTTGGGCAGAGCAAAGGTAAGGCTTGAGGCGCGAAACGTGGAAGGTGGGGTGCACCCTCAGAGTTGGGGGAAGCTGCAGCTGATATGTGACTGGATTGATGCGTCGGACCACCTTGAAGGGCCCAACATATCTGGGAGCCAGTTTCCTGTTACTGACTCTGAGGGGCAGGTCCCGGGCACTCAGCCATACTCGTTGCCAGGACGAAAAGATACACCCAGTCTCCTCTTCTGGTCGGCTACCAGTTTACATGAGGCTATCTGTTTCTGTAGGGTTGCCCGAGCACGGCGCCATGCTGCCTTACACTGGCATACCAGGCGGTCCTCCTGATCTGGGAACAAGGGAGGAGGGTACCCAAACTGGCACTCAAAGGGCATCATGCCAATAGAGGAGTGCCAGAGTGTATTATGGGCATATTCCGCCCACAACAGGTGGTCTGCCCATGTTACCGGGCTGCGTGAAGCCAGGCAACGGAGGGAATGCTCCAAGTCTTGGTTCTCCCGTTCAGTCTGGCCATTGGATTGGGGGTGAAAAGCAGAAGAAAGGCTGACGGATGCCCCTAGGACAGTGCTGAATTCTTTCCAAAACTGACTGGTAAATTGAGGACCTCTGTCTGATACCAAATCAGTGGGCAAGCCATGGTAACAAACCACATGCTGCAGGAGGAGTTAGGCAGTCTCCCTGGCTGTTGAGAGTTTTGGCAACCCGACAAACTGTGCTGCCTTTGAGAACCTGTCCACAATCACCATGATCACAGATAGGCCCCTGGACCTGCACTCAGGAGGGAGGATGGAAGTGGCATACAAGGCTGGTGGATCCTCCCACTGTCTGGAGAGTGTGTCAGGCTTGGCATTCTTGGTACCAGGACGGTACGAAAGGTGGAATGCGAAACGGCTGAAGAATAATGACCAGCGAGCCTGCCGGGGGTTCAGCTGCTTGGCGCCCTGGATATATGCTAAGTTCTTGTGGTCCGTCCAGACCAAGAATGGGTGTTTGGCCCCTTCCAGAGCCATCTTAACGACTAAGAGTTCACGGTCCCCTATGCCATAATTTTGCTCAGCGGAGGTCAATTGGTGGGAGAAATAGGCACAGGGGTGCAACTTCTTAGTCTCGTCTGAACGCTGGGAGGGAACAGCACCTATTCCCACTTCTGAGGCATCCACCTCTACCACAAATGGTAGGTCAGGATCAGGGAGATGGAGGACGGGTGCTGACATCAGCCTTTGCTTCAACTCCTCAAAAGCTTCCTGGGCTGCATCGGTCCAGCAGAATGGACCGGGGCGTTTGCGGGTGAGTTCAGTCTAAGGAGCAGCCACTGAACCAAACCGGCAATAAAAATTAGCTAAACCAAGGAAGCGCTGAACAAGTTGAAGAGATGTGGGTCGAGGCCACTCAGCTACTGCCTTGAGCTTTGATGGATCCATGGCCAACTGCACCTTGGAGACCACAAATCCCAGAAAGTGAACTGAGGGGACGTGAAATTCTGATTTCTCCAATTTTACATAGAGGTGGTTGTCCAAGAGTTGTAGGACCCGACGCACGTGTTGGACGTGTTCTTTCAGCATTTTGCTGAAGATCAAGATGTTGTCCAGATACACAAAAGCATAGGTGCTGAGGGACTCGCGTAGCACCTCATGTATGAGACGCTGGAAGACAGCTGGGGCATTCATCAGCCCAAAGCCCAAGAGGTGCTTCTCTTTAAAGAAGGAAAGTTGAAAAGCTCTAGTTCTTTTTAAAGGAAAGAAAAATAGCATTCCTCTTTTAAAGGAGGGAAAGTGGAGCAGCACTCCTTTCTTTGTAAAGGAGGAAAATTCATAGAACATTCAGGCAGAGACACTACACTGAGTGGAACATGAGGAAGCCTTAAATAGCCTCCACACACCTGATCTCAATCAGGCTGATTGTGGCCCTGATTGGTAGATGGCAGCCCTCTGGTGGCTGGGTGGCCACGGTGCAGGCAGCTCCTTACAAGCATTCCTAAAGATCAGGGTCTGAATAATGGAAGAGAGAGGAAATGATGAGATATGAGGAGGCACATGAAGTACTAACAAAAGATACAAAATGAGTGCCTTGCTCAAGGGCACTTGAGTATATGCGGTTAGTTCTGATTCTGCAATGTGATTGGCTGATTTTAGGAATTTTAGGAATGCCAATATTGCACGATAATGGAAGAGAACATGTGTGACTATAAATATCCTATGAATAATTTAATGTCATATATTGAAAACATCCCACAACATTGGCCAAGGTTTCAAAAGGTTAATGTGTCTAGAATATAGTACTTCAGTCTTCATTCACATGATTCATCAGATATGCACAGGTGAGTCGAAACTTTTGACTGGTAGTGTGTATTTATAAGCATGTATGTATAAGCAGTGTTGACTGCTCACTGTGTTCTGACTCTGCTTTTCATTGTTGATTATGAGTCTAATGAAGAGTTGTTGATACAGTAGAAGAGAGCAGCATTCAGACAGCAGGTGAGACACACCCAGTATAATAGCCCCTCTTCCCAAGCACACACACACACACACACACACACACACACACACCAATCTTTTAATACATTAATGAGTTACTGCATGACATATTGGTGGCAGGTAGTCAGGCAGATAGATGTGTAGGGTCAGTGCCCGTTCTATAGCCTCTCAGTCATCAGCTTTATCTTTCCCTCAGGACCAGACCCTCTGTTCCCATCGCCCGCCCTGAAAACAAACACACTGCTGACTCGCCAGTCAACAACCTGCCAACCGCAGCACCACGCAGCAGGGTCTGCTTTAATGAGCGAGTCTCTAGAGAGAGCAAAAGCAGCCAAGATGATCTTCATCATGATTTTCCATGACATAGCAGCTCCTGCAGCAACTTTGGAAGGAGTTGAGAATGGATGGATAGAGAAAGAGAGAGAGATGTAAAGAGACAAATAGAGAACTAAAATCAATGTACCGAACAGAAAAGTTAACAGCAAGTGAATATTACTCCCCAATCCATGCTATGTGTATATAGAAACCAATCTAAATATAAAAGCAGCCTATTTTAATGTCACAAAACCCAACACATTTCTATTCAGCATTGAGAATGTTATAAAGAGAGTTTCGGACCAATTGGAGAAAATTGTCACTGTAATGCAAAATCCTCATGTCTCCAGAACAGCAACTTTACAGAAGCAAAAAACGACTTAATTTTCCATTTAAAATGGAGTAAAATGTCATTTTGGAGCCATTCAGGAACAACAGTGATATATATAAGGTGTAGGGTGTTTTTACACTAGAGTTTTCTCTGGACCCAGGAGCGCTTGTGCTAAGTGTTTAGTACACTGGTGTGAAAGATGTTTTTTAGCCCAGGATGCAAAAAATTCACTGTTGCTCCTAAAATCGGTAGTCTGGGGTTTGCTTTAAGTGGACTCTGGTTTAGTGTGAAAGCTTTCTGCTCCCAGAGCTGTGTGTGGGATCATGTAATTGGTTTGTTTTATAACCTGATTGCTTCAATTCATCTGCAAAGCTAAAAATGTTCTCCTCTAAGGCTCCTTTTTTGTAGGTGTTCCTGCACACAAATGCTACAACTCTAGAAAGCGATGTTGTTTAGGTTTGATTGTTTGTATCCAAGGAAAATAATAATTTTCAAAAGGAAAGCTAACTAGAGAAAATAAGCCCCTCCCCCAAAACTAACCTAGAATCCCCCTGTGTGCAAAATTATATATTCAAAACAAGTATGAAAATGCCTTTAAGTACCACCAACATTTCAGTTCTATTTCTAACAAATAAAAGAGTTCTTAATACTGTAATGGTCATATGAAATTAAACGATGAAATGAATGAATGAACTTCAGGGTTAAAAATACAAGACAACACGGGCCCTCATACAGGTGCTCTTACATGCTTAAACAGGTTTTGTGCTTTATTTGTAAGCTTGAGTGTTGAGTGTGAAAATCCTCTCACGAAAATAAAATTCCAATCCAAAACATGCTAATGTTGGGAATGTAAGAGAGGAGGCTGTGTTGTCAAAACAAAGACTGAGCTGCTTGGCGGTTGCCATGTCCTTGGTTTTTGCTATGAAGAGAGAAAATGTGAGCTGGTAGCCTCCTACTGGCTCTTTCTATGGGTGCTGATTATGGGAGTTGTCCATTTGTCTGGACACCTCCCCTGTCCTCCCACATGCTCCGACCTTGCCCGACAGTGGCTTATCAGGCAAGCGGAAGCCGTCTCCATAACTACCACTCTCAGATTTGGGTAAAAACAGGGCACAGAAAGAAGAAGCCTTGAAGTGTGACTCACATCCAGCTCAGAACCCTGTGATACTGGTTCAGGAAATTAAAGCACTTTAGGTTTTAGTGGCAAAGAGCAATTTGAAATGCTATTTAGAGAAGATTGTGTGACAGAGATGAATAGAAGAAAATAAGTCCCCTTTCAGGACCAGGAAATCAACACATTGTGTATGACCTACAGGCCTCATATTAACACAGGCTAACAACATCAGTTGCTTGTTCCGCTTTTGTAAATGAGCAGCTTAGAAAGGGCTGAATGAAGCATTACTAAGCAGAGCACTATCCTTAAGACATTCAACACAGTTTATATCACTAACACAAAATACAAGTAAAAAACTTAATCTACTATTTCTACTAGCCTCTATATTTTGTAGTTTGGTGTCATTTTATTTGCCAAAACATTAAAACATATTTACAGGAGACAGTCACACATGACAGATACTTTAATTTTGAGATCTTAAGCTACTCAAATGTGGCTTTATTTGAGATTTAAGCATGAACACAATTTAAATATTTGTATGAATTTTTATTATTCCTTCTTTATGTAGAATCCCTTTATTCTGAAATTTGAACACTGTGTGAGCAAAGAAAAAAACCAAACATCCCCTCTCATTTTCTTCTGTAGCCAAATTTCTGGGCCAGAGATTAGCCCCATCCCCTCTTGCCACTGACATGCCAAAAGACAGGCCTCCTTCTATCTGGGCAAATAGACATAGCTGCGATATCAAAAGTGCACAGATAATGTGTGGATGGATGCTGCCTGAAGGCTGTGAAATATGTAGTTGTAGGACCTTGAATAGATCTCTCCACCAAAATCCATAAATGCTTGACTGGGTTCATGCCAGGCAAGTGTACAGGATTAAACTCTCCAGAATGCTTTTTGAAAATCAATTCAGGACAACTTGAATGCACAGTGATTTATCCTGCTGAAATATCCCATCATTGTGGGGGTACATGAAGTCAATCAAGGGCTGCAAATGGTCACCAAGTAGTGAAATGTAGCACCAGTCAATGATGAGTTTAGGTGCACCTGTGGACCTACACCATGCCATAAGAATACAACGCACACCACCTCTAGCCTGCACAGTGCCTTGTTGACAGCTGCATTCTTGTGCTTTCAAATGAACTTATGTCCCCTAATGTTGCAGTCTAGTGTACATAAACGGTTAGTTCAAACTGGAAGAAAAGAAGAGTGCAGTCACTTCCTTGTCTGCAGGAAAACACCATTACTCAGCCATTTCAGTTGAGTTAGTTTGTAGATTAAGCTGAAGTGCCCCACCCACACTCATACACTGCTGTTGCCAGTCTGTTAACATGACGTGGGCTTCGCAACAGTGAGGGTATTCAGTCCTTACAGACAACATTGCCATCTTGTGGTCTGTCATCTAGAAATACATTGCAGCCTTTTTCCCAATTCCCCCTGAATGCAAAAATAAACAAAAATAAATAAATAAAAATTCATTAATAAGCTTCAGGGTATTCTCCTTCAGGGTATTCATAGGTGTCTTAGTGTCCTCCCTCGCTAGTCTCCCTCTTGCATGGTCACTCAGTTGGTGAGGATGGCCTGCTCTAGGCACATTTACACTTCTCAATCCTTTTATTTTAATGATTCAACTGAACTCCATGGGATATTCAGAACTTTTTGTGTCCATCTTTCATCTTTCATATCGTGAAATCGCTCTTTGGCGACACACCTAACCATCCAGTACTCCACCATCCAGATGCATATGCATGAGCTCTGTTACCCAGTAATGCTGTATATTATCGTGGGGGACACGTAGCTATTTCAAGATGCACTTTGGAAGTGAACATCACCATGCAAGTCATAACTCCAGCTCACTATCTTCCTACAGATTTTTATTCAGGTCAAGCTTATTCTTATGAACATCAAGCTGCAGTGACTGGCTCCATGTGCCTTGGAGGCAGCACTTGCTAACTATCACTTTCCCAGCTTGATGGAAGTAAAAGTGATAGGATGGGACTGCTGATTCAGAAAACCTCCACCTGTCCTTTAAATTAATGGCATCTTTTGACTCTGTCTTAATTCTTTGACAAAGATTGGTAAAGAAGGAGGATTTCTGTGACATAGAGGGCAGTGAATAATTAATGCCAAACAAAGGTGGCTATATTTTGTTTTGTTATTGTAGATTGCTGACAGGGTAGGAGACTTCCAAGCACATTGAGCTGTTTTCAGTGTCATTAGTGACTGTTCTAAAAGCTACAGCGACTGGCATCATGTGCCTTGGAGGCAGCATGTGCCGCCATCACTCTATTAGCTTTATGGCATATTCACAACACTTCAGAAGACTGCAGTGACTGAATTCATACACCTTGGAGGCAGCACATGCCAGTCGTCACTCTCTCAGCTTGGTGACAACGTATGTGATGGGAGAGAAGTGCTGATGTAGCAAACCTCCACCTGCATCCTCACATTGCACAGGACATGGGTAGGAAAAGCGGATTTCTGCAGGACATAAAAATGGATTTATGACCCATTCAAATCCCACTCAAAGAGATTTGTAAATAAAAGGTGGTTATAGTTTGTTTTGTGATTTGTTGTGCTGTTATTGACAACAGGAGGATTGGTTACTATTTTGAGTCTTGGTTCCTCTCAAGGTTTCCTCCTCTTGATCTGAGAGTTTATTCTTGCACACGTTTTACCTGCCACATTATTAATGTTAATAATTCATATTCACATTATTTATTCAGTTGTTTTTATCCTTTAGGATTATTTATTAGAATTTATTTATATTATTAGAATTTTTCTAGTATACACAAATCTTCCTTTAAAATTATATTTATATATTTATTAATATATATATTTATTAAGTCCCATAGTATCAAAAAGGAATTCAAGCATTGTATGTAATATATAAAAATATACAAACTTTAATCACTAATTTCTTGTGAATCAATAAACTCTCATCAGTGAAATCTTACTGGTTGCCATTTTTAGAAGCATTTAGACTTTACATAATTTACAATACTGTAAATAGAATTATAGATTTAAAAAATATTATAAGTTTATTAGGTTTATTAGTGTATTTTCCATCATACAGGGCAATAGAATGTTTAAACAGAGGTTAAACAAACTAAATTGATGTTAGAGAATGACACAACACAGGCTATGGCTGAGAAAGTAGAGGACCCTTACCATGGAAATCTCAACAGGAGACCCAACCCTCACACCACCCTTCTTCTGTATATGATATTGAGGGCTCCTAAGTGTCACAGCTGTCTTAAGGTTTACTTATCTTAAGGTTTACTTAAATGTGTAGTTTCTGAGGCCTGCATTGCTACAACCACCCAAGCCCTGGAGAATAAGATCTTGCTGTGTGGAAAGGGTCTTCCCATCTCTCTAACTTTCCAGAAGACAGGAGTAAAAGTGAATGACAGAGTCCTCACCATGGCAACCAAAGTGAAGAGTCATGTAGTGCATGTAGTGTAATTATCACCAAATGTTTATACTCTGCCAGAAATTTCTAATAAACTTTAAAATGAATTAAACCTAATACTGCTTTTTGTGGTTTGTGTTTATAAGGTAAATAACTACATACACTGAGGAATGATTTTGGAGTCACAGTGCAGTCTGACCTGCTTCTATGTTATTTGTATTGAAGTTTTAAAGTTTTGTATTGAAGTTTTGAAGTTTTACTCCTATAACTTTCAAATTGTTGGTCTGAAAACAATTGATTGATTGAATGAAGATGAAAATTGAAGATGTTTAAGTACTAGAAAGTATTGATAAAACTTAATATAACATTGTTTGTGTATCATGGTATTGACGGGACTAACCCTTGTCATTATAAGGTGTTCTAAAAATATGCACTACATTTCTTCCACAGTTACAACAAAGAGAATTAAATCAGATCAAACCAGAAGGGTCCTTATTGTAGAAGGTCACATCAGCTTCATCTAGACACTCACAAATCTGATCTTATCTGGAAAATATTCACTTTATGTTATGTTTTTGTGTTTTATTTTTAATAAATTTGCAAATAATTTTTTAATAAATTTGCAATTTCAAACAAACTTTTCTCAATTTGTCATCATGGGGTATTTTGTGTAGAATTTGTAGGGAAAACATTAACTGAATCCATTTTGGAATAAGGCTGTAACATAAAATGTGCAAAAATGAAGCACTGTGAATATTTTCTGGATGCACTGTACAGTCTTATTTGACATGAGGTGGGATTCGCAAAAGATGATAACCCAAAGATGATTCTTAGATGACTGAGGGAATTTCATATTGAGTGCTCCCTCTCTCTCCCCGTTAAGATGTTCTTAAAACTTAGATGTCTTGGGGAATCTGGTTCTTTAATTAGTCTGTTAATTGCCATTATTATATCCAAACCAAACCCGTTTTTTATTTGTAGCATCCTGTTTCTGGTACTGTTTTTCTCCATACCAGGCACCACCTTCAGTTCAAAAGTTCAGGCCTATCAGGGTTTTTATATTCAATTTTAATTCCCTCAGCATCAAATCACATTTAACACTGCATTAATATACTTTCTGCTTTTTATTCTAAAAAAAACTTTAATGTGATATATTTTATTCTATTTGAACTCATTTGTTGTTCTTTGCTCAAACATTGCAAGTAAACATTGCAGATAAGTGTCAGGTTTTGGATGACCTGTAGACAAATTTAATATAGAACTTAAAATAGATTGAGATGCCAAGATTTTATTAGCATTAGCACTGGTTTAATGTCTGTGAATGTTATGAATTTCCACTAAACTAAAATTTCTAACCCTAGCTCTAAACAATTCTGAAGCAATATATATATATATATATATATATACATACAATAATAAATATATCATATAAGCATTCTGAGTGAAATATTGAGTAATGAGAGTGTAAGATGTTTTGCAGAATTTGAGGCTTCTGAAAAGATCTTTTTTCAAGAATCTGTATGCTTATTTATTAAGAAAGTTAAAATATATAATACTCTATAAGGCTAAAATATGTGCACCACTAACATATAAACCTCAGCATGCAGCCAGTGTCCCGTTCTAGGGACCACTATTAGTGGTCTGCTGCTACTGTATTGTGGGACGACTTCTCATGTTTTGTACAACCAGCTGCAGGTCTCTTCTTGGTAAGAAGCTGTCACCAGCTCATAAAGTTGCAGTAGTTGGACAGATTTGAAGGCAGACTGGCCTCCGTTTGTCCCATCCTTTCATATCTTTAAAATCCTGAGCAAAATGTAAAAAAAAAAACATAAGTATCAATAAACCACACTCTCCAGAGTATTAATGTAAATGAATGATACAAGAATGCTGCTATACTCTAAAGCAGGGGTAGGCAATCCCAGTCCTGCACTCCCAGTTTCGCTCTCTCAGCACTGCCAGTGTGGATTGGGAATGTCTCCTCCACTGTTACACCAACCATCCTTCTACCCTGCCTTCCTCCTCTCCTCCTCGATCGTCTTCGACCTACAGTAATCCAATTTCAGTACCTTGCTGGTCAACACCGGAGGCAGTCATTGTTAACACGGGCCTTTTGGCATAAGTTTTACCCTTCCTGACACAACCCTCACCATTTATCTGGGCTTGGGACTGGCACCATAAATGCACAAAGTAGACCACTAATGTCTGGTATTCAGACAGTTCCTGAATACACTTATTATATATTATTTAATTATTATATCATATTTTATTTTATTTTTTATTATATGTTAAACACATTGTTACCATGTAACCAGTGGCTTCTGCTAGTCTTTCAAATAAGGGAAGCTTGTTGTTGGCTTACACCATAAAATTTGTCAATTTAATTATACATAAGTTCTGTCTTCCAATACTTTTCAAGAACATGGCCTGTGACCCTATTATACCAAGTAGGTGTCTTTTCCAAGGACTTCATCAGTGTACTCTCAATAGTCAGCAAAGCTAGACTGCTTATGTGTGAACTGTTTTGTTTGACTCTTTCATTATGTTCTACTACTTGAATGAAACTTAACCTTGCACATGCACTCACATGTTCATTGTTCTTTTTATGCATTTATATAAGTTAGACAGAAGCCCAAAACCCAATTTTCACCAGACAAGACATGATATCTGAAAAAGTTTCAAGACGCCAACAGTACAGGTTCTTTGTCACATATCTTCTGGTCAGCCAGCTAACTCTGTCATACCAGGAGAGCTAGAAAGACCTGTTCTTTTTACAACAAATCAGTCTTAGGTGTTGATCTGCCTGCTGTTTGCCCTAATGTTTCTCCTAGTAAGGAAAACTATCAAATGACTTTGCCAAAATCAGGTCAACAATGTTAGCATTGTCTGAATGAAAACATTCAAAATTTCTTTTGCATGTTCAGTCAAAGTCTTGGGATCTCAAGATAATCATATTAAAGAGAAAACTTATAAATCTGTGAAATTTGACTGGAACACAAGGAAGGTTCAACAACTTTTGAGACCATGATTATGGATTCTGTTTGAAATGTCCTAAATACACTTCATTCTGGAAAGAAAACAACCCTTAATGTCAACCTGGCAGTAAAATATCTCATGAGTTGATAAACTGTCAGACTCGGATTCATAGAAAATCAGTCATTTTATAAAGTAGGTCTGCAATTCAAGACATGTGGGGAAATCACTGTTAGACAGGGAGCATTGTGCTCATATGATGCACCGCATGATTATAGGCAGTTCCATTATGGCACAATATCACATTCCACCACTGATCAAATTACT
Source organism: Acestrorhynchus altus (assembly GCA_034509495.1). Taxonomy (NCBI): domain Eukaryota; kingdom Metazoa; phylum Chordata; class Actinopteri; order Characiformes; family Acestrorhynchidae; genus Acestrorhynchus; species Acestrorhynchus altus. Next base: position 11,409,494 of record CM067518.1, read on the forward strand.
TACACCATACTATACAAATACTTGGCATGGTATGATTGTGAACCAAAAGTTCCTATTCTCCCATTTTCTGACAAAGACACTCATCTTTTTGTCTAAAATAAAAATAAATATCTCAGAAAGTATTGCTACCAAAGCAACATCCTGGTATTGGTTTGTTCTTAAGAAATACTGCGGCCTGCACAAGTTTGAGCCTCTGCTCAAATTTCCTGTCACTGTTACAAGTTCAGTGAGTGAAAGATGACTCACTACATCACCAATGTTTTCAGCAGACCACTGGCAGAGCTGATTGAGCCTGGTTTTCCTATTTACTATCTTCACAATGGCCAAACCTTCACTTCATCCATCTTAAGTATCAGAATTATATCTGAAGGCCAATCCACATAAAAATGTGAGTGTAAACACACCCAAACTCCTCCCAGTTCAACTCAAACATCTCCCAGTACAACCCACACTCCTCCCAGTTCAACTCAAATGTCTCCCAGTACAACCCAAACTGCTTCCAATACAACCACAACTCCTCCCAGTACAACTCAAACTCCTTCCAGTACAACTCAAACTCCTTCCAGTACAAAACAAACTCCTTCCAATACAAATCAAACTCCTTCCAGTACAACCCAAACTCCTCCCAGTACAACTCACATGTCTCCCAGTGCAACCAAAATTCCTCACAGTTCAACTCAAACATCTCCCAGTACAACCCAAACTCCTCCCAGTTCAATGCAAATGTCCCCCAGTACAACCCAAACTCCTTCCAGTACAACCCAAAGTCTCCCGGTAAAAAACAAAAACAAAAAAACACTCTTCCCAGTACAACCCAAATGCTTCCTAATACAACAAGGTTTCTACCTGTTCCACCCATCCTGCCACTTTTGCCCGCTGGCTGCTCAGCTGAGGCTTGGACGCAGATTTCTGTAAAGCTGTAATAAACGTCAATAGTGTTTATTACAGAACTGGACAAGATACAGAGGACAGAGAAGCAGCTGCTTGCAGCAGTAATCAGTTGAGATGTTATGTCCCAAACCCCAACTGGATTCCAGTCCAGTTCATCAGCGGTGCGGATGGGGGACAGTGCAGACTGGGTACAGTGAGTACGGGGGACAGTGTGGACAGGGTACAGTGGAGCTTCATTGCCAGACTTTGTTTGAGTCTTTATTTGGGTTCCATATTTTGGTGGAAATGAGTTTTCTTTCTGAAGGCGACTTCAATGAGAAAACTAGTGTTTTTGTTGTGTTTGTTGTTTAGAAGTGCGTCACAACTTCAGCATCGGGGTTCGTTACGTCACACCCAACCCTACGTGCTCTGTTTACGTCACCGGGCGGGTGACGCCTTCATCCGGGGACCTGACACGCGCATTCGTTCTCCATCATGGCGGCGTCAGGTGAGACTTTGGAGGGGGCTGGTGTTTGGGTGGCTTTATTTACTGGTGGGGGCTGAAAGCACTGTTCGGGGGCAGGCTGCTGGCGGCCAGGGGCGCCCCCGGGCGGACGGGGTCGGCTCTGCGGCCGGAAGGAGAATGGTTTTGAGCACTGCGTAGGAAACGCGCTAGCTTTAGCCGCAGCTGGCCTCTGTTTTCACACTGAGACCCTGTACACGCCCTGCAGGGCAAACTGGGACCCCTCGCTCTCAGCACTTGGTGAGGCTCGTTGGGTCAGAGCAGGACGGAGGACTCGGGGTCTTGAGGTGTTGTGTAAGTGCAGGCGACAGGAGGAGGCGGGGCTCACAGGCTCCCACGTGCACGTCTGGTTGATGTTTACTGGAGCAGGAGTCCAGAACCTGCTCCACCACTGTGTGTCCAAATGACTGTTCACCCCCTTTACGAAGAAAGCATTGAGCTGCTTTAAGATGGACCCGTTGCTGGCACAGATATGCACACACACACACACACACACACACACACACACACACACACATATGCTTGTCTTGTACAGAAGTAGTGGTAGAGTGAGACTCTCTCATAACAGTCATGAAGATGCCAGGCTGTGGAGCAGGAGATCTGTGTTGTTGATCATCCAACCTCCGGCTGGTCCAAATATCGGCCGCTGCAGTGTCTTGTTGGATTCCTCTCTCTTTGTTTGCCAGTTGGTTGGAGGAAGTTGCAAGGAATTCCCACAGGATTTCCAACTCTCTAAAACCGACTGGCCAAGGGAATGAGGGCGTCCATTCACTTCCAAGTGGCCAAGACCTTGTCTCCCTGTGCTAACTCTCGTCACTGAATGCAATCAAATCCTGCAATGTCCCACAATCAGGTAGAAAGCCTTTCCTGGACAGTAGAGACAGTTACTCCCAACAAAAGCAGCGTAATCTCTTTAAATCCCTCGATTTCAGACAAAACCGTGAATCAGCAGGTGTCCCAATACTTTTGTACATGTAGTGTACTTATAGTGCTTTACCTGCTAGAACACAGTCATATGAGCTTTGTGAAGAGCTTGGCAATGAGCCAATGCACATCCACCTCATTGGAGGCGATGTTGACACTGCTGGTTCACAGCTACATGATCCTGTACATTGCACTACTGTCATATGATTGCTTTGTCACATAGTTGCATGAATTCGTAGAAGAATTGAATAGAATAGAAATTTATTGGTTTATTGGAACTTTATTGGTTTAATTAGTGCCCTTAGTGTCAACCCCCTTGTAGCATTATGGACAGAAACACAACTTTTGTGTTCTGAACTGGGGGTTTTTCTGATATTTATATCTATCAAGATATAAACAGCAGCATGTGGGCTGAGGCGATATTGTTTTAAAGTGTTTAAGTAATGTTTCCATCTTACGCAAACCTTTTTTATGCTCACAGCTCCACCCCCAGCTCTCTCTCTAGAGTTCTCACACACTGTGACAGCTGTGGCATAAAGAAATGAAGATCAAATTTCCATTTGTTTGAATATAGTTAAAGGGTATTTGGTGTCCTATTTTGTCACATAATATATTGTATCTTGCCATTCATCTGGAACATATTGGGATATGGTTATCTGTATCACCCAGCCCTAGTAGAGGGTACGAAATACAGATAGTTTGCCATACGTGTGATTAAATACCAGTGACCACTATTGGGCATTGAGTTCCTCACAAACTTGCAGAAAAAATAAAAACCTTATGTGACATTGCACATTGTGCAACCTGACTATTCGTGCACACACTTTATAATAATAATGCTGAAACAGTAAATTGTTCAGCTCTAGTTTGGATGCATGAATCTGTGATGAAAGTGCAACCAAAGGATACCTAGAAATTGGTGGAAAAGGTAAAGAGCCCTAATTTAACATGACAGGCATGCTGTGACCTTTTATTATTATTATTATTATTATTATTATTATTATTATTATTATTATTATTATTATGGTATTAAAAAGCAGGAATTTTCACTTCATTTTGACAAAAGTCAGTCTTCCAGTATCATTAATAATGAACTCTGTAAGACCAGAATAAATGTTTTTAATGAATGCATGAGTTGCAATCATTGCTTACACAGATGTGAAAATGCACACCTACAGCTTGTCTAGTTCTTCTAGAGTAGTACTTTGAAAATGGGACTTTCTGGGGCAGAATGGGACTAGCCTTGTGACTGGAATTTAGCCAGTTCAAATCCCTGAACTGACAGGACATGACTGAAGTGCCCTTGAGAAAGGCACTGAACTCCCCAGCTGCAACCTGGGCACTGAGGATAGGGCTGCCCACCACTCCAGACACGTGTGCTCACTGCCCCCTGATGTGTGAATTCAGTAATGTGTAGATGGGTTAAATTCAGAGGATTAATTCCTGTGTGTGCACAACACAGTGGGTTAAAAAAGTATAATTACTTTACTTATTTACTATTGTTACTATTATTGGCACCCCCCTTATGACAAGTGTGGGCTAACTGAGTGGAGCAGTGGAACTGTGTTCTCTACAATGGTCCATCCAGTACTTTTGACTTTTGGATAAGTTTGGCAGTTGGGGGCGAAGTTGGGGAGTTGGGGGTGAGGTAGGGTGGCAATCATCAAACATCCTGACTTCAGTAATGCTCTGGTCAATTAATGCAATCAAATCCTCACAGCAGTGCAAACACATCTATTGAAAGGTCTTCCCTCGAAGGTAGTGACAGTTACTCTGACAAAAGCAGGAGACACTCTCTTTAAGTACCCTTGATTTCTTAAGGAAACACTTGAATAAGCAGAGTTCAGGCAAAGTTCTCCCTTTTTATTTGTACTAAGCAGTTGTAGCATGATATTTGATTGAATTTTCCATATGTGAAGTTGCACATCCTGCTGTGTGATTACTGTGCATGCACGCATTGGAATGACGGTGCTTCAATGATGTATTGTTCAACCCTGCCTTGCACTGCTGCAGATGTCTGCTGTGATGCTACTAAAATAAAGGGGGGAAAAGGTAATAGTTGTTGGGTCACGTCATGCTTTGTAGGTTGCAGCATGATGGCTGATGATTAGGGCCTTGGTCTTTGTTTATGTTTGGCTTTAAGCTCGGGTCACCCTACAGTAAACACGGATTCAAAGGCCCGGCAGTGGAATGTCCTGACAGTGCAGTTTGTCACAATAGAGTTAGTAAGGCGTGTAGAAATGTCCCAACTGCAGAGGAGCAAAAAAGAGCCACACTCTGATGACATGCGTCATCATGATCTGGGGTAACTTGTAAGCTTGGATGGTAATGTACGTTTATTCAGGCAAGCTGTTATTATCTACAGATTTATCGTTGAAATAGACTGTATTGACAAAAGTATTGTGACACCTTTTTTTTGTGTCTTTCAAAATCAAGAGTTAAAAAAAAAAGTTTTTTTGTGAGTGTCTGTCTCCACTGTCCAGGGAAGGCTTTCTATTAGACATTGGAGCATTGCTGTGAGGATTTGATTGCATTCAGCCACGAGCATTAGTGAGGTCACAATATCACAGGGCCTCATCCTCAACTCTGCAGCTCCACCCAAAAGCACAGCTGTACTATTTGTCCAAAATATAGCTACTATTTTCACATTGCAAACTGCGTTACACAAACATTTAATTAGGGTTAAAAAGGGAGGGAAGGAGGGAGGGAGCTAATGTAAATATACATTTAACAAACTTTTAATTAACCTTAATAACCTATACTGCTGAATTGGCTTATTTCATCTTACGTATCGTAAAATATGTATAAAAGCAAAAAAAATATTTTGACCACCATTTACAGAACATGTAAAGTCAAACTGATCTTACATTTGTGTTTAGACATTTTTAACGTCTCCGTTTTAGGATGTGGTGGGAAGCAGTTTGACCATCAATTGATGTAGAAGCATTGGCTGTAAGAAGGTGAGACTTGAACAGAAAATCTGCAACCAGAATGCAGATTTGAAATTAGTGTGAAATTCCAGGCTGGATTCATTTTTTAACATCCCAAAAAGGGGACATGTCCAAGAAAAAGAGGATGTTTTTTCACTAGTCCACAATTTAACATTTAGTTAGTTATTGATCATGCTTCACATTTTCAGACCCTATGAAGAGCCAGTGGATGAGCAGTGCAGCGGATACTGCGTTATATTTTAGACCTGATATTTTGGGCCTGTTAATGCTAACACCTGGTCTATTACTCACTTTAAATTTTGGGTAATTTCTCAGCTGAAGTATTTTTAAAGGACACTGAAAAGCTAAATTATGCTTATTTTGCCAGTATAGACTACCTTTATTACGTCATAGTGTCAAGCATGTATGAAATATTAGGCAGAGTTTGTAAGTGAACATCCTTAAAGCTCCTACTTCTCATTAGGGCTGCTACGGTTGTTGTCAATGCTGAAAATATGTGCACTACAATATTTTATGTTTGCACATCTTTTTTTTTTTTTTTATTTACTCTTTTGAGTTCTTAAACAATTCAGTTGATAAATAAATAGTTTCTCTTAATACCAGAGCATAATTCCTTCCTTCATCTGCAGTCATCTGTCGGTTCCAATCAGAGCTGCACTTTAAAACTATGGCTGCAGCAGCAGTCTGGGTGTTTCTCAAGCAATTCAAATAGGATTACATGAAATTAGCTTGAAACGTAAAGGTGTTTTTGAATGTTGTTTTTAGTGTCAAGGTGGACAACAGGAGCACCCGTGTGAAGAAATCAATAAGATGAAGATAAAATCTGCATGTTGGCTCCTTTTTGTTAAATTTAAACAACAATAACAGCAGCATTTTGGGCATAAAGGACAGCAGGTAAAATGGGCCCCCTTTCACCAAAAAAGGTTACTAATACTGGCGTCTTTTTCTGATTTCAGTCTCTGCTGTGGTCACAACAGATCAGGGGAGCTTTTTCCAGCTGTAACATCATCCCAACCGGAATGCCAATGAAAAACCAACCATTAATACAGACAACCTGAGCATTAACTAAAAGACTGAGTGTCCAATATTAAAAAAAAACGAAAAAGAATTGGACTGTTCTTGCAATTTGTTGTCACCCAACAACACCTAGACTACAATTACTAAAACATTAACCCCTTACATTCCCAACACCTAGTAAATGTAAATTATGAAGTGATTCTAGCTGTCATTTGTCTTAAAATATTTAAAATGTGCGCTTTTTCCTTTAGGCTTGAAGGGACATTACCATAGTGATTGATTTCTGGTGGGATTTTAAGCACACTTCATTGTGTGGATAATGCCATTTATAAAATATGTTACATTTAAATAATTGAGATCAGTATTCTTTAAAATAGAAACTTGGATTTATTCTAGACTTAAACTACTGTCTTTAAAATGCCGGCTGTTTAGTTTTTGGTATGATAAATTTGCCTTATTTATTTTGCACTTTAGTATGTAAACCTTTGTTTACATGTTGCCGTGCTGCATCATATGATATCTAGTTTGTTGTTGACTAAAGAAAAGGAATATGAAGTAAAAATGAAGTGCTTAGTTAGATTTCTGTTTTCTTTTGAGAAAAGTTAAGATTACTTGACTAATCGATAGAAAAATAGTCTATAAATGAATTGATTGAAAGATGAAAGTGAATGTACAAATAAACATGCCTTGCCTTAAAACGTCCTAGAGTTTAAGAATGTGAAGCATGATCGGTAACATGTAGAACTAAAACTCGTTGAATGGTAAATGTTTGTATAACTTTGTAATGTCAAAGTCTTGGCTATCCTATGTGTCATTGCATTGTGTATGTACCTGCATGATCTGCATGAATCGTGCAGGGGACATGAATCAGGAAGTGACATTGGGGCTGCATGCCTGTGATATATGTCTTCACACATTAATGTAGCCTATTGTGTTCTGCTCATTCTGCTTGGCTTCAGTACCAGGTAAAGGATGCAAATCAGTGGCCGATGCTATAAAAACATATATCTAATGATCAGAAATGTGTTTTAAAACATGCATTATGATATCTATCTTTATGAAATTTTTGTCCAGCGCCACCAGAAAGTATTGGATCAAATTTCTGCAATCAAGAGAATGTAGCTCAATGGGGGACCCCTCTAGCCCATGCGTGGTATGTGGCATGGTGCCAATAGGTTCATGTTTGTTTATCTGCTTCAGAGAATCCTATTGTATTGGTTGAACATCACTACAGTGACTAGACAAGCTGTGTGTGCATTTTCACATCTTGTGTCAGCAATGGGTGCAAGTGGCTAAATGCATTCATTAGAAGGGGTGGTCACAAACATTTCTGCTATTTGTGCATTTATGTTTAATATTTGAGGTTTATCATTATTAAAATTACTATATAAATTCCCATGGCTACATAAGAATGCTGCTATAAATCTCATGAAATATGCGTAACTGTCTTGTTACTCTCTTGTCTTTAGAATTACTACAGAATGAACTGGTCAGCATGATTCCATTAACATGTTGAAATGTAGGATTGCATTTCTCACTGTAGTTCTTGTCATTCCTTAGCCATTGCCTTTATCTGCTCCATTTTCATATGTCAACATCACTGCACATTTTAGTGTTGAGTAAACACACATCTCTGTTGACAGGAGCCAAAGATAAAAGCCTGGCTCCTAAAGAGTAAAGTATAGTTCTAACTGAAGAAGGCTATTCATTTCAGTGGCTGCTGTCCCACAGCACTTGAAGCATAAAGCCTGGCATGTTGACACCTGAGTTTGGTGCCAGTATGTTAATTTGAATCCACCATGCTGCAGGATCCACTCAATTGAATGCAGTGATGGAACATGAGCTTCAGGGCAGAGCAGGATAAACTATTTGTCCTTCAGAGGGTGCTGAACCAAGAGTTAGGAACAACAGTTAGGAATTTTTGGAAAACTGTAAATAAATTATGTGGTATAAAGTTTTCACCGTATAACAAAATAAGTGTGCCTGTTGTCACTATTTTGAAACCAGTGAATCTGCTGCTATTACTTTCCATTTCTGGGTTCAGAAATACTGCAGCTCTACTGCGTTTGAAAAACTTGAATTTGGGAAAACCTTAAATTTCCTCCATTCTGCCCTGGATTTAATTCTATATTTGAGTATTTTTTCATTACCATCATTGCCCAGCCCTAATATGGCCTGGTGGTAAAACAAGGCATGTTATATAGAGATAAGTATGAAATAAAAGGTTAATGTGGTGTAATTTCACACGCAGTCTGTGGAATGTGAACATGTCCTCCCTCAGGTAAGAAGAACAAGAAGAAGGGGAAGACCCTTACTTTGACTGACTTCTTGGCAGAGGACAGTGGGGGAAGCACTCACCTGAGTTACCCGGCTCCTAAACCTACCAGCTGGGCAGATGAGACAGATGACTTGGAGGGAGATGGTGAGAGTTCGGAATTCACTGACTGGTGATATTATTGCTGTCCAATGAAAGTTTTATGACTGAGGGGACTTATTGTAGCCATCTCCAATAAACTGATTCAGTCTAAATAGGGTAAAATGACTCTTCAAGCTTCTCATGTAAGTCTTCTCTAACTAAGGCCCTTTTTATTTTTTTACAACTTGGTTTAATTTTTTGTCATTTTTATTTTTTTACAGTTTTTGCTTCAGCAAATATATACATCATCACAGAAATTAAAGGGCCGTATCCATCACACCTGCAACTTGTCCTATATGCTGATGTGAAAATTATATCAGACACATGTTTAAATTGAAATGAAGAAAAAAAAAAAAATAGGATTTATTTTTAAAATGTATTACTTGATTTTAAGGCACTACATGGTCTGACCTTACAGTATATGACTCGTGTTGGTCACTTTAATCTGCTAATAAATTAAAGTTAACTGCATTCTTGGTAATAATATATGGGCTAACATTAATTTTCTATAGCTGACCCCACAGTATGGAGTCATATCTTCTTCAACTATTAAGTATTTCACTTAATCGGGGGATGACATTCATATTTCATGCTCAGATAAAAATATATTTTTTTCTGTTTTATCATAGATCTGTCTTCTAATCTGTCTTTAACACACTCTTCAAGTAAACTGAATTGATTTGAATTGAAGATAATTTTTTGTCACTGTTGTATAAAGAATAAATAAGCATATCCCTGTCTTTCTGTGCTTCCTTCTCATATTCCAACAGTTACCACCTCCTGGCACACAGAGGACGATATGTATCGTGCTCCCCCGATTGATCGGTCCATTCTGCCGACAGCACCTCGCGCAGCCCGGGAGCCCAACATTGACCGCACCCGCCTACCCCGTAGTCCCCCCTACACCGCTTTCCTGGGTAACCTCCCCTACGACGTCACAGAGGATTCCATCAAAGACTTCTTTCGTGGACTCAGCGTAAGTTGTTCATTTGTTTAAGGACATTTCTGCAATAGTTACTTTGGCTTTTATTTGCTTTTGTGTATTAGACTGAATCGGATGTGTTTATCTTATGATTAAGATTTGAAAAAGAAGTGCATACTAAATGACTTCATTTTAAAGATTTCATCCAGATTTCAGACAGTCTTGATTGAAAAAATACCAAGAAGCTCAATTCTGTAAAAATGTGAAATATTTGACATTTTGTGGTTCAGCTGGTCCTCTTCACAGTCTTCTGACTGCTCCTGAAATTGACAGAAATGTGAAGCTGATTGACAGAGACAGGGTTATTTCTGGGCTTACCTTCAAAATTATAACATGTTTTATAATAGGATGGGGTTATGAGAAGGATTAGTGGTTGTATACACTTTCATTATGCCATCAGTCCTATGATGTAGCTTTAGGAATATTCTTATATTGGTATTTATTTTTCTAAATATAATATGGACTCACGTTTTCAGATGATTTTGAAATGTAAAGCTTGTTTATTTTGTAAGAAACCTTGGAAACTACTGCAAATGATAATCATACAAACTTACTTTGCGCTTAGCCAGTAATAGTGTTGGGTACCATTTCACATTTGATACTTGATATTTGATTTGTACTGATACCTGCAATTGAGTATTGGTACCCAGCACTGTTTTACTTTCTCTGTAATAACAAAAAATTTTAAAAAGTCCAAACTTCAACAATGTTGAAATTAAAACTCAATATACAACATTGTGTTATTCATTTAGAACATTTTACAAGAGTGTTTCAGTTCACGTCTTCGCTTCGGGTTTCTTCAGAGGCTGGTTAGTTTTACGAATTACGAATTTTGCATTTAGCTTTGAGTCAGATGTAGTAAAACCTGACAGATGACATCAGGCCGCAGGTTTTGGCAGTTGTGGGCAAGGTCAGATGCAGTGCATGCCAACCAGAACCTTTCTGCGACATTTGCTGTACCACAGATGGAACAAAAGCAGTGCAACAGTGGTTTCTGTTCTTTTCGTACAGGCTACAGATGTTGGTTTTTCGCTTGAATAAAGGATGTGAAAGACTTCAGTGTCAGGACAGCTGTATTCCACACTGTTTAGGGACTCTGATAAGCTTTCAGTCTGTCAAATACAGTTCACTTTTGCTTTCAAATATTTTCTGTTTGACCGGGCATTTGCGCAGGTTAGAAGTGTAGCCAGCTTCGCATTCTCATTACAAATACTGCAGAAAGCATGGTCTGTATTACATTTAAACATTAAAATTTTTAGAACCCTAGCCTAGTTTTGGGATGTTTTCTTTGTTTGACGTACAGTCACATGTTATATTGTTATTTTGAAGACATCCTATGTTACTCAAACTTGTCTTCATTTGATATGTAAATATGAACATACAATGGTATGTTTTTTGTGATATGTGTATCATGTCTGTAGGTTACTCTGATCCTGAGTTATGAAGCTTAGTAAATGGCATGTACCTGCCCACAAAGTGTGGATCTCTGGTTTAAAGAGTTAAGACTCGCGACTGTGTGTTATGTTTGTACCGACATTTGGCACAGACTAATTTGATGTGAATCCATATTCAGTAGTACCAACATGCTTTGGTCAGTGCCCTTAAATGTACCCAAACCTAGTCAGCAAATCATATTATAGTCAGTGAACGCAAAATATTGTTGTGTAATACATTGAAATTGAAAGATTGTTCAGCTCTGTATTACTATCAGCTGATTTTTACATGGAATAAATAATCAGTGATTGATTAGCCTATTCTGAGAGCTGTGCAGGGTCACAGGATCATACAGTTCACCTCATTCAATCATTTCATAGCAAAACCACTGTACAATCTTCACTATCCAGATACCCTTCTCGAGAGTTTATCACTCAGCCCAGTATAGTGCGTCAGTGATTAACGGCACTCTGAGCTCCACAGTGCAGTTCTGTGCACAAAATCACAGCTGATGGCTTTTTTGTTTGACAGAATTTTAAATGTAATTGAAAATGAGAATTTCATTGTGGCATTCTTGGAAACTTGATCCACGATTGGTATTGGCCCTAAAAACACCGATCAGTCCATTTCTAGCCACATATATACTGGAATAGACCCGGTATAAATAAAGCATGCAACTGGTTATCAGCTGTAAAACTCTTCATTTGTGGCCCACGGTTGCTCTTCCTCAAATCTGTGTGAGCCATGCAAGTTCCAGTTATTTTAATCCTTGAATATGGTTCTGAGCAGAGAATATTGTGCAGGTTGCTATAGACACACAGCAAGTGACACTGATACATATATTAAAATGATTTTGTCTGATAAGTGTTAGTTTTATGCAAGCGCACTTATGCTGGATCATGCAGCCTCCACACCTACAATAAAGTGTTAGCACTCCTAATGACAGCCTTTAAGGCAGATGTTGTATATAATGTATAATTTACATACATTATATACATTATACATTTATTACCCAATCCTGTTGTATGATTTGACAATGCATGTTTCAGTTAATTATGGCAAAACTTTCCTTTTAGTTCTTTCCTGTGTTGTCTACAGATCAGTGCAGTCCGTCTCCCACGGGAGCCCAGTAACCCAGAGCGACTGAAAGGCTTTGGATATGCAGAGTTTGATGATGTGGAGTCTCTGCTGCGTGCACTCAGTCTCAATGAGGAGGTGAGACTTTAAATTGAGCTACTCCTACACTTAAAGACAGTACTGAGTTAATGGATAAGAAAAGTAAAAAAAAAAAATTCACTGTTTCCAGTGAATCAAGTTCCTGTTGTTATATTTTGTAATAACTGTATATTTTGTAATAAATTAAGCTGCTGATATGCGTGTGTCACATGGATCAGTTAACAAATCAGTTGTTAGAACTTGATAGTATCACTTTTATTTGTATGCATTTGTGCCCACTAGGTGGTGTTTTCTGTCTGTTTCTCGGTGTTGGGATTTAAAGTATTTTACACTATATGTACAAATGCTTGTGGACACCATTTCTAAAAATTAATGTTAAATTAATGTCAAATTAAATTACTGTCAGATGAACATGAACCTACTGGCACCATGCCAAATGCCAGGTGTGGGCTACAGGAGAAGCAAGATAAACTCATTTAGATGAAACAATTAATAAAGAGGTGTCCTAGTTCTTTTGTCCATTCAGTGCATTTTTACCACTAAACTTTTAATAACTGAATTTCCCTTCTTGTAGAGTTTAGGGAATCGCAGAATTCGTGTGGACATTGCAGATCAGTCCAATGAGAAAGGTATGTTTGCATATTCTTCCAGACCATTTCCTTCACCACAAGAAATAAAATTGTAAACAGGTCTTTTCTAAAGCAAACAGATTTCTATCATATTGGAATGGTCTCAATTTCTCCTGCTAGAGAGGGAGGACCGTTCCATGTCTGGGCGAGACCGTAATCGTGGTGGTGACATGGGGCCAGACAAAACAGACAGTGATTGGCGGGCGAGGCCGAATGTCGATGCAGATGATGGACCACGTCATGATGATGCCTATGGTGAGAGTGATTAATTGTAAACATAGCACTACAGCTTCCAAATTGTTCATCCAGATATTCAAGAGATTTGACCCTTATTTATCAAATTCACATGTTAAATGAAAGTCTGCCTCCACGCCGTTTGTGTGACATTTTTCTTTATATTACAGTTAATTTGAAAGGCAGTAACACGAGGAACAGTTTTTAAACATCTGCGTTTATGTATAAAATACATCATTTGCAATCAATAATTTTTAACTTTGTTGTTTTCTATGCTAAACCAAATATATCATGATCTGTGGAGTAAAAAAGGGAACAGTTGTATATGCAATCCCAGAATTCCTTCACATTGCAATCTTTTCTGTACAGTCAGCTTTGTGCTGTGCTTTGACACCATGGCTGGGGTGGTATGGTGTAGTACGGATTGTAATACGGATTTGAACCTTATCTTGTCTACAGTACATTTAGTTTAATGCAAGGAACACAACATTGCTCTTGCATAAAAAAAACTTTTAAATCTCTGAAACAGCAAGTGTAAAGAAGAAGGAAAATCCTTTAACTGTCAGCATAAAAAGACTTTGGAGCATTTCTGTTGGTCCATTTATCATGATTTATTACACAGCCAAAAGAAGATTTGTGTGACAGTGATGGGCAGCATACAAATTAAAGGCATAGCACCTCAATTTTGACTAGTGTTCCCTTAAGAAATGTAAACTGAAACTGTAAAAACAACTTCTGGTATTCACTCTGGTTTAGGATCCCGAGATCGATATGAGTCAGACCGGTACCGCGATGGTCCACGGCGGGACGATCGGTACGACAGTGGCCGAGACAGATACCGGGATCGCTATGATGACAGAGACCGCAAAGACTATGACCGAGGTAGAACATATGACTGCATTTCAGCACTGTTGACAATTTTGTCTTTGTGACAGAACAAAATATTAAACCCAGTGAAACTCCTCTTTTAGGCTACGACTCACGCAGTGGGGGGCGTCGGCCATTTGGTAGTGGTTTCCGCCGCGATTACGATGACCGACGGGATGACTATCGAGGCAGTGGAGATCGATATGGTGACCGCTATGGAGATCGCTATGGTGACCGTGATGATAAATATGACAAATGGGAAGAAAAACGTGAAGATAGAGGTGAGCATTCGAGTTGCACAGTATATTATTTGAGGATTAACCTCTTTATTTCTTGATTTCTGTAAAGCAGCTCTGTGAAAACTTCAGTTGTGAAGAGTGCAATACAAATAAATGTGATTTGATTTGATCTGAATTATGACATTATGACAGGACGTACAGTCTCACAAAGTAACTTTAATTAAATTAATAATTTAATTAAACAAATGTTGGGATGTTTTTGCTGCTTGACCAGAAAGGATTGTGCTAATTTTGCATGACCTCTCTATTTTACTCCAAACTGAGTGGATAGAAACAAGCCATTGACATTTTTTAATCACACTTCAAGAAAATTGTAGTATAAAAACACATCTTCAAAAGAAGGTCAGAACAGCAGGATCTGTGGAATGAACTGGTAGTTCATCTTGAACCACTGCCTTAAAATTTCATACTAATCAGAATTTTTTTTTTTTTTATTCTCATTTATGTCACAAAGGTTGTGCTAAAGATTATTGCTGAGTTTGACAATTTACTACTAGCAAAACAAATGTAATGTCCTATCTCTAAAATGAAAATCTCTATATTGACTATATTGACCCATTATCTTGGCACATCAGAGGCTTGTGTTCTGCATGTTCAGGCCCCCTTCAGAGGCCCAAGCTGAACCTGAAGCCACGCAGCGTTCCCAAGGAGGAGGCTCAGAGCGGTGCCACTTCTGCCCCATCCAGCCGATCAGCCTCTATTTTTGGTGGTGCTAAGCCAGTGGACACAGCATCTAAGGAGAGGGAGGTGGAGGAGAGATTGAAGAAGGAGCAGGAGAGACTGCAGCGACAATTGGAGGA
This sequence comes from Acestrorhynchus altus, assembly GCA_034509495.1. Taxonomy (NCBI): domain Eukaryota; kingdom Metazoa; phylum Chordata; class Actinopteri; order Characiformes; family Acestrorhynchidae; genus Acestrorhynchus; species Acestrorhynchus altus. Next base: position 11,424,616 of record CM067518.1, read on the forward strand.
AGACAAGGGGAGAGCACCTGAACGCAAGCCCAGAGAGAGGTAGAACATACAATCACTCTGCGTCCTTCTTCAGTAGTTTTATCCTGGCACTTCGGTCACAGTGTAGCAACTCACAATTAACTCTTTATAGTTAGACCAGTGTGGATGTTTTATCGCTCAGTTCCAAATAACTTAAGTAGCAGTCAGCTTGAAGTTTTATGCATGTTTTATGCATGTGCTACCTAACAATGAAGACAAGAAAGATGTCTGCTTTTCCTGCGGCATAAAATTGAAATTCCACCTTAAATTAGTGCCACAGTTACACTATGACTCCTGTACATTCTGCACTAAGGTGAGATGAAAAGGGGGAATAACTCCAACCTTGATGGTATAGTTGATTGTGAAAATGTTCTGTTTTACTGAAACAAGATGAGTGTATGTTGAACATGGATCTTTTACTAGCTCAGAGCTTTCACACCACACAGATCACCACTCAAATCATGTACCATTAACTAGTGGTATAAGATTGAGGTGACAAAATATACTGTCACACAGAAACTTCATAATGTAAAATTTAATGATGAATGGATAAATGTCCCCCACCCCAGCCTCTCACTACCCCACTGTCCTCTACGATGCTGTCCTCTCCGGGATCTTCTCATTGGCTCACTTACCTTTACCAGCTTCTTCCTCCTAGTAGAGTTTTTACTTGCCATGGTCATCCACTCGTTCTTTAGAGACTTTATATATATATATATATATATATATATATATATATATATATATATATATATATATATATATATATATATATATATATATATATAGCTAGCAAATATTGGCTCTTTTGCCGATTTGAAGTCAGTTGGGCCAAATTTAGTCCTGTCTCTATTAAACACACAACTCAACAGAACCAGTAATTCCCACAGAACAACAGACTAACATAATTTTTTTATCACGAAAATAAGCAGACAAGTGCTTTAAGGTCTCAGGTTGTAGTTTGAAAGGGTTTCATTTTCTTTGACTTTGTACTTACACATACTATTGTCATCAACTGAATGCAATAGTTTTCTGTCATTTAAGTATTTCAAGTGACACACTACCCAACTAGAGAAACGTAGTTCAGTTCTCCTGTTTCCTCTGTCCTGTATTGAACATTCAGACATCCCAGCTGGAGAAGTGACGACCAACCAACAGAACGCTCACGAACAGGAAGTGAGTCATCACAACCAGGAAATACAACAAGCAGAGGTATGAGGGACTGTTACTATCAGTGTTGTCACAATTTGCAGATATTATTTTAACCATGCATTGCTTAATGCCATTTATTTTGTATTTTTTAATGGCAGAAATGTATTGGGGCACTTATGAGGCACAAAATTTTCTTTTATTGTCTAGTAAAGTGTTTAGTTTCAGTCGATTCATTAAAACAAGCAGTTAATTTTCTTTTTTTTTTACTTTTTGACATATGAATCTAGTAGTTACTCTGTTCCATTGTGTCAGAATTTTGTGATCAATGGACCAACAGAAATGTTCCAACATGACTCTGAATAACATCTTTTTACAGTGATTTCCATTGAAAGTTAAGGTTTTTTAATTCTCGTTTACAGTAGCTATTTTGTGTGAGAGTGATTTATATACAGTATTTAACAGAAAGCCATTTATTGAGTGCTTAATTACATACCTGAATGCAAATTGAGCTTGTTGGCTGATTTCTTGCATGTCTGTCAGCGTAAATGATCTAACTTGTTCACAGAAATGGGTAAAATCATGAAACCAATGCTCTTTTTTTTGCCTGTGGCAGGCTCTCGTCGTCGGGAAAGTGAGCGTTCTGTGGAGAATGAAGTTTTCAGTGGACGTGAGGATGAGCCACCATCTCCAGGAAGTTATGCCCCTTCTTCCAAGCAAGAGGGGCTCCCCCTTAAGGTGGTTCCTGCCCCACCCCCTAAAGAGAATGCCTGGACAAAGAGGAGTGCTCTGAGTGCTGGCTCAAGCGAGAGTGAGCTTAAACCTCCAGTCTCCCCCACCAGCTGTGCTCCACCCAGAAGGTCAGTGTACAGCCATACATTTCTATTGCCTGTGTGTCCAGCAGGCAGTAGAGTTAGGTCTACCAGCTAGGTCTAGTGTGTGGCAGACCTAGCATGCATTATAACTAGGGGTGTAAATAAAACTGTTTCAGACCACAATACAACAACAGTGTACAAATTAGTTTCCTGGCATAAGCTAAAATTCCATAGAGTGCCTTGCAAATGTAATCAAATCAAAATTTATTTGTATAGTGCTTTTCACAACTGATGTTGTCACACAGCAGCTTTACAGAAATGAAAAAATACAGAACAAAGGATAAGACATAAACCCCCTGGTGAGCAAGCCAAAGGGCAACCGAGGCAAGGAAAAACTCCTCAGAGCTGGAGGAAGAGAGACGTTGGGAGGAACCAGGCTCACAAGTGGGGACCCCATCCTCCTCTGGTGAAAATACTTATATATAGATAGTTAAGGGACATTGGACCCCCACACATCTGTTACAGGTGTACTGAAGTAATGTTAGTTCAGTGGTGGACATAATAGTAACAGTAGCAACTAAATTCCTACACATTTAGTGATGGCAGATGGGCAACTGGTCCATGGCATGGTGGGAAGCCAATGGGAAGTCGTGGTAGGCGAGCTTGGCGTCCTTCTCAGATGGGACAGAGGAGTTCAAGGTTAGCATTTCATCAGCCGAGGCCGGTGGGCCATCATTGACCGGAAAAGGTGTTTAGACTTATAGAGAATGTAAACATTACCAGAGTGTGGCGAGTAACTCCGGCAGATCTGACTATAACAGCCGAACTAAGGAGAGAACCATAAGGTAACATAAACATGGGAGCATCCTGAAACATTGGCATCCAATCGCTCCACTGTCACAAACCTGAGTGATCACATGAAGGAGTCAGATGTCAGCACCAACACCCCAATTTACCATAATTTCATAGGTCCATGAATCCTTGGACCTGCAGCGTGTATCTAAAACCACAACATTTGACCATATTAGTCCGACCTTGTCAGCACTGCACTGGCTGCCAGTCAAATTCCATATTGATTATAAAATTATTTTACTTGCATATAAAGCCATACTCCTGAGTACTTGCAAGAGCCAATCTACCTTTATGAGCCGTCATGATCATTCAGATCACATGGTCCTGGCTTCCTACTAGTTCCCAGAATTCAGAAGGTTTCAGCAGGGGGAAGAGCCTTTTCTTACAAAGCACCCCAGCTCTGGAATAACCTTGCAGGTAATGGTCGGGACTTAGACACAGTTTCAGTCTTCAAGTCAAGGCAGTGTAGCTTTTGGTAACTAATGTTTTAGCTTGGTTAGGACCCTGGCTACTGAAATTTGAACTAAAGGAAGTCTATTTAGATTCCTGCTTGAACAACCTGACAGTGGTGCATTGCAATAATCTAACCTTGAGGTGATTAAAATCATGTACTAGTTTTCAGCATCAGCAAGGATAGGGCATTTCTTAACTTGGACATAGTAAATATTGCGAAGATGAAGTAAAGCTGTCCTAGTAATATTGCCTTTGTGTTGGTGAAATGATAAATTTAAATCGGGTATGACACCAGGATTTTTTGCTACTGAGTTAGGTACAACTGAGAAATCAGCCGGCTTTAATAATTAAGTCTGATCATTTGTTTCTTGCAGTTTTAGGACCCAAAAGGAGAACCTCCATTTTGTCACTGTTTAGAAGGAGGAAGTTACGCAAAGATTTGACATTTTTTATACAGTTCTCCATTTTCTTTAATCTGTTTTTATCATCAGGTTTGGCTGATATACACAATTGAGTATCATCTGCGTGGCATTGAAATTTAATGCCATGTCTGTTTATTACTGTGCCAAGGGCATGTAAAGAGTGAACAGTAGTGGTCCTAAAATAGAGCTTTGTGCGATTCCATATCTCATTTCAATGTGATTGGAAGAGACACCATTTACCTTTATGAATTGAAACTGATCAGTTTAGTAAGATCTTTCTAGGAGAATAGTGTGATCTATTGTATAAAATGCTGCACATAAATCTAGCAGTACAAGCAGGGACACACAGCCTTGATCAGAAGCAAGGAGATCATTTGTTATCCTAACTAGAGCTGTCTCAGTGCTATGATGAGGCCTGAATTCAGATTGGAATTTTTCATGTATGTGATTCTCGTGCAGGTATCTGCACAGTTGTTTGGCCACCACTTTTTCTAAAATCTTAGGTTTAAATGGTAAATTAGAAATAGGTCTGTAATTATCTAGTGCACTCTGATCCAGATTTGCTTTTTTGATCAGTGGTTTAATAACTGCTACTTTAAAAGCTTTAGATATGTGACTTAAACAAAGAGAATAGTTGCAAAGAGAGGTTTGATTATAGCTGGCAGCACTTCTTTAAGTAGGTTTGATGCATCTAGACAGCAGGTGGCAGTTGGAGTAAATAATTTTCTCTGATTCTGACTGTAGAAGTGGGTGAAAGGTTTTCATTTTCTTTTATATCTATATTTTGTTGTATATCTGCCACACCAGATGACAAACTGTTTGGGCTAAATGTTATGGCTTGGATTTTCTGCAGAATATTTTATTTGATTGTTTTATGATTGACAAAGGCCGCCCTTCCAAGCTGAATAGGATACTTCCAGCTGATCACCATTTCCATTCTAATCTTCGTTCTGTTTTAAGGTACGAGTCTGATCATTGTACCATTGTAAAAAAAAAATATATATATTTTGTATATGCTACTCTGTCTAACGTTGATCTAAGGTTATTCTGTAAACAGTTAATCTGTCTAACTCTACTGGATCTGTTTGACAGTAATCTGGGGTTAATAAATCTGGGAGTTTTTCAGTAATTTGTTTGGCTCTATTTGATCTTATTGAATGCTGAGGGGATGTACACACATTTTGGCTAAGCTGTAGCTCACAAGAAATTAAATAATGATGTGAGGTTGCTGAGGTTTGGGGAAGAATGTTTAAGTCATCTATGCCAACACCCAGGGTCAGAACCAGTTCCAGAGTGTGATTACAGGAATTTGTCGGCCCAGTTACATTCTGAATAATCCCTACAGTGTCTAGGATTGTGGTAATGCCTTTTTAACGGATCGTCTACCTTTTCAAAGTGAATGTTAAAGTTGCCTACAATTATTACTTTATCACTGCACACTGCTATGTCTGCAGCAAATTCACTAAAAACTTAGAGTTAGGGTCCTGGACGTCTATTAACATTAATTAATGACATTGTGCATTGCACAGTGCATTCTTGTTTGTGGCTGGATTAGTTATGTTAATAGCCAGAATGTCAAAGGAAGTGAAGGTGTTACATGGTTTATTGATTATTGTTTTATTTAAACATTTTTAGTAAATTATACAGACTCCACCACCTCTGCCTTATAGTCTCAGGCTGTGCACATAATTGACCTTCAGGTCAATGAACTTTTTACCTATTTTGTTTTATTGCAACCTGTATTTAAATGTTTTTTTAATCTGAATAGTATGGGCTGCATCTGCACAAAATACTCTTAATTGGTGAAGTGAAATAGACACCTCTTCTGAAAGGCCCCAGAGGCAGCAACACCATTAAGCAAGCCACTAACTAAATAACACTGCGAAGACCAAGGACATCTCCAAATAAGTCAGGGACAGAGTTGCTGAGAAGTCAGGGTTGGGTTATAAAACCATATCCAACTCTTTGATGATCCCCTGAAGCACCATCAAATCCATTATTGCCAAATGGAAACAACACAGTACCACAACAAACCTGCAAAGAGAGGGCCGCCCACTAAAAATCTCAAGCACAGGGCATTAATTAGAGAGGCAGCATAGAGACCAAAGGAACACTCTCACTTGAAGGAGATGGAGCAGTTTCGCCTTGAGGAATGGGCAAAAATTCTAGTGGCAAGGTGTCGCACACTCATAGAGCCATATCCAAAATAACTTGCAACTGTAATTGCCTCAAAAGGGACATCTACAAAGTAGATTATACAAAGTATAATATATTTATGCACACTGAGGTTTTCTGTTATTTTGTCCATTTTGTTGCTTGTTTAATAGTAAAAATAATCAATTGTTAAAAGTTACAGGCATGTTCTGTAAATGAAATCATACAAACCTTAAAATAATCCATTTTAATTCCAGGTTGTGAGGTAGCAAGACATGTCAAGGCATTTTTGCAAGGCACTGTATTTTTAAGGTTAACTCACTACTCTATACATCTGTCCAGTGGAAGACAAGTAAATTGCTGTCATATCCAGACCTGTACCTGATAAACTATTAAAGTTGCTTATTTTTAATGGTGTAACTTTTTTTGTCTTTGTGGTACCAGCTTGGGACATACTGCATTGTTCAATGACATACTGAATGGAACGACACATTCAGGGCAGACAGGGCAGATTTACACCCCTAATTATAACAGACAAATTTATCAATATTGTATAGCTGTCAGTAAAGCAGTGTAAGATCAATTATATTTCTGCCAATTAGAATAAACCACTATAGAAATAGAAAAGAAATATGTTATTGGAAACGAAAACTTTTATTCCAAAATAATATTAACTTATATTGCCATGAATGACTGAAGACATCAGTAATTTTTAATTTTTTCATGTTATCAGTCAAGCTGGAGCACATAGTTATTATTCCAGTACGCAAGGACAGATACTCGGATTGTTGTTGTATCAGTGTCAATAATATGCAGGACCTGCCAGTAATTATACACTAAACGTATTGTTGTCAAGTTTGGGTCCTTTTTTTTTTTTTTTTTTTTTTTTTTCCAACATTTTTGGGGGTGTACTTGAAACAATATGAGCCCCCCCATATATGACACACTTTTTAATATCTGACTGACCCCAGTCCTTTTGACCTGTCTGATTTCAGCTCTACAAGCTCAGCTGATGACAAAGCTCCCCAGAGAGGTAAAGGTAAGATCCAGAGGCTTTACAAACTAACAGGCCTCATCCAACATGAAAGAACAGTCTTATGGGTAACACATTTCCACTGAATTGTCACAAAGAATTCTTGGTTCTTCAGTGGCCCCATTCTCAGATGCAGAGCCTCCATATGCTTAACGCTTTCAAAAACCCTTCCTCTCATGGTAGACATCTCTTGCTTCTGCTGAAGCCAGTATAAAAATGGCCGCTTTAAATAACTGACTGGCTGTCTGTAATCCCCACTGCTGCGCTGCATAGCCATCCACAGCCCACTATACTGAATGCCAGGCTCTCCTTACAGATGAGAACAAGGCGGAAGGTGTGCGTCGGGACAGGGGCCCCTCGCGGGGCCGCGGTGGGGCCTCAGGTCCTGGAACAGGGAGAGGTCGTGGGGACGCAGCCAGCCGAGATCGGCGGAAGGAAGCAGACAGGTTAGCCTCTCTCTGGCACCCCTTGTGGTTAAAACAAGGAGTTCCTCTGTAGGCCAGTTTGAGATTGGCTCCTATTGCTTTTCAGTCTCCTTTGGGGGCTTCAGTTTTGAAAGGGTTTTATATACAGCTATCTTCACACAGCAATTCTGATTTGCTCACCAAGTCGTGTACTTTTTTTAGGTTGTTCACACTACCTTTTTAATGTGACTTATATCCGACATTCGTCTGGTTTTCCTATACGGACCATTGGGCCCTGCAACTCATCCAGAATGCAGTGGCACGGATTGTCTTCAATGTCCCCAAATCCAGTCATGTAACTCTTCTGCTACGTTCCCTTCATTGGCTTCCTGTAGCTGCCCACATCAGATTCAGAGCCAAAAATGGAGCAGCACCTCTGTACATGATGGCAATGGTCAAAACTCAAGCTGTACCAAGAGCCCTTCAAGCATCAAGTACAGCTTGGATTGACCCACCATCCTTTAAATTGCAAAGGAAAAATGCATCCAGACTCTTTTCTGTTCTGGCACTAAAATGGTAGAACAAACTTTCCCTGGGGGTCCGAACAGCTGAGCCCCTCACTGTGTTGAAACCCATCTGTACATCTTTAAGAGTATTTCACTCCATAAAGATTTATTCTGAATCTTTTTTGTCCCCAATCTGACCGTTGTTTTTCAACAGCATCTAAGATTGAGGAATCTCTGGATTCTTGCCTCGTCTACTGGCTAAGGATATGTCAGTGAACAGCAAAACCCATTTTTGCCATTTACACTGCTGCACAAATTACATATCTGGGTCACATATAATGAAAAAGGATTTGGGCCATATTTACCTGCTGTGTGAACGTAGCCTAAGAGAAATGGGAACCTTTTTCATTAGGTTTGCCTTCTACAGTGCTAAGTTCATTTGATCAGCTGCTCATAAGTCTCAAATGAGTGACAACAAATAATAACATTATATTTGATCCATTATAGTGCCACACTTATGGAACAGTATGGTGCCTACACTGATTGAATCTACTCAACTCAATTTTGGTACCTGCTACCTGTTTAATTTTCTACTACAACAACAACCATACAAAATGCTGCTCACATTGCAAAATACTGAAGCAATGCTTTGTACAGTTTTATAGATTTTAAATGACATCATATGAACATGTTTCTGGATTAAAATCATTATTTTGTTTAAAGCAACACTATTGTGAGTGTAAAGGCTTTGTGACTATTGTAGTCAGTTGGCCTGTTAACAAAGCTTGCTTTCTCCCGCATGCTAACCAAATGGGGAAAACAGAATATTCTGTTCTAAATAAAAAATAATGTTAATGTATAAAAAAGTAATATGAGTGTTTGGAGTTTGTTAGGAACAAATGTAAAATAAGAAATAGTGATATTCACTATTTCACAATAAAATGTAGCAACTTAAATTTGGAACTATGTCAGCTGGTAATTAAATGTACTTGATTCCAGGGATCAGGTACCATATTTGCCTGATGGAAAAGCAAAAAGCAGAGTAAAGTTGAGTAGTGTAGGTAACCATGCAGTGAAAAAGCCCCATTACATGAATGGACACCGATGTCTGAAGATTTTGCAGGGTATCAGAAAACAAGCCTCAGCTGGATTACCACCATAGTAGTTAATGTTCAATTAGCACATTACTGTATCAGTGGCACTTGAAACCTTTATCCACAGAATTAGCAGAATGACGAGCAGGGTGTTCTGTGAGGCAAAATGCAGAGGATGAGTCTGCACCTTGAATCCTCTAAGGTTTGGCCTAGAAATTGCGAAGTATCCTAATTTATACGTAACACCTTAAAAAAGCTTTTTGGGTGGTTCTTATTAAACAATATTGAGGAAATGCACAGCTGGGTTTTTGGAATCCCCTTTTTTGGCAAAGTTGCTCTTGGTCTCAGGAGCTGAAGAAATTATAATTATTATTGCAGGTTATTAAGTTATTATTAAAATATTAATGCTAAAATAGTTTTAGGTAATAAATACATTGTGGGTATACATGGATGGCAGGTACCTGGATGGTTGCTCACTCTGTTGTACGTTGCTTGTAGAAAGGACGTCAGAAGAGAGCGAGATCTCAGACCAGCACCAGAGCCAAAGAAATATGAGGAACCTCCCAGTCCTGTGAGTGACAGAGCTAAGGCCCGTTTTCCATGTCTCTAAATCTGGGTGTGCCTCTGTCTTTGTCCGAATATTCTGAAATGGATATTTGAAATTAATGTTTCCTAGGCAAATTCAGATACTGAATACTGAAGATACTGAAGCAGACACTATATTACATAATACACACATATTTTGGGAAATTAAAAACCTTTTCGAAGTTGATAAAAAAGTACTGAATCATCCCTTTCAGAATATTGGGACTGTGTCTGTCAGTGCCCCTTGGCCTTTGCCATTTTGAATCAATAGGAAAAGATGTGGAGGGTCCTGGAGTTATCTGTTCAGGTCACTTAATCTCTTAAGGGCTAATGGTCACTATTTAGAAAAGCTTAGTTTTACTTTAGCCTGCTGAATATTTTCAGTTCAGATGTAAATTTTAATTTATTAATTTAAATTTTAATATATCAAAGCCCATATCTGCTATAATGTTGCAAGCAGTGTGTGATTATATAGTGGAGATTATCCTTTTTCTTTTGTAGCTTGTCTTATGCTCCTTTTATACATAAACTTTTAATGGGACATTTAAAAGTGATACAACAGAAGGGCTTAAGTGTGAATATAAGCTGGAATCTGGAGTATGCACAGATAAAGCCAACCGGCATGTTATCTGTCTGAAATCTAATTTATTTGTATAGCACTTTCTACAACATATGTAATCACAGCCATTTTACAAAATCCAGTAACAAGAAAACAAGAATAACATGAACCCAACCCCTTCAGAGCTGGAAGATAATACCTTGGCAGGAAGGTCCTCCTCTGGTCAAAAGGTCAGCATTGGGAGTATTGAAATCAATGTAATCCATAGACTTGTTTCTCTGCATCCTCACCACCTAGATGCACTTGCAGCCAGGGGACGAAAAGTAGCTTTCTTCATGCTAGAGAACAAAAAAGATGAGTAAATCTCCATCAACCACAGAGAAGTTAATGGATGGAGAAAATATGGGAAAATATAAAAAATGCAGCCTTCTAATCAGGGACATAATAAATAAACATGTGTTAATAATAAACATGACATATTAATACATACCACCTGAGAACACGCATGCATACATGCAGTAGCTGAAGGGCCGGACAGGTCCACAGTAATTAACTCAGCAAATGTAAGGGGTGTTTGGATTTATGGAGAACAGAGATTGTGAACATTGTGAACCAGAATGTGCTGAACAGCTCCGGCAGATCTATAATCCAGAAGGGAACACCAGACCCAGGAGAACCCTGAAATGCTTGCACCAAATCACTCCACTGTCTACAAACATCTTTGTGTCTTCAAAAATAGGGGAATGATGTTATTTTCAGTTTAATGTTTTCCATGTAAAAGGAGTTTAATATGTGATTCTAATGAGATGCTGCAAAATGTTTGTGTGAATGTTCCTGGTTTTGTGCAAAACCTGCGGAGCTTGGTGTAAATCTTTCCTTTATACAGTCAGGTTTCACATGACCATGCTAGCTTTAGACATTGACCAACATCGCTACCATAGCATTAGCACAGCTTAGTGGATGTCTAGGAGCATGAATTGCTGTTCATTTTCTTGCATGATTTATAGTTCCTTTGGCAGGAGGGTCAAGGAATTAATTCATGGCCATGTATGCAATATTTGTGATGCTTAGATGGTATGTTCTGAAAAACAAGAAAGAAAGCATGTGTGTACCTGCTCCTGGGGTTGTTTTTTTTCCACATTCATTAGTATGTTTTCCTCCACAAGCCATGTTCATGAGGTTTTGGGCCTTTCTAATCTAAGTCATGTAAATGGAACTCTTATTTAAATATGTACTTTACAGCTGTTAGAGAGAGGCTTTAGATCTTTACCAGATCTTTACCATGAAGCATAGTAGATGTCATATTTTATGCCACAGCACCTTTTATGAAATAAAGTGTATTTGTTTGTCCCTACCTCCCCATTTTAAAATTGCATTGATGATTCTATGTAGGCAATGGTAGTCCAGCCAGACTAGTCTTGCCTGTTTTTTCCTGTTTTATTTTTTTTTTTTTTGTTTCTTTATATTAGGTCATCTCCAAAAATTAGACAGTCAAAAATAACAATTATTTGTGTCCATAATTTAATTCATAGTCATATATTTAAAACATTTTGTTTTAATATTGGTACTTTCTGAAAATTTCTAAACATATAGCAAAAATGTAGCACATTTGTTTACTAAGTTAACTTTACCTACAGCATTATAAAATGGCTGCGAGAGGCACACAACTTTAAACATGCAGCAGAAAAAACACCTTGATTACCTTGAAGGGAGCAAGATTTGAGAATTTTTTCTTATGAAATTATGGAACTACAACTCAGCTCTGTTTGAAGTGGAGCTACTACGAGGAACAAGCTGCTGAGTCAGCACGCACCAGTGATTAATTAAAGAAGAAAAATAATCATTTAAAATTTATCAGAAAATAAACTTGGCAACTGCTGGCCAAGACCAGTACTGTCCAGCATGTCTAAACAAACTAACCTTAGCTGTCTGGCTAACAACTAATTAGAACACATTGGCTGTTTTATGCATTAGACTTTGTACAGTGAATGTTTGTGTGACCGAAACTTAACATGACACGACTGTCAAAACATCTAAATCAGGTTAGGCAACCCTGTTCCTGGAGTGTGGAGGCAGCTCCTGCACAGTTTTGCTCTCCTCCTGCTTTAGCACACCTGTTATGGTATTACCAGGTTTAGTAGGACTGTTGATGCAGGGAAATCAATAAATTGTGAATGTAGCTGGACAAGGGTTAGCTACCCCCAACCCCTGGTCTGAATATAACATATTTAGACTAGAACTCAGGTCCTAGCCTAATTTAATTATAACTCAGACAGGCAAAATAATGTGGGGGAACTTGTGCAGCAGAGGGGCTAGACTTGTGTTGGCTTTCCATGTTTTATGAAGTTATTGGAATTAAATTAGGGAAAAAATGAACTTTTTCACTATATTACATTTTTGTAGATGCACTGGTACAAACTCCCTTCTAGCTGGCGTTCCTATGCGGCCAATCAGGTCCTTGCAACTCATCCAAAATGCAGCCACACAGCTCGTCTTCAATGTTTCCAAATTCAATAATTTAACTCATCTGCTATGTTCCCTTTATTGGCATCCTGTAGCTGCCCGCATCAGATTTAAAACCTTGGTGTTAGTCAAGCCAAAAATGGACCTCCATACTTGATGGCAGTGGCCAAAACTCAATCTGTACCAAGAGCCCTTCAAGCGTCAAGTAGAGCTTGGCTTGACCCACCATCCTTCAAGTTGCAACGAAGACAAGCATCCAGACTCTTTTCTATTCTGGCACCAAAATGGTGGAACGAACTTCCCCCGGGGGTCGGAACAGCTGAGTCACTCTCTGTCTTCAAATGCAGATTGAAGACCCATCTGTTTCAAGAGTATTTAACTCATTAAAGGTTTCTAATTATACTGAATCTTGTTGGTCTTCAATCTGAGATTTGTTTTCGACAGCATCTAAGCGTGAGGAATCTTCACATTCAAGCCTCTTCCAACTTACTAAGGATATCTTAGTGAACAGCAGAACACTTTTGTAAGTTGCTCTGGATAAGAGCATCTGCCAAATTCCATAAATGTAAATTAAATATTTCTCAATTCTGGTCTTGCAGGCACCACTACCCTGCATCTCTGTGCACCAGACTAACATGCTTAAGCTATGCGCCACTAAATAATTCCTCTCTCCTTAATTTAGTAATTTTAAACTCAATTTCAATTACGTGTGTGTGTGTGTGTGCCATTTTAAATTGCATGAGCCAGCAGAGGTACCTCACTTAGACACCTGTAATTATATGTGGATGAAAATTTGTTGATCCATCTGACACTGTTTTGTCTCTTCACAGACATTCAGCTCAGCCAGTAAATATGCAGCCTTGCTAATGGATGGCGAACAGGGAGACGATGCCGAGGGGAGTGGAGAATGAGAGGCAGATGAACTGAATTGAAGACAGTCAAAAAGAATTATGAATTAATTCTCCAGCTTTTTTCATGCAGCACTGAAGAACCCGGCTCAGCCCCCATAAAGCAAAACCCTCTTTTAGAACCACCTTCTTAAGGACTGAAAGGAAACTAGTGAAAAAGTACTGGACTCTTATTTTAAAATGAGGGTGTATGGGAAGCTGGATAAAATTATTATAACTAATAAATAAGTGGGGTTACAATGACACAGAATCTGATCCCATTGTTACAGCTTTTCCAGCATATACCACACCTTGTGCGTATGCATTTCTAGTTCTAGCTTGTTAAAGTGAAGAGTGCCACAAGGTAAGTTCATTACAAAGATGGGAGTTTTGCTTTTCTCTTGATAGAGCCGTCTCAGACGCAGCCATGCTGAAAGCTGTGATCCTAGATAGGCCTGTGGCCTGCATGATGTGTTCAGTAGCAGTTTATCCCACAAGCCTGTTATGTCTTAAACCTGAGCGCATTATTATTATAATACTTCTTATTTCTGGGAGTTGTATCAGGAATGACCTCTTACTCACTGGGTGCCAGAAAGCAAGCCTTTCCACTCCATTTCCTTTAGTAACTGGTTATTGTAACCTTGCTTTTCCACCCAGTATGACAAGGGTTAGTTCATCTCAGACCCATTCTTATGGACAGTTTATCCAGCTACCTCTGAGGCCTGATGTGCCATCAGAACAAATGTTTTGTATCAAATGCTTTGGATTTATACCAGATGGATTAACAGCTTGTTGGCCATATGCAAAAGGTTGTCCCTGTGCTGAATATACTTTTAGATGTCGGTGACATCCTTTGCTTTTTGAATCACCCAGTGCACTTAGTGCGCAGTCTGAATAAATGCTTTAAGGACACATTCACTAGTTAAACCATCCATGATGTTCCTTCATCAGGGGGGAGGAAGAGATCAAAAACCTGTAGACCAAATATTCTAAAAAGCATACACCAATATTCAAATCGTTGTGTCACACACAATTATGGTGTGTTTTAAAAAAATTGGAAAAACCATATATATATATATATATATATATATAAAAATAATGTTGTTGTTTTTTTTTATTTAAAAGGATAAACTCCTTTTACCCATATAGCTTAAAGCTCATGAAATATTCTAATAATTTCTGGTTCTGAGTTTCATAAGATATACAAGATGTTTTGGTACTATGGACATGTACCATGTCCTGCTGGAAATGGAAATCTGCATCTTCATTAAGCTTGTTAGTAGATAGAAGCATGAAGTGCTCTAAAATCTCCTGGTAGATGCTGCATTGATTCTGGACTCTAACACAGTGGACCAACACCAGCAGATTATATGGCACCCCAACCCATCACAGACTATGGAAACTTCACACCGGATTTCAGACACCTTGGATTCTCTGCCTCTCCACTTTTCCTCCAGACTCTAGCAGCTTGAGTTGAGACTTCATTCAAGTGCTACTGTTTTGAATGCTGCCATTTCGTGCATGGCCCCAGTTTTGCCCACATCGGCAGTAGGTATGAAGATTTGCCACAGACTTGAACAACCCAAGGTATCTGTGCACAACAGAGGTTAATGCCTCTTAATATGACCTAATTTTATTTTTATGGCTAGTTTTACATGAGGTAAATTTTTGTGGAATTTTCACTGATACGGTGAAATGTGGTTAGTTAAAATGACTGACATGGCACATTCATACAGGACAACAATCATTTATGTTTACATTTACATTTATGGCATTTAGCAGTCGCCCTTATCCAGAGTGACTTACAAAATTGCTTTGCCTAAAGTAATTTAACCTCCAGTCAAATTACTTCACCCCATTTACCCCATTAATTACCCCACCTCTTCATGTTTTTTTTTTACAAATCAAGATGTGAGTAAACAGTCCCTCATATACTGTTACAAATTAGTGTTTAGTCATATCTCAGTACTGAGGTGGTGAGGAGGCATTTAGTAAAGTTGTGTACAGATACCTTGGGCTGTTCAATTGTGGCAAATGTTCATACAATCAGCACTGAGTGCAGTTTAGTTATTTTCAAGCTAAATTTTTGTAATCACTAATGGGTTATAAGATTGTTTATCATCCTATAATAATTCAGCAGTCAGGCCATGAATTACTTACCTTTTTTTTGTGGTAAGGGCAGTGTAAATTGAGTAGCCACTCCCATCTCTGGGTCATTTATACCCAGTTTTCTTGTCCCATATGAATCAGTCATAAATTTCACAGATGTCCTGTAGAAAAATTACTTAACCCCCAAATGTAAAACTAATCCCATCCGATAGTAAAAATAAATTGCCACAGTCTTACATTTGTGGCCTACTTGAAGCCCCCTGGCCACAACATCCTAACCCCAAAGGACACTCGTGTGACCCCAGTGTCCTCTTTTTTGAAAACCAAAATATGGCCACCATAAGCTTGATGTCAGCATACAGTTGTATACATAGAGCTCACCCAAACAAAGATGGCCTATCAAGTCAACATGTAGTGGAAGAGCCTAAAAATCTGTTTCCTCCTGCCAACCAGGGGAGACAGAAGGTCACAAGGTTATGGCCTGAGGTCTCCCTAAAGCATTAGCTCTAATAAAGATCCATGTGTCTGCTGGAACGGTGCATTGCTTTTAGGTCAAAGGACACTCTTAGTTCATTTACAGCTGCAGCATGCCAACCTGTTTCAAAGAGACAGGATCTATGGTAATGCAAGACATCATTAGCATGAACGTCCATGTGCAAACACTTAGGATTGTTGTGAATCGCCTTGATGCAAAGCTGGGGTCCCCAGTTCCCATGAAAACCAACTCAGATGTTGTCTGCTATGGGAATTTTGGTTTCTGTAATCAGGCCATTGTGTGGATGTTTTCAAAGAGGGTAAGTTCAACCCAAACGGATGTAAGGAATTTTATAGCCTGGTTTACCCTGCGGTCATGGAAAGTCACATCCCAGAAATGAAGGCAACATCACACAATGTCATTTGATTAGAACCTATGTGTCAAGTGGTTTCAGCTCTTCAGATACATGCTGAGAAACTTCATCCTGTCTTCGCATCCTCTTTACCCTGTGACCTTTTTGCTGGACCAAAACTGAAGAATGTGCCCTTAACCCCAGCCTGCTAAGTCTCATAAATAGAGATCAGGCCCTGAGGCCTAATCGCTACTCTTAGAACAGCAGCCTGTGACAGAAAGCAGATGGAGCCTCTGTGCACAGTGATGAGAACAGGAACCTAGTGTTCTCAGCCTGAACATCTGTGGGTTCACTGCCCGTCACTGTGTGACTGACACGATTTTCTCAGCACTGTCCTGCTGCCGCCTCCCACATCGTTCTATTCTGAGACGTGGATCCAAGAGTGCTTAACTGTAGAAGGCTGATCCAGTGCCTTGTTTTCCTTTACTGCGATTACTTTGGATGCAGATCTAGAATCCACCAAGCCATTGATTGTGATCCTTGTCAGATGTCAAGTTATTTTACCCTGTGGGTAACAATGTTCGCTTGACACAGGAAGTTTGTAATAGCATCCTTTTTCTGTCCTGGTTTCCTATGATGTTTGGGTAGTCATTGCAACTATTAATAGCTTAACATCACACATCCGTCTTTTGTACCCTTTAGTCAAAGCACAACACAATGTCTGTCTCCAGTTTTGAACAAATTCTGGAGCTTGATTGGTGTTTGTTCGCTTGTGTCCTGGATCTTTTCTCTGCTTTCCAGAAATTTCAGATGCAGCCATCTGCCAAGTTTCCCCACAAACCACCACATAGAGTCTTCCCTAATAGAGGATGCTGGTGGTTAGGAAAATCATCCCATTTTGCCACAGTCTACTGACTCTAAACAGAAGAGTTCCTCTTCAAAATTCATTACATTTTTCATACCATAAACTAGTTCAATAAATTTACTGGGGTCATATCAGAAGAGCAAGTCTGTTTCCTTTCTGGCCTCGAGAAGAATGTAGGAAGCATTTATATGATGTGGGTCACCTCTCATTTAATGTGTCCTGTGACCTTTTAGCTTTATTTATGGTTTTATAGCTGTCAGATGTTCAAACCCTCTGCTGCTTAAACTAAAATCTGGCGTAGGATTAAAACACATTGATATTCATACTTTTTCAGTATTGTATAATCTATTCCTAGATCAATCAAAAAAGATTCTGTTCCTGAAGTTGTGTTAAATGCAGGACAAATGGGCCCCTACTGGACACTAGGGGTCTTTGATGCATTTCAAGAGCAAAGGCTGGTCTGTGTGGCACGAGGGGGCCCACACAGTATTAGGCAGGTGGTTTTACTGTTGATTAATGATTGATTAAAGTGCAATTCCTGGGGGAAACAGTAATGTATATTGTTGTTGTTTTTTTGTTTGTTTGTATATTGTTTTTTGTTTGTTTGTTTGTTTGTTTTGGGGGGTTGTACTGAGTTATGCAATATTTCATTGGGTTGGCAGCATTTTACTTGTGGTCTACATTTCTCAAAGCCTTGTACACACCCTGATCCAGGCACAATCACTTTTGTCCTTGGCCAGTGAGCTTAAGATTAGAATTCTAAATACAGATGCAACCAAACCCAGGACATTTCCAGAATGTTACAATATGTGTTAACTGACTACTGGTTAAGGGCGGAGACTATGCGGTAAATGTAGAAATGGCCTTGTTTAGGCACTGTGGGGGCAGTTAGATTATGGTTTAGAGAAAACCATCTCTGTCTCTTTTGCTCACAGGTGGTCAGCCTTGTGTAATCATCTGCTACAGCTGAGGACTGCAGTTGGTGTGATCTTATTGTTCTAAATTATTCATATTGCTAGTTCTGTTACCCATTGACTTTTTGTCTTCCTGGAGATCTATTGGTGTATCTATTGCATGAATGCATAAATGACTCACACCAATCAGCCATAACATTGTTTCTACACTTCCTGTTTATTTTATCAGCTCCACAGACCATACAGGAGCACTTTGTAATTCTATAACTACAGACTGTAGTCCATAATTTTCTCTCCATACTTAGCCTACTTTCAATCTGATGTTCAATATTCAGGACCACCACAGGGCAGGTATTATGTGAGTGGTGGATAATACTCTGCACTGCAGTAATGGTGGTGTGTTAGTCCATATCAGGCCAACAGCCAGGCAGTATCATGTGAGCACTGATGAAGGACTATAGGATGACCAACAAAAACTGCAGCAACAGATGAACGTCTCTTATATCTAATCTTTACATCTAAAGGTGGAGCAACTAGATAGAAGGGTCTAATAGAGTGGACAGTGAATGGACATTGTCTGAACATTTCAGCAGCCCTGCTGGGTCTGATCCACTCATGCCAGTGCCACGCACACTAACACCACCACCATGCCAGTGTCACTGCAATACTGGGAATGACCTACCTAATACATGATGATTGACAATCAGGCTGAAAGTAGGTTAACAATGATGGATTATACTGTGGAACTACTAATTATGGAACTACAAAGTGCTTCTATAGGTGGAGCTGATAAAATGGACAGTGAGTGTAGAAATAAGGAAGTGGTCATAATGTTATGGTTGATCATTATATGTTGTTGTAAATTGTTAATGCATCAATTATTCATGTCAGGGATAGATGTGCACTGCTTCTGCTTTTGCAGTGATACCCATCATCTGAGAGAGTCAAAGGAATGACTTTAAGTCCAAGGGACGTTTATAGAGGGACAGTTTGCAAGTAATTACTGTAAATTTGTATTCTTATTCTAGTGCAGTGAGGAGTTTGAAGTGGAAAACAAGCAGTACAGCTGGATATGATAGACATTTTCACCTTCAGATTGTTTCATTTAATGCCTTGTTTAAGTTTGGTTTCTTGGCCTGCCTGCAGCTTCTGTTGTTCTTCCTTGAATATCCAGTCTGTTTTTTAAATAAACAAGTGTCCACTGTGGTCAGTCCTCATCCTTTGCCTGTCTGTTGATCTTTCCTTATATGGGCTCATTCTATTTTAAGCTGGTTGTCAGTTTTACTATTTTTTTTATTATTATTTCTTAGTGGCCCTATTAAAATCCTGTTTTCCCCTCCCCCATTACCATTAAATTCAGCATCTATGATGAAGTTGCCAGAAACCCCCTTCAGAGTCAACTCAGCTATCCTTTAATGATTTTCAGCATACATTTCTTTTCCTGCTCGCCTGCAGACAACATCTTTCCCTTTAAAAGTCTCACTAGAATACTGCCAGATAGTGAGAGATGTCTGCACAGACAATTGGCCAGAGAGGTTGCCATTCTTGCCAGAAAGTGCTGGACTGCTGGCAGCTGGATGAGTTTGTCTGCCTGTTGGAAGCGCACACAACCTGATGGTTTGGTGCTTTCACTGCAGGTTCTGAGTAAAACATGGTTGCCTATTCTACTGCATTCAGCACCAGTTTCTCCACCAAAGACATTTTGCTCAGCATACTTCCTGTGAAATGAACTTTGCAAGCTTTGCACAAAGCCAAAATTAGCTGCAAGAGTACAAGCGTGTATTGACTGTTTAATTTTGGTAATGTTGAGACACTTTATTAGCTCGGACAGTGCTGACAGTCTTGCTGCCACCAGCATCTCCAGCATCTTTTTATAGTGTTTGTCTATTTTTTTGTTTTTATGTTTAAAAATTTTTACACAAAATATTTCAAATCTCTGGAATTGCTAATGTTAACCACTGAATTCTCCAGCAAATGACCTGGTCTGTTCACACATGGACTCACTTGGACATTTGACAGAATGTGTACTAGGGTGCTGGCAGGATAAAGTTATATTGATGTTTGATACAATTTTGATACTTTATACACATAAAGTCCCAAAAAGTTCTGGGTAACCATACTTGAAAGTGCCTTGAGTGATGAAGGAAGAGGAAAGGCTATCCTACCTGCCCAGAGGGTATGAGGCTGGGCCATGCTATATCAGCTAAAGGCATAAGCATGATTTGTGGGCAGAGCAAGTTATGCTCTTATTGGCTCCTGGCCATAGATGGCTGTGGCATCACCACCAATAAAACTTGCACAACCAATAAAACTGCAAGTACTAGTAATTACTAAACTAGCTTAAGTAATCATACTTTAGTAAAATGTACATGTTCATATAGATTTATGTGGTCCTCCATATTTAACCCATCCATGCAGTGTAGCACACAGATTAGGGGGCAGTGTGTCCAAATGCCCAGAGAATTGGGCAGCCCTATCCATGGCGCCCAGGGAGCAGTTGGGGAGTTAAGTGCCTTGCTCAAGGGCACTTCAGTCATGTTCTGTCAGTTCAGGGAATCAAACTGGCAACCTTCCAATCACATGGCTGGTTCCTGGTACCAGGCCATGGCTGCCTCTAAGTAGTTGGGCATGTTTTATTGGACTTTAACTGTTTTTATTTCACAGTCTGCTTACATAATTTGTGACCAAACCATTAATTAATGCAAACATTTCAGACGGAATCATTAAGTTTGGCCTGGGCCTTGACCATGACTTCTGGAGACCAGGAGCTGGGATGTTCTGTGTTTCTGTGTAGATGGGAACACTGAGGCCAGTAGCTGTTCTGGCAGTCAGTTCTGTGCTGGCTTAGAAAGAGTAGAGGGAGACGGGGAGCAAGGACAGGAAAAGAGGGAGGGAGGAAAACGAGAGGGGGCTCCAGAGGCATGAGTGGAATTTCGCCTTAAAAGGGGTACGGTTTAAAATCCTCATGGGACATTCTGCCATCTTTCCCCTCCCGTCCCCCACAACTCTCAGCTTAAAAAAAAGAGTGTGAATTACACTACTCAAGTATTATCACTCAAGTATGGAATTATTTATCATACCAATAATTATTCAATTGAATAATTTACAATTGAAAGAATGTACATTTGCCTCTCTGTTCTGTTCTGCTGCCTGAAAGGGTTCAGCACGAGGGCTGCCTTTGCTCTCACAGTCTCAGTTACACAGCCTAAGCCCAGTGTGAGCCCCTGAGGTCCAGAGTGCTGCTTGCCAGCTTGCATACCAGCTCGGCCCAAGCTGTGGCTTTTTGAACTTCCCAAGGGCTGCTGTTGTTGCGGGTTCCTTCGACATTTCAGTCTGCAGTGTACAGGAGTGACTGTGGCTGGACCATTTGCCTTGCCACAAGGAAGGCATGTTGTGTACATAAAGATTGAAATGTGAGTAAAAGAGGGAGGCAGCATGAGGAGGGAGGGGCGGAATGAGATGTTAATGAAGGAAATTATTGAACGAGAGAAGAGGTTGAATTTTCAGGGTATAACTGTCAGGGAGGAAAGAAAGGGATATAAAGTTTTGGATACATATAGACAAAACAGAAGTTGGGGGTTCACAGAGAAACCAAGAAGGGCATACATGTGGCACATGTACTACTGCAATCTAAACTATCCAAGCAAAATATTTTTATTAGCAGAATTTACTAATTTTACTTGTTTGCAGTAAACAAAGCAAAAACTTAAAGGTTTTCTCAAAATTCAACACAAAACACCGTTCTTAAAAGAACACCCTGCCAACAGTGAAGCATAGTAGTTGGCCACAGATGCTCTGAGGCTGCTTTGCTTCATCTGGCACTGGACAACTGCGTGGTGTGGAAGTCAAGATGGATTCAAACAAAATATCAGGAAATACTGATCCTTGAGAAAACATTTTTGTTTGAATGGGTTTCGTTCATTCATTCGCCATGACGTTTTCTGAAACCAAGCCTTGGTGGAGGTTTGCTTGGGATTGTCCTGGCCTGGGATTCTGGGATTATACGCCTGAATATCATTTGATGAACCTCAAACATGAGCACCCAACTGTAGCTGCTATTGACCACCATGGGAGTTTCTGTGTAGATGGGAACATTGGTGGGACTTATTCAAATATTCAGGACTATGAACCCTGAAAGTCCACCAGTGCTTGGTTTCAGAAGATGCCCTGTAAGATTCTGGAGTGGAAGCAAAAGTGTGCTCTGCTAAATTCTAAAGACGGGATTTGAATTATTCTGAGGCCGCAGATGTTGTTAAATGATTAAGTGCCATTTTGTGTTTTTATGAGCACCGATTATATTAAAGATGTGGAACTATTTAAATGGTTCTTCTTTGGTTCTTCAGCTGAACATTTGTAATTTCTTGCTTATTTGTAATGGGGGTTAAATAATTTTGATTGCAGCTGTATGAAGGGAAGACACATAACTTGTGGGAAGGTGGATGGGTGTTCACAGTTAAACACTATTTAAAAACTTTTAGAGGCATCTAGCTAAGACAGGCCTGTCCAAATGTTTGTGGACACCCCTTCCAGTGAATGCATTCAGATATTTTTAATTGCACTCATTGCTGACAGATGTGCAAATGCACACACAGCATATATAGTGCCTATAGAGAATTGCTGCCAATAGTTTTGGGAAGGAGGAGTTGGGCAGTTGGGAATGAGGTGGCATGGGTTGGGGATCATCCAACATCCTGACCTCATTGAAACTAATGAAACTAATGCTTTTGCACTAAATGCAATCAGGTCTCACAGTAAGGCCCAAAATGAAGTAGAATGTTTTCACTGGACAGTAGAGACAGTTACTCCAACAAAAGCAGAGTGAAATTCTTTTAAACATCCTTCCCAGTGAACATGCTCTCGTATGGGAGAAACCTGGGCTAGGTGGGTTCCAGATGAGCTCTGAATAGGGTTTTACATACTTTCTTCTGGTCCCATTACAGAACTTGGTGGATATCAATATATGGATCCCACATGGATGTGTTAGCTGAGCTGATTTCAGAATTAACAATTAAGAAGCAGGTGTCCCAATACTTTTATCCATCAAAGTACTGCTGGTACTTGAAAAGGTACCAGCAGATGTGAAATACTTGGACAGTTTGGAGAAAGTGCAGCTTTGGCAGACATTGATTGGACAGATATTAAGTAATGTGTGTGTGTGTGTGTGTGTGTGTGTGTGTGTGTGTGTGTGTGTGTTCACAAAGAGGTAGAGAGGGTGCACTGGGAAAACAATGGTGAGTGTGTTAAGGAAAGGTAGGGGTGGGATCCAGAAATCCAGAAATATTCAACTCCAACTCAGTGTGTGACTGAGTGAGTGTTGATAGAGCTTTAGTTTCGGGGGATGTAATCGTTGCAGCAGTGTGTGTGTTCTTGGTCAACAGGGGTGTGAGTACTGAACTGTGTGTGTGTGTGTGTGTGTGTGTGTGTGTGTGTGTGTGTGTGTGTGTGTGTGTGTGTGTGTGTGTGTGTGTGTGTGCTCGTCTGAATGAGAGCCAGAAGAAGGGGAAGGGCCTCAAGTCAGCCGACAAAAACAGCTGCTTCAGTGTACTCGGGAAAACACGACCAGAGCAGAAGACATAGAGGGAAAGAGAGAGGGGGGACCTGCAGGGTCCACAGCTCTATATGGGTTGCGCTCTGGGTACGGACTGCTGGGGGGACAAGCCAGAGCCAGAACCAGAACCGGTCAGAGGCACTCTGAAGAGGGAGAGAGCAGACAGCAGGAGCAACATGAGGCTCACCAAGGTGAGATACTACAGGACTCAAAGTGGACTGATGGGTGTAGTGTGTGTTGATAGGCTGGAACCTTTTCTAAGGAAAGTTATCAGTTGCATGACTGTTGCAACACTTTAATATTGTTCTATTTTTGGGTTTGGGTTTGTGAGGCAATCTACAGAGATTGTCCTCATACAGATTAAATGTCTTGATCCAGAGAACAGTTTTTTTTTTGTTATCCAGCCTTTGGAATATTTATTTATTAAGATTACTGTTGTTTTTTTTTACAGTTTTCTCTGGCATTACTGTACATTTCTTGTATGTTGTTCTGTTGGGGTAATATTGAGTAATGATGTTAATTTGGTCTGCATGTGCAGAATGGGAATGTCTGTAATGAAGTCAGTGTGTGTGTGTGTGTGTGTGTGTGTGTGTGTGTGTGTGTGTGTGTGTGTGTGTGTGAGAGAGAGAGAGAACGAGAGAGAGAGAGAGAGAGAGAGAGAGAGAGAGAGAGAGAGAATTAAAGAAAGAAAGAAAGAAAGAAAGAAAGAAAGAAAGAAAGAAAGAAAGAAAGAAAGAAAGAGAGTGTATGTATATGCAATGGTCCAGTCCCTAGAGGATGCTCACATGGTACAGAGTGTGGGAATGTTGAGCTCTCTGGATGATGTCAGAGAATTGTTGTTAACCTTTGATCCAGGCATGGGAATTGGAGTTAATTCCATGTGTGGGTGTGATCTTAAAACTTTTGAATGCATAACTGTCTGGGATATGCCCAATCAAAAGTCCTTTGGAAAAAAATGGGATATATATTGATGATATGATCGTATGCTTTCATTATTGTGATGAACATGCACAATACAATAAGGTATTCACTTTATTTCACCAGGCCTGCTTTGAAGTATTTTTTTCCATCTTTGTGTTAGAACTGCTAATGTTACTGCTGATCCATTGCTATAAATTACAGCCACAATAATACACATACTGAATGAGTAGTATATGTTATGAACACAACACAAAAAGTTCTGAGTATTGAGGAGGCCACATAATTTATATCCACTGCCTTTCAAAGAAGAAGACCTGTGTCTTTGGTTGATTGAGCTAAATTGTAAACATCCACCAGACATCTGTAAGTCTGCTTCTATCATTTTGTGAGGGGATCAAACACCACATCATCTTTCCACAGATGTAGGGTTGAGTTATTAAGCTTTGGTGAAGTGGACTATGGAGTGAATACACACACTGGGGGGCAGTGAGCACACGTGCACATAGCAGTGGGCAGCCCTATCCATGGCTCCTGGGGAGCAGCTGGGGAGCATGAGCAAGGCACTTAAGTCATGTCCTGCCAGTTCAGGGAATCAAACCACTAACCTTCCAGTAATAAGGCTGGTTCCACGACCACTAGGCCACAGCTGGTGGCCATAGGATGGTCACATGCTAAAGACCCCAACTCCCTCCCCTTCATCCTATTACTGTGACACCCTCTAACTGAGCATATAATATTGTCTATTTTTTTATTTTTTATTATTTCTGTGGTTGTAATCTGTATCAATGGACCCACTTTTGCTAAAGAAGTTCTACACAAAAAATACAAGATGGCCCTTGTGGAAAATAATGTGTTGTCAGTGCTACTGCTGGTTATCAAAGTTTACTTTTATACAATAACTGAAAAATTAAAATAATACATTTGTAATAATGGAATTTTCTTAGCTTATCAGGCTTATCATCACCCGTTCTCTTTTCATTTCCAAATAGTTTGGCTTGCAAAAGTCTGTGGTTTGTTTTGAACCCTTCATCCCACTGCTGTTACCACAGTGTTGGTTGTTTTCCAGGCATTTCTCATTTTGTTACTGTGGGAACAGTGGGGGTTTGTGGTACTACATTAAAACCAGTAGGTGACCATTTCACATGTAATTTAACTCCTGCCAACTATATTATGAGACCATAATGAAGTCATACAAAAGTTATACACATCATAACCAGCGTACTATGATCTCTGAAACCTATGCAGACATTCATCACACAGTTCATTCAACCATTCATCATTCAATCCTTCACATAACCCAGATTTTAGGTTGAGTTGGTTTGGTAATGCCTGTAGACTTTGGCCTCTCTGTTTGTGTGTTCTGTGGTTTGTGAGGCTCAACAAAGGAAGGGTTCTTCTCAGGAGTAAACTGTTCTGCAAGGCTGTCAGAGTGGTGGTCCCCCTCACTGAGCTGCTATTGTCTTACTCTGTGACTAATGCTCAGCCGCTGTTCCTCTTTCCTGGCTGTAGACTGATGTTGGCTTTCTTTGGGCTGAGCATCAGTTGGAGATTAACGTTGTGAAGATGGAGATTGGAGCAGACTTTTTGCATGGCTTGGAAAGAAATATTCAGTTTTTTATAAATGGGAAAAATTTAAAGGTAAGAAATGTTTTAGGATGTAAACAGTCAGTTGTAGATGTACGCATATGCACAATTACAGAACTGAAATATTTGTGCCTCCTCAAAAACATCCACCATACATCTGGGAGTGCAAACATACCGAACAGTTCTGGGGGAGCATTGTGCAGAGCCGCTTTCCAGACTAGCTTTGGTGTCCCAATACCTTTATCCATATTTATCCATAATGAATTTTCCTTTGCATGTGTGCAGGCATACTTTAAATATGGACTACGAGAGATCTCCTTACTTAATCTCTCTGTATTTTCTCCCAGACATCAATGAGATCAGATGGAGAGAAAAGGGAGAGTTTAGCAAAAGTGTCATGCTGCTCAAATATATCTGCTCTTCAGTACAGAACTCAGTCACACTGTGCTCAGATTTGTCAATAACAATAACTGGTTTACTGAAGATAGGAATCGTAATTTGAAGAGCATTTCAGTTTGGATGCTGTGAATTAACTTTAAAATTGCGTGTGATGTGAGAGCGCCATCTACCCTCCCAGAGAGAGCATGGCTGTGTTTTGTGCTCGCAGACTCCGGCTGCTGGTGGCAAGCGGCGTGACCTGGTATATGAACCTCTGATCCTTGGATCAGACTGCTAACAGTCTGAGCTCTAAATAAAATGTAAGTGAGATTACAAATAATCTCCTGATATTAACATTTGAGCAGTAGAATGTTTATAAATTGTCAATCTAACCATGTTTTGCTTTGAAAACTAAAATAAGAACTAACAAAACAGCTGGTGTTTGTACTTCTTAAGAACTGATTAATAGATCATTTAGATCTGACCTCTAAGGGTGATTGAATGAAGGATATTCTGAGTTATATTCTGCTGGAACAAAAACAAACCATTTGACCACAACCTAACCTATAAGACTTTCTCAGACTCATCCTGTGCAAACAAAACATGACCCAAAAAATGAAGCGTAGGTGAGTTATGCTTCTCCACCTTTCATGATGAATGCCCACACCCAATCTGAGGGATCATGAGGGCACGACAATGCACAACCTTGGTTTTGTTTATGTGGTTTATGGTATATTCCTGGAATATCCTTGGAATGACAAACCTTTAACAACAAGTGCTAGTTTATGGCAGCCATAATCCACAGGCATGCGCCATAAACACCACACAGGAAAATGCCTGGTCAGGTCTGTGTTTAAAACAAGCTTGTTTTCCTCATTGCATGGGAACACACACTGATGGCACTTTAGTGTACATGCAAAAGATTCATGGGTAACATGTTATGCTGTCATGTAAAAAGCTCCAAAATCTCCATAACAGCAAATTTACAGGAGAAGGAATAAACCTTCTTAGCATGCAATGGAAGTCAATAAAAAAGATTTGATTCCAGTTTTTGAGCATTTCTATTGCTCCATTGATCATGAAATTTTAATACAATGTGTAGTACAGCTGACACAACAGTCAAATGTAATGACAGATAAAATGTAATGTAATAAAGATATACTGTCTGATTTAAAACTATCTGTAATAAATTCAAATTAAATATTCAAATATTTTAAGATTCTGGATTTCTGATTTTCTTGAAAGTGCCAAACTTTGCCCTCAAATAGAAAATAATGGAAATAAAAATTTTACCACAAGTTATAATGCTATTTTTTTCCAATGTCATAAAAAGTTATTTTAGTAATTATACCTTTTTAACACACTGAGTTTTCCACACATGTGAATTAATCCTCCACATTTTACCCATCCTCACACAGTGACACTAGTGAATTCACACACCAGGGGGCAGTGAGCACATGTGCCCAGAGCAGTGGGCAGCCCTATCCTCAGCAGCTGGGGAGTTCAGTGCCTTGCTCAAGGGCACTTCAGTCATGTCCTGCCAGTTCAGGGATTCAAACAGGCAACCTTCCAGTCACAAGGCTGGTTCCCTAACCACCAGGCCACGGCCGCATTTGTGTTCATGATTTCATTATAAATGATAAATTCATTACATGTAAAGTGAAATATGTTAAGCCTTTGTCAAGTCAAGTTCTAATATCACATTACATTACACAGGTTCAAGGGTGAGTGAAAAACTTCATCTACTGCAAGTTCAGTAGTAAAACAAATGCATAAGAAAAGTAAACACAGAAGAAAAATAATATTAAATATTAAGAATATTCCTATGAAGTATAGAGTATTTATAAATTAACTTACACTATACATATGTTATACATACATTATTGCTCTGAGAATTTAGCTCTTAGAATTTCTGTGTTCATAGAAACTATAAAAGAATGTTTGCATTATTTGTACATCATGTACATCATCAAATAAAAATAAAAAAAACAAATAAAAAAAAACATTTATTTATATTTCTGATCCCAAGAAACATTGGGAGGAACCAGGCTCAAAAGGGGAGGACCCATCCTCCTCTGGTCAAACTACTTATACACAGTATACTTATATACTTAGACACTGGAGCCCCACACCTCTGTTCTATTACTCGGGTACTGAAGTAATGTTAGTTCTCTGGTGGACATAATAGTAACAGTAGATTTCTACGTAGTCGGTGATGGTGGGTGAGCAGCTAGTCCATGGCATGGCGGGAAACTAGTCCAGGTCCAGTAGCCGGAAGGTGGAAAGCCAATGTAAAGATGAATCAGGGGAGCTTGGGGTCCTTCTCAGATAGGGCAGAAGAGCTTGAGGTTAGCACTTAATCAGCTCATGCCTGTGGGTCATCATTAATTCGGAAAAGGTACAGAGATGAATTAGTTTGATGTTTAAATTTAAAGAGAACAGAGAATGTAAACATTACCAGAGTGTGGCGAGTGACTCCGGCCGTTCTGACTATAACAGCCGAACTAAGGAGAGAACCTTAATGGGAGCATCCTGGGTATAGAATTAGATGTAACTGTAGTGCAGTTTTGTTTACTGTTGATCAGTGTGGCATTACTATTAGGATTTTGTTACTGTGGGAACAGTGGGGCTTTGTGGTAATACTAAGAATATCAGAAATATTATTATTTCATTTTGAATAAATGACTAATAGTAAAACAAATAATGCACTTTAAATGTAATGAATATAAAATATGACTGTTTACCTTTTTAAATTTAACTATGAGCAAAAAAACATTTTCACAATATGCAATAGTTCTTCCACATGTTTCTAGGCACCAGCTAATTTCAGATGTGCCCATTGTTGACACAGCCATTCATTTGCATACACATAGTAGAATTTATAGAGTAGAATCTGCATGGAAAAGCAGTGCCAAGAGCCAAAGGTCACTACAGTGCCCTCTCTGGAATGATGGAGTACCTTTTGAGTTCAAGTTGAAAATGCTATTGCCTAGGACTGGACTGAGAGGAATTTGTTGCAGCACAGCTCAGACATTTAAAGTCACATAAATCCACATATATAGAAGAATACACTGAGTTAGTGTGACATTTGTGGTCCAGAACTAATCGTCCAACATTAGTATCTAAACTCACTAATGCTCTTGTGCCTGGAAACAAAGAGGAACAAACTCACTATTTACATCCTTGATTTCAAAGGAAGTTGGATGATCAGGTATCTAAAAACTGTTAGACACACAGAGCAGTCGTAAAATTAAAACCCCCTGCCATTCTGAGTATAGGTCCCACTTGTGTCATCACAACAAATCTGACCATTCACTGCATAGACTCTAATAGACCATGAGAGAAGACAAGAAGGTGTCACATGGTATTCTGTAAGACCTATAATTTGTGAGGTGGGACCTCCATGAACATCAATGAGACTTAAGTGACCATGACCCTGTTTCCGGTTTGTTGTTGTGCTTCCTTAGATTATCCTGACCTCCTGACTTGCCCCAACAATTTGACATGCAAAAGCTGTGTTTGTGGAAAACCACACTTCATCCTTCTGGAGCAATATGAAAATAGAAAATACTAATTACATTAAAACATTACATGACAAAAACTATGCACTGTTGCCCAGATACAGGTGGTGGTGGTTGAATTTACCTGCTGTTGTTAATATTTGACACAGTTATATTTTCTTTAGAACAGGATAAATGCTCTCACTATCTGACAGGAGAAAGCTGGGGTAGCTGGTTAACAGAGTCTAAAACACAGTTGCAGTTTATGCCTTGTCCTTTTCTAATGCGTTATCTAAAAATTGAGACCTAGAAGGGGATATATGTTAGCTGTGTGACTGGTAGCCTGTCACACATATGTCTCCAAAGTTTTCATTTCACTTTTGTTCAGATAATGTCAAAATCTATAATCCTGTACAACACATTGCTTCAGTATTCTGTGGTAGTGGAAAATGACCAGGTATGAGTCAAGTCCAGTAGAGCTGGGGTTCTAGACTGCCCACCTGATTGTAACGACCCACGAGAAAACAAACTTTCAATGTGCAGATACCTGCGGCTGCATTGTCTCATTGTTTAATTTGCCTTGGGACTTTTCTGTGATATTATCTGTGCATTTCTAATGTTTAATGTTTATATAATGTTTATAGCTTGAACACAACTGATCTCTCAATTTTCACTTATAATAAGTCTTTCTTTACTTTTATTATTTAAACTGTCATTGCCAGCCCAGTATGGACTACTGTCTTCCCCCAAGGATGAGCTTGGGGACCAGTAGAGATTGCTTCACGGCCCACTGGTGGTCCCTGGCCCACAGGTTGAAAAACCCTGGAGTAGGGTATGTAGCATGCAGTGGAGAAGCACCATATGTGTGTTTTGGGATCGAGAAAAGGAGAGAGCTGCTGTATATAAGTGCTTGTGCATGTGTGCCCTGGCATAAATCTCACTGGGCTCTGTTTAATTTATGTTCTGCCATTCCATCAGAGTATTTGTGTCAACAAATCAAGCCCAGAAAACCAGAGAGGGAGAAAAGGGATTTGAGGGAGGAATGTAAGGTGGAAAGGAACAGGAAAGCCACTTGTGTCCTTTTTCCACACTTCCCTAGAGCCTTTCAAACAAAACCCTGCTCCAACCGGGGTTACAAAAACAAATTCCCGCAATCCTGCGTCCTCCGCTTGCTTTCTTTTGCCGCTCTCCTGCCACCCATACGTCCATTATGAGGGGTGTTTCTAGGGGCACATGTTTCAGCAGTGAGCTGGACGTTGGCTGGGAAACAGGAGAGGGATATGATTCAGCATTTTATCAAACTCATAAAAAGTCAGAGTAAACATTCCCATCCATCGCCTGCTTCCTGGCCAGTTCTAGCAGTCCTATTTTCTATCCGAATCTCTCTGCTGTCCAACACCCTTCTTTCTCCAACTCGGCCTACCTCATACAATCCCCCCCAAAACAACACCCACCCTCACCATCAACCCCCCACCCCCCAAAAAAAAACAAAAAAAAACAACAAAAAACTCCACAGCTGTAATCGATCAGCCCTTTGCTTTCCTCTTACCCAATCATTTTTGCCTGCCTTTCTCTGTCTTTCTCTCTCTGTTTTTCTCTTCCTCTCCCCATCTCACCCTCTTCTTTTTCTCTCCTTTTCTATGTTTCATCATCGATGGTCAGATCTGTACTTTTAATCAGTTTCTTTTCAGTGCAGGTTCAACACTTTTTCAGTAGAAGTTCTTTCTCCCAAATTCCTCCCTGGAGGAAAGATAAATTAGGATGTTCTACAATGTGAACTCTGTTAGGTGCTGTTTTCTTTCACAGAGTCATTTTAGGCGTTTCAGGCTGAGAAACACTTCCACTGAAACGAAATGGCTCAGTAGGGTCCACTGTTTTAATAATGATTCTGCTCCATTAACTGCCCATAAGTCCTCTTTTTCCTGGACATGTCCTCTTCTTGGGATGTGAAAAATGTGTCAGGCCAGAACAGATAGTTTCTGTTTTTCAACTGCTTTGTGTACTACATCACACCAGTACTGTAAGGTATGTATTATATTCTAATCATAATAGTGCAGGTTTGACAGGTTAGTATAGGGGTAGGCAAACCCAGTCCTGGAGGTCCCGCACAGCTTTGTGCTCCTCCTGATGAAGCACACCTCATTCAACTGACTTGTTAATTATCAGGTTTAGTAAGTCTGTTAGAGCAGGGTACTCAGCTGGCACTCCAGTACTACGATTGCCTAACTATGGGATAGTACACGAAGATATTATTATACTAACTCATACACACCATTAGACTGGGAAAATTAAATGTTTACCCCCTGTTCTCTCTTTCATTTAGGCATGTTCTGTCTTTTGTTATTCTCTTAAATGTTCCAGCAAACAGGTTCCTGTGTTTCCCTACAATAAGCTAATAAATAATCTGTGATCTGAGGCTGAAAGTGCTGTGCCAGGTACTGAAGTACGAGGACATTTTATAATATGGTTTACACTGAAAAACACATTATTGCATTGTTATATTTTTAAAGTGGACAAAATAAATTATATGTGCATTATATGTCTAGATTTGATCCCTCTGCTAATGCAGCTCAGTGACACAATGCTTCACTTCTGTAGTCAGAATCTACATGCATTGTCATGACATCATCTTTATACAACATCTATTTTTTGCTTTTTTTATGACACATTAGCAAAATAGACTATCATGGCTATTTATTACTGGTGATCACTGAGTAAATGTTTATGTATTAATGTTCATTAACACAGCTGCATGGTTTTACAGATATTGAACTCCCTCCATCCCTTACACATGCAGACACACTGCCAAATGACAAGCTAGGTCTTTTCCGGTCACCTCAGTAGTTCCCTGGGGCACCTCACTACTTCCTACGCACTCTGAGGTTCCCTTCAAACTGAACACTTTCACTCCCTGTCTTTTAGAATCTGAATTAAAATGTTTGAATTTTCTGCACAGTCTATTTCACAGGGAATAATTGGAGTGATTGGAATCCACATGATGAAATTGTTTAAAAGTCATTTAATGTAAGGCTGATATTAGGCCTACTTGACTCCCACAGTGTACTATTCTTGGTGGCTGTTGTGGTGCCTAGTAATACATCCCTGTCTTTATTTCCCTTCCTAAACTTTTAGCGACGGTTTATTCATGTTGGTACATTTATGTTGTTACATTTAGGTGCGTTTATGTTGCTTATTCTTTAGGAAAAGTGGTGTTTCAGGGATTGGTGTTAAAGGAAGCAGAATTCTCCCCATTTTATTTCAACACTAAATTTGTTTTGTTTCGTTACCGATATATATTCCTGTCCAATCCAATAACCTTAACAAGACCAGACCGAGGTATGCACTTGAAAACAAGTGTTCTTCGAGGATCTTCAGTAAATGGTTCTATACATAACCATGAAAACTCAAAGAACCCCTTGCACAGGGTTTAAAGGTTCTTTGCATCTTGAAAGTTTTCTTCAGATTAATGGAGGGCACTGTTTAGGGTTCTACATAGAATATTTTTGAAAAGGGTTGTATATAACAACAAAATGATTCTTCTGTTATTACATATTATTATTGTATAAGTTTGACATTGTAAGAATAGCTGAACCATTTTTGGTACTATAAAGAACCCTTGAAGAACCCTTGTTTTTAAGTGTGTGTGTACAATGGGGCTACACAGTGGTTCACAGTCAACAGCACATGCTTTTCTTCTTCTGCACCCAATTCTTCAGAGGACAGAACAGGAAAGAGAGAACAGGTCCAGTGGCTAGAATGAATTCTCTGCTAAACCTTCTCTTCTTTTGATATACAAAAGCTTCTTTTTCTCCCTGTCCCCTCCCTTCCTCCTCCCTGTGCTTCTGTAAACAGTGTAAGTTTGTATCCACGTGGCTGTGAGAGTTGGGGACTGTGATGGGGACTTGTTTCAGTCTTGGCACACAGACCACTGCGCTCATATTCTCTCTCTCTGCCAGCTCTCACTCCCCAGCCCACAGGCCCTTTGTATCCTGGTTAACTTTCACACCTCTCTCTTTCACTGGTGGCTTGTGTTCTCCTAGTTCAGTGGTTTACACAGGATTTTTACAACAGACTCCAACTCGTCATCACCTCGTCTCCTCATGCTGTTTCATGAGCATAAATCGGCCATAACATTTGCACCCGCTGTCTAATATGGAGTAGTTCCTGCCCATTCAGCTTTATATGTCTTACCTGTTGAGGGATGGACTCCACGGGGAGCAGCCGTGTTCTGGTTGTTAGGGAACTGGCAGTAAATTACCAAAGTGCTCTTGAGGAAGGCACTGAACTCCCCAGCTGCTCCCTGGGTGCTGAGGATAGGGCTGCCCACCGCTCCGGGCATGTGTGCTCACTGCCCCCTGGTGTGTGAATTCACTATTGTGTAAGTGAGTATCACTGTGTGTGGATGGGTAAAATGCAGAGGATTAATTCCCATGTGTGCACAACACAGTGGGTTAAAAAAGTATAATTTCTATGACTATTAAAAGATCTTGGAAGATAACTGGCACCAAGTCTAAGGTTAAAGCAGATCCTTTAGGTCCTGCAAATTGTAATCTGGAACCTCCATGAGCATCATTAAGCCTCGGATCCCATGACCCACTCTCCAGTTCACTGATTGTTCTTAGTTGGAGCATTTTTTTGTAGGTACTGACCACAGAATAGGTAAAATAGAACCTGGTGTTACAATATATGCTAAATCTTTTTCATATTTTATGTTTTTTCTTGAGGTCTGTTTACAATGATTTTGCTATTTTGTTATAATTAATTTCTATACTGCCCTTTTTCCAACCTTTCTTATCCCCCAGAATGTCTTTTAATGTGCATTTAAGAGTGATATAAGATAAATGAGCTCTGTTCTGATTGGCTCTCATGTTTGGTGACTTTTTTTGAAAAGCACTCACTGTTGCCAAAGTTGAGTATACTCAAATATCCACAGTGTATACTCAGAACTTTCCAGGTTTTGATTGTGTTAAATGTTTGGCATTTCACAGAATTAAGCACATCTGTTTAATTCCTGCCTTCTCTCTGCTGCTATTGGTCTACATGTACAGTCATGGCATCAGTTTGTTTTTAAGCTTTGTCATACCAGAGCCACTGTTTTTAATAAGGAGTGTATATTTTCTTTCTTTTTTTGTACTTCAAGCACTGGCTATAATCAGTTCCACAATGACTTCTAGATCTAGCATAAAACAGTGGAATACCCACGGTCTGAGTCTAATTAGCTCATGTACAATATACTGGCTGACTCACAGAGGAAACCCAACCTTAACAGATACTTTGGTTATTTGCTTCACCAGAAGAAAATGACTTGCAGAACATTTGAGCATTTGATCTCAGTCTATAATGTACTGACATGCTAATAGTTTAATTAGACTCCAAAAATCATTTTGGTTCTGTTTGGACTGAATCTATAGAGCCTCCTGATAATATACACTATATGGTCAAAAAGAACACTGGAAATATTGGACTATAAGTTACTGTCTCTACTGTCCACTTCTCCACAGCTCAGTGCCAGGGGGCTTAGGCATGTTGCTTTTACACAACAGCGACAAGTGCTGTGTGCATTTGCACATCTGTGTCAGCAATGGGTGCAACTTAAAGTAGATGATTGCATTCATTTGAAGGGTTTCCACAAATATATGGACATATAGTGCACATAACAATGTGTCAATAACAAGTGAATCAGTCTCTAGCATAATTTATAAACCTATTGATATCATCTTAGCAGACTTCCTAAGAACACTTTCCCTCCAAGTGTAATTTTCTGTCTCTTAGGCATGCACAGCACATCCGCTGTTGATTATTTGTCTGGAAATGCATCATTGAAACCTCACCAAAACTGCATTCCTAAACAAGTAATCTGTCTGATGGTGCTTCTCAAGAACCCTTCTTCTCAGATGTTGTGCATTGGAAGCAGGACTTAATTAAAAATAAATATCTAACTGTGCATTTTAGTACTGTCTCTTGACACACCTGGCATGAATTACCAGACATATACCTGGCCTATCTTTAAATCGTTGTATTAAAGCATGCAAAATGAAAGAGGTGTAGGGCCAGGACTGGGAACCATTGCAATGAGGAAAACATGAGGTGCGATGATATCTTCCACCACTTGATGTCACAATTGTACTGGTAATCCGTCAGTAATTTTTTATTTTTTAATCAGACAACTTGTAAGGTCTGAGTGGCATAGTATTTCATTTATATATATATATATATATATATATATATATATATATATATATATGCATGGCTGAAGACAGAGTAAGGGCTATATATTTAATTAATTTTATTTGGTTTAAACCCTTTTAAATCATGTTATGAGCTTGTTTTACAGTTTAGGGATGGTTTGTAAAATAAAGTTCTTTAAGTATCAAATAACAATGTTTAACATAATTTTATCATATATTTTACATATGTTTTTATAAATATTGTTAATGAACATTAAAAAAAAATAAAATATCATATTATATTATATTATTCTTATTTTATTCTTATTTTACCATCTCTAGAACATAACTCAGGTCTGACAGGTAAATTAATGTATTAGAAATAATAACTACTGGTGCATCTGTTGTTCATAATTAAATTAAAATAGGTCAGTTGTTGTTATTATAATTATATTTAATGGGATTATGATTGTGAATAAGTTATAATAAGTCATAAATGAATTAAAAAGGTAAACTAGAGTTCATTACATTTAAAGTGACATATTTATAATTTATTCAAACTCGAATTGTAATGATTTAATAATTTGAGAGTGGATTTCTTTACTTTACATGTGATGAATATATGAGTTCACTCACTTTTTGAGATGCAGTAAATCATCCTGTAAATACTGTAATAAAACTCAATACAGGACTCAGGACTCAGCCACGCCCAAATCGTCCAACCTTACGAATCAGAAACGAGGTTGGACCACTTGCCCCACCCCTCAGCCAATCAGAAAGCCCGCTTTCGGCAACACATTCCACACGGCCTTTTCGCTGTGTAGCTCCGCCCACAGAGAGAGAGCGGAGGGTAAAGAAAACATCCAGCTGCAGCAGCTGTAGCAGCAGATCAGCCACTCGGTGGACATGTAGAACTTCAGTAGAGCTGGAATTAAAACCTGAGACACGTGGAGTTCTGTGGAGAAAACATGAGCAAGGTAAGAGTCAGACTTTTAGCTGTGTTTTATTTTATTATCTGAATATTTCAGAGTCTCAGGTAAAGAAAGGAGGCTCAGCCAGCTGTTCTGTAAGGGTTACTCTTTAGGATGAGTGGACACCTCTACTGGATAGGATACAGAGAGCTGCTGCTTCTCCTCTCTTCACCATATCCATGTTCTCTGCAGCAGTTAATGGTAAAATACAGAAAACCAGTCAGAAATGGTGAAACATGACCTGTGATGTGTTTTCCCCCCAGTAGATTCTGAGCTGTCTTTGGAAAACAATCACCCGACTTACATAACCATGAGTGAAATCTCCCATTACAGCTTTATTACTGTGGTGATGAAGTCTGACAGTGAGCAGTTCTGAAGTCCACTGAGAAGATCCAGGTTGCTTGTAGTTGAGCTGGATGAGGGAGCAAGACTGGGACACATCCAGAGTGTGGTGGCTGGAACTTTTATACCAGATTGTGGTCCGCAGATTTGCTCTAGGAGAAGAAAAGAGAGTGATCATATGACTTCTGCCCCCTAACCCCTCTCCCATTCCCACTTTTTCACTAATAGTTACTGCGTCACAGGTTATTAAACGCCTCACTGGAGACACCCTTAATTCCTCAAAGACAGGGGGGCAGAAAGGGTAAATCCATGACCCCACACACAGGCGGTGGGCTACCTGAGGGGTGAGGGGGTTTAGGCAAAGAGAAGAGTGGGAACAGGGTTGGAGGCCTGCACTCAAGCTTGTGATCATTCAGGTGCACTTTTTTAAGCAGTCAGTGGGGCCAAAAAAGAGTAAGTGACAAACTAGACAGAGGAAAGCAGGTAAACATGCAGGAACTTTAGAGATCAGTTCATATAATGATGCAAATCAGAACTTGGACATTCAGAACTTTGGTGGTCGGGGAAGCAGCCTTGTGATTGGAAGGTTGCCAGGTCGATTCCCTGAACTGGCAGCACATGAGTGAAGTGCCCTTGAGCAAGGCACTCAACTCCCCAGCTGCTCCCTGGGCACCATGAATAGTGCTGCCCACCCCTCCGGGTATGCGTGCTCACTGCCCAGCAGTGTGTGAGTTCACTAGTGTTTATGTGTGTTAATCAGTTAGATGTGGATTTATTTGCACTTTTACATTAATATGCAAATGGTTTAGACTCAGTTAATGACATGAATCCAGATGATTTATCAAATATTTCCCATTTTAAGATTGCTGTCTTTCATGACTCATTACTGGATGTTTTGGGGTATTTTATCTGAAGAATTTGCCTTATTCTATTGGCAGTTAATTTAGACATGTTTAAAAAAAATAATAATGAATTATCAACCAAAATAAAACTAAATTCAGTGGATAATATTACTTAAACATAATGTTGGCTCTTACCAAGGTATTTAAAAGCAATGATTTGTTTCTACAAATAAAGATCAGGGCTGATTGTCCCAAAACCTTTGTAAAATTAAGTACTTTGTAACCTCGTACTTAAAAACATTCTTAAAATTATGAGCATATTCTGGCCCATTTGTAAGCGACTAAATACTTCTTAAGTTGAATTATATGTGCAGTTACATCAATAATGATAGATGGCATTAATTGTTCTTAAATACTGATATGATGATTCTATGCAATGCAGAAATATCATTTTTGAAAAAATACTTGCATTACACTACATCCAGTATCAGCAAAAGTCTAATCTCTAGCTTGAATTGTGTAGTTAGTATGTTCCTAGTATTACACAGCAACATATCCAGGGGTGCACATAAGTGGTGCGCATTAATTTTGACCACTTATGCGCACCCCTGATTATAGCCCCCCGCTATGAAGGTTCTCAGTTCAAACTGAGCATAAGTGTATATATAAATGTATTTTTCTTTATATGTAGAACTTCCACCTTTTTAAAATTTCTTTGAGCATTTGGAGTTTTCAAGTCTGCCAGTTTGCAGTGCTCTTGGCTGATGAATGAAAGGTTAATTCTGTGCCTATTTATAAGCTTGTTATACAGCGAGTAAGAACTGCATGTGTAATGGTTGTGTTTTATACCTGTAATTTAAAGACTTATTGGTTATTAATTTGTATATTAAAAGATTTGTCTAATGATACTTCTGTGGTATAATAATGATAAAATTTCACTTTCCTGTGCAGATACAGTGAAATACAGTGCCTTGTGAAAGTGTTCACCCCAGTATTGGCTTTATACCTGTTTTGTTATCTTACAGCCTGTGTTTGAATGTTTCTTTGTTTTTTGTTTTGAATTGTATTTGATGCATCTACATAAAATACTCTTAAGTTGGTGAAGTGAAATGAAAAAAAATATATATTAAAAAATGTATTTGGAAGAAAAAAACTGAAAACATGCATGTGCATATGTATTCACCCCCTTTACTAGATGCAAAATAACAGAGCTTGTAAACAACCACTGAATACAACAACAGAAGTGTAGTGTGTGTT
Source organism: Acestrorhynchus altus (assembly GCA_034509495.1). Lineage (NCBI taxonomy): Eukaryota > Metazoa > Chordata > Actinopteri > Characiformes > Acestrorhynchidae > Acestrorhynchus > Acestrorhynchus altus. Next base: position 11,464,235 of record CM067518.1, read on the forward strand.
TGTAGGCCTACTTTGAAATACGTTCAATTGTGAACTATAGGCTTATTTAAGTCCTTCCTCTATTTGTTTAAAAGAAATAAAATATTTAGCTGCAGCTTAGCAGCTTTAAAAAGAAACATAACATTAGGAGCATCTTGGGGTTTTTTTTTTTTGTTTTTTTTTAGTTTTTTTGCTCAGCCAGCAGTCAACTGAAGCACCTTAACATAAAAAAATATACATCAACTTTTAAAAGCTTATTAAATGCTATTGTTCTTACCTGTTTAATGTGACTTGTTTAATGTGAACCTCCAGAGCCGCTGGTTGCCGACCCCTAGTATATACACTCCTTTTCTGAAAGGCTTTTAAAAATCTCTGGTAATCCCCTAGAGCAGCATGAAATCCATTATCATCAAATGGAAAGAACATGGTACCACAACAAACCTGCCAAGAGAGGGCCACTCACCAAAATCTCAGACCGGACAAGGAGAGCATTAATCAGAGAGGCAGCACAGACGAGTTGGAGAGTTCCCCAGCAGAGACCGGAGTATCTGTCCACAATGTATCTATGACCACAATAAGCCACACACTCAATAGAGCTGGTCTTTATGGAAGAGTGGCCAGAAAAAAAAGCCTTACAGACAAAAATAAGAAGGCTTGTTTTGAGTTTGCCCAAAGACATGCGGGAGACTCACCAAATCTATGGAGGAAGGTGCTCTGGTCACATGAACTCTGGTCAGAATGGAACTTTTTGGCCACCTTTGCTGTGGGAATGTTTTCAGCAGCAGGGACTGTGACACTGCTCAGAGTCAAAGGACAGATGGATGGAGCTAAATACAGGGGTATTCTTGAGTTTTGATCTGTCAGTGTTTTTCGCCTGGGACAGAGGTTTACCTTTCAACAGGATAAAGACCCGAAGTATACTAAAGCAACATACGAGGGGAATTTTAAGGGGAAACATGTAAATGTATTGGAATGGCCTAGTCAAAGCTCAGACCTTAATCCAATTGAGAATCTGTTGTCAGATTTAAAGATTGCTGAAGGAGCTGGAACAGTTTTGTCTTGAGGAATGGGTAAAAATCCCAGTGGCAAGATGTGGCAAGCTCATAGAGATTTATCCAAAGAGACTTGTAGTTGTAATTGCTGCAAAAGGTACAAAGGTCTACAAAGTACTGACTTTACGGGGGTGAATAGTTATGCACACTGTAGCTTTCTGTTATTTTGTCCTATTTGTTAATGACTAAAAACAAGTTCAAAGATGTAGTCAGGTTCTGTACATGAAATGATGCAAATCTTTAAATAATCTATTTTAATTCCAGGTTGCGAGGTAGCAAAACACGAAAAAATGCTAAAGGGGTGAATATTCTTGCAAGGCACTGTTTTTAAAACTCATTCTCATTTCTCAAGACTAGAAGAGAAACACGAAACTGGTATTCTTAAAGTTATGTTGTTGTTAAATTTGTTGGTAAATCACTAAGATTAATCATGATCATGAAATGCATCCCAGAACTGGACAGTCTATTGCCTTTTCTGTGGTTCTTTATGGATCTGAATTCTGGACAGTGGAAAATCAGCTGAGGAAAAATAAAGGCCTTTGGACTTTGGTGTTGGCAGAGACTTTGGAGAGTAACTTGAAATGAAAGAAGCAACCAAATGAAGTCTTAATCAATTCAAGCCTCACCTCTCACTCTGAGCCCAGACGATCAGACTGAAGTTCTTGTCTTCCACAGATTAGGAAAAGAACGTACATGACGATGGCAAGCCCCAAGATGAGTGGCTGCAATCAGTGTAATTATAAACAAAACATTAAGAAGCCCAAAACAGATGACAGAATATTCTGGAGGAACATTATCCATATGATCCCCCGGAGTCAGTACTGACTTCAATACACTTATAAACTATGTGCCTTTCTATGAATGCATTAATACTTTAAGAGAAAGATGTGCAAATGCACACAGTGTGTCTAGTCCACTATGTACATTAAATTACATTTAAGGCATTTTGCAGATGCTCTTATCCAGAGTGACTTACAAAAGTGCTTTACTGTTCACTCTGAAGATATCCTTAGCTCATTAGTAGAAGCTAGAATCTAGAGAAACCTCAAGTTTAGGTGCTGCCAAAACATCGGTTTGGAGAACTCCATACCAACAAAATTAAGTATAATTATAACCCTTTAATGAGTGAAATGTGCTTGAAAGAGATGGGTGTTCAGTCTGCGTTTGACTGGACCCCCAGGGGAAGTTTGTTTCACCATTTTGGTGCCAGGACTGAAAAGAGTACGGATACTTGTCTTCCTTGCGTCTTGAGGGATGGTGGGTCAAGCCAGGCTGTACTTGATGCTGGAAGGGCTCTTGGTACAGATCGGGTTTTGGCCACTGCTGTTAAATACAGAAGGGCTGGTCCATTTTTGGCTTTGTAGGCCAGCATCAAGGTTCTGAATCTGATTGCTACAGGAAGCCAGATAAGGGAACGCAGCAGAGGAGTTACATGACTGAACTTGGGTTGTGTCGCTGCATTTTGCAAGGGCCTGAGGGTCCGCATAGGAAGGCCAGCTCGAAGGGAGTTGCAGTAATCTAGTCTTGAAATGACAAGAGACCGAACAAGCACCTGAGTGGCATCTCTAGACAGATTCTCTTGATGTTATATAGGAGAAATCTGCATGACCAATAACTGGTCATCCACAACTATACCAAGGCTTTGTACTTCTGCCAATCGAGTGACCTTTGAATTCTCAAAGTAAATGGCAATATCAGACCGAGGACCAGTGGTACTGGGAATGTATAGCAGTTCAGTCTTTCTGTGGTTGAGTTTAAGGTGATGAGCTGCCATCCGTGATGAGATGTCAGCTAGGCATGCTGAGATTGAATATGAAACCTGGGTATCAGAAGTTGGGAAAGGGAGGGGATACGTTGAGTGTCATCAGCATGGCAGTGGGAAGAAAACCCAAGCACCGAGCCTTGTGGAATATCAGTGGAGAGTCTGCATGGAGCAGATGTGGCACCCTGCCATGTTACCTGGTAAGAACGCTCCTCCAGCTATGATGCAAACAATTGCCATGCAGAGCCTGTGATTCCAAGTCTAGTGAGGACTGACAAGAGGCTCTTGTGGTCTTACCATGTCAAAGGTATGGTACTGCCAATAGAATTGGACTCTAAACATGATGAATCTATTGGCACAATACTTAATGTCAGGTGTGGGATAGAGGGGTCCAAATCTCCCCAGCATTGAATTTTGTTTGCTGGAATGATGGAACTCCATCCAATATGAGATGGAGTGGTGATCATTCAACATCCAGATGTCACTAACACTCTATTGTCACTGAAAGCAATTAATTCTTCATAGCAGTGTGATGATATTTTATTGTATTGTGATAAAATTGGTTATATTGATGCACAATGCACAGATTATACAATAAGTTCTGAGCATATTGTGGAAATCGTCAGTGCTTAAAGAACTCTGACCAACTGCACATTTCAGTACAGAGAGTGTAATTAGTCCTGTTTAACTGAATATTGTGCAACATATTAAGATCAAGATCACTGTACTCAGTACTGGAGTGTATTTGGGTTGCAATTTTTAGAACCTGCCAGACCGCATATATTTTGCGAACCATATTGCCCACCCCCACTTCACACCAATGCTTCTAGTACAAAGTACAGTCTAGTTCAAAACTTTCAGTGGACAGTAGAGAAAGTCCAACAAAATGATAGGATAAACACTTTTAATACCCTTGATTTCAAGCGAAACAATGAGCAGGTGTCACAATACTTTTCTTCATATAGTGCAGATTGGATAAAGGCATCTACTAAATGCCATGCAAATGTAAAAGTATGGACTTAATTTAAAACATATTAATTTGTCAAGATATGATTATTGGATATAAAAATGATATCTAATAATAGAACAGGTGGAAGAATGTTAATCTACAGGCAGTTAGAATCACATTCAGTCCCATACTGTTCCACTGAGTTGTTTGCTTTGGCATTTGTGGCACTGCCTTGATTATCCAGGAAGAGATCTTTGCTGAAAGACCTGACCTGACACAGTAGCCACACCACTGTATGAGCACCACGTAGCCTGGAGTGGAGGTTCATCTGTAAGAGTAAACGTCTGTTACACCTGCATCTGATACTGCTTGAAACCCCACCGCTCACCCCACACTGATATGAATCCCAGATTGAAGTAAAAGCCTCTACAGGCCTCCACGGCTGAATGAAGAAGACAGATAAAAGCAGGCCGAAAATAATAGCCGACAGTCCAGCTCTGGAGCTGTAGTCCAGAGATGGTTCATTGAAACTGATTGGAGAAAAAACCTAAAAGACTTCAATAGGAAATTAGCAAGGACCCTAATTATGAGACATTTCAGTCTGTTTGCAGAGAGGCAGGGTGATGTGTCATGTGCTGGCTACTCTGTCAGCTATTTCGTGTCTGTTTTAATTAAGTGTAGACCTACACTTAATGAGAAAAAGGGGATTGAAGGAAACTGACCTCTTGGAATTTGTCAGTTAGCCAGTAGTGGAGTTCACAGGGAGCTCCCGAAATGCTTCATCTGGTTTCTGAAATTACTTCTGTAGGGGGTGGGGCAGAATTCACAGACTGTATACAAATACCTGCTTATAACAGCAAACTATCACAATGATGCACACAATGATGTAGACACCTTTTGAATCCCAGCGTAAGAGCTATGTTCAGAGACAACAGATAAACTATATGGACAAAAGTATTGGGACACCTGCTCATTAAAAGGTATTAAAAATCCTGCTTTTGTTGGAGTCTCTACTGTCCAGATTCTGGAGCTTTGCTATGAGGATTTGAATGCATTCATCCACAAGAGTGTTAATGAGGTAAGGATGTTGGATGATCACCACCCCACCTCAACTCCCCAACTTATCCCAAAAGTATTAGATGGAGCACCATCATTCCAGAAATCACAGTTCCACTGCTCCACAGCTCAATGCTGGTGGGCTATATACGTGTCTAGACCATGCCTGGCATTAGGCGTGGTGCCAATATGATGATGTTTATTCTTTTCTATTGGCAAGACAAACTGTATCAGCAGTTTGAAGTAGATGAATGGACCCATTAGTACAAACAAGCTTAGCGTATATGGGTATTTCACCCACAACCCTGTGACTAGTAACTTGTAGCACTAACGACTGAGCCACAGCTGCCATCACCAATCTGATATTTCTTCACTGAGATTTTACTCCGGTATCGTATCAGCTTTATGCTCATATAAGCCCGATACCTTTGCCCATCAGCACATACAAGAATGCATATTTGCATCTCCTTGTTAACAAGCTTAGAACCAACTAATGGCAAAGTAAACAGCAGAAAAGATTCACCACTTGCTTGCAAAGTGCTGTAAAGGTTCAGAGCAAAAAGAACCAGCAGTAGTGAAATATTTCTTTCAGAATAACTGCAAAAAATATTCAGCACTTAATTAGGGGTGGGCAGTGTGACAGTAATTTATGAAATCTAAATGTAGTTATTGTAAAACATGGTACGATTTTTGGGCATACAGAGGCTGGTATAATGAGATGGGAAAGGTTTTCTTTGCACATTTTGGGCTGTTAAATACCAATGAATCAATGCTTGAATTTTGAGTATTGTTGCTAATCTGCATCCTTTTGTTTCAGCAGTTTACCTTTTATCATGCATAGAATATTTTTTCCATGTTGCCCAACCATCCACTCAGTATTGAATTGATATTTAATGGAAGCTTGTTGGCTCTCATGTAATCTCTCTTTCTCTCAGCTCTATGAACTGTGACTGTGTGTCTTGGACTTTACTTCACTGAGCTCACCAAACTCTGTCATACGTTTGTGAACTGTATCAACTGATATCCAGCTGTGCACACACTCACACACACCAGCTCTAAACTCTGAGAACCTCCCTAACTAGAGAAAACAGCTGTTTACCCAGGGGAAGCCCACACATAACAAAGTGTTATAAGTTTGTAAAGGGTGAAAGTGCCATCTCACAGTACAGTGATAGTGGTAATAATGATTGCTACACTGACCACTTAGTGTCACTGTATAAACAGAGAGGTGAAAATGACATCATATCAAGCAATATGAGTGATTTCATAACAAATAGGCTCATAATGGCTTGTCCTTAAAGGAAACTACCCAAACCCCTGTATTACACACAACTACAAATGACGTACACTCACAGAACACACTTATTTATGCAGTTACCTAATCAGCCAACTGTGTGGCAGCAGTGCAGTGAATAATAATTTTTAGATACGGGTCAGCAGCTTCAGGTAATGTTTACATCAACCATCAGAATGGTCTGTGGTTTGAGCATTTCTAGAACAGATGATCAGCTGGGAGTCTGTAGTGTTACTTATTAAAAACACACCTCCAGTGAGCAGCAGTTCTGCAGAGAGAAACACCTTGTTGATAAGAAAGGTCAACTGTGATGAGAGAGGTTAGCTGGTTGGAGCTGACAGAAAGGCTACAGTAGCTCAGAGACCCACTTTGTACAATAGTGAAGAGCTCAGAATGAACAACATGTCCAGCCTTGAGGAAGATGAGCTACAAGTGCAGGAGATTACATCAGGCTTCACTTCTGTCAAACTGTGAAAGTTTTGTTATGCAATCACGGATCATCGATCAGAATCTATCAGGAATTTTTCCAAGAACTTGTGGATTCCAACAACAATTTGAAGCTGTTTTGAGGGCAAAAGAAGGCAGGTACTACCAAAAATTTGAATATTACGACAACGTGACGGTATTTTATATTCATTACAAGTATTTTCATATTTTAAGACTTTATGTTCATAATCTCTGAAACTCAGTATTCAAATATTTCAAGTAATTGGTTGATTAGTATGGCTTATTGTTAAGAAACCACGAATGGTTTCACTTCACATGTAATGAATATAAAATATAACACTTTATCTTTTTTAATTAAATTAGAAACATAAATGTACTTTTTCATGATACACTCATTTTTTGGAGATGCACTAGTAGTATAGTGTTCCTATTAAATTGCTTGTTGAGTTTACTCATATATATATATATATATATATATATATATATATATATATGTGCAACAGTATGTAAGAATAGATGTAAACAGATATAAAATAGTTGTAGGATGTTTTAAACGCAGTTACTCATAGCCTCAGTTCCCAGTTCAAAACTCTGAAAGCAGCCCATTTTAAATGTATGATGCCCCTAAAAAAGCATATTTTCAGATATGTGTCAAATCAGCCTGCCCCTACTTACTTGTATTCATGTTGATAGACTTTAATCCCTGGCTGCTCTTTTAATAAGCCACAGTACAGGGCATCCAGTCAGAACATAGATAATTTACATGGATTTACATGTGTTACATATGTTTTAAAGATACAGTAGCAAAAAATAACTAGGGTGTTTTTGGCAAGGAAAGGTTGAGGGTTTTTGCTAGATTTGGGAGCATTGCTGTGAGGATCTGACTGTATTCAGCTACAAAAGTTAGTGGTTAGGATGTTGGATAATTCCAACCCCACGTCCTCCAACTCTCCAACTCATGCCAGATATTTTGGATGGAGCACCATCATTCATTAACAGAATGTTTTTTAATGAGCACATCACTCCGTAAATGAAAGTAGATTTTATACTTTAAGAAAACAATTTATTGGGGTGTCCTAACTTTTCCACATTTGTATTTTTCACATCATATATCATATGGTATAATGGCTTTCAGCTAAAAATATATTGAGATATTTTTATTTTTTTTGTATATATTGCCCAGCCCTACCTCTGATAGAGGCCCTGCAAAACAGCTTACAAGTCTTTTTTTCATCATTATCTGTAATGGAACACTTAATTATATTAAGGTTGTTTTCTCACCCATAGATGCAAGAACCTTGAGAGTTCAGATGAGTAATAGGATGTTCAGAACAATAGCCTGGCAAAATGTCTGTGCATGGTGTGTTTGTCTGTGCACGTGAGGTCCTGGTTGTGCGACTGCGCACGTGTTCAGTGGTCTGTTTGATGTACGTTTCCTCCAGTGCGTATCCTGTAGTCTCAAGGTCTCCGGTCTTTCTCTGGATTTTCAGGAAAGTTGAACTGTTAAATTTGGTCAACTGATAACATTGTACAGTTCAAGTTCTTCCTTGATAACAAGCAGCCACTAATAGACTCGTGTGTTCAGCATGTGTCCACAATCTGACAGGTCAGCCAGTCCAGAGCCTGTACAGCTCCACTGCAGCAACACAACTGACGGATAAGAGACTGTTATGTTTAGAGTGTCAGAAGTTAGTTATTGGTGCAATATTGTCTTCTGCAAAGTCCTGTAATTTGATGTCATAATCATGAAGCATCCTCTTTAAAAGACCCATATCCTACTTTTATCTTGTCATTTTTCCCCATGACATTTGTGCAGTGTCATGTACCACAAACATGTATAATAAGTATATTTCTTTTTATTTTACCATTTTACAACCTCTTTTATCCCTTAGATTTAAACAGGCTATTTCTTACTCTGTGCCTTTAAGATTTGTGTGAAAAATGTGCCTGTTCTGATTGGCTGTTCTGCATTGAAATAGAAAAGCTGTCTGAACTGAAACACTTCAGCTTGGATGGATGGAGCTTTATGCTCAAAAGGCAGATATACACACAGCCATAACATTAGCACCACCTGCCTAATATTGAGTACTACAAATATGACCATTCGAGGCATGGACTCCACAAGACTTTGTGCTGTTGCGTCTCACACCCTGACTAAGTCCTGTAAGCTGTGAGGTTGCCAGTTCACCAGTTGTCCTTCCTTGGAGCACTTAATTATTTAAAGTGTGACACTACATGTCCAGTGGAATATATCACTGTTTTCCCTTCATTTCCAGCGATTATAAAATTCAAAACTGACCTCCAAGGTCCAGTGAGTTCTAAATTAGGGCCCGATGAGTTCTATGCTGATGGATATGAGACAAAATGTAATAATTTCAACCTTTATTTCCAGTTATGTGCATCTGGATCTGATAGTTCAGAAGATAGCAACCTTTTGTCTGAATCCATCCATTTTTCTTGTGACCAAAAGTATTAGAACATGTAACTGACAGGTGTGTGTTGGTACCCATGTGTGTCCTTTCCCATTTATTATTCAAACAATAAATAGTGCTGAATATCTAAGCTCAGTTTCAGATTTGGATCGTGCTTGTTCAGACTTTCATAGCCAGTATAACCATTTGGAATGTCCTGAAGAAGAAAGTAGTCATTGGTGTACCTGTCACCTAGTAACAGATGTTGAACAGGTAGACCAAGGAAAACAACAGACGTTGATGGCATTGTAAGTGCTGTAAAGAAAGACCCTAAAACCATCAGAAACAACCCCCAGGGCAGGAGTGAAGGTTTTACAATTTACTGTTCACTTGAAAAACACTTGAAGACTTGAAAAAAAGTATAGAGGCTTCACTACAAGATACAAATCACTAATTAGCAAGAAGAACAGGAAACCCAGGCTGAAATTTGCCAAGATGTTCAGAGACAAGCCTCAGAAAAATGTTATGGACTAATGAAACTTAAATTTACCTTTATCAATGTGATGAAGATAACCCACCAACTGAAAGAGGCAGTGGTGAAAGCCTGGAAAAGCATCATAAAAGAAGAATGTAAAACTTCAGTTGGGTTACAGGCTTGGTGTAGTCAGTCCAAGAAAATTATTTTTCATCTAAATACTTAGTCTTATTCAGTGTAAACTATTTGACTTTTTTAAGTTCTAATACTTTTGCTCACAAGAAAAATGGGTGGGTTCAGACAAAAAGTGCTATCTTCTGAACTGTGTATCAGATCCAGATGTAAATACCTGGAAATAAAAGCTGAAATGTTGATCATCTGTTAATTTCAAACCCAGAGGTCTTCGGTTTACTGCAAAAATAAAGGGATTAGCCCAATTTTTACAATAAGTTTGGAGGAGAGTATATTTCCTAACTTGAAAAAAAGGACAAAATGGCAAAAAGAAAATCAGAAAAAAAGAAAATGGGGGGGGGGGGTTACAAAAAAAAATAATTTGAGAAAACAAAAAACATTTTCAATAAAGCTCTACTCAAAGTCCCTTTTGTATCACCTTTATGTTTAATAGTGTAGTAATAGTGTTGAATCTAAACTTTTGCAGCAAGGTAGCTCTCCAGGAGCAGGGTTTGTGACCCGAGATGTAGAATAATAATTCATCCAGATATACTTGTACAAATCTGTGTTCAGACAAATTAATTCATGGTCATCTCTGGGTAATGAGCACTGTTGCCAACAGATTGCCACTTGAGTGGTTGACCATGTTATGGATGGTTGAGTCTGTGACAGGGGTTCCAGAGGGGTCTTGAAGAACCAGTTCCATGGAAACGTGCTCAATGCGTCAAGAAGGCTGTGGATAGGCAAGGGCAGGAAGCTTGTAATAGTGCTGTGTTGACCTCATCTCTGGAACAGGCAGTCTCTGTTCCCCTACTGCCTGTCCCACCCTACACACAACACACACACACACACACACACACACACACACACACACACACACACACACACACACACACACACACACAGTCAGTTCCTTCTTCTGCCTGTCCCACCCTTTTGGGACATACTGCACACTGATCCAAGCTGAAATATGGGTGTTTATATATATATATATATATATATATATATATATATATATATATATACCCCACTGAGCTAGACTTGGACATAACGAAAGAGGGGCATATAAGATAAAACCACTAGCATCAAAAAGATGCAAGAGATCAAGATCTTCTCATAGTCTTGTCAGCAGGAATGTGGCTCCCACTTGTTGTCAGACTTGGGTTCTTCAGTGCAGTGCCATAGAACCACCAGTTCTAGTTTCATAGAGAACTAGTCAGAGGACCATACATATGACTGTTTTTGGAACATTGTACATTGTTATCAAAAGTATTGGGGGCTTTATACCCCTCTAGCACACACCTGACATTAGGTATGGTGTCAATAGAGGGTCGTATTCTATTGTTAGTACTTCTCTACAGGCACTATATAAGGTGTGTGCATGTGCACATCTGTGTCAGCAATCGGTGCAACTTAATGTTGTTAAAAGGGTGTCCACAAATATTTGGACATACTCCACTCTAGTGGTCAAGTAGCCAATGCAATGTGGTCAGTCTTAAAGAGCATGTAAGGACCATCCTTGTTTAGTGCCATTTAATTAGAAGATTAGTAAATGACAGCAGTTAATCCTTTAAAGATGAACTCTGATCCCACTCCAAGACCTTTTGATCTCTACAGGGTCTAAAGCACTGCTGTCCTGATATCACTGGTGCAGAGTGGTACCCAACCCTGGCATGTCTGTTTTGGTGTTTTCCTGCTCTGACACACCTGATTCATCTAATCCGATAAGTGACAAGACCCTCCTGCCCTGATGTTGGTGTGTTAGAGCAGGGAAAACACTACAGTGTGCAGGATAAGAAGTGAAGTCAAACTGTAAAACATTCCTAAGAGCTTCCTGGCTTGGATGTGGAACTAGAATTAGAACTTTTTCAGTATGTGGAGGTTTCTTACCTAAGCAGCCTAAAGTTTGCTTGGAGACCTCTGAGTGGCTCAGCAGAATAAAGCACTGGCACTATGCTTGAGGATCATGAGTTCAAATCAGCAACCAGTGCCCAAGAGAGCACAATTAGCCATGCTATCTGGTACATTAATCAAGCGTGTCAGCTGCCCATTGATGCCACTGATACACTAAATGTCCAAATGTTTGTGGACACCCCTTCTAATGACTTCATTTAGCTACTTTAATTTGCACCCATTGATGTGGAAGGAAACAATGAGTGTGTTCAAACTTAATCCCATCTCTGCAGTTAGCAGAAGTGGTCAGGTCAACAGCATATTTCGATTTCTTTTGAATGTAGTAAGGTCTAGAAATGGGATTATGAAATCTGTTAAAGAGAACTGGATTTTACCTCAGTCTACATATTGCAATATTTTAATGAGCTGCACCTGCCTCTGATCAAGGGAGGAGCGCATGCACAAACTGAGCAAGGAGAGACACCAGCTTCCTCCCACCACATGCCCATGCTTCTGTGAAATTATTGACTGGTTGCAAAATTTGATTTTTGCTTGAATAACTGAAATCTGTTTTCCAAGTCTCCCTTACTCTTGTGCATTTTAATGCATTGATAGACTTATTCACAAAGTCTGATTTTGTCAGTTATCAGATTAATGTGTGCATGTAAACACATTCAGTGAATAAGCAGGTGTCCCAGTACATGTAGTGTATTTGCTTTTCCAATTGATTTTCTGTATTACAGTAAATACAGTAAGAACTTTGGAGATCATCATGATAAACACTGCATGAAAATGCAAGAAGTTAATTGGAAGTAATGAAGAGCAAGAGGAGATGGTCCTTTTAGGATACCGTTATATCGCCCATCTTACAAATGCATTTCCTCTCTGCTTCAACAGATTATGTGTATAAGTGTGTCTGTCAGTCCATGGTGTCTGTTTCTGTGTGTCAGGTCTGTTCACCCCTGCCTTCAATCCCTCCTCTGTTCTTTCATTTGAGCCTGAAGTGGAGCAAGAAGGGGAGGGTCCTCTTTCTCAAAGGCCATCTTTTGACTGGAGAGCCTCTGGCTCTGTGTGGCTAAAATTAAGTGAACAGGCTCTCCTTGTCTGTGCTCCATACCCAGGGAGCAGTCGCTGCCCTGGCTACCCTGCTGTCAACACACTGTTGGCTGGGCAGTAGGGGAGCCTGTAGTGGGGGCAGCTAGTCACACCTCACAGGGTTGGCTCAGGAGACTAGAGTTTGCAAGAGGTGGAAGTGGGTGGGAGAGACCAGTACAGGTAGCTAGCGTTTTTCCAGTGGGGCGTTGGTGACCCTTGTGGGCTATCAGGTCAAAAAGGTAAGAGGTTTCTTTTTTTTCCATACAAGACTTTTGTAATCAAACAAATCATGTGAGGTTGAGTTTATGTAACACGTTCAAGGATGCTTTTTTATAGTTTTATTGTTTTTCATAACACCCTGACTATCACTGACTATGTTTAGCACCCTACAAAATTCTATACAAGATTTTAGATAGAGAGATACCTATTAAAGAACTTTTTTTTTCCTTTTTTATGTGCCCTATATATTAACATTTATATGGACTTCAAATTGTTTATTAAATTGACTCTAAATTATTATTATTATTATTATTATTATTATTATTATTATTATTATTATTATTATTATTATTATTACTGCCAATTATCATCATAACATTCATTATTCTTACCATCACTACTATATTAGAATACATGAGTATAACAGCAGTGGGGGAACTGTGCCTCTTAGTCAATAACTCATAAGTAGTTTGACCAGAGAAGGATTGTGAGCCTTGGTTCTTCCTCAGGTTTCTTTCTAAACTTTTTTTCTGGACTGTTGCCTTGTTGATCTTATTACTGGATTTCTGAAAGTGAGTGTGTGTGTGTGTGTGTGTGTGTGTGTGTGTGTGTGTGTGTGTGTGTGTGTGTGTGTGTGTGTGTGTGTGCGTGTGTGTGTGTGTGTAGGAAAACACTAAACAGTAACACTCCCTAACTTTTAGGATGGGTAGAACTGCAAGAGGAGCTGTATCAGCCAAACTGATCAGGATAGTCTGGCATAGTTGGCTTTTTTCCTCCCCATAAAATATACTTTCCTGCTCAACTCCCTTTTTCTCAAGTCTGGTTTGTATACATTTTCGTCATATCACACTGTCCACTAATAATTCATAAGCCTTAATCTGCGTGTGTGTTACATCAGAAAAAGGGGTTTTCATGCCATGGGTGGAGATTTACAGTGTAACACCTAACTGTTGCCAAATGACATTCTGTAATGATGTGTCTTGTCTGTGAGAAGTTGTTTGAGTACTTGAGCAACAATTTGGATTAAAATTGCATGTTGATTTCTTTAATGTACGATATTTACAAGTATGTTGGGTCTAATGCCCTTATCTCTTCAGACATGTGTCACTGCCTTGTTTTGTTCTGAAGTGCTAGAGGAAGAGGAATTGGAGAAGATTCAAAGTAATATTTATGCATTTAAAACATTAAACTTCTGTATCTCTCGGCTTGTCAACAAATGCATGTTTACAGCAATCCTTTAGGGGGAGCTCAAAGCCTGATTTTTATTTATGGAAATTTCAATTCTCACGTAATATTTCTTTAAAGCTGATTTTAAAATTATTGTAAAATATTATGTTATATTCACTCTTTCTAATGAATGTGTTGAGCTACTATATGTTGCAGACACAGATGTTCAAATGTACACATACAGCTTGTCTTGTGCATTTGTCCATATTAAAAAATATTGCTTCTAAACAAGCATATTAGAAAATATTGCTTGTTTGCACTCAAAAAAGCAAATGGGTAGAGAAGGAACTGAAGTATGGTGTGTAGAAAAGATAAAGCATTTTCCTTAACCGTAAAGTTGACCAATCAACTTGACCTTGTTTATTCTAATGTACAGGATTAAGTTTAAAAAATGGAAAACTATTTTTAATTATTTTGAAAGCATGGAGCTTTTCTGCTGGGCTTGATTAGTGTGTATCCATGTACGTATGAATAATAAAAAGCGAATACATTTCAAACACACATTTCTATGCATTGATATTTGGCAATACATACAAATGATGGAAAATCATGTAGACACACATACACAAGTCTGTTATCAGTTAGTTTTGTCAGTTTCTTTGTTCTTATGTTTCACTTGATTGTCTACACTGCCAGATTTCCAGTAGTACAGCTCCTGTTCTTTCCATATCTGTAAGTTCAGAAAATGTGCATGATCACACACAAAATGAATGCAGAATACAAATAGAAGGTTCTGTCTGCATCCGTACACATATTTTGCAGTGAGTGGAAATGGGCCTTAATAATAATGTAAACGGAAAATGAGTCATTTTACTATGTTTGCAGCTCATATACAACACTAAACTGGGGGAACAACTGGTAAAAATCTGAAATTTGTTTTTCACAATTGGGACACAATATGTCAGAGTTCTAAGCCAGTATGAACTGCCTTTAGATATCACACTGCTGTAAAGGAGATGCTGTTCTGGTGTCCTACTTAAATATGGGCATGTGTCTGGATGCTTAGATACTGCTGTAGAAATTAGCTTTTCTAAAAGGAGGGTTTAAAGTAGTTCTTCCTTAATGGGAATGATTCCATTCATTACCAGCTTATCTTCTAGAGTGTTCTCTAAAAGGTTTTCTTGATACATGCTTTGATGACACATGAGAAAAGAAATAATAGGCTTCTCCTGTAGTTTCTACAGTTAAACAACTAGTTTATCTAATCTGTCCCTCATTAAGGTACATCAGGTGAGCTGCTGAACAAATCCGGAGAACTGTAGTCTTCTAATTATGTGGAGCAGAGAAACATAGCACCATGCCTAATGACCGGTGTGGGCTAGAGGGGTACAATGCCCCCAGCATTGAGCTATGGAGCAGTGGAACTGTGTTCTCTGGAATGATCCACCCGATACCTTAGTGATGAGATGAGGAGTTGGGGGTGAGGTGGGGTAATCAACATCCAACATCCTGGCCTCACTAATGGTCTTGTAGCTGAATGCAATCTTTTTGATCCCCTTGAATTGAGAATAAATAATGAATGTTTCCCTGTAATTTTATACGTTAATATAACAGTTTACAGCAATATATTGTATAAGGTCAAGGTCAAAGGAAACCTATAGTTGACTTTTATTGTGTGTGTGTGTGTGTGTGTGTGTGTGTGTGTCAGAGTGAGAGAGAGTATGCATGCAGTATACAATGCAGAGCTGTATGGCACAGAGTGGGCATGCACTGGATCTCTTGCCAGCTGTCCAAACAGTGCCCAGAGCTGGATGGAAAGGAAAGTGGAAATGAGTTTGCTGTGCCTCTGCTGCCAAACGGAAAAACACACAACGCAGCACAAAGCTGCATTATCTTACTCAGAAGACACGTCACGTACCACACCACACGCTTCAATCAGTATACCTTGTTAGTATTTGCTCTTAGTTGCTCTGAGCAAAATGTATTGTGCCATATCATTTCAGATATTCTTATCATATAGTAATCAGAGCATAATGTCATTTACCGATCTCTAATTGGTTTCTGGTTGGATTATGTTGTTGTTTACCAGTAACAGGGAAAAAGACAAAGGTATTGGGACACCTGCTTATTTAGGATAGGATAGGATAGGATAGGATAGGATAGGATAGGATAGGATAGGATAGGATAGGATAGAACTTTACCTGACTGGGGTGATACCATGATCATGAAGATGGTTTGCCCAAGGTGAGGCTCAGCCATTGCACTCTGGTTGTGCTGACCCTTGCAAATTCCTCAAATGTGGGAATCTCGACTGCATAATTTATTTATTGTTTCTTTTAAGGTATTTAAAGGTATTAAAATGAATTTTGCTGGAGTATCTCATTAACTAGGAGTCTTTACTGTCCGTTTTACTGCCTTTCTACTTTGGAACACTGATATGAGGATTTGATTGCATTCAGTGACAACAGTGCTGGTGAGGTCAGGATGTTGGATGACCACCACCTCACCTCATCCCATCACTCCATCAAAACAGACAAAACAGTTCCACTGACTATGGTGTAGACCATTCTAGTCCTGTCTAGGGTCATCAGATTTGTTTCTGCTCTAAGGAGTCCTATTCTATTGGCAGTACTTTTCTACAAGGCAAAAACAAGTTGTGTGTGAATTTGCACATCTGTGTCAGTAATTAGTGCAACTTAAAGTAGCTAAATGCATTTTTTAAAGGGCTGTACACAAACATTTGGACATATATTGTATATGTTTCCCAACTTACATCCACCACTGCCACCTGCCATCAAACAATACCTCCAGTCATCATTTGCACTCCTGGCTTCATGAGTAGGGAATGTTAAGGCCTATTCCTGATATAAAATCCTCAATCTAACTACTGTGTCTGCCATGCAGGCAGGGATTTTCCCCTTCATCTAATATGAGTGCAATGCCTTATATAATTGAGCCTAGATTATTGGAAAGGCCACTTCTCACAATATAAAGAAATAGTGAAAGATAAAAACAGAGAAAAGGGTTAAACAAAGGAGCAAATACTTTCAAGTTTATTGATCAGTGGGAGAGGCTGATCCAAAGGGCATGTAAGCAGCAGCACTCTGAAACACATAGGCTATGTTTAGACTGCAGGCAAATTAGATACTTTTCTAAAATCAGATCTGCTGAGTTTACTGACTGCACTATTATTTTCAAGTAATCAGATCAAATTTGTGTGCCTGGACTTCACAAACCTAACTGCATTTCTGTTGTCACATTGTGTGAATGGTGCCAAAGGTGTTTCCAGTTTGTGCGACCAGAGTGTGTAGACTGCATCTGATTGTAATCACATTTCATCCAAAAATGACTATGTAAATTCAATCTGGGTGCAATTTAGATCATCCAAAATGTATCACTGCAGTGCTGTGGTTGTCCTGTGGGGTCTTGACCCTTGAAGATCAGGGTGAAAGGAAGTGAAAATATACAAAGTATGCAGAGAATCGGATCTGTCAATTTCAAGGTGCCACCATGTTTATGATGAGCATTGTACGGACAAAAGTAATGGTATTTACTGAGGTCACACTTCAGGATTCCCTGTTGCATGTGATCGCTCTGCTGTTCTCTGGTAGCCTGTCTTAAGAAAAGGTGTGTCACAGTGAGATTAACTCTGTTACGCAAAGGTTTTGTCCTCCTGTTTGACTTTGAAAGATGAGATATACTCTGTTCAAAGAGAAGAAAAGCGCATGTCCTGTTAAAGAGTGCAGAGGTACAAGCAAAAACGATAGATAGTAATTAATTATCAGAGAAAAGAGCACACAAAAGAGGTGGTTTAGCTGAAAGAATGTCTATATTTAGTTCCTCAGTGGAGCTGGAATCACTTGGGTTTCTAATGGAATTTGTTTTGTGTAGGTGGTGAAAGGAGAGCCCCATGTCTTTAAGGAGAAGACCTTCAAGAAGAAGCGTCAGTGTGGGGTGTGTAAGCAGAGCATAGAGAGCCTGGGGTCCTTCTGTCGAGGTGAGTGTTGTTTCCTTCATCTTTTTGTATACTTCACATGTCCTACATGTAAATACTAAAACTAATACTAATCTCCAAAAATCAGAATTTAGGAAAAGTTCATTTGTGGTAATTATTTATTTTAAAAAGTTAAGTTTATATTCATTACATTTGATGTGACATATTTCAAACCTTTTTTTGTTTTAATGGTGAAACTGTTTGTTAATTATTTATTTAACCTCAAGATAAAATCTTCTAATAATTTGAAATTTTGGATTTCTAAACAGAAAGTAAAACAGAAAGGCTTGAAATATTTCACTTGTAAGGAATAGAGAATATCACATTTTACAAAAATATGAATTTTTCACGAGATTCAATATTCAAATATTTGGAGATATAATAGCATATTGTCCTGACTAGGGACGTCCTGATCCATTTTTTGCCCCATGACTACCTTATTACTGAGAATCGGCTGACACTGTTCCTCAGTACTTTGTGCTTCTATAAAAAGACAGCCCCACATTTTAGGAAATATCTGCTGTTAATCAATATTTAATGATTAGAATATATTAACACTGATTATAATAATATTTAATAGTTTAAATATTATTTAATAGGACATTCTTGCCTGATTTAGTTAGTTTTGTAACTGGCTGGCAGGTTCAGAGAGTTTTTACTGAACTAAGACAATCTGTTTATAACTGCAGTGAATCAGTGCAATGGATTTTACTACAGGAATCTCTAAAACTCAGCTCACTGGTGTCACTTGGTCACTTTAAACTTTTAAGCTTGTAGCCACCTTTAAACAGCCTGGAACTGTTTTAGATGAGTTTACCTTTTTATTTTAACTTATAAAATAAGTTCTCATTCATAATTAGGACGTATTACAGTGTCTGCAAAGCAAAGCACTGTATTATCATCTCTTGGTTTCTTATTCTTCTACTTAATATCCACTTTATTTATTTTATATCTTCCCATTTTTAATTAAATCTTAATGATTCTTTTAATTCTTTATCATTTATCTTGCCTGAATTTATTGTTAGTTTGTTTATTTAGATATTTGATTTTACTTTAACCTGATTCAAATTATATTTTAATTTCTTCCTTTAATGTGTAAAAGATTATCCATATTGAAAATGAGGGTCACCTTCATTCTATTTAATACTGTGAAATCATTTGATGTGTGATGTGTGTGTGTAGTGGTGGACACTCTGAACTGATATATATGTTTTTAGATATTTTATTGTATATTTTACTTAATGTTACTAACTGCTGCATGCAGTAAAGAATGTCCATTAATGGTTCTTAGATGAAAACAGAGTGAGCTGTGCTAGAATACAGTCGAAAAAAAGCAAAGGATCAGAATTTAAGATAATTGTCACTATTAAATTATGCCTGGATTGGCCTCAGTGCTGGTCCACTGGATTGCATTAAGACATCCCTATTTTTGGTCACCACTTTAAACAGTAAGCATGGCTTGGGGAACATTGTTATTTTTTCTTCATTGTTTTTTCTCTCTGTCACCTGCAGTCTGCAAAACAGCCACTCATAAGAAATGTGAAAGCAAGGTAAGGATCAGCTATATTCATTTTTCTATTAAACCTGACAACCATTTGCACACCAACAATGGCAGGCAGGCCTTGGTATCTCAGTCAAACTTATGGCTACTTCTCTCTCTCTCTCTCTCTCTCTCTCTCTCTCTCTCTCTCTCTCTCTCTCTCTCTCCTGTCGCTGCTCTTGTGAAAGGCCCATTGATAAGGGTACTGAATGCCAGCCCTGGCCACAGGCTGTCTTGGCACACCTAGTCACATTGCCTAGCCGGCCCTAGTCTTAGAGAAGCAATGCATCCATCATGCTTTGGAAAATCTCATGAATAATTCTGCTGCCTACGGCATATCATGCATCCTGCATATTAATATACTAGAAATAGCAGCTAAAAGTGGGTTTCTGGCTTAAATGAAAGGCAGACGTCAGCTTTGTCTTTCTAGGAGTCGTTATTTACGTGGGATTGTTGTGAGGACTAAGTGTTGTGACAAAGATGTGGATTTGGAAAAGAACTTGTGGTAATCTAAGCACAGATCTAATCCCTTTTCCACTGGATGACATTTTAGGCTTAACGTGTTACTGCAGCTTACTCTGTAGAGTCAGCCTAATAGCTTAATCTGAGAAGGGATGATTGTCTGACTGATCTTTTGTCGTGAGTCAGCTGCACCTGCTCTCTCTGACCATCTGGGAGATCATGAGAGCAGTTACAGTCAAGACTGGCCATGTTTTTCCTTTGACAGTTCACATGTTTTCCCTCCAGGGTCTATTTGGAGTTCTTTCAGAAATGCTCTCCATTATGCATTTACTATGGCTGCAGTTGTTTGTTAATATGGTTGATAAATCAATACTGCATTCTAAAGCCTAGGCTGCAGACAAGGACTGTCCTATAAAGACTTTAGTAGCCATTGGTCACAATAAATGGAATAGACTAATTGTGGCCCTCTGCACTTAGAAATGTAAACCTGTTTTCACTGAAATTAAACCTCAACTGTGTAAAATGTTTTAGCTTCCTGGCTTCCTGGCCAGCATGCATGGGGGTCTGAAAGAGCGCGGTTCACTGTGTCTGCATAGCTCTGGTGGGTTTTTTATGTGTTGTTACTGGAGAGCCAGTTGAGCTCCTGAAAATGGTGCTCATTATTGCAGCCCACCTTAATCTTACATCACTTAATCTCAGATTAGGCTCATGTTTAACCCCCTCCTGTCCTTATATAAAGGCCAGGGCAACTATATCAGGGGCCAACATGGAACCTGTAGACACAACTTTCTGGTTTCCAGTTGGTCTTCTCATGCAGCCCCACAATGGCATGTTATCTGGGTTTAAACCCCAATTATCTCACACTACTTCTCTACTGTCCAAGACAGCAATGGGTACTTATGCCTGAATGTATTCATTAGAAGGTGTGTCCACAAACATTTGGACATATAGTCCAGATCATTTTTGTAGCACTAATATTCACTGTGCAAGATTACTGACCTGGCTTTTGCCAATGGCAGGAACTTGACAACCATGATCCCAGTCAGTTTACAGTGATCTCAATTGTCTCAATGATGGAAAGGAGTGGCCACTGTCCCTTTGGGAAAAGGCAGAGTCTGAGACCTTTTCAGAGCCTTATTGCTTTTATGGAACAGGGACTACCTCTCCAGCTCTCAACACCTTAGCAAAGAGGTTTAACAATGAGGTGGTTTTGAAAACATTTCACCCTGCTCATTAAAGGAAACAAGCAGCCTGGCATGTCTTGATGCAAGAGGGGCAAATCAAGTGTCGACCAGAGGAGGATGGGTTCCTCTCTTGAACCTTTCTTCCTCCTAACCTGAGGGAGCTTTTCCTTGATTTTCCTTCCTTGTCACTGTTTGCCCACTGGCTGCTCATTTGAGGTTTGGACCCAGATTTCTGTAAAGCCACTTTGTGAAAACTTCTTCTTGTAAAAATCGCTATATGAATACACTTTGATTGATTGATTGATTGATTGACTGATTGAAAGTCTCAGTGGCCTTTGGTGTACAACATGCATCAAGGCTGAAGAAAGCAAGGCCACTTGATGCTCACTTGAGTCCAAGCATTACAAACAGACCTATATGCTTTGCAGGTTGTTAAGTAATTACGCCAAACCCAGCTATCAGTTCTGTCAGTGCTGTCATTACATTACCACATGTTTGAGCCCAAGGTCAGCTTTGTTTAACATCTTCATGGTTGTGGTTGCTTCTTCCAACTAGCTGAATCCACAGCAGGCCAGACTGTAAGCCCCTGTCCTCTCTTCAATAATACTGAATCCATCCACTTGGAGTAGAGACTGCTGTTTCCAGTTGTTCTGGTTAGCTTCTGTGCATTCTCCAGATCCCTGACGTGTGATCCAATCTCAATGTTCTCATTCGCCTCTGACAACACTGCCCTGCTGGAATGTAAATGTACCTGGGCTGTCTATCAAGTCATTTAAGCAGTTTAGTTTAAATAGCGGTACGTAAAGTGGGAAGTAATTGGGAATGTCCGTACTTTCCCTCATCTGCGCTAATAGTAGCATTGTTCAGAAGTGTGCAAGAAGTGGGGAGAAAGCCAGATCATTTACTCTGAACACAAGTCACATTTCTTTTTGGCTATTTAGTGAGTTCTACCTCTGCTACACTCCTTCACTCCAGGAAGAAAATTCTAATTGCAAAGTTACACCCTGGGGCAGGCAGTGGAGGCAAATAGAGGAACAGGAGAGATTGGATCACACGTCAGGGATCTGGAGAATGCACAGAAGCTCACCAGAACAACTGGAAACAGCAGTCTCTCCTCCAAGTCAATGTATTCAGTATTATTGTGGAGAGGATAGGGTTTAGAGGTAGCTATATATATATATATATATATATATATATATATATATATATATATATATATATATATATATATATATATATATATATATATATTATAATTATCTAATATACTATATTTTCATACTTTAAGTAGTATGCATCATCATGGAAACCATATGGTTCTGTTCTTCTGGACACCATGCCTAACGTAAGGCATGGGCTAACGGGCTATAAAATCCCCCGGCATTGAGCTGTGAGCTGTGGAACTTTGTTCTCTGAAACGATGGTGCTCCATCCATTCATTTTTGGGAGGGATGAGTTGGGGTGTCTGGAAAAATGAGCTAGGGTACTGGTCATCCAACACCCTGACCTCACTAATGCTATTGTTATCCTCACAGGAATGATCCAGAATGTAGTAGAAAGTCTTCCCTGGACAGTAGAGTCAGTAACTTCAACGAAAAACCGATAAACTGAAATCGCCTTGATTTCAGATATCAGGTGTCCCAATACATCTGTCCACTTAGTGTGTTGGCGGTGTTGAGACAGCTGCAGATGTAAGTAGGTACCAGAGAGATTGATGGTATTTAAACTGCTAGCTTTCCTTCTACTAGTTTTCCCATCAGGAATTTTGGAACAGTTTAGGAAATCGTGTTAAATATTTGCACACTGAAAGCTGGAAGTCCTCAGGCAGATTCTTGTCAGCACCATCAGCGGTAAAGTTGTAATTAATTGATCCTGCGATTTAAGTATTTTGAAAGCTTAGCACTTGCTTAGGCATGCACTGGTAGCGTATGGAAGACAGTTACGAAATAGGATAATGGCCAATCCTGTAGATCACAGATTTGTGTTTTCAAAACACTTTATATAACAGACTTTCTGATGATAAACCTAATGATACTTAACATCCTATGCATCACATAATTTGTCCACAGTATAATTATCTTAAGTTAATATACACCAAGTGGACCAAAGTATTTGTTCATTCATTATTTTGAAATCAAGGGGATTAGCAGCTTCCTCCTTAATTGAGTAACTGGTCTCTATTGTCCAGGGAGGTCTACTTGATTCCGTAGTATTGCTGTAAGAATTTGATTGATTTGATTTGATTTAAGCACAAGAGCATTAATAAGGTCTGAATGTTGTATCGCCACCACCCTACGCCTTCCTCAAATCATCCCAAAAGTAACGGATGGAGTACCAGCATTCCAGGGAACATAACACTGCTCCACATGCTCAACCCACCAAGCAAACACCTGATTTCTAGGCATGAAAAAGCAGTATAGGTTCATTGGCAGTGTGTGTGCATTCAGAAAATGTGAATATCATTTAATATTCATATTAATATAATATATAATTCACATATTAATATAATATTTTTAATTTAATTCAAAAGGGAAACTGTCATATATTTTGTATTCATTACATCAACCTTGACATTTAAAGCCATTATTTATGTTGATTTGTATGTGATTCATACTTTATTCAAACTCAAATTACATTATAATGGTAAAATGGTAATATCATTTAAATGTTATGAATATAATATAAATTAGTTTACCTTTTTGAATGAAAATCACAATATTTCTATTTTTTCAACACAGTCTCATATCAGTACATCTTTAGGGCACAGAGATGTAATGTGTGATTAATGTATTGTTAATAACAATCAATAAAAACTGTACAGTCAGAGGTAAGATTGAACCACAGGACTGAAGCGCATATACTGCAGATAAATCTGCTTAATGACCATAATCATGGCTAAGATACAGACCAGTTTCCAGAAAACCCATTTACTTCTATTTAACTGTTATTTTATTCTGATCTGATCTAAAGACTGCCACCCACCCTGGTCGTCACTGGCTGCAGACTGTGTTTGTCTGACTTACTAAGTGCTCTGATGAGTCATATGATGAGGTGTTTCATTTATATCAGACTGTGTTTCAATGTAATCGTCTCTTTGTTGTTACATTAGATGAGTAGACTGCTTCTAAGGTGCATCTGCAAACAATTCAGTGAGCAATAAGTATCTTCTAACCACTACCATATTGCTGCTCTGAGGCACGGCTCATACTTCACAGTAATATCCTCTCTCTCTCTCTCTCTCTCTCTCTCTCTCGCCTCTCTCGCTCTCTCTCTCTTCTTCGCTCTCGCCTCTCTGCTCTCTCTCGCCTCTCTGCCCTCTCTCTACTCTCTCTCTCCTCTCTCTCCAATATCTATCTAGCTACTCCATTTCCTCCCCTCTTTCTTTTTGGGTGTTTTTCTCAAATGGTGCTTCCTGAAACAAAGATAGAACCAGATTGCTGTTTTTCTTCCTCTGGTGTGTGTGTGTGTGTGTGTGTGTGTGTTTGTTTGTTTGTGTGTGTGTGTGTGTGTGTGTGAGGGGGCTGTGGGGATGAGTCTGGGTCATGGTACACCCTTGTCTCCAACCTAAACCACAGGAAAGAAACCCAAAGCCCATGACAAGCAGCTATTGATCTCACTCACATATACACACATTGGTCTTATTGCAGTGTGCTCTGCGTATCCCGAAAGTGGTATGAACTTATCTGTGTGGCAGAGTGGAAAATTCAGTCCACAGAGAGAGAATTGGCGGGGGTGGGGGGGGGGGACAGAGAGAGGATGGGAGAGGGGAAGGGGGTGGAAGGATTAAGGGTTGGGGAATGTCACTGGTGTAGCACAGTTAGTGTGTGGGTGGAAGGAACATTTCCGCCATGGGGCAAAAAAAGATCCCCGTTTCCTGCAGGGGGTTGGGGGGGTTGGGAGGGGGGGATTGTGGTGGCAGTGCTGGGTGACCTGTCCCAGTGTAGGAAGGGCTAGGCCAGACAACAGGGACACTACTTCCAGTAACCCCATCGCAGTAGCTCTCATGTTTACAAGCTCATCAGCACCATGTGTTTCCCCCAACCTGCATACGTATGTATGTGTGTACGCCTTCCCGGAACCATAGTGATGAAACTGAAAGAGTCAGAGTGGACTGAGGCTTCAGCTGAAGTGTTGGCAGATTGGCAAATCATGTAGCTCCAACAAGGACCTGTCAAGCTGATGATTCACTCTATACACACTGTACACTGGCCACCTGGTGAGAAGATTCAGGATGTGACCAAAATCAATCCCTATTCCCTCATTAGTGTTATACTGTATAAGAAGAAACTGAGTTAAACTCCGTTTGATTCAAACTCATGATCTCCTGAAAGTAAAACCATACCCTAGTTACATAACCTGTGGAGCCAATGAGGAGTCAAATATTATCCACTCCTGTTTTAAACCTCTAACCACATGACCTTCTTCCACTGCTTCAGAGTCTAATTTTTATGCTCCCTAGAAAATTGAATACAGAACCATTACTGAAAGTGAAAGAAGCATGTGATGTGAGGCAGTAGAGTAATGTTACAGGATTTTACACTTAGATGGTTACACAGTATTACACAGTTCTGGCAAGAGTTTCCCTGCCTGCTTCACCAGAGTTACACAGTGCAGTTAGCAGTGTTCTAAGCTTGTAGTAGCAATGATAAAGATGCTGTTCTCGCTGTTACAGTTAGTGGAGCATCAACAGGATTCTAAATCTGATATTTTGAATGTCTGAAGCTGATCATTTAAACGCTTTAAATGAAGTGCTTTAATAATAAACAGCTCATTTTAAAGCATAGTAATCTAGAAAAAGGTAGTATTGTGTCTCTGCCCAAAATAAATAAAATATTAATGTATACATGTGACTGGTAAGATTGTAAACTTTGAAATGACAGTTGCATACTTTCAGGAACATCATCGATTTTGTATCATTTATCCTTGTTTACAAATGTCCTAGATCCTTCCAGGACAGCAGAAGCTTCACCCTGGGAAATATGACAAAATCTTGCTAGCTGACATGGGAATTTTCCACTGTTGATATCTCTTGATTGTGCTTTTACGTCTTCTGTGCCTTTTCAGAAGGAGTATATTTACTTGTGTTCATTTTTGTCTTGACTTGCTGTTCTTTTCAATGGCTGTTTCTCCCTGGTGGGTTTGTGGTTCCTGTTTACGCTGGCAACATGACAAAAAGAGGAGTATAATAATTACAGGCTAAAGAGAGATGGGGGTGCTGGTTGAGAGAAACAGATAAATGAGGATAATTAGAGAGTTTATTTGAGGGAAGAGAAGCTGTGTTCACTGCTGTCCACTGCAGTTCAGTGAAGGACATTGCAATGGGATAAACACTATGAAAGCCCTTCAGTTGAAGGAGTGCTAAGTGGTGGTGTGTGTGACACCACAGAGCCTTGTGTATTTTCATCTTGGCTTCTACTACAGGTTTTTGCTTAATGCTGATGTATTTGAAACTCTACGTACTGCTGGGAGGATGAAAAGAGCTCACAGTGTGTTATGCTTGTTATCAATGTGTGGAAAGTGAAAATGTGGTCTAGGAATGTCAGAATTATTTGAATTTGAAAAGTTGTTGAGTGTGAGTGAGGTGGAGAGTGCTTTATGCTTGTGGGAGTATTTGGAGGTACAGTTGAATGTAGAGCACACTTATTATAGTCTAATTTGTTTTGCATATTTGATATATTGACATATTTTAATCTATTCTACACACTGCTATTGTAAATACACAGAAAAAACATCGCCACAGTTTAATCAAACCTTTCACAGTGAGACAAATGTGAGTCAGTAGTTTAAGCTCTCAGTTTGAATGTATTTGACACTATGTTTGTTTACTTAAGTGACTTTTATTTTGACACCATCTGTTTGTCTTTTTAATTAATTTTTTTGACACAATCTGTTTGTTGTTTGTATTAGTCTGTTAAGTCATATCTGTTCACTTGGTGGTCATCTTTGTAAAATCACTGGGCAGTTTTTTTTTTCCAGTCACATGAAACCTGGCTCTGATCTCTGTGAATGGGTAGAGACCAAAATTGTAGAAACTGAAAGTCAGAGTATCACTGCAAGATCATATTTTAAATCAATGATGAAATCTGGGGGTGAAACACTCACTAGCCCCTCACTCAAGATGTAGTCAGCAAGCCGATTGGCTCTTTTTGTGGGACTTATACATAAAGGGATGTTAAGAACTCCAAATCATATTTCAGCTAGTGACCAGTCTCCTCATATATATTGTCTATGGTTTTAGTCATTTTTATTTTGGCACAGTCTATTGTTTGACTGTCTAAAGCTTTATATAAAAATTGATTTTCTGAAATTAATTAAAGAATTTAATTAATTGAAGAATTTATAATTCTTCAGGGTAGAAGCCACCTTATTTATTGTTTGTTTGTTTTGGAAATTCCTACATAAGTTTCAACTTATTTGAATCCCTGATTGCTTTTGACTGGTACTATATTACAACCTACAACATCACATAGTTTTGTGAGGTCATAACCCCATATTCAATCTCAAGGGGACCTTTCCAGGACTCCAGTCACAGAACAACAGTGCTTAGTTCTGCCCTTGCTTTTATCAACCATTACAAGCAGAGGAATGTACTCTGTTTCTGGTTAAGAAAAGACTCCTTAGTAGAAACATGTTTGAGAGTTTGGATGGTGATATACATCACTATAAATGTAGAGACATCAGGAGTTATACAGATTTATATTCTACTCAAATTCAATTGTGTAATTACATATTAATTTTATTATTTAATAACATCTTCAGTTTTCAGTTCACAAGCCGCATGGGCAGGTTCAACCTCTCTCTGTCAAACCTTTTTCTATTTGTTTTGATGTGAAGAAATAATAACTTTGAAAAAGTACTCCATTAATCCCAATCACTCTTGACTTTTCATAATTACTGTGATTTTAAACATGTTTTTACTGCTGTTTAATATCCAGGATTCTAAAAAGCCTACACCATGTAAGGATACCAAGCAATACTATACTTGCATACACTATATGGGCAAAGATATGAGATGCCTGTTCATTCACTGTCTGCAGAAATCAAGGCTATTAAAACAGGTTTATCCTGAAATTGAAATTGTAAAGAGTTAAGACTGTGTAACAGTTTTGGAATTGACTCTTTTTAGAGAATGTATAGTTTTCTTTTGAATTAAGAGTGTTTGAAGTTCACTGTTCACTTTTGAAGTTCACCAAACTTATTGAACTATGCAAAGTTCTGCAGTTTGTTTTCATGATGCCTGACTTAAATTTATGATGCATTCACCAAGACCAGTTATTATTATCATTACAAAGCATTTTTTGTTTTTCTTTAAAAAGCCTATACAGGTTAAAAAATAAACTCTCCTCTGTATATTCAAGGGCAGCATAGTGGCACTGCAGGTAGTGTGTGTGTTGCACAGCTCAAGGGGGTTTCTTCTGGGCACTCCTCCCGCTTCCTAAAAATACACATGGTAGATGAATTGGCCATGCTGTGTGTGTGTGTGTGGGGGGTGGCGGGGGGGGGTTCACGGGGCACATCCCCTGTCCAGGTGGTATTCCTTCCTTGTGCCCAATGATTCCAGGTAGAGTCTGTACATTCTGTGATTCAGGTTGAAGCGGATGAATTGGTATGAATTTTGTAATTCACATTTTTGACTGTTTTTATTTGTTTTGTTTTGATTTATTTTGGTCTCTAAATGAGAAAATGTAGTACTGAATTATTTTATCTCTGGCATCTACTTAAGGTTAAATTGTGACAGAAGAACTTGTGAAAAGGGGTCTTATGTCACAGATTCTTCTGGGATCCATAGCTGTGAACTTGTGATAGTCATGCACTGATACATAGCTTGAGAAGCTATGCTCTCAACACCTGGTATTAAACTTTTAATGACCGCAACAGATTAAATATGCTCTTGGCAGCACTGTGACTTTGGAGATGATTAAGAAATGGTGAAATAATGGTGGAAAATCCCTTTGGGTCGAATACGGCAGTCTTTCCCCAGAGTGCTACATTCCACCCTGACTAATCTCACTAATGACACTGTTTACACCAGAAGCCATATCTGCCCTCCCTCTCCTCCCACGCTTCCTCCACTCCTCCGTCCTTCCCTCTCCTCCTCTCTCTGTCACTCGTCTCACTCTTCACGTTTTCCTTGCTGTACCCCATCCTTTCTCCCTCTACCCTCACCTGTACCTCTTCCTCTCACTCCTTGCTCCTATCTTGTCTGCCTTTCTTCATACACTGGTTAGACTCAAGCCTGTTTCCTGATTAATCTTGCCAGGCGTTTCCCCCTCTTTGGCACGGAACCAAATCCACAGGATTCCTTTGGTTCTTCTAAGTCATATCTGAAATACACACTATTTCAGTGGTTCGTACTGTGTATTTTTTTTTACAGTGGGCACAAAGTCAATCTTAAACTTGTCTGGCTTTTTATAATAGATTTTTATTTGCATTGTTAGTTTATACACTGATCAGCCATAGCACCACTTAAGACCACTGACAGGTGAAGGTGATAACATTAATTTTCTAGCATCAGTAGAGGTGTGAGATATGTATTAGACAGCAATGTGTTGAAGCATGAAAAATAGACAAGTGTAAGAATTTGAGACACTTTAACACAAGATAAAATCTGATGTTCTGGACAGTTGGGTTAGAACATCTCCAAAATATCAGGCTGGTCTAGTGGGATGTTCTCAGGATGCAGTTATCTTTTCCAAAAGAAAAAAACTCCTTGATGCTCATTGAGACCAAACCTCAGAAATGACAGGATTTTAAGGATCTGCTGCTAACATTAGTCTTGATGTCACAGGACTCCTTCAGAGGTCTTGTGAAGGCCATGCCTCAACAGGTTGATGCTGTTTTGGTGGTACAGGTGGCACAAGATTAAGCAGGTGGTTTTATAGAAAGTTATAGGCTGATTATTGTACTGTTGATGTACTAGTGTGTAGTCTTTAAAATGCTGGATATTATTACTCTAATAAAATCAAACATTTTATGGTGCAGAATAAAACAAAGACGTAAGTAACATAAAAGTAAACATTTTGGGCTGAGAAATAAGAATACTCACTAACAAAGTAACTTTTAAAACTTTGTTTTCATTTGATTTGAGGTTTGTATATGTATTTATTTCATTTGCAAATTATTATGTGGAGTACATTAGATCGAAGTTACTAAGTAAGATATGCTTTATGAAATCAGTCCTGTCTAGTTGAATATGATTGTTATGGATGCAATAATAAAGTAGAATGTAGTTGTATTTAATTTTAGGCTGAGCCAGACACTCAGGAAGCAAGTGAGATTTGTCTGGCTGGTGTGTCATATCAAAATGTGCCAGTGTTTACTTTAGATCACTTTATGAGCTGTCAGACAGAGGTTGAGCAGGGATGGAGACTGAGGCTTGTCTTAAATTGTCACAGAAACCAAGACTTAAAGGCAGAATTGCAGAAAACTCTGTCACAGTTAAACAGTTCAAAATGAAAGTTCTCTTACCCCAGTGGTTCTCAATT
The DNA here is from genome assembly GCA_034509495.1 of Acestrorhynchus altus. Classification (NCBI taxonomy): domain Eukaryota; kingdom Metazoa; phylum Chordata; class Actinopteri; order Characiformes; family Acestrorhynchidae; genus Acestrorhynchus; species Acestrorhynchus altus. The sequence continues at coordinate 11,494,870 of CM067518.1, forward strand.
CTGGTCCTTATTTTAGAGTTGTCCTGCTGTAACACACCTAGTTCATTAGTTAGTTCATTAGTTGGATCAGGTTTACTAGAATTAAGGAAAACTCTGCTGAACTGCTGATCATTTTGCACTGCGACTATGGGGCTAATGTTTGAGAAGCTTGTAACATAAAATTTAAAGGTGTCCTCTTAAGGTGCCCTTTGGTAATTGGCCCTGTAAGTTGTGAAGTATGACCTCAATGAGCATCAGTGAGCCGCAGGAGTCCATGACCCTATCAATGGTGCAGCAGTAGTCCTTCTTTGTAGCATGTTTGATAGGTACTGACAACTGCATACAACAAACAAGAGCTGCTTGATGTTTTGGAGATGTTCTGACTTGTCTAGCTATCAAAGTTTGGTTCTAGCCAAAGTGTTTCAGACAGAAACATCGTGTTGATGAAAGGGGGCACATGGAGAATGGACAGATTGGTTGGAACTGAAAGAAAGGCTACAGTTACTCTGCATACTATGCATAACTACTCTGTACAACTGTATTGAGAAGAAAAAAATCCCAGAATGAACAGCAAAATACCACAACAGGGTCTTCTCTTTCAGCCAGGCACAGAAAACTGAGGCTGCAGTGGGCACAGGCACACCAACACTGGACAGATGGAGAATGGAGAAATGGCTGGTCTGATGAATATTGATTTCTGCAGCCTTCTGCTGTTGTAATTTGACAGTAACAACATTCATCTGTGAACCTGTCAAGTCAAGTCAAGGTCAAGGCTTTTTTATTGTCATTACAACCGAGTACAGGTACACAGTGCAATGAAATTGCGTTCCTCCGGAACCAAGGTGCAACATGGAGCAGCAATGCAATAGGACGACATAAAGTGCAAACAGTACAATAAATACAATAAATACAGTGAACAAGAGACAGTTCAACAGACAGGACAGGACAGTACAATACCAAGTGGTACAAAGAAGTGAGATGAGTGGTGGGAATAAGGTGCAAGAGATATGTAACATACTGTACATCTAGATGTGCATGATAACAGCAGTTACTGAACGTGCTGAGTGAGTGGAAATCTCAGGCTTTGGTGCATTGTGTGTCTGGGACTGTGTTTTCTGTTGTGAGGGTTGACAGGGTGTTGTATGCCAGTAGACGCAGCTTAATGTGCTAGAAGTTATGAATACAGGCCATGTTCCTTTTGGATCCCTGCTTCAACAAGCCTGCTCTGTGTGAGAACATATAGAGGCAGTCTTACATTTGGCCCTAATAAATGTCCTTATATACATACCTCTTCCCTGTCCTAAATAAGTGTGTCTTAATGTCATATAAGCCAATGGAAATCTATTGGGACAATGACTGGTCTCAGTCACCCAATAAAACCCATAGAGAAAGAAGAGGGAGATGCGGAGGGGGAGAAAGAGCAAACTCCTGCAGGAAACGAGTGCGTAAGTGTTGGCCCAGGAGATGGAATCTGGCGTGTTTGTTCTGGCGTAATGCTCCCCTGCTGCAGGCCCCCCAACTCAGAGAGAAAGAGGGAGAAAAATGAGGGGGAAAAGTGAAGGCAGGAAAGCATTTCATGGGGGGGAGAGAAGTTTGAGTTTGTTGAGTTTGTAGTGTAGGAGATGGAGATGATAAAGAGAAAAGAGTAGACATAGAGATGAAGTCTAGAAAGAAGACAGAAAATGAGAATGGGAACATGAGGGAGGAAGAGAAGAAGAAAAGCACCAGTCAAGGGGATGAAGGTGGACGGCAGAGTGTGTGAGACAGGGGAAAAAGTAAATCAAAGCCAGTTGTAGCAGTGATTGGCAGTCAAGGAGGAGGAGGGAGGAATGGAAAGAACAGGAATGAATAGTGGGTACAAGAAAAAAAAACTTATGCCTGTGTTACTAAGCGTCTTGTTGGAAATAAATTAGGGCATTTTTGCCAGGGACCCAAAACGTTCCAGTTGATTCATTCATGTCAAGTCTCTGGGAGCAACATGGAGTCAAAATGAGTTTTGAGTTTTGAGTATCTGGGATGCATGTCTAGGACATGAGTCTTGTGTCACTAGGGTGTAAGTACTAGTTAAATCCCGGCTCTCTAAGGTGGAGTCTGAGTTAACACTTGAGCTGCTTGAGCTGCTCTGATTTGAGTCTCCAGGGCTCAAATTCAAGTTGAGCCTTGAGTCTTCGGAGTCTCTTCATTTCTTTAGGTCTGTGGATGTGAATTAGAGTCAGATGTTGAGTCTCTGGAGTGGAAGTACTAGTCAAGACTTGATTTCATAGAATGTGGGTCTGAACTGAATCTCTGAGGTTTGAATCCAAGTTAAGTGTTGAGTCAAGTCCAGGTTAAGTCTTGAGTCTATGAGTCTATAAGTCTATACCAAGTCTCTAATGATTTCAATCAATCCAAATTTATTTGTATAGCACTTTTTACAACTGATTTTGTCACAGAGCAGCTATGAAACAGATAGCTGATATCAAATTTAAAAAATGTAAAGGTGACACATGAACACATGAACACAGGATAAAGACATTTAACTCCCGTGAGCAAACCAAAGGGCAACAGTGGCAAGGAAAAACTACCTTGGAGCTTGGGACCCATCCTCCTCTGGTCAAACTACTTATACATAGTTAGTTAAGGGACAATGGACCCCCACACATCTGCTGTAATACTCAGGTTTACTGAAGTAATGATAGGTTGATGGTGGACATAATAGTAACAGTAGCAACTAATTAGAGTCTGTGTAAACCTACACATAGTCAGTGACGGCAGGTGGGCAACAAGTCCAGGGCAGCGTGGGAATCTATTCCAGGTCCAGTAGCTAGAAAGTGGCAGGGGTGCTCAGGGGCCTTCTCAGATGGGTCAGGGGAGCTCAGGGTTAGCATTTCATCAGTCGGTGGGTCATCATAAACTCGTAAAAGAAAGAGAGATGTAATTAGTTTGGTGTTTAGAGGACAGAGAATGTAAACATTACCAGAGTGTGGCGAGTGACTCCGGCAGATCTGACTATAACAGCCAAACTGAGGAGAGAACCTGAAGGGCACATAAACATGGGAGCATCCTAAGACATTGGCGTCTAACTGCTCCACCATCACAAATCTGAGTGAGAGTCTGATGGCAGCACCAACATCCCAGTTTACCATAAATCCCTACGTCCATGAACCCTCAGATCTGCAGCCTGTAACTAAGCTAAGACATTAAGGACCAAATGCTTCACTGAACAAGTAAGTTTTCAGCCTAAACTTGAAGACTGAGTCTGTGTCTGAGTCCCAAACATTATCTGGAAGGTTATTCCAGAGCTGGGGGGCTTTGTAAGAATAGGCTCTTCCCCCTGCTGAGGAAAACTAGGAAGGTTTGAGTACAAGTTGAGTGTTTGGTGTGGGAATCTGAAATAAATCTTGTGTTTCTGGGGTGCTAGTTAGTTTCCCAGAGGTGCAATTCCTAGTTGAGTCTGGGACTGGGTCTTGTCTCAGGAGTCCAAGTTCATTTTGAGTCTTGAGTCTCTCTGGTGTAAGTTCTAATTGAGTCTCGTCTCTGGGTTGTGAGTTCTAATCTTGAGTTGCTTAATATTTTCCATTTTAGTCAGAGGGTAAAGAAAAGGGAGTGAAAAAAGGAGTAGGACAGAGTAGTGCTGAATGGCTGCTGAAAGTTATTTATTAGGAAGGACTTAGATAGAGTGTGAAGTGTTTGGTATGCCATGTACTAATGACTTTAACATCTTTTATACATGTTAGAAGTAGTTACATATCTCTTCTGTATTTTTGGCATGAGCTGCTTTAGCAAGGACCTACATTTCAACCTTGGCAGTGGCAATGTAATGTTCACACTGGTTTTGGAAGAGCTGTCTGAGCAGTATTTTATCTTCACTCGTTCTTTAAAAAAATAGTCTTGTCAACTAGTTTTGTCAACATGAATCTTTTTTTTCTTCCTCAAAACACTTGGGAAAGCAAGCAAAGCTCGGGGTGCCTAAAACCTTTGACTGGCAGTGTGTGTGTGCATGCACAGGGAAGACAACTGAAAATACTGGAATGAAATTTTACCCCCTTCTCTTCAGATGTGACCGCAGCCTTTTAGCCAAGAGCTGATGGAACTTAATATTATAATAGGAGCCCACCTAGCAACACATACACAAACATACTGCACACACACTCACACACATTTGCTCATTGGCACATCCCATTGACTTTTTCTCATCCTGACAAATGTTACTTTTTCCTTTTCTTGAACACTCCTTTTTTCCCTTTCTTTTTTTCTTCATTTTTAAAGGTCTCTGTGATACTGAGTAAAATACAGTGTTCAGTAAATATGTTGAATATCAACATGATATGAGTAGTGAAAAATGATGAGTATGTCTGTCCGTGTAAGATAAACAGAAATTAGTCTAATCTATGGGGTGAAAATCAGAGTCTAGTCTTGAATCTCATGAGTGCAAGTCTGAGTTGAGTCTTGAGTGTCTGGGGTTCGAGTCTCAATCTAGTCTTGAATCTCTTATATGTTGAGTCAAGCTTCAAAACTTTGGGGAACGAGTCTGAGTTGAGTCTTGAATTTCTGGAGTTAAATCGCCGAATCTCTGATCAAAACTTGAGTAATACTAGTCAAGAGACTCCTAATTGAGTCCCATGTTTGTGGAGTCTGAGCCCTGGTTGAGTCTTGTCTCTGGTGTTGTCAAGGTAGCAATGTGAGAAGTGATACATTTTGATTACTTGGCACAGCTCCAAAAGTCTGATTCCGTCTGTGTATGTATTGTAATTGGGTCCATTCTGTCTTTGCAGCCATTAAAATAATTAAAATTATGATTTATAGTTCACTTTAATAGGACAGGGTTCTGTGTAGTAAAGGTAAAGACAAATGTTCTTTTCCCTCTTAATGAATTTCTATTTATGACCCTCGACACAAGACTTTCTACCAATTCAAGGCACAATTTAATTCGATAAAGAGCAATTTAGAGAGTCAGATGCTTTTATGTGTTGGTATGATTCTATGGAGAACCGTACATACACACCACACACACACACACACACACTCTTTTTCTCTTTCTTTTTCTCTCTCTCTTACAAATATACAGTATGCCAACAAAAATAATAAATTGTGTGATTCACAATAACTCAGGCAAGGGTACTTAGATGTCTCATATCAGTAAACTACACAATCTGATAACCTCACACACACTGACCAAGGCCAGTGCAGTACGATCTCTCAGCCTCAGCCCTTTTCCTGTGGCCAAACAAACAGGGTAGGACTGGTTTGGAGAGCGGATGTGCCGGGGGGACAGACCTTTTGCAGTGGGACGTTACGTAAGCACACAAAAACCTCCCATCACACTGCCTGACGTAGACCAGTGCCATTCTGGTACATTTCTTTCCGAAGGGACGATCAGAGCTCACCCCCCTTTCTAGTGCTCAGGGGAGTGTGGACATCATTCCTTATGTGTATGTAGAAATGCAGAGCAGCCTCTACTCTCAAGTGAAAGTGAAAGTACTGTTACTTTAAGTCCTGATTTGAGGAGAAAAGGGAGTTACCTTTAGAACTGCACTGGAACATCTTCCTACATCCAGCATCTGCATCTGGAGCAGCATCTGGAGAGGATCTAAAGTTTACTGAGCACTTTTAATTAAAATACAAATAAAGTTGACAAGTGACAAGTGTGAGAAATAGGGTTGGGCGACGTGACAATATTTTATCATGGATGTGATGCATAGTATACTTCTCTGAGGATATCATGGATATGGTCAGTTCTTAAAGAACTCTGACCAGGTTTGTTTTCTTTACACAGTGTAATTAGTCCTGTTTAACTGGATATAATGCAGCACATTCTGAATGTAAATCTCTGTACTCAGTACGGGAGAGGGTTTTTGAAGAATATGCTGATTACGCATTTTGTCTGCTTGTCAAAATATCATGAAAAAAATTGTGTATATATCACCCACCCCTAGTGAGTAATAACCAAGCTGAACCAGCATAACAAAATCTATAAAATACAGGCAAAAGGAAGTGTTAAATTAATTAATTGTTAGTGTCTTTATAAATTAAAAATGTATATATATATATATATATATATATATATATATATATATATATATATATATATACATAAATACATTTATAAATTATATTTCCTCATGATTAAAATGTTCAACTGCAAGTAAAAGTGTTTTAGGGTCTATGTTGTATAGTTTTACAAGCTATTTCTGTTACTGCGCCTGTAAAAGAGTAGAGTCAGATTGTGCAGGATGTTTTACACACATTACGTACTAAAAGATATACCCTGCGTGACTGTTGTCTGACAAAAACCTTGTATAACAATTTTTGCTATTTTCAGTTTTTGACATAGTTTGACAGTTGATTAATATGACATGATGAGTGGTCCAACAGAAATGCTCCAAAATGATTGAAAGTTAATAAGCTTTTTCAATCTGCTGTAAAGTTGCTGTTTTCCTCCCTTTCTGTTTCAGATTGCTTTGTGGGGAAAATGTTGTCCATCATAACCACATTTAAAACCAGTCAGTTCCGAGTATGCGTCATGGATATCTGAACGCACTAACTTTGACAATTTGTTTGTATTACATGCTTAACTGCCTTATCTATACTTAACTACTTATTATTAGTAATTAGTACGCAGTTGGGACACAGCCTATGATAAATGAGCTCTGTTATGATTGGTTGTCCTGTATTGTGGTCCCCATTTGCCGAACTAACCACTTCCACTCTTCTGGGAAAGATGTTGGAGTGTGTCTCTGGGAATTTTTGCTTGTTCATTCATTCTCTCATTTTTTTTTTTTGGACACTGGTGATGGACAAGAGGGCCTGGCTCACAAACTCTGTTCTAGTTCATCCTAAAGTGTTATATGGGGTCTCTGTGTGAGCCAGTCCAACTCAGCCAAGCATGCCTTAGTGCATTGAGACACAATCTTACTGGAACAGGATGGGGTCTTCCCCAGACTGTTTCCACAAGGCTGGAAGGTACGGTTGTCCAAATTGTATTGGTCTGCTTAAGCATTAAGATTCCCCTTCACTGGATCTAAAAGGCCGATCCCTGAAAAACAACCCCATAGCATTATTCCTCCTCTACGTATCTTAACAACTGCTATAATGTAGCCAAGCAGGTAAAATTCACCAGTCCAGAGTAGAGAAGAGTAGAGATGAGTGATGCCTCAACCCACAGAACATTTTCAATTTTCCAGAGTCCAGTGGTGGCGTGCTTTACACCTCTCAGTCTGGTCAATAGCATTGTTTTTGGAAATGTCATGGAAATCCATGCCATGAAACTGCCAATACTCAGTTTTTATGCTGATGTTAATGCCAGAGGAGGTTTAGCATTATTGAGACAGCAGAGCATTGGAGACTTTTATGCACTATGCACCTCAGTATACTCTGCGACCTGCCACTGTAACTTTTATGGTCTGAAACTTTAATCCTGATTTGCTGTGATTCCTTAACATTTCTTTTCAATAACACCACTCAGTTGATTGTGGAACATCTAAGAGGGAAGACATTTCACCAGCTGACTCATTGCATTGGTGGCATCCTATTACAGTACCACGCTGGAATTCAGTGAGCTCTTTAGAACCATCCATTCTTTCACTCATGTTTGTATGAAGGCAGACTACATGGATACGTGCTTGATTTTATCTGTTGCAATGGGACCGAATCAAACACCTGATTTCAATAAATAAGAGGTGTGTCCCAGTACTTTTGTCCATATAGTGGATGAAGGTTTTTCAAAGCTTAGTCTCCACATAGGGACTATATGGACTTATTTTCATAAAATGAGTCTTTAAATTGACTTGGATGTATTGAACTCTCTCACACACACATGCTGACTCTTTCACTCAGTCGTGGCCTTTTTAGAGATTTCCACTGTGAGTACAGCTAAAGCCAAAAATAACAACAGCCACAATTGCAGCAATAAATAATAACAATAATAATAATCAACAAATGAAAGTAAATATTTACAGTACCAGTCAAAAGTTTGGACAAATTTGGCTGAATGTATTAGAGATGACAGGATGCTAATTATTTATGGACAAAAGTATTGGAACACATGTTCATATTTTCTTTTATATCATGTCTACTTTCTTATGTTCAGGGAAGGCTTCTAGATTTTGGAACATTGCTGTGAGGATTTGAATGGTGGGGTCCATACAGTCCTGTAGGCTTGGAAACCTCAATATGCTCTATATATCCAATACTATTCAAATATACTGCATTCCAAAATGCTCTTTATAATCATAACTACTTTTAGAGGAAGTATTTGGCCTGTTGGTCATGTGTTTTTAAATACACACATCATTTCCATTCGGATTATACCATACAGGACAGATTCATTATTTTGTAAAGTTTTGTGTAGATGGGTTCAGATGTTTGACTGTTATTGTGTATATTTAGAAAATCCTCTCTGTAGCTATGTTGCTCTCTCTCTCTCTCTCTGTCAGAACCATGTGTGTGATGTCTCTCTCTCTTATCTGTCACTGTGAGGAAGTATTTCCTCTGCCCATCGCACCACTCCCTTCCCTTCATCCTGCTCACAAGAGGAGAGGAGAAGACAGGAGGACGGAGAGAGTGAGAGGATGGTGGCAGGGTTGTGTGTGTATATAGCTGATCATGATGTCTCTATGTGTTTGAGTCATGCTGTTCTGCATCGTTTCAGGTGCACTCAGCCTGCGTCCCGGCCCAGCCCTCCGACCTGGTGAGTCTGATTTTCTGTCTCTTCTCTTTTTTCTTCTCTTCTCTCTTCTCTTCTCTTCTCTTCTCTTCTCTTCTCTTCTCTTCTCTTCTCTTCTCTCTCTCAGAACACAGATCAGTTCCGTTTTCTGTGGATATATTTAATTACAGTATGGACACAGATTTGTTGAAGTGGTTGAAAAATATGTATTTTTTGCAAATTAGAGATTTAAGAAGAATTTTACAGATGAAATGCTGAGAAGCTTGGGATTGAGTATAATTACACAGAGTAGAGGTCACTGAGGCTATGATGACACAGTAGATACCTTCAGACCACCAGCCCAGTTCAGATTTTTGGCCTATCTACATTGTATCCAGCTTCATTTTTGGTAATGTGGACCATATGAAATCCAATATCAGAGAATGCTTAATTACATTAATGATGATAGAAATTCTAGACTACTTCACTATGCAGGATATGGCACTGAATCATATCACAAGGTAGATGTTATAATATTCCAAACCTTGGCTTGAGGAAACATTCTCTAACTGGACCTTATTGCATTTAAATGAAATACCCCTGCTGTAGAGGCTGTTTACACTTTGTATGAACATGCTTTTTGTGTTTTCTGGGATTGGTACACTTTCAGATTCCACTTGACTGCATAAAAGGATGCCAACACACCCATCACATACTGTAACTGAATTATAAATTGCATCACATTCCAAGTTCAACACAAGTGTAAAGGGAATGTGTTTTGAATATACAAAGTGCAAATTCATAAATGGCTCATTTTTCCTCAAATTCAGCTGGTCTGGCATTGTGTGCAGAATGATGGTATGACGTTTGCAAAAGACATGCCAGGCACAGCAGCTGCAAGACAGCCTTCAGGTTCATGGTCTGTTTTAAACAGTTTCTCTGATATTTGACAGCCTACAGTACAATGGTAGCACAAATGTCGATACTTTTTTAAGGTATGGTCAAATCTTGGACATATTTTAGTGAAAACAAAATAGAGACCAACTAACCTCCTGACATGAAACTGTTCTTCTATAAAAGTGATATTACATGTTTACAATCAACATTTCTAAAGCGTATACTGGTCTTCGTTATATGTAATATTCTTGTCATCAAAAGTTTTAAAGTAAATGTTTAGTTTTGCTGATGAGGGAAATTTCAATCAGTATGCAGTCAGATCATCAGTATGACTGATAATCAGCTCATGAAAATCATAAATCCAGAATATCAAAATCAAATACCAATGAATAAAAATAAAGCATATTACAAAATCTAAAAGATTTTTTAAAAGGGACAATTTTCTACTTATAAACAGTAAATGTCTTTAAACAGTTAAATTACAGGTCGTCATTCTGTTTCCACATTATCTTTAAAGAGCATTGCTTTGCAGTGCAGGGCCTTGAATCCTCCTGTTCTTCATACCTTTATGTCATCCAGGCCTATTTATTTCTCAGTAATTACAGTTTCAGAGCCATATGTTGAGGATGGCTCCTATTTAGCAACAGGAGGAGAGGGTCGCATGACCTGCAGGCTAGAGATACAGTCCTGAGCTGCTGGGGAATTTCACTTTTTCACCTCAGCCATTTTTCTTCCCAAATCTCTCTCCAAAGCCTTTTAGCATCCAATTAAAGTGCAGCCAGAAAAGAGACACATTCTTGACTAGTGGTCATGTTCATCTTCCCTATCTCTCCTCTCATCTATAGCAGCGCAGAGGAACCTCCTCCTCTAGACACATTCAGCATCTGGTAAGATTTCTCTCTCTCTCTCTCTCTCTCTCTCTCTCTCTCTCTCTCTCTCTTCTCACTCCGTTTAACTCAGTGCTTGAGGTAACAATACATTAAATCAAGAAAAAATAATGCAGTTCAGGGGTGACCGCAGTCATTTTTGCTGATCATGATATTTCCCATTTTGTTTACGTAATAAGGCGAGCCCTTTAATTTAAATGAGCCAGTTTGTTTTATTTTAAAACAGTGGTTTTATTTAATCCATTTAGGACATTTAAACATTCTATATTCCAAATGTAGTGTCTGAATATTCTTAAACAATCCACTTTTATTTTCTCTCAGAAAATAAATAGATATAATAGAAGAATAATACTAAATTGTGATGTAATTAACAACATAAGATTTAATTAATAACATCAAGATAAAATAAAATAGGTATACAGTGATTGGAAATGAATAAACCTAAATTACATCAATAAAACCAGAATTAAGAGATAAAAAAATATCAAAAAGGTAAAATATGTGACTATTGGTTATTGGTTAACCGTTAGGAAATGAATGTTAAAAAAAACGAATAAATAAAATTGAAAAAAAAAAATTACATCAAAGTAAGTTTTTGAAAAAAAAACGATCAATGATACTGAAGACTGAATCAGAATTAAACTGAAATAAAATAAAATAACAGAAATAAATTAATAAAAGAAACCTAATAATAAAAAATATATAAATCTATGAAAAATCACACAAATGAATAAAAAAATTATACAGACGGAGTAGCGGCAGTTAGAAATTAAAAGTCTAAAATGATTTAAAAGGGTGTTACACTTCTGTATTATCAAGTGGTCTTAAAATGACAATAATATTGTTTTTTGCAATAATTTCTGGGATAATATATCAAGAACAAACGTAGTTATTGTGACATGCCTGCAGTGAGCATCTGATTGCACAAGGTGGTTCACACATGGGAGTTCATTTCTGTTTGCCATCATTAAAAGTTTTCCTTTTATTTTTTGGGTGGAAGTTCTGTTAGATGTTTTGAAAAAGTGAGAAGGCAATCAGAAAGTGTTAACATCTAACTGATCACAGTAAAACATTCTTCTCCACTATTAAAAATGTGACAGTGAAGATCAGATCACATTGAGACAACCTTAGTTTCATCAGAAGTGTTTCAACAATTGAGAAAAAACTCAGAGAGGGTGGAGGACGCCATCCTCATGGGATCTTAGTGGCCATTCAGAATGACTCAGAAAGTGCTTTTAGAACCCACTGGTTTATGGAGGAATTGGAGATTCAGGAGTTGTTTTGAGTGTCCTCCAGTGTTAGTATAAACCTCCTGTCACTGACTGAATCTGCATGTTCAGCCTTTCAAAATGGCTTTTACAAGCGTTTCTCACTGACTCACTTAAGGGAATGCATGACTGACTGATGTAAGTATGAAAGCATGCCTGTGTACCAAATGTCCCCACCAAGCCAGGAAAACATGAGATAATGTTGTGGGGAGAATTGTTTTTCTACACTGTTATTTATAAAACAGGGAACAAATGCCTTAATTCTTGTTTTGTTCTTAATTATGAGCTGCTCAGTGAATTCCCTATTGGCTGTTACAGTGTTGATGATGATTATGGTTATATTGTGATTTGATTTATATTATTCTTATGAATAGGCACCTTTTATGTCATTATGATAGATATACACTAGTAACACCCAAATAACCTCATGGGGTACCACAGAAACCACTTAGCAACACCTTAGAAACCACTTGAGACACTATTACAATAACTTGAAGTACCATAGCAACTGTCATTGCATTCGCTGAGCAACCACGTGGAGCATATTAGAGAGAAATACCTTTCAACCATTCTAACAGCCAACTGGAATACCATGGCAACAGTTCAGAAACACCTTAGCAACATCAATACAGCCAGTATGCAATGTCTTAACATCCAATCTGGCAGTCACCTGGCACACCATAGCAACTACAAAGAAACGCTTTAGCAACACCATAACACAAACTTGGCAACACCTTCATTCCAACCACTTGAATGACCATAGCAACCACATTAACAGCATAACAATTGTATTAAAGTGTGAACCACTTCACTTTTTGATTAGTGGAAAACTAAACATTCTGAGGGTGTAAACTAACAGACCTTACATTCACATTTACATTTTTGGCATTTAGCAGATGCCCTTTTCCAGAGTGACTAACAAAAGTGCTTTGCTGTTCACTCGGAATATCCTTAGCTAGAACACAAGGCTAGAATCTAGAGATTCCTCACGCTTAGGTCCTGCTGAACACAAACAACTTAAAAACTAACCTCAGTTCTTCCTTTCTCCCTCCAGGGCTCAACCAAGTCTCTGACCTACAACAAGCAGAGAAACACTCTACCCAGGTAAATCACCCACAGTGAGATTTTATCTTTGTCACAGCAGCAGACCTGAGTACTGCAGCTTTCAGACAGTTCCTTGTTACAGATATTCTTGATTAATGACTGAATCCCAGCATATTTTTATTTGATCGTAAATTTGGGGGGTTTTAACTCTGGGCTACAATGAAAGTTTGTCTGGCTAATCTCTGCTGGATTCAAGTGGGGATTAGACTGCAGGGATGTGTCAGAGCACTCAGCCATCTCTACTGGAACACACTGACAGTTGATCTGCTTCATATCAAACCTGGCTGAAGTTCTACTCCAGATTTGTGAAGTGAATGTATAGCAAATACATACATCAAATGTCTAACACTCTCTCCTCCTCTGGGTCTCTATTGTTCCCTCTCTCGCTTTCTCTATTAGAAGTTTCAGTGTGGACCGGGTGATGGATAGAGTGATGGAGCGGCAATATGACTTTGACCTCACCTACATCACTGAACGCATCATCTCCGTATTCTTCCCCCCTCTGCTGGAGGAGCAGCGCTATCGCCTCAACCTCAAAGAAGTGGCCTCCATGCTCAAGTCAAAACACCAGGACAAGTTTCTGGTAAATAATTCTGCTCAGAAAGGATTGACTTCTTATTTGCTTCAGAATCATTCACCAATTCATTTAGTGCAGGGGTGTCCAGTCTTATCCGTAAAGGGCCGGTGTGGCTGCAGGTTTTCTTTCTAAACAACTACTTGTGACACCTGATCTCACTTTTTTAATCAACGGGCCAGTTTTCAAACAACTGATCCATTTGGCTGGAATGAAAACCTGCAGCCACGATGGCCCTTTGTGGATAAGATTGGACACCCCTGATTTAGTGTTTCAAGAGCCCTTCAAGTTATGAGAACGTTTGAAGCATGCATGCATGCGTGTTGTGTGTGTTTGTGTGTGTTTGTGTGTGAAATTATTTTACCTCTTTCTGTCTGTTTTTTACTGATTAAATATGAATTAGAGAAGTAAATCTCTAAATTATTAGAGAACATGACTTTATCCCAGAGAATTCTAGAGTCATTAAAAGAGCACTGTACATCAGTGAGTTTATTATTGTTGTTCACAATCAGAAAAACAGCCAGAAATTGGTGGTGGTGTGTTATAATTTCTTATTTTTCATTCATCCATATTCACCTACATGCACACAAATATTGATAGGTATTTACAGTGCATCCAGAAAGTATTCAGTTTGTCCATATTGTTGTGTTACAGCCTTAATACACAATGGATTAAACTCGTTTTCCCCTCAAAATTCTACACACAATACCCCACGATGACAATGTGAGAAAAGTTTCATTGAAATATTTGCAGTCTATGACTGAAATGGACCACTATTTACATTTTAGGGGACTAATGAGTATCATTGAGTATCATACTATCAATGAGTATCATAATGATTGTCAGACATTTTCTTCAGAATTGAAAGATTTTGATGTTGAAGGCACTATAATCTCCCTATGTTCACTGCTAATTTATAGTAAACCTTGTAGATCAATATGAGCTAACTATGGACCAGAATGCAACTGTGAGTCTTGTTACTAAGCAGTACAGTGGATGTTAGAATTATGTTTATAAGCATCATAATCAAGGATTATTCCATGAACAGCACAGAGCTTTACTAACTTTAATTCAGAATTCAGTTTGTCTGTGTGTATGGTGTTTTAAACACAGCTCAGACATGCACGTGTTTGTTTATGTGAACAGTGCTGAGGTGTGTTGCTGATTAGAAAGTGTTTGAATTTATCAGTGTTTGTACACTAATTAGTAATCAAAATAGTCTATACCTATATAGTGCAATACTAATGTGGGAATACTGATCCATTTTGCTCACAGCCCTTAGTAACCCCATAACACACACTCGGAACCACGTTACCAAACACCTGAAATACACCTAGGAACACATTAGCAACACCAAAGCATCCACTTAGCAACACCTGGGACATTTTAGCAAATCAAAAATAGTAAATATTCTGTCTGACAATAAACCTTGTATATCCATTTTTACCTGTTTTCACTTTTTTGATATAAAGTGAGTCAGTTGTTACTTAAATTGTATCAAAATTCCATTCCATCCCCCTGAAAGTTAAGGTTCCTTCCTTCTCCTGTAAAGGTGATATATTAGTGATGCAACTTTTTTGTGTGACTAAATATACTCCTACATGCCTAAATACAGATCTGCATCCACACATAACCAAAGATAACCAGGATGAAGCAAAGAGAAAAGGAAAAAAGCTATAATTTATGCAAGTTTTGTTAATAAAAATTTACAACCAGTCACTCCGTTCTTTTGATCTGTATATGTGCGGAGCTGGGGGCTTCATGGGATTCACTGTGCTAAGTATCCCAATCTTATGGTTTATGATTTAACTGATAGATTCAGGATGGACTTGTGTTTTGAATTCTTTCAGAATCAGTTCACTGTGTTGATCTGTATGCTTGTTTATTATCTGCAGTTGTTCAACCTTTCAGAAAAAAGGCAGGACATCACTCGGCTTAACCCCAAGGTAGGGTGAGATATCATATGATGTGGGACATCACAGGCTTATTAAAAATCCTAGTCCTATAATTAATTGTGGTATTAATCAAAATTAAATGTGTATAATGTATATGTTCATGGTTTATTCCTCTTTCTGCTTTCTTTCTGTCAGGTCCATGACTTTGGCTGGCCTGACCTACATGCCCCACCACTGGACAAGATCTGTGCCATGTGTAAAGCCATGGAAACCTGGCTGAACTCTGACCCCCAGCATGTGGTGGTCCTGCACTGCAAGGTGAGAGGTCAGGAGTGCCTTTAGAGGGGTCACTTATGGTCATAGGAGTTCAGATACCAAATGCGAGTAGCTGTAGGCCTCCCTGTTTGCATTCAGTGTGGAAATCATTGCACTTCATTCAGCCAGGAGAGACAGCGACGAGGACACAGATCTAGTTTGGCTGTTGACACTAAACTCTGTATTTCCTTTTACTCATATGGAAAAAGTGACTACAGTTTCTTTAACTTTAGTAGATAATTCTGCAATATATATATAAAGATTGTGACATTTAAAATTTAAGGGACTAAACTAAATTCTTCCCCTCTTTCAAAGCTTGCAAATAACACCAATTTTTTCAAAGGGCAATAAAGGAAAGACGGGAGTCATCATCGCAGCCTACATGCACTACAGCAAGATATCAGCAGGGTAAGAGCCAAGAGTTTAGATCAACTTTAATATGTAATATTTATCTGGCCAAATATATTGGGATACCTGCTCATTCATTTTTTTTATTTCTGAAAATTATGAAAAAAATTTATCCTGCTTTGTTGGAATAACTGTCTCTACTGTTTCTGCTAGTATTTGAAGCATAGCTGTGATGATTTGGTTGCAATTAGTGATGAGCATTTGTGAGGTCAGGATGTGGCATGATCACCACTGCACCTCATCCCCAACTCCCCAACTCACCCCTCTCAAAAGTACTGGGTGGAGAACCATGACCTGATCATAACTACAAGAGACGTGGCACTGTTCTAATAACACGCCAAGTCATAAAAGCATAATGTTTAAGACAAAAACACAAAATCATAAATCTACAAAACAGAAAACTATATACAAAACGTACAATCCCTGATGTTTTTCTGTGCCCCCCCCCCCCCAAGTGGCCTACATAGTAAAGTAGTATGTCTTTACTACTTTACTAATTCCTACTTTGATTTTTATATTATATATTGCTTGAGTTCATAATTTCGTTTCACCAAGCTTCCCCTGCTGGGCTAAAGAGTGGAGACTGTTCACTTCTCCTTGTGCTCACTAGAATGTGTTCACTGCACAGGTTAATTCCACAGATGGGCCAGATTCCATCTGTGTCAAACACAAATTGGTTCTCTTTGTCTTTGTCAAAGAACATGTTTACTTGCTGACCTTTCTATGAACTCCAGACACTGCCAGTAGCTCACTTGATTTATTTTAAGGAAGGACTGATTAGATAAATTAGGATGTGGATATTAACTGTAAAAACTGGCTTTTTCAAATATTTAATTCTCACACTTCTGTTTTCATTAATGCAGAAGTGGAAATAATAGAGTTTAAAAGCATGCAGAGGATGTTGTAAACAGTGGCTGAGGCTACTGCCTGTTCCAGAAAATACCAGTAATTTGACCAAACTCCAGCCACTCAATCAAAAAACTCCAGCTGTAAAGTTCTGATCATCATTTTTAACAAGGTCAGCAATAATAACAGCCAAAGAGGAAAACATTTGACCAACAAAAACTGGAAGCCAATGCTGTTACCATGAATTTGTAGGATGGAGCTTTTGAAGGAGCACTGAAGGTAGAAACTGCATGTAAACATTGAAACCAAACTTTGCTTTGAATTATGGATATTCCATGTCCAGTAATTGGCCTATTTGTTGCATTGCATTGTGGGATTGTTATAGTGCATTGAAATTGTAGCAGTAGTGCACTATATAGTGATTAGGGCATCACTGTGGATTGTGTTTGGGATACAGTTATGGATTGTGTGACTGATTCATCTGATCATCAAGTGGTGTGTTTGATTTTGCAGAGCGGATCAGGCCCTCAGCACTCTGGCTATGAGGAAGTTCTGTGAGGATAAAGTGTCATCTTCTCTCCAGCCCTCACAGAATAGGTATGTTGTTTTATCTTTTAACATCTCCATCAGCAGTTTATCATCTCATTCTTGAATTTTTTATTTAATTTTTTTTCTTGATCTGATCTTGCACTTTTCCCACTGTGCAGGTATATATATTACTTTGGTGGGCTTCTGTCAGGGGCCATAAAGATGAACAGCAGTCCCCTCTTCCTTCATCAAGTCCTAATTCCCACCATCCCCAAGTTTCAGGCTGACGGAGGTAAGCATGCACTGGATCAACAAACGACTAGTTTGGTATGGGAGTTTTGTTATGGTGGTTGTTTATTTTAATAATTTGTTTATTTATAATTAAATACATGTAAATACACATATTTAATAAAGCAATACATGCAGTTAAAAAATGTGAAATTCATGTTCATAATTTCATTCAAAAAGGTAAACAGTCATGTTTCCTATTCATTACATATAAAGTGAAATTTTTGGTTGTTGCTTACTGGTGTATTGAGCCTAATTAATTCCATGTCATTCCCTGGAAGAGTTAACATGAGCTTGTCAGAGACCACTCCCAGGAAAAAACACACATGCGGGAACACACAAACAGAGCATGTTTATTTTTAATCTTTTTCAGCGGAGGAGAGAGATTCAGCCAGAGTTAGCACATTCCTCTCTCATTGTGCCTTGCTCTCTCACTGTTTACACCTCTCGCGCTCTCTGTTTTTGTTTCTCTCTGTCTCTCCACAGGTTATTTCCCATTCCTGAAGATCTATCAGTCCATGCAGCTGGTCTACACCTCAGGCATATAGTGAGTTCGAGTCTGTTCAAATCAAGCTACACGACATCTGAAAATATCCAGATATCAACTTCTTTGCCTTCTTTAGAAGTCCTGGAATGTAACATTGTATAGCTGAATATTGGGAGTTGAAGTACATGAAGTGACAAACCACGAACCTCAAAAACATTTGTTCCTCCTTCTAAAAAAAAAACAAAAACAGAGCTGGAAAATGGGCCAGTTCCAAAACCCCAAAACTTTTATATCACAACCCACAAACAAAAACATTTTGAGGCTAAACAGGAACTTCAGTTAAATATGGAAAATAGACTAAAAAGGAAAAATGTTCACTAATGCAAGGCCAAGGATTTGATTGCATTCAGCAACAAATGACGTCAGGATATTAGATGATTATAATCTCGCCTCATCCTCAACTATGTCTCTGTCATATAATTCTAACATAAAGGTGTAAATTCAGACACTTAAACAGGATAAAGTCAACACAGCAGTGCCAGTAATGGCAGCATGTACACTATAATGCCATAAGTACTGGGACACTTGATCATTAATTTCTTCTGAAATCAAGGATATTTTGATTTCAGGAGTTTCTCCTGCTTTTGTTGGAGTAACTCTCTCTACTGTTCTACTAGATTTTGGAGCATTGTTGTGAGGATTTGTTTGCATTTAATTACATTAGTTGCATCGCATTGTGATCCAGAAAATTCAACAAAAAATAGTTCCTGACACTTATGCTTGTGACTGAAAACAATCAAATCCTTACGACGATATTCCAACATTTAACATTATAGCCTGCTTAGAATAGCACAGAGAAGCAAACCTTTGACAGTGTATAAAAACCGAATTCCCAGAATGTGAGTGTACTTTAACGTGTGCATGTGTTCTGCAGTGATTTGCAGGGCTCAGTGGGAAGGAAGCTGTGTGTGACCATAGAGCCAGCTCTGCTGCTGAAAGGTGACATCATGGTGCGTGAGGCTCTCAGTCAAGCTCATCACAGCCAGTCTGTGCTGATAACTATTGTGCTGTAGCAGAGTTGGCTGTATGACTGCATTAGATCTTTCTCTGTCTGTAGGTGAAGTGTTATCACAGAAGGGTCCAGGCTGCTGAGAGGGACACTGTGTTTCGGCTGCAGTTCCACACCTGCACCATCCACGGAGTGCAGCTGTGGTTTGGAAAAGGAGAGCTTGATGAAGCTTGTTCAGGTACACTGATACCCTGGTGCCAGCAGCCGTAATCCTGTAAACGTTTAAACAATTTTGTTTATTTCTTAAACATTATTTCTTGAAAATGAATTTGCAGATCATTTGGATCTTTTCATTAAATAACGTGTTTGAGAATGAAGCACATTTTTTGGCTGCACCCATGTGGAGAAATGCAGAATTAATTTCTAATTAATATACTGTTTTATAGATATGTCACAATAGCAGAAATTTAGGATACCACAACAAAATAAAAACACTTAAATGAACATATTTCAGCATATTTTATTAGGAAAATCTCAGTTCATCACAGTTTATCAGACTAACTGTTCGGAATTCCAGATGTTTTGATAGTACCTTTATTTGCCTACAAATGACAAAGATTTAATAGGAGACAGTCACACATTCCAGATGTTATTTTTAGGAAAACAATGAGATATTAACAGCATATTACAGAATTTAGAATGTTTTGTTAAAAAATTGTTTTTGATATTTTATTCTGACATTTGATTTTGACATAAGCAAAGAGGTAGCCCTCCCTCTCTGTTTTCCCTTACATGGGAGAACATCTGTCACAGTGACTCGTCACATAGATATGTACAGTGGTGCCCGAAAGTTTGTGAACCCTTTAGAAACCTAAACACATATAAGACAAATATATTACACTTGAAAATGATCCAATATTACATATCTGTGATTGGCAAAAGTATGTGAACATATAGGATTAACAGATAATTTTAAGCTGACGTCAGGTGTTTTCAATCAATGGGAGAAAATCAGGTGTAAGTGGGTGCCCTTTTTATTTCAAGAACAGGGATCTGTCAAAGACTGAGCTTCACAACATGTTTGTGGAAGTGTATTGTGGTACAAAGGATTAATTGATTGAGCAAATAATTTTTAAGAATTTTTTTAACAAATTCTAAAAAAAATGGCAGGACTTCTGTCAGTGAGCTGAATCTCAAGTGAATTTGAATCATGCAGCAAGACAATGACTCTAAGCACTCAAGTTTGTCTACCAAATAAAGTTCATGTTTTGGAATCCGGTTTTGTTTCTGGATCTGGTTCCAGCAAACATGTCCGTTATTCTTTATTAATTTTTTTTTCTGTAATATTTAATATTTATTTATTTATTGCAAATCAAGTCAAATATTGCCACTATTTTTTTACAGCAACTTTTGGTTTGGATTGGTTTTGTTTTGTGGTTGTATATTTGTAACTGTTCTTATGATGAGGCTGCTAAATGGAGAGGAGTCCTTTGCTGTGCATTTCTCTGTGCCACATATTTATTATAATATTTAACAGTTTAGTGTTAGACAGCCTATTATTTAGCTGTCTGCTGTTGTTTTTGCTTGGCTAGTCCTGAAAAGCAGTAGGGTAGAGTTTTATGATATTGCTGTATCTGTAAAAACCAGACTCAGTCTTGCTGAGTGAGTGCACTTGCATTGGAACATTACAGGTAGCCTCCATACTGCACTGTGCTTAAACTATTAAGTGATAAAGTTGACAGACCATCTTGAACATTACAGACTGTTCTGATCGACATCTGGTTTTGGAGGATGGTAAAACATGTGAGAACCATTCACTATGAGTAAGATCCCTAGTCTACATCATGCTTCTTAGCTCATTTGGATATTACTCCATAATCCATTGAGTCCTGCAGTTAAGACCTGATTAGGTTAAGCTCAGGCCTCTTCCCACGGGATAACACCTGCCTATGATTGCTGGCTAACTTAGATGACATAAACCCTATGGATTCTCCATAGGCTTCCTTGCATAGCTGGGGAATGAGTTTAACAGCCTGTAAAGTGCTGGGAAAATTCCTAAGCTTTCATCATTGCTATAACGTAAGACCATTGTTGGATAGTTTATAGTGTAATGCAGCTCTAAATTGGTTGAGAATAGCTTGTACAGAACAGATCATGTATCTGAATTCCTCTCTTTACACTGAAATAATTGTCTTTCATTGGTTTCTGTAGATGACCGGTTTCCTCCTGATGCCACTGTGGAGTTTGTCTTCTCCTCTGGACCAGAGAAAATCAAAGGTCTTAGTTTGCTCATTTATAATCATTTGATTACACTGCATTTTATGGATGGTAGTGGAACAGTGTACTGATTTATTCATTTTATGTTCATGTAAAATACATAACAAGTAGCTGTAATCGAAGACCATTTGAAACTGTGTGCTATGAAGTAACAACTGGGTCGCTGGCAAATATATTCCTATTAAGTCTTAAATAGTATATATTTAAGAATCACACATCACACATCATTCTGCCTTACAGCTTTAATACTGCAGCTCTGTGTTCTGTAGTATATGAACACCTGTTACTGCTCTCAATTATGACTGTATATATGGTTTAGGTCGGGAATACCAGCGGAATGATCCAGCAGTCACAGTTGACTACAACACATCTGATCCGGTGGTACGCTGGGATTCTTATGAGAACTTTAACCAGAGACATCAGGACAGTCTAGAGGGTAAGAGAACCTATATTGTGGCCTGTTTGCATCCATAATAGAATAATATCCTGTATCTGCTCTGAAGAGACCTTTTTTAACCCCAAGTGTGTATGTGGGCCTATACCTAAATGTCTGAATCTCATCCTACATGATTCATAATTTTAATTAAGTGATTTTATTTATTCTCCTTCAAAGATATCGCACACACGCGAGGCCCTCTGGACGGCAGCCTGTATGCTCAAGTGAAAAAACGACGCGCTGCTGGAGCCTCCTCTCTCCCTTCTACCAATGGCAGCCCAGGCCGGAGCTCTGAAGAGAGGCCCAGTCAGCTTCTGTCAGTCAGCACTGACTCTGGACATTCTTCAGTCCCACCTGAACGACTGGAGGACCCACCCAGACCACCACCACCCACACAACAGGAGCGAGAGGAGTTAGATCGTTTGCTGGGAGGCATCGAGGGTGAGAGAGGTGTGAGAGATCGTGAGAGAGAGACAGCCATTTTGGATGATGGTGATTCCTTACCACCTGAACGAACAGGATCTCTGCATTTAGCTCGTTCTTGTTCATGTCGGGTGGGCTACAGATCACAGCGATGCACTGAGCCCGGCTGTGACCGCCTCCACCACTTAGCAGTACCCAATGGATACTGCCTAGAACGGTCCAATGCTGCAACCAATGGTCATGTGAACACACCATCCCCCATGCAACCACTGCTCGGGTTGTGCCAGCATCATAGTGCCCACCCTCATCAGTCTCTTCCACCTCCTGACCTGCTGTGGGACCGGCAGCAAGGGCCTCAGCACTACCTGCACCGGACATGCTCCGAGAGTGCATCCAGGCACCTATGCCCATACCCGTCGCAGGACCTCAGCCCTCACCCTCATAGTCTCTCTTCCAGTGGCCGGCTGCTCTGCAGGGCAGATGAATACATAACCTATCCCCAGCCCCACCACAACCACAACCATCCGCACCACCCCAAACCAGCTGGCTCGTACCACGACGTGATGCTGATGGACAACTTGCCCCCTCCTGGCTGTCCTTGTCGGGATTGCTGCCTGAGACGTGAGGAATTTCATGCCTTAAGGCTAGACAGAGGAGAGGGGCTCCATTGGGAGAGGGACGAGCTTCCCCGAGAAGGCGGCTTAAGGCGTGGCAGGGAGTCAGACATTCCAAGAGGAGCGGAGCTACACTGGGAGACAGGTTTACGGCGAGGTAGAGAGGCATCCCTCCACTGGGACAGGGACAGAGAGGCAGAGCTTCAATGGGAGAGAGAACGAGAGGCAGAGTATTGGCACAGAAGAGCCACAGTGTCACCCTATGGACCTCCAGGTCACGATGTGCCCACCTTCACTTTTGACCCACTGCCATCTGGGCACCCTGCATACCCCGAGCCCTCTAGGTCACACTCACATGCCCATTTGGACATAAAGTACAGCAGCAGCTCCAGTGGCTACCAGACACCCCACCAGGCCTGCCCGTGTTCACCCTATCAGCCCTCCCCCTCAGAGAGCCGAGGATATGCCTCGGGATACCAGTCTGACTCCACCTCTCCACTGCCTTCAAACTACTCATCCTGCTATAGCCCAGCGCACCACAACACCGCCCCACCTGACAGTCATACAGAGCCCCATCCACAGCACTACCCTGCAAGCACACACCCAGGTCAGATACAACTTGATACCTTCATCACAGATATTATGGATAAATCTTTGGACATTGTAAGAAATCATGTAGGTGCTGGTAAATATGTTCATGTTAAAGTGAGGATTCTGTAAGAAATCCAATTCACACAGTTCTCTTCTTAGTTTTACACTGAAGACTAATCAAGCAATCAAGCAATGGACACTTCAGTCTCTCCACTCAATATCATACGATATGCCTGATGAAATCAGCTTGCTGGTCCATTAATGTTTTCTAAATAATAGTTGGTTATGTTACGATCAAGTCTGCTTAAGATTACATAGCAAGTATGTACACACTGATTGTGAACTGTAGTCAGATTGGGATATGGCTGATTGTTTATGGTTGATTTGAATGAACCTATTCCAAGTCCACACTATGTGAGATGACTTAAACCAATCCAATGATGCTTTACTAAAAGGATTACAGGGAATAAGGTGATAAGTGTCATTTCCCTCTGGAATGAAAGTATTTCTGATACTTATTCTGATTCTGAAATGATTTGAGCAAGATTTGAAGTCGCAAAATATCTGACAGAGGGAACAATATCCATTAGAGCGAACAATAAGAAGTCCACAGCACAAGGGGGATGACATAAAGAAATAAGCATACGGTGGATGTTGTGTGGTGTTGTGCTGATAATGAGTCATGGGCACATTCAGTGTCACTAGAAAAATTCAATACGCAAGGGAGTGAAGATTTTGCTCCAACTAATAAAGCTTAAGGTTTATCTGGATTACATTTTAAAAAATATTACCCAAGCAACATTTAAAATCTGCAGTGCATGAACTGAATGTCTGTAAAGATTAGTGACAGACAGTGATTCATTAGGGCTGTGATAAAAAAAACTGACACTGTAACATTTGCAGAATTTTTTCTGTGATAAATTATTAAAAATATGGGTATTTTAATGGGATTTCATTCAAGTCCAGCATGTCATGATATTAATAATGTCTTCTGTTTATCCAAAATTGGAGTAAAATATAGAAAAATATAATCTGGTAGGTATGTAGTGAAATTTTGTTACAAGTCACCAGAAAGTTGGAGCATGACATGTTAGATTTAATTTGTCTTTGGTAATATTTCACATTCAGTGTGCACATTGCAATAACGATGCTTAACACTATATTGTGCAGTCTGACCGCTAGATTGTACTCTGTCTTTAGATTTGACTGTTCTGATTGGATCAAAAGTAGATTTTTCCTTTATTCAGGTTTTATGTAAATTGATGTTGTTCTATGAGTTTTGCAATTGCAATATATCCTCCTGCATACAGTATCACAGGACATCGCAATATAGTGTATCATAACAAATCTTGCCGATACACAGCCCTGATTTCCTTTGGTTCAATATTCATGCTGCTTGTGCTTTTAAAGGCCAAACTGCCATTTCAAATGATTTATTTGTTGTTAACTATATCAGCTCCAATGCTGTCTCAAAGACTAACATCTAAATTCAGACTAATCTGTCTTGACTGATCAGCTACATTGGAAGTGGAAAACCCAGTGTATATCTGCTCTTCTTCCAGATGGCCCTGGAGTTCCTGAGAACGTGGGTTGGCGGGACCATATTACCCATGGATCTTTGAGGCGACTGCATCGAGATGCACATGGTGCATGTTCCACACCTTCTGATATGTCTGGGCCACCAACCCCAGTCCACACCAGTAGTCCTCTGCACACACAAGAGAGGTGAGTGAGCTTTTAGCTTGAGGTTTATATTTAGTACAGTTAGATAAAAGAAATGGTTAAGAATCCTGTGATTTTTAAGTCAAGAGGTTCAAGTAATGTCAAGAATTCTCAGTAGTGCTCACTATATGCTGAGCTTTTGTATTCAGAGTCAATGCAATTCCTAAACCACTAAAAAAGCTGCTCAGAATGCTCTCTACAGTTCCTCGGTAGAACATGCTTTTTAGGGGAATTTGTGGGATTAAAGACAGATTGTGATTGAATTTGATGATTTCATGATCCATGTTTTTTAAATGTGATTGAAAGCAATATGCTTCATCTAACCTAATCTGGTTTGGGAGGAGCCGTGTCCTGTACCTTTAACACCTGCTCTATGTGACTCAACCAGGAGCCACTGAGAGTTATGTATGCCTCTATATTTTTAAGAATTGTACAAAAAATGACCAAGAACCTTCTTTAATGGAAATAAATAGCTGATACTGGATGTATATTTACAGCATAGTATGCTATATTCATGCTGGCAAGAAAAGAAAAGAGTTTGAAGAAAATAATAAACATCAAACTTGCCCTCTTTACTGTCTTACCTAATATTTACTTCCAAGTGTATGAAGCCAGATAAAATGAAACCTAATGAAGAGTAGCCTACAAGAGTTTGCAATTCTAACAATTAGCCTGCTAAGGAGAAATATCACTTTCCTTTGAGTAGGTATAAACACCAGCATCAGCCTGGCAGTGGTACACCAGGACCAGGATACAAACCAATGATCTAACCTGACTTATAATTGCAGTTCTAGTGTGAACATCCACGAGCAGGAGGCCCGATCTTCAGAGGTCAGCACAGATAGCACCGCTGCCCTTCCCCAGGACAGACCCTGCTCAGCTGTTCAACCTCCTCCCAAATCTGCTCAAGAACCTCAAGTAGAGAACACACCCTCAGAGCTTCCTGGATGCTGTGGATCCAATCCTCAGATGCACTGCTCCCCTTCTCGGCAGCTCTCCACACACTCCGCCCCAGTCAGCCCAACAGCCAGCTCCCAGCAACCCTCTGTGACTTCCGTCCACTCTGCTCCAGCCTCCCCTATTAAGGGCAGCCAACAGCAAAGCACCAGTCAGTCCAGTGCTACTCCAGCCCTTCCAGGTGTAGAAGCAAGTCCATCTGCTCCAAAACCATTCCAAAAGGAGCCACAGACTCTTACCCAGGCGTCACCATATTCCATGTCCCCAAATACTCCAAATACACAATGTGTCCCTTCAATCCCACCCGGTTCTGCTCCACTCCATCTGCAGAGCAATGGATTGGCACTGCCGCCCGAATCAGAGACCCCCAGATTGGCTTCCTCTGGACCTTCTTCTCCTCAGCCTGTGGGCAGCCAGGAGATCCCTCCTTCCCCTGAACCCCCAGTACCTGGCTTTGCCACCCTCAGCAGGAAGCTTATGCTGGGCACAGAGTCCTCCCTTCCAGTAGGGCACCTGCAGCCATGTCTCAGCACTGACAGCAGTTCTGATGGTCACTCCACACCCACTTTCCCTGTTCCATCAGGCTGCTATCCCCCTGGAGCTTCCCCAGGTGCCTACTCACCCAGCTCTACCACCCAGCCTCCTCTACCAGAGAAACGACGCCAAGGCACCTTGCCAGGCTCTCCAAACAGCAGATCTGGCACCTTGAGGGCATCCATGAGTCACTCACCATCTGGCCAGCATCATGTTACTTTCTCTCCTACTGTGGGAGAGGTGGCCGTGTCTGGTGGTCAGAGTGAGGGGCTTACAGAAGGCGAGGTGGCAAACCAGGTCAGCGTCAAGTTTGTGCAGGACAGCTCCCGATTCTGGTACAAGCCTGGAATATCTCGTGAGCAAGGTGAGCTGGAGAGACTTACTGATTCTGCTTTATTTACTTCTTCAATATTCATACAAATAATAATTAAAGGATGCATAGATGTATGTGAGCAGTGATGGATACATTGTTTAAAGTGGCCTTATTCATTTTCACACATAAAGGGATTAAAATGAGCCTTGACCATTAAAATATCCTGAACCAATAAAATGTTAAATGTGCAAGTACAGGTTTTATAAAATATAAAATGAATGAAATATCTGTAGGGAAATTTTCTGTAAGGACAATTCAGTAAAATAAATCAAATACAGATATTTTGGTCTGGCATTACCTAAACACTCTGATCATCTGAAGTGAACGGCTGACCATCATGCCCTCTCACGTCACTTGCTGTCATAGTCCTGCATAACAGGCCCTGACAGCCTTGTGACCTGACCTGACAAATGAATAATATTGTTCCTTATTAACTTGCATATATGTATGAAATGCATTGATTGAAAATTCAAGACAAGTATTTTATGATGACCTTATTTTATTAAATTAGTACCTTGTGGTTATTCTATGCTTACTGTCCACTATATTTGACCATGATGTTGCTTATATTTGAGAACCAGGTTAGAAACTATGGGGGCCATGGGGTCAGTAAGAAAGAAATGTATTAGGAAAACATTCTAGCATATACAAATTTGTCCATGAGAGGACCTGAGATCTCAGGTATGAAATGTGTACAGAAATATTTATTCAATTATTAATGCATGCTGAGATGGCACAATGTGTGTTTCTCGTAGTTTAATATATCCTCTATATAATTGTATTGAAAATGTATTAAATAGTTGGAAAACAGTGTGTGTGTGTGTGTGTGTGTGTGTATGTGTGTGTGTGTGTGTGTGTGTGTGTGTGTGTGTGTGTGTATAAGCTCCAGGGATGTCAGAGATACTGACTGCACTGTGCACATTTTACTTCCAGGTTATGAAGAAAAACAGACGATGCTTAAACTATCATAATTGTTACTTTTGCACACATATCAGTCACTGCTATTATGGTGGCTAAAATCAAAGAAAACCTTTCATTTTCCACTTTAAAGCCGATAGTGTTTACTCTTCTGCACATGAGGGGCAACGATGTGATGTTCCAGCTGTTAAAATCATCAGTTTGAAACATGGATGGTATCCTGTTTTTTTCTTTCCATCTACAGCCATTGCAGCCCTAAAGGAGAAAGAGCCAGGTGCATTCCTCATCCGGGACAGCAACTCCTTCCAGGGGGCTTACGGCCTGGCCCTCAAAGTGGCCACACCGCCCCCCAATGTCAACAATCACAGCAGCAAAGGTACACCATGTCTGGCTGTGGAGAGCAGGCATTTTGTCTTCCAAACGGCTTCCCTGTTCCTGCTGTCTGCACAGGAAACTCTTAAAGCTGCACCTGAAGTACTTTAGCAGAGCTGAACCACTGGCAGGAGAGAACATCTGCTGCTGTGAATGCACTGCTAGTGTAGAGAATAAACACAGCCTGCCATGGGTTGCACACTGCCCATCAAAATGTAAGATGTTAGGTATAAGGTTAGATCTTCAGTTTCACAATTATGACTGAAAACGGTAAATGATTAAACCAGATCAGTGATAATTAGATCAGATTAAGGCCCAGAAGTCTGAGTGCACTTAATAAACTGATAACTGCAGAAGAGCTCTGCGTTTACTTGAGTCAGGCAGTAATCGTTTTGCAGCCAGTCAGTAATCTCACAGAATGATGTGATGAAAACTTGATTTAAAGTTTTTGTGCTTTATAGATACATTTATAGATGTTTACAAATTACAAAATAATCACATTAGAAATGTTTAAGTTTTGTATGTCACCAATCTGTGAGATGGTTGCAAAGCAGAAATCCAATTATTCTGCCTGTAATCTGGTTGCTCACAAACATCTAAACTCATTAATCAGATTACTGAAAAAAATCTGATTTTCAGAAGTTGTTAGATTAAGTACGTGTTGGATATTGACAATCATAATTTTTATGGTTTGAAGGTAAGTTTACTAAAGGTCCAAAAGCAAGAAAGCATGCACAATCCATCTGCTACAGAACGACCCTGGGGCTCAATGTGAGTGTTTGAATGAATATGACTTTCTTGGAAGTGTGAGTTAGATCTAATCTTCGAGGATGCAGGAAATCCAGGTTCAGTCAGAGCAGTGATGAATGGAGGTAATCAGCAGGGAGATACACATACACGCAGCATGAGGGTGAAATTTTTTCTAAAATACTAAAGCCTCACTTTCAGTGCCAAAGCCAATACAGTGCCTTTTCATCCAGGATGCCTGAAAGACCAGTTATGTTTATTTGATGCAGAAAGGAAATTTGCTATAGTCTGCTGGTGAGATATATACGGCTTAACGCTGTTTATAGAAGACGTGAGGGGATTAGTCTTCATATAAGGTATAAATAAATCTACTAGTGGATGACTTCAACTTGGCTAGTATGTTTCAGTGGCCATTTATTTTATATATGTATGTATGCACACGCACACACACACACACACACACACACACACACACACACACACACACACAGATGATCATCCACAACATTAGTGCCGTCTGCAAATATTGAATAGGTCCCCACTGAACCACCACCACTGACCTCACATCTCTGACCTCTGAAGGCATGGACTCCAGAAGACCTCTGAAAGTGTCCTGTAGTATCTGCCACCAAGACTAACGTTATGTTACAGAAGGTCCTGTAAGTTGTGCATCAATGAGTTGTCCTCCATGAGCATCAAAGGGCCATGGCTTTAGATGACCTTTCTTTTGGTAAATACAGATTACTGTATACCAGAAACAACCCACGATGATGTTTTGTAGTTTTTTTTGAACCAGTCATCCAGAACATCACAGTTTTGCTCACTTGCTATCTAATTTATTCACCTCTTCACAGGAGCCAATGTAGCTGATAATGCTTTTTACTTCACCTGGTACTAATCTTATGGCTGATCTGTGTATATAAGTGACTAATGTGTTATAATGGCTCCTCCTAATATTCTAATCGTTTGAAATGCACTAGTGTGTGTTTGTATCTTTTAAATATATACACCATCAAAAAATAGCTGTGTTTTATTCGTGGCATCCTTCGCAAGCGAAGTTCGCCTCCGAGAAGAGTTTGGAAGAAATGTGAGCAGTTGGAAGGGTTTGACAGGGATTGCATTAAAGGGCTCTGGGAAGCAGGATGATCATTTCAATGTATTGCGTGGTGTTCTGGGTGGATTTTACCATAGCACATTGTAGGCAGCAGTAGATAGAAGGCGGCATACATCACTGGTGGATTGTCAGACATGCTGGAGTGACCCAACAGCCATGATTTTGGACATTCAGCAAGCAGAAATGCCCCCTATGAGTCACATTTTTGGTGTCAGCACCATTGGCAGACAGATGCACAATGCAGGACTACATGCACACAGACCATTAGAAGAACTGCCCGTAAAAAATCAAATCAAATCAAAATTTATTTTTATAGCGCTCTTCACAACTGAAGTTGTCACAGAGCAGCTTCACAGAAATAAAATAAATAAATAAATAAATAAATAAGAAAGGTTAAAACAGAAACAGAAACAGAAAGTATAAATGACAGATCCCCTAGTGAGCAAGCCACATGGCGACAGTGGCAAGGAAAAACTCCCTCAGCTGGAGGAAGAAACCTTGGGAGGAACCAGGCTCACAAGGGGAGGACCCATCCTCCTCTGGTCAAACTACTTATACATGGTTAGGGGACACTGGACCCCTACATCTCTGTTCTATTACTCGGGTATTGAAGTAATGTTAATTATCTGGTGGACATAATATTAACAGTAGATTTCTACAGTTGGTGATGGTGGGTGAGCAGCTAGTCCATGGCAGTGTGGGAAACTAGTCCAGGTCCAGTTGGTGGAAGGTGGAGAGCCAATGTATACATGTATCAGGGGAGCTTGGAGTCCTTCTCAGGTGGGGCAGAAGAACTTGGGGTTAGGACCTAATCAGTTCTGGCTGGTGGGTCATCGTTAACTCGGAAAAGATACAGAGATGAATTAGTTTGGAATTTAAAAAGAGAACAGAGAATGTAAACATTACCAGAGTGTGGCGAGTGACTCCGGCAGATCTGACTATAACAGCATAACTAAGGAGAGAACCAGAAGGTAACATAAACATGGGAGCATCCTGAAACATTGGCATCTAACTGCTCCACCGTCACAAACCAGAGTGATCGCGAGAAGGAGTCAGACGGCAGCACCAACATCCCAGTTTATCATAAAACCCTATGTCCATGAACCCCTGGATCTGCAGCCTGTAACTAAGCTAAGACATTAATGACCAAATGCTACACTGAACAAGTAAGTTTTCAGCCTAGACTTGAAGACTGAGACTGTCACCACGTCAATGTCAAACGTGCAAACGTGCAACGCCACGTGACAGAAAAGGTGCAGCAGTGGACACTCAATCTGTACTGCAAATTCTGCAGAAACTGAGTGAGAACATGCAAGCTGTGATGGATTATTGCAGGACACTTGGAGGAACCTCTATAACTCCATGCTGAGACGTCTGGCATGTTGCGGTATACCCAACACCACACTGAGACACTTCTTCTGTATGTGTAGATCAATTCCTTATTAAATTCAATATTGTTTTTGATAATGATACTTCTCTTTATTGTGTCAAAGCTTGCACATACAATACACAGACGATTTAAAGAGAGAACGTGGCAGATCACGTGGACTGTAACTGTGGTTTCTTTGGATTTATTGCTCCGGTCTTCTCTTGTAGGGGGAGATCCTCAGGAGCAGCTAGTCCGACATTTCTTGATTGAAACTGGCCCACGAGGAGTGAAGATCAAAGGCTGCCAGAATGAACCCCACTTTGGTGAGTTTCTTAACCTTCTTAAATTGAGACTTCAGACAGAATGTGTGTGTAAGACCAGCAGAGTTATCATTACACAAACTACTGCGAACAAGAAACAGTGAAAAATGCAATTTCTGTATAAACATTCTTAAGCATAAAAAGGGGATTTTGGACTAATAGTTTCATAATTGTACACTTCAGCACTATCGGGGGCTCAATAGTGTCTGACCATCCAAAAATACGTTACTAAGTGCCAGTTCTACTCAACAGAAATGCAAAACTCATTAGCAGAAAGCTACAGAATACAATTTAGAATTGTGTCTGTTCCGCTATACTTCAGCATAGCCTTCATCATCTAATTCCATTAACTCTGATCAAGTATGTCCTAAAATATGAACAGCTCTAGCAAGACAACAGAGGACAGAACAGTGAGTGTAGTGTATCTGAGTGAAAATCTCTCAGCCATGTTTACAGAACATTTGGGGTAGAACTCATGGCCAGATGCGAGTTCAGAAATCTGAGCTGAAGATCTGCTTGCGTGATGCATACAAGGTATTTCCACAGCAGAGCTCCGTATGACTGAGCAATCAAAATCACACTCACATACTGCTGAGCCAAAATATTAGGACCAACCAAAGAAATGAACTACGTTGATCACCCTGTGATAACCATGAATGTCATGGTGGGATGTGTGTTAAATGGCTTGATCATTCTCGTAGTGGATTTGTTGGCTGCAGGAGAAACAGACAGACATAAACAACTGAGCAAATTTGACAATTACTGAGTCTCTCAGAGCATCTGCCCTGTGTTTTTTTTTCATGCCACATGGATGGCAGGATGCACATACACCATTAGATAAATAGGGTGCAATGGAACATGTCTGGACTAATTTGAAACCTGCATTGTCTGAGCTGGTTTTAAGTCTGATTTTGGCATAGTTGAGTGAATTTCAGGATCAGTTCAAATTTGAGCTCAATCTGGTGACATCTGATTTGCAGTGTGAGAGGGAAGCAATGCCTTCATGATGATTAACTGCCCAAGCAAGCTGCAAGTGAGCTTGAACTGGATGGACTACTGATCTAAGAGTTTGATCATTGGTCTCAGTTTGAGCAGTCTCATGAGATGATTTCTCTGTGTCATGAGAAAAATCATGATCTTTAATAATCAACCATCAAAAAATCCCATTTTAAGAGTGTTGTGCTAAATAAAAGATGAATTAACGTATAATAGTGTTTGGGAATTTAATGATGGCCCAGTATTTTTCACTAAAAGGATCCATACTCAAGATGTTCAGGATGAATGTGGGCAGAGATCTGCCTAAGGGCTGCATTTCACAGGCAGTGTGAGAATTCTTGTTGCAATATGTCAGTCGGACCAACTACCATCGTCTATGAATTGGCAGCCAATTCAAATGTGCAATGTGAGTTATCACCAAACAGCCACATTTCCAAAATTGCACAATATATGTCTGGCTTTACAGAACACAACTCATATTATATAATCCTAAACTTGGGGGTTATATGAAGAACACAGAAAACTTTCCTTGAAAGTCACCAATTTGTCAGACTGGCCACCAGTTGAAATATGAATGGAAGTTTTAATGCTTTTCATGGCATCTGTATACAGATAAATGTGCATCTTTCCAGAAATCATAGCTACAAACTATTCCTGTGTTTTTATTAGGTATTATCTGTGACTTAAGATATGTTTTTGATGACTCGATATGACTCATTATTAAACCTGACTGTCTATTCAAAGGAAATAATTATTGACCTTGTCAACTACAGTTAGAAAGCCCCCAACAATTTTAAAGCTTCATTTTCATTTTAAGGTAATTTAAAAACAATATTTTTGCATTTTGTGCGGATGTTTTGACACTGAAGTGAGACACTGCTAGATTAAATCATGCAAGTGTAACCACTATTGATTGTATCTGAGATTCATTACGTTAGGAAATGTGGCGTGATCCTCTGTGAAAGACTCTTGTGCATTTTAATTTTGTTTTGTTATCCTAGTTTTATGTGTCTGTTGTGTGCATTTAATATCTGTGGAGATATAAAGAAAATTTTAGAAAGATTTAGGTTCACGTGATTTAAAGGATCTGCTCCCAACATCTTGGTGCCACAGGGAACCTTCTGAAGCCTTGTAGTGTGAGATGTTTTGTGGCGCACGGAGGGCTATGTGGTCATGTTTTTGCTCCTCTGTGTTTGTTTGAGCATTAGTTTATCATATGAAGAATGAAGGAATATTAGAAATGTCAGAATGTACTTATAATTTGGCCGAAAATCTTATGTCATCTTCTCACAAGGTGGGAGCATCTGCAGAGCTGCTAGCCAGGCAGATTTCCAAACTTATGTTGGCTGAAAAGTTCATTCTCTGTGTGTGTGTGTGTGTGTGTGTGTGTGTGTGTGTGTGTGTGTGTGTGTGTGTGTGTGTGTGTGTGTGTGTGTGTGTGTGTGATTTTGCTGATAGGGAGCTTGTCTGCGCTGGTGTATCAGCATTCCATCACTCCAATCTCTCTGCCCTGTTCACTCCGCATCCCAGACAAAGGTAAACAATCACTAAAGACATTACAGACAATGCTTTTGACTATGTCGTCTACAACATGTCTTACTTACGTGTCTTAAATACATCGATTTGAGAAACATCATGTCAAATAGACAAAAAGAGTTTTGTACACTGACACACTGTCAGTTATACACGTTGAAAAGATACACACATTTAAGATGGCCATTTCTGCCTTTAGCTGTGTAATTTACTTGTGTTTGTTTTACAGTGAAATGTACAGTGATATAAACCACAGAATAGGGCCGAGTGATGTATTGATATTGAAATCTACTGTATATCGGGATATAAACAGTGAACGATATAGGCTGAGGCGATATTGCTTACATCGAGTTTCTCTTTCAGCTCCTCCTCTACTCTGCTCTCATCCACCCCCTTTAGCTCTGCTCTGAAGATGACTGACTGTGTATAAAGAAGAAATGAAGATCATTTTTCAATATGTTAAAATGTATTTGAAGTAATAAAAAAATCTTTAGGTGTCCTAATTTTTTTCTACCACATAAATGAATGATCTATATAGAGATTAGTATAAGAGCGTGACAGGGTTTGTGAAGTGTGAACATTGTGTCTGTACGTTTTCATCCATTTTTTGCAACATTAGCTTATTTAGGCTAAAGGGGGGATTAATTCAGTTTGTCAAAAACTATTCCTTTAACATGGACTGACAATAAGGGAAACATGAGATCAGCTCTAAGCACATGAAGGTGACCTTCTAACCTGTGGGAAACACCACAGTGTGATGACACAAACCTCAAAGTAACAGTTTAATACTTATGGTTAAATGTGTGTAACTGTGGTTTTAGGAGTGTTTTACAGTCGGTAAAGAGACGGAATGTGCTGAGCTTGTGTTCGTGCTGTAAATACATAACCAGGCTGTTTTCTGTGTGTGTGTGTGTGTGTGTGTGTGTGTGTGTGTGTGTGTGTGTGTGTGTGTGTGTGTGTGTGTGTGTGTGTGTGTGTGTCTTCTGCAGACCCTACAGGAGAAATGCAGGAAGTGCAGGTTGCCAGCAACATGAGCACTGCAGCAGACTTGCTCAAACAGGGAGCAGGTCAGCACCACTGTCTTCACTTCATGCACTAACCCCTGTTCTCACTCTCCTTATCACTCCAGTCTTGTTGAAATCAGATTATCCTTTTTGGTCATTTTTCATTTTCTCTCTCTGTTGCTGTACAGTCCTATCAGCTTCTGAGTGAAATCATCTACAAGAAACAAATAGCTTTTTCTAATTAACATTTTCATGAGCTCCACAGTGTAATGATCAACAGTTAAACAGGCTTAAATTATTTCTCTTTACACGTCAGAAGACACAGCTTTCCACATTCTGAAATTCGGAATTCAAAGCTGGTCTAAAAATGTCTCTGCACCGTATCTAAACTATGAGCTAAACTGCTGTAAAAAGATCATAAACTGCTGAAAACATGATTCTGTTCAAAGAGATAAATCTCTCCGTTTTGCTTGTTTGATGCCGCTTCAGTCGGCTTCGTCGTCTGAAGTTACATTTTTTCTGCTGAAATTTAATAATTGCTTGTAACATTTGCAAAGGGTTTGGATGAAAGTCCAGGCAAGTATAAAGTAGTAGCAGTAGTAATGATGTCATTGTTCATGTTATTTTATTAAGTAGATTCTGTTCAGTTAGTCTGCTCTGGTAGCTCTGGTGTCTTCCATGTTTGAAAGGTTTGTTCTGAGTGTGATGCTCATATGATGTAACAACCAACTCTGGCCTGATTGGCTGGACTCAAAGCGGTGGCTATACTTGCAACACAGCCCAGCGCACAGCACTTATAACCTACTGGAACTGGCAAAACTCTTTGTATCCGTGTAGGGTTTCTTTCTTTCCCTTCTTTCCTCACTCTTGTGTTCTTTGTTTGTATCCTCAATCATATTTTCCTCTTCCCTTCTCATCCCTCTTTAATCTTTTTTCTTTTGTTTTGACAAATATCTCTGTAGATAAAGTGATGGCATTTTTTATGGCACTTTTCTTTTCTATTGTTCTTCTTCTTTCATCTTATTGTCTTTTTCTACCATCTCTTCTCAGCATGTAACGTGCTGTACCTGAACTCAGTGGAGACAGAGTCTCTGACCGGACCACAGGCTATAGCCAAAGCAGTGGGTGCCACCGTTGTCCGTAGCCCCCGACCCTCAGCCACCGTCGTCCACTTCAAAGTGTCAGCACAGGGCATCACACTGACCGACAGCCAGCGCAGGTAACACACTCAGCGCAGCTGCTTCTGGTCTGCAGGGATTCATACAGAGCCTGTAATAGTGGTTACCTTTAATGAGATATATCAAAGCCACTAATTGATACACGAGTTCAGGTTCTAATGTTGGGTGATTAGTTCTGGATCACAAATGCCTCTCTAACTCATTGCAAACATCCGAGAACAGTGTTCCGCTGCTCCACATGCAAGTGCTGGGGGCATTATACCCGTCTAGCTGAGATCACACACTGGACATGGTGTCCTTAGGCTCATGTGCAGCTAATATGTCAATGTTTGGACATATATTATTATATTCAAACTTATTACAAATAAATATACACTATATTGACTTTTGACCTCGATTTATTAATACACTGTATGTCTAAATCTTTGTGGACACCACTTCTAATGAATGCATTCTGCTGCTTGTTAACACAGATTAGCAAATGCACACACACACACACACGGTTCCTGTAGAGCGAAGTACTGCCATTAGAATAGGACAGATAAACATTAACCTATCGGCACCACGTTTACTGCCACACGGGCTAGAAGGGAATAAAACCCTGTGGAGCTGTGGAACTCTGTTCTCTAGAATGATGGTATTCCATCTATTTTTTATTTGCCTGGACAAGAGACACCGTAATTCCAACAAAAGCAGGAGAAACTTTTTTAATACCCTGATTTCAGACAGAACAATGAATGAACAGGTGTCCCATTGCCTTTGTTTACATAATGTGGCTTCAATAGAACGATGTCCTGGCGAGGCTCTGGACACTGAACTGCTAGTATGAAATCACTGTTTTATGGATGGTGTTTTTACATTTGTTGTGACCAGTATAGTATAACACTCGAGTCATCTGTGTTTTTGCAGGGTTTTCTTCAGAAGACACTACCCCATAAACAGTGTGACATTCAGCAGTGTAGACCCGCAGGACAGAAGGTGGGGCTCTCACACACTGCTGACTGCTGTATCTTAGTCACATTGTTGCCAACGGTATTACTGTGGGGGATTGGACACATGAAAGACTACACTCTTAAGACTTCCCAAAAGAAACGGTCATTCATCTGCTTGTTTGTGTCCTTTTATTCCTTTATTCATTCATTCATTCATTTGTTCAGAGCACCTGCTTTTGATCTTTCTGGCCACAGCTGCTGCTCGATTCTGGAAAGGGCAGTTTCATTGGTCAAACTTTAATTGCTTGAGACTCATCAATAATTCTAACACCAAAATTGAATCATGTTTCTTGTAGAAGGATGATGCATGAATCTGCAGGCTGCTTCATGTGTGTGTGTCTGTCTGTGTTTGTCTGTCTGTCTGTCTAGTATAGTATAATGTATCTATAGCGTGGAAATATTTTTATTATTATTTTATTTGTAAATTGAATTTAAATAATGAATGTTCAGTAATACTGTTGCAGAAAGGAATTCCATATTGGCAAGACATATAGTCAATAAATATGTACTTTCTTCAGGAGTAAAGTGTAGTGTGTACATTAATTTGATTATTTACTGGGAGTAGAACATTTTCTATTGTTCCAAATTCTAGATATTCTCATTTAAAGATCATTAGTTTGAGTAGTTTTCTCTGTGATTCTTTTTAAATTAGGACTCTAAATTAGGACTCAAATAAATGACAGACATTTCTAAAGAAGAAGGTATTTTGTGACTAATTTGCAGTGTTGTGCTTTGGGGTTGAGCAATTTGTTAAATTTTCTATAAACTAAGCTCCATTGGTTGTGTGCACAAGAAATTAATGGTAAAAATGTAAAAGTAAAAATGCTGTAAAAATGCAGTTCACATTTATTGTGATATAAAGTGTTATGTTGTTCTGTAAAGGAGGCAGTAGATGTTAGAAGGTCTGTCAGCATGAAGCTCAGTCTCTAATCTCCATAGAGCTACAGCCTGTCAAACACAGTTCCAATCTACTCTAAAATACAGTCCCAAATTTGTGTGTGTGTGTGTGTGTGTGTGTGTGTGAGGGAAGTGAGAGAGTGCGAAGTGAGAGTGAGAGAGAGCATGTTTGTGTACTTGCCTGCAGCTTCGTGTGTGTATGTGTTTGAGGGAGTCTGTTTCTGAGTCTTTGTCTCTGTCTCCCCCTCCTGCCGTAGGTGGCCTAATTCAGACAGCACAACATCTAAGTAAGTGCTCAGTGTGTGTGTGTGTGTCTGTGTCTGCTGATGAGTGTGTGTCATGTCAGTGTTGTCTGATTATGAGCTGATTATGCGTTTGCGCTTGGCATGGTGTTTTGATTTCATCCTCTCATTCCGCCATTCTTTCCTTTTTAAATTTCACGAACACACCAGTCCAGGTTTGCACCACTCAGACATCTGGGGCGTCTGTAGGTTATTGTTTAAATATTACTGGTTAATTCTGAAATGTTTTGTTGATGGTTGCTAATATCATTGATAATCAATATAAATTACATTAATAAATAACAGTTTATGATTTTTAATGTAATACTTTTTATACGGTTAATTCTATATGAATTCTGATATTTTTATTGATTTATGTTGAATCTTTACATTAAATTTACATTTAATTTTATAGTATTTATGTTTCACTAGGTTTATACTAGTTTTTGTTCTTTGTTATCGAAGATGGATTTTCTGATGCTGTTCACAGAAATGACAGAAAAAGTAAATAAGTTTTCTTGTCAGATTGTTTACTTGTGTTTTTGAAAGTACAGGTGTTGTCAGGCAAAGACCTTGAATCTCCAAACAGTAACTTCATAGGAGAAGGAAACATGTTATAGAGAAGCAAGTATCCAGCAAGTATTCATGGCTTCATTTTGCATATTTTATGTTACAGCCTTATTACAAAAAGGAATTCATTTTCCCTCAAAACACTACACACAATACTCCACAAAGATAAAATGTACATAAGTATTCGTAGCCTTTTCCTCTATAAATTGTTGAAGCAACTTTGGCAAATACAGTCTCAAGCCTTTTTGAATATGATGCTATATACTTGGAATATGGGCAGTTATCCCCATTCTTCTTTGCCGAACCTCTTGAAGTTGCATCAGATTGGATGGGCAGGATCAATGCACAATCATTTTTAGATATCTCCAAAGTTGTTCAATCAGGTTAAGATTTGTGCTCTGGCTGGGCCACTCAAGGACATTCACAGCGTTATCTCAAAGCCACTTATTTGTTATCTTGGCTATGCTTAGGGTTATTGTCCTTTTGGAAGATAAACCTTCATCCCAGTCTGAGGTCCAGAGTGCTCTGGAGCAGGTTACCATCAAGAATGTCTCTGTACACTGATGCTGCCACCACCGTGCTTTACTGTAGGAATGGTATTGGCTAGGTGATGAGCAGTGCATGGTTTCCTCCAGACATGATGCTTGGCATTCAGTCCAAAATGATCTCTTTGGTTCTCATGGTCAGAGATGCCTTTTGGCAAACTCCAAATGGGCCGTTATGCATTTGACTGAAGAGTGGCTTCCGTCTGGTCAATCTATCATACAGGCCTGATTGGTGGTGTGCTGCATAAATGGTTGTCTTTCGGGAAGGTTCTCATATCTCAAAAGAGCAACTCCTTGACTAAGGCCCTTCTACCACAGTCACTCAATTCAGCTGGGTGACCAGCTCTATGAAGACTCCTGATGATTCCAAACTTTAATTTACAAATGATGCAGCATACATTTTACTGTATGCTTCCCAAAATCTGTGTCATGATACATTCCTGTCTGAGGTCTACAGACAATTCCTTAGACTTCATGGCTTGGTTTGTGCTCTGACCTGCACCTTAAATAAACAGATGTGTGACTTTCCAAATCATGTCCAATCAGCTGAATTTACCACTGAAGGATTATCAGTGGAAACAGGAGGCACCTGAGCTCAATTTTGAATACCATAGCAACATGTACATGCCTAATTCCAAGTGTGGCATATTTTTGTGTTTTATCTTTAATAAATTTGTAAAGATTTCTCAATTTGTCATCATCAGGTGTTGTGTTTAGAATTTTGAGGGAAAAAAATAAATTGAATCAATTTTGGAATACGCCTGTAATAACAAAATGTGCAAAAGGTGAAGCACTGTGAACATTTTCCAGATGCATTATAGTCAGTCACATCCAACCTTGCTTATGTCACATACTTGGCCAAGCGTGAAACTTGAATTACTGGCATTTCTCAGGATATCAAACCTACTCACAAAATTTCAGTCCTGTCAGGTGATTCTTTCTGGGTGAAACTATTTTTGACTGAGTGTTTATTTGGACAGGTTTGTGTTTTTTTTCCAGTGAAAGTGGCAAAACATGCTGTACAAGAAGCACATTTTCTTTTAATTCAAACTTTATTAGACTGAATATTAGACACAATTTAAAGTATTGGAACAACTGCTCCTTCATTGTTTCTCCTGAAATTAAGGCTATTAAAAAGAATTTTGTCTGCTGTCCAGGACTTTCTACTTGAGCATTGCTGTGAGGATTTGATTACATTAAGTAACAAGTGTTGGTGAGGTTAGGATGTTGGATGGTCATCACCGCATCTCATCCCCAATCATTCCACCATCATTGCTGAGAACACAGTTCCACTGCTCTACAGGTCAATGATGGGTGGCTTTATAACCCTGTAGGTCACACTTTGCATTAGGCATGGTGCCAATACGCTCATGTTTAGTTATCTGCTCCAGAGAGTCCTAATCTACTGGCAGTACTTCTCCTTAGATTAGACATTCATTATTAGAGGCGTTCACATATATTTGAACATAATGTACATCAGTGAGTACTTCCTTATTTACTTGCTCCTCACTTTCGGTTTCTGTCTCTCCTGATAGAGTGTTTGGGTTTGTTGCCAAGAAACCAGGCAGCATAGCAGAGAATGTGTGTCACCTGTTCGCCGAGCTGGACCCCGAGCAGCCAGCCACCGCCATCGTCAATTTCATCAACAAGGTCATGCTGGGACCACAGAGACGGTAGAGAGGAGACCGAGAAAATCATAATCAGCGTTCTTCAAGTAGGACAGGAACAGACTTTCCTCTACACAGCATCTTCAGTCCTGCAGGGCTGCAGTAGAAGATATTCCTCAGTGTCACAGAACAGAAATGTGGCCTTCGGGATAAAGGGTTTAACAGGTTGGAAAATTCCAACAGACAGAGGGTGAAACCAAAATTAAAACCAAAGAAACAAAGGAAACTAAAGCTTTAGCTGTTCTGTTTTGAGCTGTTCTGTTTGGTAACTAACGCAGGTTATGAACTATGTAGGGTTCACACGTGTGTGAATTAAGAATATATTAAGCACTGTTGATTCTTTCCTTCAGTATAAAAGTATCTTTGTATAAGGCATTACTGTTACATTTCACATGCACTCAGAAAAACTAAATACTGTATAGAGGAAGTTCATAATCTCTGCATCTGACAATCAACTGTTGTTGTTATATTAGACTGTCAGTCTGTAAGCGCCATTTCTGTCTCAATGTTCAGATACAAGATAGCAGCAGCATTTGTTGACTAATTGATATACAGCTATAATCAGAGGTGGGTAGAGCTGCCTAAAAACATCCTCAAGTAAATCCAGCCAGTTGAAAGATGTCCTTCTGTGTGGACGTTGGGGACGTTGGGGACATTACTATTTAAATGTCTCTAATTATTAACATTATGCACAAAATGTTTTAGGATATCAGTTTGATGCTGCTGCATCTGGCCAAAGTCGGTGCAAACAGGCGAGCAAAACATTCCATCAGGATAATGCCTCAGGCTGAAATGGTCTAGGACTATTTCGAGGAGCATTGCGGAGAGATCTGCCAATAGTGTGGCCTACATGTTCACTTAACATGAGCCCAGTTGCGTATTTGTGAAATGTCACTATGGTTGACTGTCCAGATGACACTGCTCAACAACCCTCCAGATCTTCATCTACTTGTGGAATTGCACAATGATAAAGGGCAAAAGTCTTGAGGAACCTTTGAATGTTCTTCAGTTTGAACCTGGAGAAACCTTTCATTCTCTTTCAATAAGTTTGTTTTTAACTTCAATTCATTGGAATCAATTTATTACGTTCCTCATAGTTGGATCCCAGTATAGTAGCCCAAAGATCCTCCAAGAAACCCCTATGACCCTGGAGATTCTTCAAGGAACTATTAATTTGTACAGTATAATTATCCTTTCCAAAGATTGTCCACTAGTTACCCACCTCTGGCTATGGCTTGTCAGTCCCATCTTTTTGGATTGACAGGAGGGGCCTTGCATGATTCATGCAGCCCACAGTGAAGGAACAGCAGAATGTCAGAGAGGGTTTGAGGAGGAGGGCTTACATGAGGAATGGGAGTGGCTTAACAGAGTGGGTGGAGTATGGAGAAGAGGGAGGGGCACAGCTGTCTATGCTGTAAATCAGGCAAAGAAGGATTTTAATGTACTGTAAGTGACTTATTGGAAGTCTGAAGTTTGTGCTTTTGTCTTGGAGAGAAATCAGTCATTTAAAAAAAAGAGGCCACAGGAACTACATTTTTGTCCTTCAGCCAATTTTCACCTCCCAGTCTGTGACCTGTTCAGAGTCAAACTGTCACACAGAGCAGGGTCAAGCTTTCTCATGTTGCATCACTCATTGTGGGTCAGTCAGCAAACCATCACTTTTTTAATCCCTACTATAATGTGTAGTGGAACATTTTATTCAAATATAATCAACCTACACATAACGACAAGCAGGGGAAGTTTCTCCTCCCACAAATATTATCTCGTGTTCCTTTTCATGTTCACATGACAACATTAAAGCAAAAGAACCTCGCCAAAGTCTCTAGTTAACTAAAAGCCCTTCGCTGAGCACCCTTGTATTTATAAGCTTTACTCAGACTACGTTTTTAAACGTCATTTCCTTTGTGTGCATCAACAAGCTATTTTTGCTTTTTTTTTTTTAAAGAGATAGAAAGACAACGTGTCTGGACAGCTTTAATATATTGTATTCTGTATTTCTCGTTCGTCTTTGTATGTAGTAATATATTCTCACATGCAGCTGATATGGAAAGTGAAAACAAGACTTTGCGGAAGGAGACCTTTATATGAAATGGATTTTTTTTTAAACTATATACTATTTTTTCAATGTAAGCACAAATGAAGAATATAATAAAGAAATGTAAAGTTGTGGTACCAAAACAGGTGTCAGTTCACATTTTTCCCCATTTAAGTCAACATCTTGATCCTTGTGTAATGTTGCATCATGGGAAGTATCAGAGGTTTGTCCATATTTGCAGACATTGCTAAAACATTCTACATTTTTCTACGTGTAACAAATCTGTGGACTCATATGTGCTTAGACTGAAGGTTATTAATTTAGCCTTCTGTTATTGTGTGAAAATGGTAAAGGCTAAGAACACCACAGCTAAACACTCATATTTAGCAGGGAGATGTTTATATGTTGGCAACACTTGAATGTGTTGTTTCCTTTATGATTCGGTTACAGAAGCATTAATCATTAAAGGCATGGAGACTTCCAGTTTCAGGCACAGCCCGTTTGTCATCAGAAACCTTTGACTTTGAACTGCCCTCTAATGGAGGTACTGCTTAACATCCTCGCTCATGTAAATGATGCACAGAAGCATGTATGCAGTAACAAATGTAGGGGGATCCATGGAGCATAAAATGTCAGTTCACCAAAATGCTGTTGATACCTGGTGTGAACACAGTCAGCTACACCACAGCTAGACACTGATAATATAGCAGGGAGATGTTTATATGTTGGCAACACTACGATTCACTTACAGAAATATTCCTCATTGTCTTGAGAGACACAGAGGACGGAGAGACCCCTCACCCAAAGCTCACCCTTGTTTTTTGGATGCTGCAAGGTTTAACAGTTTCTAATATTTTCACTGAGATTCAAAAATGGAGCCATGATCAGTGGAAGCAAATAATTTCAAGGATAATGAATTGCAGAATGAGCATCTAAACAAGCTTCAAATGGGAACATTAATCACCAAATAACAGGCAAACTATTGACTTCTGGAGTTAAACGTCTGGCTTTTTGACAATCTCTTTTTCAAAAATTAAAAAAGAGA
Organism: Acestrorhynchus altus; assembly: GCA_034509495.1. NCBI lineage: Eukaryota > Metazoa > Chordata > Actinopteri > Characiformes > Acestrorhynchidae > Acestrorhynchus > Acestrorhynchus altus. The sequence goes on from CM067518.1 coordinate 11,539,488, forward strand.
AAAGATTCCACTGACTCCTTAAGGAATTCCCTTCAATTGGTACATGTGAGGAATGTCATGGGGATCGCAGAGGAAGATGGGTAACTGTCTTTACCAAAGTGTGGTCTGATGCAGACTTACAAGCGTGCACTCACAAACACCTTTTAGGGGGAAGTTGGAGAAACTTAAGCCAGCACACACAAATGACGGGCGCAGGTGCAAGTAATGGGACACAAGGCTAATGATTCAGTTTGGAATCTGTAAGCAAACCAATCAGCATGACCCTGCCAGCATCAGCAATCAGCCCTGCCATCAGAGCTCTACCTTCCTGCAGTCTTTAGCACCAACCCCAATCTCACACACCTGATCCTTCTAATTACTTCCTTCAGAACACCCTGCACATATCTTAAGAGTGCCTGTTTTAACATGCTCACCTGTTGTGCAGTATACGTAAGTGGTGAAGCAATGCTGTTCCAGGGTACATTGCTGCACATTCTCCTGTACTCTAGCATCATTATTCCCCCCAAACTGTTCCACATGGGCAGAGCACCTCCCTTTCCGTTTTGCATTGTATTATTCTATAGACTCAAAACAGACTCAGTTCAAAGTATACATGATACATAGAATGAGAAGTCTGTCCTTCTCCTGTACAATGATTTTTTTACACTTGTATTTCTTGATCTAATTCTAACACCAGTAAAGGAACAAAATCTCTCTTCCATTATTATGTAGTGATGTGAGGAGACCTTTAAAATGGTAAAGGCTTTCTTGGTCACTGTTGGTCACAATGTACGAATCAGAAAAAGCTGACCGGTTTCTACCCTGCTCACCGCACCACATCTACACATGCATTTTAACAAGCATTTTTCAGACACGCTAAGTGGATTAAAGACCTGCTGATACTGAGGGTTGGTGTACCCTTTAATGCATTTTTGCAAAGAAACGAACCGCTGAAGTCACGTTGCCTTATCTTGTACTTTTTCCTTTATGTCCATCCATGTTGAAACATTACATGTTCATGCAACGCACGGGACATGAAATACAGACCCAGTGCAACTGCAATGAGAACATCTCAGTTAGGGGTATATCAAAAGGGACAATGTAAACAAAGTACATATCATAAAAAGCATCTTTACTTTCACAATCTTTGGTAACTGTTGTGGATATCTTCTATCTACAGCTGGGAAAAAAAATACCTACCAAAACTAGACAAAATGTTGCTCCACACAAATACAGCGACTTTTGGTTTAGCTCATTGTTAGTAAATGAATGAAGGAAAGGTACATTTTCACTGTTTTGATTGATTGTGATAATGTTTCTATGCAATTTGATACAGTAACATTCTGTACAAACAAGTGGGAAGAAAGGAAAAAAAAAAAGTCAGACTAATCATTAGGAAAAAACATTCATCATCAAGTGCTGGTTATAAAATGTTCCCCTTTGGTTTTGGTTCTACCATGAAAAACAAAAAAAACAAAGAAATAAAAGGAAAGTTTAAAAAGACATTCACAATTTCAGTGAGCAGACCTATAACTAAAGGGCAGACATACATTAAAGGCCCAATGTGACCCGAAATGGTGACTAACCACATAGTATTTGAGGCAGTGGTGATTAACTTTAACTAAACACAGTTTAGCGCACAGCAGATGTCAGAAGACTCTTCTACACTTTGTGATTTGGAGTTCATAGAGTTTGTACACCCTCTACGGCAAGACTGGTCCTAAATGCTTCTAGTGTCAAAATGGTATTTATGGGGGAAAAAAATCAATAACATGAATCACCTGATTAGAGTGATTAGGTTCTCCATGTAATCAACCGAGGTGATGTAGTGCTTCATTGAAGTGTATACTCAAAAAACACATCCAACAGTTGAATAGCCCTCCTCAACATCCTCTGCTAGTCTATGGGCTAACTTTGCCAATGAATTACCTCTACAAAGAGGAGCCCTTTAGTACCGCTGAGGTCAATCCATTGCATACAAAACAACAGGTAGCTCCAAAGAATAAATAACAGTTGTTCCCAAGTGGAATAGTTGTGAACTCCCTTTGAAAGTCTGCTGGTACATATTATTTAGCTGTCATTAAGGGACTTCAATTTAGGTACTTGAAGTCCAGTCAGAACTGGCTGTAGAATGGTTGGCTGGGTTTCAGGAAAAAGCAGTTGGGCAGGTGGGCTGTGGGTCGTGGTCTTCGGGATAATCTGTGTCGTGGTCCACTTCTGGGCTGTGCTCTTCTCCCATCTCTGGAGACATGGAGCCTTCCATGTCTTCACCTTCAAACCGCTCACCTTTGATTCCAGCATGGTGTCTGTGGTCACAAAGCCAAATGATGTGAATCAAGCAACATGGCACCAACTGTTCATTTTCTGCAGATCAGCACAGTCAGTCATTGTCTACTGGAATATCTAACACTTATGTAAGGTGGGGAAAATGGGTTTGATTGAGGGGTGAGTGATGGATTGATAGCAACAGTAAATTAATCTGACTGAATAAGAAGAAAAAGGAATTTAACTGCCAGAATGGTGTTTTGCTGGTTGGTAGGCAGTTGCTATGGTATCCCAGATAGAAACTGTACATCTGATCATAACTGTGTATTCAAGCCCAACAAGCAATCTCGAGCAGGAATGGTGTTGATATGTTGAAAACCGCAGGACATATTGGTCAGCAAACCAGAAAAAAAATAGTTAACAGTCCTTGTTTTCTGGACAAACAGACCAGATCTGGGTCTGGCCAACATGATCTCTAGGAAGCAAGCTGAGCAGAGTGTAGTTACGTGAAAGGTGACTCACAGTGCAGACATGGGGGACAGCTCCAGGCTAGAGTCACTGTGGGATCCGTCATCATTCTCATGAGCAATCATCTCTTCCTGCATAGCATTAGCCAGAGCCTTCAGAGTGGAGCCTCCCATAGAGGCAGAGCCATACGGCGACAGGCTACTGTCCACCATTGCAGCCTAGGGGAAAACATACACTGCATGACATCTCTTGAAAGACCACAATGTTAAAAGCCTCCAGCAGAGGCTTTTATTGACTTTAGTGTGAATCAGTGATTGAGTTTCAGTTTAGTTATGAGTAAAACAGCAACAACCTGACATCATTTATTCCTTACCTGGAGAGCAGACAGGGCAGGATTTTGGCCAAGGCTTGACTGGATGTTTTTCACCATTGAAGGTGATCTACAAAAATGAGGAACAGGCTTAAAATAGTGATAATAACTAGATAATATCAGACACAAAAAGCAACGTTAAAGCAACATTATGTAACATATTTTACCTTAAAATAACAGCTTCAAAATCACACTTTTTCTCCACAGACTTGTAAAAAGGAGAGGAACATTTTTGGTGCTGTTACTCTAGGCATGGCACCCTGCACTGTATCTCTCAGGTTGTCCAGAAATGTGTCTTACACATCTCGATTATAAGGGGAGCCCAGGTGCAAGGAATCCTTATTCTCATATAAAGGTGCGGTCAACACTGGGTTTTATTCTGTGTTGCCTCACAAGACCAATGTGGCAGTGAGTGGGGTAGTCAGTTCTATAAACAGTCCTCCATTTTGGTTCTGCAGTTTCACATCTGAAATGATCCCTGAGTGAAAACCAATTACTATTTGGTAAACATACCCAGTGATCTTCTGCGGTCTTCTCTTCTGAAACTCCAACTCATCCACAGTCCAAACAGCTCCTTTCACATTCTCCACTCTCACAAAACACTTGTGAAGACTGAGGTTATGCCGAACAGCATTCTACATGGCAAAGAAATGAAAAAATGGCATTTTTATTTTGTCCAACTACTGTATTTATACCAAACATCAGGGCAGATGTTTATAAACAACTCTATAAAGAACGCCTTTAGGAGTAACCTCAAGCAAATACTGAAACAATCATTTATCAGAGATGATCATTTACCTTCCATGTTGCTGCGTTGCGTCTAAAATATGCGAACGTTCGAGTGAACCAGTTGTAAATTTCATTCAGAGTTAGCTGCTTATCGGGGGACTCAAAAATTGCCTGAAAAAAGTTAAAAAGAAATTTGTACATGCATTAAGATGTTCTTTAAACTGTCTGGTCTTCCAACTTAATAGTTCCAATTTAATAGCAGCTGGGATGGGTCAATCAGCAATGTGTCAAAGCACATCTCAGGTTTTCAAAGCAGTACCACACTGAAATAGTGTCTCAGAGTCTCACTAAAAATAACAGTAATAATGTGACCATTTCAGTTACATAAAGTTTAGTGTCCAGCACAGTTATAAACAATAAATATAAATAATTTATACAATTTAAATAAAATATGAACAAATAAATGTTCATTTAGTTTACTTTTTTAAAAGGCAATAAAACATTCACACATCCTAAACAAACCTCCTGCTTTGAGACTGGAGTAGTAGATTATGAAATTACTTTGAATATTATTTATGTCTATTTCTGTTGTTTTGTTCTATTAAACAAATTCTCAGACAAATAACAGACAAATTCAATTAAACTTAAATTCAAATAAAAAGAGAAACCACCAGCAAGGAAATCAGGCAACGGTGGAGTTGTATTTCTATTTGCACAACAGGTGGCGCAGTAGAGCTGTGTTTCACATACTTGTAAACAACAAACCATTTTGGCTCAGTGTTACTGCATCAAAAGCTTTGTTCTGTCCATCCCTACAAGCAGCTATTATACAGGCACTCTTCATAAATTGATCTATAAATATCAAAATATTATGTAATATTACAAAAAAGGCCAGTGGCTGGCAGATGCTCCTTACCTGCCTAATTAAAGCTGCATATGTGAAAGGTGGTCTAACTTCAGCACTCAAATAAAACTCCTTGTTCTGCACAATATCTGAAAGGAGGAAAACAGTTAATAGATAATTTAGTTAGAAATTTAATCACCAAATAAACCATAAAGTAGAACTGTGGCCACGCAAAAAAAAGAAAACCAGATTCTGTGTTCAAATTCTGTTAAAAATACATAACGCTTAAGCTCCACTCAATGTATTTACAGACGGCCATATATTCATGTTCTATAGGCCACTCATACCAAAGCCAACAAAACACCAAACAAATTTTATGGCAGAAGCAAAAGGACAGTATTTGACTGTCGGTGATCAATTTTATTATTTAGAGACAAAATATACTTTTCCAAGCACTCTGATCATCTGCAATTCATTACAAAATGTAATTAATCCTGTTTAATTGGAGTGCAGAATACTTTTAATAACAATAACTAAACTAAAATCAGTTTTGTCCACATTTAAATTTTTTTTTTTAGGTGTTCATTGTTTCACAACAGGAAGTTCCACAGTTCTGTCACATTGATCTGTTCTTTAAATACAAAATGTTATTCTTTGTTCATCATAAGATGTTTTGACCTTTTTTGTGATGCAAAAAAGTGATCCGAAAAACATACAAATACTAGACTATTTTTGGACTTTCACGTTGTTTACTCAACGAACATCGAAGCATCGAACAGCCCCGCTGCATGTAAGCTTTCACCTCTAACCTTGGTCCATGGCCAGGTTGTACTTGTCAGAATAGCGCTTGCGAATGGGCCCCACGCCATGCAGACTGGTGGGGATGATGACAGTGGGAGTCTGAGGCAGCGGTGTGAGGGGTGTGGACGGGGCTGTGGCACTCTGGGAAAGGCTCATAGAAGGAATGGTCTTGGGAACAGTTGCCTTGGCAAGAGTGAGGTTGGAAACCAGGTTCACCTTTTAGGACACACACACACACACACACACACACACACACACACACACACACACACACACACACACACACACACACACACACACACACACACAGTTTGTGCACAGAACTATGACAATGTTAAATGAATGGGTAAGTCATTGTGATTATGAGAAAGATGTAGAAAAAAAAAAAGAAAAAGAACATTTCATATAAATTGCGGCAAGACAGAAAAGCCGCTGAATAAACACAGACAAAAAGAAACTGTCTGATCTCGCCTGCAGGTCGGACAAGCACCTTTGGCCAATGCAAGCACTGCAGTCTATAAACCATTTCAGTGGATGGTACATGATAAATAAATTTAGGTGCCACACAGGCTTTAAACAGTGTACTAATCTTGCACAGACAGACGCTACTCACCGCCAACCAGCATCTGGGACTGTTTACCCTTGAGCTGTGGCTGTCATGCCATCCAATTTTGAAGCTTTATGTAAATTTACAAATCCTGCCAATTTCATAAGACCAGAATGTTCCATGAGACTCTCTTGCTGTTCCACTAGCCAGTGCCACTTTACAAATCTATCTGGACATCAGGGTAGATATAGTCTATAACTAAATAAAACAATGCAGTATTTACTCTCAAACAAACTATACTTCTTTGCAGCAATGGGGAATTTCCATGGTCAGGAAATGTATATAAATATGACTTCTTACCCAAAAAGTTCTCATTACTGACTGAAATCAAACATTTTTAATGTACTGGGGTGAAAATCAAAATCTTGGAAACTTGGCTCATGCACTTACTGGCTGTGGGGTTGGTTTAGGCTCAGTAGATTTGACATGGAGGTGGGCCATCATGGCCTGGAGGCGTTCTTTGTCTTTAGCTAGCTGTTTTACAAACACAAACAAAGGCGGCACAAAGATATTTCATCAGTTCACATTCCTTCTCAAACAGTCGTGGCATCTTAGCATTTTATCAGGTATAGGTATTTAAAGACGTTTACGTGGTACAAAATGTTTATTTTGACACACACAAAAAAAGCTTTAGTAGCAGTAGATTCTAAAACCTGCACCTCAAAATATTCTCCTATATTAAGAACAGTGATTTATATTCGGAATCTGCTGCACTACATCCAATTAAACAGGACTAATTACTAACATGACAAGACTTTACTGTGATAAATTTTAAGTATGTACTGGTGCGGCTCGTGTATACTTATCAGCCACACTGTGCAATGGTAAAGCAAAAAAGCTTGAAATATCACTATGTATAATAAATATGAGAGTTACTCTCTGAAGATTTCATTTTTATGAGCCACACTAGTAGTTTCTCTAGGTTCTTACTACTAACAGAATAAAACCCACTTTTAGACCGAGGTTATAGACTACTCTCTAATTTGAGCACACTTAACCCAACTAACTGATGAGCCCCTTACTGAGCTGAACTGAATGTGTAGTACTAGTAGTTGTAGTAGAACTCCCAGACCAGGATTGAGAACCACTGCACTAGACTAAGACACTAAACTCAAAATAACATCTGTCCTATGGTAACACACTTACCTGCAGTTCAAGTTGTTGAACAACTTGCATTTGGACTCTGCACTGAGCTGTGCTTTTGTCATCCAGCGCATGTTCACTGTTTAAATGCCTGTAATAAAAACAAAAGGACCATTAACGGCAATAAAAACCAAAACTCATTTAATGACACATCTCTGGGTTGGAAAAATGACAATCAGAAAGAGAACTGGAATTAGCTTTGGGTGTTTTCTAAAGTGCTGTGTTTGACTTGTAGCACTAGGGGGCAGCTGAGTCAGCCTGTCTAATTTCATGTTTTCAAGGAAAACTGAAAATCAGATTCATGGCATAGGTGAAAGTTCTAATGTCCGGTCAGAACTGAAGTTTAAGCAGGTCTTGTTCCAAGTGCTGATACAACTAGGGTTGCAACAGTCCCAGATTTATTATTATTATTTATTGCATGATAGCCGTATCAGAAAACATGACGGATTTATGATCACAGTGTAGGATATTTCAAAATTATTCTTTTTTTCTTCCTATTACTATAGTGAGTACTTTCAGTGACCTTTAAAGAAATGAAAGCAGAAGTGTAAATCGGGATGCAACACACCAACTCTCCATTTAAGTACAATTCACGTCACTGACATTTTGATTAAAGAAATTAAAGAATGAAGTATATCACCAATACAAAAAATAGGTCTGGAAAGAAAACACACACTAAAACAGGAGCAGATCCAAACTATAAACACTGAAATGAAGCATTCAAATTATTTACGGCTACTTCAACTGCAAAGAGGACAAAGAGTTTAGTACCACCATTTCAAACACAATCACAATTTACAGTCCTGTTTATGGTGTTCCTTCAGGGGAGCTCTCCTGTGCCTCTTATCAAACTTTCGATTTTGACTGTATAAAGTTCTAGGAGGGAACAACAAAGAATTACAGCCAAAAAAACCCTTCTGTACACAGACAGAGCTTTTGCGGAGCACAGGATGATCTGTGGTAGTTCAGAGCATGTTTTTAATAGCCTGGCTGAGAGCTGAGCTGCAGAACAAAGACAGTGTTGTGGCAATAGGCAGGGCGGAGCCGGAGAGTGGGAGCAGGGGTCAGGGTCAGTGGAGGGGGCACAGATAAACATCCTCCTGTTGTTTGTTTTGGGAGGGACGGCCAGGATCACCATGGGTACACTGTTTATCACAGAAAGCTGAGCTCAACCCTGAGGGGCCCCACTGCTACACCACCACAGGGGAGGGAGGGCGAGAGAGAGAGATATATTTCGGATGAGAGGGAAAGAAGGGCAAATATTGGAACTATTTTACAAAGAAAGGCAGAAGAAATAAAATAAACAAAAGGGGGGAAAGAACAAAAAATGGTATGGAGAAAAAATACAAAGAATGATAGAAAAGCAGAACAAAAACAGACAAATAGAAAACATCAAAATAACATTTCTGTTTGTTTCAGTCTGTTACCCTTCAGTGCTCAGGAAAGACAAGACTGATTTATAACGATGATAGAGGGACAGATACACAGAGCCAGAGAACAACAGACAGATAGAAAGAGCCAGACAGGGATGGACAGAAACACAGATGAATAGAGATACAGCCAAACCGAGAGACAGATGGACAGACTTAGACAGATAGATAAAGACAGACAGCTAGACTGATACAGGGCTAAAAAATTAGACAGATACAGACATCAACAAAGATATTTAAAATGACAGAGTGCGATAGACTGATATAGACAGACATAAACAGATATAGATTGAGAACTGAGATATAGAATGACAGACAAAGAAACTGACACTGACAAAGACAGACAGAACGAACAGTGAGAGATAAAGAGAGATAAACCAAAACAGACAATCAGAGTCAATAAACACAGACAATCAAAGAAAGATAGACATACTGAGACAGACAGAGAGAAAACTCCACTCACTTGAGGAAAGACTGGAAGTCCCCTAACACAGCCTCACAGCCGGGCCACTTGCACACACCGTGGCTGTAGAGTGGATGATTACTCTGGGACTGAGCCTCCTGTGAACTACAACACAAATCAAACAGAGAAGTTCAATTATAATGTAATTTTCCAACTAATGTTTCAGGAAAATGCTCTGAAGGCACTATATTTTACAACAAGTGCGCAAGAACCAACCAACAACTATTAGCTAGAGGTAAACCACAATTTCAAATGACACAGTTAAGGTATTATTGGTATCAGCCTTATCTGAATGGAAATATTATTCCTGAAATATACATTAAATACTTGAAAATGCTGTAACTAGAATAATTATAATAGTGTTACTTGGAAAATTGAAAGTGGAAGGAAACTTTTTTTTCTGCCATAATCCTGGTAATATTTAATAGAGATAGTGTTTTAGGAGCTGATACCCATCATCGACTGTCTTTCAGCACAATAAGCTAATCTGTTTACTGATCGTGGGTGGGGCTGAATGCCACATTAGCCTTTCCAGACAAACTTTGTAAGGCTTCATCAAGCAGGGCTTCTGTAGTATTCTGTATCATTTCTAGATGAAATTTACTATTTTTTTATCGAACTTTTAAAATCACAAATTCTGAGCACCACCTCTGAGATCAGAGTGTCATTAATCACTAATACTCACTGCAATAAGACAAGTGATAGACGCTTTTACACACCAAAGGCACGTCAGGTGTGTGATAATGCTTGATGTTTTATGAATATCACACAAAAATAGACCAATTGTTTTCTGTGCTGTCAGTGGTACTGAGGACACAAATTTTTTTAAGCTTTGTAGGTGGAATTCTTTCCCATTCTTGCTTGATGTACAATTTGAGTTGCTCATCGGTTCGGAGTCTCCGTTGTCGTATTTTGCACTTCACAACGTGTCACACATTGACAACGGGAGACGAGTCTGGACTGCAGGCAGGTGGGTGTTGTACCTGTACTCTTTTACTATGAAGCCACACTGTTGTATAACGTGCAGCATGTGGCTTGGCATTGTCTTGCTGAAATAAAAATGTTGCTCCAAAAACTGTATTTACCTTTAAGCATTAATGGTGTCTTCACATGTGTAAGTTATCCATACCATGGGCACCAACGCCGCCATGCCATCAGAGATGCTGGCTTTTGAACTTTGCACTCGTAACAATCCAGACAGTCCTTTTCCTATGTGGTGCAGGCGACACAAAGTCCACAAGTTCCAAAAACAATTTGAAATGTGGACTCGTCAGACCACAGGGCACTTTTCCACTTTACATCAGTCTCAGCCATTCAATGTCAGTTTTTGGCCTCGCTGCTTGCTTGCAGAGATTTCTCCAGATTCTCTGAATGTTTTGACGATATTATGGACTGTAGATGATGAAATCCCTAAATTCCTTAAAATTGCACGTTGAGAGAAGTTGTTCTTAAATGTTTGGACTATTTGCTGACAAAGTTTTTCACAAAATGGTGAACTGAGTCAAAGATGCTCCCTTTATACCCAATAATGACACTCAGCTGTTTCCAATTAACCTGGTCACCTGTGTAATGGTCCCATCAGGTGTCTTTTAGAGCCTTCCTCGGCTTCCCCTTGTTGCCCCTGTCCCAACTTTTTTGGAGTGTAACAGGCATCAAATTCAAAATGAGTGTATATTTGCAAAAAACAATGAAGTTTATAAGTTAGTAAATTAAATATCTTGTTTTTGTAGTGTATTCAATTGAACATAGTTTCAAATTATCATATTCTGTTTTACACACCATCCCACCTCCATTGGAATTGGGGTTGTATTTAAAGTAGCAGCATCTCAAACATAATATATGTATGATAAATGAAATATGAAAATAGTCATACTGCCCAGCCCTAACTGTAATGGGTTTCTGCAGTGAGTAACGTCCATGTAGCCATTTAGCACTTGGATCAGGAATTGTAGTGTCTTGTGGCCTCTAGAGGAGCAGGAGAAACTCATAAAATATGATGTGATATGATCAGCTCTCAGCATATTGTCCATTTGCATATTTCAGCTGAAAACTGACCAGTACAAATGCAGTTGACCCTTCAATATCTAATATTTAATTATACCTAGCTATAAAGATGGAAGTGCTCCCTCTCCAACAAATGCAGACAAATCAAACTGTGCACTCAGGATGCAAATTTGACAAATTTCACCAGCTTATTGCAAATGCAATAAAACAACTTTAGTATTTGTTTTCATTTGGTTTTTTAAATCACAAAATGCTCTGAAATTCCAGTTAAAAGAGGCCTTATGATGTAAAAACATGTGAAAGAACTTGCCCCAATGTAGTTACACAATATGATTTCATTTTCCTGATCAGCTGTGTACCTGCATCAGTGGTAGTTCTCCTAAAGAAAAGATCAGGGAGCTGTAAAGGGAATTTAAAGGATCGGCATCTTTTCATCACAACAGAAAATATCGTTCTTCCCAGTTCTACCAGGTGATGCAGCACTGCTGCAGGAAGGGAAAAGAGAATGAGAGCAAAAATAAATAACACGTTTCCATCTTCCGTAAGAGGAGGGTGATGGCTTGCTCTCTGGTGCCACTGGATGCACTTAAGGTTTTAGTTGCAGGCGCCTCTCTGCCGGGGAGAAATTTACATGACACATGAAACTGACCACGTAGTCCTTGAGCATTCACCCTGAACTAATATCACCCATCACAGCTCAGCAAAACACGTTCATAAGCACAGAGCAGAGGGGGTCTGAGGACATGCATCATAATGACAAATGGTTATAATAAGGTCTTGGAATAATCTCTCAGCTTTACTATTAATGACAGCATGCTAGGAAAAGTAACTTGGTGTTGGCTGTATGTTAACTGTGGTGTTCAATCTATGAAACTACATTAGATTTCAATTCACAGAACACCTATTCTTCAGGATGCATACTGTTCTGATTTCTCAATGCATTGTTACACCCCTAATATTGCTACATTTTATTTATTTGCATAGTGGCCTTCTACAATAATAGTCCTTTACAAATAGTGCCCTGTGCATCCCTAATGTGCAGGATTCACGAGCACAAACATTCTCTGACTCCTCCAATATGAAGCAATGTTCCCAAAGCAGAGGGGAACGGATTTGGACATCAGCAAACAGGGAAAACAAGAATGTGTTCACCTGTGTATATGTGGTTTATATAGAAAGCATCCATAGGCCTGCAGGAGACAAAAGAGTTTTGCCCAACCATTGTGATAACCTGAGACGTGCCAACACCCTGGCACAGTGAAAACCTCCTATACTTGCAAATGGCTTAACTGGTTTCTGTGGTGCACCTCAAATGCTTGAAATGCCAGGGGAACCAGATTATGCACCTAAAGGTATTCATAATGTATTTAAATGCAAATGTTGGTCTAAAAATACATCCAAAAGTAGTGTTCCAAGTCTACAGCGTGATATCCAACTCTGTGATGACATCGTAACTATCCGCACCATTTAGACTTACATGAACAAAGGCATGTAGTCTTTGTTTGCATACAATCTGACTGCAAGACCAGCAGCATGTTTGTAATAGCTGTACCTCTCTCTTCTGATGGGTCGGGGTGCATGGTGTCCGTTGGTACTAGGATGCTGGTTAACTAGAGAAGGTTTAGGGGGAGAGGGTGATTCTCTGCTCTTTTCCTCTGGCCTGCTATCCTTTGCATCTTTCCACAGCTGCTGAAGCTCTGCTGGAAGCAGACCTGCAGAAAAACCTGGACTTTAACCCATACCATGTCAAATGCTACCTGATCGTCTAACAAGTACAAAATGCCACATTGTTATTACACTTAGATGCCTCATCTGTCAGTTGTCATCCTAAGCACTTCTTTATTAGTGGCATTACTTACATGTCACTTCAATTAAGAGGTGTCAGTACATGTGCGTTCCATAAATAAGGTGTCTAAAGCCCTATTTGGACAGGGAGATGTGCAGGATATGTACTCTTTGACTAACTTGTATGAGATAATACATGAATTGATTTTAGATTTAGTATTAGATGACTATTATCGATCTTATAACTCACTTATAATAAGAATGAAATTTCTGTTTGAAAAAAAAAGCAGCTACAAGTTCAAGGCTACAGTAGGCTGCAAGCTATTCTACACAATGACTCAATGCAGAGAGCTCTAGGTGTGAACCAGTCTATACATGCAACTCTCAAAAGCAGCTTCCTTGTCTGGCCATTATCTTCCACAATTTGGTTTGAGTCCACAACAGGTATGAGCATTTGCCACAGACCTGAATGACCTGAAGAATCTGCACAAAGCGCAACAAACATAAATGCCTCTTCAAGCAACACTTACACATGTACATCTGCATGGGGTTAAAGTAGCCTGACGTTCTTTTTATGGAAGATAAAAGACAAAAGCATCTTTACTTTATACAACAGTTGTACAATCTGTAAAATGACTGATGTGCATATGGAAGAAGCTAAAATCACTAAGAAATTTAGGTAACAATTACCCTCCCTAATTAATCTCCCCATGTAACACTAATCCTGTACAAACAGGGCTTTTGCCAGCAATTTTAATTCAGTCTATGCTCTCCTGTATCAAAAATATAAATAAACTCAGGTTGTACTAATCATATTAATTGATGTGGGTAAATTTTCTGGCAACTTAAGACGCATATAGCCTAGATACATGTTGTGAAATTGTAGCTGCTCATTTTCACATCAAAATGTAATTATCATTATTTTTGTTATTATAAGCAGGTTATCAGTAATCATCCTCTAATACTTCAGTGGTGAAGCTACATATTAAGCATATTTTCTGGAGGTAATGGTAGAGCGTAAATCAAATAGCCACTCCCATCTCATACATTTGAGACATCTTATCCTGTGTGAATCAGTCATAAATTTTGCAGACATCCTATAGTGAAATTACATCACTCCATTTCCTAATCCTGTCCAAACAGGCCTTAAGAGAAACCAAAAATATGCAAAATTTTGTGATTAATACATTTTATGTAGTGTAAATCATACAGCAATACTAAATTGTACTGCTGTCATGCCAAAACCTTGTATCTACCAAATGGCAACTTCAAAGGAGAAGGAAAAACTGCATCATTCATTGGAAGTCAATAATCCTGGGCCATTTTGCACTGAATGTCTTTGATCCGTCATTAAATTTTGACACAACTGTTAAGAACACCTGTCCAACTGAAATAACGTAAAAAGCATGAAAAATAGGTAAAAACTGAATGACTAATATTTTTGCAATGTTTTGCAAAGAATAGCATAAGAATGTTATCTTTAAGCCTAGTTTTATGGTTTCAGGCCCATGTTTGCAGACACAGATACAGCCTAGTGTTAAATCTAGAGCATGTTCACATGTCACCTATTTGGTATGATTCAACTGAACTGCACTGTTATTGCTCTCCCAACTAGATCCTGGTGCAGGATAAACTGATACACCTAAACGGAGACACCTGATAAGAGTGCAGGTCTTGGTCTGGATCCTGTTGTACTTGTATGAAAAGAAAATTCTACTTGGACCATCTGTGGTATTCCTAATTCCCATAGGAATGCCAGAACATGGAAACATTCTAAAAAGCAGTGATGCCGTCTCATGCAGCTTACATGCGATCAAAGAATACTAACCATTGAATATGAAAATGAAGAAAAGGTCTTTGTGGCTTTTTGGTTGCCTTTAAAATTACATTTAAGGTACGTAACAGATTCTTTGATTGAAAGTGCTTCACTGTTAACTCCTTACGTTTGTATGGACTAGTCAGCAAAAGTATGGACATGAGTACAATTCTAAGCCTTTGAGTTAGAATAATGTAAGTGCTGATTATGTATTCTTGAAAGACAACATTTGAACACAGTAATTGTCTTGACTTTCCAGAACCATGGAGAAATATGTCTGACAGAAGGTCTGATCCATTTTAGGTTCAGCAGGCCAACATCACGGTTTTGAACCTGATGTGCGTAGCTACAGGAAGCCAGTCAAGAGAACCTCAAGTGTAAATCGTTTGTGCACAAATTAAAAAAGAACAGTGCCAGTTCTTACTCTGGGGAATCGAGGCGAGAGCTGTGGCTGGAGGGAGTGTCAACAGGCCCTGCCTCTGCAAGCTGAGCAGATGCTGCTGCTGAAGGGAGAGGAGCTGCTGCTGGACAGCCATCTGCTGGAGAGCCATCTGTTGCTGGAGAGGATATACACAGCAAACCATTACACTCCGTTCAGCAAATTCTAGCACTAGGCGCATGTGAGACTAATCAGAAGCAACAAGCTGAAGATTTGAGTGCTGTAGGCTACCACAATGAAAGCTGTTGACTTGAAAGCCCAAAGATGCACATTAAACCTCAAAAGGCAAGACAGACACACACAGACAAACAATAGAGTTTAGAAATGAATGAATCCAGAAACCTCAGCAGTGCAGACACTTGCTGCATACATGGAAAACACACCTCTTTGCTGGGTTTGCCAGTGTGCTGTTGCTGGAGGAGCTGCAGATGAAGCTCATCTTGCTGCTTCTTGTAGAACTCCTGGAGCTGTTGCTGCAAGGCAGACATAATAACTCAGGATGGCATTCCAACATATGCTCAGTGAGTGACCATGTATCATAACAGAATGGCCATTTAATCTACGGAAAAATGCAACTTTTCTAAAGCAGCAACAGTTTGATTAGTAAGCTCATGTTTGTTAAGTGTACCTGTTGTAACATTACAGCCTGCTGTTGTTGCAGTAACAGTTGAAGTTGTTGGGGGCTCAGGACTTGCTGCTGGAGGATCTGCTGCATCTGCTGAGGCGTGACCACTTGAGGAGTCATCATCGCCAATGATACAGGCACCTGCACAATATTCACAATGATTGTAAAGAGGAATAAAAATATTCCCAAAAAACAATGTACCCAACTGGCTCAAATACATAACATATACAATGGCTTGATGATCTGACCAAAAATGTGCATCACAGAATTCTAATGTCTAATGTTTTTTTCTTTTGTTGTCATGACTGGGGCTTTACATAGGTTTGCGGCTTATTGTTGTGTTATGAACAGGCCTGGGAAATTAATTGAAACTTAATCAAAAATAAAATAAATTTAAAACTTAATCAAAAATAAAGTTAACACTTTCCCTACACTGCCTGCATTTAAGAAGACAATACCATGCATGTAGTCATGTGACTCTGCTGTGTCTATTGTGCACACGTTTGTCGGGTTTGTGGATTTCCCAGCAAATTGTGCATGCTTGGAAAAAGCAGTCGCGGGTGAAAATTCAAAAGTTCCAGTATTTTGGGGTACTTTCAGAACCCCCATTCTCAAATTTTACCAGCACCCCCCTCCCCCTGCACAAATCGAGCAGCACAGACCAAAGAAAATTGCATTTAGTGATGGTGGTACCAAACAAAAAGCCATGATATAAACACACAGGAAAAATACAGCAACCAAAGGAAACACCTGTGGCCTGCTGCAACTTTCCTTTCCACCTTAACTGACCCTGTAATTGCAGCCTGCTGACAGCGCCTCATTAAGGTAACTGGTTCCTCAATTAAGGTGAACTGAAAAATTGAATAAAAGCTTGCTGACTACAAACAAGATTACAAAGAATTGAAAAAAATCAGAAATTGTTTCAAATGTCTTCACTAAAGACATGATGTACAAGTGATAGAAACAGCATTTTTCCTTGGGATTAGCTATTTCAAACAATGTGTGAAAGAAATAAAGATCTCTGCTACTGAAAACCTTATTATATGATATATTTCACATTAACTTAAGCATGATCATCGTACTGTGTAGAGATTTGTGGCTGACTCAGGGCATAGACAGGTTTGTTCAGATAAAGGGATAATGAAGGTTTTTGACAGACAAATTCATTGGATTAAGATGCAGAAGCAGATGCAGAAATACCACTACACAGCAGCAAACAGATATTTGAAGCTCTGGACTCCCATGAACCTCAACGTGTAGGATCCTCCAGAGGCTTGCTGTTGTGCATAAATCAACTATTTGTCCAACTCTAACCAATGAGCACAAGCAGAAATGGTTGCGTTGGGTATTCTTTTTAAAACAGTCTTGTCTACTAATGAGTGCCGTGCAACCCTGAATGGTCCAGATGGATGGAGTAGTTGATGGCCACCATGTCCCAAAAAGAAGGCAGAGTCATGTTTTTGACCAGCATCATGGAGAGAGAAGTGTAAAAAGTATGAAAATGACCTCGGTTTCTGACCACTTGCTTCCATAGTACATAAAGAAGAACCATGCCTTCAGCAGCAAAATATCATCTTCATACATGAAAATGCACCATCTCATGCTGTATAAAATCTCTGTGTCATTGTCTGCTATGGGCATAAAACGAGAGAAACTCATGGTGTGGCAACCATCCTCCTGTGACCTCAACCCTACTGAGAACCTTTGGAGAGTCCTCCAGAAAAATATCTAAGAGTGTGGGAGGCAGTTCCCATCAAAATAGCAGCTCTGGGTGGCTGTTCTGACATTCTGCAAAGAAATTCAAGCAGAAAGTGTCCAAAAACTTTCAAAGAAAGGGTCCTACATTACCATGTAACTGGTCCTGCTATGTTTTTGATTGAAATAGCTTTTGATTTCAGTAAATGGGACCCTCTTAATACTGCAAATTCAACAAATGACCATTTTCAGTTCTTTACAACCTATACAATGTTTTGAAACTTCACTGTGCATAATAATTTGGAACTGTACATTTTGAGTGCATTTTATTGTAATTTTTGGAAGGTTTGTTAAACAAATGGTTGATGAAATTATACTGACTGTCATTTGCATTGACCATTTTGGAAAATCAGAGAAAAATATAATTTGTATTATAATTCGGAACGCAGTGTATTTTCTACTGTCCATGGAACTTTGTTTACATTAATAGAAAAAACACACATCAAAATAATTGTTCATTAATCCTATTTGAGACAGAATGTTCAATTAACCTTTATATTTATTTGAGGTCATTTTGCCCAGCTATATTCAAGAGTACACAGAGTATTCTAACATTTTAATCTTATGTATATGATGAAGGTTTTGAGGAATGTAGGATGTGCTTTTCCCCAAAAAATGACCGTATGTGAAAGCATGGGTGTGCGTGAAACAGCGGCAGAATGTAAACATTTATATTGTTGTGCACTGAATTAAATACATAACTTAAAAATGATCATATTTCAGAAAATTTAAAAATGACTGGAAACTAATGAACTAATTAACTATGAATAAAAAAACAGAAGCATGTATTAAATATTTAAGTCCTCAACACACATATTCTCAAAGTGAAGCCTACTGTCACTAACATGCTTTTGCATTTGTGCTTTGTGTGAAACATTTTAGAATATGCAGCATTAAATTATATTCTATGCTTTTCGGGTGCTGCAGAAAAGCTGAAACACAGATCATAAGATGAATTTTTAAAGACATACTGAACAATCATGTCCAACATTATGATGGACAAATGATTATCTGCAGTGTTTCCCAAGATGCACCCTGTGCATTTCTGTAATTTTAGAATCACTGAAAAATATTTTATTCCAACCATAAAATTAAACAATATTTTAGTGTCTTCAATGAACTTCAAGCAAAGCCTAACTGATGATAAAATGTCATGTATTCTCCACATTTATGGCATTTAGCTGATGCTTTTATCCACAGGAACTTACAAGGTGACTGATATTACAAAGGTGCATCAGAGTAATGTTGGGAGTCCTGCCCATGGACTCTTATTGGTGTAGCACAGCATAGTTGACCAGACTGGGAACTGAACCCCAGTCTCCCACATGTGGTGTGGTGGCTCCCTGGTGGTTTTATCTGTTGCACACACCAACAACTACAATGAAATGGCATGTAAAGACAAACTTTCTATTGTCTATTCTGTTGACAGGTATTATTAAATGCACCCAGATTTGAACTAAGGACTCTTGATCTGCAATCAAATTCACAATGAGTGCCATTACGTGATTTTAACCCTGATTAACCCTAGAGAGAGAATCAAGTAGTGTATGAGGAGCACAGTCTCTGATTTTCGACTTCTTCAGACCAGTCGGAGCATATCAAAAAATTTCTTTGCCCTGACTAAGAATCTGAAGAACAGATACCTTTGATAACAAATGAAAACTGAGCACAAAACGGAAATAACATGTAGATGAAGAAATACAGTCATGTGACGGTCAATCTTACAGTCCACCATAAATGATGCGGCAGCTTCATCCTGGTGCAAGTGTGTGTGATACAGCAGCACCAGGTCAAAGGTTTAAGCTAAATGCGTTCACAGAGCCAACATCTGCCTTAGAAAAGGGTAACCTCCATTGCCTCCAATATATGGCCATGCAAACAATTCCCGCAGCAAGTTCTTGTAATTCCTTATTAATTCCTAGGTAATGGGTCTTTTGGAGAGGATTCAGTTCATTTCAGCAGCAGGCTGAAGTCAAGTAGTGTCTGACCCTTAGTTGTTTTAGTGTGTGATAGATCACAAAAATTTACAAAACTGGGGAAGTGTGAGATACCCAGTTACCACTACAACTACTACAAGTCTACCAGGCTTCCGGCAAAACTGCTTAATGATTGTGTTATGTCTTGCCCCCAATATATACCCTGAAAAAATTGTTATGAGCAAACAGCCATCCTCATTATAACACACAATAAAAACCATGAGGCTCCCTCAATCGTTGTTCATGGAAAGCAATTTATCATATGATGGTGGAGCAGGATAATTATGTTGTTATCCCTTTCTCAGGCCCCACCCACATGTATCCAGACATTTGTTAAATGGCTCCATCCAGGGGTGCCAGCAGTCAAAAAGCAAGGCCACACACCCCTGGTCAGACAATGAAGAGGAGTTTTCAAAGCATTTTTACATCTGGTGTAATGTAATGTAATGGTGCTTGTATCTGGAAAGTATCTGGACATACTTTGACTAGACCACCTCTGAATGGGGTTCAAGTGATCAAGATGCATTGTGATCAGATTATGATCGGAAGATATTGGCACCTCCAATCACAAAGCATCTTAGGGGTGTTTAGACCCAGCTTTTAAAGTGAAATCTAAAATGTGATCCAATAACAAAAATACATGTTAATGCCAGATGTAAACAGGCGCATGATGCAACAGCATGATGCAACAGCCAGATGTAAACAGGCGCATGATGACAACAAGCATGTCCAATTTAATGTTGTGAGGTCAGGTTTTAAAAAAACCTCTTAGCCATCAACACAAAACCACTAAAGACTTCTCAAAAATCTCCACCCTGGATAGCATTTTCAAAAACCTGTTTTCAGAGAACCTAAAACAATAGAGCTGTGTGAACAGAAGGTTAAAATACACAGACAAGGTGATGTTTTTAACAATATCCAGATATGCTTAATACAAAGAAATGTGTTGACACTCCAAAAGGCAAAACAACACTCAAACAGAATGCAGTCTACTAGTTCTCAGAGTTTTGGCTTTCAGGGAATCGTTTGGGTTCTCAGAGTTTTGACTGTAAACATAAACAAAGCTACATAAACAAACAAACATCTCTCAAAACCGATGCACTCCCCAGACCTCAATACTGCTTCAAATTCCCCCGATCCGGATTAAGAAAAGAAAGAATTCTTAAAACTAGGGTAACTCATTTCAGACTCGGTGCACATGTATAATTTAGAAACACGATTGAGCCAGACAAAAAGAAATGAGTAAAAAGACGAATGCATTATTCATTTCCACTTTTGCTGCCACTGGTTCAAACACTTGCATTAAAGCAGCTACAAAAGAAAACAGAAAAACACGAATACCCACAAGAGAGGCTTGGTGTCTCAAGAAATGTACAGACAATAAGTTAGCATGCATCACTTAGCCTCAAGCAATTACTGCTGCTTAAGCCACACACACACACACACTCACACACAACTTTTTAAAATTTGTTTACAACAAACAAACAGAATAATTAAAGTCACATTTACGGAGCCATATAAATAATACATTCACCAGGGTACACAGCAACTGTAAAAACAAAACTGGAGATTGCATTTTAATT
This sequence comes from Acestrorhynchus altus, assembly GCA_034509495.1. Classification (NCBI taxonomy): domain Eukaryota; kingdom Metazoa; phylum Chordata; class Actinopteri; order Characiformes; family Acestrorhynchidae; genus Acestrorhynchus; species Acestrorhynchus altus. Next base: position 11,560,570 of record CM067518.1, read on the forward strand.
AAGGCTCTGCAACACAAACAAACAAGGGGTTCCAGTAAAGCCGGCTGTTTTGTGCTTCAAGTAAACACAGCACTGGACCATGTCACTGCAGCTATGAGTGAAATGTAACAGCTGTCGATCCCACACACACACACACACACACACACACACACACACACACACACACACACACACACACACACTTCTCTCCCTATCTGTGCAAGTGTGTGGGACGACTAGAGTTTCAACTATGAAATTTTCGCTGTAGGATAAACACCTCAGAAGATACTGTGTTTAACAGCTTCACATGACCCAGTATTTCCCAGTTCTTCTTAGTCCTAAAAGAAATAAATAATTATTAAATTATGTTTATCATAATTTGACTCTTTATTAACTGATTTTTTAGCTACTACTCTAGACATTGGAACAGGATCAAGTGAATATATTTTCCCAAAATTTTCATTTTTGCTCTAAATTCTCTTTTTTTCATTTTTTATTATTAATTCTCCACAAGAGGGCAGAAGACACACAAGCGCTAATGTGCACAATTTGAAAATGAAATGAAGTGCAGCCTCATCGATAGAGCACGTTTGTATGTGAGTTTTTATGTACTCATTTGTGGCTACAATTATATTACTCCCTACATATGTAATCGAATCAGTCTTCACAGCACGACATCATACCATCTGAAGCAATAAAATCCTCCCCAAAGTCGTGCTTTGTGTTCACGATCTGAGTGTTTATTCAGTTGTTTTATTGGCTATTCAGACACTCTGGAATTAATCCGTTTTGGATTAAATGTGGTATTTTTGTGTCTTATCTATAGTTTGTTACCAAAACACAGAAAAGCTGTTGTCCCGATTCAAAAAAAAATATGGGGTTCTGTTGTGTTCTAAACTTTAAAGTTAGCATGTTCTATGGTATTTCCAGACCAGAAACTACCGTGTTTTCTGGATTTTAAGCAGCTACTTTTTTGTCCACACTTTAAAACATGCGTCTTTTTTTCTTCTTATATATGTTATTTTCCAGGGTGCGGCTTATAGTCCAGAAAATACGGTAGTGTCTCTATCATTGTTTACACAATACAAACTGTGACGTATGTGCACTCAGACAGAAACATGTCAGCATACAAAAATAATAAATTCAGTTTAACACCCAGTGTGTTTCATTCTTCTCTTCATATCTGAAATCCATTTTAGGTCTCGATTGTGCACGTCCACGTTGTCCACATCTTGGAAATTTATGGGATTCTCTATTCAGCTGGATTTTCTTCCATTACTAGTATTATCATGATATGAGAACCATTTAGATCATCAATATGGTTGTAGCAGTATACTGGTTTCAGGTATAACATGGTAGGAAACTGGATGGTAATAATACCTTACACACTTGCAACTTAAGAGAATCCAAATAATTTCAATTAATGGACAAAACAACTGGCAGATAACTCTATACTGAAATGAATCATTAGGGAAATACAAAATAAGTTTCAAATATTACATGATTTATTTTACCCTTTTTTAACTTTCCTTTAAGGGTTGATATAGATGATAAGAATTGTTAAAGAACATATAAACTATGCTATTTTCTGAGATGGACATCACAGCATGAAAATTTCAACAGCTGCAACCCTAGGGATGACGCGGACACACAGCTGAAAATGTCTGATCATTGTACAAATCATTTATAATGTAATGAAGTAATATTAATAAAGTAATAATATATTGGAAGTAAGAGTGCGCATTATGGGAAAAATAAGAATTATTTAAAGACATTTTCACATGATAATCATCTCTATATTGACACAGACAAAATGTTACAGTGGCAGCAGATTCTTAAATGCTATACTCCCATTCTGAGTACAGTGATTTAAAATCTAAATTTGCTGCTCTATGTCCAATTAAACAGGACTAATTACACTCATTCTAATAAAATCACTGATATCCACAATATGCTCAGAGAAGTACATTGTGTATCATAAAATGTATCAAGATACCATAAACATTGTCATATGACCCACTCCTAACAAATATAACAAGCTATGAGGAAACCTTCAGAAAGAAGAAATCTGCTACGCCTCTGAAAAGAAAAACAACAACAGAAAAACGACCCTCTTGGAAGGCCCCTAGCCCGACCTGGGCTCTACAACAAATTAATGTAAATAATTCTCCTTTTACAGTCTCCGAGAACACTGATGAGTGTGGTCTCCATGACGACAGACAAGTCCAAACACTGGTTTTGTTGTTGTTATTGTTCTTGCCAGTGTGTCAGAGAACCAACTCCCCATGAGTGAGCACATGTCAACAAGCGAGCGCTTCTGAAAACACGGCCCATAAATCAACAGGCTTCAACCGTCCAAAAACAAATACGGCCCTTTGTTATTGCCCTCAATACCTTGAACATTTCTGGTTTGGGTTCCCCGCCCAAAGTAAAAATAACATTCTTTCCTTTACTCTGCATCTGAGTAAATATGAAAAGCAGACACAGGAAAAAAAGAGAAAGAAAGGAACAAGTCAACAACTGCAGCTCTTACACTGAGAGGGATGAGTGGATTTCTCGACTGCCAAACGGGAAAACCTTTCAGCATTACGACATGGAATCAAAGATCAGATATCATAGATCCCAAGTCTTTTATTTAGTTCCTTCATCACTCCCTCGTGACATTAGAGGAAAAAGGAAAAGGAAAAAAAAAAATCAATGTTCCCCTGAAGTAGACAACTCAATTACAGTCCGCGATCGTTGATGGCTTTCTAACATAATGCAGTAAGCGCCTGCTCAGCATCCCACTCACTCTCAAACAGTAAATGAAGTTAGTTCCTGCCCACACAACATTTCACTCAAACTGAACAAGCAGCATTCCTCTTTTAAGATGTTCACATTATTTTTAAAAGAGATTTAATCTACTTCTACATGACAAGATTAAAAGCTTGACAAACAACTGTGCCATATTCACATATTTCCACTAAACAGCAAGCAGAGCTACAAAAGAACAGGAGCCTTTCACAAACCTGATTAATTCCATCGGTATTAAAGGCGGAATGTGAAGCAGTATCACTGTTGTTTAAATTCTAGCGAGAGTGGTAGTCATAGTATGCAGCCAGTATGAATCCAACTGCTCTACCCCTCCTGCCTTCCCTTCCTTACACCAATGACAGACTGCCAAAAGAGCACAACCTCACTTTAACTGTCCAGTCACAACAGCTACAACTGGTAGCTCCACCCAGGCCTCTCACTACCTGACCTAAACCATGCTATGCATTTCCATTTATTATGTTCATTCAAAGAGCTGAACATTGACATGGCAGAACTCAAATACATAATGATATCATAATAAATCAATGAGACATTAACAACTAGCCACAATGAAATTATTTAGGAGTATGTCCTTCAGAGCAGCTGATAAGGCTGGCAGTTGTGAATCAAAACAATACATTTATACCTGCATGAAATGCAGGGCAATATAACCCCTTATTAGTATCACTTTTAAATGAACATTTTAACTTGATCATGGTTAACGATCAATAATATTTTTGCATTTATAATGCACTAAAAAGGTCTGTAAATTTGCTATGTCTCAAAAACCTGTTTGAAATAAATTTTACTAGTGTTTTTCTCCAGTAAACTTGTCATTTTACAGGAGAAACAAGAGATGATGGTTCATTCATCATTAAAATGAGACACAGTACTAGTGCGTCTCCACAAATTAGAAAGTCATCCACATATTTTGTTCCTAATTTTAAAGGTAAACAGTCATTTATAATTTTTAAGTGAAGTGAAACATGTCAAGCCTTATTTTTTTCTTAATGTTTATACTGTCTGATCAACCTTTAAATATAATTATAATATTTGTTTAAATTAATTTGAATTTCAAATTTTCGTGATCTATAAACTATACTGATCAACAGTGAGACAAAAAAGGCTTTATTTTGTATTCATTACACTGAACATTGATTTTGAGTAATTTTGTATTACTTACCCAGTTCTAATGTGTGTGTGTGTGTGTGTGTGTGTGTGTGTGTGTGTGTGTGTGTGTGTGTGTGTGTGTGTGTGTGTGTGTGTGTGGCAGTAAACACTACATATAGTTTACCTGTGTATCTGACTCCTTCTCCACACTCTTCTGGGACTTCTCCCCACTCTGCTGTTGCTGTTGCTGTTGTTGAGCAACTTGAAGTGCCTGAAGATGCAAAAAAACAATAACAAAACCCTGATTGGCTCAGAAAGTCTCCCAGGAGCATCCACATTGTTTTTAGCAGAGCATATGTGTGTACTGTTTTCCCATCTGTTACAGCATGCAAAAAAAAAGTCTTCCATAAGGTCATGGGCAAGTGCTGACTTTCACCAGAGTGAGTATTTCTCCTTAAAACAAATTTAGCCTGCTCAAAGTAAGATTATATTAATGCACAGAAACCAAGAAATGTGAACAATGGAATATCATTAATTCATAATGTTACTGTCACCCATTACATGTTAAGTGACATTTCAAGCCTTTTTCAAGCCAGTGTTGTATTCTACTCCAGGCCCTGTATTTGTCAATTTGGTAGGTTTTTGTCATATATGGCTGTATAAAACTAACTTTGATTAACTGTGCAACATTTAACCATGACCAAAAGTACAGCAGCTTTTCATTTGTGTAATGAGCACCAGTGTTTTGCATTGAAACCAGGGGAGGATGATTTTAGGGGAAAAAACTGGCATCACAACATATAGACATAAATAAAATTATATAAAACATTCACCAGACGTCAATGATCCAATTACCCTGATATTACTGATGAACTCTGTAAATTCAATATTGTAGTAAAATAAATGATGCTGGGAAGATATAACTCACCATCTCTAGAATACACAGCAAGACAAACGTGCACTGTCAAAATATGGGATCGTTTAAGTAATGTAAATAGATTGGGCATTTCAAACAGCATAAACTGGGACAGTGTGAGATACACAGCATGTGAAGATAAATACCAATTTGCATATATAAATACTCATTCAAACTGCTGCCCAGCTCGCAGTCTTGCATGGCTCTGTATTGTCAGAAGAAAAAGCTTCCATTAAATGTGCTCACGCAGGCTCCTAGCATGGACAGATGTTGCACAGATTTTTTGTAAAGACACCTAAAACACATATAATCATATTTCTTAAGATAAAATAACACCAGGCACACATGAACAAGGAGAAGCTTCTTAAATTTTCTCAACTGCTTTCAAACTCTGAACCTCATAGCTCCCCATTTTCCCCAGTTCCTGCAAATAAAGCAGCAATTCAATAACAGGTCTGTGGTTTGAGAACCTCTGGTTCTGTGTTTATCAGTGGAAAATAAGCTATTTATTTACAAGAGGAAGGTTAAACAGGAGTATCAGTGTGGCTTCTGTAGTCTTGTTTGTTCGTGTTCTCTCTCTCTCTCTCTCTCTCTCTCTCTCTCTCTCTCTCTCTCTCTCTCTCTCTCTCCTCTCTCTCTCTCTCTATGTGTATAAGAGACAGCTCTCTCTCTCTCTCTCTCTCTCTCTCTCTCTCTCTCTCTCTCTCTCTCTCTCTCATATTGTTCTCAACTTTGGATTTGAAGAGACCAAAAAATAAACAGGTATTTTACTGGAATTCTGGCTTTAACATCTCATTTCTCATGAAATCAAGGCATGTGTGTGAATGTGGGGAGAGAGACTGTGAATGCTAGTGATTACAGCATCATTTACTTTACAGCTTAATTAAACAGCAGTATTAACAGGCTATATTAACTAACTCAGGGGTTCACAATACACAACTTTGCACAACTGTCTGTCCAAAACAAACAAATAGAAAACCGGGTTAAGGCCAATTTATGTTTCTGGGTGCAGTTGACCTTTGCATGGCCAAAATACTAGTACAGCGATAGGATATCGATGCCACTGTGTTGACTTGTACTACAAATGGTAATGGCTGAAAATAGTGGATTTATGCAACAAGCATGATCCAGAACTGTCCACCTAAATTTAAAAACAGCTGCAAAGAAGGAAACAGTGTTAACAAGAGGTTCTACCAACACTAAAATGACACTGGTGTACCATTACTAGGGGTGAGTACTGTTCCATTTGAACTGATACCAGTACTGGCACCTGGGATTCTGTGTCAGTACTCAAATGTATTTTTTCAGTTCTTTACTCTCTATGGAACATCAAAAAATATATTTGCAGTGCAATATTCAAAAAATTTCTCAACTCAACTCAATTCCTACATTGTTATTTACACAGATCATACAATAGTGATTCACTTCAGATATATGGCTATGCTGGATGTACTACCATGCTCACAATCATATTTCAGTCACATTTTGAGCTGTTAGTGGTGATTGCTGACTGTTGCATTCTGGGGACCAGGGTGTTGTTCTCTCAGTGCGTATCAGGTTGGTGGTGGTTTTTACTCGGCTGGTTAGTTTTACACATTTTACAGTAACTTTGGCTGAGGTTCAGTCTGATGGCAGACTGTGGCTTTCTGCAGCTGTGGATGAGGTCAGATGCAATGCACACAGCACCCAGAACCTTTCTGTGATATGAGCTGCACAGCGGATGGAACACAACCTGTGCACCAGTGGTTTCTGTTTGTTTTCGTTCAATAGCATACAGGCTAAACATATTCATTTATTGCTTAAATGAAAGGTTTCATGAGCATTATATTGTATACCACAATATAATGATTAGATGTTGCCAGCTAATCCCCGTTTCACCTGCATGAAGCATCGGCTCTAGCTTCATGCATGGTGCTAAGATTAGCAGAAGGGACTCTCGTAGGTATTCAGGTTAGCAAATGCTTTTCAGCTTTCAGATGTGTTCTGTGTTTAACCAGGTGCTCACATTAGAAGTGTTGTCATCTTAGAATTCTCATTACAAAAGCTGCAAAAAAATGTTGTCTATCGTTTTAAAAAACATAACCACACTTAAGACTCGCAACTGCCCACTGCGTTACTGAAATTCAGCACAGACCGATCTGATCTGAATCGGTACTCAGTAATACCACATTATTTTGTATATTTTGTATTTTGTATACAGTAATATGTTGTAAGTCACTCTGGATAAGGGAGTCTGCTAAATGCCATAAATGTAAATGTAATACAAGCATCATTCGATTAGTACCCAACCACAACCTTTACACCCCCTAATTGATAAAATAATAAATAAATAAAATAAATCAAAACACAAACATGGCTGTACCAAAGTACTTGTGGACTGAGCAGAGCATATTTTACAACTTCTCCAGGACAAGGTCTCATTTTCCATTGTCAGGCCCCAACAGACAGAAATCCAGGAAACAGGAATTCAACGATTGTGAAAACAAAATGGTCAGCGAGAGACGTGTCCTCTTGCTTTGACCCCACACACCTCCACAGGGTCAAACATCTGGCCCTGCGGAACTCCCCTTAGAGAGCATGGTGTAAAGAAAAGAATGGTGGATGGGACATGAAGGGAAATGGAAAGCTTCAATGGAAAAGAAGCAGAAGAAGCAGACAGATCATGTCAAGTGAAACCCAAGGGACAAGAAATTGATACTGGATATGGGAGAAAGCTAATAGTGTTTTTGAAAAAGAGAGAGAATGGAGGGGGGTGGTTCCTTGAAACCCACAGCTGTCTGGCCTGTATTTCAGAGGGCAAGGGTTGACTGTGGTGACATCATTTGTCTGGAAGCTGAGTGTGGGGTACAGAGAATGGGCAACAGTGTTTGGGTATTTGAAGCAGCAACATTTTGGTGTGTGGGAACTGTGTAGGCACTAATACAACACTAGAGCCATACCTTTTGGCCCACGAGACACTGACTAACTTATAAATTACAATCAGTAATAACATGAGTGATGCGTCATGTTTTGTTCAAAGATATCTTGCTTAATACATGTTTGCTCAATAACACCATTGTGTAATCGGTATTGGAATGCTGAAATATTTAACTGTTTCCTTAAAATATTCCCCCTTTACAAATAGAATTTCGCATCACCATCACAAACAACACTTGATAGCATTTTATTTTAGCACTATCAGGCACAGGATTCCAGTGACCAATCATATTACCTGTTGTATCTGCTGTAAATTGGGTGAAGATGTTTTCACTGTTGACTGAGTTTCACTGGCCACTTGCTCCTCCTCTGAGCTTGGATGCTCCTGGCCAGATGGGCTGCTATTGGATACTTGATCTGTCTTGGATTCCTGCATGTCGCCGTAACAACCTGTGGAAATATTTATATTAAGGGACATACAATAGGTGCTATATGTCCAAATGTATAATACAGTACACGCCATATGTCGGCTAGAGGTGTATAAAGCTCCCCAGCATTGAGCTGTGGAGCAATGGAACTAGGGTCTCAGGAAAGCTGATGCTCCATCCAATACTTTTGGGATGAATTGTGAATGAGGTCGTCAATGAATGCAATCCTGTCCTAACAGCAGTGCTCTAAAATGAAGCAGAAAGGTTTTCCTAGACACTAGGGACAGGTACTCCAACCAAAGCAGGATAAACTCTTTATTAACCATGATTTTCAAAGGAAACAATGAATTAACATGTTTTCCAATACTTTTGTCCTTATAGTATCAAGAACAATGATTAAAAAACACCACCAAACAAACAGAGTCATTAAAATGATGTTTAGACCTGGTTAGTATTTGATGCATTTAGTGACCTTGAGAAGGGCAGAATATTTGGAGAACACTGGGCTGTTGCACAAAACATTTGCATATTATTCACTAAATTGCATTTGCAACCTGACAGAACTAAACTGAATTGAATCCATTTTATTTTTCCCCAGGGGAAATTCATGCTGTGTACAGACATCACAAAAAATTAAAAACATTCAAAATATGTACAATCTCCAAAAATAATCCTAATGTGCAAGCAATTAATGAGTGCTAATTTAGTAAGCTCTACTAACTCAGTTAGTAGACTAACATAATTAGTCCTAATTAGTACATTTTCTGCACTCTCACTCTCACTATATAATCAGCATCAACAGAAATGTATAGGAAATTAAAAATGAATAACAAAAATAATTGTCAGTATCAGACCAGAGTTCTTATACATTCCTCTGTAAATTAATAATAAAACAAGTCGGAAATCAGTGTTTAAACACTGTGTTCGTGAATCGTAATGATGCACTAAATTAAAATGTTATTTTTGAATAACTGTGTGTATGAAATGTGCGCTCTGCCCTTGAACAGATATCCTGCTCTGTCCTTCTTAAAGTCAACAAATATCTGTGTGAACAGCCTGATCACATCAGTGTGTCTCCAAACAAACTGACATGAAAACAGAAAACATTCCCAGGCCTAGGACTAGACGTGCAGGTTAACCTGTCAGTCTGTTCCCTTTCAAGTTTGGCAAAAAAAAAAAAAAAAAAAAAGCAAAAAAAAAAAAAACCACACCAACACCATAAACTTATCACCACTAATCTGTACATAATGTACAACAGAATTTGACAATAAATGGAAAATTTATAGAAACCCACATCCACACACAATGCAATGTTAAAAGTGAATTAGGGCTCAAAAATTAATGGAACAAGACATTCAGAATAAAGGTCGACATATATCGGGCTGATATTTGTCTTATTTTTTGGCCAATTTAAAGTAACTATCTTGCAAACCTTGTTTAACTTGCTAACTTGAAAGAAATCTGTTACCAACAAAAACAGCACATAAGTGAATGGTTGTGTTTCTTTTACATTCTTTTCAAAAGTGTAACTGTTTTAATTTATATAGAATATTGGAGTTTTAGAATGAAGTGAAGGTGAAGGCACAACTAAAACGCTAACCATGAATGTTTCTTCTGTTTAGTAATTGCTGTCTGATGGTTGAGCATGGCAGCATTTCACCGAGCCAACACCAGGGAAAGCCAGGTGCAACATCTGCAATGGACTGGTGAGCTCTATGATGATAAAAGGAGCCATCTGACAGGAGAACATGCAGAACAGTTGTGTTTCTGGCTTTCTGAATTAAGCAAACTGAACACTCAGTAAAGTGAACTAAAACCTTTATACATTAAAACGTGTTTTATTCACTGTTGAACTGACAACTGACTATTTATTTTGTATACTTTTCAATTTAATTGGATTTTATTTATACAGATGGTTCAAGTCAGTGTTCAATAAGTAATATTTGGAAATATTGTGTATCAACATTGATATTATTAATATATGATTATTACTGTGATATTTTAACATGCAAATAAAGCGGAAAAAAAATAAAAATAAAAATATTGCACTGGATGACCCTGACTTCTACACAGAAGTCAGCTTCTAAACAGAACATTTCTACTCAGTTTAAGCAAATAATAATGGAAACACATCACAGGAGTGTTTGTGGAGCACAGAGCTTAAACAAGTAAATGACAGCACACAGAACTTTTAGATTTGTAATTCATAAACGTGTGCTGTTCATCACAGGTGTTGACGTGTTTAGGGGGCTCCGTCTGGTGGGGAAAACAGTAGAATTAAAGCTGAGTTTGCATCAGGCTTGAAGCCTAGAGCTTAAATGCACAGAAAAGCAGCCCCCTTAATGAGGCAGGTGATGCAAACATTTTGCAAACTCTGACTGGGTTTTTGGCTGAACTCAGATCACACAGGGCAAAACATCGAAGCAACATGAAGAACTTAAATACTGAGCCAGTTGAGCTTGTTGCTCAGCTGCTCAACCCGAGGAATACTGTTAAAGAGACTAGCTTCAGCTTGTCCGAAAGCATCAAAAATCATTAACTGCTAAATTCAGAACACGACAGTAACTCAAATATTTTTATGAATCAGGGTTAAAAGATGATGGAGTTTTGACCCAAAAAAAAATCAAACATGTTAAGTCCAAAACACATTTCTACAATTGTATGAGCAATGGAAATTATGCCATCAGTCAATACAAATTAATTTCAAAATCTCAATGGGAACAAAAATGGAAAGTAGAAAAAATAAGACAATTCATGTAAAAATTAATAACACTAGGGTTACAGCAGTATACCAGTTTAAGGTACACCCAGTTGTATACTGGTATAAGGTGTACTGTGGTGTGTATATTTGCTTAATGCCTGTATTTTAACAATTTAATATTTTCAGAGCCTTGAAATAATGGGAAAAAATAATCAGCAAATAAAAAGGGTCACAACTAAATGATGTGAATAAGACGACGACGACCAGGATGATGAATTGTGAAATGCAGTACATTGTCAAAACAGATATTTCCCAAAATTGTTATAATACCATGACTATCATCATACCCTAACAAAAAGTCATGTTATGCTCTTTGTGGGAAACTGCTTGTAGTTAATGAATTTAATTGGAAGTTAAAAAGTTCCATCCAACCATCCCTTCCAACACCCCAACACAAGCAATCCTTCCACAACTATCCCCTCATCAACACTGCTCATTTTTCACCAGTCCTTGCATGGTTAATCACCCTCCCACACGAGGAAGCTAAAGCTGGTATTTTCTAAATAACTGACTGCCACCATGACTACAGTAAACAAAGGAGCCCTGGGTTCGGTGTTTATTAACAAACACATCTTGCTTCTGGAGCAATTTAACATTAACCAGGTGGTACAATCCACATATCTGGCAGGTGCCATAATAAACTGGGAGGGCCTTATGTAAACAGCTGGTGGGGGTGGGGAACGATTTGAAAAGCAACACTGCTCGAGTAAACAGTAGAGAAAATCTCTAGACAAACAAGCAGCCCCTCTCCTGACATGAATGTGAACCAGAACAGAGCTCATGGGATTTGCGAGCTTGTTATTTGGTACTAACACATCAACGTTCTTTTGCCTGCAAGAGAGAACACATTAGCACCAGCAGTGTAATCTCCTACCATTACAGCGATGTGAACAGAACACAGCACTTAATTTATTACCTTTTACAGAAGTTGTCTAAACTGCTCTGCTTTACATAACAGAAGAGGCAAACACTCAAGTAAAAAGAACACAGCTGTATGTCCAAAAGTTTGTGGACACCCATTCTAATGAATGCATTGAGCTACTTTATTTTGACACATATGTATAAATGCATGCACACTGCTTGTTTATTTCCAGTAGAACAGTACTGCCAATAGAATAGGACTCGCTGGAGCAGACTGGCATAGTGTCTAATGGCAGGTGTGCTGTTCCACAGCTCTTAAACTCCAAAACATATAAATATATAATATTAGAAATTAAGAGGAAAAGAAGAAAATATAAATACACTTGAGTATTGTGTTATTACACTTCACTGTAATAACTGATGTTGGCAGGTTGTAGGTTGCAGTTTCTGGTCAGCTACATGTCCATATTCTAAGCATTATAACTTTGGTTCAGAGTAACCTGTAGTCATGACATACATTACAAAACAAACAGTATTTCCTCTACTATCCTCAACTTTCAGCAAGTATTCCAGCTCACCATACCGCAGTCCTGAGACGATGACATTCCCAAAAACAACAAGAACGACCACCACAACCAAATAATAAACATTCACTGGGTTTTCTTGGAGTGAACTACTGTCAAGTATTGCAAATAAAGTAATAACTTAAAATATCCTTATCAAGCTAGTAAATAGAAAAAAATCTCAAAACACTAGATTACCAATTTCTAACAAGATTTCCAAGATATGAAGGGTTTAGTCATTACAAGCAACAAGCCAAAAATGCAGGAATAAAATACATTTTTGATTAGAATGTTTAAATAATTCATGAAGAAATTTGAATTCTGTATTTAAATCGCATATAAAGTCATATGAGAAAAGTAATCTTACAAGCAAATTTGAAGTTTTCAGGTTAATAAAGGTATGTGAAATTATCAAAACATCTAACAATACACCTCAACTCAGCCTGCAACTGTTTTTAGTAGACTTATTATTTTAGGTGTTTACTCTGATTCATTAGCATTTATTTTTTTATTACTTGACACTTATATGTTTACAATTATTTATAGATTTAATGTGTTATTTTTTTATCATTGAATAATCTGGCTCCGTCCAATGCTTTTGGGAGAGATGAGCTGGGGAGTTAGGAATGAGACAGGGTGGTGATCATCCTACCTCACTGATATGTCTAAATGCAATCGAATTCTTACAGCAATGCTCTAAAATCTAACAAAAAGCAAGATAAACTCTCATCAAAATCCTTGCTTTGGGGAGAAACAATGAATAAGCAGGTGTCCAAATACTTCTGTCCATATACTGCATGTGGGTTAATGATGTGGGCCATTCAGAAAGACATACACTCTGCTGATGGATAGTGTACTCCCCATATCTCCCTCTATTACAACGGTTTTATCATTATGCAAATTCTAGTCATTCTTTCATCGTATCGCAAGTCTTACACACCTCTCCAAATGTTTAAGAACAATAGGGCAGTTATGCAATATCTATTTGCTCTCAAGATTAGGTCTGGTATGTCAACACAGCATAGACAATGTGCATCCAAAGAAAAGAACATGCAAAAGAGCACTTTCTGAAAGTGTGTCAATAAAATACACATAATTAAAGTGACAGTCTGGAAGTCTTGGTCTTAGATTCCTCTCTGGTGAGTGTGTGTAATCGCACAGAGCATGCAGAAGACTCATTGTAAGCTTGAGTTGTGATGTGGTCTTCTTTTAGAGGGAATGTATCTGATTATTGCAAGTTCAAGCTGTTTTCACACTTAATGCTGTATGCACTGCACGGGGCACTTCTGTCCACACAACCTGCCGTCAACACCACTTACTGTATGCACTGCACTTGCCAGCTGGGTGTAAAATCATTTCATTCACAGAACATGACCATTCCAATATATTTACACATTTTCCATTAAACCACTCGAGTGTTGCTTTAGCAGTATGCGTTGGGTCATTGTTCTTTTGGCAAACTCAAATTGAGCCTTCCTATTTTTGTCTGTAGGTAAAGGCTTTTTCTGGCCACTCTTCTCTGCTTGGAAACTCTGCAGCTCCATCAGTTACCTTAGCTCTTGGTGCTGCCTCTCTGATTAATGGCCTCCTTGCCTGGTCTGAGAGTTTTTGTGGGTCTTGGCAGTTTTATTGGGGTTCCATATTCTTTCCATTTGATGATGATGGATTTGATGGTGCTCCAGGGGATCATCAGAGATTTTAATATTTTTTATAACCCAACCCCGACTTGTACCTCAACAACTTTGTTCCTCACCTGTATAAAGATGTCCTTGGTGTTCAATGTGTTGTTTGGTTAGTGGCGCCTCTTGCTTAATGGTGTTGCAGCCTCGGAGGCCTTTCATTTGACACAAATTTCGATTTTACACAAAACATGTTTCACTAAGCATGTGATGTATGGTTCTGATGGTAATGGTTGCACCAGAAATTTTTAGGGGCTTCATAGCAAAGGTGGGGAATACATATGGACAGGCCAATTTTCTGTTTTTTATTTCCAAATATTTTTGATATATCTTTCTCATCACTTCAACTTTTTTGTGCAAATGCATCACATACAATTCAGATAAAAATAAATAGTTTATGTAACAAAATGGCAAGGGATGTGAATACGCACTGAACTGTACATAATGATGGTAGCCCGTAGCTGTGAAATGTACAGTTTACTTTTCAAGGTCTCTTAAAAGCCAATTACAGGTAAACTGGATGTTTATGATTAGTAGTTTCAAACAAAACAATATAAACAGCATTAACAAGCTAGCTAACACAACCAGCTACATGTAAAAGCTTCATATTTCTGGTTTACAGTTACGTACAGAGACGATGCACACAAACAGCAGCAATTACCCATTCTACAGTAATTAATTTTAATTCACAAATTAAATATCAAACACCGATGATGGAGAAGATTTGTAAACAAAAGCTTTTCTTTATGTAGCCACTGTGGTACAAGGAAGATGGATGAACACGGCAATATGTTGAGTATGAGCATGTAATTAAAGCACCATCACCTTTTTGTATTAGGGAGGCAATCGGAAGACAATAAAACTTCCCTTCATCTTGGCTGCCCAATGATCCAAGCAGGCTATGGCTATTCCAACATCTACAGGGACATTTTCTGGAGCAGATATGAAGCTACATTCCATTGTGGAAAACATAGGATTTAGGAATACATGAAAAGTACAATAAAAGCTCCACACATAAATCATCAACGGATTATCCACAACATCTTCTGTTGTCCTAACTACACACAGATTAACCACAAAACAACAGCAGGTTAACTGCTCATTACACTGCTCACAATTTGCAGCGTGTAAACTCAGTACAAATATACCTGGTATAGTGATGTAAAAAACATAAACCATCACAATAAAGTACATTTATTTTTTTTTTCAGTAATGTCTGGTAGTCAAGTAATTAAACATTAAATATCTTGGTTTTCTTTTAATACCATGTTCAAAACAAATCTTTATGCTTTGGTTTCTCAAATATATTATTTGGTTTATTTTGTGTTGTGGTATCAAAATTGGTGTTGAGAATCATAGAACTCTAGTGGTATTGGGAACGACTACTAAATTTCTGGCATCGTGATTCATATGATTTGGGTTTGGTTGAGGATTTGATTGTATTCAGTAACAACAGTGTTCAGTGAGGTCAGGATGAACACTCCCATTATTCCCAACTTTTCAGAAGCACCATCATTCAAGAGAACACAATTCTACTGCTCCACAGCTCAATGCTTAGGGCTTTATACCCTTCTAGTCCATGCTGTTCAAGCCAAGTTGACACAGTGGCTCATTCATATTAATGATCTCTCCTCAATAAGTAAACACAATAGGCAAAACTGAAGTCAGCAAAGGTGACAGAGGTCATGTCCATGTATCGTATGACGAGTCAAAAACACAATTATGGTGACAGGCCAAGGGTCATGATCACCTGCTCCCTATTATACTGCCAATACGTCTCTACAGGAACTAAACAAGCTGTGTAGCAATGTGTTTGCGTTTGAACATCTTTGTCAGCAATGGGTGTAACTACAAGTAGCTGAATGCTTTCACTGTCTTGCAAAAACCTTGACTCTCCAAAACAGGAAAGGTAACCTGTCATATTTGTAAGATGTAAAAACATTCTGCTATGATAGAGGTTTCATGATTAACAGCAATGGAAGGATCGGTATGGTTCTCATGATTTTCAGCCCATATATGTGATCAGTGATTGGCTGATAATTCAGCTGATCCTGAGACCTGGTCAGGCCACATAATCCAAATTTTGGTTGTATAAAGTGATGCAAAAAAATGACATTTATTACATTATCACAATTTACAATAATATCAATTGCCAGGCCAAAGCCAAAGAGCAGCCTGTAAAGCCCTAATCTGTCAGGATTAGTTTGACATGGGGGGACAGGGCAGCACAATTGCTAGTGTGTTTTTGAATCTGCCATATCTGTCATTTTTACAGAGAATGTTGTCCATGGTAATAAACATTCTGGATCCTTTTACTTTCTAGAGCTGAAAAAATAACCACGTTTTAATAATTTTTAATAATCCAATGCTAAATGGCATGTTGGTAAATATATTGTCACAACCTGTGGAAAATGAATCATTTGTACAATTTCTCAAGTATTAAGGTGCTCTACTGGGTGTTTATTTGTGTTACATATTTGTGTCAGTCACTGAAATCATCACAAATCAAGCAGGTCTGACAAGTTTTTGGAAAATGTGAAAAATTTCAAGTTACTTCTAGGGTAATATGAAATCCATTCTACATACAACTGTAGAAAATACACATCCATGCATCTATAGACAGGTTTCCCATGTACAGAAATTACTGGGTGCACACACAGTCCATAGGCAAAAGCACTTTGATATGACAGACAGTGCCTGTTGAGTTGTGATGCTGTCCAGTAGGGAGTATATTTATTTATTTTTGGGAAATTTGTTCCATTAGTCAAATATAGCAAAAACAGAAAGTCTGTTTCTTTCTAATTACTGCACCCATGTGTTTCTAAAACCCAGAGCAAGCAAGTCTGACAAGGGTCACTTTCATTTTCTGGCAGCACAGAAATTCTGTAGTTAACATTTTATTTGTCTATGCTATTGGTGGAACCAAAGCTAGCCTCTTTAATATTATACCCACACAGTATTGTGATTAGGGATGTGACTGAGGAAAACCCCCAGTTGTTTTACACAACGATTTTACTATCGTCAACAAAGTTCAGTTAAAAAACTCCCACACAACACCTGTTTTCTTACCACATTTGGTCATTTTCATTATTTATTTATGTAAAGCAGAAGTATAAAGTAAACACTGGTATCTAAAAGATGACCTGCAGGGCGGAAATTAACGTGTATGTGTCATGCACCCCTCAGTCTCTCAGGACTCCAATTCCCAGAATACTTCAGTTTGTCACAAGACTGATCATGTGACTCACTCAAATCAAGTTCTTAATGTATTCACCTGGTCCGGACAGTGTTTAAGCCAGCCTTTCAACCTGTTCAGAGTCTAGCTTGCCTCACAACCTTCAGTGCGCTACCTATGGTTATTGTTACCAGTCTGTCTGTGTTTGACCCGTTTCCGTTTTCTGACTCCTGCCTTTCTTCTTTGTGATGTGCACAGCATGTCGACATGTGTAGTAAAGCTCATGTACTACTATCATTATCTGAACAACTTACGAGATAAAATACCTTTGAAAATTCAATCCTTTTAGGTATATAAATGTTTTTTGTAGTGAGCAATGTCACCATCAAGCTAGCAGGGTTAGCGTGGTCCTATTTGTTATTTTACAGTGAACACCATAAAAAAATGAAAAAAGACCCTTTTAGTTCAAAGCATGAATGCAAGAAACATATTCCCTTCTAGGTCTCAATTTTTGGACATTACATTTGAAATCTGGAAGTGTGTTTTTATTATTGTGGCATTAGCCACTAAGCCAGCTAACTAGGCTAGCTGTCTCCGATATGCCCACCCAGACAGTGAAGGTAGAATATATGCCGTTAAAAAGAAAATATAAAAATGTTAATATGACTCTATTAAGAGTATGTTAGTAGTCTACTGACGCGGCTTCAGAATATGACAAACAAACAGTATATATACACACAATAGAATTCAGCACAAAAATGTCAAATGTTTGCAATGCGTTTCATACAATGATGATTCTCTGTCCAATCAATGCTTTGCACTAATGTTGGTATCACTAATGTTGGTATCACTAATGTTGGTATCACTAATGTTGGTATCACTAATGTTGGTATCACTAATGTTGGTAGCATGCTTGTAGCCACTGCCAAAAAAGCATGATTGGGGGTTTAACTGCCAAAGTAGGTCCATAATACTGTGGAATACAGTGTAGAGTTTCTCCTGCTGTACTGTTTCACATTCTTTTGATTTATACAGGAACGTTGTAGTTTTAATTCGATGGGAGACTAAATGAAAACACTTTTTTCTTGCAATGTGTGTTGTATCCATTATGAAACAAGCATTACAGAAAGGTGCCAGGGGTTCATATATGACATCTCTCCACGTGCATAGCTGCAAAAGCAATGTCTTAGATTTTGTGTGCCTGTCAGTTTTAAATTTTAACCTATGTGACTCAAAGTCAGCCAAGGTTCCTATAAAATTAGTAAAACTAATGAGCATCTATGGGGAAGCCATTGCCATAAATGGCATGCGTTACCCTATACTTCACACTGATTTGTTTGTAGAGGCGTGTGCATCTAAATGGCAGCATGTCAATTCAACAAGTTGCTTTTCCAAATTCTGCCTCCCAGCCAGAACCTGACTCACAGTGAGAGCAGGTGCGTCACACAGCAGAATGAACATAACAGATTACCCTGAGATTCCTTCTGTTTCTGTTAATACATAAGATCACCTATTTTGTTACATCGCAGCCAGTAATTTAAAAGATTTTTTATTTTTCTGAATTTATGTATGTGATGCATCTGCACATAATATTCTTAGTCTAATAGATATCAAAAAAATATTTGAAAATGAAAAATTGAAAATTGGCATGTGTGTATATATTCGCCTCCTTTGCTATGAAGTCCCTAAATAGTTCTGGTGCAACCAATTACTTTCAGAAATCACATGCATAGTGAAATGAAGTAATTGTATGGAATCTAAGTGCCACATGATCTGTTTGTATATACACACCTTTTCTGAAAGGCCCCAGAGGCTGCAACACCATTAAGCAAGAGGCACCACTAACCAAACAACAAAAAAGCCATTACATACAGACAAAATAGGAAGGGTCATTTTGAGCATGTGGGAGATTCCCCAAATGTATGGAGCAAGGTGCTCTGGTCAGAGGAGACCAAAATGGAACTTTTTGGCCACCAAGGAAAATACTATCTTGCACAAAATCAACACCACTCAACACCCCAAAAATACCACATTTGTCAGCAGCAGGGACTGGGAAACTGGTCTAAGTTGAGGGGAAGATTTATGGTTCTGAATACAGGGATATTCTTGTGCAAAACTCAGTGATTTTCAACAGGACAATGACCCAAAGCATACTGCAAAAACAACACTCGAGGGGGAAAACATAAAAATGTATTGGTATGGCCTATTCAAAGCCTGGACCTCAATCCAATTGAGAATCTGTGGTCAGACTTTAAGATTGCTGTTCACTAGCAGAAACCATCTAACAAAGGTTGTAGAGCAGTTTACCTTGAAGAATGGGCAAAAATCCCAGTGGCAAAATGTGATAGGATCACAGAGATTTATCCAAAATGACTTGCAACTGTAATTGCCACAAAAGGTGGCTCTACAAAGTACTGACTTTAGGGGGATTAATAGTTATGCACACTAAAGTTTTCTGTTATTTTGTCCTATTTGTTGTTTGCTTCACAATACAAAATGTTCAAATTTGTAAGCATGTTCTGTAAATGAAATGATGGAAACCCTCAAATAATCAATTGTAATTCCAGGTTGTGCCAAGTATATACAGTGATCACCATGGTCATCTGCTGCACCTGTATCTGATTTCGGCACAATGCAAGATCTTTTTCATCTTTAGTCTGAGGGAGGGGAGGAAGGAAGGAAAGAAGAAAGAAAGAAAGAAAGAAAGAAAGAAAGAAAGACAGACAGACAGACAGACACAGACAGACAGACAGAAAGACAGACAGACAGAAAACCATACAAAAATGTTTTAAGGATTGGTGTTTAGAAAAGCTACTACTGCTAATTTATCACTAGCAGCAACTATTGCTAACTCACAATTGGTAAGATTACCTCACTGCTACTATAATCTAGAGATATACCAATTCAACTTTTTCAGTTTCGAAACGTTTATATGATCCAATGACATTTTTGACATAAGAAAAACACCTCACCACAAAAAATAACAAATTAGCATCAGGATAAAAGTTTAATCAAATGTGCAGGACCTTGATACAGCATTCAAAATAAGCCAAAACTTTTATATTTTTATTTTAATTTTCTATTCTAATTTTGAAGTGCCAATTTCCCAACCCCATTATTAACAATTCACTTATAATTAATTTAACAATTTGCCTTCTTAGACATTTTACATGATATTCAATTTTTTGGAGATGTGCTAGAAAATGAAATAAAAATGTTTATACCATCTGTTTACTCTAGAAAACAGACCAGGTCAGTGCCAGTCAGGCATGCATACACACATAAAACCCCCACAAACAAACAAACGCATTTTTGGCCATACTGCCCAACCCTACAGGAAAGTCATCAAACACTCCCTTAAACAGGACAAACAATATTCAACACAAAGTCACACCCTAACACACCTACAGAACATCATAATCATAAAGTCCATTTGAAGATCTGCAAGGCCAGTGGACAACGATTACAGTCACACCATTACTGATTCGAAACACTTCAATAACTCCAGCTGTAACACTACCAGCAATAAACCAAAACATGTCCCTGCAGGAACGTACCATCCATATAGAAACCCTATTAAACTGCCTCACTGCTTCTGCCCCACACATCCTACACCACAACATCTTCACCATCCACACGTTACGAGCCAGACGTTCAGCCACACCACCATCTTGTATAAGTTTTTAAACTGCTGAACTTTGCTGAGGAAGAAGATCTTCACAGCAAATGCTTCGAAGGTAAGAGGTTCCTGCTTGGAGATCCCAGGCCCTCTGGGCAGGAACACCTGCTTCCCAGCCTGCGGTTCCGGAGTTCAAACAGCAGACCATAAACGACTGGGCCTCAGTCTGCATCAGACGCCTTGTACTTTCTACTCCATTCACGTGTCCATATGTTTGCGGACACCTCTGATGAGGAACGCTTTCAGTTCCACCCACTGCTGCCACAAAGTGCCAAAAGAACAGGACTCTGGACACTCTGCTCTGGAGGACCGACGGAGCCCATGGTGAGGGACGCTGATGTGCTCGTGGCTCTGGAGGTCTCTCGGAGAGTGCGGGGTCTCTGACCGCGGTCCGAAACGTGCGCGTTTACTGGCAGCTCTTCTTTCTGTTGTGGCAGAAGTTGAGACCTGCGCTGGGAGCTGGTCTTGTTCCCGTTTGGAGAGCTCTGAGCTCCGTCTCTGAGCAGCAGTGGTGTGAACGCGGACACGGGGCAGGACCGGGGGGGGGGGGTCTGACCAGCCTGACTGGAGACCAACTTCACCTCCAACTTCAGAGAAGCACATGGAGCAGCCAGGAAGTCGAGGAGCTCGGCCATTCAGCCCCCACAAACACCCGCCCCGCTGAAGCCCCCCCGAGGCCGAGCCCGGCTCCTATAACCCCTCAGAAGCGGTAAGTTAGCCTGCGAGCTAACCCAGCTGCGCTCCAACGGTCGCTTTAAACCGCAGCCGTTAGCATTCTGCTACCCCTCCCGTCCTAACTGACCCCGACGCCCCAACTCACCCCAACTCACCCGGGACTTTATTCCGCGCAGACGGACCTGAACAGGGTAAGCTCGGCTCAGCTCGGCTCGGTTCGGCTGAAGCACGGCGCAGTCCGGAGCCGCCTCGCCGCTCGCGCAGCTCTGCTGTGAGCGGGCGCAGCGCCTCCTCCTCGCGTGCCGCCTCCTCCGCCGACCGCAGCGCAGTGTAAACACACGTGTTCATCCGCGGCAGGCGCGGACTACACGGCGACTCCAGCCGAACAAAGCGACTTTTCGGAGGCGATTAAAGGGCCTGAATGAAGCCACCACTGAAATTTACACCTCCCGACACTTAAGACGTTTCTGAATCTGTCGAGGACAGTCTGGACTTCGGTTTTCGCCAGAGCCGTGACGTCACGTCCACCTGCCGAGGAAACGTCCGACGAACTTCTGCTGCTTTACCGACAAAAGTCGCTTTAAAGACAAGAACGCGTTCGAGCCCTACTGAAAACACTCGCGCGCGTGCGTGTGTGTGTGGAGGTTTTATTAAACAGGAGCGCAGTGAGGAGTCTGTTCTCTCAGACCAAACGTCAGTCTGACGAGCATCTCATTTAGACGTTTGTTCCAAAAGAGTATTTCTTCATATTTTCATAAGGAAGATTCAATTATCGTTCAAAATGATGATTATTATTTATTATAAATTATAAAACTACTATTAGTAGTAGTCGAATATTATACGCTGTTAATGTTGCAGGATTATTAATAAAAATATTTTGGTTCTTGCAGTATTATTAAATAATTATAAATAATTGTTGATGTTTGTATGTGATAACCCTGTCATTTTATTACATGTAAGGTTAAAAAAGCTATGATTGTTCAAAGGAACGTCTAGATATATGTTTTAAAATGTCGAAAGCACGTGGAGATGGGAGTCCGGATCCGTACAGCACCGAGATCCGCTCCAGGGTTTGGTTGTGCCCGCCGGAGCAGCTCTGCTGCAGCTCAGCACGAACCAAGTCCTGGAGCGGACTTTGTTTCCCGAGTCAGAATGGAGTTAGTGAACGGCAGCTGCGCAGTGACAGGACTTCAGAGTCATCAGCCATCAAACACAACAACAAAGAGCCCGATTAACGTGAACTTACCGTTTAATGTGTCGAGAAACACAGAACGCGTTTTAAAGTGTAATCTGAGGGGAAAACCTACAAATCGGTCTTTAGCGCCACTCTGTGGTGAGACTTAAAACTGTTTCGGAGCTGCAGTTTGGACTTTTCTCTGGAGCTTCTCAAAAATCACAACATCCTGAGAAAGTACTAAAATGTCACATTTCTGTTTTAATGTTGGTACTGCCTGATTTAGTAAAACTAATGTATCAAATATAAAAGAATTTAACAAAATAAGGCTGTTAACGTGACCTTACATGTAATGAATACACAATACGACCTTTTCCTGATTTAAATTGAGCACAAAATTACATTTCCAGTTTAATATTGTTTTGTTTGGCTTTTTTTTTTTTAGATGCACTGTATTGACAGAAGTGAGTTAAGAAGTTAAACGGATCCGGAGCTCTCCCCATACAGAAAAGCCATCATTTAGCATTACTTCTGTATATGTGAGATACATGTTTTATCAGTCCGTGGTCGCCAGTGTCCTTTTCTACACTGTAGTGTGCTGGGGGGGCAGCATATCCATGAAGAACACACACAGGCTGGATAAACTGATCAGGCGGGCTGGCTCTGTGGTTGGCACAAAGCTGGACTCTTTGGTGTCGGTGGCAGAGAAGAGGACTCTGAAAAAACTGCTGGACATTATGGACAATGCCAGTCATCCTCTACACACTGTCATCAGCCACCAGAGGAGCCTGTTCAGTGAGAGACTGCTTCTTCCCAAGTGCAGGACCAATAGACTTAAAAACTCTTTTGTCCCGCACACCATCAGACTGTACAACTCCTCTCCGGGGGGGGGGGCTAACAGGAGGATTAAGGATGGGAATGAGTAGGATCTGAACCAACTGAATCAACAGCTAACAGTAACCTGCAACCACCACAACACTCTGGACTCTCTGTGCAATAAACAGTTTTTTTTTCAAGTGCAATAATAATAATGTGCAATACACCCTCCTACAGGACTCTTCTTTTTTCTCATGCACTATTATCTATATTTTATATTGTAATATAGTCTGTATATTATATATTCTTTATATAATATTATTCTATATAGTGCTTACTTCTACTAAATTATTTGTCTCTATGCCTATCTTCTGCATTCTGTACTATGCTGCTACTGGAACCTTAATTTCCCTGAAGGAAACCTCCCAAGGGATCAATAAAGTTCTATTCTATTCTATTCTATTCATTTCAAAATGCTCATTAAAATATACTTCAAAATGCAGATTTGCAAAAATGTGTAAAATGTGTCCGTTTTTTTACATTTTATATATTTTCTGTACAGGTCATTTAAATTTTTGTGCAAGTGGGAAAAAAGCACTTTAAGATCCTCCAAATTGTCTTATTTATTCAATATTTCAAAACCTATAAGCAAAAAAAAAAAAATCAATTTACATTATAACTGATTAAATACGTAGAGTTAAAACAATATTCTATGAGTGAAACCCTGGGACAACACAAGGCACCATTCCAGAAGATTGACAATCAGTTTGAGGTCTCACATCCTGACTGGATTACCAACAAAAAAAATCTAAAGAAAAGCCTGCTCAGAAAAATAAAACTATCCATTTCAGTACTTGTGTCTCATAAAAAGATTTATAATACATAGGGAAAGCTGCTATATGAAAGGTCAGTTGCATGTACAGACTCATTTCTGCATCCTTGCCCATTAGATAGACAGACTTGTGCTTCTAGTGCATTTTCCACGAAAATATGACCCCAGTAGTAATAATGTACGTCAGGTAAATTGTGATACATTTTTTCCAATTTGACACATGAACATTAAAAATAAGCATCAACACCAAGAGAAACACTTAAAACTGAGGACAGCTTAAAAACTAACAAAAATACAATAAAACCCAGCTTGCACTTACAACTTCTCTGAAAGGGCATGGGTGCAGCCTTGCTTATGTGCAGTTTTCAACATACCAAATCAGAGACAAGGACGGGGCAGGAGGGCCGAGGGCAGGGCTGTTTACATGTGTGGAGGGGAAAGTCTCTTTGGTACAGAAAAAAACTAAACACATTCATCCAGCGTTCAACCGTGTACACAGGTATTCATCAGTGTCATCCATTTGACATTATCTATTCCAGCTCCCATTCGCTCATAAAATACAAATTTAATCAATAAACATTAATTTCAAACATGATAAAGTATCAAACAATACTCCGAATGCAACCATTGATGTGACACAACAGTGGGCAGCTGAAGGAAAATGGGCCAGTAAGCATAAAATTACTACAAAAAGCTCAACTGTCCTGTGCTTAGTTCATTCCAGATTAGTATTTTCCAACTATGAAAATATGTGAACTGCATTATTCAGAAATATTAATATCCAGAACGATTCTGAAAAGGACAAAAATGTATACTGACAGTTACTTTTAGTACAAAAAGACTGGGAAACACGTCTATGTTTCAGGTTTCAAATCCAAAAGAAATGTCTTCTAAAATAATGTGCAACATGTCTGCATAAAAGTATAAGAGCTATTCTACAAGTAAACTAAAGGACATTGAAACTTGGTGGCTGAGGAAATGTCAAGTTTCTGACAAGCAGCGATTATGTCACTGGGTAACATCCGACCAAAAAAAAAAAAGGGGGGGACAAAAGAAAGTAAAGCCATGGCAGCATCGCTGTGTTTATATTACACTTGCTACTTGCATGTGAATGAAGGAGAATTGTCTAATAACTTTGTGAGAAAATTATTAGTCATGAACACATACAGATCAACTGCGATGCCTAAAATTAAAACAAGAGCATTAACATAGTCTAGTTTCTGTAAGGTAAAATGGAAACACTTTCGATCAGGCAAAAGAAATTCTTTCATTTTCAGTCCATTTTTATGGTCAGTCCAAGAACAAAAAAGTGAACAGATAATTGCTGCTGAATGTGCAAAGCCTGCTAATGCCTTGAACGACCACCTTCAAAAGCATGGTGCTCCTCATGCGCTGAAAGAGAAAACAGAAGACTGTGAACATGTTGATTGCTAACAAACACATATATAAACACTCAACAGACCAGTTAGACAATAATCCTTAAATATATAAGTAAATAATATATATTTAGTTTAGGAATTTCCTTGCAAAGAATACACCCGAGTACTTAACACAGAATAAAAATTAAAGCAGCATTATGCGAGAATTGGTATTTCTTGCTCCTGGGTTACCCCAACAGTCAGGAAATGTAAATCATGCATTGAGCCACCCCTATAAGGACACGCTGTACACGGTAATTATGAACAAGCTAAAAAATACAAAAGCATTACTGAAAGTGAAAGAAGCTTGTGGACTGAGGGGGTAGAGCAAGATCACTGGATTTTACACAGCAGTGAGTAGCAAGCCAAACTGTAGCAAGTACACACATTGCTTGCCCTTTCTTAAGTGTCATAAAAATCAATTCTTTTGTTTTGTTTTTTTAATTAAACTCCTGGATGGTTTTGTGTCTCGAGGCTCTTTGGATCACTGAAATCAATCTTAGATACCTGTGAGAATTAGTTTGCCAGGTGAGCCCAATTAAAGGAAAACTAGTTAAGAAGGATGTTCCACACTATTAAGCAGGATACAGGATACTCTTCTGCTGAAAAGCATCAAATATTACAATACCTTGCACAAGGTATGAAAACCTTCAATATTTCACAAAAACGTAAACATGGACATTGTACTGTGAAGAGATTTGTGGCTGATTCACAACACAGATGGGTTCGTTCAGATAAAAGCCTAATGAAGAAGGTTTCTGAGAGACAAATTCATCAGATCAAGAGAGTAGCTGCAAAAATGCCATTACACAGCAGCAAACAGATATGCTATTGTGCATAAATCAACTATTTGGCCACCCATTACCAATGTTCACAAGCAAAAACAGTTGCAGTGAGCCCAGACATACATGAAGACTCAAACAGTAGTGTTTACTGAGTGCCATGCAACCCTGGATGGTCCAAATGGATGGAGTAGTGGATTGTTGGTGGATCGCCACCACATCTGAATACGACTGCACCATCAGCAAGGAGGGGTTGGAGTCATGTTTTGGGCCGGGATCATGGGGGGAGAGCTGGTAGGCTGCTTTAGGTTCCCTGAAGGTGTGACCACTTTCTTCCGTGGTACAAAAAGAAGAAGCGTGCCTTCTGTTGCAAAATCATCTTCATGCATGACAATGCACCATCTCATCCTGCAAAGAATGCTTCTGTGCCATTGGCCACATCAGGCATATAAGGAGAGAAACTCGTGGTGTGGACATCATCCCCTGACCTCAACCCTACTGAGAACCTTTGGAGGGTCCTCAAGCAAAAGATCAAAAGCAAAAGAGTGTGGGAGGCAGTTCCCATCAAAATAGCAGCTCTGGGAGGCTGATCTTACATTCTGCAAAGAAATTCAAGCAGAAACTGTCCAAAAAAAAGTTAAATGGATGCAAAAATTATGAAGGTGATTTCAAAGAAGGGGTCCTATGTTAACGTTTAACTGTTAAGATGTTTTTTGAAACAGCTTTTGATTTCAGTAAATGTTACCTCTTAATGCTGCAAATTCTACAACTTACCATTTTCAGTAAATCTGTATTAGAAACTTCACTAAGCATATTAATTTGGAACAGGGCATTTTGAGTGCATTTTTTTTGTTGTTGTTGGGAGGTTTGTTAAAAAAATGGTTGATGACTGTCATTTGCATTGACCATTTAGGGAAATCAGAGAAAAACATAATTTGCATAATAATTTGGAAACACACACACACACACACACACACACACACACACACACACACACACACACACACACAACACACACACACACACACACACACACACACACACACACACACACACACACACACACACACAAACACACTTTAAATGAGGAAACCGGTCCCTGGCTAAAATAATGTGGTGCTCACGTTTTGTTCAATGTGGCATTTGTTTATGGATACAGTCCTGCCCTTCAACAGAAACAGACAATCTGCTGGTTATGCTGCAAGCCTGCTTCAGCTTGGTAATGTTGACATAGCCTTTTCCTTTAGGGTGTATTTGTAGCCTGAACTACTGACTGGATGTTTCGGGTACAGCTGGGAAATACATATTTTTTGATATCGGCTTATACCAGAGTTTTTAAATAACTGTTTCAATCATGTGTTCAATCACCCCCACTTCATAAACACACCACAGATGGGACTTAAGTCTCTGGTATGAAGATGTTCATTTCTTCTTTATATACACTATGTTACATTGTATAAAAATACAGTAAAATATATAGTAAAAAAGCAGCCAACTCTAGGAAGAGTCCTGGTGGTTACAAACTTTTTCCATTTATGGATGCTGGAGGCCACTGTGCTCAATGGGTCCTTCAGTGCAGCAGACATTTTTCTGTCCCCTTCCCCAGATCTGTGTCTCAGAGGTCTACAGACTTCCTTAGACTTCATGGCTTGGTTTGTGCTCTGACATGCACTGTCTACTCTGGAACCTTATATAAACAGATGTGTTTTTCCAAATCATGTCCAATCAGCTGAATTTACCACAGATTTCCATTCAATGAAATTTCCAAGTCATTGAAAAGTCTGTGAATATTTACGCACACTAAATTTTTGTGTATCATTTTTAATAAATTTGAAAAAGGTTCAAACTAACTTCTCACTTTGCCATTGGGAGAGGAAAAAATGTAATCCATTTTAAAATAAGGCTGTGACATAACAAAATGTGCAAAAAGTGAAGTGCTGTGTATACTTTCCAGATGCACTGTAAATGTGTTCTCACACTGATGATTCTGCTCTCTTAAAAAAAAGAAAAAGAAAAAGAAATTTCAAGTATTTTGCCTGTAGTGTTGAACTCTGTGCTACCCAGGCTGTTGTAAGAGGCATGTAAAGGCAATATCCCAAACACTAAAAACACATTTCAGCAACGATTCAGCAAATAGAGTTTTGCTGACATTCAGAAAACATTACTAAAGGTCTAGTCACACAAGAGTATGATTTTTTTCAGACACAAATGTAATTTTAACATAGAACATTCACACAAAGTCCAATGCCTTGTTTGGCTTTTGTGCTTTGTAAATGGGGCGAGAACAACAAATATTTCGACCTGTTCCTTTTCCTATCCTTTTTCTTTCCTTAATTTTCCTTCTCCACATGAGTGCTCATTAGTGAGGAAAGATATATTTTGCAGGACTTTGAGGGCATGAACAGACTCAGATGCACCTACATAAACCTAAATACAAAAAAGGCTCTGCTCCATCATATATTTTATGTAACCTCCGTATTTCTATCTTCAGCATGTTTCTTGTCATAAAAGCTTTTGTGTTGTGCTATGAACAAGGTAAGCTGTTCTGCTGCTGTCTTGGTGCTCATTTGTTTGGTCTTCAACCATTACAGTGGAGCTCTGATTGGTCAGCCTCATTTTGAGCATTTGTATAGCACTAAATTGAAAGTTGTCCAACAATAGAATCGACACACCACTCCAGCCTGTCAGTTTCAGTTTCAGACTGGGTGTGTATTCTTTTTTATCTGAGAGTGCAAAAACGTCTCAATATTTTTTTTTGTAAGAACTTATTTGGAAGGAAAATAACTACCATCAACTGACAAAAGGACAGACAATGATTTGACAATTTACAATGAACTGTGCAGGAACTTACGCTTATAAAATACTGCTTTAAAAGAGATCTGTGGAAGTAGTTCATAGATTCTTCCTAAGATGTTTGCTTCATTAGCAAAAGACGCATTCCCGTTCCAAACCTGAACAACATCTTCTCGATCTCTCACACTGACACTCACACCAACAACTTCATCCTCTAAAAGGAAACAAAACTGAGAGTGAGACCATGCTTTACAACTCAATACAGGTATGTATGAAATTCATACTTTATTTACAAAGTGTTATATTATTAAAAACTCACCTGATGCACAATAGTCAGCAAACTGCTCCCCAATAGTAGCTAACAGTAATTCTTTCCATACAGCAGTCTGATCAAACAGATGGCAAACAGAGAAGGGATATAGTACACACAGATTTAAGTTGGGATAACAGGAACAAGGTGTTCAGTGGGAGTTCAGTATGATTTTTCTTTCATCTCAATACAACAAAAATCCAAGCAAACAACACTTACTGTGTTCTCCTTTGGTACTTTCATCTTCCACACACCTCCCTTAGCATTACTTTCTTCCTCCCTAGATGTTAAACAAAGGCATGGCTTTTGAAAGAGTGTCAGGCATCCAATCTCATTTGAATTCACAAGCAGATAAACAGAGACTGAGATTCTTATTACCACAATCACAGTACAGATAATAAGAATATGGAAGATTTCAATTCACTTTACCATAGTGGTCTTCGTTCTCCTCGCATTAAGTGGTAGCTACACCTCAAGGGGAGGTAAGACACTGTGGGTATATTGTTGTACACACTCCAGAAGCTCTGTGTAAAAGGGAGAGAGAAGAAATGTTGGTAATTCCATTATTCTGGGATACATACAAAAAGACCTGTATATTGAGGACAGCACGAATGTTGAATCTGGTCATCTATAGGAATGGCATTGATACTGACCATAAAAAAACAAAAAAACACCATGACCACTATGAAAATTTATGGTCAGTACCAGTACCAAGTCAGACAATTTTAAGAAAGTGGAAGACATACAAGACCATAATCTCCCTCGATCTGGGGCCCCATGCAAGATCTCATCCCGTGGGGTCAAAATGATCATAAGAAGGGTGAGCAAAAATCACAGAACTACACGGAGGGACCTGAAGAAAGCAGGGACCAAAGTAACAAAGACTACCATCAGTAACACACTACATCAAGATGGACTCAAATCCTGCAGTGCCAGGCATGTCCCCCTGTTTAAGCCAGTACATGTCCAGACCCATGTGAAGATTGCCAGAGAGCATATAGATGATCCAGAAGAGGATTGGGAGAATATCATGTGGTCAGATTAAACCAAAATAGAACTTTTTGGTAAAAACTCAACTCATTGTGTTTGGAGGAAGAAGAATGATGAGCTGCATCCCAAGAACAACATACCTACTGTGAAGCATGGGGGTCGAAACATCATGCTTTGGCGCTGTGTTTCTGCAAAGGGGACAAAGCAACTGATCCGTGTTAAGGGAAGAATGAACAGGGCCATGTATCGGGAGATTTTCTGCTAAAACCTCTTTCCATCAGTGAGAGCATTGAAGAAGGAACATGGCTGGGTCTTCCAGTATGACAATGATCCCAAACTCACCACTCAGACAACGAAGGAAGTGGCTACGTAAAAAGCTTTTCAAGGTCCTGGAGTGGCCAAGCCAGTCTCCAGACCTCCACCCAATAGAACATTTGTGGAGGGAGTTGAAAGCCTATGTTGCCCAGTGACAGCCCCAAAACATCACAGCTCTAGAGGAGATCTGCATGAAGGAATGGGCTAAAATACCAGCTACAGTGTGTGCAAACCTGGTGAAGACTTACAGGAAACATCTGACCTCTGTCATTGCCAACAAAGGTTATGTTAGAAAGTATTGAATTGAACTTTTGTTCTTGACCAAATACTTATTTTCCACCATAAATTACAATTAAATTCTTTAAAAATCCTACAATGTAATTTCCTGGATTTGTTTTCTCACTTTGTCTCTCATAGTTGAAATGTACCTATGATGAAAATTACAGATCTGTCTCATCTTTATAACTAGGAGAACTTGCACAATCAGTGGCTGACTAAATACTTTTTTTGCCCCAATGTATAAGTAAACAGATGCCATTTTGAAAGTTATAAGGGCTCTCATTCATAAATCCTCATTTATAATGTCTCAAGATTAACTGGGGCAATGAAGTGGCACTGTTATATGCATTTACAAAATATGTGACTGGTCTTTGAGTTTCCTGTGCTTTTAATCCAGTTAAAAAAAAAAAAAAGAATTCTCAGTAGTTTATTGGTTATATAGGCTCAGACCGGTGCACCTATTAGTGAGCTCTGTCTTATACCTTTATTTTTTTATTTTTAATTCTCTTCAAAAAGGTTTGTTTCAAATGGGATTCTCTCTGTTAGAGTTAGGCATGTGATGGCAGGAGTCATTTTATGTGGAAATCAACCATAAGACAAGGTTAAACAGAGTTCACAGGCGATAGGGTGTGTGCTAATGTTTTACTTTACCTTTCATTTCATAACAATGTGGCTCCAACTCAGATATGATTGCTGTGCTTTTTCTTCGCTTCATTGTTAGAGCATATTTACAATGTAATTTGTTGGGTTTTTTTTCTTTTTTACCTGATATACAGGATTTTTTTTGAGTTACTGTTTTTGATTACTAAGCGGTTTGTATAAGTCACAGGACTGACTCCAAAGTATTTCATTCTCTCTCCTGTTGGCTGTAATACAGCACCATTTTGAAGCATGTCAACAAGTCACACCGAGAACCAGCCAGGTTCAGCCTCCATTTGACCGTCTTAGATTTAACATAAGGATACAAGTAAGCCTCCCCAAATCAAAAGTGAGAGAAGTCCTTGTTTAAGCCACAGATTAAACAGAAACAAATTATTAAGTGTCATATTAATGGATACATTTCAATTTTATTATGCTGGTATTTTTGTTTACTCAGTTGTGTAAAATTTTATATTTATTCTCAAACAGATATTTTAATGGTTCAAACAGAACTGTATTCATTTATTGTGCATTTAATTATATTAAATGCAATTATATGAAATGCTATTCAATGAGTTATAATAAACTCCCCAAAAATACCCATTATGGTAAATTGTAATCTTTGCAGTTTGTTGCACGCAGTCACTGTGTGGTAAATATCAACATCATAAGGGTAAATATGGTAATTTCCCCAGAGTGTATGCCAACTACAATCTTTACATTGTCAGAAATTGTATTTGCATGGTGTTGTGGGATCTAGGGTGGGTAGGTAACATTTTTTTAAAATGATATACTGTGATAAATGGTTGTCATTGTCACTTTAAGACCATTTTATGCCACTGATGATAATATATTTATTCAATTAAAGAGCTATTCATTTTTAATTATTAAGACTACTCTTCATGAAATCACGATGGATCCGAGACAGTGTTGCTGGACAGCTGCAGGGTGCGTGTGCTAAATCACATTCAACATGCAAACATTAGCATTTTACTGTTTAATAAAACTACAGGCTCTAGTAGCTACCTCTAGGTGGGATTAGTTTTACATTTTCATATGTAATATTTATGACTAATTTGCATGTCATAAGAAATCGTGGCATAAATGACTAAAATGGGAGTGGCTACTTGATTTAAACAATGCAGTCACCTCCAAAAAAACATGTGTAATACATGGTGTGAACGCTGATAAATTATAGGGAGAGAATGCATCTAAATTGTTTAAAAATGAGCAGCTACAGGTTCAGAACGGCTGTAGGTTATAGGCTATGCTTTCCTCTGCTGCTTTCACTTTTTGAAATCCACTCAAAGTGGACAGTAAAAAGCATATTATCCAATATTAAGTTCCAATCTTGCAACAGGATTGTGTGAGAGACCTTTCAGGATTGACAATTTTGCACGATAACAGCACTCTTACTGATGCTCTTTAAGTACTACTCCCCCACATACACACGCAACACAGCAATGACACTTACCAGCACTTACAGAAGAAAAAACACCAGTCATAATAAATCAGCAATATTATAACTATACATGTAAATGAATTAGTGAATTCATAAAATATATTAAAGTGTATTAAAATATATTTCATTTGTTATTGTAGTAAATCCCACAAGAAACCTAAATTGAAATGACAGCTAAATGGTGGAGATTTCACACTGTTATTCAGTGTTGTGAGGTAGGTAGGTAGGTAGGTAGAGTATACTGTGTAAAACAGTAAGACAGGGATTGAGTCAGCCAAACAGACGCATGATCTACTGCACCATTTGACCTTTAGAATCCTAGGCCAAGTTTGTGGGATGTTTTTGGAGTTTGACCTACTTTTATTCACCCAAACATTTGAAAAGTATTTATAAAAGACAGTCACACATACCAGATATTGTTATTTTCAGGAGACCCTATGCTATTCAAATTTGTCTTCACAGAATTGAAATATTTGAATGAATCTGACCATGTTTTAATTAAAAAAAAAATGTACTTGCACCTACAATCTGATGACAGGGAAATATAAACTATTCCTAAACTATCATGGATGAAGGGATGATGACGGTGTTTAAGCAGTGGGGTGTCTGATAAACAGAACTATTTTACCTGGCAGAATGCCAACATGTTTTCTTCTGTCCTCTGTATCTTAAAATCTAACAATAGTCTATGATGATGGAACTGTACGAGTCACAATAATACCCTGGAGGTTTGTGCTATATAATGTTAAATACTTGCACTGGTTTACTGCATTCGTAAGCATGAGAAACAACACTGTAGAGCCAATATCTCATGTTACAGCACTCCGTTTTGTGGTGTTGCTTAATTAAAAGCACTGATTTCTGAAAGGTGTGAATTCACAATTCCTACCTGAACCGTCTGCACTGTGTAGATCTTTTTCAGATTTGATTCACACTCTGCTGCTGTTGTCCCTGGTAATGACCTGGAAGATATACACAGAAACATAAACCCATTACACAGTGGAGAACACAGTGCATTGTTGTTGAATTATGTACAATAAGATAATTAATCACTATTTTCAGACTAAAGCTTATACAACTAAATGTCTACATGACATCACCTATCAACCAGAGGAACCAGAAAATCAGCATTATTTGTAACAACTTGTTTTTATAGATGTAACATACGGGCCAAACTCTCTTCGGTTCACCATCCGAGCAGTTCATCCAATAAACAAACAGGACTTCAACCTCAGCCATTTAAAGCAACATGAAGTTAAACACTTAATCTACGTCACTGGCAGTGTTATACAGACCTGTTATAGTTCTGATTTGACATGCACGGTCATAGCTTTACAGGCAGAGAGAAAAGCCCGTCTTAAAATTCAACAGAAGTAGTTGTGGAGCATTTCTATTGTGTCTCTTCAAGAAATTTGGAAACAATGTAAAGATCAACAACAATATTTTCATTGACATATACTTCAGGGAAAACCATTTAAACTACTTCATCAGCTCTGACGGACAGTATAGCTCTGAATTTGTAAATCCTGAAGAAGAAATTGATAGAATTGAAGAGTTTAGAGCAGTGTTCCTGAAATAACATGCTATAAACTATCCTGCGCCCTGAATAAAGAAACTATAGTCTAATTTAACCACAGACTAAAATTGTGGTAAGATTTTGTCACAATAATGAACTACGTTATACATTAGGTATACCTTATCAACTGCCAAGATGAAATTATTGATGTGCAATATATGTATAATGAGAGCTTGTACATTTTATATATCCTGTATTTTATTAATAGAATTATGAGGCTACATGTTCTGTCACACCAAACTGGACCGATTATCAAAAACAAATACTCTAAATGAAAGTTCTTTTCTCATTTCAAGTCAAATTTAAAAATCAAATAGATGCTTTTGAAAAAACGTGGACCTGAAAATAAAGACCTTAATGGGTTTTCTTCAAGTGGCGCGGCTCGTCTTCAATGTTCCTAAATTCATTCACGTAACTCCTGTGCTGTGTTCCCTCCATTGGCTCCCTGTAGCTGCCCGCATAAGATTCAAAACCTTGATGCTGACCTACACAGCCAAAAACGGACCAGCCCCTCCATACATGATGGCAATGGTCAAAACTCGAGCTGTACCAAGAGCCCTTCGAGCTTCAAGTACAGCTCGGCTTGACCCACCATCCCTCAGAATGCAAGGAAAACGTACATCCAGACTCTTTTCTGTTCTGGCACCAAAATGGTGGAACGAACTTTCCCTGGGACTCCGAACAGCTGAGTCCCTCACTGTCTTCAAAGGCAGACTGAAGACTCATCTGTTTCAGGAGTATTTAACTCAATAATGACACTTGTTTCAACAGGATCTAAGCGTGAGGAATCTCTAGATTCCAGCCTCGTCTACTAGCTAAGGATATTCTAAGTGAATAGCAAAGCATTTTTGTAAGTCGCTCTGGATAAGCGCGTCTGCTAAATGCCGCTGTCAATTTCTTCTGATCCTCCTTGAGATGGTTCTACTCCTTCATTGGAGTCCAGCTGTGTTTAATTAAACTGATTGGACTTGATTAGGAAAGGCACACACCTGTCTATATATGACCTCAAAGCTCACAGTGCATGTCAGAGCAAATGAGAATCATGAGGTCGAAGATACTGTCCAAGGAGCAAGGCACAGATCTGGCCATGGTTACAAAAGAATTTCTGCAGCACTCAAGGTTCCTAAGAGCACAGTGGATTGCATAATCCTTAAATGGAAGCAGTTTGGGACAACCAGAACTCTTCCTAGACCTGGCTGTCCAGCCAAACTGAGCAATCGTGGGAGAAGAGCCTTGGTGAGAGAGGTAAAGAAGAACCCAAAGATCACTGTGGTTGAGCTTCAGAGATGCAGTAGGGAGAAGGGAGAAAGTTCCACAAAGTCAAGTATCACTGCAGCTCTCCATCAGTCGGGGCTTTATGACAGAGTGGCCCATTGGAAGACTCTACTCAGTGCAAGACATATGAAAGCCCGCATGGAGTTTGCTAAAAAACACACGAAGGACTCCCAGACTATGAGAAATAATATTCTCTGGTCTGATCAGATGAAGACTGAACCTTTTGGTGTTAATTCTAAGCGGTATGTGTGGAGAAAACCAGGCACTGCTCATCACTTGCCCAATACAATCCCAACAGTGAAGCATGGTGGTGGCAGCATCATGCTATGGGGGTGTTTTTCAGCTGCAGGGACAGGACGACTGGTTGCAATTGAAGGAACAATGAATACAGCCAAGTACAGAGATATCCTGGATGGAAACCTCTTCAAGAGTGCTCTGGACCTCAGACTGGGCCAAAGGTTCACCTTCCAACAAGACAATGACCCTAAGCACACAGCTAAAATAACAAAGAATTGAGCATCTCAGGAGAGAAAATGAAAATGGCTGTCAACCAACGTTCACCATCCAACCTGACGGAACTGGAGAGGATCTGCAAGGAAGAATGGTGGAGGATCCTCAAATCCAGGTGTGAAAAACTTGTTGCATCATTCCCAAGAAGACTCATAGCTGTACTTGCTCAAAAGGGTGCTTCTACTCAATACTGAGCAAAGGGTCTGAATACTTATAATCATGTGAAATTTCAGTTTTTCTTTTTTAATACATTTGCAAAAAATTCTACATTTCTGGTTTTGTTTTCTGTCAAGATGGGGTGGTGAGTGTAAATTAATGAGAAATAAATTAACTCTTGATTTTAGCAAACGGCTGCAATGAAACAAAGAGTGAATATTTTAAAGGGGTCTGAATACTTTCCGTATCCACTGTACAGAAGTATTCACAGCCTTTGCCAGAACATTTGAAATTGAGCTCAGGTGCATCTTGTTTGCACTGATCATTCTTCAAATCTTTCTACCACTTGACTAGTCATCTGTGGTTGATTGGACACTGGACTTGATTTGGAAAAGCACACGCTTGTTAATATAAGACCCCATCGTAGACAGTGGATATCAGAGCACAAACCAAACCATGAAGTCTAAGGAACTGTCCTGTCTGTGGACCTCCGAGACAGGATTGTATCGAGACACAAATCTGGGGAAAGGTACAGAAAAAAAAATCTGCTGCTGGTCCCAATGAGCACAGTGGCCTCCATCACCTGTAAAGAGAAGACGTTTGTAACCACCAGGACTCTTCCTAGAGCTGGCTGTTCAGCCAAGCAGAGTTATTGTGGTAGGAGGGCCTTAGTCAGGGAGGTGACCAAGAACCAAATGATGACTCTGACAGAGCTCCAACGTTGCTCTGTGGAGAGAGGAGAACCTTCCAGAAGGATAACCATTTTTTGGCTTGTATGGTAGAGTGGCCAGACAGAAGCCATTCCTCAGTAAAAGGCACATGACAGCCTGTCTGGAGTTTGTCAACGCACCTAAAGAACTCTCAGACTATGTGAAACAAAGGATTAAGCTTTTTTGACTCAATGCCAAGCATAATTTCTGCAGGAAACCAGGCACTGCTCATCACCAAGCCAAGACAATTCTTCAATAAAGTACTGAGCAAAGGCTGTAAATACTTATGTACATTGTTTTTTTTTTGTGGTTTTTTTTTTTTTTTTTATAAATTAGCAAAAATCTTGAGGGAAAAAAATATTGAATCCATTTTGAAATAAGGCTGTAATGTGCATAAAGTGAAGCCCTGTGAATACTTTCTGGATGCATTGCATCTACTAGAAAGCAGTCATTTTACCCACAACCCCTGTCTGGAGCTGTACGACACACGCACTGCCTGCAGTGGCACTATGCACATGTCATTCCAAAAGCGTCCAAGAGCTTTTATCTTTGCCTGAGTGCTATTTTTTTTTCTTTAATAAAGTTAGGAATCTATTTGTATCGGCTCTGGGACAACAGACTGGTGTTGTTGGGAGCACTGCCCTGTACAACACCAGCATACTGCCCTGTACAACACCATGACATACAGCGTATGTCATTCACATACGCTATATCTGATTGGTCCAATCACATGCATTACATGGAATATGTATAATGCAGGCGATTGGTCTGCGAGTTTCATGGCCCGCTAACCCTCTACCATAAATACTAGAAACCCTACACCAGTAACTTTTCACTCTCCTTTAAACCCGTATCAAAGTGATGTGACTTTGCTCTCAGTACGGAATGATTTTTTCCCAAAATGTTGGAGAACAATTAATTTTAAAAAAGGAAAAAGAAAACTTTAAAAATAATCACAAGTTGGTTAAATAAGCTTGGATTTTTGCTTTGCCCTACAGCAAAAAGAAAAGAAAAATTAGGTGTCGAGTTGTTAAGGTGATGCAACTTGACCTACTTTATTCATGTCACCAGTAAGCTGACTGGTAGAGGCAGAAAATTCAGGTGCACCATTAGTTTTTATTGGTTTGGATTTTTTTTAGCAAATAATAGGTTACTCAGATAAGCCATTAAATGTATTATTTATTATTTGTTAGTAAAGTGTACATGGTGAATCATAACTAAAATAAAATCCCAGATTATTTTTTTTCTCACTACTGCAGTTATTTGGGTTTCAGGCACATGTATGTCTACACTTCTGCGGAGAGCGTTTTCTAACATGGTGATCGGAACATCCTACAAACCTTTAACACACACTTCAGTGACTCTGATTTTAGAGGTTTGTTACTATATCACTATTGACAGAAATAATATCCCTAAAATTGAAAAAAGACTTGTAACTAACTGACATTAACTGTAATTACATTAATAATAATTAAGCATAGGAACAGCTGGACGAACACTGCTGGATGTCTTCTGGATGTCTGTGTCAAACCTATTGTGATAATCTGCATCATTAAATATGTCAAATAAATACTAAAACGTCCATGAATAGCTCAGGTTTTGTCCCTATAAACAGTGAGACCCCAATAGAAGTCTGAAACCCCAGTTTTCCCAGCTTAGAGAAAAGACAGGCTTGTTTATAAACACCAGAAGGGAGACTCCAGGTCCGTGCTGCAGATCCGATCCGGGATATCGTTCCGACCGGTAGCGCGGCTCCGCTGCAGCTCGTATCCACATAACGTCGCCGGCGGTCGGAAGGAAATCCCGGAGCGGAGCTAGAATCTCCAGAGCAGAGAATCAGCCGGGCCTCGGGAGCTGACCTTTGTTCGGAGCCGTTATGAGAAGCAGCGGGACGCGTTTGTGAGTTGGTTGAACTGCAGGCGGCTCCTAAAAACAGCCAACAGTGCCGCCAGTCACGAGCGAGCCCTTACCTATCGAGCCAGAAAGTCCAGGGCGAGTGTAGAGGCAGCGAGGTTCCGTCCTCGACGTGGTTGGTGATGTTCTCCAGCTCCTTCTCGTCGATGTGTATGTTGTTTTCCGAGGAGCTGACCGGGCTGCCGCTTTGTCTCCCCGCGTTCAGCTGCAGGTTGGGCGCTGCTGGGACCGCCATGTTAGTTTACACTCACAGCTGGTGATGTGATGGGCTTCGTCAGTCACAGCGACTTTAAAGAGCACGTCCGAAGAGCCGCCAGGACAGAGGCGCTGACTCATGAGCCGCTCGGCCGGCCGCTGCGCCGCGTCACCCGCTCAACAACAACAACAACAAAGGCGCGCTGGAACAGGAGTCAGCTAGATTCGGCTCACAAACGAGTCCTTTCAACTGCTTCTTTTCCGTAAATCAGTCGAACCGATTCAGCTCACTGAGTGAAGCTTTAATGTACCGTCCGCTGTTTGTTAAGCCATGACGTCAGAGTCCGTAGTTAAAGTGCAGAAAACACCAAAGTGTAATGAATTATAGACCAACGGCCCTAAAATCGCATAACCTATATTAGTTTTTATAGGAGATTCGAGAAGTTGTCATGTAAGAATCGGTTCAGTAAACTGAGTCGAATTTCCCGTCAGAGTGAAGCAGGAAGCTGCAAGAACGGAGGCTTTCCAAGGTGACTACCGAAGCGATTTCAAAATAAGTGCACGAAGAAGTGGGAGTGAACCCCCCAAAAATTTTAATTAATTAATTTATCATTATTATCATTATATATAATTACTATATAATAATTGTCTATATATAACTTTAAAACGTCAAAAGGTTAAAGTAATCCTGATCATTTTTAAATATACATTTTGGAAGCCATAAGGACACAATCCTTTAGCAACTAATTATATGTTCACTACTTAAGTAATGGTGTTTAATGAAAAAAAAAATGACGTTTAAGGGAATTAATAAATGTAAATAAATGTGTATGTGATAAATTTGGTAAAAATTCAACAACCTTTGATGAACCTATAAGATATATTTAGAATGGTCTGCACTGGTCAAGGCTTTTATTTGTCATTACATCTGCGTACGGGTACACAGTGCAACGAAATTACGTTCCTCCGGAACCAAGGTGCAACATGGAGCAGCAATATAAACTTAAAGTGCAAACACTACAATAAATACAGTAAACAAGATACAGTTTAACAGACAGTGCAGCGGTACAATGAAGTGAAATGAAATGTTTTGTGGTGGGAATAAGGTGCAAAAAGCGATATGTAACATACTGTAACATATAGATGTACATCATAACAGCAGTTACTGAGGTAGAGGGTTTATAGTTCTGAATGAGCAGCAAATATTGCTGATAGGGATGGGGATGATCCAGTCTTTGTGTGTGTGTGTGTGTGTGTGTGTGTGTGTGTGTGTGTGTGTGTGTGTGTGTGTAGTGCTGGGTGGGTACAGTCCAGTCTTTGTGTTTGGTACAGACTTGTGTGGGTGTGAGGAGTGGTGTGGGCTTCAGTACAGTCCCTGAGTGAAAGTGGGTGTGCGGAGTGGTGTGCGGAGCTCTGTTTCCATGTGTTGAGGAGTCTGACTGCCTGGTGGACAAAGCTGTTACAGAGTCTGGTGGTGGAGGCTCTGATGCTCCGGTATATTCTGCCAGACGGCATCAGAGTGAAGAGATTGTGTGAGGGGTGGGTTGGGTCTTCCACAATGATGGTGGTTTTGCGGATGCAGCGAGAGGTGTAGATGTCGCTGATGGAGGGGAGAGGGACTCCAATGATCTTCTTGGTTGTCCTCACTATCCGCTGTAGGGTCTTGCAATCTGTGATGGTGCAGTTCTCCAAACCAGACAGTAATGCAGGTGCTCAAGATGTCCCTGATTTATTCATGTACTGCAGCCATACTCTGCAAAACAATTTTGATAATTATTTCCTTTCAAATTGTTTCCCCACTAGAATGGAGACAATTTGATGAAATCCAGACACTAGTTTATTTTGTGGAATTTTTCATACTTTGAACAATTGCATAAAACAAAAAATCTTCTAACACACTTTCATATTACACAGGCTTAGTTCACTGCAAGATGTGATATAAGTTATTTGAAAATTGTAAATACAGGTAGGATTATTCTTGGATTACCTTCTGGCTAATTGACATCACATTAGTACGGTGTTTCCCAACCTTGTTCCTAGAGACACCCCCTGCTCTGCATGTTTTAGAGCTTACCCTACTCCCCACACAGCTGATT
The DNA here is from genome assembly GCA_034509495.1 of Acestrorhynchus altus. NCBI lineage: Eukaryota > Metazoa > Chordata > Actinopteri > Characiformes > Acestrorhynchidae > Acestrorhynchus > Acestrorhynchus altus. Next base: position 11,602,347 of record CM067518.1, read on the forward strand.
CAACTAATCTGCTCATTAACAAGCCCTTCAAAGTTACAAGGGGTGTGTTAAAGCTATATGCACAGGGCATGTTTGCCTCCAAGAACAGGGTTGAGAAACATTGCAATAGAGTGTTAAAATTCCCTGTAAAAATGTTATGAAGATTGGCCAATGATAAACTTTTTAAATGCCTACTGAAAACTCATTGGCCAATATCAGCCATATTTTTCCATTGATTCTCATCAGAATCAGTGGAAAACCTTGAATCAATCAAGGTTACAGAATGGTTGTTCTGCAACCATTTCTGTGCACTAAACTTTATTTCAAAAAGAATTTTTTGAAATTCAGAATACAGGAGTCAGGAGACTGCATGTTCAGATTGTGGATTTATTCACGTGCACACCGAGAATCATACATGACACAGCTTAGTTGATCAGCAGTCTATCAGCAGTCTGGTCAGTCTGCCTCGTCAGTCTCCTAGTCTAGTCTGAGATATTTCAGACGGACCTTATAAACATTATGAAAGAAGAAGGGGGTGTAAGAGGATGAAAAGGAGTTAAAGGGGTCAGTGGGGGATGAAGGTGATAAGGAAGAAGAGTTGAAGGAGGGGTAAGTGGGGGATGAAGGTGAGTGCACTTGGAGTACTCATACAAACAAAGAAAGGGGGTGATATTGACTCTGCAAAAGTGGGCAACCATCAACACTCTTCAGTAGGTTGAGTGTTTACCATAAAGTTGGCAGGCAAAAGGGTTATACAAACAATGAAGGGAAGTGACTACTTTAGGTCAGCAGACAAAGAGTAATCTGCATGGGGCAGTGGCGTAAGATAAACATCTGGTAAATTTCTTTATGGCCATAAGACCCTATGAAAGTAATGGCGTATTTCTCTCAATTCTCCATTTGATTCTCCCTCAAGGAGAATCACAAAACTATATTAAGACTACAAGTACAATGAAACTTGTACAATGAAAAGTCCATGTAGCCAAGCATCAGAATTGTTCATGGTTGATTCCCTATGATTCTTCTGCTTAGTGGAATGTCATCTCTTCATTGGGCACGTGGGTGCAATCCCATACATTTACACCATAGGTCATTGTTATAATCATGCACAGTGTTTGGATTTGTGATATATTCCTGTCTGATGTCAACGATGTCTGTTGCTTGGGCAGGTTGTTCTCAAGATCTCATCCATGTCTCCAGTCAGCTTGTGCATAACCTCACAGAAGTCAGGGTGAGGTTCTGAGTGGGTGGAGACACAGCATCTGCTGTATGGCTCTGTAGAATACACAAAGGATGCACAGTGTTGTGACATCTTCACCTCAAGGATAACCCCATGATAACAGAAATCATAGTCCTTCCTTGAAGCTCTGTACATTACCCATCTCCTCTTGACCCTTATTTTTAAGGAGCAGGAACAACCTTACAATGAGAAACAGGAATCCATGTTTTCTTTCCTTAACATTTCACTGCTAAGTCAGCAATCAAAAAAATTGATATGGACCATCCCATCTTGGTTTTAGGGATTGTTTGTCTTGTTTCCTTACCATGACCCATTGACCTGGAATTGTTGAGTGACCACATAGCTCGTTTGCACTATTGACCTGACTCTGAGCTGCCTGTATCACTTGTGTTAGTGTTATGAGTTGAGGAATCGTCAGTAAAATGAATTAAATCAGGATCACCAAGAGGAACATATTCAAAAACAGGAAGAGGACTTGATAATTCAATTAAGTCAGGATCACCCCCTTCCCAATAAGCATCACCCAATGAAGACATCATAAAGAGGAAGGGTTGTTCATGGGTGCACTCTGAATCACCACATTAGGAGCTGTCAAAACTGCAAGCCAGTTGCCCCATCCTGTCACTGCCATTGTTGAGCTGTGCTGACACAGAATGAGGACATTTGACTGTGACTATTTTTTCCAACACCCATGGTGCAAAAGCCAACAGTGCCAGTTAAGTGGCCTGTACTGCTCTCCATTCCACATGCTACAGCATCTAACTTAACAGCTGAATGATAAGATACTGGACACTGCGTACCATCATGTTCCTGCATAAGACAGGATGTCAAAAGCTTGTTTGGATCACAAACACTAAGAGCTGGTACAGATATCAAGGCTAATTTCAAATTTCCTAAAGCAGTGGTTGTGTCATCTGTGTGCACAAGTGATACCTTTGGGATACCTTTACAGAGATTGTCAAGTGGTTGTGAAATAGAATAGAATAGAATATAACTTTATTGATCCCTTGGGAGAGTTCCTTCAGGGAAATTAAGGTTCCAGTAGCAGCATCAGTACAGTACAGTACAGAAAGCAGAAAGATAGGCAGAAAAAATAATTTAGTAGGAGTAAGTAGCACTATATAAATATATAGAATATATAATATACAGACTATATTACAATATACAATATAGACAAAAGTGCATGAGAAAAAAAGAGTCCTGTAGGAGGGTGTATTGCACATTATTGCACATTATTATTGCACTTGAAAACTGTTTATTGCACAGAGAGTCCAGTGTGTTGTGGTGGTTGCAGGTTGCTGTTACCCGTTGACTGTTAGAATAGAATAGAATAGAATAGAATAGAATAGAATAGAATAGAATCAACTTTATTGATCCCTTGGGAGGGTTCCTTCAGGGAAATTAAGGAATGTTGGTTCAGTTCTTACTCATTCCCATCCTTAATCCTCCTGTTACCCCTCCTCCCCCCCAGAGAGGAGTTGTACAGTCTGATGGCGTGCGGGACAAAAGAGTTTTTAAGTCTATTGGTCCTGCACTTGGGAAGGAGCAGTCTCTCACTGAACAGGCTCCTCTGGTGGCTGATGACTGTGTGTAGAGAATGACTGGCATTGTCCATAATGTCCAGAAGTTTTTTCAGAGTCCTCTTCTCTGCCACCGACACCAAAGAGTCCAGCTTTGTGCCAACCACAGAGCCAGCCTGCCTGATCAGTTTGTCCAGCCTGTGTGTGTCCTTCTTGGATATGCTGCCCCCCCAGCATACCACAGTGTAGAACAGGACACTGGTGACCACGGACTGATAAAACATCCCCAGGAGTTTCCTCAGAAAGTACAGCCTGGTCGATGTTACATGACCAGTCCAACTTTCTGTCCAGCCACAGCCCGAGGTACTTGTAGGAGTCCACAGCCTCCACCTCATCTCCCTCGATCAGAACTGGTTGTGACTTTGGGAGGTCCAGACCAGCTCCTTGGTCTTTGAGATGTTGAGCTGCAGATGATTCCTGTGGCACCAGGCTGCAAAGTCCCTCACCAGGCTCAGATACTCTTCCTTGCTATCATCCCTGATGCACCCAACTATGGCTGTGTCATCAGCAAACTTCTGGATGTGACACAGCTCTGAGTTGTAGCAGAATTCTGCCTGTACAGGGTGAAGAGAAGAGGGGCCAGCACTGTGCCCTGGGGTGCTCCAGTGCTGCTGATCACAGTGTCAGATGTGATGTCCTTCAGCCTGACATACTGTGGCCTGTCAGTGAGGTCGCTGGATATCCAGGTGACCAGGCATGGGTCCACTCGCATCCTGATCAGTTTGTCCTGAAGCATAAGGGGCTGGATGGTGTTGAAAGCACTTGAGAAGTCCAGAAACAGGATCCTCACTGTGCCATTCCCCTTATCTAGGTGCGAGTGGGCTCGGTATAGCAGGTAGATGATTGCATAAGAATCGCAGCATAAGAATCTTTCCATCCTTTCTTTCCAATCTTTCTTGTAGACACCCAAGAAAGCTCATAATTTGTGCACCATGGTTGGTAACAACCAGTCAAAATTCTCCTAGAACCTTGAGTATCCCATTGAGTTCCACATATTGTACAACACATCTGAGCTTTGTCATGACTGGCCCCTCCTTTGCTAGCCAAAAAATTAAGTGCCTTCACATCTTTGCCATGTGCTTCCTCATTTTTACTACTCAATAAAACATTGTCTACATATAGAATAATAATAGATAACTGTAAAATGTGCTCTGTCTGAGATTGTTGATTGGAACTATATCCTGGGTGACCTCTCTAGACCAATTCAGAGGAAATAACAGTCACAAAACGCTAGTTTTATCATTGACAAAGAATAATCTTTTCTCAGACACAGAGAGGGTAACTGCCACAAAACAGTAGGTTTTGCCTGTGACAACTAAATGTCCCTTAGTTCAGGGCCTGCCTTGTTCAGGACCTTTGCATGTCTTTTATATCTGTCTGCCTATTTCTTATTACCCTTGAGAAATGGCCAATTGTATGACAATGACACTCATTTTTCTGACTAGTTAGTATATGATTGGGAATTTATCTAGAGCCATTGACTTTTGGGACATGTATAAATGCTGGAACATGTCTAATCTGTCTAGCTCTAGTGCCAGTTTGGAACAGCTGTCACTAGAGCTTGTCTAAGGTCTGGTTCTATTAAGTAGATTGTCCAAAGTGTGGACCCTCAATGGTGCAATCAATGCTGTCACTATTTTAAGACTCAATCAGTGGTCTTACAAAATTTAACTCAAACCTTCCACCCTCTGACCTTTTTTGTTCATTAACATGTTTTTTGAATATGTTGTCAATTACCACTTGAAATTCAGTGCCAGACCACTGGGACATTTTGATCCCACCATTATCTAGTGTGCTGGTTTTATAGTTAAGAGGTTTCCAGGAATCTTTGCTATTTTTCTGAGCATTTTGGCTTTTTGAAATCAGGGTGAGGTGACTAGTCACACACAAGCAACCAAACAAACAGAATCATCCCAAATTCAGTATGGGTAACAGCCATAAAACACTAGTTTTAATCACTGACAACTACCCTCAGTTCAGAGGGGATAATAGCCATAAAATTCTAGGTTTTATCATTGAAGAACAATATTTTCTCAGACACAGAGAGGGTAACTACTCAATAAAACATTATCCACATATAGAATAACAGTATGTATAATGCTCTGTCTGAGATTCCTGAGTGCTTGATGGTAGATGCCCAGATGTGGATTGGCACTCTATCCTGCATGACCCATGTTGACCAAGTCATAAAACACTAGGTTTTATCATTGATGAAGAACAATCTTTTCTCAGACACAAGAGAGGGTAACAGCCCCAAAACAGTAGGTTTTACCAGTGACAACTAAACATCCCTCAGTTCAGAGGGGATAACATCAGATGAGAAGTCAGTGCCACCGGCCTGAAGCTGTTGAGGTCCTTGGGGTTCTCTGTTTTTGGTACAGGTACCACAGAAGATGTTTTCCACAGTTGTGGTACTGTTCTGAATATGTGCTCAATGACCCTGCAGACCTGATCTGTGCAGGACTTGAGGAGCCTGGCGTTGATGCCATCCGGACCTACAGCTTTCCTCATCTTGATTTTTCCTTAGCTCATTCCTCACCTGGGCCATTGTGAAGGACACATTGGAGCAGGGGGGCAGAGTGCTGGAGTGTGAGAATGGCAGAATTGAGCTGCCAACTGATGAGCCAGTGGGGGTGGCAGTAAGCTGAGATTTGTTGAGAAGGGGGAGGGCAGCATGCAGGTAGTGTCCCATAGTGAAGCTTCAGCAGGGATGTCTGTGTGGGTTGAGGAGCAGGAGAGTGATCAAATCTATTGAAAAATAGACTGTGCTATAAGTTGTTCACCCACTTCTTGTCCCCCACCACCTGGAAGGCTTTTCCAAACTCCACTGACATTTTTATGCTATGCTTCCTTCTGTAGTTGTTTTTCCCTTTCCTATTTTATTTCTTAGCTCTGTTAGCACTGTTCTTTAAAAGTGATCTGTCCAGAAATACACCATCTATCAATCACAAATGCTGCCTGTCTGCCTCATTTTCTCCACTCTCCACTGTGCTGTCTGCCAAAATGAGGGCATAATGTTAGTGTGGTTAGCCATGACTCTATAAACACCATCATGCTACGCTCCTGGTATTCTCTCTGATGGCACATTAGAGCTCATCCATCTGGTTGAGAAGCAATCTCACATTTCTCTTAATCACAGAGGGTATTACAGGCTTGTAGCATCTCCTTCAAATGCGACATAGTGTACCAGCATGGCTGCCTTGTCTCCTTTTCTGCAGCTTGCTGGGAATTACATGCCTCTCATGCAGCAGCATAGCTGTGTTGCTAAGTGTTAACAGCAGAGTAAACAATAGGAGCATGGCTCTGCATGTCAACAGTAGAGGAGACAACTTGGCTGTTGTTTGTCACTTGACTGTATTGCCCCTTGTGGCAGCATTTGCTCTTGTATTGCATTATGAAAGAGATTGTGACACTTTTTAGCGCAACTACATGTGAAACTCAGATTGTGCAGCTCAAAGCGCGTGTGTTTGAATCCAAAGCTATGGGTCAAAACGTAAAACACTTCTCAAGCCACTGCAGGCAGTCTCTCATTGCCTTCAAAATGCACACAAACTAGACGCCCTTCAGATCTAGTTTAGATGTCTCTGGTGCCTGTGGTTGTTGTGGAAATGGGAAGTTGGGTATAACAAAAGATCTTTCTTAAAAAAAGAACTTTTAGTTGGAAGATCACTTACAACTAGTGAGATGCTATTGTGCAGTGAAAACAGGGAGTGATTGTATTTGGTGTTTGAATTTCAGAACAACTTAAACACAGAACTAGGTGATCTTCCTACTCCCTGTCTCCACACCAGGTAATTTTCAAATTTTTAAACTTTTATTTATTATTGTACTTTTTTTAAATAAAGGCATCATCACAAAGCAGTGTTACAGAAATCTGGGTCAAAGTCTTTTATCAGCAGCCAGTGGGTGACAGTGGAGAGGAAAAACTCCAGATTAATAGGAAGAAACCAAGGGAGGAACCAAGGCATAATATGGGAACCCATCCTCCTCTGGTCGACACAGGATAGCACAGACAAAGCATGAAAAGAACAAAGAGAATGGGACAAAAGCAATAGAAACAAAATAATAAAGAACTGTAGTGTGAGTTATGAGAGAACATGGGAGTGTAAGATACATGCAAATTAATTATTAATATTAAAATCCATAGTCTGAAGCTGGTAATGCAGTGTCTAATGTGGCATAAGTGAGCCAATCTGAAGATCCCAATGAGGGCAGTGTCACAGAGGACAGTGGAGTAGTTAGAGGCTGGGGCCTGGGGAAAGAGATATAAAGAGAAACAGAAGGAACCAAAAAAAAAAAAAAAGGGTTAGGAAGGTTGTAAATTAAATGTTAGGCAGGGGGAAGTAGGTAGTAGCATCCAACCACAAACGGACATGAAACATCAGCCAGGAAGCAGGGGCAGCTCAGGACATGAGAGAGAGAGAGAGAGAGAGAGAGAGAGAGAGAGAGAGAGAGAGAGAGAGAGAGAGAGAGAGAGAGAGAGAGAGAGAGAGAGAGAGAGAGAGAGAGGAGAGAGAGAGAGAGAGAGAGAGAGAGAGAGAGAGAGAGAGAGAGAGGATTACTTTTAGGAGTTTAGGTCACATGATGAAAAGTCTGTAAAGGAGGTGCTTTAGTAAGGATGGTGGTAATGAAAAGAACCGGTACAGTGTGTGCAGAATTATTAGGCAAATTGTATTTGAAAGGATTCTGTTTATTATTGAACAAAAACTATGTTCTCAATCAACCCAAAAGACTCATGAATATCAAAGCTTAATATTTTTGGAAGTTTGAGATTTGGCTATCTCTTAGCTAGCTATTACTGTGCAGAATTATTAGGCAACTTAATAAAAACCAAATATATACCCATCTCACTTGTTTATTTTCACCAGGTAAATCAATATAGCAACACAAAATTTAGAAATAAACATTTCTGACATTCAAAAACAAAACCAAAAACAAATCAGTGACCAATATAGCCAACTTTCTTTACAATGACACTCAAAAGCCTTCCATCCATAGATTCTGTCAGGTGCTTGATCTGTTTACGATCAACTTTGCGTGCAGCAGCCACCACAGCCTCCCAGACACTGTGCAGAGAAGTGTACTGTTTCCCTCCCTGTAGATCTCACATTTTATGAGGGACCACAGGTTCTCTATGGGGTTCAGATCAGATGAACAAGGAGGCCATCTCATTACTTTTTCTTCTTTTAGACCTTTACTGGCCAGCCACGCTGTGGAGTACTTGGATGAATGCACTGTCCTGCATGAGAATCATGTTTTTCTTGAACTGTACCACTGCTTGAAGAAGGTGTTTTCCAGAAACTGGCAGTAGGTCTGGGAGTTGAGCTTCACTCCATCTTCACCTTTACTGATCCAGCCTCGGGCCCATCTATCTGGACCATCAAGAGTCACTCTCATATCATCAGTCCATAAAACCTTAGAAAAATCAGTCTCAAGATATTTCTTGGCCCAGTCTTGATGTTTTATCTTATGTTTTTTGTTCAAAGGTGGTCGTTTTTCAGCCTTCCTTACCTTGGCCATGTCCCTGAGTATCACACACCTTGTGCTTTTTGATTCTCCAGTAATGTTGCAGCTGTGAAATATGGCAAAACTGGTGGCAAATGGCATCTTGGCAGCTTCATGCTTGATTTTCCTCAATTCATGGGTAGTTATTTTGCGCCTTTTTTTCTCAACACGCTTCTTGCGACCCTGTTAGCTATTTGCCATGAAACGCTTGATTGTTCGGTGATCACGCTTCAAAAGATTGCCAGTATCTCTGCAAGATATCTCACAAATTTTGACTTTTCAGAGTCAAATCTCTCTTCTGACCCTTTTTGCCAAAGGAAAGTAAGTTGCCTAATAATTAAGCACACCTTATATAGGGTGTTGATGTCATTAGACCACACCATGTACACAACATGTACAGAAAGGATCATGTGATCAAAATACTCATTTGCCTAATAATTCTACACACAGTGTATTCAGCATAGCACAGAGCAACAACATGAAAACAGCCTGTATAGGTTTAACCCAAAGATTATGTGAAGAGAATTTGAGATTTAAAGACAGACAGTGTGTCTGAGTCCCAAACAGTAGCAGGAATTATTCCAGAGTTGAAGGGCTTTATATGAGAAAACTTGCCCCCCCTGCAGTGTTTTTTATAATTTGAGGGACTGTCAATAAACCCGCTTCTTGGGAGCAAAGTGCATGTGATGGATTGTACGGTTTAAGAAGGGCTTTAAGGTACTGTGGGGCTGAGCCATTGAGCGACTTGTATGTCAGAAGGATTAAATTATTATCATTGTGGATTTTAACAGGTAGCCAATGAAGCGGACAAGACTAATGTGTTCAAATTTCCAAGCCCTGGTGAGAACTCTAGCAGCTGCTTTTTGTAATAATTGGAGCTTCTGCAAAGATATGCCTGAACTACTAGCCAGAAGGCCATTGCAATGGTCTAGCCTTGATGTTATGAAGGCCTGCACCCATATCTCAGCATCTTTAAGAGAAAGTACTTTACATAGTATATATGTACATAAATGTAATGAAAGAGGACAGTTTTTACAATGTTACTGATGTGGACATTAAATGACCAAACTGTGTCAAACACAACCCCTGTCTTTTTAAACATCTAGATTTATAGCAATATTCATTATATTGGGCCCTAGTAGTAAAACCTCTGTTTAATTTGTTTAAATTTGTGGGTCGTACAGTTTTTAATTTCTTTAAAATAGTTTGCTATTCTACTGAGACAATGATCCTTGTTTGGTTTAGCTGTTATGTAAAGCTGGGTGTCATGAGCATAACAATGAAAGTCAATACCATGCTTTCGGATTGTGTTACTCAGTGGCAACAAGTAAAGAGAGAACAGTAATGGACCTAGGACAGACCCCATATTTCACTATTGTGTGATGAGAGTGTTCATTATTAATGTTAATGCATTGGAGACGGTCAGTCAGAAATGAACTAAACCAGTTGAGGGCTGATCCTTCAATGCCTACATGGTTTTCCAGCCTATCAAGCAGGATTGAATGATCAGTAGTGTCAAACTAAGATCCAGCAGCACTAGAATAACATTTCAATTGCTATCAAGTGAGAGAAGCAGGTCTTTTGTGACTTTCCACTGACAATGGCCTTTCAGTCCATTTTGGATGATTTTGGGCTTAAACAAATTATCACTGGACCTACCCATCGATTCAATCATACCTTAGATCTAGTTTTAACCCTGGGCACAGACACAGATAATGTGACCTGTATCTCACAGAATGACTCCATTTCTGATTATTATCTAATTATGTTTGACTTAGTCTTACACTACAACACATATCAGTCGCAGTTAATGAATTCATTAATACACTCCCGACCTATCCACTGTCTCTGTACCCTCCAACCATAGTGACCTCGACTATACAATAAATACTCTAAACTCAGTACTGCGCTTAAATTTGGATAATATAGCTCCTATCAGAACCAAACTAATTAAAGAGAAAAAAATAGCTCTGTGGTACAATGACCAAACCCGCACTCTGAAACAGACCGCACGCAGTTATGAATGCAAATGGCAGCAAACAAAATTAGAAACTTGTAGAGATGCCTGGAAACTATCAGATTATAAACACGCCTTGGTTCAAGCAATATCATTATATATTGCATCACTAATAGATAAAAATATAGACAACCCTGTTTAATACCTATTACCAAATATAACCAGCAGCCACAACACAGGCTCAATCATTCCACCTGATATCTCCTGTAATGATTTTATGTCATTCTCTAATGTCCATCCATTTTCTGAACCGATTATTCCTGAATAGGGTGAGCCGGTGCCCAGCCAGCAACTCTGAGCGCAAAGGCGGGAAACAACCCTAGACAGGGCGCTAATCCATCGTAGGGTGCACGCACACACACACACATCCTAAGGGCCATTTTAGAGCCACCGATTCATCTACCATGCATGTCTGTGGGGGAAACCGGAGTACCCGGAGGAAACCTACGCAAGAACCTGCAAACTCCACACAGAAACTTCCCAGGTCATCCCACTCGGGGATCGAACCCAGGGGCAACTGTGAGGCAACAGCGCTATCCACTGTGCCACCGTGCCGCCCATTCTCTAATGTCAAAAGAGAAAACATTCGACAAACGATTCATAATCTGGCTCACCTCACCTCCTCACACATTTGAGAACAGTATTGGTACTGAGTCGAGTTTAGAACATTTTAACCCTGTTAGTGAAAAGACCTCCTTCGTTTAATTAGCTCGTCAAAATCATCCTCGCGTGCACTAGATCCAGTACCAACATGACTATTTAAACAGGTCGCTCCAAACGCTATCAAATCATTACTCAATATAGTGAACTCTACGCTTAGTTTAGGATACATACCTAAATCTCTCAAATATGCAATTATGCAAAATCCCATATTGAAAAAGCCAAATCTTGACCCTCACAAGCTAACAAACTACAGACTGATAGCAAACCTTCTGTTCTTAGCTGAGATCCTAGAAAAAGTTGTGTCCAACCAACTGTGCACCTACCTCCACCATAATAATTTAAACGAGGCTTTCCAATCTGGATTTAGACCTAACCATAGCACCAAAACAGCCCTACTAAAAGTGACAAATGACCTCCTGCTCTCCCGTGATAGAAACCGTGACGCTATTTTAGTATTATTGGATCTTAGTGCCGCGTTCGATACTATTAACCATTCCATTTTGCTTCATAGACTTGAGAATCACTTAGGTCCTAAACTGGTTTCAGTCATACCTGACCGACCGCCTCCAGTGTGTAAACATTAACGATACTCACTCCTATCGCACAATAGGCGTTCCCAGGCCAGCCGAGAGACATAGTCCCTCCAGCGTGTCCTGGGTCTACCCCGTGGTCTCCTCCCAGTGGGACGTGCCTGAAACACCTCCCTGGGGAGACGTCCAGGGGGCATCCGAAAAAGATGCCCGAGCCACCTCAACTGGTTATATAATAGGGTTAATATTAAACCCATTAACCATATTAATCTAGATGGGTTTTCCATGATGCCCAGCTCAACTGTAAGAACCTTGGGGTTATATTTGGCTCTGACCTTTCATTCGACACCCACATCAGTAATGTGGTAAAGACGGGATTCTTCCACCTACACAATATAAAAAAATTGCATACAGCACTCTCACGCAAGCATGCAGAGATACTGCTGCACGCATTCATCACATCTAGACTAGATTATTGTAATGCCCTTCTAGCTGGTAGCTCGGGGAATATTTACAGAGGCTCCAATCTGTACAAAACGCTGCTGCGAGGGTTCTCATCAGTCTGGTTCTTTCATCCCTCCATTGGCTTCCCATGAAATTCTGAATAGACTATAAAATATTGCTACTAACATACAAGTCACTAAATGGCTTAGCCCCCCATTACCTAGAAGACTTTTTAATACCCTACAACCTGCCACGTAGATTGCGTTCTCAGGATGCAGGCCTATTGACAGTCCCTAGGATTACAAGGAACACTGTTGGGGGGGCGAACCTTCTCTTATAAAGCCCCCCAACTCTGGAATAGCCTTCCTCCTACTGTTCGGGACTCAGACACACGCTCTGTTTTCAAATCCCGACTGAAAACCTTTCTATTTACGCAGGCTTTTCATTAACACCTCTAAGGGGGCACTAATCTTTCTCCCTCTCTTCTCCCAAGCTGCCCTGGATGCCTGGCTGATACCTGTCCACCCCTCTACTCATCCACTTCTTAGAACCAACTGCTAGATTAGACTACGCAACCTGCCTTAACTTCATTACCGGCTTGCATGCTACTTAAATTTCAGCTGCCATTGTTCATTCATACATTTCCTCCTCTATTTATGTATTTCATTTCTTTTCTACTTTTCTATGCCCATGTATTGTGCCTTGTTTATGCTCGCCGGTGTTGACCAGAGGAGGATGGGTTCCTCTCGAGCCTTGGTTCCTCTGAAGGTTTCTTCCTCCGAGTCTGAGGGAGTTTTTACATTTACATTTACGGCATTTAGCAGACGCCCTTATCCAGAGCGACTTACAAAAGTGCTTTGCTGTTTTTTGCATGCCACTGTTTACCCATGGGCTGCTCATTTGAGGCTTGGACCTGGATTTATGTAAAGCCCACTTGTGACAACTCCTTCTTGTAAAAAGTGCTGTACAAATAAACTTTGATTGATTGATTGTTTCAGTGCTATGAGTCTAAATCCAGACTGAAAAACCTCCTTTAATTTATTGTGGAGCTGTTCTGATGCTACGTTTTCTATTTTTGCTATGAAGGGAAGGTTTGCTATTGGCCTATAATTAGCAAGCACATGTGGGTCAAGGTTTGGTTTTTTAATACTTGGTTTAATAATTGCAGATTTAAATGATTTTGGCATGTATCCTAAGCTAAGGGATGAGTTCACTATGATAAGTAATGGTTCAATGACCTTTGGTACAACCTGTTTAAATAACCGTGTTGGCAATGGATCCAGTGCACATGAAACAGACTACATTCTCTGTCTCCATACAGAGTTAAACATAGTCTAATGTATGGTTGCATTGGTGAGAGGGCCCAACATTTTCTGTGACCCAAAGGAGCTGGGGAGTCACTTTGAGACCAAGTACGAAAATTTATCTTCATATTGTGAGTTTTGGGTTATGCCTATAGTGGAGTCAAATTGTGGCTACACCACCTCCAAGAGTAACTCTAATGGCTAAAACCTGGAGGACAGGATTCATTCAGAGGCGCGCAGTTTAACTATTAAACTGCATTAAGGTGGTTATTGGTAATAATTTCATTTACAATTACTGCTTTAGGGGCTAGAGATTGCATATTTAACAGTGTATTTTGTGCATATTTTATGCGTTGCATATATTCAACAGTGCACTCTGCATTTTGGCTTTCCGTCCACATCTTCAAGGTGGAGAATTTTGAAAATGCTGCTGTGAGAATGGGGAAAACTGAGCTTTATGAAAATATTGAAAACAGGTTTCTGGCTGAATCTCAAATACCTCCTTACTCCCTATAGAATGGGCTACATAAGGCACTGAACTACTCATCTAGATGCAGATACACTCTAGATTTCAGACATGTGAATAAATACTCTATTACAAATACATAATACTCTTTAGATTTAAAATCTGTCATTTTGTGACTTACACTGTACACATTGGGCTACCATGCTCATGACAGCATTTTTGTCTCTGCATTTTCAAAAATAAGGAAATGGAAAAATATTGAACCCTACTGCATTTAAGAGGAATCACTTAAAAATTAATGAGTGGTGGTATAGTGGTAGTCGTAGTGGCCTCAACCTCCCATAATGGCAGGTAGAAAGTCTGGAAGACATCGGATCAAAGAAATGTAGTAACTTTATTTGAAATGAAGACTAGGCTACAAGCAGAATTCATCAATACAGACTTCAGTCTGAGGAAATGACCAAGCAGCATTGAGAGAAATAGTGCACGTGATAATAGCTATTGTTTTAACACACAATTACTGGGATATGCCAAAGGTACGAGAAAGGAACTGTGTAAAATACAATACACCACAAATGAACAAAGGGATAATCCATATTAAGACGAGTATTCATTATATGTAACCATCTTTACATAGTAAATTAAGGTTACCTATCGTACACAAGAACAGAATCGCTTGCACAAAATAAATACACTAATAAAACATTTCATCTAAAAAGATCACATCAATAGATTTGTGATGCTTTGAGGCAATGATGAAGTGGACGAAGTTTTGATTGTTGCTTTACTAATAAAAGTAGGGCTTTACGAAATTCATATTTTTCTCCCAAATTCCATTTTTTATTTTTCTTTATTTTTTTCTTTCATTTTCAAAAAGAAAAAACAAAGCAGATTTTTGGGGAAAAAAAAAAAACATTTCACAGAGCCCTATAAAAGTCAAAAGTGTGACCTCATGCCACATATAAACCTTTGCAACAGCCAACAGTTTATTAATAGCATTTGTAATAATGCTTCCCAACAGACAGACAGTGGGTTTTGATTTTTGATAGATTTACAAAAAAATATCACTATAAAAATGGCTTCTGCTGAATATTATCATTTGAAAAATGATACATTGGTGCCACTGATGTAAAAGTTATTCATGCCCATTTGAACTCAATCTGTGCCCAAAAACCTTTGCATTTGCAATTTATGTAATTACTGTATGACTAACATGTACAGTATTATTTGTAGTTATAAATAAAAAAGTTAACACCTGTCTCTTGGTGCTATCCTATGGTGCTCTTAATCGTGAAGCTTTTAAACAACAGATGCAGTGATCAAATATTGTTTGTGTGAGTGTTGGGAGAATCACCAGGCAACTTTTCCAGTAGAGAAAAACAATTGGCAAAACTGGAGATCTAAGGTTCAAAATATACAGTGGGTTTCAACTTCTTCCACTCAATAATGCTGACTGCACAACATATGGATCTACAGTTCTCTCAGGGAAAAAAGTCTGTCTTACCACAGACCAATGTGTGGCAGAATATCGAGATGTAAACAGTCTCCATGCATGACAATGATCCTTCATCCTTTTATGGTAAGTATAAGTTATATGTGTGCACTGTGAAGGTGAACATGAAGGTCCTGGACCTCCACTAGATCACAGGACCTCATTGTGTCCAGAGGAGAGGTCTCGACGTGGCGTGGAGGCACGGGAGGAGCCCTTGTCCGTGCTCTCGGAGCTGGAGCTCATATGCTGCTGTTCAGAACCAGCGCTGGAGGTCACAGTGCAGGAGGAGGTGGAGGAGGAGCGAGCCTTCTCCTTAAAGTCTGTGATGATGACAGTTACATTGCCCACTGTTATAGCCAACTGCTGAGCAGAGCTTCGGTCAATGTTCTTCAGCTTAGGCCTGGAAGAGAAGAAAGGAACACAGAGCATGTAAAATCACCCACATGAAACAACTTTGAGCATAACCTACAAACATTCAATTTATGTTCCACTCTCGGGCCACTATGAGTTCCTGCTGTACAAACATACTACTAGTTCAGCTGTTTTCAGGCAGCTTTCATCTCCTAATTCACATAAAATAAAATTAAATCTAATTCTAATTCAGTACATAAGAACTAAATCATATTCACACATATTCCAGCATCAGTAAAGTGACTTTTACAAGAAATAAAAATAACCTATATGTTCATGAATGTCATCATATCCTGTGGCCCAGAGTTGCTTGAGGAGGCATTTACTTCCATGGAACATGGCACAGAGACCTTGGGTTTTTCATGGTAAACCTCAGTTGTTGTAAGAGGCAAAACAATCAAATCCAGAAGACAGATTGTAATTAGTCCTGTCTGATTGGACAAAGTCCAGTGGATTTTGAATATAAATGATCACTGTACTCAGTTTGGAAAAATACCTGTGAAGAATCTGTTGCTACCGATATAATGTAATATCACTCACCCCTACATGAAGCTGTCCATTTTTAAACTAAAAGCCCATTATTATAATATGTGGATTATTAGTGGTATCATCTAATACTTCATCGGTTGTACAGCCATATATTATGCAGTGTGTAAATCGAGTAGCCACTCACATCTCAGTCAAATTGTACAGATATTTTGTAAAATTTACCTACCCATGTAAAATTCATGCCACCTGAATAGGGCTATGACTGCCATTATTACTATTATTATTAGTCCTTACTGACCACTGAAGTGGGTGTAAAACTGAAAAACTGTGGCAACTAAGGGGCTAAAGTCTCTAACTGTACACCAGCAAGGTGGCGCTGGAAGATGTTTCCAAAATAAACATGAGTGGCCAGTAGGTCAATTTCATGCTGGTTTACACAGACCATCTCCTGATCTGCTTCAAAAAACAGCATTAACTGCTAAATTCAGAACATGACAGTACCCCAAAAGTTTTAATGAAGCATGGAAATAGCTTTTCTATCTATCCTTCCAAATAACAAAAGAGTAAATATATCAAAATCTGCCAGGATTTTATGGTTAAGTGTGCACGGTTGCTGATATACTTTGCACACCCACGCCACTTCTATTTCTGCCCTCTTGTGGAGAAACTACCAAATTAAACTACAGCTATATAGATGCATGGATGTGGACCTTCTAAAATTGTATATAAATATAGTAATTTTATTAATGAATACAAATAAAAAATAAATAATAAAAATGTAAAAATAGACATTTTTGCTATTGTTTGTATAAATGTAGTGAACATGTTTTTCCTTAAAAGCTAAAAGGATAATACATAACCAGTCAACCCTAATAATCCAATTGAGACCAAAAGAAACCTGAAAGATCATAAATGAGGTAAAAAAATAAATGGCAGTGCTCTAATATATGCACAGTGATTAGCCAAAACTGATCATCACATCCTTTAATTCACATAATTCTGCACATAATCTTATTTTCTATAGTATTCAAATATGTGTTCATTACATACATGAGGATATCATGCTTTTAAAAATTCTTTGAGCTCTTGAAACTAGTATAAGCCACATAAATAAAAGTCCAAAATAAAAATAAAAATACTGTGAAATTGCATGAAATTAATTTGGCAACACTGTTCAAAAATAATATTTATACTTTCTTCAGTGTGTGTGATTATTATTATTGCCTTTAAAACACTACTTTGCTTGTGGCCATTTGACTGCGACATGGAAGGAATATGGAGAAGAATTCAAATTGAGTATTTCAAGCAGCTTATACAAAAAAAAAAAACTGCATTTATGAAAAAAAAAAAGTAATTTATGAAAAATATCATTCAGAATTTCCAATGGAATTGATTTCATTTTGAGTTCAAACTGAGGTCATTCTGAAAAGCACTAACTCAAATTTAGTTGTAATTACCCCATAGGAGATGAGCTTACCTTGAAATAAGAGATCTGTTACTCTTAGTGGTTGATTTGCCAGACTTCATGCTGTTTCTTTCACTAGGAGGACCTTTATGAATGAGTTTGGGCCTGGGAAGAAAATGAGAAACTGAATGAATTTAAATATAACAAAAGATAACATTAGCGATACAGAGCAGAGGTTAATCTCTGACTTACTTTATCTTCTTAGCCGTAGGCTTTTTGTTTGGTGCAAGACCCTTTTCTTTTTCTTTCTGTTTGTCCACAACTGTTCTCTCCAGTTTTCCCTTCTTCAGTCCTTCCTTCTCTGCCCGTAGCCTGTCAGCCGGCTGCATCCCAGCCCCTCCTGTAAGAGGATGGTCTTTGTCCGTGAGCTGCCTTTGCGGCTGAAGCTTGTCCATCAGTTCTCTGTGTGGGTTCTCCCTCTGTGCTCCATCATGCTGCAGCAGCTCCTGGGTTAGGCCTGCTCGCTCAGGCCTCCTGTCCACATGGAGCTGCTGATGCTTATCCAGTCCAATGCGCTCCTGTCGCCTGTCCTTGTGCATGTGTCCTCTGTCTGACTGGCTGCTCTCCAGACCCAGCCTGTCTGGCTGGTCTGAGTCAGGGTGGACGCTACTCAGCCTGTCTGAGTCAGAGTTGTCCATGTCGTAGTGGTCGTCGTCGGGCTGGTCTCTGTCTGTTCTGTCCCTCCTCTCTTTCTTGGCTGGGGGAGGAGTGGCGTACTGTTGAGCTACCTGCTGGGCCACGAGTTGAGAGTTTATCCGAGGTTTCCTGGAGAAGTAATAAAACATGTCCTTTAAGCATCACCATCACAGTGGCCTTTCCCTTGCTGTGCTGAAATTAAGAACATTCCATTAATATATAAACTACATTAGTTTCAAAACATACCATTCGCACTGATCAACTATGAAATGACCATTTCCTTGTATCAACACTCGTCTAGTTTATCAGCTCCACTTAGCATACAGGAGCACTTTGTAGTTCCATTATTACAGAATGTAGACAATCTGTCTCTCTTTTGGATACTTTGTAATCCTCCTTTCACCTTGTTTTTCAATGGTCAGGACCCCACAGGACCATCAATGTTCACAATTGTTGGTCATTCTCACCAATGCAGTGACACGGACATGGTAGTGTGTTAGTGGGTGTTGTGCTGAGTGGATCAGAGCAATGCTGCTGGGGTGTTTTAACACTGTGTCCACTTACTGTGGTAGGCTCTCCTACCTAGTTGTTCCACTTTGCAGACAAAAAGTTAGAGAGAGGCCCTTCATTAGACATCACAATATGTTGCCCACAAGACACTTTTGGCTGGATATTTCTGGTTGGTAGAATATTCTCAGTCCAGCACTGACACTGAGGGGTTTAAACACTCCAGCAACACTGTGTCAGATTCACTACCAGCACAATGCACAAAAACACACCACCATATCAGTTTCAGTGCAGTGTTGAGAATGACTCACCACACAAACAATACCTTGCTTTCTGATGGGGTCATGACCAGGGTTGTCATAAGAACCAATACTTTGGTCAATACAAAAATTCTAAAAAAATGTTATTACTTATTTCCTACGGTCCACTGTTCTGCTGTTTCTACCATTTTCAGTGATGGAGTGAGACAAGAACTGAACTTCTCAGCACAAGGTTTCAGTCTGTAATGAATGGTGACAAGAGGGGGGAGGGGGAATGAGTTATTTCACAGCTGGTCTGTCATATATTTTCAGAGGATAAGTTCCCTGATACCAGATAGCATTGATAAATACATATGCTTCCTTCCAAAAGTACTGAACAGTGAGGCCAATACCTTTATTTTTGCTGTAGACAGAAAACATTTTAATATGATTAAACAGATTAATATGAGACAATTCAGAACATAGCACGTTTTGTCTGAACCCACACATTTTTTCTTGTGAGCACAAGTATTGGGACATGTGATCCAAGTGTGTTCCGTTACACTGATAATTAAAACATTAAACAGCGTGTATGCTCATTGGGTTCTGCCTGTGCAGACTGTGCATTTATAGTTAGAGGAGTAACCAACATGAAAAGCAGAGAGTTGTCTCTGGGTGGAAACAATTGTGAAGCTGAGAGAAGACAAAAATTTCAATGTCTTGAAAGAAAAAGTCATCATTGGTAGACGAAGTAACAGATTTCGAGCAGGTTGACAACAGCAGCAGTTGATAAACATTGTTAAGTGCTGTAAGACTCTACAATCACTGTTCATGACAACAACCTCCAGAGAGCAGGGGTGAAAGTATCAATCTACTGTTCTCAGAAGACTTCATTATAAAAATATAGAGGCTTCACCAGAAGATGCAAACCACAAATTAGCAAGCTATGAAGACCAGGCTGGAATTTGCCAATAGGTACAGAGACAAGCTTCAGAAACAAATATTCCATTTACCAATTTGATGGAAAGGCTAAAGTATGGGGAAAGAATAGATGTGCTTATGGTCCCAAACACACAAGCTCATCTGTGAAAACACAGTGGAGCTAGGGTCATGGTTTAGACTTGCATGATCTCTTCTGGTATGAGCTGATTAACCTTCATTTGATGCGATGCATGATGGCAGCATTACCATAAACATAGATGTACAAAGAAATATTTTGTCTGTCAATCTAAAGAAAAGTGCAACTAAACGGATTACAAGATCCTTCATTATGCAGCAAGATAAAACAAGAACACACAAAACTCCTACAAAAGAAGTGGGAGGTTTTAGACTGGCTTACTCAATCTCCAGACTTCAGCCCTATAGATCTGCATTTTACCTGCTAAAGAGGAGACTGAAGAAATTAACACCAGGACTAGAAAGTCCTTTTAGAATGAGGCCCAACACAGAAAAGAGATCACTTATCTTAACAGAACCAGCTTCTTTAATTATATAAAGAGATGATGGATACTGAGTGAACGGAAAATATATAAATATATATAAAGGAAATTGGACCATTTTAGGAACATAAGACCACAAAAATATGTGTTCTTTTTGTGGGAGTAAGCTTGGTTACTAGGTGTGCAAATCCCAGAGTACACAAATACTGAACTGCAACACATTTTAACACTAATTAAATGTTTTGCTTTAATATAATTAATTCATTTTAATATAGTATAAATCTGGCAATTATTCTCAGAACTAAAATAAACCAACAATAAGCATATAATTCACCAACCTTTATATTTGCATCACGTGTTCAAGAGGTCACAAAACCAGCATTTCAACCTTCTGCAATGGGGTAAACTGGCTGTACACGCACATAATTTTTAGTCTTGTATTATGTGAATTTCCATTCCCAGACTTCATTAGGGAGGAATAATTTTCTGTTACTGACTTATTCCTGTAGACTAATTAATTCCCACCATTATTCGAATGTCTAAACAAGTGGGAAACTGTAGTAAAACATTTGCTCAATACAAAATGAAGGAAAAAAATCTTGCTCCTGTTGCAACAGCCTTGTGCTTTTACAGAACAAGGTTCTGTTCTGAATATAAAGGGAGAAGAATCTGATGGCTTTGTTTCTGGTTGTTGTACCCGAAAATGTCTGGCTGAGAACACTGAAGCCCTCCTGTTTAGCACCACAGCAAATTCACCCTTTTGATCTACTCTATCAAAGAGCCAAGCTATTAAGAAAATATCTGCTTCACAAAGGCAATGCTGAACATCTTGGAAAGTGTACAAAGCAGAACACTGTATGAGTTGCTCATTTAATAGGCACCCAATAAAAGCTATTTGAACAAAAGCAGCCCAGTAGAGCAGCTGGTAATGCTACAGAAAAATACAGGAACTACAAAGACCACACAAATCTACACAAACTCTAACAACTAGATTTTATTTTAGAGGCAAATTATTTTGGTTAAAGACTTGATTGGTTAATAAACTATAAAGCTTTCACTCCTCTCATTCAGCCACGGAGCATTACAAAGCCTTATCAAATTACAGTGTAAGCCTTACCGAATTATTACATGAGCTTAATTGAATTATCTAATGTGATCATTTTAGAGCCTTACCTAGGGATGCGAATTCTACAATGGCAGATTTTTGATTATACATATCTCCGTAAAGATAAAGAATAAAAATGAGGGAAAAATAAAATAATAATAATAATAAAAAAAAACAAACATGAAATTAAACTAATGTCGTAGGGCCCATGTTACTAAATTGCTACGTGATCCTTACCAAATTACTACATGAGCTACAGTCTTACATGAATTACCATGTAAGCATTACAGAGCTCAACCAAGTTACCAAACAAACTTTACTGAACTGCAAGTCTTATTGAACTGGTACATGAACCTTACCAAATTCGAATTGCCTCACACACACACACACACTCACACTCACACACTTCAGAGTCTTACTTAATCAATACAACCCTTAACAAAAGATCATCTGAGCATAACCTGGCATTGGCACCCCCAATAATTTTTTCCTCTCCTTGCCCAGATCACTGGGAGAGAGAGAGCTTTTGGTGACTTTTGGTTGCCATGGTTTCTCTGAACAGCAAGAAAATGCCAGGGCAGTATGGTGTACTACATAGCATATTTTGTTAAACCACAAAACAGATCACAATTTCAAAAAAAAAAAAAAATGACAGCCTGGTGAAATCCCTGTCTAAAAATTCCTTAGCCAGTTGTGTGGTCAGCATCAGAAGAAACCGGCGATTCATCCAGCTCAGTTCCTGCTCACCTGAGAACTGTGTACGTTAATTTAACCTGCATTACTCTGGGCTTGAAATATCTAAATTCGGAGGTTATGACCCAGATCACATGTGGAGAGGGACAGCACTGTTTATCTGGTGATGAACGAGTTTGTGTTGGTGAGTAATGTCCTGTAAACACAATACAGGAAGCTAATCACAGTGAGGTTGTCCCTCTAGTCTGTAATAGCAACCAGGACATGTTCATCTCATAAGCAAAGTACTGCAGACAGCAGTCTGACAGCCTTCCTCAGTCTTTAACCACTTCTTATTAATGAAGCGATATGAAGACACAGATTTAAACTGACACGTTTTACTGCACAATGAAGTTTACTTTTTGGCCTTAATTAGCACTAGGTAATACTGATCAATAAAGGACACAACTGTGAAAAGTTAAAATATTGTGAAAAGGTTTGTGTGTATTCAAAATGTCATTAAATACGGTAAACTGTAGTATTTAATATTCATTACACTATTTCAAGCATTTTTTGGATTACAGTTGATCAGTATAGCTTATATCTCATGAATTTAATCTCATTATTTAATTTCAAGGTTGAATAAATTACTAATCAGAGAAGGCCAACATTAAAAGAAAGTGAAGTCACTTTAAAACGTAATGAATGTAGTTTACCATTTTCACATCAATAATAAGCCAAAAACAAACAAAACATGATACTTATTATTTTTTTAAAAACACACTAGTACCATTTATAGGCAATGGACAATAAATATATCACAAAACATCCCAACTTCATACACACACCCAAATATCACACAGAAATATATGCACATCAGAGTTCTGGAAGGGAGTAGTACAGAGACATTTTTCAGATCAGCTTTAGATTCAGCTTTTCAGAAAGTGGAAGGCAACCTTTGAAAGTGTGTGTTGTGATCGGACCACCCAGAGGACCAGTCATTTACAGTTACCCATGCCAAATGATAAGAGAATCATATGATTTACAGCTTGACGTCATTGTTTATTTGACAAACTCTCTGCCATCTCTCTTTATCGTTTTTTGGCTTGAGTAACATTATAACTTACCACCTAGTCCTAGTGTAAAAATCTCAAGCAGTACCCGCTGCTGTAGAAATCAGTATAGCCTTCTGTACGCCTGTGTGTGAAAAGCAGCGGGCGCACACTAAAGGAGTGCATTGTGCAATGCTTGCCACATGCATGAAGCATCACAAAGACATTTTGTTTTGCTAGCTGTGCAGAGCTGTCACACATTATTCCTTTGGTCTTTTTTTATATTACACTCCACTGTACAAAACAGGTTTAAAACAAATGTTGAGGAACACCAGGACAGACCAGAGCCAATGTGTTAAACCTAACTTGGCAATCCTGGAATACCAATCTGCCTTTGTTAGATAGTGAGAAGGAGATGGGACAAAATAACAAAGGCATTTTCACAATACTTGATATTTATCAAGATATTCAGACATACAGACAAAATGCTAGAGTAGCAGGTGATTCTTAAAATGTGCTATTCATACTATCCCATACCGAATACAGTGATTTTAATTCAACATCCGCTGGAAAATATTATATTATACAATACTATTATATGCTTAGAGAAATATGTGCATCAATTCTCACTAGGACTGGCCAATATGGACATAATAAAACACAAAAAATATCCCAATAGATATTTGATGAATGGCAAAACATGATATGGTGTGAATTATGATGTGAAAAGTACAATATGAAAAATTAGGACACCCCACGAAATCCTTCTTCCATATTTGACTCTATATTTAAACATACTGAAATTTGATCATTTCTTCTTTATACATACTAAGTCTTATGATCCCTTCACAGATTGAGAGCATGAATGGGGGTGGAGGGAAGCAATGTAGAGGAGGAGCTGAGAGCCGGGGGCAAAACAAAACAAGGTTCTGCAAGATTGAAACAGAACATTATTTAAAAACTTGATATGAACAATATCACCTCAGACCATTTATATCCCCTTGCACTGTTTACATCCCCGATATTGATATAAATATCACCCAGCCCTATTTCTCACTAGATTACTTTTTGATTAATAATATAGTTAACTATTACTTATTTATATAATTTCTGCAACATGATAGCATGAAGAAATATCAGTGTGTTATTAATAGTATTAAATTTACATGTTTATTAGTTCATATACTCATGAAGGGTAGAAAATAAATTTGACTTCATATCGCCTGCCACTAGATGTTAAGTAACCAATTTTTACAATGCTTGTAGAGACAGCAATCCAGCACGTGCACACACAAGCACTATGTGTATGTGTGTGTACCAAGAATAAGGGAGCACTGTTTTAATTCTGACATGTCTTCCTATACAAAACGCTGATTGAGCATCCATGAGAGAAAAAAAAGAGGCATCTGCTAGCTCCTGTCCTATTTCTGCTAATGGTGGATAAATAAAAGCCCTGTCCTACAGATCTCAAAGGCACAAGCCTCATTTTGCTGCAGGTACAGCCTACTTGATGGCTGCCATCCTTTTGTTTCCAGCAGGATGCCTCCTGTCCGGACTGTCTGGGCAGCAGTGTAGGCTCTAGGCTGGACCTCCTGCATTTACAGAAGCCTGTTTTATTTGGTAAAGATATTTTTAATCCATAACAAACCATTCCAATACAGTCACATTTGTAATATATTTTTCTCCCCGTTACAGAACCTCAAACTCCCCCACCCAGCCCACTTCATCCTTTACTGTCTTGCATGCACAAGTGATTGAAAATGGGTTAAACTTAAAAAAGGAGGGGTTTTGTCTCTGGCCGACATTTAAAAATAGCTATGAATTAAGAGAAAGGGGGAAAAACACAGACAATACACAAACACACACAATGTCATATGCTCATGTAAAGGAAGCCCATCAGGTGCAGTAAATGCCCCAGTGGCTATGGATTTTAGTACTTATGCATACGGTCACTGTCCAATGAGAAACACGCGTCTGCAAAATGGAGACTTTACAGGCGAGAGCAAGGAAAAGCCCTTAACTTTGAATGAAGTGCACAGACAACAGCAGCCGTTTAAGCCTTTTTGGAGCATCCCTATTGGTCCACTCATCCTGAAACCCTGGTACAACACACAGGACCACGGTCAGATTCATGTTAAGGGGGGGAAACTATAAATGGAGCAAAAAAATGGAGGCGCGTGTTTCGCATTGGACAGCGACGATCTGCTCAGCTGGGCAGGAAGGCTCTTCAGTCAGACGCCTGTTTGACTTGAAGGCGGTCACGTGACCCGCGGAGGCCACTGCTCGGCAGGAGGAGGAGGGGGGATGAAGAGAAGGAGGGGGGGGGATAAACAGCGAATAAATCAACAAGTCGACGCCTTAAAGCTTACCGTGGTGCCTAAATGCCAGCTGAGAGGAAAGTTTACCTGGTAGATGTGCCTTTGCGCACATCACACATGCTGCATTTGAAAGCCTCGGCGCTGTTTTTGAACGTGCAGACGCTACAGTCCCACAGTCCGTCGTCTGCAGAGGGCTTGCCTTGTCTTTTTGGCCTGTCGGAGGGGGGGATAAACCGGGTTTTAGCTCAGCGTGTACTGTAGCACAAAAACACACAGCCCCCCACCCACACACCCCACCCCCCCAACCCGTCCACACACACACATACAACCCACTAGTGCCCCTCGCTGGGGTAAACAGTGGTGTATCGTCAACTACGTGTCGTTAAAGCCCAACTTACGACGTCGTACAACACGACCGTCGTGGCGCTAAGGCTACGGTGTTGTCTAGACAACAGGACAACGAGGCGCCGGCGCGTAAACACACAAAGGAGACGCGAGGACGAGGCGTTTCCTGACATTCCTTTGTCTAAAAGTGGAGCTACCGGGAATACGGCTCGGCGGTGGCTCCGCCATGGCCGCCGTTTCGCAGCCGCAGGAGGGGAGTACCTGGATGGGCTTTTCTTGTCGCCCATGCTGGGAAGCGGCGCGGAGCTGCAGAGCGGGTTCACACTGCGGGGTCCACACACACATCCACACGCACGCACACACACATTCGTACGGGCGTACGTACGTACATGCATACACACACACGCACGCACGCACGCGCACGCACGCACGCACGCACTGCTGCAGAGCTGCCGCTGCTGCCGCTGCCCACCCACGCAGCGCTGGGGTCACGTGAGCGACACCACAGCCAATCCACGCCCGCCGCGCTGGAAAAAGAGCCGACGCGGCGGAGTGCGCGGAGCAGCGCCGAGTAGTCTCATTGGTTCCCCTCGGCCAGCTCTCCGGACCTGGGCTTTATCCTCCAGCAAACGTTCAGCGTTTCCCCCCGATGTTCAACGAGTGTGATGTAATGTACCATCACCTCGCCGTGGCCCACCCTCCGTTATTCACGGTCTGGCTTCCATCACATGTTGGAAAGCCTTTGAGATACTGCTCCATGTTGAGATGATTGCATCAGGCCAGATTCTTCACCAGCTGATGAGCTGGTTGAGTAGCTTAGCTCTTGGTCAGCCTGTGGTATGTTTTTGTTTGTGTTGGATGCTTTAGGCATGATCAGCATGACCATGGCCATGTTGGATCACCCACTTTTCACCATCCTGACCATCAAAGACAAGCTTCAGCTATCTGGAACCAGCTAGCTAATCTGGTCTTGAGCTGGATTTTTCAGATGGGTTATCTCATATGGGTTTTATTGGATTCAGATCTTGTGATGGGAGGGCCACAGAAGAAGGTAGAAGATTAAAAATTGTGGTCATGAAGGGATTACCGTGATCAGCAAAAATATACAAATAGGCTGTGGCACGCAAGTGAAGATCAACAGGCCAGAATGTGCCAAGAAAACCTTCCCCAAGCTGGCGTACCAGCATGAACATGACCAAGATGGATGACCCACTTTCTACCACCTTGCAACCAGCTGCCAGCCAAATCTGCGTGGCCAGCTCAAACTGGTCAAGCTTGATTAGCTGGTTGAGCTGTCTTGATCTGCCTGACCAAGATAAATAAACAGTATGATCAGCATTACATTCATGTAATAGGTGCCAAATTCTATCATCTGTGGTCCTCAGCAGAAATCTACATTTATTAGACCAGGCTGTGTTTCTCCAGTCTTCAATGGTCCTGTGTTGGTGTCCACTACAGCCTCAACTTGGGTGATAGAAGTGGACCCTGACGTGGTCCTCTGCTGTTTTCAGCCCATCCACCTGAAAGCTGAACATGTTCATCCTGAGATACTTTCTCACTGCCACAATTGATGTTTGCATCAATTTGAGCGCAACAAATAATAGCCATGTCAAATTCAGAGTGATGGAAGAAGAGTACCAAAGACAAGTTTCTGATGCCTACATTGTTACCAGAACAACCCATGCAGGTAGGTTTGTGACGTCCGGACATGCAAATCCGATCTGTTCACTAGCAAATAACAGTATGGACAGTCATCTCAACAGATCTTATTTGATAAACAAATCTGATTTGCTTGTAGTCTGAACATATCTTGCTCTCCAAAACCCATTCTAAACAGAAACACAAACACAGCCAAAACAAGTGTTTTTCTTAGCAGCATGGACTACCCAAGTTATTGCCTTCTATTAAGTTTGAAGAAATGCATGACGGCATGTAAAATTGTGAAATTTGGACCAGCAACCACCAGCCAGCACAAGAAAATGCTGAATGGATAAATAACAAGCAGATTTGCATTTTCTGTCTAATTGGTTTTCACAATTTCAGACTGCTATGCTGAAAGTATCTGGTGTGTGTAAATGAGTGTATGCCCAGTGAACCCAGGAACACGGCTCCTGACAGAAGTATAAGAACAGCAGCAGTCTAGGGAACATCTCCTGTAAAAGTGTCTAACAAGTTGTGAACTGATCGCATGTCATAGTAGTTTGCTTTTTTCTATGTCGTCCCATCAGGAAAAACCCCAGGCTGAATCTCAGCACTTATCACTAACATAGTTCTCTGCAAGTGGACAAGAACAACCTGAGCTAATGTCTTATCTTGTGGCTCCTGAAGCTCACTGTTCAGGAGACTATTAGTGTGTAATGAACCGAGTCAGACTGTGGATCAGCCAGAGAGATGTACTCATGTGGAAGAAAATGGCAGACAGTGGGGAGTGGGATAGGGAACGTTATAGTAGAGGTCTATGGGTAAAGCCTGCATAGAGTAATTTTTAAAATCTTTTTTCAGGTTTTTGACTTCCAATTTTTGCTCCTAAGTCCTTTCTAGTTGCTGCTGGCCAGGTTGTTTTAGCGGCAGCTTTCAAGTGCACAGTTCCTTTTCTCCTGGGACAGCCATGGAGCCAAGCTGCATGTTAGTTCAATTCTCTGTAATATATTGGGCCCTAGACAAAAGAGAATTCCATAGCCAGTATTCCTAATAAGGACATGTATTAGGACACCTACTCATACTTCCGAAACACAGCAAAAAGCAAATATAAATAAACACAAATCAGTTTGACTGTACTGGACTTCATGAAAAATCCAGCTGAAAACCATCTTTTTTTGGTAGCTAGTTTCAGATGGTCTATGCTGGACTTTAATGGTTAGTGTGGTTGAAATCTGGTCATACAGGGAAAACACTATGCTGGTAAGCCACCTGGTTAACCAGCTCTTGACCAGCATTGTGTTGGATTTAATTTAGGTCTTATCAGCATAGTCAAGCCTGGTCATAATGGTTGTTTAGCTTGGACAGATTGATCATGCTTATACACCAGATTAACCATCACACTCAAACAATTGGCGCAGTGGTTTAATGTGCTAGCACTTTGATCTGAGAATCACAGGTTTAAATCCCACATCATGGTGCATGTCATGGCAGCCAGAGTCTGAGAGAGCAAAAGAGTCTGAGAGATGATTGATTCACTCTCTCTGGGCAAGTAGATGGCTTTCTCTCCCTACATCACACCACACCCAGTGGGTGTCTGTTAGCTGTCAGACACTTTCTTCTGTGTGCACTGATGCAATGGCCACAGTTTGAAAAGAGGCGGTAGATGGCTTCACATGTATTGTCTTTACCCTCCTAGTGTCAAGGGCATTGTAAGTGATGGGGGAGAGTCCTAACAGGGTTTGGTAATTGGCACTTCCAAACTAGGGTGGAAATTGGGAAAAACACTTAACCAGCTTGAGCTAACCAGGCTGTTTTTTAACAGGGTTTGTGTATTTTTTATGGAAATAAAAACATTATGTCAAATATGTCAATTTTTTTATTATGTCTTAATGTTCATTAACATAGCACACACACACACACACACAGACATAGTCCTACAACATCGCCCATGTGTCCCCAGTGTCCTCTTTTCTGAAAAAACAAATAACATTGTACAGTGAATTTACAAGAGAAAGCAAAATGCTCTTAAATCTGAATGGGTGTCAACGTAAAATAAAAGTTATTAGAGTCATTTTGGAGCATTTCTATTGTTCTATTCATCCTGACATTCTGGTACAATATAAAGAAAAAATAATATAGAGTATTTTTGTAAGTAATGAGATTTGTAATGAAGTGTAATAATAAGATTTATCATAATAATGTAGTGTATTGATAAGGAGATCTGTACTGAACTGTAATAAGATTTATCATAATAATAATGTAGGGTATTGATAAGGAGATCTGTACTGAACTGTAATAATAAAATGAATTATTACAATAATGTCACTATTAAGTAATGAAGTCTGACATGAAGTGTAGTAATAATAATAATATAATAGTATATTCTTGGTTTATAGTGAAGTAATAATAATAACAATAATAGAGCCACATATTAATATTATGGTTTGTAGTGAAGTCTAATAATAATAATAATAATACTAATACTACTACTACTAATAATAATAATAGAGTAGTATATTAATATTAATAGTATGGTCTGTAGGGAAGTAATAATAATAATAATAATAATAATAATAATAACAGAGTAGTATATTAATATTAATATTATGGTCTGTAGTGAGGGCGGTAAGTGACGTCGCCGGCGCCATATTACCCACTGTGAGTCTGAGAGCGCAGCTGCACGGAGGAAAACACAGTTCCACCATGGAGATAGACTCACTGCTCAGCGCCTTCAGGGGTAAATAAAGACCGCAGAGCTGAACACACTCCTCTCTCTGCTCTCGGCTTCAGACTGAGACGAATATTTGCTGCTTTGTGTTCTATGATCTTCTGTAAGCTAGCCGAGGAGCTAATGCTAGCTCAGCCGCTACAGCTAAGCGGTCCTAAGCTCTAACTGAACAGAGTCTGCATCTGAAAAGCAGACTCCGAGACTCTCTGTGTCCGATCAGCAGACTCCGAGACTCTCTGTGTCGGATCAGCAGACTCCGAGACTCTGTGTCGATCAGCAGACTCAGACTCTGTGTGTCCGAACAGCAGACTCGAATATGTGTCGAACAGCAGACTCGAGACTCTGTGTGTCCGAGCAACGACTCGAGACTCTCTGTGGCCGGATCAGCAGACTCGAGACTCTCTGTGTCGGATCCAGCGAAGACTCCGGACTCTCTGTGTCAGATCAGCGATCCGAGACTCTGTGTGTCGAACAGCAGACTCCCGGGAACTCCTGTGTGTCGAACAGCGACCGAGACTCTACTGTCCAGGCGCATACTCAAGACTCTGTGTGTCCGAACAGCAGACTCGAGACTCTGTGTGTCGGAACAGCATACTCCGAGACTCTGTGTGTCGAACGCTTGAACTCCGAGACTCTCTGTGTCGGATCAGCAACTCCGAGACTCTCTGTGTCGGATCAGCAGACTCCGAGACTCTCTGTTTCTGAACATCAAGAAGCGAGTGGCCGCCTCAGACTAGTTGACCTGCTTAGTTCGTCCACATTCGTCCACATTGATGGTCTACCAGCATCACTAACCTGACCAAGACCCAGTCAGACAGACAGACTGTGTTGATCAAGAGTCTGGTGAACCAGTTAGTTTACCTGAATACTGTGTTTTCTCCAGAATGACAGCTTCTCAACCTCCTTGACCATTAAAAGCCAGTGTGGAACATCTGAAACCAGCTGGTGTTCAGCAGGGTTTAACAGCAGGAATCTATAACTTTTAGTACTGAAATATATAAACACAATATAATACAAAACCTAAAGCTCTAGTGTTTTTAACTGTTAGAAACTCTGATATCAGCTGTTAAATGTTTACTAGTAGTTACAGACATTTTTAATAACCTTATTGGCCAGACAGCATGTTCTTAATGTTCTGTTGACTCGTCATTTGATAGCATTGATTTACATGGAATTTTACTCTCTCTTCACTGCAATCACATGCTGAACTGTAGATATCTAAAATTAATTTTATAGACCAAGGGATAGATAAACAGTTAGACAGATCTCTAAACCTGCACATATTCTAAATGCATATTATTACTAATCAAAGCTAAATGACAGATCAGTGACTATGATTCTTTAATCTGAAATGAGAGTTCTTACTATGTTACAGATGTTTGATTTGAGTTTAAAAGTTTTGAACTGGGCCATAGTCTAAGACTGCTTTCTCCCAGTACAGTGAATGAAGTTAAATATTAGCTCACGTCCTGTCAGAATGACCCACTTTTCAGACCACTCATCAGTATTAAACAGTATCTGTCTATACTGGCCGTATGAATGTTAACATGTCCAGAAATCTGGTATCATCTGCTGACTAACTTAAACATGGTAATGAAGACGTCCCACACGAGTTACATTAATGATCTATTAAATTTCACTGTTGTTGTTGTTCCAGATTTTGAGAAGAAAGGGAAAAAGGAAACATGCCCTGTTTTGGATAAATTTTTATGCCACATTGCCAAAACTGGAGAGACGACGTGAGTCATTTGCACATTTTTTCCCTGCCAATTTAAAAATGAAAGAACACCGTTATGCTCTTAACTTTATTTACAGAGTGGACATCAGTGCTGTTTGACCAGATAATACAAGTCATTTGAATTCCCTGAATTAATTTAGTTCTAATTCTAAGATTTTCTTTAAAGTATGTCTAGCTATTTCTATATTTCATGTTTTTGCTAGTCTGTTTTAGTCTGTTGATCTATGTTCACATTAAACAGACCTTTAAAAATGAGGTTTTAGTCTCTTTCATACGTGGTCTTAGATCGATATGTATGTGATTCATGGGCATGCGACATGAATGTGAACAGCCAGACTGTATTGCATGTGTCTTGACACTTGACAGGTGGGAATCACAGCAGGCAGCATTGCAGTTCAAGTTTGGTTGAGCTTAAAAACAGGTGCTTTAATACAAAAGTGCTGTGCTGTTTCTAATAGTTATTATTTCTGTGTTGTGTCTCTTAGGATTCAGTGGTCCCAGTTTAAAAGCTACTTTCTGTTCAAGCTGGAGAAAGTCATGGATGATTTTAAAGCCTCGTGTCCAGAGCAGCGAGGTCCTGCAAATCCAAATGTTGAATACATTCCCTTTGAAGAGATGAAGGAAAGGATACTAAAAATTGTGGATGGCTACAGTGGGTAAGCAAGAGGTCATACTTTACTCCGTATGTGAGTATTTACGTAAGTGTTTACATTGCTAAAGTTTCAAAGCAATTCTGCTCACATCCACATTAAAAATGCAAATGTAATTTTTATAGGATGTAATGATAATCAGAGGTAAAGAAATTGTACCGACCCAGGCCTAGGTACAGTTAAAGAACTGTCGATTTAATTGGAACAGGTAAAGAGGCTAGAAACTGGTTTTGTATAAATTCTGTACAATCTGTTTGTGAAATGACTTAAATAGAGCAAAACAGAGAACGGGCCATGTATGTACACTGCTTTATCAGTACTTCTTACCACGTGAAACATACATTGGGGTCCAAAAGTCTGAGATCAGATTGCGAATGTTTGTTTTTCTCCCTATTTAAAAGAACCATACATTTTATTTAATGAAAATAAAGAAGTAATGAGTTAAAAAAATAGTTCTAGATAAATATTCAAACATATTTGAGACATTAACCATTTCATTAGTGCAAAAAACATCACATTTGGAAATTTATCCTGATAAAATGCAATGATGTATGATATTTCTTATAATTATATATATTTTATGATCTATTATATAAAAAAATAATAAAATAATTTGTCGTTATAATCCATGTCATCACATGAACAAAAAGCATCGTAAGCCGTTTTCAAAATGTCTCATACATTTTATAGAGTGAGGCCACTGTAGCTCAGAATAGAGATTAGAAAAGTGGAGGCTCTATGCTGAAGTGCGCATTTCAGATTGTGAAATTGTTGGCTTGTTGCTTTGTTCTAGGATCCCTTTCACAATCCAGCGTCTGTGTGAGCTGCTTACTGAGCCGAAGAGAAACTACACAGGAACAGACAAGTTTCTCCGAGGCGTAGAGAAGGTAGTCTGTGTTCCAGAGGCTGATTACCAGCCTGAAGTTTCACACTGCAGAAGAGTCGAAAATGTGATGCTGTAGAAACTAGCTTTAGGACTAAAGTATTGGGACACCTGCTCATTCATTAAAAACATTTATACCTCTCTAGCCCAAATCTGGCTAAAGACATATTCTATTGGCAGCACATCAGAGACTAGGCAAGCTGCATTTGCACACCTATCTCAACAATGGTTCCAACCCTTTCATTAGAAGGGGTGTGCCCAAACATTTGGACACATATATATCGCATGGACATTCAGCCAGGTCAGGTTTCTCAGAAGAATTAACTTTACTGTTTTGTTTACTGCAGAATGTAATGGTGGTCAGCTGTGTGTATCCTACCTCAGAGTGAGTGACACTATCGCTTTTTCATGTTACAACTATCATAAATATATCCAGTTAATAAATCCAGGCATTGTAACACATCTTTTCATACCATGATGTGTTTTTGTTATTTTGAAGGAAAAATGGATCTACTGTCAACAGAATGAATGGAGTCATGTTGCCTGGAAATGCCACTGCTTTTCCAGATAGGTAAGAGTTGACAGCATCATGTGTTTAGTGTAATTGGACTACGTTCACCTCACTTCAAGAGCTGCAACACACATCTGATCATTTCAAATTAGATCTGATAAATAATCAAATTC
The DNA here is from genome assembly GCA_034509495.1 of Acestrorhynchus altus. NCBI lineage: Eukaryota > Metazoa > Chordata > Actinopteri > Characiformes > Acestrorhynchidae > Acestrorhynchus > Acestrorhynchus altus. The sequence continues at coordinate 11,636,569 of CM067518.1, forward strand.
TGAAATCTCAATACCTGCACTTCCCATCCCTTCAGTATTGATATTATTGTAGTAATGAATGATGTAGGAAATCACAGATTTTTGCTAAAACCTGTGTAGTGCATTATTTAGCTTCTGTATCCAAACAGTACCTTTTTTTGCACTCTGGAAAGTACTCAGTTCTTCACTTTTTGCACATAATCAGATGGTTCTACAGCTTGATTGGACACCTGTGGTAAATTCAGCTGATTGGACATGATTTGGAAAGACACATCTGTTTATATAAGGTCCCATAGTAGATGGTGGATGTCAGAGCACAAAGCAAAGAATGAAGTCTAAGGAACTGTCTGTAAACCTCTGAGACAGGATTGAATTGAGACACAGATGTGTGGAAGGGTACAGAAAGAATTCTGCTGCATTGAGGGGCCCGATGAGGACAGAGCATCCGTAAATGGAAGTTTATCCTGCTTTTGTTGGAGTAACTGTTTCTATTGTTCAGGGAAGGCTTTCAGCTAGATTGTGGATCATTGCTGAGAGGATTTGATTGCATTTTGCAATAAGAACATTAGTGAAGTCAGGATGTTGGATGATTACCACCCCACTTCATCCCCAACTCTCCAATTCAAACGTATTGTAAGGAGCACAATCATTCTAGAAAACACTGTTTCACTGCTCCACACCTCAATTCTGGGTGGCCTTTTTCCATTTTAGCCCATCTGTGTGTGACATGGTGCCTTAGACATGCTTCAGAGTGTCTCATTATAATGTCAGTACTATCCATCAGGACTAGACAAGCTCTGTCTGCATTTGCACATCGGTGTCAGCAATGGGTGTGACTTAATAGTGGCTGATTAGTAGGGGGTTCCACAAACATTTTGACACTTAGTCTAATTAACGCACCAAATGAGGTCCAGTCTGTAGAACACAAAGCACAGGTATGTTTAACTTTAAATACAGATACGGTTCACTTGACCATGCAAATGTGAACCACAAAGCCAGATACGTTTAATCTGAGCAAAACAAAATCCTATGTAGCCATAAATCATTGAATCCTCCAGGCTATAAAACACGGGGTCATAACTTGTAGAATTGTTCTCCAGGGGGATCCCATAGTGAGTCTGTCTGCTCTCTAAAAACACAATTTAATTTAATTTATTTATATATATATATATATATATATATATATATATATATATATATATATATATATATATATATATATATATATATATATATATATTTGATCTGNTCACATTCTCTCATAATTCATTCTCGACCATACACAGCCTGATAGTTATAGATCTTCATTATCTTGTTCCTTTTTCTGCTTTATGTCTGTATTATCCAGAGGAAGATGGGTTCCCTTTTGAGCCTTGGTTCCTCTCAAGGTTTCTTCCTCTTAGCCTGACAAAGTGCTTCCTAGCTGTCCCTAGCTGTGATTTGTGACAATGCCTTGTGTAATAAACTCTGATTTATCAATCTTTGATTGATTAATTAATTAATAACAGCCCAAACTGTAGAAATTACTGTAGAAATAGTGCTTCTGGGCCTTGTCACTATTGATTTATTTTAGATCATTTGACAGGGGCTTAGAGGACCCATGTTTAATCACTGTTAGTAAAATGTTTGAATAAAACTTAATTCAGTCGGCAGATTTCAATTCAAATGAGGGACATGCCTCAAGTCTAACTTGCTAATGAAGGTTTGTGGTCAAAAAACACAATCTGTCCCTCACTAAAACCCAATGAATATTATATATATATATATATATATATATATATATATATATATTTTTTTTTTTTTTTTTTTTTTTTTTTTTTTTTTTTGGGTCAGGCAAGTGTCTTTCAGCAGTTCACTCATAGCAGTTTCAGCAAGTGCCAAGTGAACACCGATTGGCTTCTGATCTGAGACGTTTATTGTCAATCTCAAACGGTCAGTGACTTGAAAATCAGAGCTAAACATCATTAGAAAATCATTTTTGTTCCCTCCCACAGGAATGTAAATGGTCCAGGAACACCCAGGCCAGTAAACAGACCAAAGCTTACTCTGTCTAGTGTAGCTACAAACGGCCTCCCTGACAGCACGGAGAACAAAGAGGAAGTGGTTGAGCAGATGGAGAGAACAGTCAGGTAATGAATGAAGGAGCTCAAACTAATGAGTATTTAATGACTTTCCTACATGATATTTCTCTTGGACAAATGCGCACACAGTGACACTTTAAGTACATGTCTAAGAGAGATCTTTCTTGTTTTTATGGTGAGAAGCTGCATATTCACAGATATTAACATTCCAGCTGCGAGTGTATTTGGTTGCATGTTCAAAGTTTGTATTCCATTTGTAAATATTTCATATTTTCTTCAGTGACGCTGTAACGTCAGAAGCAGAAGGCTCAAGCAGTGGACCAACGAAGAGCAAACACTGTGAGGAGGATGATGTCGAGGATGATGTCAGGCACGAAGCGAAAAGACTCAGGTTTGATAAGGATGAAGAAGAGGAGGAGGACGAAGAGGAAGATGAGAAAGTTAAAGAGGAAAATGGGAAGGAGCTGCCCTGTCCTGCTCCAGCTGAGAGCTCGTCAGATGTGTCAGAATCTTCATTGAATGTCCATACAAATTCGAAGGACACAGATTCTGGAGCTGCTGAAGACCAAGGTAAACTTATTTAGCTTTCTACTGAATAATTTATTAGTAGGACAAATCTGCTGAAGAGAATTTAAATACTGCAGTAGCATGTCAACTATCAGAAAACTGTTCCTGCTGTAACACCCAGTTAGTCTCTGAAAGGGCTTGTCAGCACATTATCTGGATCAGTGTTGGAATTGTGGGAAACTCTAAAATCTTCGAGGCACAGGTATTCTAGGATTAGGATTTAGAATCCCTGCACTTGTCCTGCTTTAACACACCAACTTCAAGAACTGACTGTTCACTGGCTGCCTAATATATCTACTCCTTCACACGAGTCACTAAAACCAGATCATCAATATTGTTAACTTCACCTGTCAGTGGTCCTTACTTTGTGGCTGACCGATGTATGACTCTTTCTGGTCATGGATGGGTGTGGCATCATGAGGGAACTGGGGATTTTCCAATAATGCAGCTAATTGCACTATTAAAAAAAGATTAGCCAATTAAAAATGTATCCTTTTAAAATTTAATATTAAAGAAAAAGTGGGCTGTAGGTCTCCATGTACCAGCTGGAAGGTTAATCACACTGCTGTTGCCTGTTCCACATGCTCATTTTAGGCACAACATTTGCATGATATACATTGCCTTGCGAAAGTATTCAGCATCTGAATTGTATGTGATGCATCTGCACAAAAGTGAAATAAGGAAAAGATATATTCAAAACTTTTTGGAAATGAAAAAAAAAACAAACAAAAAAACCCTGAGAATTGGCATGTGCATATGTATTTACACACTTGGGGGGTGCAACCATTTACATTCAGAAGTCACATGCTTAGTCTCCTGTGCAGTCTAAGTGTCACATGATCTTTCAGTGTATACACACTTTTTCTGAAAAGCCTTAGAGGCTGCAACACCATTAAGCAAGAGGCACCACTAACCAAACACCACCATGAAAACTAAGGAGGTTTCCAAACAAGTCAGGGACAATGTTGTTGAGAAGTACAAATCAGGGTTGGGATATAAATAAAATTTCCAAATCTGTGATGAGTCCCTAGAGCACCATCATATCCATCATCATCATCAAATAGAAAGAACATGGTACCAAAACAAATCTGCCAAGAGAGGGCTGCCCACAAAAACTCTCAGACCAGGCAAGGAGGGCATTAATCAGAGAGGCAGCACTGAGAGCTAAGGTAACTCTGAATAAGCTGATGAGCTGCAGAGTTGCCAAGCAGACCCCGAAGTATTTGTCCATAAGCTGTACATTCCATAGAGCTGGGCTTTATGAAAGAGTGGGCAGAAAAAAGACAGAAATAGGAAGGGTCATTTTGAGTGTGTGGGAGACTCCCCAAATGTATGGACGAGGGTGCTCTGGTCAAATCAGTCCAAAATTCAGCTTTTCACCCACCAAAGATCATGCTATGTCTAGTTCAAAACCAACACATCTCATCACCCCAAGAACACCATCCAACACCAACCACAGTGAAACATGGTGGTGGCAGCATAATGCTGTGGGGATGTATTTCAGCAGCAGGGACTGGAAAACTGGAGTTGATAGTGCTAAAGACGGATATTCTTAAGCCTGGGACAGAGGTTCACCTTTCAACAGGACAATGACTCTACTCAAACCCCAGACCTTAATCCAGTTGGGAATAAGTGGTCAGACTGTCGCTGATGCTGATGCTTGTCCAAAGCGACTTGTAGCTGTAATTGCCGCAAAAAGGGGTTCTACAAGGTACTGCGACTTTAGGGGGGTGAATAGATATGCACACTGAAGCTTATTATTTTGTCCAATCAAATGTTCAGAGTTGTAGGTATGTTTGCAAATGAAATGAAATCCTTAAATGGTCCATATTAATTCCAGGTTGTGAGGTAGAAAATCCCCAAAAATGTCATGAGGGGTGAATATGTTCACAAGGCACCATAAGAACTGTTCACCAATATTGGCTTCATTATTTGAAACCCTTTCTTTTAAATTCTGCTCCACTATCGATTGGCGGTATACATTTACACTACTGCTCAAAAGTTTGGGATCAATGTGAAATTTTCTTGTTTTCAATAGAAACACACATGAGATTAGGAAATAAACAGGGTATTTTGAGGTAATCTGATGTTATTTTTACCCCATGCTTCCTGCATCGTATCCCACAACATGGATGCAGTATTCCTCTGTACCATATGGTCAAGCTGCTCCCACAACAGCTCAGTATGGATTAGATCCGGATACCGCGCTGGCTCAACTACAGTCAGAATTCTGTCTGACTCCTTATTTTTTAAAATACCGCTGACACATGGAATGGAATGTTTGGGGTCATTATCCTGTTGTAGAGTGAATTTGGCCCCTATTTAACCACCTCCAAAGCATCCCCAGAGCATCACTCTACATCCACCATGCTTGACAGATGACATCAAGCATTGGTCTTGCGTATTTCCATTGTTTCTGTGCCTCATAAGTGTCCTTCAGTTTGATCCAAGGACCTGAAACATGGACTCATCTGTCCACAACACCTTCTTCCAGTCTTCCAGTGCCCTGTGTCTTTTCTCTTTGGTACATTACAGTCTTTTCTTTTTTTTGGCCAGTGTGAGGTATGGCATTTTCTGCCATGAGGTCCAGAACTCTGTCACTGGTTTTTGATGGGTTCCATTTAGTGCAGCTGTCAGTTGACAACCTGTGAGGCATCTTAGTCTCAAACTGCGCACTCCAAGATATTTATCTGCTTGAACAGTTGTACGTCAGGCCTCCCACTGTCTCCTATTTAGCCTCACTTTCTTAACACAGCAATAGACAGAATAGACAGAGTGGTGTCTAAAATAAGTTATTTATTTCTGGCCATTTTGTGCTTGTAAGCGAGCTGACAACTGCTGATGAATAGCATGAAAATGCAAATGTTTTGATGCAAACATTTGAGCAGTTGTTTGTGTGACAAAAAAAAACAAAAAAGGAACATGTGTACATACACGCTGCTCACAAAAATGAGGGATATTTGGCTTTCAGGTGAAATTGATTGAAAATTTGAAAAGGTCACACACGACAGTGACAATGAAAGTAGGACATTTAAGTAGAAGCATGCAGTGGCGTGTACAGTGGGGAAAATAAGTATTTAGTCAGTCACCAATTGTGCAAGTTCTCCCACTTAAAAAGATGAGAGGCCGTTAATTGACATCATAGGTAGACCTCAACTATGAGAGACAAAATGTGAAAAAAAAATTGAGAAAATCATTTTGTCTGACTTTTAAAGAATTTATTTGCAAATAATGGTGGAAAATAAGTATTTGGTCAATAACAAAAGTTCATCTCAATACTTTGTTGTCTATCCTCTGTTGACAATGACAGAGGTCAAACGTTTTCTGTAAGTCTTCACAAGGTTGGCACACACTGTTGCTGGTATGTTGGCCCATTCCTCCATGCAGATCTCCTCTAGAGCAGTGATGTTTTGGGGCTGTCGGCGGGCAACACAGACTTTTAACTCCCTCCAAAGGTTTTCGATGGGGTTGAGATCGGGAGACTGGCTAGGCCACTCCAGGACTTTGAAATGTCTCTTACGAAGCCACTCCTTTGTTGCCCTGGCAGTGTGCTTGGGATCATTGTCATGCTGAAAGACCCAGCCACGTTTCATCTTCATTGCCCTTGCTGATGGAAGGAGGTTTGCACCCAAAATCTCACAATACATGGCCCCATTTATTCTTTCATGTACACGGACCAGTCGTCCTGGTCCCTTTGCAGAGAAACAGCCCCAAAGCATGATGTTGCCACCCCCATGCTTCACAGTTGGTATGGTGTTCTTTGGATGCAACTCCGCATTCACTGTCCTCCAAACACGACGAGTTGTGTTTTTACCAAATAGTTCTACTTTGGTTTCCTCTGACCATATGACATTCTCCCAATACTCTTCTGGAACATCCAAATGCTCTCTAGCAAACTTCAGACGTGCCTGGATATGGACTGGCTTAAGCAGGGGGACACGTCTGGCACTGCAAGATCTGAGTCCCTGGCGTCGTAGTGTGTTGCTGATGGTAGCCTTTGTAACGTTGGTCCCAGCTTTCTGCAGGTCATTCACTAGATCCCCCCTTGTGGTTCTGGGATTTTTCCTCACCGTTCTTGTGATCATTTTGACCCCACGGGCTGGATCTTGCGTGGAGCCCCAGATCGAGGGAGATTAGTAGTGGTCTTGTAGGTCTTCCATTTTCTAATTATTGCTCCCACAGTAGATTTCTTCACACCAAGCTGCTTGCCTATTGCAGATTCAGTCTTCCCAGCCTGGTGCAGGTCTACAATTCTGTTTCTGGTGTCCTCCGACAGCTCTTTCGTCTTCACCATAGTGGAGTTTGGAGTGTGACTGTTTGAGGTTGTGGGCAGGTGTCTTTTATACTGTTAACAACTTCAAACAGGTGCCATTAATACAGGTAATGAGTGGGGGAAAGAGGAGCTTCTTAAAAAAGAAGTTACAGGTCTGTGACAGACAGAAATCTTGCTTGTTTGTAGGTGACCAAATACTTATTTTCCACCATTATTTGCAAATAAATTCTTTAAAAGTCAGACAAACTTATTTTCTCAATTTTTTTTTCACATTTTGTCTCTCATAGTTGAGGTCTACCTATGATGTCAATTACAGGCCTCTCTCATCTTTTTAAGTGGGAGAACTTGCACAATTGGTGACTGACTAAATACTTATTTTCCCCACTGTATCTCTAACAATTTCTTGAAACAGAAGCCAACAACAGTAGTGGGTATACGCCAACAATAAGATGTCCGTTTGCCCTTGAGCATCAATTACAGCTTGACAACAACGTCTCATGCTGTTCACAAGTCGACTTCTTGTCTACTGAGGCATGGGCATCCCACTCTTCTTGAAGGGCGGCCCTCAGGTCCTGGCCTCTATGCGGCAACTCAGCAGATCCCATAGGTTTTTTATGTCCTCCAATTCAGGAAAAGTGCAGGACACTTCTTTCGATGTAGTCCAGTCTCCAGCAGCCGTTCCCTAATGATGTGAGCTGGAGCAGTGTCTTGAAGATGAAATCAGACCTGTTTTGTTCATGCAATGACTGGATTAATGATGTTATTCAAGTAGTTTGGGCTTGTCACTGTACCATTCACAAAGTGTAGGGCAGTTCTGTATTGACTAGACACACCTGCCCACACTAAATGCCACCACCACTAAAGGCTTGTCTGGTGACAACAGTGGCTGATTCATATTGCACTGTTTGACATCTCCAACATCGTTGGCAGCCATCATTTCTGCTTAGCGGGAATTGATTTTCATCAGTGAACAGCGTATTGAGGCCCGCTTGTCCCTCATCCAGCATAAATGCTCTGTGGCCCGTGCAGGACAATGACGCCTGTGCCTGGTGGTGTTGTCCAGTACACTTGCAGATCATCTAGCATGGAGACCACACTACGGTGCCTCTCCCCTCATTTAAATGCATCTGGAGTGTAGTATTCATCATCCAGTTTCACAGGTCACTGTTCACAATGAAGCGGTCATCAGTGTGGGATGTGGTCAAAGGACATCCTTTTCCAGTCTCTGTATCTCTGTTGCAACCTGCTAATGGCACTCTGTGACACTCTAAGCTAAGTGGCCTCTTCCGTCGGAGAACATCCTGTTTGAAGCCTCACAATGGTGAGATACCATTGATCAGATTGTTAGGTGTCGTGTTGGTCTCATGATGTCAAAACGTGAGCAGCATGATGAGGACTATTTAAATATCTATTCTAATTATACCAGGAAATGTATTTGTCACTTCATAGATCAAACACCTGTTGTGAATTGGTCTGTGTCCATGGAACCCAGCAGTGTGCAGTGTCTGTCGGACTGACATGGAAACCAGCAGAGCCCAGGTTCACTAGGATGGTCTCTGTGGTGATCCTTGGATTCTTTTTCACCTCTCTCACTATCCTCACAGACAGCACAGGTGTCACCTTTGGCTCTTGACCACATCCTCTGAGATTTTCCACAGTTTGGAACGTCTTGTATTTTCTAACAATACTTTGCAATGTAGCCACTAGAACTTGAAAATATTTAGATGTGGCACTTTCCTCACTTGAGAGCAGCCACAACCCGCAGCCGCAGGTTCTTAATGAGCTCCTTTTGTCTTACGGTGCCGCGACTGTCCACAGACCAACTGCAAAGAGCTGCTGTTTCTCACCTGCTGAGATGATTAAAACAGCTGTGTGCTGTTGCTCACAAAAAGCAAGGGATATTTGGCTTTTGGGTGAAATTTCATGATGAAGCTAAAATGCACTCTCACCTTTACAGGTGAATTTTATGTGACCTCCTCTAAACTTTTGAATCCATATGTCCAAATGTTCAGTGTTGCAGTACTTTTTGCACAACTTGCTGTTACCGGCACAATTCACAACAGGTGTTTGATCTATGAAGTGACAAATACATTTCCTGGTTCAATTAGAACAGCCACAACAGCCCTCTTGGCCTTTGCAAATACCCATCTGGGCAAAGATAAAGGTCTTCTGATTTATGGTCAGAAGAATCAAAAATTGTTTGGCCAAAATCATTTTCATTTGGTGTAAAAAAAGGAAAAGAACACCATCCCTACTGTCAAGTGTGGTGGGAACCTAAAGATTTTGGGGTGTTTTTCAGCCAATGCACCAGGGAACCTAATCAGAGTAAAGTTTTCCAGCGGCTGAGCCAGAGTCCTGATTTGAATCCAGTTGAGAATCTGTGGAGGGAGCTGAAGATCAGGGTGATTGCGAGGAGACCCTCCAACCTGATTGTGTTGGAGCTCATCACTAAACGGGCAAAAATACCAGTGGAGACATACAAAAAGCTGGTCAGCAATTATAGGAAGCATCTGATTGCTGTAATAGCCAATAAAGGCTTTTCTGTGGGTTTTTTGAGAATGGTATGAATAATAAATAATAATACATTTGTTCAAATGTAAATAAAAGCTCCCAAAATATAGTTTTAACATAGTATGTATATAATATTTAATTAGCAAATTCAGTATTTACACAAACACAGAGCAGACTTGCATTTACAGTCCTTGTGGAAAGTTCTTTGAGGCTCTAATACAGGGAGGATTCATGATCGTCTTCATTTTGATATTCTAGGGCGGAGCAATATATTGTAAATATCAATAGAAATAATTTTATGAAAGCAGAGTCTCCATACTTGTAATCGTGCGTCTGCTGCTCAGGTTAAGATCAGTGTGAAGTTTAATTCCAGAAAAGAATGTGAGTGGGTAGTTTGTGGAGGTATGGCACTCAGAAGAGTCCAGTGTAGCTTTATGCTGTAGCAATATCATAATTTAAAGGAGCAGCATGAACACCATTTAACATAATCCAGTGTTTGAGTGAAGTTCCACCAAAAATGCAAGTGTTTTTGTTTGTTACTGAGATGCACAGTTTGATATTTACTGTTTAAACATACAGCTTTTCTACTTTCATCTATGCAGTTTTAGAAGATTCTGATGAATATTTATGAATGTTCCTCATGATGCTGCCTGTAAGCATTACTTTGGGAATAACGATGGTTTCATATCTACTGCTCTCTCTTCACAGAGCCTTCCAGCACACAGTCTGAATCTGTAGAAGAAGAAAGCCACAAATCTGAGACTGAGGATTCTCCCAGTCTCTCCCAAAGTCAGGAGAGCGCAGATGAATCGGACATATCTGAGAAGCACAGTGCGCAGCCAGGGAGAGAAGAACCCGCAGAGGAACAGGATTCTGAAGAGAAGCATGACCCAGTAAGCAGCAGCAGCAGTAGCAGCAGTAGCATCAGCAGCAATAGTAGCAGCGAGGAGGGAGTGTCCAGTGTCGAGCCTGCATCTGCCTCCGCCTGTCCTAGTAGTTCCACCGAGCCAGCAGGAGAGGGCAGCAGCAGTGCAGAGAACAGTTCAGACAGCTCAGAGACTGCAGATGACCCCATGGAGCAAGAGTGAGGATCAGGTCCTTTGCCACTGAATTTGTCTTCTGCATCAAACTGGCCCAGAACCACCAGTTGTGTAAAGAGAACAATCCTCTTTACCTCACCACAGAGGAGGATATTCTTGTGGCAACCCTGAGAACCTCAACCCACTCCTCCTCAGGTCTCTCCACACCTTGTATGACCTCCACCCCCACCTCAGATGGCCACACTTTATGTTGTGTGTTGGTTCCTTTTTGGAAGAACACTTTTAACTACTCGAGGCTTGCCCTTTTCCTCTGTTTTCTTTGAAGCTTTTGAATTCACTGACGCAAATTGCCTCTGTCTGCGGCAGGTTTGGTTATCTTCTATTCATGGTCATCGCCACATGCTCAGCATGTCCTACCACTGCTGGAGTTCTACATTTCATTAAATGTCTCCATATGGAAATGCGTGTGTGTGTGTGTGTGTGTGTGTGTGTGTGTGTGTGTGTGTGTGTGTGTGCGCGCGCGCGTGCAAAAGCAAGTGTGCATGTTTAATCCATTTTGCTTTGGACCAGGTTAATGCAGTCAGAACGATAAGCTTTGACCTACAGATTAGGAGTTATACATTCCAGGGGCAACCCTCTCAAAGCGATACTAGGTAGGATTAAAGTGCTGCAGGGTGTGAAGCACAAAGGCAGTGGAAGGGAGGCTTGAATCATAATTACAAACTGAATGAATCATGAATCCTTACAAAAAGGGCATCAATAAGCATTTTCAACTTTTACTAATAATTGATAGCTAATGGTTAATGGACCAATTCCTACATTTCTCAGTGTAATTTATGTACAGAAATGTGTACAGAATGTAGTGCATACTGTTTTGGCTGTTGGAAGCACTTCGACATCATTCAGTTCAAATATTATGCACCAAAGAGCCATAACATTATGACCACTCTTCATTATTATTATTATTATTATTATTTTTTTTTTTTTTTTAAGCTCCACTTACCATTTAGGAGCACTTTATAGTTCTGTACTTACAGACCGTAGTCCATCTGTTTCTCTGAATACTTTGTTGGCCTCCTTTCACCCTGTTCTTCAATGGTCAGAACCACCACACTCCAGCAGCCTTGCTGTGTCTGATCCACTCGTACCAGCCCAACACTAACACACCACCACCATGTCAGGGAGAATGACCCACTACCTATAAAATACAGAGCAACGGATGGACTTCAGTTACTTTGTGGTAAGTGGAGCTGATGAAAATTTGACAGTGAGTGTAGAAACATGGTCTTAATGTTATGACGCATTAGTGTGTAGTAGTGTATTAACTACATTGCCTTCTACATCAGCTTGGTTAGGACAGAAATGCTCTTCATTTACTCTTCACATCAGTCTCCTACATGTTTGAACGGGGGTTCGGGTTGAGTGTGCCTTCACTGTTCGTCTCTCATGCCCTCTAATGGATTATATTCCGGTGTCTTTGCAAAACAGCGGAGTGGTATCGGGCCATTGTGTTCCCTCTTCCCCTTATTCTGAACGAGTTCTAGAACATCTGTGAATGGAGGTGGGATATAGTCTGTGGTAATGTGCAAAGTAGCAACAGGAGATTTCCACTATTTTTTTTATTTTTTTATCTTTGCTCTTATTTCTTTTTTTAGTATTTTTGTTTTTAGTCAACATTTTAGTCTTTCTCTTTGCTGGTATATAGACTGTAATCTCCCCTGCATTAGAAGACCATGCTTGTGGTTGCAAATGTAGGCAATTAAACTGGTGAAACATTCTTGTTAATTGTATGTCTGTGTTTAACCACTGTTGAGCAAGGAATCCTTATTTTCTTTTTGTACTAAGCTTTTTCACATCATTGACGACTCCCAGGCAAAGGCAGTTGTGTACATGTTTCTGATTCTCTCGTTAACACTCCTCCTTTTCTGTGCTCTTTTCTTTCTCTAACGTTTTAAATAACATTGGGTACAGGCTGACACATCTGTACTTGTTTCCACAGCTCCTTTTTGATATTTAGAGTTTTTAAATTTCTGTAAAGTAGATTTTGTAGATTGTAATGAAGTGTTCACGGCTTTTGTGAGAAGTACAAAATTTTATGATTTCTCTGTGAACTGAATGCCCGGGCTTTCAATACAGTATTCATATAAAGCAATAAATGTTAACATTTTAAAGCGGTTGCAATGCTTCATTTTGTGCCTGGCCAATAAGAATCAGTTACATTCTGGAATATGGAAACTGTATCAAATCCTTGTTCTTAAGGTGAGTCTGGCTGTGTTCCATTCCACAGGGTATTTAAGCAGTGCCATTGTGTTGCCTACACAGTATCCATGTGATGCAGCATCTTCACATAATGACAGCTTACAGTGTTCCCCACAACCTTTGATGCTCCTTTGATTCCTAAAGTGTCTAGCAAACTAATGAACTGCAGCCATGCCTCATATTATATTTGTAATTTGGGACTAAAGGTGCATCTCAATAAATTAAAATGTTAATGAAAAAAAATATTACATTTAATTCAAAAAGTGAAACTTTCATTACACGGTGATCAATTTCAAGCATTTATTACTTTTAATGTTGATGATTATAAGCCTACAGCCAATGAAAACCCAAAGTCAATATCTCAGAACATTATGAAAATGTTTAGTATTGTAGATTTGTGGTGTCTCACTCTAATTAGCTATTCAACATAAAACTACTGCAAAGGTTCCCTAAGCCTTTAAATGATCACTCTGTTTCAGTAGGCAACACAATAATGGGGAAGAAAGCTGACTTGACTGTTGTCTAGAAGGTGGTCAGTGAAACCCTCCACAAGGGGGTAAGCCATGAAAAGTCATTGCTTAAGAAGCTTTCTGTTCACAGCGTGTTGTATCCAAGCATATATATGGAAAGTTGAGTAGAAGGAAAACTGGTGGACAAGGAATGGGGATAACCACAGCCTTGAAAGGATTATCAAGAAAAGACAAAGTATGTGGGGGAAATTCTAAGGAGTGGACACAATCCAAGCTGCTTGAGGTCTAGTGTGAAGTTTCCACAATTAGTGATGGTTTGGGGAGCCATGTCATCTGCTGGTGTTGGTCCACTGTATTATAAGAAGTCCAAAGTTAGTGCAGCCATTCTTCCAGGACATTTTAGAGCACTTCATGCTTCCCTCTGCTGACAAGCTTTATGGAGATGCATATTTCATTTACCAGCAGAACCTGGCAACCGGCCCACACTGCCAAAAGTACTAATACCTGGTTTAATAACCACAGTGCTTGATTGGCCAGTAAACACACCTGACCTATAGTCAAGAGGAAGATTAGAGACACCAGACCCACCAGTGTAGACAAGCTGTCTATCAAAGCAACCTGCACTTCAATAACATCTCAACAGTGGCACAGGCTGATCACCTCTATGCCAGGTTGTATTGATGCAGTAATTCATGCAAAAGGCGCCCTGAACAAGTGTTGAGTGCGTGTACTATTGCATGTACATACTTTTCAGTAGGCAAACTATTTTATAATTTTTTACATTGGTCTTATATAATATTCGACATTAAAAGTAATAAACACTTCAAATGGATCACTGTGTGTGAGGAATCTATATAGGAGTTTCACTTTTTGAATTGAATTACTGAAATATACATTTTCGCTGGTATTGTAAGTTATTGAGATGCACCTGTATATTTGAATATATGGACATGTGTTGCTCATGCTAGACACAGTGAGGGATGAACTTAACCCATATGGGTTCTGAAACCTTTGACCGGTACTGTATATATATTACACAGTGGAATGTTGTTCATGAAGAGATCACATCCCAGCATTATGAAACTGATTTGTTTTACTGGTTTACAATCAACCACAACATTATGACCACGTCCTTGTTTCTACACTCACTGTTCATTTGTATCAGCTTCACTGACCACACAGGAGCACTTTGTACACAGTGTTGCAAATCATGCAAACTGGATTTAGGTGTCATTAAGATTACATTTTTTATTTTTGAATTAAACTCATAGATGTTTAAACTTTGGATCAGTGAAATCAATCTCAGACACATGTGAGAATTAGTTTGCCAGGTGAGCACAATTAAAGGAAAACAAGAAGGACGTTCCACACAATTAAGCAGGATACAGGTTTCAAACAATATGGGAAAGAAAAGGGATGTGTCTGCTGCTGAAAAGCATCAAGTAGTGCAATCCTATCTTGGACAAGATAGGAAAACGGATATTTCATGAAAACGGTTGCAGTGGGCCCAGACAACATGAAGACATGTTGAACATGTTCTAATTTTAAAACAGTCTTGTTTATTGATGAGTGCAGTGCAACCCTGGATGGTCCAGATGGATGGAGTAGTGGATTGTTGGTGGAGTCATGTTTTGGGCCGGGCTCATGGGGAGAGAGCTGGTAGGCTGCTTTAGGTTCCCTGAAGGTGTGAAAATTACTTTGGAGGTTCTGACTGACCACTCTCTTCCATGGTACAAAAAGGAGAAGTGTGACAATGATGACAATGCACCATCTCATGCTGCAAAGAATGCGTCTGTCATTGGCCGCATCAGGCATATAAGGAGAGAAATGGTGGCAACCATCCTCCCCTGACCTCAACCCTACTGAGAACCTTTGGAGAGTCCTCAAGAAAAAGATTTATGAAAGTGTTAACATGTAACCTGGCCTGGTAATGTTTTGATTAAAATAGCTTTTGATTTCAGTAACTGACATCTTAATGTTGCAAATTCAACAAATGACTATTTACAAATCTTTACAACCTTTAAACTGTTTTGAAAGTCCATTGTGCATCATTTTGAACAGTGCACACAAGTTATTTTTTATTTCTGAAGGTTCAATAAAATTTGGTTTATACTCAACAATTGATGACTTGAACATTATACTGACTGTCAATAAACTGGAACATAGTGTACTTCTATAATTAGACTGACCATTTGTTTCTCTCATACCTTTCTCTGTTAACCTTCTTTCACCCTGTTCTTCAATATTCAGGACCCCACTGTACCCAACAGGCCCAACACAAAGCAGGTATTATTTGGGTGACAGGTCATTCTTCGCACTGCAGTGACATGGTAGTGGTGTGTGGTGCTGCTGTGTCTGATCCACTCATACCAACACACTAACACACCACCACATCAGCGTCACTGCAGTGCTGAGAATGACCCACAACCCACATAATACCTGCTCTGTGGTTGATTGTAAAACCAGTAAAACAAATCAATTTCAGACATCGTGTTGAGATGTGATCTCTTGATTAACAGCAATATATGTACAATATATATGAACCCATATTTGGTGTTCTAAAACTTTTGACTGGTAGTGTGTGTGTGTGTGTGTGTGTGTGTGTGTGTGTGTGTGTGTGTGTGTTAAATCTCAACCTCACTCTTTAGATTATAAAAATTCTACCTCACAGTATGTCTTAGGATCTTGTGTATGGTTAGCGACTTGTGTATGTTGTGACAGTTGCTGTTCGTCCTTCCAGCATGTTCAGCCGCATGAAGACATTGTGCTGATCTGAGAAAGTGTGCTGGTGCTTCATATGACCAAGCTCAGTTTGCTTTTCGGGAGAGGGAAAGGTTTCTCAGAGCACAATCTACAGGGGTTGGACAATGAAACTGAAACACCTGTCATTTTAGTGTGGGAGGATTCATGGCTAAATTGGAGCAGCCTGGTGGCCAATCTTCATTAATTGCACATTGCACCAGTAAGAGCAGAGTGTGAAGGTTCTTTTAGCAGGTAAAAGCACAGTTTTGCTCAAAATATTGCAATGAACACAAAATTATGGGGGACATACCAGAGTTCAAAAGAGGACAAATTGTTGGTGCACGTCTTGCTGGCGCATCTGTGACCAAAACAACAAGTCTTTGTGATGTATCAAGAGCTACGGTATCCAGGGTAATGTCAGCACCACCAAGAAGGACAAACCACATCCAACAGGATTAACTGTGGATGCAAGAGGAAGCTGTCTGAAAGGGATGTTCGGGTTCTAACCCGGCTTGTATCAAAAAAATGTCTTTCCCAAGATTAATTGACATTGTATTGGCCACAAAAGGAGGCCCTAGTACACCATACTAATAAATTATTGTTTTTAAAACCAGGTGTTTCAGTTTCATTGTCCAACCCCTGTACATGATGATTTAAAAATAGGATTTATTAAGGGATCAATAAAGCTCTATCCTATCCAGCCCCAAGTGCCCCTGTGTACAAAAAAACAACCGCCCCATAAATACTCAAACAAAAGTTATTTTTTATTCTTCATTTAAAAAGATCCCAAATCAACCTTTGTTCATCCCACCCTTACATTAAAATATACTTCAACCCACTGTTATATACAGCACAGGATACTGAATTATGCCAGTAAGAACATAAACACAGTCAACCAAATATAACTGACAGCTATGTCAGGGTAGATTCATTGATCAAGAAATTCTGTAAGAGATTCCACAAAGATTCCACAAAGAAGGTCTAGAAAGACAAAGCCGTTTCCAAAGCTCTGGGACTTGAGTAAACCACAGTTAGAGCCATAAAAAAACTTTGGAGTAGTGGTTAATCCTCTCTAAAGCGGTTGGTTTACCAAAATTGCTCCTAAAGCTCAGTGTCAGCGCTTCTAGGAAGTTACTAAAGAACCCCAACAACCATTCACTGAATTGCAGGCCATTGCTCATGTCAGAAAGAGACTGGGCAAATAGTATCCATGGGAGAGCTGCAATGTGAAACCACTAAAAAGAGCATATAAAAGCTCAGCTCAAATTTACCAAAAATACCATGATCTCCCCCCAAGCTTTTTGGAATAAAGTTCTGTAGACTAGATCAATTGAACTTGAAGTTGAACTGTGACATATTAAGGAATTTTCCAAGGCTGAAAATAAAACAAACAAAAATATGCAGATATAAATGAAAGAATGTCAGAATGAAAGAGTACAAAAATATACAAAAGGTCTTATTAGCATAAAAACAATAAATATTCATAACTTTGGAATTTGGAATACAGGACAAAAACAGCACTGCATTACTTCACTGGAATATTTCACAGACAAAGCTCTATTCCAAGCAGGGCTGGGAATTATTACTTTTATTGCATCTCAATACATTTGTTTAGCGATATTAACATTATATCTTCTGAGTGCAACGTGGACATCATCAACGCTCAAAGATTTCTGACCAACTCTACAGTGTAACTGGTCCTGTTAAACTGGATGAAGTGCAGAACATTTTGAAAATAAATCACTGTTCTCAGTATGGGAGAGTATTTTCACTGCCATTTCTTGATTGTAAAAATGTCTTTAACTATTGTGATATTATATTTTTATCATATCACCCAGCCCTAATTCAAAGGGTATACCAATCCCAAAGTTGAATGATCACAGTAGTAGCATATATCGTTTTCAGCAAAATTAGCCTTTGTAACTCTGAATAAAGTCCAGCTTTAAACGTCCACTCCACTGTAGACAGAAGAGCAGAGAGCTTTGGGTGAAGGAACAGGCGCAAACCAGGGACTTAAACTAATTAGTGGAAAACTGGCAACATGAGTCTATTTACCACCTGACCGTCATTAGGCCTGGTCTCATAGCTTTGTCGTGGTGGGACTGTAGGTTGAGCTTCTGCATGGACCAGCAATGGTTGGTATGGGTGGAACTTTCTTACTGTTGAAGACACAACAAGATGCTTCAGAGTCGACATTAGAAATGTTTTAAGGCCGTACACCCTGGTCACATCCAAAGATGGACTGAGTCAATAAATTACAGTGAGTCTTCTAAACCTCCTGTGTTCTGTTCAATTACACTCATGATCAGATCAGTACAAAGGCAGGCTTACACTTACACTCCCCTCCAAAAGTATTGGAACAGTGAGGTAAATCCCTTCCCCTATTTCTGATTTAGACTGAAAACATTTGGTTTTGACATTGAGACTAAAGATCATCATTTCAGCTTTTATTTCCATGTATTTACACGTGGGTCTGACACACAGTTCAGAAGACAGCACCGTTTGTCTGAATCCACCCATTTTTCTTCTGAGCAAAAGTATTGGAGCATGTGACTCACAGCGGTGTTTGGGTTTTACCTGTGCAGACTGTACATTTATAGAAGGGTAACCAACACAGAGCTGTCTATGGAGAAAAACAAGCAATTGTTCAGCTCAGAGAAGATGGAAACTCAATCATTGCCATAGCCAGTACAACCATTTGGAATATCCTGAAGAGGAAATTCATCACTGGTGGATTAAGTAACTGACATTGAACAAGTACATCAAGGAAAACAACAGCAGTTGGTGACAGAAACATTACAAGTGCTATAAAGAAAGACCCTAAAACAACAGTTAGTGACATCACCAACAACCTCCAGAGTGCAGGAGTGAAGGTCTCAAAATCTACAGTTCACAGAAGACTTTATGAATTAAAGTTCAGAGGCTTCATCAGAAGACATATATACATTTGAACAGGTATATATGTCCAGTATATAAGAGTTCATTCAAAGTGTTTATTCTGCTTATTCTTTATATTACTCTTATTATTATTGTTATTATTATTTTATTTTATATAGATGTAATTTATCGATATATAGATTATAATAACTTGCAGTTTTTGCAGACATAAATACCTGGAAATAAAAGCTGAAATGTTGGTCATTTGACTCATATTCAAGTTGTCAAGTCAACAAACTAGATCATTGTATGATTATCGATCATGTTGTATTGTTGTGTTTGGTCGTATTAGCAGACACTGGTACAAAGTTCTCTGCCGTTTTTTTATTTTGTCTGATGCATAAAAAGTCAATGTGATCTAAATAACTGTCAGGTAATGTTCAGACGTGCTGAACCTGGGAGTTGAACTAGGTCACATCCAGCACTCTCACCAAATTTATTTCCTGGTCTGGAACAAATAGTTTTTTCTTCTTTTATTCATCGCAGGTGTGTTGACTGTAATTTGTTGGAAATGTACACAGTTTTACACTTTCACTATTGAAACATAACATATAATGCACACTTAATAGACAAAGACTGGGAATAGAGGGGAACTCTGCTTTACTTTGTGTCCTTTAAGCTGCACTGTCAATGAAGGCAGTCTGAGAGGCATTCATGGTGATGGACAGGGAAGAGGCCAGTAAGTAGGCCAGTCCAGCTCAGTCTTAGTTCTCTACAGCACAGACTCTGGTTGCAAATTTGAGAAACAAACTGGCTTAATTTCTACAGACCTGAGTGGAAAAGAAACACAATGTTCATGTTTTCTACAGTCACTTGTTTCAACCAAGTTCCAACTTGTGTTTTTTCAAATGATGTCTGGATTTCATTTGATCATATGACAGGCCAGGTATAAGCACTCCTACAAAGAAATCAGACCAGTGAAATCCCCATTCAGCAATGGTCAGACAGACCATATTCCACATTTAACATGAGTGTAAATTGAATTTTCTGTATCTGCATTTTATTTTTTTAGACGCCATGCTTTTCCTCAAATTCTGAGTCCAACAATGGCCACAACATTACAGAATGACATGCTCAACATTGAAACCAAGCCTAATATTGCACACCACTCTTGAGTCTTGATTAAGATGTGACACTGCAGAAACCCAAGGCAGCTGTCTTCACTGCCAGTGCTGACAATCTGCATGATACTCAGTGTACGTGATTAATCCTGTAGCTGCCATTTATTTTTATTTACTTATAATTATCCATTTAATCAGTCAGTGTGATCTTACTTTTCCAACAATATTTATGTTTGTCAGATCAGGTGGTCCATGTCTTGTCCCAGATGTCTCATTTGGGGTTGGTCAGGATGCTCCAAGCACACAATAAAATAGGGTTTTTTTTAAGTTCAGGTCAGTATTGCATTAACAATTAACAACTCTGATCTAGTGCATACTCTTACACTGTGGTTACAGAGAGAAGAGGGTTATACAGTTGTGTTCCATCAGGTGATTTTGCACCGTGCGTCAACAGTTCCTGAATAGTCATCCAGCTGTCTAAGATCTTCTTGTTCCTCCTCTTCATCATCTTTCTGTGGCTCAGCTGAACAATATCATCTGCCCGTCCTTCCTGCTCATTCATGCAGGCCATGCGACTCTGCTTCATGAACTTCCTGCGCTGTCGCTGCTCTCTGGCACGTGCAAAGTGCTGCTTACGCTCCTCTTTGCTCCAGTAGCGTCCCATCTTGAGCTCACTCGCAGCATCATCATCAGTGGTCATCCCACGGCGTTCTTCTCGGATGCGGAGGGCCCTCTCCCTCAGCAGTTGCTCCTTAGCGGGCCGCTTGGTGATGTAGCGCGTTCCATCACTTCGGATTTTCACTTTCCACTCCATTTCAGGCTTATAGTCTGCAGATGAGGTCTGGGGGTTCCCGCAAAGGCTGACCAAACTCATCTCGCTCTGACCGAACTCCACAGCTGACTTCTGCTGAACCAGCTGCATGTAGCTCTGATAGTGCTGGGCGTGCGCTGGAATGTGGGCAAAGTGTTTGGATGGTGATGGAGGAGAAGCTTGAGTGTCCTTCTCTGAGTGGCCATTTCCTTGCTGCTTTCCTTCCCCCTGCTTGGATGCCTCCAGTTCTGTGCAAATGGTCTGATTTTCGGTGGGACTGGTCTCCTGTATTGGGGACAGCGTGGGAGATCTTGTGACAGGTTTCTCTCTGTATGTGACTGCATCTCTGGAACCATCTTGTGTTCCTTTGCATAGTGCAATGTCAGATGAAAGCTCAAGAGAGAAAGACGAACTGGGCAAGCTCTCTCTATGAGTGTACAGTTTCTGGGCTTCACTTATGCTGGTTTTATTAATACCGCTCTGCTGTTCTCTAAAATCCATCTTTGTTTGCTGTCGTTGGATCTCCTGCTGCAACCTGTGTGAGCGTATGATGCTCAAGCACTCCAGCTCAATTTTCCTCAACTCTTCATTAAGCATCTCAATCTCCTGCTCATCACAATCCAAACTGATCATTTTACCAAATGACCTGGCACTTTCTCCAAACATCATATAGGAACTTGTTTCATTCACCAAGCACTTAAGCTCAAGCAGCTCACGAAAGCGTTTACACTCCACTTCAGGTATGCTTGAGAACTCTCCACCATCAGCAGACAGAAAGGACTCACTGCTTAAGTGCACCTGTCCACTGCCCAGGACCTCCTGACTGTAGCTGAGCCTCTTACTACTGAAAAGAGTGTCAGAGGTGGAGGTATGGTCATCTCCCAGGTTCTCCTGCTCTGAGCTCTCATCGTTGCGGGTGCTCTCATCTGTACGACCCACACCACTGTCCTTTTCATGAGGATTGGAGAGAACAGTGGCTGTATCTGTAGTACCCTCATCTTCTTCATGTTCTGTCTACATTGGAAAGAAAGGAATACTAATATATGCAATGCAGGAACTGTATTCAACAGATGCTTTAAAGGAAAACATCATTATTGTTTCACTTATGGACACAAAACATGATAGAATGATATCTTCACAGGCAGATAACTGCTTAAAAACATTTTTATGATACATTAAACTGATATTTGATTGTATTAATGTGCAGGCGACACTGGCCTATTGTCTGAATAAACTCTAAACCAATACGCTGTTCACTTACAGGGTGTAAATGTTTGTTTTGTTTTTGAATTTAAACTGCTCAAAAAATGAAAGGATCACGTAATCATTGGAGTATAACAATGTCAGTTAAACTTTAGGGATATCATTCGGTCCACTTAGGAAGCATAAGCAACTCTGAATCAACCTCACCTGCTTTCGTGCAAATGAAAGTGGCAGCAAGGTGCCCTGTAGAGGCAACATCAAGACCACCCCCAATAAGGGAAGAATTTTGCAGGTGGTGGTAACAGAAAATCACTCTCTCTTTATCTTCCCTGCCTGACTCTTTTCTAGTTTTGCGTTTTGCTACTGTCCTTGTCACTACTTAAAGCATGAGGCGGTACCTGCAACCCATTCAGGTGACACAGGTAGTCCAGCACCTGAAGGGTTGCATATGCTTACGTGGTGTTGCTAGAAGATTTGCTGTATCTTCCAACGCAGTCTCAAGAGCATGGAGGAGATATCAGGACAGAAAGTTACATGAAGAGATCAGAACAGGGCCACAGAAGGGCTTTATGGCCACCTTTGATTGAGGGGGAAAAGCAGGAGCACTGCCAGAGTCCTACAAAGTGACATCCAATGGGATACTAGTGTGCATGTTTATGAAGAGACTCCATGAGAGTGGCATGAAATCCTGATGCCCTCTAGTGGGACCTGTACTTACTTACAGCCCAGCACCGTGCAGCTTGATTGGTGTTTGCCAGAGAACACCCGAACTGGCAGGTCAACCAGTAGAGCTAAATTCCCATCACAATTGAGAACAACAACGAGTACCCTAAATGTTGGTACAGAAATGAAATTCTCAGAGTCATTGTCAGATCTGGTATAGTAAACCCTGGGTTTCTCCTGGTGCAGGACAATGCCTGGGTTCATGTGACCAGTGCATGTAGGCAATTTCTTAGACAATGAAGGCGATGAAGGCAATGATGCCATTAATTGGCCCTCACATTCCCAGACCTGAATCCATATGACAAACTCTGGGACTTTTTGTATCAGTGTATACATACATCCAGACTCTACACCCTCACTGTGTTCAAACGCAGACTGAAGACCCATTTGTTACAAGAGTATTTAACTCCATAAGATTTATTCTGAATCTTGTCTGTCCCCAATCTGACATTTGTTTTTGACAGGATCTAAGTGTGGTGAGTCTCTGGATTCTAGCCTCATCTCCTAGCTAAGGATATTTTCTGAGTGAAGAGCAGAGCACTTTTATAAGTTGTTCTGGATAAGGGCGTCTGCTAAATTCTGTAAATGTAAATGTAATTGTGTATCTGATGCTGCCAAGCCACACCACAGTCTGTCCAAGTGCTCACTAATGCCTTGATCTCAGTCTGGAAGGACAATGTTTCACATAGAGTTTTGGCATGAATTTGAGCCCAGCCCTGCATGGGTTGATGATTTCATTTTCAAGATTCAATGTATGATTTAAGTGTTGAGCAGTGTATCCAAAGCACATGTTTTATAGATATTATACCCAGTACTTCTAAAACAGTGCATTAATGTTTATATGGCATAAAGTAATGTGTATATAATCTGTATTTATTGTTATTTGTGCATATTTTTGTGTATTTATTTATTCATGTATGTTTATTTACTACTGCAAACCAAGTTTTTCACTCACCTTTCCACCTGTGTAATATGAAGTGGCAATAGATTTGATTTACATCATCCAAAAGCCAGTCTACCAGTAGAACTATATTTATACATAGTTACACCTTTCTGCACATTCCATGAAACTGACCTTCAACTGATAATCTGTGCTGTTCTATAGGAGTTGTTCATGTTTTCTGTTAGTGGCCTGTTGGTTTCTATGTTCGGAGGAACTGGCATGACTTTGACATTTAAAGCACATACCAGCATTTTTGGCGTACCTGGTGAAGGATGCTGGCAGTGAAGTGCATATCTTGACAGTGCTGTTGCTCCAGTATTCCCATATGTAAATCTTCAAGGAAGCTCTGGTCGTCTTCCTCCAACCACTCATCATCCTGAACAGAAAATAATCTAATTTAATGCAACCTTTTTATTTTTGTCTTTTATATTTTCAAAATAGTAAAAAAGGAAATGACCCAAAGCAAAGCCCTGAATGGTTAGTACGTAGTGTCAGAACCTTTAGCAAGTATCACATCAAGTAAATGCTATTTGTACCCGAGCTTTTCAACTCTTGTTTGAGGGAGTTTCATACATTCTTCCTTGCAAAGGTCTTCCAGTTCTGTGACATTCCTTTCTTGTGAATTTTATTTTATTATTATGTTGCTACCAAACAGAACAACAGGTAAAACAAAACAAGACTGCAAGAAATCAAATCAAATCAAATAAAAAATTATTTATATAGCACTCTTCACAATTGAAGTCACAGAACAGCTTTACAGAAATCAAAAAAATAAAAAAGGTGAACAACACAGGAATAAAGGATAAGAAATAAACCCCTAATGAGCAACCCAAAGGGTGACAGCGGTAAGGAAAATCTCCCTCAGAAACTAGTCCAGGTCCAGTAGCCAGAAGGTGTAAAGCCAATGTGTAGTTGTGGCAGGAGAGCTTGGGGTCCTTCTCAGATGGGCAGAGGAGCTCAAAGTTAGCGTTTCATCAAGTTCATCATTAACTCAGAAAAGGTACAGAGACGTAATTAGTTTGATATTTAGATTCACAGAGAATGGAGAATGTACACATAGTGACTCCGGCAGATCTGACTATAACAGCCAAACTAAGCTGAGAACCAGAAGGTCACATAAACATGGGAGCATCCTGAAACATTGGCATCCAACCGCTCCACCGTCACAAACCTGTGCGATTGCGTGAAGGAGTCAGACGGCAGCACCAACACCCCAATTTACCATAAATGTCCATGAACCCTCAGATCTGCAGCCTGTAACTAAGCTGAGACATTAATTGACAAAAGCTACACTGAACAAGTAAGTTTTCAGCCTTGACTTGAAGACTGAGACAGAGTCCCGACCATTATCTGGAAGGTTATTCCAGAGCTGGGGGGCTTTGAAAGAAAAGGCTCTTCCCCTGCTGAAGTCTTCTGAATTCAGGGAACTAATAGGAAGCCAGGACCCTGTGATCTGAGTGATCACAAACAGAAAGGACTATATACATGCAGGGAATGATCTTGTCTGCTCTAAAGAATAATTAGTTAGTAAAAAAAAAAAAGGCCTATGGGGTGCCACATAGAGGTGCCACTCTGAGAAGAACTGCTTCAATTTGAGATGAACAAATGCAGTTATCTTTTCCATTTCATATGTCCTTTACAATATCCATCCATGTATGTAAAGCTGGACACTCCTGTGACAACCACTTCTGAGTGAAAGCTTTCTTAGCTGTCACCAGCAATATATTCATTAAACATTTATCTCTTTTCCCCCATTTTTGGAGAAATGTATAATGTAAATGTATACTCTGTATAGTCCGAAGTATAGGGTCTTACTCTCCAGGTTCAAAAACATTTATAAGTACTGATCAAAGTCTTGTTTGTCCAATAAGTATTCTCTTTCAACTCTTCAAATCTATATAATGTTCCTTTCTCCATTACTGTGCATAGTGCAGTTATTCGTTCATTCCTTTAAACTCCTGTCTTATTTATTCTGTGTAAAGTTTGAATTAAATGCGAACCATTTAAGAATTAATGTATTCCTCTCTAATTTGTATTTATAATTGTTTTCCATCCTTTACTCCATTTCACCCATGGGTTATCAATGGTACTTACGTAAACTTGTATATTATCATCTGCTAGGATTGTTTGGATGGGGATGGGGATTGTTTTTTCCTCAATATTGTCCCCAATACGCATCACATAATGGGTTACACCAGTACATCACAGCCTTCATTCGTCCTGCACAGTAACAATCTCTTAGAGAAGGTAGACCCCACCCCCCTTCTTCTTTGATTATTTCTAAGGTTTTAAGGTGTACTCTCATTCATCAGAATAGTTTTGGTTCATCTCTACTGGTAAGATTTGGAGTAAGTATATAAATCTAGGTAGTACGTTAATTTTAATGCATTCAGTCCTTGAACTGAAACTAAATAAGGGAATTAGATTCCATCCATCTTTAGTCTTCCACAGTGTCTTGTATGTATCAGAAATATATTATAGGTGTGGCAAAATGTGGCACGGTCCAATGAGTCATGGTATCCATTGTTTCAGGGTGATGGAAGAGTTTATGTGTGGTTCAGACCCCATGAAGCCAAGGACTGCAGTTGTAAACAAGGCACTGTGCAGGCTGGTGGTGGTTGCATACTGATGTGGGGAGTATTTTTATGGCATAGGTTCGGTCCATTATGGCATTGGTGCACCTAAACATATCACTGACCTGTACCCTCTACTTTTCACTGCTTGGTGACCATTTGCATCCATTGATAGACTACATGTACCTCCACAATGATGGGATATTCCAGCAGGAAAATGCCCCAATGCCATTAGGACCAGGTTGTACAGAATTGATTTCATAAAGCATTCCTGGTACATGTGACACTGTGGATTGCAACATTAATATTGATTCACTTTGAAAAATCTAAAAATGATTGAACTTGGATTCAATTATGACCATGGCAGTGATTCAGATGTGAATAATGCCATCTCAGCATTTCCATTGTGTACAATTCTCTGTATGTTGGGACGGACTTTTTGTCAGTAACTGACTACTGTGAAACAATAAAATACAAGGCAACTACAAGATATTGTAAAAATGATTAAAATGTAAAAAATGTAAAAATGAGTCCACACACCTGGATTTCAGGTCGAGCCAAGAGGAGACGCACGTTTATGCAATTTCGCTTTGACAGGACAGCCACTGCCTCCTCATGGTTCTGTATGTCCACACCATTGATCTTCAAATCAAATACAATGTGCAAAAAGTGCTCTGTCACAGTCATGCATGTTCCATAATACCAATACAAATTCAGCAGACAGGAAAAAATGATACCTGAATAATTTGGTCACCTTCTCTCACTCTGCCATCTTGTGCTGCAATGCTCTCTGGATCAATCTAGGAGAATAACAGCATATCAACAGGTATGCAGGTAAGTGATTAACTCTATCAAACAGTCTCTTCATTAATGCATTCAGAAACATGGGTTGTGTCCTCTTTAATTCTTTAATTGCTATTGGAGCATTCTATGTGCTGCCATGGTTTCTGTTACTGAAGCACCAGTCTGGCTTTTATTGTTGGGTGATCTTTTCTGAGCAAGTACACAGGCCTACTCAGAATACAGTTTGGATCAAATGGGCTAAAAAGAGGGACAATACAAGTGTTAAGTATGAGGTGGGCAAAATGGAAAAAAATATCATGATATATCAATTTCAACTGTGTTTATCAGAATAGAATTCATGGCAAAACGCCAAATTATTTCCATTTTGTTCATACCTAGTATGAAAAAAAATTCCTATGCATGCATTCCTCTGCTTAACCTTTTAAATTTTATGCATTAACTTTATTAATATCACAACTTGCATCACTTTAATCACCCATAAAATGGAACCCAGCAGCACAACAAAAACACCACTTCATTATAAAAATTAATAACTGAATCATTAACATACAATTTAAGTGGTTAACAGGTGGTTTGTGAATTTTTGACTTTGTTCTTTATGCACTACTTGCCCAAATAATTGTAGATACCCCATCGAACAGGTTCATATTTTAAGTTGCACCCATTGCTGACACAGATGTGCAAATGCACACACACACACACAGCTTGTCTGTAGGGAAGTACTGCCAGAATAACAAGACTCTCCAGAGCATGAACATGAACTTTTGGCACCATGCCTAATACCAGGTGTGGGTTAAGGAGTATAAAGCCCCCAACATTGAGCTGTGGAGCCGTGGAACTGTGTTCTCTGGAATGATAGTGCTCTATCCAGTAGTTTTGGAGGGATGAGTTGGGGAGTTTGGGATGAGGTGGAAAGTCTAGAAATCTAGAAAGCCTTCCCTGGAAAGTCAGTTACTCTAACAAAAGCAGGATAAACTATTTTAATATTCTTTATTTCAGAAAAAACAATGAATGAGCAGCTGTCCTAATACTTTTGGACTATAATGTGTTTTTCAAACACAGCACACTTTCAGTGACGAGGATTCAACAGTAAACAAAGTAAGTTTTGATTTCTCACCTCACTCACATAAATACCAGTCTCCTCCTCATCATCAGTCTTGTAGCATAATGTCAGACCAAGCTTGTCCTGAGTGCTCCTTCTCAGTAGATCCACCTCCTAAAAAGATAAAGTAGCTGCTTATGAATGTCATGTTCTCGAATGATCTATTAATGGTTTATAAGCTTATGGCTAATCAGATCACAGATATTTCACTGAACCATTTTCTCACTTATATGAATCAAGAGAGTAAGAATGACTGACATTAACTGAGTGGACTGGTGAATGTGCTTGTGTGCATGGGCAAAAGCAATACCTCATACTCTAGTTC
Source organism: Acestrorhynchus altus (assembly GCA_034509495.1). Taxonomy (NCBI): domain Eukaryota; kingdom Metazoa; phylum Chordata; class Actinopteri; order Characiformes; family Acestrorhynchidae; genus Acestrorhynchus; species Acestrorhynchus altus. Next base: position 11,664,973 of record CM067518.1, read on the forward strand.
TCCTCTCCCAGGGCGTTTTGGCATGTTCTCAAAGAAGCCAGTGGGATATAATGGACCATAGCTTGCGACGTCACTCCTGAAATGAGAAATACAGATATTTTTAGAACTGCAAACCAAGTGGTCTACAACAGAGGTCAATAACAGGTGAGCCACAGTCTTTGATTTGAAATGAGAAAAGAACTTTTATTGAGAGTATTTGTTAACTGGTCCAATTTCATGTGAAAACTAACCGTTGTTAAATATTCTGCATTGTAACTGTCCTGTATTTAATTTGACATTCAATTGTTGATTACATAAACTGCTGCCCTTCCAGGCTACTTCAATATACACAATAAAAAATGTTACACAATATGATGTTCTAGACCTTGGCTTGAATTCTTTAACTGGATCTTACCTGAGGCTTCTGGACCTTAATGAAATTTCATTAAATACCACTCTACAGTATTTATCTGCAGTGTTTGGGTGCTCTAGAACCACAGCTTCTGTGCTATACCACTGCAATTACAAAACAGGTTGTAACAGACTGTAACATGATTTCTTGGCATGCCTCTTCACAACTACTTTTATTTGCCATTCTCAGCATTACCAACAAAGTCTGCCAAAAACAGTGAACCTTGGTTCATTGCACTGCTGCTGGAAACCTTTTTACTGGCACCAAGGAAAGAAGGAATTTAATTACTCAATGTCATTTTAAAATAAACTAAAGTAAGGATTCTTTTTCTTATAAATTAACCACTAAAAATATAAACTTCCACCACCCACAGAAAACAGTGATCACCTGCAGGCATCACTTAGTGCACTTAAGATGATCAATCCAAATGAAAAAAAAAAAAAAAATACAGTATATGGACAAAAGTATTGGGACACATGCTCATTCACTGTTTGTTCTGAAATAAACTGTATGAACAGTTCTTCCCTGCTTTTGTTGGACTCTATTGTCCAGGGAGGCTTTGATCTGGAACATTTCTGTGAGGATTAGACTGCATTCTCATACATTACTAGCTTCATTTCACCCTGTTCTTAAATGATTAGGAACCCACAGGTCCACCACAGGTATTATTTGGGAGGTGGGTCATTCTCAGCACTACTGTGACAATGGTGGTGGTGTATTAGTCTGTATTGTGCTATTATCAATGAGTCAGACACAGCAATGCTGCTGGAGTGTTAAAACCCTTCAGTGTCCCTGCTGGACTGAGAACAGTCCACCAACCATAAATATCCAGCCAACAGTGTCCTGGGGTCAGCATCCTGTGAGCACTGATAAAAAGACCACCATCATAAGTTGAAATAAGATTCTGTTCAATGCTTGTTTGTTTTTCATGGTTTCAAATCCAAAGGTGAGAACAGTGATAAAGAATAAGTGAGATAATAAAATGAATGTATCTCTCTCTACGTGCGAAGGTGAAAAGGAATGGGACAAGAGTGAGAAAGAGGAGGAGGCACAGTGGGTGACAAACAACACTACATTTACCATTGCAACACTCAAAGTACTAAAGTACCCACAATACCAAACAAATGTGATGGCTTATAGCTTAAGGTTAATGGAGCATGTGTGTTTGTGAAATTAGTATTTTTAATGTAAATGTTCATTAGGCCAAGGTGGTGCATGTTTTCTCTGAAAGCTTATGGGTACAGACAGAACAGAGAACGATGAAGAAACTGGTCGAAAAGAAACTTATGGCAGGACCTTTTTTTTAAATGGTTGCCCTTTACAGCACTGCCTTTTACATCTTATTTGTACTACTTACATTATCACAATCTTATGTCTCATACTCAAAACACAGTCTGAAATACTTTCTCAAACAAATGAAGAGAAGACTTACTCAGTAGGCAGGCATTTGTGTTTGTCCAGCACTGTCATGCCTAAAGCTGTAGTAGAAGAGGCTAATTTCGTCATTGCCTCTACATGTTCCAGAGTTATCTCTGTCTGGGTAGTGATGTCCACTCCTCTGACACCTGAGGGTAGAGCATTGGAAGTCTTTGTGGGGGCAACCCTGCGTAAAACCTCAATCTCAATGGGGTCTTTGGCCATGAGGAAAGCCTCTACTGCGTCATCATGTGTGGCCAAGGATAGTTCCGTTTTATTTACCTGCTCATAGAAGAGAGAGAGAGATAGAATGAGAGAGAAAAAAAGAGAGAGAGATTTATGAAACAGTAAAATAGTAGTCTTGTGTCAGAAAGAGAGTGATGTAATGCAACCATGCATTTTGATGAGGGAAACCCAGGCCTGTAGGTGAACAACACAGATCACAACCACTTTAAATGCATCTGAACTAGGCTGACCACATTTATTTTTTAATTAACTACCGTATTTTCCAGACTATAAGCCGCACCCGCAAAGTAAAAAAAAAAATAATAAATGGGGGAGAGAAAAAAAAAATAAAATAAATAAATAAATAAATAAATAAATGTAAAAAAAAAAACCCTGGAAAATAACATATATAAGAAGAAAAAAATAGAAAAAAAAGAAGCGGCTTATAGTCCGGAAAATATGGTAATTAATTAATTTATTTAAAAACGAGGACATTGGGGACACAGGAATATATTGTTGTTATAAGTCTATATGGCCAAATAATCATTTTTTCATTTGAACTCATGTGTCAGTAAAATAATACAAAAACTGTCTGTTGTCTTATATAATGTGTTTTATTGGACAATGTTTGGTTGGTCATTCTGGTGATTATGTCAGGCTAGCCAGTGTATTGTGTTTGATTTGTGTTCATTTACATTTGAGTCTAGGCACTATTAGGTTGTTGCGGGAAACAGTTTGACCTATTATTGATGTCGATTTTTAGGCTACATTCACATAGCATGTAATATAAAAAAGAAGTTTTATATGTAGGACTGAAATCCAATTCATCAGAAATTTGAAAATCTCTCTCCCTGAACAGCCAAATTGGAATTCACACAACTTTTACGTCAATCTGACACAGTGTTCCTCAAAAATGTGGACAATGGACAACAACAGTGAGGGAGCTTTTCAGTGGCAGTAACAGACCTCATATTTATGCATGGTCTTTAAAACATGCTTTATATTCAGTGATGAGTCACAGCAGCTCCGTAAAAGCACCTGTGAAGCTGGTGAAAATAAAACGAAACATCCAAGAGTGGATGTCAATTTGGGAGTGCAAACCTGTTCAGAAGAATATCAGATATACGTTACGTTAAAAAGTTGTGTGAAAAATCTCAAAAGATTTGGGCCACTTGTGCTGATGTGTGAATGTAGCCATGCAACAACCATAACGGGAGATTAAATGAACAAAAATCCCAGATATTTTACACAACTTAGAATTATTTTCACATCCAAAAAGAGGAAAAAGAGAATGTAAAGTGACATCCAATTTGAATAGTATTAATGTGTTCTTACTGCAGGAGTTGAATATCAAACAAGTAATTTGTTTGTAAAATTATATATATATATATATATATATATATATATATATATATATATATATATATATATATATATATATAACAAAACATTAAGGCAGTAAGGTATTAGCAAAACAAACCATAATAAAATTTAAATATATAAATAAAAAGAAACAGGTACCATTACACTACTAGGATATACAATGGAAGATGAATTTGTTGGGTAATGACAGGTAATTGACTAGACTGTATTATATCAGCCTAATCAACATTTAATTTAACAGAAGCTTTGTCACAATTAAGCAAGTACATGAGTTTGTACTTCACTTGGCATCAGTCTGCCATGTATAAGCCTTTGAAATCAACACTGGAAGATGGAATTCTGCCAGTGCAGAGTAATGAGAGAAGATCTGACTTATCAATTTACTGTGAAACTCAAAGCCTAAACCAAATGTCCTAAGGGACTCACTAACTCAATCAGCTGCCTGTTCTGGCAGCTTTGTGCCTGCAAAAGCAGAAAGAAGCTGATTTCCCAGTCTGTGATTAGGGAAAACAGACTGATTTTACTACAAAAGAGATGGAAAGCGCTATGTTAACGTCACAATGCTACAGCCAATTGCAGATAATCCATAGCTATATTACTCAGATACTTCTATATATGCAAATGTATGTGGCCACCTCTTCCAATGAAGGCATACTTTAAGTTGAGTGCATCTGCACAACTTAGTCCCAGCAGAGAAGTACTGCCAATTGAATAGAACTCACAACAGAACAGAATGAGGTGTAAATGAACATTCTGGCACCATGCCTAATGCCAGACATGGGCTAGAGGGGGATAAAGGTAGCATTCAGTTCAGGAGCAGTGAAACGTTCCTGTGGAATGAGGTGCATGTATGATACTCGTATGGCTGAATGTAATTACATCCTCATAGCAAGGGTTTATAACCTGGTCTCCTAGTACAGACAGTATATACAGTTACTCCAATACAAGCAGAAGAAACTCTATTTAATACCATTGATTTCAGTAGAAAACATGAATAAATGAGCAAGTGTCCCAATACTATAGAGTATTTGCGAAAAGTGAATGCACCTACAGTACAAGAGGTCAAACTGAGGTTAGATTCCAGTGGCAGGCAATTATACAGAGATTGCTGGCAAATTAGCATCTGCTGTAATGAGCTAGACTAGAGAAACAAACAAACAAACAAGCAAAACACACACCAAGTAGTTTGTATTGCTCACAAACGTTATCTCCTCTTCCACAGTAGTGTGTGACCCTATCATGACTCTGTCAAATGTATACAGCTTCTCAGGCACATTTATTCCTTATACTGGTTGATGTGATATCAGATGAATGGAATCCCAAGTGTAATTATCATGAAAGACAAAACAAGTGAAGATCAGTGCTGGACATAACTGTACAAAACAACATATGAGTTTTGTTAAAGGTAAAGACAGTGGCAAAACATTTTCATATAGTATATATTAACTACATAACAGGGCTGTACAATATAAGATAAACAAAATTATATGATAAAAAAGAAGATCAAATCTGTGTTTTGTAAAATATATTTTTTGTACCTTAAGATCACCTTGTTTCTACATTCATTGTCCATTTTAATATTTCCTCCAACCATACAGTAGTACCTTTTAGTTCTATAATTACAGACTGTAGTCTGTCTGTTCTTCAGGAAGGTCTTAGCTTCATCTCAGGCACGTACTAACATTTTTACCTTTGTATTCTTACAGCACTTTATCTTATATAAGTTCATTTTATATTTTATTTATGTGAATTGTGAATAACTTTCATAAGTTTCTCAAGCCTAACACACACACACACACACACACACACACACACACACACACACACACACACACACACACACACACAACCTAAGGGCACTGTTATTTGCTATTTTCTCTAACTGGACCTTATTGAATTTTAATTGAATACCTCTGTTCTAGAAGTACTCCACTGTGATAATACGCTGTCTGTCAGTCAGCTGCATCTGTTGGCTACGTCTGCAGCATCTCCAGTGTGTGGTAGGATCAGGCAAGTCATGACAGTTACAGGCTGATTCTTGAGGATCTCTGGACAGGATCTCTCAGAGGATGCTCTTTGAACTCTTTTAATGCATTCACTTCACGTCAGGCTGAATAGAACAGCGGTGGCCAGTGAGCATCAATGTTGCATATACTGTCAAACAAAAGTCAAAAGTGTGGAGTCCATGGTTCACATACACTCTAAAAAATAGTTCTTAGCCTATTATTATTATTACTATAATGGAAAAGCTGTGTCCAAATTTTATATTTTGGGTGGCCAAAGTGAAATGATTGTGATGGATGGAGGGAAAAAAAACATACTAATTGAAGTCGGTACGTTACACAAAACATAAGTGAAGAAAGTGGGCTAGTTATAATAAAAACAAATAAACAAACAAACAAACCCCCACTGATCAGCCATAACATAAACACTGCAGACAGGTTAAGTGGAAAACTGATTAGATTCATTTTCATCTACAGTGGCTCCTGTCTAGAGGTGGATATAGAATAGAATAGAATTTTATTGCTCCCTTGAGAGGGTTCCTTCAGGGAAATTAAGGTTCCAGTAGCAGCATCAGTACAGTACAAAAACATAATATTCTATATATAAATATATAGAATATATAATATAGAGACTATATTACAATATACAATATATATAATAGTGCATGAGAAAAGGGTCCTGTAGGAGGGGATATTGCACATTATTATTGCACTTTTGAAACTGTTTATTGCACAGGCTCTAGTTGTGTTGAGGTGGTTGCAGGTTACTGTTAACTGGTTGTTTGGTTCCTACCCTTTCCCATCCTTTACCCTCCTGTTACCACTCCTACCCCTGTACAGGAGTTGTACAGTCTGATGGCGTGCAGGACAAGTCTATTGGTCCTGCACTTGGGAAGGAGCAGTCTCTCACTGAACATGCTCTTCTGGTGGCTGATGACAGTGTGTCCATAATGTCCATATATTAGGCAGTATGTAAAAAGTCAGGCATTCACATGATTTAAAAGAAGACAGAGCTCACTTGCTCAGAGTAAGCCAGAGAAAAAAGTATTTAGTCTGTCACTGATTGTGCAAGTTGTCCTACTTATAAAGATGAGAGAGGTCTGTAATTTTCATCATCGGTACACTTCAACTACAAGAGACAAAATTAGAGAAAAAAAAAATCACATTGTAGGATTTTTGCTGGATGCTAGAAGACCCAGTCACGTTCCATATTCAATGCTCTCACTGATGGAAAGAGGTTTGGACTTAAAATCTCACAATACATATCCCCGTTCATTCTTCCCTTAACACTGATGAGTCATCCTGTTCCCTTTGCAGAAAAACTCCCTTGGGATGCAACTCATCATTCTTCTTCCTCCAAACACAATGAGTTGAGTTTTCACCAAAAGGTTCTATTTTGGTTTCGTCTGACATGATATTCTCCCAATCCTCTTCTGGATCTTCCATATGCTCTCTGGCAAAATTCAGACAGGCCTGAACACGTACTGACTTAAGCAGGGGGACATGCCTGGCACTGCAGGATTTGAGTCCCTCTTGGCTTAGTGTGTTACTGATGGTAGTCTTTATTAATCAGGTCCCTCCGTGTAGTCCTGATAATCATTTTGACCCCACAGGATGAGATCTTGTGATGGGCCCCAGATCGATGGAGATTATCAATGGCCTTGTATATCTTCCATTTTCTTACAGTTGCTCCCACAGTTGACTTATTCACACCAACCTGCTTGCCTATTGTATATTCACTCTTCCCAGCCTGCTGCAGGTCTACAATTTTCTTCCTGGTGTCCTTCGACAGCTCTTTGGTCTAGGCCATGGTTAAATTTGGAGTCTGACTCCTGTCTTTTATACAAATAATGAGGTCAAACAGGAATCATTAATACAGGTAAGATGTGGAGGACAGAAGATCTTCTTAAAGAAGTCTTTACAGGTCTGTCAGAGCCAGAAATCTTGCTTGTTTGTGGGTGAGCAAAAACTTATTTTGGTCATAATAAAATATATAATATATTTAAAATAGATATTATTTTTTAAAGACATAATTTACACTCCTAGTGTTATTTCCTGCATTTTTTTATCTCATTTTGTCTCTCATAGTTGAAGTGTACCTATGTGTCACGTATGTGTCTTGTCCCTCTGGTCTCGTCTTTGTTTTGTTTCTCTCCCCTTGTGCTTCTGAGCAAATGTCCTGTCTCCACCCATTTCCAACTGTGTCTGATTCGTAACCCTGCCCCATCATTATCATGTTCCAGTCTTGTCTAATGTTCTTCTGTGTATATAAGCCCCTTGTTCTCAGTCCATCTTTGTCGGTCTTCTTGTCTACATGTCTAGTCTGGTCGTCATGGTTATTGTTTATGTACCTTGTTCAATAAATCTTCAACCCAGTATGTACTTCCGCCTCCACCTACCTCTGTGAGTATGTTACACTATGATGAAAATTACAGGCCTCTCTCATTTTTATAAGTAGGAGAACTTGCACAATTAGTGCTTGACTAAATATCTTTTTGCCCCATTGTATTATCTTCTTTTCACTTCACAATTAGTCACTACTTTGTGTTGGTCACATAAAATCAAAATAAATCTAATAATCTAAATAAAATGTAAAATTTAAATTAAATTATTATTTTAGGAATCTGGCCATAGAACATTATTTATCACCAAAAAACCAACCTATAAAACAAACCTATAAAAGCACACTTGTGATGATAAAATAATTTAGAACCCAACATATGACCAGGAAAAAAAAATACTGTTGTGAAACTACTCATGCCAGAAGAAGCACTTACATCTCATTTCACATATAAAAAGGTGACATTTCAAAATTCACTGTGCAAATTTAAGTTAGAAATGAATTCTATTTGATACAGTGCTGATATTTGCAAATGCTTTTCATCTTCTCAGAGTCTTATTGCAATTCTTCACTCAAGGGATTTCTCTCCACAGTGTGCATAATGTCTTGCCTTGTTTGCTTCAGTGCTCTATTAACCTAATGAGGATCTCTACTTGTGAGTCATATATCACTGGGCAAACTCCTCGAGGCAGGGCTAGTTTGCTGCAGTGTTTGCATGCAGTGATTATCGCCAGGCCAGTTTAAACAAACACTCTTGTCAAATATACAAGGAATTTATGGTGCTCAAGATAGACAGGACAACAGGGGGCTTTGGTTTCTTAAACTACACTGTGGTATTATGAAATTTACCATGCTCCATCTGACATTTAATGAAAGAGTCATGATAAGTGATAAAGGAGCTACAATCAAGATAAATTATTATTGTGATTTATTATTGACAACAGTTTTTGTCCTTCATTACCACAGATTCACTGATTAGGTCTGTTCTCTAGTGAGCTGAGTGATCCAGGCTTCTCACAATGAAAAGTTACAGAAAAGTGCAATTACACTGAATGTAATCACATATTTTTTATTGCTTGAATTGATTTGAAACTTTTGAAACTCACCACATTTCACCAGTATCTTGAGAAACGTCCTTGCAAAAAGCCAACGTCAGATTCACAATGTGGTTTTTTTTAAGCCAAGAATTGTTCACACATCTGCTCGTATAATGCTAGATTCCACTGCCCTCACGAACTGAAAAAATCCTAAATAAGAAAACCTTAGTGAATGTCACAATGATTCTGGTCTCATCATGAATTTTCTAAACAGAGAGTTTCTTGTGGCAGGCTTCTCAGCCTCTGTTAAAACTATTCTGAAGCAACACTATGAGAAACATTATACTGAGGAAAATACAACTACAGAACTTCTTGGACATCCTAATCCTGAAACAGCCTACAGTTAAGCTCCTTAATGCTACTTTAAATACTGTTAATAACTGGACAGATGCTATGTGGTTAGTGAAGGCTCATAATTGAAAGTTGGGTGGGTCTAACGTTTTTCACCAGAGGTTATATATACTAGTGCAGCTCAAAAAATGTGTACACTGTGACAAGTGAATTTGTGTTCATAACTGAATTCAATTAAAATGTAAAGTGAAATATTACAAGACTTTTTGGTTTTAATGTTGATCAGTTCAAGAAAATCAGAAATCCAGTATCTCAAATTATAGTGCACTGAAAAAGTATTCATATCTCTTAATCTCCATTTTTCCATGTTACAGCCATGTTAAGTGATTTTATGTGATAGACCAACACATAGCAGCAAGTGAGAGAGCTATGGTCACTCTGGGGGAGCTTCAGAGATCCACAACTCTGGTAGGAGAATTTGTAGAGAGGACAGATTTCTACAAATTCTCATTTCTGAAAGTAAGTCATAAGTCCTGTTTGCAGTTGGCCACAAGCCATGTAGGGGATACAGCAAACATGTGGAAGAAGGTGCTCTGGTCAGATGAGATCAAACTTTTTGGCCTAAATGCAAAATGTGTGGCAGAAAACTAACACTGCACATCATCCAAATAAAATGTGGTGGCAGCATTATATTGTGGGGATGCTTTTCTTCAGCAAGGACAAGGAAGCTTGTCAGTGTTGATGGGAAGATGGATAAAGCTAAATGCAGGGCAATCTTGTTAGAAAATGTGTTAGAGGCTCTAAAAGACTTCACCTTCCAGCAGGACAATGATCTTACATATATAGCCAGAGCTACAATACAATGGTTTTGATCAAATCATATTCATGTGTTAGAATGATAGTCCAGACCTAAATACCACTGAGAATCTGGCAAGACTTTGCTGTTCAGAGATGCTCTCCATCTAATCTGACTAAGCTTTATCTATTTTGCAAAGAACAATGGGCTTCAGGGTTGAATACAATGCATGCTATACTTTACAGGTTTTTATTAGTAAACAAATGTAGAAAACATTATCATATATCATTGTCTTTTCACTTTAGAATTACTTGCTACTTGGTCTATCAAAAAAAAAAAAAAGAAAAGAAAAAAAAAAAAAAGAAAAGAAAAATATAATCCCAATAAAATAAATTTAAGTAGGAGTACATACATGTGCATTCATATTGATAAAGTAGTGCATCTCAAAAAATAGAATTACATTAGAATTTTTTCATGTTAAACCCAAATTAGAATTAGAATTAGATTTTTTTTTTCTCATTCTAATCTAATTCTAATTTTTGAGATGCACTATTATATCAATATGTATGCACGTGTGTTGTTTGTATGTATATATTGCTTTGTAATGATTGTACAAATAAAATGTTCTTTGCAAAAAAAGGTAATGTGTTCTGTGCAGAGTGTGTTAAATTATTTACACTTAGAAAACCAAAACCACACAATTTGACCATCTTGCTGCATAAGAATGTTCATGAGCTTTTAGTGACAATTTAATTCTTAAGCCTTATAACATCAAATAGCAAATTCCAGCCAGCATCTTTTGTCAGAAAGGCTACTTCTGTTAGTTCTGAAGTCTTTTCAAGTTTTAAATTGATTAAAAAATAATAAACAGATGAAAAGGGCTTTTGGACAAGCCACACATTCTTCTCTGACACCTTATATAGACTCTCTTCAGTGTGTTCAAGTGTTCATAATTCATAGTTCAATTGACCTACAGCGCTTGTATTCTGCTGCCTACGTTTTCCTGCAGGAGGATAAACATACACTACTAACTACTTGGTTCTATGTTCCCCGTTGCCTCCTCTCTCAGCAAAACACAACAATTATTATAATAACACGCCAGTACTGTTACCCGGATGGGATGTTCACTCGGGTTTTCCACACACCAGTGCTGTAAACAGTTTTAGTATCGGTACAGGTGAAGGCATGCCACAACAGAGACGTGTTGTTGTAAATGGCAAGGACAGCTTGTACAAAACATCCACATAAACCCATCACAAGTCCTGTATATTCTGTATATTCTGTTTTGAGTTTACTGAACCTTGATGCAGGATTCAGGTATGTGTAGAAGAACGTGGTGTAGATGCTGTTGGAAAACTGGGATAAAAAATTTGAGTACCTGTTCAAAAAGCTTCTGCAGAGCTTCTCTGCTACAAACCTGCACGTTTAAGCAAGAGATCAATGATCTGATCTCACAGCCAGCAGTTTTTTTGTACTTGGCTTATTAGTTAATAATTTAAATTGTGAGCCTGGTTTAGCTATAATCAACTTTTTAGTACATTGCAGAAATGTTTATAAAGCCGTCAAAGAATAAACCCTAGTGGTTTTCATTTACAAAATCTACCTTAACATTACCACGACCTGCCTAAAGCTGAGAACATCCCACTTGTGCCATCACAACAGATCATTTGAGAACATTTGAGGCATGGACTCCACCTCTGACCTATGGGTTTTCTTCCTTTTTTCTGACGCTTTGATGTCTCCCTTCATGAGTTTAACCCGTTCAGGGTTCAGGGGATGGAAACATTTATGATCAAGTAGATCAACAAGCAGATTAGGCTAGGCTTCTGTAATTCTTTGACACTGAATGCTGCTCTTGAACCGGCCTGTTTTGCTAAGGTCCAGACATTCCCCACTGCAGAACTGCAACTGACAGATCAGCAGTCAAGGACATTCAGATACAGATACTGATCACCATCTGGAAAAAATCTTTTTAAATTAAGCAGCAGTTTGAACTTTAATGTAGATATCAATCAGAAAGTTAATGAGGAAAGAATCTGACCACAAGTGTGACATCAGACTCTTTGTTGACTGTCCAGTAAAAAACAAAGTTAATGTCTTGGATGACGTGAATGCGTTTATCTGTGTACTTCTCTCCGCAATTTTTTCCCCTCTCAAACACACACCATATTTCACTTTTTCCTACTTTCTGATCTGAAACAAAAAAACAACAACAAAAAAACAAACATAGGCCAGAGTTGGGGTGGGTGATACAGTAAGAATATATCATAGAATCATAAATCACTGATCAGCTATTGATCTCAGTGTTACTGAACTTAACCACGAGATTAATCAACAATCAAAACAAAACTGTGATTTCACATGTAAAATACAAAAAATGCAAAAACATAAAAGAGGGTAATATGAAAAGGGTAAATAAGGAACATATTACTTATTTATGGTATGTAAGATAGACAAACTCTAAAGACACTGCTTTAAGTAGATTGATACTGTCTTTGGTCTCCCTACAAGAGTCTTGTTTTCAAATCTGTTTCAGTAAGGGTGCTTTAATGGTTAAGCAGCCAAAGACCTTTCAGAGCAGTACTTTCCAAATGCAGCCCTGTAGGATCTCACTGCACTGCTCAGTACAGTGTCCCTTGCTGTAACACATCTGATTCAAGTCACCAGCTAATTAGTCCCAGTGGTCGAACTCAGTGTAGTAAAATCCTTTAGAACTGTAGCTGAGAAACTGGTTTGAAGTAAAAGTGATGAATTACACTGTTCAGGTTCTTTAAACCTTTGCTACCTTAATTTCTGATGTTTGAAGTACAGGGGTTACAAAATAGATATATTTTAAATATTGATAATATCAATTGCAAAATTATGTTCCGTATCAATTATTAAAACACAGCATTGATTTTTAATTAATAGTTTGTCTGCTAAAAGATAAAGGATAAAGAAAAATACACTTCTTTCAGGTTTTATGCATGTAGGAACATGCTTTATTCTAAAAGTTTCCCTAAAATTATATTTAAAATAAAATCTCTCTCTCTCTTTCTCTCTCTATCTATATATATCTAGCAAAACATTGAATCATAACCCAGGTTTCATAATAATATATTATTAATACATTATTTACTTGTATTGTAACATTTTGCATGCTGCCATCTAAGAGGAAAGAACAATGAGAAAAGGAGATTAATATCTCTTTAATATTTATGTAGTTTCTCCTTGACAACAATGAGATCAGATGGAAAGACAAAGGACACTTTAGCATAAGTCTCCTGGTCCTGAAGTGTGTCTCCTGAGTAATCTCACACGCCTCTTGAGTTTTAGTACAGATCACAAGTTTCACATTGTGCTGAGAACTGCCAAAATAATACAACACCAAGTTGGGACGCTGTGTAAAACATGAATAAAAACAGAATACGTTCTATATTCAATTGAATACAACACAAAAACAAGATATTTAATGTTCAAACAGATGAACTATTTTTTGTTTGTTTTTTTTAAATCACTCATGAATTTGATGCCTGCAACACGTTCCAAAAAATCTCAGACCGCGGCATGTTTACTGCTGTGAAACACCCCCTTTCCTTTTAACAAAACTCAATAAGCAATTCAACTGAGCATAAGTTGAAAAGGATTTGCAATTCTATTCTGTTTTTATTTATGTTTTAAACAATGTCACACCTTCATTGGAATTGGGGTTGTAACACTGGTTTACTAAAGACAGGAGTCTGAAAATAAACCCAATGACTTCTCATTCAGGACTGCATCAGTAATGATTCTGCAGTGTCCTTGTTCCTCAATAAGATAAATAATCATCTCTCAGTAGAAGTATAGAGATCCACATGAGACACATTATGAACAGAACCAGTTCTTCTTTGATTGGAACAGCTGAAGGTTAAAGAGGAAGAGGATGAACAGCAACAGGATGGAAGGAGGATATATATACAGAGGAATCAACTTTAATAAAGCTGAAGATACTAATAAACAACAGATTCTAGAGAAACAGTTCATGTGATTTACTATGTTTATTTGTGATAAAGAACTAAAAGGTTGACCTTAGGAATTAGTTTCATTAGGGTTACAAACCGTTATTCCTGAAATTAATAAAGATAAGAAAGTGTTCTAATTTGTGTATAATGCTATTTCTAAGCACTTTTAGGAGAAATATCCAAGACAATGTTGAGATCACAAATCAAAGATCAAGCAATAAAATTTTTGTAGCTATAAAAGTAAAAATCCTACCAAGGCAGGTCATACCTCACAACAACACAAACATAAAACATTGTAATTCTTGGCTTGTGGTTTACTGCTTAATTGTGAACTTCTTTGACAGCTGTATCCTTTGAGTCCCAGTGAATCTGATAAATAAATTTGTTCAGCCAGGCAAATTCAGGTTTTGCACAGGAAACAATCTAACATACACATTGTGTGTGTGTGTGTGTGTGTGTGTGTGTGTGTGTGTGTATGTGTGGGGGGGGGGGCTAAATGAAGGCTAGTAATGTGCTTTCATCTTTTCATAGGGGATGAGGAGAACAAAAGAGGATGGAACAAAAGCAAAGCAAAGCGGTCAAGCCCTCATCCACACAAGTGCATGCCTCATGCCAAGAACAGCAATGCCACCAACACTGGGATCTGATTTCACAGGCCAGGTTTGGTAAGTAAGGGCTGCATCTAGGTCTGCAGAGGGATCTCTGTTCTGATACTGATGCACAGTCCCAATAAATGAATAGCGTCTTCCTGTATGCTAATGCCTGCAAGCACCACATCACTATATACTGTGATATCTATGAACAACTGTGTACACAATAAAAGTAGGGAGTGGCTCAAGTGCACCACATGGACAAGAGTTTTGAGACACCAGATCATTCATAGTTTCTTCTAAACTCACTGGCACATGAACAGAATTTTATTGCAAGAGGCATCACAGCAGACCACACACTCATCAGCTTTCCTCTACAGTTCACACGAGTTGCAAAATTAATACAGCAAATTAATACAAAAGCAGCTGTAACAGACTCTGACAGCTAAATCTGATTACATTCTACATAATTCAATAAAATAATTACAGAGCTTCAATGCAAAGAGATTAGATCCATGTTTGATCTAACACAATGCACTCTGCAGGCTATCACAGGGCCTTGTAAGCAGCAGCTACACTAGCTGTACCAGCTGCATAATTGAGCCAGAGGGCACTAACCCTTCTGGTTCACTACTAACTCATTACTAACTGAGGCATTTGCAGCAGCCAACCACTTTAAGCACATATATATCTGTGTGTGTGTGTGTGTGTGTGTGTGTGTGTGTGTGTGTGTGTGTGTGTGTGTGTGTGTGTGTGTGTGTGTGTATGCACTTAAAGTGGTAGTAACTTCAGACTTGTGCAAACGCCATTGCTTGAGGATAATCAAGCCATAAATACCTGTGGGGCGTGCAATGTAATTCATAGAATGAGAAGAGGTGGTACAGTGTAGTGAATCATACACATTACTAAGGCTGTGAGAATGAAAATGAAGCTTATATACAATGATGAATATCCCTGTCATTTCTTTTGCCACACTTCAGACTGATTCTTTTCTGGTCTGAATAGATTAGCTGGTAAACAACACAGCACCATTAAAAAACCTCTGGTGTAAAGTGCTTTTTAAGTGGATTTAAAAGGGCAGACTTCTAATTAAGTGATTTCTCTAATAGTTTTATTGTAGATATGGATAAGAAGTCTGGCTTATCTCAACAGAACACAAGAAACGTGCTGAATGCTCAAATAATCTACTTAAGGTTTTTGGTGGTTCTGTTGTTGTGATGTGCGATAAGCAGAGCTGAGCTGAGTGTCTGTTGGAACAGAGCACTCACTCTAAAGTTGGAAGTCAAGTATTCAGCACTGGTAAGTGTGCCAGCTGCAAAACCCACACAGACGAAAGCACTTCAGGGAGCCACTGCACACTTATGTCAATACAGCGTGTTCTAAATGTGAATCAACATTCTTACACATAAATCATAGATTAGGGTTTTTAAAATTTGAATGAAGCGTGATAGTTGTTAGATATTTATAATTGGTCCAATTCAGTGTGAAAACTGACAATACATTTTGCTGAAATATGCAAATCTATAAATATAAATGTTCAATATATAGGATATGGCCCTGAATTGTTATGCAACTTGGACATTATGGTGTTCTGGACCTTAGCTTGAGAAAATCTTCTTTAATTGGATCTTGAATTTTAATTAAATACCCCTGCTAAAGAAATTTAATTGAAGCATCAAGACATTGGAAATGCTCTGAGTTTAACAATGGTGCTTAATGCAATCAATTGCTGGCTTTTTAATTACTTTCTTTCCCCAGATCCTGAAGGTAAAGGTTATGCCTTGCCTCCATTTATAAGCAGAAGGTAAGAACATAAAAAAGACAGAATGACTGACAGTCAATGTCCAGAACCAATAATGGTACTATTCAGATGATATTCAGATGACTTTTGATTAACTTATGCTATGTTTATGTGATAAGCTTTGCTGTTTAAATCTGTCCTTTCCATTAAACAGCAAATGAGATCTTTGTACACTTCAAGGATGTACAACAGACCAGAGATGTTATACATGAGGAGACCAGTCACTGGTTGAAATATTGCACTCAACATGACATCTGTTTATGAATGCTCTTCAACAAGAAGAGACAATCAGCTTGCTAGCTTCATGTAAAGATTTTTATTCCCTGAAATTCCAACTGTGTGGAGCAGAAATGGAAATCCACTTCCAAGTTGCATGCCCTATTTTCTATTTTAGCCCCAAATGGTCAGAAAATTTAAAATGATAAAGATAACACTGACTGTAAGTGATGTGGATTTAGTGTGAATGTCTATTAGCTGTGAAATGGCACATTCAAACAAATAATGCTTCAGGAACAAGCAAATATTATGCCAGTAAATCTGACCACAATAATTCTTTTTATCATGATAATCCTGAGGACGCAGAATTTCCTTACTCCACGTTATTTATTACATGCCTTCTTATATGTATACATGGGCTTTGTCTGCATGTTTTAATGTCATCTATGTTTCTTACCAAAATAAGATGTAAACCTCAATACACCATACAGCTTGCTTCTCAAAGTGTCTCCGTCTGGTCTAACAAATGGTCCACAATCTAAAAGGCTTAAGTCTTATGTTGTCATGTTGTTTTAAATGTCACATTCACCAATCAGGGGAATAGAAACATGCATGAATAATGTTTCTGAATAATGGATCTGATTTTCATCATGTGTTTTCCCAACAGATCACAAACTACACTGTGCATTATGAGTTCGGTTAAACACTGGCCAGGCATTGTGAATTGAGTCGCAAAGGGGCACAATAGTGGGTGCCAGTGTACAGGACATCCCAAATCGACAAAGTCATGTGTATACATGGAACATGTTATGGACCCATTTCTTGATAAGTTGGGCCTGATGGCAGGAGGGAATATCCTGCTGAAATGACTCATCATTGAGGAAGTCCATGAATGGTCACCAAGCAGATAAACATAGCAGGCACCGGTCAATGACATGTTTATATGGATAAGTGGACCCAATCGATGCCACCAGTATGGAACCAACATCAGCCTGCATAGTGCCGTGTTGACAACAGGGGCCCATAGCTTCATGGAATCTGTCCCAAAACAACTGGTCCATGTCTCATCAGATCATGCCACATGCTGGCAGTCCTCTAGGGTCCAGTTAGCATTTTCACAAGCCCAGGTGAGTATGCTTGTTGTGTTGTTGTGTTAACTGCTCCCATATCCCATGAGCTATGGAATATGCATGTGGGGCTCCTGCTTGTATATTCACTTCTCTGTTTAGAGGGACAATTCTAGCCACAATTGCTGGTCACTGTGGGTGGTAATGTCTTCTATGATGTATTCTGAGGTAACACCCATAAAATATCAGTTCATATACTATCCTATGACTTTTGAGAGGTCAGTGTAAAACATAATGATCCTAATAGCACTTACTCTTTTTTTCTTGTACCCTAGATGTACCATCAGATGTGTACTATACCTCAGTTGCATCTCTACTGAACAAGATACCCAAGAGTCTAGAATAAATAAACACATATTTCTAACATGACACACACTGCTATAGGCAAAGCCACTCATTTTGGAATAACAGCTGAAGCTGTGTTATATAATATGCATTGCGCAATGTTAAACTCATGCAAACAGGCCTGAGGAGTCACTGTACAAAGTCTGTGGAACTTCCAGCCCATTTCCAGCCCCAGTGGCCTAACGGTGGCCCCAATTCTCCTACCTCTAATCTTTTCATTATCCTTTCTGATGTTCCCCGTTTCTTTTAATCCGCCCTCCTCACTGAACACTGTGATTATTCTGAGCTGCAGTTTGAGACTTTAAGCCAAAAAAGACAGGCGAGGACAAAATGGAACAGTGTCGCTGGCTTAACTTGCACAAATACACATCACTCAGATCAAAGGAGCCATCACAACACTTTGTGTGACATGAAAGGATGGAGTGCAAGAAAAAGATCCGGGCTGACCTTTGGACAGTGTGTCCAGGTCATAAGTGAGAATCAGACAAAAAGCTGACAGGAGCATATTATACTGCTTGCATGCCTATTAACCCTCAGACAGACTCCTAACCCCAGAAAATGGAGATCAGAGAGACTTTTACCACAGAGACTCCTGGGTTAACATACTGTAATGAAATGCTTTGGAGATTCTTTGAATCTTGAAACATAGTTCTCTTTGAAACATAGTTCTCTGAAGAAATGCTGAGTGTGAGACACCTAAGGTTCAAACACATGGCCTATTTAGTCCAGCTCCTACAGCCTGAACAAGAAAGGCCACATGATTAAGTGTAACAAAGCCAGCGTGTAGGCAGCTACTATAAAAATAAAACACTCACTCAGAGAGTAAGCTGCACACATGGCTTGTCTAGTCCTTGTAGACACATACTGTCAATAGAACAGAACAAGACTGTAGAGCAGAAAAACATGAACCTAATGTCAGGCATGGGCTAAGGAGGCATAAAGCCCCCCAGCATTGAGGTGTGAAACTGTGTTCTCAGGAATGATATTGCTCCATTCAATACTTTTGGGATAATCTGGGGAGATGTTTATGAGGTGGGGTGATGATCATCAAACATCCTGACCTTATTCAATGCTGTTATGGCTGAATGTAATTAGGTCCTCACAACAATACTCCAAAAACTAGTAAAAACATTCCCTGGACAGTACAGACAATTACTCCAAAAAGGATAAACGTTTGTTTTAGAACACAAGATCTGCACTATGAGGGCAGTCACATGCTGTTTTCAGAGTAACCTACAGACATGAAACACATATAACAAACTAAAAGATTTTCCCTAACCATGTGATATCATAAGCGAGCCTTCCTTGGAAAACAGCTCAAATTCCCTTGTTCCTCACTGAATTAAATGGCAGTTTGAATGCGAAAGGGGCCTTCCAGTGAATGCTTACTGTTCTATCTGCATGTACATGCTCAACCTGCATGTAGAGTCCGACTGATCAGCAAGAGAGGTTGGTAGTAATAACATCACAGCTCAACATAAGGGGTTACAGAGAAAAAATACATGGGTCAGGATATTCAAGGGTTTCAAATATTTTTAAGAACTTTTCAATCTAATCTTTATAAATAACTCAATCAATATTATTGCATTTTCATCTCAAAATCACTCCGTATGATGGCAGATTGTGGCTGGAACTTTTGATCACATCTAGGAGTTTGGTAATGTCCAATCTGGAACCTTCTGCTAACATTAAACTTCAGCTCTTTAAGGTGGGAAAAAGATGCTTAATGCTCTTAAGAGAAAGCTCTTAATGGTGTTTACTTTTGAATATGATTTAATATCTTGGTGTTTGATTTATTTGATTTAAGTTTCAAAGAATTGTTTTAATGCTTAGGGCAGCATGAAATGTTGTTCATAGAGGATGAAAAATTATATAAGTAAAAATGAATCAATGTACAAATAAACAGCTGAAAAAATAGATATAAAAATTAATACATAAGTAAATGCACAAAATAATTTAACAGATAAAAATTTAAATGAATAAATAAGTGCACACAAACAATTGAATTAATATATAGTAAATGAATAAATAACTTTTTGTCATGGAAATGGAATCTATTTCTACATTTCCAGTGACCATCTATTATTTGTGTTGTTTCTGTATTTCCACACACACACACACACACACACACACACACACACACACACACACACACACACACACAGTGGGGAAAAAAGCATTCAGTCAGCCACTGATTGTGCAAGTTCTACTTATAAAGATGAGAGAGGCCTGTAATTTTCATCAATTTTCATCAACTATGAGAGACAACATAAAAAACAAAAATCCAGGAAATCTCATTGTAGGATTTTTAAAGAATGTATTTGTAAATTATGCTGGAAAAAATGGTATTTGATCACCCACAAACAAGCAACATTTCTGGCTATCACAGAGTGTAACTTCTTTAAGACTCTCTTCTGTCCTCCACATGTTACCTGTATTAATGACACCTGTTTGACCTCATTATCTGTATAAAAGACACCTGTCCACAGCCTCAAACAGTCTGACTCCAAACTCAACCATGTCCAAGACCACAGAGCCATCAAAGGACACCAGGAAGAAAATTGTAGACTTGCACCAGGCTGGGAAGAGTGAACATACAATAGGCTAGCAGATTGGTGTGAATAAATCAACTGTGGGAGCAAATGTAATAAAATAGAAAACATACAAGACCATTGATAATCTCCCTTGATCTGGGCCCCCACACAAGAGCTCATCCCGTGGGGTCAAAATGATCATGAGGATGGTGTGCAAAAATCCTAGAACTACATGGAGGGACTTGATGAATGACCTGCAGAGAGCTGGGACCAAAGTAATGAAGACTATGCATGACTCAAGTCCTGCAATACTAGGTGTCCCCCCCCTGCTTAAGTCAGTACAGTCCAGGCTTGTCTGAAGTTTGGCAGAGAGCATATGGATGATCCAGAAGAGGATTGGGAGAATATCATGTGGTCAGATGAAACCAAAATAGAACTTTTAGGTAAAAAATCAACTTGTGTTTGGAGGAAGAAGAATGCATATCAGAGTTGCATCCCAAGAACACCATACCTACTGTGAAGCATGGGGGTGGAAACATCATGCTTTGGCGCTGTGTTTCTGCAAAGGGGACACAACGACTGATCCGTGTTAAGGGATGAATGAACAGGGCCATATATCGGGAGATTTTAAGCTAAATCCTCTTTCCATCAGTGAGAGCATTGAAGATGGAACGTAGCTGGGTCTTCTAGCATGACAATGATCCCAAACACATCGCTCAGAGTTGCTCTGTAGGTCCTGGAGTGTCCTATCCAGTGTCCGGTCTATGGACCTCCACCCCATAGACAATTTGTGGAGGGACTTGAAAGTCCTGTGTATCCCAGCGACAGCCCCAAAACTGCTCTAGAGGAGATGTGCATGGAGGAATGGGCCAAAATACCAGCTATAGTGTGTGCAGACCTAGTGAAGACTTACAACATACATTTGACCTCTGTCATTGCCAGCAAAGGTTAAGTTATAAAGTATTAAGAGTTTAACTTTTTTTATTGACCACATACTTATTTTCCACCATAATCTATAAATAATTTCTTTAAAAATCATACAATGTGATTTCCTGGATTTTTCTCATTTTGGAGAACTTGCACAATCAGTGGCTGACAATACTTTTTTGCCCCACTGTATATTCACACACACACACACACACACACACACACACACACACACACACACACACACACACACACACACACACACACACACACATTACTTCTGTATTTATATATTTATTAAATTGTTTATTCATTTGTTTCCACATTTATTTCATTCTGTATTTCCAAATGAATTTAAGTATTTCAGCTTCTGTAAGGTAGGAGCTCTCATTATCTGTCTGAGCTTTGATCTGTTCTGCTCTGTTCCTACTGCCTTGGCCTTCAACAGCAGGCTACAGGTTGTCAATACTCATGCATTTAAGTCAGCACTGTGTTACTTATAGCACATGGACATATCATAAGCAATGTGGACGTGGAGCTTGCCATAAGATTTCACATTGTGGGTAAATGGTCATTGAACATTTTACTCAGTATATAATCAAGTCTGACCTCCTTTTGGGATACGCTGCTTATCAGTCCTGCTTTAGAGTGAGAGTAGGACTGCCTACCATATTAACATACAGAAACAGAAATATATGTGAAAATAAATAAATGTGGACATGTAGAAATTCAGAATTGAATAAATGTGGAAATATAGAATTAAACAAATGTGAAAATACAGAAGTAAATGACTAAATATATAAATAAATGTTTAAATACAGAAATAAATATATGTATAAATGTGAAATAAATATAGAAATACAGAAACAACAAAAATAAGAGATGATGCACAGAAATGTAGAAAAAGATTTGTGATAAGTCTTTTTTCATGACAAAACTGCATTTATTCATTTATATATTAATCTATTTAATTATTTATTTATATATTAATTTATTAATTAAACAATTTATTTGTATATTGATTCATTTATATTGTATTATATTATATTGTTATTTTTTGTTCTCTATAGTATTCGGCTACATTACATCAAAAAAGGCATAGCATGCACAAAAAGAATGTATCATTAGCTTCTCAATTTGAATATCATGAAAAAGTTCATTTGTGCTCATAATATCATTACAAAATTAAATGTAAAATTCAACATTTCATGCATTTTGTTTTAATTATGATCAGCTTTCTAAAGCTCATCAGAAATTATTAGAACATTAAATTCAAGTTTGAGTACATTTCTAATCAGACAGAATAAACACTAAACAAAAAGGTGAAATGTCACTTTAAATAAAACAAATATAATGATAATAAAAATATATCAATTTATCCCTTTAAATGCAATCATGAACAAAGGTTTTTAGTAATATTCTGATATATTACTAGACTCTAGCACAATGCAGCACATAGTTTAAGTCCCATTTGCAGATAACTTCCTTTACATTCATGAGTGAGATAGCAACCAAAACACCTGAAAAGACAAAAGTCAGAAACTGAAAATATCAGTTATGGAATGTCAAATCTGACCCTTGTAGTTTGTGGTCTTAACCTCCAAGCTGGTAAAGTGTTCATAATGAAAATATCACAGCAGGAGTGCTTTTCATAACCTTGCCTGTGGGAGGAAAATGCTGATGTTACAAGTTGGTGTATAATGAAAAATTCTATAAATTCTAGTTCTAGTTCTAGGGTCTTAAATGCATTGCCCTTGCAAGCAGTCACTTTATGCTTTGAGCTGCTTTTGAGATTATTATATTAATTATAATTTATAAAATTAAATAATAAACACAGAAGAACAACAAACAGCCAAGGACAGATTAGAAATTCTTCACCCCTCAATAAATTGAGTTTCATCCCAATTTTAAACAGCATAATACGTCCAATGCCTCGCTATATCAAGTTCTTTGACAGGGAGCTACAGATATATCAATTAAAAATAAAAGGTGTTGATCTGATTTCATGCTTCATTCAATAAAATCAATTTCTGCATCAGAATAGCAGAATACTGCTATATGGTGCTCATTTGTAATTCATGGATTATGGTAACGGTACGATAATCATTGAATGTAGAAAAGCATTGGCATTGATATATCAAAAGAAGTTGGGATTGCATTTAGCAATGAAGTGACTGACAACGTTGGCAGGAGTAGCTGCAGTAATGATCTGTCAAGCAACTAACTAGTTAATCATACAACTACTGATCAGGTCATTGTTATGTTGGTCACATTAACAGACACTCTGTACAAAGTTTGCCTTTTTTCCAGATCAGATGTTAAGACAGATGTTAGAAATAAACGGCCAATGTGATCAAAACAGCTAGTCAGTGTATTCAGATGTAGCATTTCAGCTCAGTCTCGAACAGAATTCTTTCCAAATTTATTTTCTGGTCAAAATACCAGATTTTTTCTTCTTTTAAATGTCACTAGTGCATGTTGACTCTCTCTTGCAGCAGCTTGGGGGTTAAACTGGACCGGAGATTCTTTGTTTCATCTCAGCTGTAAATAAAGCAATCAGAGCTCAGGTACGGTTCTGTAATTTGAAGGAAATGTGAACCATTTCATAATAAAACATATGAGCTGCACTTTTATAGTTGAAAGATTACACTTATTGACCAAACTGGGAATTCAGTGGGAATATCAATGAAAGACACACTTGGTCTGAGAGAAGGGGTTGGTGCTAGTCTGGCCTCTACTTTAGTGCTAGAGAAGAGAACTGAATCACAGCATCATTTTTTTCCACAGTCATTGATGGTAATTATAAAGGAATGTGCACATGTGCTAAATTTGCAAACAACTGGTATTTATTAACATACATTACATTTTTACTGGTGGACTGTTTTCAGGAAGGTCCATTTTACTCATAATATACTTAAAATTTGCCCATGAGTTTATGAAGGTTTCATGAATGAGGCCTTTAAATTGAGGTTAAAATACAGAGTCACTTATGGCTCAACATCTGGAGCAACAAGTGAATTTCATTGGCATCCTGTTTCACTGCTGTTTGTTGTAGTCTTTGCCACATGTGTTTATGCAAAGATGAATATTATCTTTGAGTAAAGTCATAACACCCTTAGAATTCTGTAAATTATACATAAACACACATTTTCAACATCTGTTTTCATCTGTTATCAATGGATGTGTTTCCTGTAGGCACACTGTGGTCCTTATCTTTTAGTCAGGAGAAAACTTCCTGCCTTTTGTCATGTTGTTTCCTTTTGATATTTATCTCTTTGGGGTTCTGTGTTGCTGCTGTTTTGGAGATTGCAGCTATGTATACAGACTTGAATTCTTATGCAAGACCCAAAATGTGTCATCTGTTTTTTCCTTACTCCCAGAGACAACAATCTCTACTGAATGATTCATGTGTAAGAAGAATTTCTTTCATTGACATGTGTTCAATTCAGGATTGATTAAATTCATTATGTGTTATTAGATTAATAATAACTGTCCCATACCTTTATGATCCTATCATGTATCTGCAGGCCTCCTCTGTCTGCTGGTCCATTTTCCACTATCTTGGACACATAAATCCCATCACTCAAATCACAACTGGTTTCCAAACCCTTAAAAAAACAACAAACAAACAAACAAACAAACAGAAAAGACAGAGTCATAAAGCACTAGGGCTGTATCACATATTATTTTTGCATTGTCATCCTAATGTATGCATGCACAATAGTCACATCTCAACATGTGCAACGTCATTTAAGGAACATTATACCAAAATGTCATGCTACATTTTTGGACCCATCTCATTTTTCCATTTTATACCAGAAGCAGATTATATCTGCCTAATATAATTGTTTTTACTCCAATCTTTGATACACAGACATGTAAAAATATCTGTTAAAAAATGGTATTTGGTATACCTGGTATTTTTTTATATTACAATCTAATTAGCAGATGAACTTAAAGTCTGTTTTTCCAAAATCATACAGCCATATAAAGCATAGAAGAGAAATAATGATTCTAATGTGCATATGTATATTTCAAATAAACCTAATCTGGACTACATGCTGCATAATGTTTCTGGAAGAACAACAGCTGCACATGAATTGAAACTCTTTTGAGCTATTCTGTATCTAGCTTATGAATATTTTTAATATGGATTAATGTTTATTTTCTGCATTATTTGACTGGTTGTATGATTTTGAAAAGAAACCAGTAGGATTGTCTGTTGAGCTGCATTATTGTTAATATTTGGTATTAAACACACACAGTATTATAACCATCAATTTTCATACCATAGTACACCTACAATTGGTATACTGCTCAGTCTTTAACTTCTGAATAAATCTGCAGGCTTTTCTTTGCTTTATTGAATAAATGTTTGTTCATTCTAAAAAGAAAAAATATGTAGTTTTGAAAGAGATTAAAAATATGAGATAAAGATCTCATTTGTGTCTAATCACATTTCTCTTTAGCAGTTTTAGGAGAAACATTTTAGACAGCTGATCTCTAACAGAAACATTAGTGAGATCACAAATAATCATCAAAGTCATCAAAGACATCAAAGATCAATATTTGAGCAATAAAATGTTCCTTTGGCGGTACACTAGACACCCTGTCCTGTAAAGCTGCTCCAGTAGATTTCAGATGAGAGGAATATATTTGTTGATCGTAAGCCTGCAGTCTCCACAAGGGAACCGATTTTACTCCACTGAGAGAGAGGGCCAAACGAGGGCCTTACACTGCCAAGCCCACAGCTTGCTATCCAAACACATCAAACCCTTTCTGCTTGTACCTCAATCTATGAGAGGAATTAATAGGCCCTGTGCTTGCTTTTTCACAGCGTTTACCAGAGTGAAAGGCACGGAAATCACAGTGTGAGGGCTGTAATTATCTTGTTTAAGCCTGGCTTGGTACTGGTTATATTTTCGCCTCTCACACTACAAGGCTTTTTAGGTAGGCAGGCTCAGCGGTATGAACGTTCTCAGTGTCTAAAATATCAAAGGCTGTGCGAGGAAAAACAAACCTGGCAACCAAGCCAGGATTAAACAAGATAATTGTGTCTCATTTTACATAAAATGTTGTCTTTCTGAACCATGTAACTGGCCATTAATAACAGGCGTTTGATGTGGAATTCTTGTGGAATGCTTTGAGTCTACTAAGAATGCATGGCATTCAAGGCATTTTCACATAATTACATTTCTTTTCGTTGTCTTCAGAGCATTATAAAGAGGTTGACAGCAAACAAATTCTCCATTAATCTTGTTTAACTGACTTGCGGTATGTGATATGGACACTATGGGGGCAAAAGATTTGGGACACCTGCTCATTCATTGTTTTCCTGAAATCAACAGTATTAAACAGAGTTTATTTCTGAGCCTCACTGTCCAGTGAAGGCTTTCTAATAGATTGCTGTGAGTATTTGATTGTATTCATCTTGGGAGTATAGCACTGCACCTCAACCATAACTGCACAAGTCATTCTTCTTAAAAGTATTGAATGGATCACTATCATTCCAAAGAACACATTTCTATTGTTCCACAGCTCAATGCTGGGGGGCTTTATGCCCCTCTAGGCCCTACCTGGCATTAGGCATGGTGCCAATAGTTTCATGTTTGCTCCAGAGAGAGACTTAAAGTAGCTGGATGAATGCATTAGAAGGGGTTTTTGGACATACATTGTATGATCACCAGTTTGTGTGTCTTTGGGGGAAATACATGCTTGCTTGTACATATTCTGCGTTGGTAGAGAACATTAACAGGAGAGTCAGACAGTTTGTAGGAAAGGGTGACATCTAGTACTGTGGAGGTAGTTGGGAAATATTCCAAAGAAAAAAAAGGAAAGATAGAGCCATCTGTAGCCCCTCTACTGCAGATGTGCCCTTCCAATGTGGTCATGCTATTTTATGCTCTGCTCTGAACCCACTGTGTGACAGAAGGCAGAATTATGTGATTATGTTTAATGCAGTTCACACGTGTTTAATAAGTGAATGCAGGCCTACCCCACATGATCTTCCACCGATAATATTGAAGCCAAGTGCCCCAGAGGTTCTGTGTAGAGTGACTGTCATTCTCCTTGTTTCTTCTTCCTAGGAAAGATTCAAAGAAAGAGAAGACTGAATTTCCTAGTACTCCTTTCACAATAACTATTTATTTTAAACATTGAGTTGTCCTGAAAATAACTGTGATGAATGAAATTATCATTTTGATACTGTTTTTGAATGGATTTGGTGATAAAATCAGTGTGCTTTAATTTATTAATACTATTTTACTTGGAATATAAATTATGTTTTAATATCCTCAATATATTTTTAAACAGACACAGCTGCTTGTTCACATTAATGGACTCTCCACAAGTAAACACAAAGGGCAATATAAAGGTTAGAAAAATGGTTGAGCTCATGTCCATATATAGCATAATCTATAAAGTAATGCCAAACATGAATACATACCAAGACCTGCCTAATGTTTTGGAGATGATCAGTTTAGTTCTTGTCAAAATGTTTTGGATCCTTAACATTACCTTAAGGTTGTTTTTTCTCCTTCAACAACTTAGGACTGCAGCTAGCACATAATGCTATCAGTCCTGTTAGGATTATGTCATGCTAGCATGTGCATCCTCTGAGTCACAAAATGCCAGGCAACTCCATCTACTCAAACGGCCACTAATGCAACATCACTGGACAGCTAAACAGACTCGATAATGAGGCCTTAGATTAAAGCTTAGATGGCTAGTCCACTTGGGAGCCTCTCACACAAGAGTTCTTTAAATCTTTAACAGGTGGTACAAATACTACCAGAAGAAAAGCAGCCTACTGTCTCATTACAGTGATAATGAAAGCAAATATTTACAGACACAGCACACACATACACACTAAGGCAGTGAAGGGGCCGTTGGACTTACTGCGGTGAGTAGTAAGTACTATGCAGCTCATCTACTCAGTGTAAGCCTACATGAGGAACAGTTTTGAGGGATTTATATACTTCTTATTGTTCCCATTAATCATTTTAGGGATATTTGTGTGTTTGAATCTTTGCACAGCTACATTTCAGTCATTTCATTCTTATAAAACCTGTTTTGTGAGTTTTTTGTTTCATTTTGTTGCTTTGGTTCAGTACACAGAATCTCATATCTCTCACATTTTCAGCTTTATTATTTTATGTTCCAGTGACTGTACCAGTGATTGTAGAAAGCATCTCAAAAGAGAAGACATGCCACCACAGGTCTACCACCTCTGCTGATTGGCTGCAGTATCCTATCCACATGTATCAGTGTCAAAAGAAGAATTTTCATTTTCTTCCTCTGAACTGTGTTTCCATTTCCAGTGTCTAAGTCCAAGTTATTTTCTCTTTGCTAATATTGGTATTATTTTCCCATAGAAATAAGTTTTTAAAACGCATTCTGCTCTATCATAAGAAGGCAGGGTTAAACTTAGGAATAAAGTGATTTACAGTCTTGGCTTGAAGACACTATCTACAAGATCTTTCTGTTCATTGTGTTTTCATCACTTTCATAAGTGGTCACCCACAAAAGTTCAACTCAATACTTTCTAACATAAACTTGTTGGCAATGAAAATATTTCCTGTTCGTCTTCACCAGGTCTGCACACACTGTAGCTGGTATTTTGGCCCATTCCTCCATGCAGATCTCCTCTAGAGCAGTGATGTTTTGGGGCTGTCACAGGGCAACACAGACTTTCAGCTCCCTCCACAAATTTTCTATGGGGCTGAGGCCTGGACACTGGCTAGGCCACTCCAGGACCTTGATATGCTTTTTACAGAGCCACTCCTTTGTTTCCCCAGTGGTCCATCTTCAATGCTCTCACTGATGGAAAGAGGTTTTAGCTTAAAATCTCCCGATATATGGCCCTGTTCATTCATCCCTTAACACGGATCAGTCGTTTTGTCCCCTATGCAGAAACACAGCGCCAAAGCATGATGTTTCCACCCCCATGCTTCACAGTAGGTATGTTGTTCTTGGGATGCAACTCAGCATTCTTCTTCCTCCAAACACAATGAGTTGAGTTTTTGCTAAAAAGTTTTTTTGGTTTCATCTGACCACATGATATTCTCCCAATCCTCTTCTGGATCATCCATATGCTCTCTGGCAAACTTCACATAGGCCCAGACATGTACTGGCTTAAACAGGGGGACATGTCTGGCACTGCAGGATTTGAGTCCCTATCGGCGTAGTGTGTTACTGAAGGTAGTCTTCGTTACTTTGGTCCCAGATCTCTGCAGGTCACTCATCAGGTCCCTCCATGTAGTTCTGGGATTTTTGCTCCTTGGTCTTGGCCATGGTTGAGTTTGGAGTCTGAATGTTGGAGGCTGTGGACAGGTGTCTTATACAGATAACAAGGTCAAACAGGTGTCATTAATACAGCTATCAAGTGAAGGAAAGAATAGATTCTTAAAGAGTCTGTGAGAGCCAGAAATCTTGCTTGTTTGTGGGTGAATAATTACAAATTTTCCAGCAAAATTTACAAATGAATTCTTTAAAAATCCTACGATGTGATTTCCTGCATTTTTGTTTCTCATAGTTGAAATGTACCTATGATGAAAATGACAGACCTCTCATCTTTATAAGTAGGAGAACTTGCACAATCAGTGCAATACTTTTTTGCTCCACTGTAAATAACTGAATTACCTGTATTTAAGGAAATTGCCTGGTAGCTGGAATTAGGTAGAACTTTTTTTTAGCAACTGCTCACCCATGGTACCAACTGGGCCAAGCAGGGACTAAAATAAAACTAAACTTTCCAAAGCGCTGATTGGCCAGAGAGAATCAGCACTCTACACAATGCAGTGCGGACATCCAGCACTACTGTTATGTGTTACTGTGTATATGCTGTTCAGGTTTCATATTAATACTCACAATAACATTTTTAATATAATAAGATCTTTATAAAAGGATATATTCTGTTTTTTCTATCTGGCTGGACATGATGTAAAACACTAAGTTAGCCAGCTAAGCGGCAAACACTACAATAATAAAAACACATTTCCAGTTTAAACCTTTAAATAAAGCTTTATCTAAACATTGACACATTAAAGGGAATATATGTTACTTGTGTGTCTGCTATGATGATTTTTTTAAGAGCTGACTTGAAACTGCACAAAGCTACCAGGATAACTTTATGCTTACACAGCTAGCTACCAAAAAAAAATTTATTCACCCAAAATTCCTCAAATTATTCAAGAACACAACAACAAACACTGGAACATTTCCCATGTGATAAAGTTTCTTTCTTGGCTTTGTTATATATTTAAAAAAGCCTGGGAGGGACACAGACTACATCTAAAGAACCATCAAAGCAGCAAAGTCACAGAAAATGGGCAGTGCGGATCCTCTCAGATGGTGTGCAGCAGAGCTACCAATTTTTGAACATTTCACCATCCATTTCTATGGGGAAAACACCTACCATAAAGTATAAAGCACAAAACTACACTAATTCAACAATTTTAAGAGTTTATAAAAACATTTCAGTGTTTTGTCCACAAAGTTTTGTTCAAGTTGGAATAGTGCCAATATCTCAAATTGCAGCCAGAGTCAACCTAATTAAAAAGGGGTGGAAAACTACTTCTACTATAATAACACTAATAAAGATGAAACAGTCATCATCTTCAGACAAGGGGGCACGGCTCCATGTCAAAGAAGAATCACCTCTTGTGTGAGTACCTCCTCTAGTTGAGTCATGCTTGCTGCACTAATCAAGAACTCATGACACTTTCCTTACTCAACGTGACAAAACCTCTCCCTGCAGCTGTTTCCACATGCATGCCATTGCTGTGAATTTGTGATGCGTAACGTCCTCTGTTCAAGCTGCTTCATAGGTCTGATATCCTCACTGGGGCGAAGAGTCTGTTTTCCACCTTGTCAAATCCTGTTCATCACCACAGATCAGACCCAGCCACTGACAGGGTTGCAGAAGAGCAGGTCGGGTGAAGTCTGTGTTGCCATTTAGATGTCAATCAGATAGCCTTTAGGACTGTGGCAGAGATGAGACCTATGGAATCCACTGTAACAGAATATGCCTTGATGCATATTTTTCAAGCCAAGTGTCTAATGAAACTTGCCGACAGACCAAAGAGAGTGAGTTTATCACAATTGATAATGTCACTCCTCTGGTCTTATTTCAAATGCAAAAGCTGTCTTCATGAATCCTTCCCTAATTCCAACCACACTCGATCTTCACTGTGGTTACTCCTACATTCCATTAAATAAAGCAGAATATCAAAAACGTATATCAAAAATGGCAATTTTACAGGAAAAAGAAAAACATTCTTAAATATAAATGTAAGTCCATGTAAAATATTTTTTCCAAGCCATTTTATATTATGTCAGTCGGTCCATCATATTCTGACAACTCAATTCATATTGTGTCAAAAATCAGAAATGGATAAAATTGAGATTGGGCCTTTTTAAATGGCAAAGATGCATCATTCCAGATCCGTTACAGAAATTGCAACTTGGTGGACTCTACACATTAATTAAATGTTTGAAAAAATTCTGTGCTGTATTACTACAAAGATATTAATAGAAACATTAAGTACATCAAATTTAACTCACAAGCCAATTCACAGAAAAAGATGATTGCAAAATGAAGGCAATTGAAATAATAAAATAATGTGCAAATTGCTAGCTAGATGACTCCAGGAACAAGTCTGCAATATATTTTAGAACATTACAAAAATGCAGATTTCACCACATTTCACAAGGTCATCCTCATTTCTTGGTTGATGTTTGTCATTATTCAGTAATCCATTACAGCAAACATGGTTTGAACTTTTTGGACGCTCAGCTGAATGTCTTATTTCCACATAGAGGCACATTTTAAATCTGTCCTAATTAAAATACACTGGTGGATTGCGTATTTGATGCTTTGTCAACCTTCAGTGTGTGTATCCCTCATTACATTCTTTACAGGAATTTAACTCAAACTACCTTGTTACCATGTTCAGTTGCGAAAGTGGCCAATATAATTTAAAAGTATAAACATGAGTTCCCTGAAGAGCAGACCACTAAAAGCAAAACTGACAGTCCACAAGCACTTTACTCATCATTTTTCTGGGCAGCCCAATGCTGGTTAAAGCATTAACATTTGTTCTTGACTTTGAAAGCAGTGGTATTCCTACGTTAATGAGAACAAGTTAATCTAATAAATGGTATCAGTGTTTGGAGTGACCATCCTTGCAATATCTAATATAATTCTAAAAACAGAGTGAGTGGTCTGGCAGGTTTTTGTGGCCATTTTTTATGGCCATGTCCCATCTTTATATACTGTTCTCACATTCACCACCTCTGAAAGTTCTGGCACCTTTTTCTGAGCAACTCTCACTGATAGAACAGTAGTACAAGAGCCTCACATGGAGATCAGACAAATAAAACACATAACTACAAGTGAAGAGACCTGTCCAGCCAAAGGAGAGCACAGCAAATTCTGTCTTTAAGGATAAACACTGGCTTGGCTTCTGAAAGATTTCAGGTCACAGCTCTGTGACCTGAAAGGATTCTAAAGTCATCTTCTTAAATGATGAACAGACAGGACCTTCCAGACTGCTGCAGATTATGTTAGCTGTAACCAGTGTATTGTTCTGGAGTTACTTTGTAGTACAGAACAGTCATATTACCTGTAAAACTGTAGCAAAAACACAATGTGGTAGCTGTTTGTGTTCTGAAAGTGTATAACTTTACACAGAAATAATGTCAGAGAATCTCAGAAAAAATCAGAGGAAGTCTACAAAAGGTTCACTTCATTTGATGTCAGTGAGAGACAAAGAGCCTGACTTAGTACCATGTTAACTCTGCGGTAGTGATGTTGGAGGAGGCTGGTAACCAGTATGTTAACACTGCGGTAGTTATTGGGGGAGGACTGTAACCCAGGCTCTAACACTGCGATAGTGATGTTGGAGGAGGCTGGTAACCAGCATGTTTTATGCCGCACTAACGATTTTGGATGAGGTCTGTAGGTGGCGCTCTAACGCTGAAGTAGTGAAACTGGAGGATTAATTTCTTACTTTTGTTTTCATTATGATAATACAAACAATAAATGAATAATAATCAACATTTTTGACTAAATCACTTTAAATTATACATTTTAATAACGCAGTTTAACTTTTTCCAAAATAAAAGTCCTCTTTAATACGTCTGAGAATAGTAAAAACAGATCTTGTGAGAGTGACAGTTAGGAGGTTGGTCTCAGGGGTGCTGAACTTCTCTGGTCTCCAGCGTAAACAAACGTCTGGAGCAGCTCCACGCTGCGAGACCTTCTTCCAAACACAGCTGAAAGTGTGCTTTACCGTGTCCCGGCTCTGTGGCGGCTCTGTCCTCCTCCTGTCCTCGGACCGGCGCCGGGTCCTCCGCGCGGAGAAGCCGCAATCCGCCGCGTGCTCCGCGAGCCGCCGCAGCTCCAGCACTGCGCCGCAGCCGCGCGCGCGGTTCCGGCACCTGACGGTCAGCTTGAGGACGAGGCTCTGCAGCGCGAGCACACGGTTCAGCTCGCGGGCGGACACGCGGCCGCACTCCGCGGGGCAGCTGCCCCTCTCCGCCACCCACGGGGTCACACAGCCCGCGCAGAACACGTGACCGCACGGAGTGGTCAGAGGCTCCTCCAGAACTTTACCACACAGCTGACAGAGAAGCTCGGGCTCCACGGGGCTCGTGAAGTGGTCCAGTTCGAAGCCCATGTCCCTCATTACCCTCTGCTCCAGCTCATCTGCTCTGACTCACTCATCTCACAACTGTCAGCTTCTCAGAGCTGCCTCCAGCAGAGGCAGTGGGGGCTGGATGGGGCAGGTGGGCGGGGTCAGTGAGGGTGGGAGCTGGGTTTTTGTGGAGCCTTCTGTCCAGGGCCACAAGTTACTCTCAGATGAAGCTGATGAGATTCAAGTTTGTGTGGGATGTTAAATAATAAGACATGGAGGCATTTGAGCAAAATAACATGTTTATTGTAGATCAGGCTTTCTCATCCTGTGGACCGAGAAGGGGCCCGCAGCCTCCTCCTCCACAGTGGGCCAGAAATGGCACTTTAAATCATAATCATGAAGTCTGAAACTGATTTAATATCAGTAAAAATCAAGAGTGTTGACGTGGTCCGACATATAGAGACATTTAGAATGAAAGAATTCCACAGCTTGTTATGAGAAATGTCTGATGTTAGTAACACATTACCCTTTTCAGACATGTTTTCATCAAGACATGCAATTTTATTTTCTGTTCAGGTTCAATTCTCATGTTTTCATCGTCAGATAAGTAAAAGGCATGGCTCTGGTCTAATCCGTGAATCACAGGTTCGAATCTCGGGTCATGCTGCCTGCCATCAGCAATTGTCCATGCTCTCTCTGAATGGGTACACCCAGTGCAATGCTGGTCAGCACAGGCATCTGTTAGACATATTGGAGCTGGGGATCTGTCGCTTTCCTCCGAGCATGTTGGCTGCCCATGATGCAATGGCGGCAGTTGTGGTGGATGGTTTGACATGTATAAGAGGAAGCATGTGCTTGTCCTAGTGCTCGGAGCATCATGTGTGATGATAGTGGGAAGAGTCCTAACGGGGTTGGGTAATTGGCACTTCTAAACTGGGAAGTGCCAGTGTCCGTCAGCATCCGTCACTGCGTACTCCAGCATCAGTAACGAACGACCCTTCTCAGTGACTGAAAGTGTCAGATCCACTTTGAATTTGGATTATTATTATGATAATCATGACATAAAATCACTGGGTTTGTTTTCAACCCAAAGGGGTTGTGGTTGTTAGGATGACAGGAAAGTGGCATATGGTTGCACTCATCTTTACCTCAGGTCATTTATGTTCATGCTTGGCCAGAGGCATTTTCAAGAGATGTGTGCAAGGGTGCATACAGACTGTTTATAGTGTGGACACACACCCCACTCCTTATTGAACATAAAACTAAAACTAGTCCCGCAGTGGGGAAAATCACAATGTTGCAGCAGCAAGGGATAGCAAGGCCCTCAGTACAAGAAATAGATATGGTATAGTAGATACAGTATAGTATCTACAACATTATAAATAATAAACAAATAAAAAAATACTGTGGATCCAGAAAGTATTCAAAGTGCTTTTTTTTTGCACAGTTTATGTTACAGCCTTATTCCAAAATGGATTAAATAAATTTTTCCCTCACAATTATATACACAATACCCCACAATGACATTTATTTGAAATCTTTATTAAAAAACTAATTTGTTCCAAATAAAACACAAAAAACACATGTAGATAATCATTCACAGCAATTGCCATGACACTCAAAATTGAGCTCAGGTGTGTCTTGTTTCCAACGATAATCCTTCAGATGTTTCTACAGCTTGATTGGACACCTGTGGTAAATTCAGTTGAATGGACATGATTCGGAAAGGCACACACCTGTTTATATAAGGTTCTGTTACCAAAATAGTGGAATGAACTTCCCCTGGGGGTTACAACAGCTGAGTCCCTCACTGTGTTCAAACACAGACTGGAGACCCATCTGTTTCAAGAGTATTTAACTCCATAAAGATTTATTCTGAATCTTGTTAGTCCCCAATCTGACATGTTTTTCGACAGCATCTAAGCTTGAGGAATCTCTGGATTCTCGCCTTGTCTACTGGCTAAGGATATATCCTGAGTGAACAGCAAAACACTTTTGTAAGTTGCTCTTTTGTAATTTCTGCTGCATTGAAGGTCCCAATGAACATAGTGGCCTCCACCAGGACTCTTCATAGACCTGGTCACTTGGCCAAACTGAGTGATCGAGGTAAGCCTTAGTCAGGGAGGTGACCAAAAACCCAATGGTCCATCTGACAGAGCTCCAACATTGCTGTTATTGTTATTCTGCAGCAGGCACGGGGCGACTAGTCAGGGTCAAGGGAAAGATGACTTACACTGAGACATCCTTTATGATAACCTGCTCGGCTCTGGACATTATATTGAGACTGAAGTTTATCTTCCAACAGGACAACAACCTTAAGCACACAGCCAAGATAACAAAGGAGTGGCTTCAGGACAACTCTGTGAATGTCCTTCAGTGGCCCAGCCAGAGCCCATATTTGAACATCCCTGGAGTTATCTAAAATGGCTGTGCACCAATGCTCCCCATCCAATCTGATTGAGCTTGAGAGGTTCTGCAAAGAAGAATGGGGGAAACCTCCCAAAAAAAGATGTGCCAAGCTTGTAGCATCGTACTCAAAAGACTTGAGGCTGTAATTGCTGCCAAAGATGTTTCAACAAAGTCTTCAGCAAAGGCTGTGAATACTTATCTACATGTTTTTCTTTTGTGTTTTATTTTTATATGTTTGCAAAATTTCAAACAAACATTTCTCACTTTGTCACTTGTGTGCAGAATTTTGAGGGGAGAAACAAATTGAATCCATTTTGGAATAAGGCTGTAAATGTAACAAAATGTGCCAAAAGTGAAGAGCTGTGGATACTTCCCGGATGCACTGTACATACAGATCAATTACAGATAATTGCATGTGAGGAAATGGAAAAATGATTGCACATTATGTTGTATTGAAAAAACTCTAATAGTGTGTGGAGTTTAGGTGTGTATGTCCATGGTCTTCTGAGAGAAGTATGGGTTGTCCAGTTAACAGCAGCAGGGAGGAAGGACCTGTAATACCTGTCACTGAAGGAGCTCCCCATTGCTGGCTTTTAATGTATTATTTTATTCCTTTATCTTGTGCATTTTCTATTTACTTTTTTTAATGTCCTTTCTTGCTATTACTTTTATTTATTGTATCTTTGCCTTTTAATTTCTATTTTGCATTATAAAACACTTTGAGCTGCACTTCAGTGTATAAAGCACATTATAAATCATATTATTATTATTATTATTATTATTATTATTATTATTATTATTATTATTATTATTATTATTATTATTATTATTACATCAAGGCTATGGTAGTTGCTATGGTGTCCCAGGTGGGGTGATTATAGCAGGTGGTTATACCAAATGCACTGACCAGGTTTGTGACTTTAACCAAGCTGACATGTCAAAGAGGCTTTTGTTTAAATAAGATCTGTAAAAATAGGATTCCAGTTAGTCATTTTTCTCTTTGGGCTTAATTAATACAATCTGGTCCAATTTCAATTGAATAGGTAGATACACCATATTTTCTGCCTTTGTGAACACAATGTTTGAGTTGTGTGAAATTTGGGTTAAATGAGGGTTTAGGGGGTGGATGTCAGGTCAGACTGTGGTAAGATATGTGATGACACCCACAGGCTGAGCAGCAGTAGGCTGACATAGCCAATGATAGGCCTGTGAGTATTACGCAATCCATCATACGCTTCAGAAGGCCTGTTGAATGCACAGATTTACGCACATGGCTTGAACTGAGTTCATAATTAGGCTCAATGATACTTTATAAACATAGCAATCCTAAATACTCTAAACCTTAGTTAAGTAATAGTTTTAAAGACTCAAAAACTGTAATCAGCAACTGTAATGTGTTACGGTTACAGTGAAAAAAGCAAAAAAAAAAGCCTAAACCTGATCACTGCTGTTAACATGTTTGTTTCTCATCAAGTCAGTGAGCATGTCAGTGTTATATCATTATAGTCATATCAGTTGCATACTAATTAGTTGGTAAATACTAAGTCGTTTTTGAGTATGTAGTACGTAACATCAAATATCTGCTATGCATGCTCACAACCAATCCATTTCTGAGTGGGATAAAATGGACCCTATTATTCTGCAATACAATGTGTAATGGAAAGGAAGGAGCAACTTACATCATACTTGCATCAATAACAATAAAAGGAGTACAAAATAGTAAAAAATGTAGTACATTAGTATGTTAATATTTTGATGCACTAACCTGCCAACACCCACTATTCAGATTATTATATAGTCTTTACCATTACGTATTAGTGTGTAGTATGCAATTGAGACAGACCCCAAGATGCAGCTGTTGTTTATGTGTTGAGTGTAGTTGAGTATAGTAGCTCTCTCAGGTGGAGAATCTTAATCTTGCATTCCCATGACATTCTGCTGAATGATTACATGACTGCTGAGTTGTCTGATTCAATCTTTCTTTTGCTAAACGAGTGAGCAGCAGTGTTTCTGTGGAATATTTTACTACTAGTAGTATTAATCACAATAACTTGTAAGCAAAATCTAATACATTCTCACTGACAAAATCTAAAAATCTAAAATACATATAAACTAACAAACACCAACAAAACAAGACAAGCATAAACCAGTGTAGACCATCGAAGCTGGTCTAAGCTGTTTGTTTCAGACAGATGTTGAACATTTCAATGAACCTTTCATTATGAACAGACCCTTAAATTATTCAGGATAGTTATTTTTTGAGAGGGTTTCCTGTTTAGTGTTTAGACAAACAGGACAGTTTCATGTGTGTTTATGTGTAACATTTAATTTATTTGAAAAGGCGTAATCCGAAAGTAATGGTAAGTAACCAGATTATGTTACTTCAATACAGTAATTCAATGAATTACATTAGTCATGGAATACATTTTTAATGTAACCCTTGCAGCCCTGTCTAGAAGTTCCATGTTGGGTGAAATGCATGTGTTTCTCTAAATAAAACACCACCAGATTAAGGTGGTGTTAAGGAAAGTGGGTAATATGGTAAAATATAATATCACAATATTTATGTTTTGCTCAACTTTTTGGTTGAGGATATGTTCATATTTCTTATTTATGATGGTGTTCAGAATTGAATCTGATTGTGCCATCTCTACCAATCAGCAGAGGTACTGTGCATCAGAAAGGTATTCACAGCGCTTCACTTTTTGCCCGTTACAGCCTTATCCCAAAATTGATTAAATCAATACATTCAACACCCAATACCCCCAAGATGAGAACATGAGAAACATTTGCTAGAAATCTTTGCAAATTTATTAAAAATGAAACACAAAAATATAGCATACATAACTATTTACAGCCTTTGCTATGACACTCAAAATTGAGCTCAGGTGCATCTTGTTTCTGCTGATTATCCTTCAGCTGTATCTACAGCTTGATTGGAGAACACATAGTAAATTCAATCAATTGGACATGATTTGGAAAGGCCCACACCTGTTCATATAAGGTCCCATAGCAGACAGTGCATGAAATGGTAGAAGACCCTCAAGCTTAGCCTGATTGGCCAGATGGTGGCACTATACTGAAGTGTCAAACTTCATGGTCCATATTTCCCACCCTGGATGACATAGAGACAAAATTCTTTCTCCCCCGATTAATTGTCTCATGCCCTACAAAAAAGGAACCACAGCTCTGTCCACTTAGATTTTGAGCTAATTTGAATAATTTGCAAAATCACACATTTTTGAGTGCAAACTATTGTCACGTTCTATCTGGTCATGTTTATTTTATGTTCCTTTTTTTGTCCTTGCTTATCTTTGTTCATC
The DNA here is from genome assembly GCA_034509495.1 of Acestrorhynchus altus. NCBI lineage: Eukaryota > Metazoa > Chordata > Actinopteri > Characiformes > Acestrorhynchidae > Acestrorhynchus > Acestrorhynchus altus. The sequence goes on from CM067518.1 coordinate 11,704,806, forward strand.
TTGTTTTAGTTACCATGTGCTTTTCCAGTCTATTAGTTTAATCAATCTTGGTCGGTTTGGTTTTTCTGGTCAAGTTCAAGTTTCAAGTTCTGTTTCTGAATTCAGTTGATTGGACGTGATTTGGAAAAACACACCTGTTAATATAAGGTCTCATAGTAGACAGTGTGTCAGAGCACAAACCAACCACGAAGTCTGATGAAATGTCTGTAGATATCTGGAGCAAGACACAGATCTGGGAAAGTGTACAGAAAAATATCTGATGCCAATGAGCATAGTGGCTTCCATCATCTATAAATGGAAGAACTTTGGAACCACCAGGACTGTTCATAGAGTTGGCCACCCATCCAAACTGCGTAATCGTGGTAGGAGGACCTTAGTCAGGGAGGTGACCAAGAACCCAATGGTCATGCTGACAGAACTCCAACATTACTCTGTGGAGAGAGGAGAACTTTCCAGAACAACCATTTCTGCAGCACAATGAGGTATATATGGTAAAGTGGCCAGATGGAAGCCACTCCTCAGTTAAAGGCACATGACAGCCTGTCTAGAGTTTGCCAAAAGGTACTGTAAAGACTCTCAGACCATGAGAAACAAAAAGATTGAACTTTCTAGACTAAATGCCAAGCATCATGTCTGGAGGAAACCAGTCACTGCTCATCATGTAACCAATACATTCCTGAAGTGAAGCATGGTGGTGGCAGTATCATGATGTGGGGACATTATTCTGCAGCAGGAACTGGGAGACTAGTCACTAAAATATATTTAATGTTTTGTTTCCTTTGTAAATAAAACCTTTTACCCTGCATGTTTATCTGCCTCTCTCACCATTCTTGACAACTAGTCACTAGGTTTTTGCCAAATCTGCACCAAGTTTGGTGTCAAACCAGTCGTAAGAATCTGAAATTTAACAATTCTTTTTAAAATGTAATTGTAACACTACCACCCAGACCCCACAGAAGTATGTGTGGAACACATATTGCAAAACCCATATCTATATAGCTCTAACTCAGAAATATTTTGTCCAATTGCTCTGAAACTTCACAGGCATGTATCCTAGGGGAGAAGGAGACAGCCATTGAAGTTTGGTGGTACTGCATTGCTATAAAGCACTATTACAAGCAACAAATGTGACATGAAATTTACATGGCGCTACTATATGATGTCCTGGACCAGCATTTATGAATCTGATGTTATATTACAAAACATAGCCACTATCAGCCAATGGGTTTTCAGCAGGTACTCGTAGATATGTAAAAGCTACATGTACACAAACTATATATAATGTGGCTTCTGTTCCAGGAATGGGTCCCATACTGACATATTGGTCTAGTAAGTGCTTGGGCCCTATGATTTTGTTTTTATTATTGCCTCAAAATTAAATAAATAAAACAAATACATACATGTTTCTTGGTAAAGACACCAAATGGTTAAAGACAACATTTATTGTGATATTTTGACACACAGACAAAATACTTTAGTAGAAGCAGATTGTTAAAAACTGCTATTCAAACACTCTTATACTTGGTTCTATTCTGTTCACATCCAAAACCTTTCAGAGAATGTGCAGAAATACAACAAAATGAATGAGAGTACAGACAAAATGCTCCATCTATATCAATTTCTATATCTAACACTAAGTATGCATTAAATAAAAACCTATAACATCACTGTTTCCTCTGTTTATAAAGCAGTTAAGAACAGGTAGTTAACAGGAATGGTGCAGTTCAAGCTGAAGTTTGGAAAACTGTAAGAGAGAACTGCTCATAGGATTGTTGGAGATTAAAATATAATCCTGACTATAAAAAGGCTTTTGGAAGATTTAGCAGACTCTGAATTGGTGATATACTGTTGTACTGCTCTAATATGTCTTTTTGAAAGAATCATCTCACTTTCACATTTTACAGTTCAGCATCAGATGGATTTGTTATCAAGTCATGTGGAGTGATAAATGTAAAATTAAACTTTTTGGTTGCAATGAGCAAAAAAACCTTGCCAGACTAAAATAGTGTCATTTTTAACTTTAAGCCTTTAAAAAAATCTTTTACTTGCTTAGCTATTCCCAATAACACATTTTTGACCAGGAGTGCCCAAACTTTTACATGCCTCTATATGGTCTGAAAGAAAAAAAAAAGAAAAGTACTTTGGCATGCAAACTGGTTTAAACAGCTTCCAGCCTTGTTGACTCTTGGTACATTTTTGTAACCATGGGAAAAATAGCTGCAGTTGGATAAAAGGATCAGGTCTGGCAGATCAGCGTGAAAAGCATAACTGACCTAAGCTGGCTCTGGCCAACACATGCACTCATTCCAAATACTGTGTTGGCAAACATCCAATGGCTCCAAATGTTGCCTTGGCTGTACAGCTAGAGAAGCAAAAAAGTAATTCTGGAGATAATCCCACACACTATCTAGTGGAACCATAGTAAGTGTGATAGATGAAAAAAAGACCATACACAAATCAGTCATAACACCTTGTTTCCACATTCATTATTCATCTTATCATTTTAACAGCTCCACATACCATACAGGGGCATTCATAATCATAGTTATATAATTATTACTGTAGTCCAACTGTCTCTCTGCATTCATTGCACCCTATATTTGTATGGTCAGGACCCCACAGGACTACAACAGAACAGGTATTATGTGGGTGGCGGGTCATTCTCAGCATGGTGTTGTGTTAGTGTGTGCTGTGCTGGTACAAGTGAATCTGACACAGCATTGTTCACCTACCAAAAATATCCTGCCAACAATGTCCTGCAACTACTGATAAAGAGGATGATCAACAGTTCGGTCCCTGACTTTCCATCTACAAGGTGCATCATCTAGGTAGGAGTGTCTGATACACAGTTTTTAAACACTCCAGCAGCATTGCTGTGCCTGATCCACACATACCAGTGCAACATGCACTAACACACCACCACCATGTGGTTGTCACTGGAGTGCTAAGAATGACCTTTTTACCTGCATTTAATTATGAACAAAAAGATGTTTCATGACATGACATTTTTAGTTGCAGAAGTATTTCATAAATTCCACATACTGCTTTAACACATCAGCACTGTAGTACCTCCATGTGCTCAAGCAAAGCCAAGAGCTCTTAACCTTCACTAGTATGGGTGAAATACCCATATTCAGAAGCACACAGATGAATAGAACCTGAGTCATCCTTGGGGAGGAATGCAGAGGCACTATACGGTGGCCAGGATTTACAGTGTGCACGTACCTGCTCCTCTGCTCAGACCTTGGAATCTTTATCTTTTTCCTTTTTATCCTCAGCACAAAAACATGTATTCTGGAGCACAGGGTCAGATGGTAGATTTGCCGTTATCAGTCAGCCGGGATGAAGAGCTGCTTGAGACTGCACTGCCTGAGACTGGAAAGCAGGGTGACAGAGTCTTCCGTAACAGCTGGGCTTTTTTCCAGGGGGCTGGAAAAGGTGATAATTAAACAGCAGTCAATGAGGTGTAGGCTTGGCTCCGTTAAAAACTCCCACAGAGTCAAGGTGCAATCCATTGAAGCAAGCTGGGCTATTTGAGATCCAAGGTGATGACAACTGCCTTTGTTCTCAGGCTGGGATGTCTGCAGAGTAAGCAGCATTAACACACTCTCACCAGCTAATTAACAAAGCCTTCGTGGCTTGAGGAGAATTCAGAAATCACTGTGACCCCTGGTCACCTCATGTGACTAGTATCTGGATTGTATCCTGAGAAGATTTTAACCACAGGCTTTTGGTAGTCAAATGCATCTCCAATTAGTAAAACTGCTGTTTAATTGCTTTGTGGGATGGAATATACAAAACTATGTGGTACATGGCTGTTATTACTGCTGTTTTGGTTGTACTAGAAGGAGTTGTGGTTGTGGTGACAGGAGTTTGGATTGTGGTTGCAATTTGGTTGTACTGGGAGAGGGGGGTTGTTGTACTAGGGGAAGGTTTAGTTGTACTGGAAGGAGTCTGGGTTGTATTTGATGGAGTTTGGATGGTAGGAGTGCAATTAAATGGCAATGATTAGTTGTATTTCTTAATCAAGATAATGCATCATATGCCACTTTCCCACTCTTATTCTGGTAGCAGACTGCTGTCTTACAATACTGGTGGAAATTGCAGGCAGAAACAGAAGCAGGTACGTTTGGCAAAAGCAGTGGGAATAGCATATTCGATATGCTCTTCAGGGAAACAGGAGTCTATATTTTTAACTGTGTTTTTACAAAGTCTAAAACATACCTTGTTTTTAACAGAAATTGGAACAAGCACAAGCTAAAAAGGCCAACATCCAGACGCATGCAGAGATATTGGGTTCATCACAACAAACTGCAAGGCTCCCATTTCAGCTTTGAATTGTAAGTCCAATGCAGCCCCACACCGCCTAAACACATTAAATAGAGAGGGCAGCTTCGCATGGCCTGTCAGGACTCATTGAGGGCATCTACTGATAAGAAACTGCTGCACAGTGCTTATGTACGGGGCCACAGTGTGCACTGTTCGAGAATCAGCTCCTAGGTATCCAGCCAATCCTAATTACACAGAGACAGAAGGGCAAAACTGATTGTACGCCAGCACTCTACCACTGAGGCACTTCACAAAGGTCACATTTGTAAAAGGCAGAAAATAAAGGTGGATGTATTATATAAGGTGTTGTAGGCACTACAATTATGGGAAAATGTAGGACAGAAAAACCTTTTTTACTACAGTTTTTCATTTTCAGCATCTAAATAAAAACAACAAAGAAATACTTGAATTCCAAAAATGCATCATGTTACATATAGTGTAAGAAAACTGAGTAGCCCAAAAATATATATATATATTTTTTTATTTAATTTCTCTAACAATGGTAGATATTGTTGACATATTCATTACATAGTACTGGCTGGTTAATTTCTTTATAGGTAGAAGAGCTAAAATAATTGAATATAAAATAAAACAATGTACAATGAGCTCTATAGCAAGGTTTCTCAGCCTGTGGGTCAGGGACCATCAGTGGACCTCAGTCTGTAGTGGGCCATGAAGCACTGTCTCTTGAGGTTTGCAGGCTTATTCTTAGGTGGAGAAAGTGAAAAAAAAAAGTGTTCAGAGATCACTCATATTCAAATGATAAACAAACATGAATAGGAATGCAAAAATAATGACATCAGAGAAATAACATAAAGCAAAGTTAAAAAAGTTACATTACATTTACAGGTTTGCTTTCTTGTGAGCCATATAGCTTTCTAGTTACAGTGGGAAAAAAAGCATTTGAAATACTGCAGATTCTGTAAGTTTTCCCACCTACAAAGAATGGAGACGTCTGTCATTTTTAGTGTATGTATACTTCAACTGAGAAAGACTAAAAAAATAATCACATTGTATGATTTTAAATAATTAATTAGCATTTTATTACATACAATAGAAAAACAGGATTTAATATTTGGTACAGAAACCTTTGTTTGCAATTACAGATGTCAGACGTTTCCTGTAGTTCTTGACCAAGTTTGCACACACTGCAGCAGGGATTGTGGTCCACTCCTCCATACAGTTCTCCAGATCTTTCATGTTTCAGGGCTGTCGCTGGGAAACACCGCCTTTCATCACCTTCCAAAGATTTTCTATAGGGTTCAGGTCTGGAGACTGGCTAGGCCACTCCAGGACCGTGAAATACTTCTTACAGATCCACTTCTTAGTTGGCCTGGCTGGAGTCAATGTCATGCTGGATAGCCCTGACCAAGGAAGGGGGTTGTTGGCCAAAATCTTGCAATACCCTTCCATCCTCCCTGCAATATGGTGCAGTCGTCATGTCCACTATGCAGAAAAGCTCCCCCAAAGTATGATGTTTCCAACCCATGCTTCATAGCTGATGTTCTTGCAGTTGTATCTTTCTTCTCTTATTATTATTTTATTATTTAAAAATAACACAGTGGGATTTTCTAGATTATTTTTTCTTTTCTGAAATGTACCTACAATTAAAATTACAGACCTCTCCATTCTTTGTAGGTGGGAAAACTTGCAAAATCGGCAGTGTATCAAATACTTTTCCCCCCATTGCTCTAGTACCCCTGCTCTAGTATGTTCTAGATGAATCTGTGAATAAAAACTTCCACTCTACCACAGTTATTTCAGACCCCTCAGTGTGATCGGCTGAGTGCCAATGCTGCACAATAACAGCACTCTGACCAAAGCTCTTCACCACATACACACATAACACCAAATCTTAGAAGACAAAACAAACACTAGTGTTATATCTGTAAAAAAAAAAAAAGTAAAAAACTGCCAAAGTGAGCTTTAATGAGCTCAATAATCTGTATTAAACTATATTTCATTGGTTATTGTAGTAAATCACACATGAAGCCTAAAATGAATGGAGATTTTCACACTATTATTCACATGGCATCCCAAACTAGATTGCACATAAATACACTAAACACGGATACTTTGGTGTTGAAACAGAGCAGTACTCATCAGAAATGTTGCTAGGGTATATTATGTGGTTTGAGACAGAGATTAATTCATTTTATCTGAGGGAAAATGATCTGCAGCACTATTTAAGGTGGAATGGATATTTGGTACACAGACAGGTGAATACATAACAAAGCTGTACATAAAGGTAGGTTGTTAATATTGAACAGCTTTGGCAGTGTATATGGCCTAGGGGGTGATTTAACCTGCAGATTGGAATAACATGGGATATGTAACAGACTAAATATCTCACACTAAATTTAGTCCAATTTAGCTGCAGGACCAGTCAAAAGTTGACTGATTGTATTAGGTACTAATTTAAATACTGATATTATTATTGATATTGAGTGTTGGCTAATTATAATACACATACTATATACTACATTTATACAGACTATATACATGTAGACTATTTTGATACCTGTTTATTCTTCTGAAATCAAGGGGATTATAAAGAGCATTTGTTGGAGTAAAGGGAATTTTACAGTATTGTTGTGAGGATTTGAACTGAAGTATGGAGCTGCATACAGGCCTCTAGGTTTGGAAACTTATATATTGTATGAAAATACTTTATCCCTGCTACCATAAGAATTTTACCTATTGGTCAAGTTTTTAAATACAGTAACTATTTGGTTTATACCATACTGGACAGATGTGTTATTTACTTGAAGTTGTACTTGTTTGACTCCATGTACAGGTGGATGGACATTATTCTGGTGCAAGTTGGAATGCTCAACAATGCTAGCCCAGTGCCACAGACCTCTATGGTGGCATCAACCATCTTTCATGGCATTGTCTGCTGGGGAGGCGGCATTACAGCAGCAGACAGGAAGAAACTGGTCAAGCTTATCAGGAAGGCAAGTTCTGTTCTGGGGTGTGGGCTGGACCCAGTGGGAGAGGTGGCGAAGTGGAGGATGTTGGCCAAGCTTGCATCCATAATGGACAAACACCTCTCACCCGCTAAAGGAAGCAGTTGCAGCACTGGTCAGCTCCTTTAGTGACAGGCTCCTCCACCTGCGATGTGGAAATGACAGATACCGCAGCTCCTTTCTCCCCACTGCTGTTAGGCTTTACAATTAAAACCTAGCAGAGACTCAGACACTCTCTGTCATAAACACACTATAGACCCACACCCACTCTACCATAGTGCACTCTATCACAAATACACCACATGGGCCTATATCTTATCCTACCTCTAATTAATGTGCAATATCTGCTGCTGACAGAATGGTACAAGTGCAAGTTCTGTGCAATATATGTAATTATTACTGTAATACCTACGATTTCTGTGCATATCTCAGAAATGTGCAATATCCATACAATTACATGTTTAAATTGTATACTATATATATACTTGTTTATTTATTTATTTCTAAAGTATATCTTATATTTTGTATTATGCCCATCTTTGTCTACTTCCTGCACTTTATCGGTTTACTGTGTATTCTGCTACAACAATGCACATGGTTAAGTTACTAATCATCAATATTCAGTATTCAGTCTTGAATATCATTCAATATTATCAGTATCAATATTCAAAATTGAAATTTGTCAGTGCATATGAAGCACCATTTGGGTGGAGTTGCTTCTCTGACAGAGTTTATGTGCTCTGGGGCACGTCTGAGATGTACTACTGAGACAAGAGATGTGTTAAAATGCCAGCCTGCATAAAAAGCAGTATGTTCCACATGATGGCATCATATCTGATTTTGACGTAGAAAATATGTATACTGAATGTGACATTCGTTTGAAAATATGACAACAAACAGAACCAATAAAAGTGGAAGGATATAATGTATACATATTAAAAATGGTTCCCACATGCACTATATGAACAAAAGTATTGGGACACTGAATCGTTCATTGTGTATTATTATTTTTAAATCAAGGGTACTAAAAAGAGGAAGGTTTCCCTGAGTCATTATCATCATTGGATTATCAATACTACTCTATAGGAGCTAGACAATTTGTGTGTGCACATCTGTGTCAGCAATGGTATAAGGTAGGTTAAAATAGCTGAATGCGTTTATTAAAAGGGATGTCCACAAACATTTGGACACATAGTGTGTGACCCCTGAAGAGGAAATGGGAATTTGCTACAACAGATGTCATAAGCTGGCTTAACTGGGATGTAGCTGGATGAGTCCTTTTGTATTATGCTATAATTAATACACTAAACAAGACAGACAGGAAAGCCAGAGCAGAGAGAGAGAGGTTGAGCCACAGGCTAGTATTTTGCAACCTTTGCTATCTGAAAAGGAAACAGCTGCTAAGAATCAGCGATTGAGGCAGGAAGACTCACACGCAGCTCATAAAACCTTTACTTACAGCTACTGCAAGTCAAACCTATCAATGTCTTCAAAAGACCATAATTCACTCTGAACACCCTTACACGGAAGGTGTACTTACAGTTCATTTATTAAATTCACTTCAGTACATTTCAAATATGTTTCCCAAGTGTTTTCTTGCAGTAAGTATATTAATCCCATATCACAATCAGTCACTGAATAGATATTAAATCAATGTCAAAGTGTTAATGTTACCCTCATGGAAACAGTGTTCCAATCTGATGTTCATTCATCACTTTCATTCATCACCCTGAAATAATACTGAAACATCAGTGAAATCTGAACAAAATTGTATTTTTTTAACACACAAATAAAAAACAAAACAAAAAACAACCAAAACAATACTACAAATTTCAACCTTTCAAAATTTTATTACTGAATTAAAACATGTTAAATCAGCTTGGATACAGCAACAATGGTTTTGAAAGACTTTTTAATAGAAAAAAGACTTTTTAATAGATTTAATGGATATTTTTTTAAATAGAATCTTCAAAAATATTAATAAATATTACCACAATGAATCAGAAATACATTTGCTTAACCCTTAGAACCTGAAATCCACATTTTGTGGGCAGTTACGTGGTATTCAACGTTTAATATATGAGGATCAGAGTAACCTACAGATATTATACACATTCATAACAAATTACAAATGACTTACCCTTTGGTGGTCTCCTTATTGTGTGATGAATTATCAACAAATAATCCAGCTCAGAAAACAGCTAAAATGAACTTGTTTCTAACTGAATTAAATCCCAGTTTAAATGCCAAAGGAGCTTCCAGTGCATGTTTATGCTCTGTCCATGTGTACATGCTCAACCTGCATACAGACACAGACTGATTAGCAAGAAGAGGCATCACTGATCCAGATATTGTGTTATAGCAGAAAATGAAAAGGAATATCTCTTTTTTTGCTCACACAGTATTCAAATTTAGAATAAAAGTTCTGGGAAAGGTTAATATTTTTACATACATTAATTGTCAACAGGATTTCTATTGTAGAGTGTTTAGTCCATAGAAGCAAAAAACAAAAAATTGTAGGCACAAGTGAATTTTGGATTAAAATATGGTAAAATTCATACAAATTTGAGCCTGCATAAAAAGCAGTACGTTCCACATGATGGCATCATATCTGATTTTGACATAGAAAATATGAATACTGAATGTGACATTCATTTGAAAATATGACAACAAACAGAACCAATAAAAGTGGAAGGATATAATGTATACATATTAAAAATGGATCGTTCATTGTGTATTTATTTATTTTTTTTAAATCAAGGGTACTAAAAAGAGGAAGGCTTCCCTGAGTCATTGAGTCTCATTGTATTATCAATACTCCTCTATAGGAACTAGACAAGTTGTGTGTGCACATCTGTCAGCAATGGTATAAGGTAGGTTAAAATAGCTGAATGCGTTTATTAAAAGGGGTGTCCACAAACATTTGGACACATAGTGTGTGACCCCTGAAGAGGAAATGAGTAGCCTTGGAGCTCCTGAAAATAACCATATCAGGCATGTGTGGCTCCTATAAATACTTTTCTAATTCTTTTGGTGAATAAAAGTATGTCAAACTATGAAAACATCCCACCATGTTGGCCTAGAGTTCTAAAGGTTAAATATTAGCATAGAATATTTGTTTAAAATATTTACATTTATCATAAACACTACTAGAATTATAATTGGGAAGCTTTGATCTTCTCTAACTACCAGTGCTGAGGGGAGGTAATAAGATACTCAAATCATAATCACATGGTAAACTACATAAAATATCCATGTTATATTTTACCATGCATAAGTCCTCACTCTCCTCAGGAGATGCACTACTTGGCTGGCGACCTGTTTTACTTAAGTGAGTCAGTGCATACTGGAGCCATTTTACTGCGTCAGCAAAAACATATTCTGACACTTTCATTGCCCATTTGCTGTTTCAGGTCATGTAAAATAAAAGACAACAGAAAGGGTTAAGACCATATAATATAATTTATAACCCAAGTATCATAAAAACATGCCCATCCAAACAATATTAAACAAAATGCTGCACACAGGGGAATTTGTCCTCTGAATTTAACCCATCCAAGCAGTGAGACACACACATACACACTAGTGATTTCACACAGTACGGGGCAATGAGCACATGTCTGGAGCGGTGGGCAACCCTATTCATGGAACCCTGGGAGCAGCTGGAGAGTTAAGTGCCTTGCTCAGGCAGGTACTCCATTCATGTCCTGCCTGTTCAGGGAATCAAACTGGCAACCCTCCACAAGGCTGGTTCACTAACCACCAGGCCAAAGCTAAACAATAGAAATCATAATTGATTTTATGCATCACATTTATATCAATCTATCGATCTACAGCCAAATGTTAGTCCTTTTACCAGTAGAGATTAGAACTTGTTCTTCCTTTACAGGTTTCAACTTTGCTGTGTTTCTCCCCTCCAAGGTTTGCTGTGGATCTTGTCACCCGTAGAAAAAGACCCACACCAGCAGCGTGCTCATTCCTATAGGAACTTAAAAGGTACGTCATTTTTATGCACTGTCCATTCTTCAATGTTCAGTCATATACTGTGCTGCGCTGAACCACGATCAATGACGCATTAACATCACTATGCTATCTGGGATATCAGTAATAACTGTAAATGTACAATTTCAATCCTTTTCAGAGCAATTTGTAGATCACAAAAGTATACTTATAAGTAATGTTTAGGTGTTAAAGTAGGAAATGTTCAGTTTTATATTTTTACTGGAAGCATTTAGTTGCAGTTATGAAGGTGGTCTCACCAGATACTGAAAGCAAAGGCCTCTCACATATATGTAATGTTGGATCATGTTCCAATAAGTGTAACCGTAATCTTTTGTCTGATTTTTTGATTTGGTTCTTCTTTCAGGGATTCTTATGTTTTTTAGTGGCGAAAATCTGATGTTATGTTTATGGAGAAATGGCATACATTTATGCAGGGTCGCACACTTTCAAGCATCACTGTACATGGTACGAAAAAACAATTATGATTTTATATATACATATAAGTATATCTATAACACAATTAGCACAAGTGTAGGTCAAATATACTTTTCTTTATAATTGTATACTTCAGTATAAATGTGGTTAGTACATTTCTGAAAAGTATATAACAATAAACTGAACTGAAACTGAATAGAAATATATTAATAGCATACTTGGATAAACTTCTTTTTCGTAAGGGATGGTGATGATCTCTGCCTGTAATTGGAGAAGTGAAAGTGTGTGTGGAGAGAAAGGGACAATGACAAAAACGTGAAAATGAGCAGGAAGTAACTCCCAGTGTCTCCCCCTTTTCTTTCTTACTTTCTCTCCAGTTATCTTAACGCCTTCTCCTTATCCAGCACATTGCTTGATTTAAGGCTTAGAGTGTGGCTCAGTACAATTAGTTCCCTAAAGGCCCATTAGAGCAAGCAAATCATGCCAGGGATTTCGACAACTCCCCAAGCACTCCCTAAATTAACAGGCTTAAATTGGAGGCAGTGGTATTTCCTTCTCTCCACTCAGCCTCTTATAGAAGTTTATGGTGATGCAGCAGTTCTGTCTCCTCAGTTATTGTGGTGCATTTTTACAAGAGCAACAAATAATTGATATTGAAGCTATTTCACACAGTTTATCCATGATTTCCAACATAATGTAAACTTTTTAAGGCCTCATTGAACCTGTTTTGGGGAGTTGGGAACCAGTTTGGGAGAAGTGATATCATAGTATTACTACAAAACAGGCCCAAACTTCATATTCCCATGAAAACTATGCTACATAAGTATTTCCCATGGTGCCATCTCTTATTTTTTGTAGTGTCAGTTCTAGACTCTTACTCTGGGTGGCGCTGTTTTGCTGCAAATGGGATCAGCTTCAACTGTAACGTTCCACCTTATACGACAGGCCACCTATTGAACTGTTCCCCAGTTTGTAGAATTGCATTTGTTTCTGTGAAGGTCTAATGAAAGGTGACAGAAGGTCACTTACATCTATAAGACTGAATGCATTCTGTGGAGTAAAGTATTAGGGGACCTGTTCTTCAATTGGTCAAATCAAAGGTATTAAGAAGAGTTTACCACTGAAGGCATGGTGGCAGTGGGTCCTATTCCCTTGGGAATTATTATTATTATTATTATTATTATTATTATTATTATTATTATTATTATTATTATTATTATTATTATTATTATTATTATTTACATTGGTTCATTCAAAAAAGGTAATCTGTCATATATCTAGATCTATGATGATATCTATATCACGATGATGATATCTATATCATTTTGCATAAAGGAAGAATTTAAGGCATTTATGTGGTTGTATGTAGTTCATGAACATCAGAAATCCAGAATCACTTCACTGGTATATGGGATGTTTTGACACTGTGGGCTGGTGCAGTAAATTGGCATCTCCATAAAGATTGTCAGTGGATGCATGAAGCATCTAAAATCTCCTGGTATGCAATGTGTTGACTCTGCACAGTGGACAGTTGGCAGTGGACCAACACCAACAGATGACATGGCACCCTTAACCATCACAGGCTGAGGAAACTTCAAAGTGGAGTTAAGACACCTTGGATTCTGTGCCTCTCCACTCTTCTTCCAGACTCCAGGAACTTGAATTTAGACTCTATGAAAACAGGACTTTGTAGCACAGTACAGTTCTTTTTCTCTTTAGTCCAGGAAAGACACTTCTGATGTTGTCTCGGCTTCAGGAGGGGCATGACATCAGGAATGCTGCAGCTGAAGCTTCTATTCTGGAGATGGCTCTTGATGCCACCAGCCTCAGATTACTCTTTGTGAAGCTCTCCCAAGTTGAATGATTTTTTTCCCTTGACAATCCTCTCTAGGCTGTGGTCATTCCTGTTGCTTCTAATGTGCTGCACTATTTTTAACACACTATTAAGGGTGGTAGTGTGCAGTTTGGGACACACCCCATTTTCACTCAGTTGTCCTTTATGACGTGTATGTTACGCAAATCAACACATTTCTGTAATTAATGACCGATTATGTAAAGAGTCTTTATTTTTTGGTGTAAAGTGACAAATACATTTACATGTTGCATTCCAGCCACTGCATACACTGTGAAACGGCCATTAGTTTCCAGTCTGTTTGATTCATAATGAGTTTCCCCCATAGTCCTTTTAAATCTCACATAGTCATGTCACACAGCATTGACTTAACATATACTGTGGCCTAAAGAGACTTTAAATGCCATGTCAACAGACGCCAACTCCTACCAAAGAGTCCCAACAGCGTGGCTGACAGCTAGTTTTGCATCTCATCTCTCTTACTTGTCTCATCGTCTTGGTTGCACCCCCTGAGCCTGCCCACAACTTCAGGACATGACGGCTGACATTTGTCTGCAGATGTCTTTCTTCCTGAGTAATAAATCATAAAGTTAGGGGCTGCACCATTGCTTAAGTCAGAGCAAATTTCAGAACTGTATTGATTTTTTTTTAGCGGTGTCAAAGAACTGTCGTCCTTTCAGCTATGAAAGGCAGGCCTGAAGTGTCAGCATAAGCAGGCCCCATTTCAGATGAGGCCTTCTGAACCCAGCCCCATCAGAGCATATTACTTTCTGAGGATGGTGATATGATTTCTTGCTGAGAATGGTTAGGGGACATTGGCAGAGATTTTTTTTGTAACTCATTAATAAACTATATGGACAAAACTATTGGGACTGTACTTCTGCTCTTTTTTTGTTTCTTCTGAAACCAGAGGTGTGTTCATCCTGCTTTCTCTGCTGTCCATATATGGCTTTGTACTACATTTTGGAGGATTGCTGTGAGGATTTGATTGCATTCAGCAACGAGGGCGTTAGTTAGGTTAGAATGTTGGATGTTTGTCACCCACCTCCTCCCCAATTCATCCCTCCTAAAAGTACTGAATAGAGCACAATTCCAGAGAACACAGTTCCACTTCTCCACAGCTCATTGCTTAGTCACGGTGCCAACAGGTTCATGTTTATCTGCTCTAGAGAGTCCTATTGACAGTACTTCTCTACAAGGATTAGACAAACTGTGTGTGTGTGCATTTGCACATCTGTTTCAGCAATAGGTGAAACTTTAAGTAGACAAATGCATCTATTAGCAGGGAACACAAATATAATATTGCTTATTGCATACATGCATTGTAACATATCACATTTTTTCCACCGTACTTACAGCTTTAAAATCCATTTTTCTATTGTCAGGAGCAATGAAAGGTGAAAGTACGCATGTGCCAACCTGTAATTCATGGAGTTCCCAATGAATGGCATGGTATGTCAATTGCCAGTGGCTATTTTTTGTAGGTTTTAATAAAGTGGTGACACCTTGTGACTTTGACTTTGATTCATGTTTTCACTGTATATTTAAAATGATCATTTTAAAGAAATAAACAAAGTTTGCTATATACTTATCTCTCAGGATGAAGCTGAAATACCACCTTTAAAAGGTGCTACAGTGTACCGCTGGTCTGTGTTGTGTTGTGTTTACTGTTCCATGTGCTTTTGAGCAGGTCATGTCTCCTCCCATTCCCAGCTGTACCATCTGTAACCCTGCCCCATCGTTATCATGTCCCAGCCGTGTCTCGTTATCGTGTGTGTATATAACTCCCTTGTCTCAGTTAGTCCTTGTCGTTCTTCTCGTTTGTATGTGTGTCTAGTTACTTACTCGTGTCGTGTTTCCATGTTTGTTTCCAATCGTGAGTTATCATTAAATACAACCCTGCAAGTACTTCCGCCTCCTACCTCTGTGCCGTGAGACGTTACATACAGTTATATTCTGTCTCTTGTTCTGACTCATTTAAGATGGAATGGAAAATTTCAAGATGTCAAATTACTAACAAATTATTTTTTTTTTTTTTTTTTTTGGCCAATCTGGTGTCAGATGGACCAAATATCATCTTGCTCAATTGAAAGCCAACAGACACATATAAACACACTCATAAAACATACATCTTCTCACATATACCTCAAACTTAGTATTTTAGTCAAACTGAACATGCTTGTCATCATCACTAATTTAAAGGGCCAAAAATACAATGTTTAATATGCATAAACCTCTTGTAATTGCACTGATTAATCAGCTCATGATCAAATTGAGCTTGATTAGAAAGACCTAATCTGGTAATAAGCACTTGATTACAATTAAAAAACAAACAAAAAATAATCCAGTGTATGGGGCCTGGAGATGAGGGAGCATAAACAAAGCAGCAATCATCAGAGATCATGGAGATATTTAGGGGTGACGTGATTATTTTCACATGTACTCTATTACCTTTACCCTGCTTTTAGAGATGGTAACAGTGAAATTACAAGTTACAAGCCACCATGAGAAAGCTTATTGGAGAGTCTGAGACACTATGTTCCAGCACCACTAGGACAACATGACACAAATGCTGAGGCACTAAAAATAGGACCAGAAGCACCTTGAACCATTTACTTATCAAATCAAATCAAAATTTATTTGTACAGTGCTCTTCACAACTGATGTTGTCACAGAACAGCTTTACAGCTTTACAAGGGCAGAGGAGCTCAAGGTTAGCGTTTCATCAGCCCATGCCGGTGGGTCATCATTAACTCGGAAAAGGTACAGAGATGTACTTAGTTTGATGTTTAGATTTATAGAGAATTTAAACATTATCAGAGTTTGGTGTCTCCGGCAGATCTGACTATAACAGCCGAACTAAGGAGAGAACCAGAAGGTCACATAAACATGGGAGCATCCGGAAACCTGCCCAACTGCTCCACCGTCACAAACCTGTGATCATGTGAAGGAGTCAGGCGGCAGCACCAACATCCCAGTTTACCATCCCTACGTCCATGAACCCTCCGATCTGCAGCCTGTAACTAATCTAATACATTAATAACCAAATGCTTCACTGAACAATAAGTAAGTTTTCAGCCTAGACTTGAAGATTGAGACTGTGTCTGAGTCCTGAACATTATCTGGAAGGTAATTCCAGAGCAGGCTCTTCTCCCTGCTGAAGCCTTCTGAATTCTAGGAACTAGTAGGAAGCCAGCACCCTGTGATCTGAGTGATTGTGATGGCTCATAAAGGTGGATTAGATCTGGCAAGTATTCATGAGCAAGCCAGTGTAGGGTTTTATATGTAAGTAAAATAATTTTATAATCTTGTAAACTCTATTCTGTAACAGATGTTACCACATGGGCTGAGGAACACTTCAGAAAACCAAGGTCAGTGAACACAGTTGCTCCATCTACAAGTGTAAGTTAAACCTTCACCTTGCAAAGCGAAAGCCATATATCAACAACACCCAAAAATGCCACCAGCTTCTCTGGGCCCAAACTCATCTGAGATGGACTAGAAAAGTGTCCTGTAGTCTGATGAGTCCACAGTTGAAATTGTTTTTGGAAATCATGGATGTCATGTCCTCATGTCCTCTTTTTCAGGGATTCCTGCTTATTTCAGCAAGATAATGCCAAGCGATTCAAAAACAGCAGAATTGTCTTGACCATTATCTCCCAGTGCTGTTCATTTCTTTCTTTTTCGAGTATATGACAACTGGCTGTGTGAGTTTGTGTGTATTTCACTCACATTATTACCAGTGACCAGATGATTTTGAGGGAAAAATTGATTAAATCCATTTTGGAATTAGGCTGTAAAATAACAAAATGTGCAAGAAGCGAAGCGCTGTAAATACTTTCCAGATGCACTGTGTATAGAGTTCAATTCCACTTTAATCCCCCACTCTCACACCATGGAAATTTAGTCCTGTACCCAAAGATATTTTTAAGGGATTGCTTATTGTTTTAAGAAGGTATTACTGCATTAGTAGCAGGCCAAACGTGGTGGTGCTTCACCTGTCACTGTGGAAGCACTTCCTTTATTCTGCAATGATATTGGCTGCAGATGATGACTATAATGAAGTCAAAAAGCTGAAAAAAAATTAAAAAAAATGTAGAAGGGTGTAAATTAGACGCCTTGACTAAGCCACACTATGAACTTGTGAACTGAAGGCATGAAAGCAGAGAGAGACATCCTTTACAGTATTATAAAACAAGAACAGGAGCATGTTAAATGAAATCCTATGCACACCAACCAGCTATAACATTAGTACCACTGATAAGTGAGAGAAAACCATTGATTCATGTAATGTGAGAAGGGATGGATATATTAGACAGGAAGTAAACAGTCCATTCTTGAAGTTGATGTGGAGAAGCAGGAAAAAAGGACAAGCGTAATATTCTGAGACACTTTGACAAGAAACGAATTGTGATGTTCTGTGGTCGGAACACTTCAAACCTGCTGAACACAGGAATCAATGATGCTCATGGAGGACCCACATCTGCTGGAATGTTAGTCTTGATGGCCAGATACCACAGAAGTTTTTCAGATTGAAGTCCACGCCTTGAATGGTCCGGTCTGGTGTGGTGTATTTACAACAATAATCCTGAATGTCATATAAAGCACCACCGTCTCTACTGATTCAAAGTCTTACAGATGTTTATAGTGATTTCCACTCTTGAGATAAAATTAACAGTACAACCATAACATTCAAACCACAACAATCAGACAATATTAATGTGACAGTGTCTTCTGCGCAGAATGAAAAATATCAAACAGCCCACATCATTTGAAACAAATTTTTATGTCCATCGACTTCAAATCATCTCTTTTACGTTCCTTGCAAAGTCTCTGTCCTTCCTTTCCCCTACACATAAAACCTTCATTTCTGCCCCAGAGCCTGCAGCACAATCAATTATTCACTCCCCATCACTGCCTTGTTGTCCAAAACTGATCATCGCTATTACAGCATGTGCTGAAAAAAATCTCATTATACAGGCTCTTTCATCAGTAGAAACATCATTGTGTCAATCCTGCAGCTGCCTGGTCGGTAGGCCGCAGGAAATTTGACACATAGACACATTTTTTTTTAATCTTGTTTCTCCTGTTGTATGAATGACAATATGAGAGGGAAAATATATTCTAATAAGGCAACAGACAAGCTGTACTACAGTAGAACTTTGTTGAAGTACTGCAGACGTTTTTAACATGGTGATGTAGAAGTTTCCATTCGTGCAGGATTCATGCGTCCTTTCGAAATATCTTTCAGTACGGGATTAATTTCCATGTTGTGAGAGTGGGTGATTAAAGTGGAATTGAATGCACATTTTATGTTACAGCCTTATTCCAAAATGGATTAAATTTTTTCCCTCAAAATTACACACACAAAACCACACGATGACAAAGTAAGAAAAGTTTGTTTGAAATCTTTGTGAATTTGTGAAACATTTAATAGAAAAATCTATCGTACATCTTTCATTGCCTTTGCCATGACACTCAAAACTGAGCTCTTGTTTCCACTAATCATGCTTCAGATGTTTCTACAGCTTGATTGGACACCTGTAGTAAAGTCAGTTGTTTGGACATGGTTTGGAAAGGCACACATCTGTTTATGTGCATGTCAGAGAACAAACCAAGCCATGAAGTCTAAGGAATTGTCTGTGAACCTCTGAGCCTATCCTGAGATCAAGATCACTCTGACAGAGCTCCAACGCCTCTGTGCGGAGAGGAGAACCTTCCAGAAGGACAACCATTTCTGCAGCACTCCACCAATCAGGCATGTATAGTAGAGTGGCCAGATGGAAACCATTCCTCGCTAACATGTTCCTCACATGACAGCCTGTCGGGAGTTTGCCAAAAGGCACCACGAGAAACAAATTGATCAAACTTCAATGCTAAGCCTCATGTCTGGAGGAATCCAGGCACTGCTCATCATTCCTACAGTGAAGCATGGTGGTGTGGCTGTGCACACTGCACACTGTGACACTCCCCATCCAATCTAATGGAGCTCGAGAGGTTCTGGAGAATGGGAGAAACTTCCCAAAAACAGGTGTGCCAAGCTTGTAGCATCAAAGTCAAAAACACTTAAGGCTGTAATTGCTGCCAAAGATGCTTCAACAAAGTACTGAGTAAAGGCTGTGAATACTTATCTACATGTTATATTTTTGTTTTATTTTTAATAAATTTGCAAAAATTTGCAAACAACCATTTTCACATTCATACTGTATTTGGACAAAACAAATGATAAACATGTCCAATGAACAATATGGC
This sequence comes from Acestrorhynchus altus, assembly GCA_034509495.1. NCBI lineage: Eukaryota > Metazoa > Chordata > Actinopteri > Characiformes > Acestrorhynchidae > Acestrorhynchus > Acestrorhynchus altus. Next base: position 11,724,645 of record CM067518.1, read on the forward strand.
TGATATACAGCATTACACATTTGCTGTTCAGTACCTAGTGGTTTAAAATTAGACTGTATCTGTAACTTGGGTGGCACAGGGATGCCGCAGGTAGTGTGTGTGTTGCACAGCTCCAGGGGGTTCGATCCCTGCTCGGATCACTGTCCTTTCTTGTCCTGCCTTCCAAAAACATGGTAGGAGAATTGGCCTTGCTAAATTGTCTCTAGGTGTGTGGTAGCCTGCGATAGACTGGCACCATGACCAGGGGGTATTTCTGCCTGTCTCCCAGGGAGGCTCTGGATACTCCATAACCCTATTCAGGATGAAGCAAATGAGATAATAAATGACTGACTGTGTCTGTAACTCCGCCTCAAGTGATGGTGAAATTGAGAGGATTTTTTCCTCTATTATGTAGCAGTGAGTGGCGATTTTTGGTGTCCAATGGGCTTGTTGGTCGCCATGGCAACATAAGAAGCAGAGAAGACTACCATTATTTCTGAAATGAAAGGCAGGTGCCTCGCTGCCTATGCTGTCTGTCATAAGTCACTTCCTTAGAATGCAGCTTTGAACTAAAGGTACCAACAACCAAACTGTGTTTAAAACACATTTATGACATTGCCAGAACTACTGTCAGCTGGTGGCATAATTGTTAAGAATCATTATGCATAAAAAAATACTAATATAATAAATAAAATATTAATAGCAAATGTTTGTAAGCGACTCACATTTGTACAGATGGTTGCTTGCTTCTGCCATGTTACTTTTTCTCTCTAGACAAGCCAGTATTAACTCACAGGATAATGGGGTCAGAGAAGGAAACATTTACACTGCCTTAACAAATAGGCAAGATAAAGGTACTTCATTTTAATGCAGGCAACATTTTATACAAACATTTGGTTTGGACATGACTCGTTACCTTCCTGCCTACAAATACTGCCTGAGTAGGCAGCATCTAATACATTTCAGACACAGTCTCTGACGGCCTGCTTTCTCCTACCTTGGTCTCTCCTCATTAAGTTCCACCCCAACACTCTTGTTCTCAGCCCCCTAACATATATTTTTCAAACCTGAGTGGGCTAATTAAACATGCTAATTAATCATATAATTAATCAGTAATAACCATGCATAATGAACACAAGGAAAGATTGTGTATAATTAATGAACAGAAATACATACTATATATGCATTTATTTGTGGACACTCCTTCTAATGAATGCATTTTAAACTGCACCCGTTCTTGACACAGACGCAACCACAGCTTGTACAGTATGAGGTGTGTTCAAAAAGTATCCGACCATAATTTTAGTGTGTAAATAAATGAAGCTAGGGAGCCATGGTTAGGTGCACGTATGTAGGCGATACTAAGTGTATGTTTGATTTTGTTCCTACCTGCAGAAGCTGTCAGTCACCAGTAGTGTAAGCGAGCAATGTCGGATTTTTGTTTTTGTCAAAGTGACAGAAAAACAACGCTGCTGCATTCCAGCTTGGCACGTCCCAAGCAGAAACGATCTGTAAACAGCTGGACCTATGAGCAGTGGGCAGTTGGCAGCTCCATCACAATAATGCCCATCCTCCCATTCTTCAAATTTGATACAGAATTTCCTGGCCAAACACACACCTGTGCTTCGTCAGGCTCCCTACGCTCCTGATATGGTTCGGTGTCACTTCTGGCTCTTTTCAGATTCTGAAAATGCCAGATTTCAGTAATTTCAGTAAAAAAAACCATCATGGGTTCCTCAAGGGTAAGATTGTTGTATCTGAATATGATTTTTTTTTTTGTAATAAATAAATTTCTGATTTTTTTTTTTATATTCCTTGTAGAGACGTATTGCCTATAGAGTAGGTCTCTCTATCAGAAAACAAATGTGAACCTATTGGCACTGTGCCTAATGCAGGCAAGGGCTAAAGGGGTATAAAACCCCACAGCATTGAGATGTGGAGCAGTAGAACTGTGTCTGATCATCCTGACCTCTTGACCAACCTGACCTCTTGCTTGTTGCTGAATGCAATCAAGTCCACACAGCAATGCTACAAAATCTTGCAGAAAGTCTATGTACTGATAGTAATCTTTCACCACTCTCTTTATTAAGTATTAAAATTAATTGATTAAGACATTCTTATGGTGTGAATTAATGCACTCCAAAACACACTGCAAGTCAAAATCTCTGTGTAACACATCACATGCCATTACCCATAGCAGCTCTTTAGTTTAATGAGATGTGCATGTTGGAGGCACTTCCGTGTGAATTAGGTGTGAGACTGGTGTGAATATGGTGTAAATTTGGATGTGATTTGTGTGGTTGTGGCCCATCTGTTTGCTTGCATGACATTTGCCATTTTTATTTGACCCCTCTGTTCCACAAGCTGTGGCATTTTTAAAATGTTATTTTTTGCAAAATGTTTGGAAACCAATGAAACTCCTGTTCTCACAAAAACACAAGAATAGAGTAGTAATTTCATCTTGGGAGATGCTAGAACTAGCATGGAGGTAAGAATTATACAATATCCATAGGCAACAAAGTTCTCATTTTGCTCATTTTAGTGCTTGACTAAACACTAGCTGGCATTAAATTGGGAAGTCCAGATCAGGTGTACTAAGCAAATTGCTTCCATTTACATTCATGACATTCTGCTGATGCTCTTCTCCAGAGCAGCATACACAGGTGGGCCAGTGAAGTGTCTGGAGTCTTGCCTAAGGGCGCTTAATGGTGTTGCATAGCATAGTCACCTAGACCTAGAACTGAACCCCAGTCTCCCACATGGTGTACTTTTATCTTTTGTTTTTGTATCATCAAAACAAGGAATTTAATTCAGCTGTACTGAAAGAAAATGAAGTAATTAGACATGCGTTACTGGTGTAATGTTTATCTCTCTAGAATCATCAAATCACTGAAGCTAAAATAAAATGTAGCTTTTTTAACAAAACTCATTAAAAGGTCTTTCACTTGCAAATGCTGTTGTTCTTAAACTAAATGTTTGTAAAAGTACTGCTAACAAGCTCAAAACTTTGACCATCTTCTGTAGGAACAGCATCCATTCTGTCAGGTGTTTTTTTTCCTACGCACCAGTTGACAAATCCTAGTTTGCCACTAGTAAAGATGAAATTATAGTAGTGTTCTTGGTGCTCATCTCATAAATACAATATTTCCGACTCACTTGAAGGCAGATCAGAGAAAGGCAATTAGCAAACTGTGCAGCACTTGCCTGTCCTGTCCAGCCCTGAGACAGACAGAGACATAGCCTCACAGATGTGTCGAAAAAATAATTGCTAGCAAAATGGTTTGATTTTAACTCACAAAATTTGCCAACTAACTCCTATGCCTTTCAATATTCTTCTCCAGTCAAAGAAAAAAGGACAGGTCAAATATGACTGTCCTGAGCTGAGCTTTATCAAATTATTCAAATATAAAGAAAATTACATTTTTAACAACTGTGCAAAAACAGGTAGATCTCCTATCTTTCATTTAGAGGAGACAAAGTTTTAGATCTACAAAGTTGACGATGCTTTGATGATGGCCTGACCACCCCAGAGTCCAGACCTCAACCCCACTGAATGTGCTTGGGATTACTTGGGGAAAAGCAGAAAACACTCTGAACTTTTGAACTTTTGAACTTTCAAGTGTGGAAAAATCTTGCTGAAACTGAATGAGTCTTAAATGAACTAGAGAGTGCAGTTTTTACAGAAACGGAGTGTGTTGAAGTTGGTGTAAATCTTCTGAATATTGATCAGATGTAAAAGACTTGTTTTGTGGGTGTTTGGCATGGATCCAATAACATTTGGCTAAATCATGGGATTCAAATCAATTGGGATAGAGCTGTGTCCACAAACTTTTGACAAAAATATATTTATGGTGTATCAAATTGGTTGCTAGTTGGTTGCTATGGTAACCCAGGTGGTTGCTATTGTTGGATATAAGTTGATCTTAGTTGATTTTGGTGTTGATTTTCCATTCATCTATACCTCTCTTTTAAGGCCTGCGGTCTGTTACCATCTGTTTCAGGGGTGCCGTGTTTTCCACGCTCTCTGTGTATCTCTGTGTATGATGCTTAAGGAATGAAGATGGTTTGGGAATAGTGAAGCTGATAACACTGCATAACACTTTGTTTTCACCCAGCTTAGACTGTGATAAGACATAATATGACATGTTTGATAGCATCTAGTCTTAATAAATCTTAATTCTGTCTGCTGTGGGTACTCCACTTTGTCAGATTTATTGATCTATAGCTTCAGTACTGACTGCAGATACAGTGGTATCTGAGCTGTTTGCACTGACAATACTGAAGAGCCATGGAGAGAAAGGGCAGACCCATTGTGACCCTAACCATTGTGATCATATCTGAACCTTCTAATATTCTTTCCTATGTATGATGATTTTGAGAAAACCATAAGTCAGACTGATTGAAAAACCATAAAGCATAAAAACGACACTACAATTGTGGCAAATTTGGTGTGGAGTCATTAAAATGTCTGGTTCAAATTTAACAAAAACATTTCAGTGCATTCCTATGGTATTGGGTTTTTTTTTGGTCTTTTTATTTTTTATTTTTTGTACTATTTTGAGTACTATTAAAGCTGTATAAAGCACATTTCCTATTAGGACAGATGTATCAGAGTTGGAACTGTGTCAATATCTAGATAAGTGTAAGAAGCTTTCAAAACAGGTGGAAAAATAAAGATGAAGAAATATCAGATTATATCAGATAATCAGAAATATCAGTTTTTACACTTTAGAGAATCAAGGTGTGTTGCATTACACAATATGATGATAACATATACAGAACGTTTTGACAGTAAAAATAAAAAAATAAAGGGTGGTCTCTGACTTTCCATGGTAATTTACACTGATGCTTAGTGTATGCTGTAACAGCCTGACAATGTTGGAGGAGTTTATCGGGAGATGTATATCACTGTAGCTGTTTCTTGCAGAGTTTCTTGCATTTTTTATGAAACTTTTCACATCTCTTCCGCAAAGTCAAATCTGATTCATCAGCTCAGTTCTTGGTCTATCAGGCTGAGGCTATTTCTGCAACCGTGCTGAAAGATCATGCTTCAGTGTAGACGTGGCACTGTAACCACAGAGCTGGCCACCGAAGATCAACCGAGCTTCCCTTGAATTAGAAGAGCAGCACTTCAAGGGCCATCACTCAGGCGCTTATTAGAGAGGATGTGATCTGACAGGATGTGTCAAAGAACGGGTGCTGGACACAAATAAAAGCTGAATGCGCTGCCTCAGCAGCTCTGGTGGTCTCGCTTCTTCTCAGACAGAACAGAGACAGAGACTAAGGAAAGAGTCTGCAGAGGATTAAAGGCCCTACATACATCTTCGGGGCAGCGTGAAAATAAAAACCAGCAGCCATACACAATTTGCCCATTAACCACAACACCCGGATAAATTGAGTAATTAAGAGATACACTGGAGGCCTAGAGGCTGCCGTGAGGAGCTCTGCCTGAAGGCTTTGTTGTATTTTGGGCTGCACAAACGTCCTGATGCTGGTTTGTCTAAATAGGCGGTGAGACAGATTGTGAGACCATGAAGGGTCCAGTTGCATCAAGGGCCCACACACTAGTTAAAGACAGTTCAGTTTTGAGGTCTCTGAAGGAGAATGTTTTATTTTTAGGAGGCTGAAACTTGTCTTTTCATAAAGAACTTTCATGACATGTTTAAAGCTGTTTCTGCAGCTAGTTTTGACAGAAACTTTTTATAAAAAGAGTGACTCAGTGTGTTGTTCTTTCTGAAGAGCAGCGGCTTTCTCCTTGCACACCATTGTTGTTTAGTGTTCTCCTGATGGTGGACTCATGACCATTAGTATTAGACAATGTCATTTAGTTGCTTAGAACTTACCTTGGGTTCCTTTGTGACCTCAAGCACAATCACAAGCCTTGCTCTTTGTTGGTCGACCACTTCTGGGGAGGGTAAAAATGGCCTTCCTCCATTTGTAGACAATCTGTCTGACTGTGATGGAGTCCAAACTCTGTAGCGATGGTTTTGTAACCTTTGCCACATAAAAAAAAATATATGAACACAGACAAAGCAGTTGTATTTGAGATAAAGCATTGTGGACCTCTTCACCCAAAACCCAGTCACTCTGGCTGAACTGAATCCTCCAAGTTCTCCCATCCTCCTGTTGTAAGCTGGAGGCCCCATTCACCTAGAAACCACCGACCAATAAACGAAAAAAAGCACAAAGAAATTAAGCAAATAACAGAGAGACAAATCAACCACAAACAAAAAAACAAATACAGACAATGGCCATTAAACAATGTTCCACATCATGTGAACATCTTAATCAGTAATTGCATTTATGAATATTAATAGAGCTTAATACCCTTATGTTTCATTATACACATACTCTCCTGGATCCTCTCAAGGCCCGTGGGAGCTTTAAAGATCTGATTGACTGCAATCTATTGGCTTAATGTCATCACTTTATGGGTAACATAATTGGCATGAATTGTGGGAAATGGAGTTTATGGTCAAGAAACGTAACTGTCACATGCACCTGATTAATTATCATTGCATTATCCATCGAGAGGCTTTGTGTGGAAGGTGCTGGGGATGGATGATTTAATGAGCATGGTCATGAAGACCATGAACTTCATTCGTGGCCTGAATCACCGTCAGTTCCAGCTGTAAAGGAAGGGTAAGGTAAAACCCATGTCCGAACTGTCGGATCCAAATTGGCTGTGTGACTTTGCGATGTTGTCCGACATTACGGAACATCTGGCCCAACTGAATCAGAAGCTTTAGGGACGCAAACACTGATGTCCAACATGATCATTGGGTCTCAGCGTAACAGGAAAATCTTGCCCACTTTCCTGTTTGTCAGAGCATCTCAGCCTCATTTCCCGGCAGTTTTTCTGTGCTCAGTCAGCTACCAAACTGAGCTGCTTAATGAATGTGTTTGCTCGCTGCTTCTGTGACTTTAGAGCCCAGCAGTGAGGCTTTGCCATCTTTGCCAGTCCTTTCACCACGACGTCTTCACTGCACCCCAACACCTTCAGATGGAGCTAATCTAGTTTCAAAGTGATTGTTGCTTGAGAGCAAAGTTCCAGGATGTTTTGTCTATGTTTGGGAGCATCTATCTGTTTTCAATGATGAATCTCAACAAAAACAAGCACAGATCACGCATCACTGACGACAGCCTCCATGCTGTTCTGCGGATTGCATCAGCAATCGTTGATTGATGGAGTAATATGAGTTTCTTAACCTGAGATATTAACAGGATTTAAGTAATATTAGTTAACAGAGCAACAAGCAAACATATTTTACATCTATACAAATATTTATAAGTTGAATAAGTAATAAATTCAGAGTTATTTAACAGTAATTACTTACATATATTCTACATTACATTTGGTTACATTTAGTTACATTTATACTGTCTTAAATTACGCCCTTTGAGAGCAACCATTATGATATGGCCTTCTGTGAAAATGAGTTTGATACCCCTGTCATAGCCCTCAATAGTTAAGCAGATAATTTTGCAGAATGTTCATAGGGATCCATACAGTATATATATATATATATATATATATATATATATACACACACACACACACCTGTATACGATTCTGGTGACTATGTGAGGACGCTCACACTATCACAATAAAAAAAACACCCCCCTGAGCTACAGCGAGCTCTGTGTTCAAATGCCCCCCGCTGAGTTAGTTTTTAGAAGGTGATAGAAACCACTGTGAATGTCCTCCTGACTGGCTTCAGCCAGCCCGCAATCAGGAGGGCAAAAACTGGCAGATTCACTTCAAGGCCCTCCACATAATCTTAAAGATTTCAGTTCCATTTTGCTCTTTTGCTTGGCTCTTTTACATTACTAAATGAGGATCTACTGTTATTTACTTAGCTACACCATTCAGCAGAGTGATGCAGTGTTTGAGAAGTGTTTGGTTGAGGAGCTTTCCAACCATGTTGTAATCTTGCCACAATCAGCATGCATTACAAAGCATGCACAGTGTTGTATAGATAATATAGGTAATAGATAATTTTTTTTATGTTTGAGGTTTTACAAATTAAACGAACTAACATTGGGCAGGTATGCCTCGTGTTGACCAAACAGCTCTGACCATTCATGACATGATCTCCAGAAGACTGCTGAACAGCAGATTTTAAATACTAAGTTAGACCACACAAGTTACGTGCCCTTGACCCTATTGCTAGTTCACCAGTAGTCTTTCCTTGGAGCACGTCTTGTAGGTACTGACCACTGCATACTGGGAACAACAAACAAAACCTGTCAGATGTTCTGGAAATGTTCAAACACAGTCAAAGTATCTCAGATTCTTAAATGTATCCATTTTTTCTGCTTCAACAGATCAGCTTCAAGAAACGCTGCCTAAAATATTCACGTCTTAGATAAACATAAAGATAATCAATGCTTTTCACCTGTGAGTGGTACTAATGTAATGGCTGGTGTATTTTGTAACACTAATTGAATATATTCTAGTTTCAGGCAGGAACAGAAGTCCTAACTACAGCTAGACCTACAGTGGGTAAACACATAAATCATCTTTTCATAACACCTCTTGCATTAAAATTTGAACCTTCCATGCTATAGCCAAAAGAACTACTTTCAGAATTCCACAGACTGTTATGAGCTAATTGCTATATAGCCATAGTCAGAAACTGGTGAGATAGCAAAAATGTTATCATATTAAACACTTACATTCAGAAGTCCTTTACTGTGTCAAGGGCTCTTCTTTTCAAGGGTCCCCAACCATGTAGCTCATTAAAAGTTAGCCATGTCACAAAGCCTAGGAAAAAAACACTCATGTTTATGACCAGCTGTGTATGGCTGGGTTTTCAAAATTGTGTAAAATGGGATTTCAGATTGGATTTTACTGTCGCCACACTTTCTGGGTGGAGTTTTTAAAACATCTGTTTAATCCCCTTCTTCTCACCACCACTATTGGTCTCTATGTATCTGCATCTACATTAACCACTGTTGAAAATGCTTCCCAGCACAGACAATTGACCACAGCCTAATGCCTAAATTATGGTGACCACATATATATATATATATATATATATATATATATATATATATATATATATTTTTTTTTTTTTTTTTTTTTAAATGAGAACACTGGGGACACACCGGCATTTGTTACAGTTAGCATGTTGTGGCTGGTGGACTTCAAGTAGGCCTTACTAAGTTGTAGGACGGTGGCAGTGTGTGGGAGGGTAGGAGGGAGTTAAATATCATCAGTTATGTTAGTGACTATACATAAACATTTGCACATTTATCAGCATCGATAAATACCCATAATAATCTATATTGCTTAATTAACTGCATTCATTTTAATGTATGTGTATTAAAGTAAAAAAGCAACAAAAACATAGTTTGATACGTTTACTACCTCTAACAGAAAATCAGGTAAAGTCAAACTGATTTGTGTTTACTTACATCTGTGTTTAAACACTTTAATCTGGGCTCAGTCAGTTTGACCAATGGTTGATGTTGATGCAGTACATGTAGACCAGTGCTGCCTTCAAGTTCTCTTTGGAAATAGAGCTCTTAATTACATTATGATGTGTGAGTAAGCCAACGGGTGACAGTGGCAAGAAAAAGCTCCTTCAGAGCTGGAAGAAGAAACCTTTTGAGGAACTAGGAACATTGGATCCCCACATGTGTGTTCTAATACACATAATTCACATAATACAAATAACCGATAACCCTTCAAAGAACCCTTAACATGTTGTAGCTTGTTACTCTTCTAGCACTTGTTGTTTATTTGTTTGATGATGCTGTGAAGAAGTCTGAAGAAATCTCCGCTGACAGTCTTGATTGAATAATAAGTTTTATTACAAAGAAGACAATGTCATACAGGAAGCCCATGGGCTCTTCCCGGAGAAATCCTCTCAGCCGAATAAAGGATTCTGACGATGGTTGAACCCTTTCCTCTTTTTAAATCTCTGGAGTTCCCGAACCTAGGGGCCCCCACATATGGAACCCCTTTATCATCTTGAGGTGTGTTCATCATTGGTATGTAATGGATATGGGTGGAGAGGGCCCCACTTCTTGCGAGTGAGTGACCCCTGTGACCCCATATGACCCAATATGACCCAGTCATAACATAACACTCAGAGAGAGGTACATTCCATTCCTTCATCTGCCACAGTTACTAGACTATTACAAAAAACACTAGTAAACTAAAGATTAAGTTTTAGCTTATGTTTGGTCACAAATTTACCTCACACTAATAAAAATGAATAATTAAGTGAATGAAGAAGTCAGACACACACTATGAAATTCATTTTGCTATGGTTAAGGTTAAGGTTAGGGAAAGGTTTAGTGTAAGGTTTCATTTTAGATTGTGATATGAGTTCAGATCATATAATGCTTACTTCCTAACATTCTCTTTTCAAATCATTGTATTTCTGGTGTCTGGTTTGCATTTTCAAATGCACAACACGTGAAAAAGCTTTACTACACACTGTATGACTGAAATGCTCTTTTACTTTTTATATGTACAAATCCATTTCGAAAACAGGCTCCCTCTGAACTGCTGCTGTACACATATATGTACAAATGCACACATAGGCCTGCAGAATAGTACACGTTTACATGTCTCCTATAGGTGACATGCCTGGACTGCTATAATTTACACCGTTCAAAGATGCACGTCAAACATAGAAAGATTTTACCAGCATTTCCTGAGCAACAAATTATGGTGAATGGGGGTTGGGTTTGGAAGTTCCTCCCCTGCTGTTATCCTACTGCTCTCTGAAGTGGCTGCCATCTCTGATCGCACAAATTAGTTGCTGCTGCTGCTGCTGCTAAGAAAGGAGAACAAACATTCAATATGTGTTAGACTGGAAGTGAAATTGATGAAGTGCTGGCAGTACATGGCTGCACTCCGCAGATTTAATCCAGCAGTTGACGAACAGTTGAGAGATTCACACCTTAGAACGAGACAGTGAGTGCATGAAAAAGCGAGCTCAGGATAAAAATAGCCTCAGCAGCGCGTTGTACTCAAACACAAGGCTTAGGTGTTTATTTATTAATTTCATTTTTAATTCAAACATCTGTTCCCTTGATCTGCATCACCGGAGCCTGAGACATACAGTGAACAACAATCAATAACAGTTTGACATGAATAAGAACCAGTTGGCCCAAAAAAATTAAATACACAAAAATTACTAAACTAAAAACATGAGTGTACAGTGTAAGTGTGAAACAATTATTGCCAGATCATTTTCTGCCATATTTTGCCAAATATCTCAAATATCTCACAGTTTTTTATTAGGTGATGTGGGCTCATACAGCTTTATGCTTGGGAAGCTTTGCAACCACTCAGGAACACCACAGTGACCACCAACAACATAGCAAATACTTGGTACACCATAGCAACCAGCCAGCAACCACTTAGCAACACCATAGCAACCACCAAGCAAACACTTAGCAACTTTGTAGCAACCACCTGGTACATGACAGCAACCACTAAGCAAAACCACAGCAACCACTTATCAGCCACCTAGCAAACAGCATAGCAACCACTTGGAAAACCAGCTAGCAACAATTGGGATACCATAGTAACCACTTAACAGCACCATTTCAACCACCTGATGTATGACAGCAACCGCTTAGCAACACCACAGCAACCACCTAGTAACAACCTAGCAACACCATAGCAACCACCTAGTAACAGCATTGTACCCACTTGGAAAACTGTGGCATCCAGCCAGAAAGCATTGATGTACCATAGCAACTACATAGGAACAGCCTAGCAACTTCATAGAAGTTGAATCCACTTTAGCTGCAGAAACTTTTTGAGTTTCTTCCCCAACCCTATTATCATCACTCTCTTCCTAAAGCACACAATGCTCCTGGTGAACATGAGCACATGCTTCCTCCGATACATATGACGTCAACCATTTGCATCCTCACTGTACTCCCAATGCACTAGGAGGAATGCCCCAGCTCTGAAACAATGGCTAACAGACGCCTGTGCCGACCACCATTGAGTGTGCCCATATAGTGTGATGTGGGGAGAGAGCATACCCACCTAGAGAGGGAGAGCAGGCCAATCCCCCGACTCCAGCTGCCAATGGCAAGCAGCATGACCCAGGACTCGAACCTGCGATCCTTAGTGATAGCGACTTAGCCTGGTGAGGCACTCTGAGTCTTCTAGTTGGTAATTAATCAATGATTTTTATGCAGGACTGCCTGTTTACAGTGCAGTATTTATATTTCATATTTAAAACATCTAATGTCTTGCTGTATGGCAAACATACTTTGATAAAATACTTATTGTGAAGGTAAAAAATATATCATTATGAAGCTTGTGAAGGATCAATGTGCAAATAATTACCACTTATAAGATGTATTATGAAATAAAGAAAATCTGGAGCTTAGTCTGCTCTGTAGTTCTGATGGAAGATGACTGTTGGTGTATTTTCTTTAGAAATGTGTGATTGCCCTTGAGCCCTGCCCTGTGCCCCCAATCATTACACCACTACTTCTACAGAGTGTTCAGACCAGCCCCAATGCTAGACTGCACTGACTGTGCCCTTGCGTGCCCTTTGTGCACACTATATATGGAGGACAGGACATTCTGTGGGTAGGTGGCCCACAGCTTCACAGCCCTATATGCAGCAAAGCAACATGCAAACACAGTTGGAACACATCGTTATCTTGTGTGTGAGGTTGAATGCTGGCCAGTGTGCTCACGGAAATGTGGCATGAATTATTGCATTTCAAATGAGGCATGATACTGTGTACCAGATGCTTGGATTGGTTGAGCCATTGTACCAATTTTTTTGGGCCAATAGAAGGGTTGTTTCTGGCACAGACCCCATAAATCCATGGACCCCAGTTGTCAACATCACTGATATGTCTGTCATTCATCTGGCACCCACAATCATGCCTCACTTGAACTCTGATAAGTCATGTCACCTTGCCATGAACACGCTGTCCAGTGTTCAATCTCATTGACAAGATAACACCTCCCAACGCAGGTGTGTTCCCAAGCTGTCTCCTGAGGAAACGCCACTTCATAATCACTTTACAAACTACTATCTGAGGCCTTTTGGTGACCATGTCAGTGTATGTTCAAGATCTTGAGAAGTGTAGTTGTTAAGAACTATTAAACCGTATTCCCGGCATCTCTGACTGTTTTTGTGATGTGCGTGCAAATGGATGCCACAAGAACAAAGCCCAATACTACACCATTGATTCTAGATGTTGTAGCAATATTGAGTTGTATTGAAATCACAGATAGCAGCTGGGTGAAATGGTGAGTTCCTAACAGCGGGGATCAGTCAGACTGCAGCAAGATAACAAGGTCTAACAGTTTGATAAAACCCTGTCTTAACCTTCAAGATGAGACAAGATACATTCATTAGTTGGCAACCTGCAAAGTCCCTTTGTGTGAATGCACACCCATGGGCTGCACACTCTGAAACGGTATTCACACACTTTAAGTCTAGTTTATCTTGAATGATATAAGCAGTGATGCATGTGAACTTTCAGAGCTCACATAAATGACAGAAAGATCAATTTCTCTCTGGCTGCTGTGACTCCGGCTTGCTCTGAAGGAATAATTCAATAATATTATTATGGGACAAGATAGTCACCACATTTTGTAGATGTTTGTTATTTATCAAGTGTGCCGATTATTCTCGGCACTGGGTGAACAATGAATTTACATTTGTGAGTTATGTGTTTTGTTCAGTCACTGAATCAGGCCTGTCTCTGAAAGTCTATATAATCTGGATTGTGGGGCAATAGATGTGAGCATCTATGTGATTTACAACTTCCATTGGCGCCTTTCTCTCCCCTCAATAAGTCAATAATATTGACCGATGCCACAAAAGATATATCTGATAGTCAGTATCCTGCCCTGAAATAGGGTGGCTGTATATCTGTATCTGTTCCTGGTGGCAATTCAGCCTATTCTGGGTTGAAAGATATATTTGGACAGTGTTTTTCATGTGTGGCAGTGATGACAAGGACAGTTTTTTTTTCAAATCATATTTTTATTTCTGGAGGAAACATAGCAGTAAGTTATTTGTATTGCTTTCAGATTTGTGTCTGATCTTTAAAACAACCCTGACCATAAACATGATGTATGGACAACTACGATGCTGTCGACTTACGTTTCAAGGATGGATTCATCGGAAAAGGCCTCCTCATGAAACAAGCCCGATGCAGATGAAAATAACCCAAAAAATATATGCTTTCAAGATGTACACAAGGGAAATTCTGAAATCTAAGTAAAACCCTGGCAAAAGAGATTCTTTTTCCAATCAAGAGTTGAGAAGAGAGAGTGCATGGAGCAGACTTTTTAATATGTCTCTGCATTGATTGGAAAGATAAAGAGCGGCTCTTCATTATGAACACAGGCCCTGAGGGTCTGTGCACTGTTAACTTCAGACAGAGAAAGATATGGATTTCCGCAGTTCGTTCCTGTGCAGGTCACACGGCTCAGATATATTTCAGGTTTAATATGTTCAAGGACCTCCATTAATGACGTGCCCCAATCCCCAACTAATTCATTTCCCTATCTTCTAGCAAGCCACACCGGGGAGCAGCTTACTCCCAAATAGAAATGCATTAACTGACGTCTCCATGACGGAGCACCAAAGCTGATAAGGTGGAAAACATTAGGCAGCTCCCACTGACAACAAGGCTGATGCACACTCAGATTGAGGCTGCTGGGGAGTTGTAACAATGTACGGAAGCAATTTGCAGCAGGTTTGTCTGGAGACATTACTATTTTAATGTTTTTACATAATTTTTAGACTTAAGGTTGGTGTTGCAATGTTGGGTCCCCAAGCTGTGTTTTTCTGTTCATATGTTTAATGAAAAAAAGAAAAGCAAAATGACGGAATCTAAATGGTGCATCTAATTAATGTCTGCAAAATTGGGCTCCAGCAATGCCACTGCCATCTACAATGCCTGGCAGGGGCCACAAGTAAAATAAATACTAATTTCTTATTCATGCTCATCCTCATACTTTAATATGAGGAAATTATTTGTAATTTGTGCTCACATTTTTTTTTAATCACTCTAGCTCATCTCTCTGGCTCAGACTTTGTCAAATATAATATCTAAAAAATGTAAAATCATATCTTTGTTTGTAATTTATTCCATAAAGGCAAACTGTAATTTATTTTATATTCATTGCAATTAAAATGACATATGTCAAGTCTTTTTATTGTTTTAATTTTGATGATGTCTAGATAGTAATTTATTCAAACTCAAACATTTTTATATTTTAATCACTTTAGATCTTGGATCTGGAAAATGAGTAAATTTCTGATTTTTATGAGCTATCATGAAAGACTTGAAATATTTCTCTTGACATGTAATGAATATAAAATATTATAAAGTACAAATCATTCCCTTGGATTCATGGAAATCTGAGCAGGAACTGGAATTGTTTGCTCAAACTAAAGAAAACATGACCATGAATATTAATTATTCCCTCAAACAATTATTATTATTATTATTATTATTATTATTATTATTATTATTATTATTATTATTATTATTATTGTTTTTTTTTTTGTTTTTTTTGTTTTTTTTACCCATGGCCTCTTCCATTAGCAGCAATCCATGGGTGGGAATCCAAGAGAGCATAATAGGCCTTGCATTCCCTGGGTGAAAAGAATGGCCCAGCATGATTCAAGCCAAAGCCGTTGCTGGCTGTTGGTATTCAGTTGTCATTCTGCTCCAAGCTCTAAAACTCAGTGGTAGAGCTTGGTGAGGCTTCACAGTGAGGCCTCAGGGGAAGTATGTGCTACCTGTCTTAGTAGCATTGTGTAATAGTGGGAGACCTATCTAAGTACGTGAGAACTGGTCATGACTAAACTGGAAGTGCTTGGTCTGGCATAACAGACACAATGTGGGTGACTGGGGTTCAATTCCCAGTCTGGCCAAGTATGCTGTATTTCACCAATAAGAGTCCTTGGGAAAGACTCCTGACAGTACTCTGGCCTGCCTCTGTAATATGAGTAACCTTGACCATCGCTCTGGATAAGAGCATCAGCTAAATGCCATAAATGTAAATGTAAACATCTTAGAAAAGCAAACTCCTGGCTGAGAGAGTGAAAAGGAGCCTGAGGAAGCCAGCTTGTTCTATGACTGCTTGTTTATTCAACTCACAAAATGCTTCATTAGCTTCTCACAATCATTTCAAGTATGGGAGTTGTGGAGTGGAGCTTCTGTATTTATTGGAGTTTATTATTGGGAGAAGGTCCACATATGGTGCTTTCTGGTGTGTGGGACGTTGTCTATGCTGCTGAAGGCTAACAGGCAGTGAGCTGTCACAACAGCTGTCAGAAAACAGAATCATGAAGACTTCCCCCAGTGCTTAAAGAGCATGGAATACAGGCCCCACTTGTTTCTGATTGAGGCAGGGCATGCATTGATTGCATCGACCCCCCTGGTTTCCACGGCACAGGATTAAGTGGAGCCCAGCATCTTTGAGAGCTGCCTGATGAAAGAAAGGGAGGAATTTCTCCTTCTCCTTCTCAGTCTCTCTCCTCCCCCACCTCCTGTTTTGCTGTTTTACTGTCCTAGTCATTACTGCATTAGCGGGCAAAGAGGAGGCAACTATGAAAGCCTGTCATCCTTTTTTTGATGACTTTCGAACCAGAGCTTCTCTGCCAAGCCCTGAGCAGAAAGGTTTACTAGACCACCGATTTATTTCTGCTTTTAACGTTGTTCACTCTATATTCATCAACTCGTCATTGGCCAGGGACCAGATCCCCACACTGGAAAAATGACTACTTCAAAATAAATGCTCTCTGCACTATATTGAAGGCTATTATAGGGAATAGATTTGATGAGTCAAGTAAACAAATTTGCTCATCACTCTGTTGCAGTACTCACATTCTGTTGCACAAACACACTGAAATGCTGTGCTATCAATCCACTGTAATTAATTGTATGTCATTATATTATATTAAATAGTGTAGTTCATTACAGTGCCTGAAATGGCCATTATAGGCATGTTCATTCACCAGTTATTCCCAGTCACTTAAGACCAATCTCTATGAATGGTGAGAGACCAAAAATACTGGAAACTGAAGGTCAAATGTTTCAAATCATATTTTACATCACTGATAGGACAAAGACTGTAGCATTTGCACTATTCAATGCACCAAAACAGATTTTTCAGCTTGTTCTGGGTACTGCGATGACGATTACACTCTGCAAGAGGTGGGAGGCACAGCAGGTGTATTCCAATCACCCAAGTGATTGGAATAGGTCTAATATAGGTGAAGTGGACTACTCAGGCAATTAGGACATTTAAGAGCGATTTCAAACATAGGGAGTGAAAGCATTCAAAAGTAGTCTGCATCAGGCGGGTGCAATAACTGGCGGACAGTACAGACTTTGCAGCACCTGTGGTCATAGCATCCAGCATCCAGCAGGTTGTGGGTTGAAGTTGGAAGGTATATCACTTGGAGAAGCAGAACTCGGGCAGATAGATCATTGACTGCTTGTGGAAGTAGCAAAAAAATATACTGCAGTTGAACTGCAAAATAAAATAAAGAATTAAATGAAAGGTCATGTTGATTTCAGAACAAAACAACATTTCTATAACTAACGTGATGATTATGTAGACCTATTTATTTATGTGACTAAAATATGTTAAAGCAAAGTAAACACTTTCAAAAAACACATATTTTGAAATATAAGGCAATACAAGTGCACTGATAAGGGTCTGTGTGGGATGCAATGAAGAAAACGGTCGTCCCTCCTCCATAACCAGCAAACTGAATGGTTCTTTTATGGCTCTGTTTATGGCAGGACTTAATTAACAGACAAACACCATGTTGGGTGTTTTGAGAAATCCCATTCATATTTCAACCAGTGATGGGTTGCTTCATTTTTAATGTCTTTGCCAATATATGCACAAGTACCACACTTCGAACACTGGTTCATTATATACACTCTGGAATAGTGTGACCAAACATTAGTAATGCAAACTCAAAACCAAGTGGTTGTGTAATGAGTATAACAAGCTAATATCAAAACCTGACTTCTGAAAGCATATGGTACTTAAAAGTTGTTTTTGCCAGGAAACAGAGCAAGGTGCAATTTTCTAAAGGTCATTAAACCAAATATTAGATGCACTTGATCTATTTATATTTTTCTTTACACTGCTCATTTCAGAAAACCCCCAAAAATGTATAAAATTTACAATTTAACATTTTTATTTTGTATTAAATATGTGCAGTAACTTATTCTGCTCCAGAAAAAGAACAGTTCAAAGATATCTCTGAACACGCAATATTGCTATATCATTCATGTCCATAATGAGTTAATGTTAACTTCCAACCAAAGCTGTAATGAGTTTTAGCATAAAGTTACATCCAAGCATTTCTAGCCCTTATGGTACAGTTTAGCAGCCAAGTGACAAGATAAAAAAGCTCTCTTGGGATGAATACCCTAAAGCTCTATTGGGATGAATACCCTAAAGCTCTATTGGGATGAATACCCTAAAGCTCTCTTGGGATGAATACCCTAAAGCTCTTTTGGGATGAATACCCTCAAGCTCTTTTGGGATGAATACCCTCAAGCTCTTTTGGGATGAATACCCTAAAGCTCTTTTGGGATGAATACCCTAAAGCTCTTTTGGGATGAATAACCTAAAGCTCTCTTGGGATGAATACCCTAAAGCTCTCTTGGGATGAATACCCTAAAGCTCTTTTGGGATGAATAACCTAAAGCTCTCTTGGGATGAATACCCTAAAGCTCTTTTGGGATGAATACCCTAAAGCTCTTTTGGGATGCTTTTGGGAGAACAGTGTTGTTTGCTCTAAAACCAGAGACATTATAAATGGACTGGTCACTGGCTAAAATATGAATGGAAGTTCTCATGTTGTCTTCTTGTATACAGATTCCCACCCTTCAACAAAAAGATTCAATCAGCTTGCTGGTTGTAGCACAAGTAGCTCTAGTGGGAAAAAGTAGTAGTTATTCATCACTTTATTTTAAGATGCTTCTGTTTAAATTTTAAATTTGACTTGAAATGAGAAAAGAACATTTGTATTTGTCATTTATTATTGGTCCAGTTCAGTGTAAAGGCTTGGCTTCTGGACAGTCTTGGTTCCCAGTTTTAGCAACCAGATGAAGTTGTTTCTCAACTTCACTCTCTTGAAATCCCTTTGTTATGATTGCTGTCTCGCTTCTTGTTGGCTTTTACCCAAACCTGGCTTACAACTACTCTTCCATTTAGTATGTTACAGCTGGAGGTTTTGGTGAATGTGGCCTGTCTGCCTAAACCTGACAATAAACCCCTTGTTTCTGCATTTGTTTCCCTTGAACGGTGTTACAGAAAACCCAGCCTAGGATATAAACAAACTTGTTACGGCAATACATGGACAAGGTTTAATGCTCAGTCAACACCAGCAGCACTTTGATGCACTGAATCACACAATGGAAATGCTTAGCCACCAACAAGGTGAGCAACAATGACAGCTCACCCTTATTTCTGAAGGTCTCATAGACTTAATCAACCAGCTCATGACTCTAAGCCTACCTGAGACCAGTGAAGTACACACCAGTGTCAGTCCACCCCCTGTTAACAGCGAGGTAGGAGTTTTTCCAGTTAGTAAGCCCGATAAGTATAATGGCACACCAGATCTCTGCAGGAGATTTTTGCTGCAGTGCTCTATTTTTTATAATTCAGCCACTAGTTCAGATAGAGCCCACATATCCTTTCTGGTTTCCTGTTTGACTGGTAAGGCTCTTGAATGGACCTCTGCCTCTGGTGATGTGGTATTTAATCACCCTAATTAACTATGTAAGGGAAATTGTATCCCTCAAATTCAGAACTTTGGCAGTAGGTGGTGGATGGAATGAGTCCACTCTTCTGGCCAGTTGTTCGAAATGGTCTGAACCGGGACTTTTTGACTGAATTAGTCAAATAATTTGGATCGGGAACACATGATTGCATTTGCAATCTGGCTGCATCAGTTCAAGTTCTCCAGATCTGCACAAAGATCCAGTTGCGGCACTGTTTGTGCTCAGTATCAGATAATTACTTCTCTGTTGGAATAGCTGGACAAGCTAGAAATGTGCATCAGGGGTCTAGATTCAGTATTAATAGAGAGCCAGCATCTTATAATAGGGTTAATGGGTGATGTCTTGGCATCGTAGTCAGAAAGCTAAGGCTCAGGACAAAACCCACATGATCACCACTCCCCCACCTACTCCAGTTTAAAATAAACTCAGACCTCATGTTTAATCTGAATGATTTCTCTGTTATAACTGGTTCAGTGTAATAAATCTTAACATCATCATTGATTCATTTAATTCAAATTATCATTTGACCAACACATAGGCAATATTACTAGGACAGCTTTTTTCATCTTTGTAATATTTCCAAGAAGAAATGACTATTGTTGCACAAAGCTAAAAACTAGTACATGATTTTATCACCTCAAGGTTAGATTATTGCAATGCACTATTGTCAGGTTGTTCAAGCAGAAAAATAAATAGGCTTCAGTTACTTCAAAATACTGCATCAAGGGTCCTAACTAAAAGGAGAGAACCAGGAGGTAACATAAACATGTGAGCATCTTGAAACATTGGTATCCCCCTGCTTCACTGTCACAAACCTGAGTGATCATGAGAAGCAGTCAGATGGCAGCACCAACCAATCCCAGTTTCCCATAATTAATTATGTCCATGAACCCCTGGATCTGCAGCCTATAATGAAGCTGAGATATTATTTACCAAATGCTAAACTGAACAGTGAGTTTTCAGCCTAGACTTGAAGATTAAGTCTGAGTCTGCATCCCAAACATTTTCTGCTGAAGTCTTCTGAATTCTGGGAACTATTAGGAAGCCAGCACCTTATGATCTTAGTGATTGTGATGGCTCATAATGGGAGATTAGATCTTGCAGGATTTTATCATTTTATAATCCTTGAAATAATTTTATAATCAATACAGAATTTGACTGGATTCACTTTGTTACACCCAGTTGCATATTATTCACCCAAATTCACACCCATTGAGAGGAACTGTGATATTTGAGATAGAGAGCTACTGGCCATTAAACTGGCCCTATAGGAGTGGTGGCATTTGTTAGAGGGTTCCAGATATCCTTTACAGGAACTTGCAGATCACATAAAAAGGCTTAATCCTCACCAGTCTAGCTTGTTGCTTTATTTCACACACTTTTAGTTCACTATCGTTTACCGTCCAGGTAGCCATAATACCAAAGCCAATGCACTATCCAGGATGCTCACAAAGGAGACCCCAACTGAACCAATAGCAGCAGAACCAGTCTTATCTCTTCTCTTCTTGTTTTCTGCTCCCATATAGTGGGAGATCCATGAACTTATAGATGAGGTTTTACAGTCAGCCTTAGTCCCCACGCAGTGTCCCGTGAGCAGAAAGTATGTTCCCACTCAGTTCTGTGAATAGCATATTACTTGGCCACATGTCTCATTAACATCAGGTCACCCAGGGGAGACACGTACTCAGCATCTGTTAGCTACTCGTTACTGGTGGGAGGATATTTTAAGTGACATATGCTGTTTCGTAGCTTCTTGTTTGGTGTGTTCCCAATGTAAGGTGCCTAAAGTGTTACTTTTAAGAAACTCATGTCGTTACCTATCCTTGCGTGTCCCTGATCTCATCTTGCCATAGTTTTTGAAACTGTTCTGTTTCAATCAGACACAATTATTAGCATTCTTATCACTGTTACCAAGACTCTTTCTCTCATAGGGTCAAGTTTATATGCTTTACTGTTCTGTCCCAATGCCTTTTTTTGGATTGACACCATTGTCTCCTTGGGTACCAGCCAGCCTTATGCCTGTGGTCAGCTGCACCTTCAGACATCTCAGGTGTGATGACTAGATGAGGAGGAGTGAGGAGGTCTGGGATACTCAAGTTTTTCTGGGGGATCAAGTGGGGTTTTGACCAGGGACTTCATGTAACCTGATGGATGTAAAAAGCTCCTGGCCAAATTTGTGGGTGCATTTAAGGTCAATAAATGTATTAACAATGTAACTGGACCAGTACAGGGTCTCTCGTTCATTCTGTGTCTCTCTCCTAAAGCCTGGAGTTCCTGGCCCCCTCACTGAGGATGTTTTGCATGACACGTGCCCTCCTCATGTTCACGTTGGGGATTCCCCAGCCTACGAACGGTGTTACCTGGACCTTATTAAATTTGAAATACAAATGCTATATATATTGTATTTCTAAATACAATATAAAAAATATTTTGATTTGTTGTGCTTATGTTGACTGTTCTACTTTGAGGTCAAAAATAAAGATTTTTGCCATATTTGACACTACCTTTTAACTAATCACATTTATGTTGATGCTGATTTGTTATGCATTTAAATTGGCTGTAATGGTCCATTTAGTGTGTTATAATTAATCCTGCCTATGGGTTATGGCCTACTTTTGCTTCAATGGTGCATAAACTGTCTGCTGGAAACAAAGTTTAATCTTGTTCAAATGCCTTTAAAATTATTTAGCAAAAGCAAACAAAAAACAACAACAAAACAAACAAAAAAAAGTAAATGTATTAGGTGTTGCCAGACTCTCCTGTGCAATGGATAAAGAATCATTTCAGACACACAGTGCCCTTCATAATGTTTGAGAAAAACACATTTTTTCTTTGATCTCCCCCTCTCTCTGCTTTAGAGTTTAATATTTGAAATCAATCCAATCAGACTTTCAGGGTATTTACATACATTTCAGTTTCAGCATGTTGAAATTACAACACATTTTACACAGTCCCCCTCCTTTCAGGACACCATAATGTTTGGGACATACCACTGATAAGTACATTAAAGCAGTCTTGTTTAGTACTGGGCTGCAGACCTCTTGGTGTCATGACTGCTTGAACTGATGCACAGACATCCCCAGGTGCTGAGATGCATGCACAATTGAATTTAAATCAGGTGTTATTTATTTTTTACCTTTGAAAAACACCTGCATTGCCTTAGAAATATGTCTTGGTTCATCCAACTGTGGAATGAAGAGCTGCCCAGTAAGTTTGGCTATACTTGCCCAAACAATAACACCTCCACAGGTTTCACAGATGAGGTTGCATGCTTTGGATCACAGGCAGCCCACACTTTCCTTTTGTCAACAGTCTGATACAGGTTAATCTTGATCTCATCGGACCACAAAAAATTTCTAGAGAATTTTCAGCTTTTTTTTTGAGTATATTGCCATGTGGACATTCTGTTTAGTGGTTTGAATCTTGCAGCATAGCCTCTGTATTTCTGTTTATTATGTCTTCTGCCAATAGTATCACCTGACAAATAATCATACCCTTCTGACGGCTGTTACTGATATGTCGGAAAAACAGTTGAGTGCCTTCTACGATGTATTCCCAGTACACAACACACTGTGGACTGAGGAATATTAAATGCAATGTCACATCGATCAGGCAACCACAATCATGCAACCCAATCATTCATGTTAATCCAAGATAACACACAAGATAACACAACTTTTACAGGTGTGGGCATTCCCAAGCTGTCCCCTCAAATGACATTGCTTCAGCAACGAATTACAATCAGTGTGACTGGCTTTAAAAAAATATGTAATTCACTTAGTTATTTTAATGTAGCAATCCTTTGGATACTTTATAATTACACTTTTAATCCTTGCAAAGCTGTATCACACATCACGCATATATCTCTGGCCCCCCAACCCGGAGATCACACACGTGCTTCACGTGTTGACAAAAGGTGAAATTTTAGGTCTGTGGTGTCATTAACAACACACCTACGACATATCCAATTAGCATGCAGCACACGCATAGGTGTCTACTGCCTCTCTTTATAAGACATGGTTGGCTCCGGTGCTCTGATAAGCCACATGGTACATAAACAGGTCCACTGCAAAAAAAGGAAAGGAAAAAAAAACTGTAAAAATGGGCATGACAGTTCATTTGAACTGTTCCTTATATTTAACCTTCAAAAATTCCTACTGCGCATAGCAACTGTTGCTATGCAAAGCTGCAAATCTTTTAGCAAAGCCAAAAGGAAAAAAAGCAAGAGAGAAGCCTATAAGAGCACATTTTATTCTTCTTTGCTGATGATTTATATTCAACTCATGCATGCTTGACCTTGCTTAGAGAACCACTACACAAAAACAAATATTTGACACTTTCCTCCCCTCTTCAAACCATATCTGACATTAAAAGTATGCATTTGTATTTGACTCTCAGCATCTTCTCCATTCTGAGTAGGACAGCGGAGATAAAGATTGCACTCAGCTGGTGTGTTTATTCAAAGATTCCGGGTGATATGATTATTAAACCCCAACCGAAAGGCATGATATATAGTAGAAGAAAAAGCAGCAGGGTGAAAAAAAAAGATCACTGTGAAGCATGGCCCAGTGTGAAATATCTCAGCTCAGATTTTGGCTCTGACTCATTTTGTGCTTGCAAGTCTTGAATAGAGGAAAAATGTTTTTTAATGGCCCTGTGTGCTTTGAGACTAACCCACTATTTTACACAATGATACTTCAATATTTCATAAGACTTGTGAGTCCAAGAGCTACCGTGCAATTTCACTTGAAGAAGGAGATTCAAGCTGATAAAAACGTAATAACAAAGTTCCTGAATCAGATTCCTAAAGGATGCAGAGAAATGAGAGCTTTCTCAAATGCCAAATCTCGAATAAATGTATCATATCTGTCATCCTTCATTCTTCTACAGTTGCAGCTCTGACACTGATACTTGATACTTCGTGAGCTTGGGGTGACCTTAAGTAAAGTTGAAAATCAAGGACTCCATTAGCGCAACATTAAACCTGAAAAGATCTCCAGGTGTTCTGACGGCCATAAGATAAGTGTCTGGGTAAGAAACAATGAGTTCCTAACAGCAGGGAACAGTCAGTGTGATGCCAGATAACAAGTTCTAACAGTGTGATGAAGCACCATCGAAGCCTTCAAGATGAGACATGATACATTCATTAAGGGGTGACCTGCAAGATCCCTTTGTGTCACTTTTCCCTTAGATCCAAATCTGGCTTTATTGAATTGCACCCCTTTGCCGATGTAGCTGAAACATCTCCCTTGTGCTTCCACTCACTGGCCACTTTATTAGAATGATATATATTGTTATAGTTATACCATAACTATACTATATATACTAAGATATATTATAGGGTATAAGTATAATTATAAACTGTATCCTAAATCCCACAGTTTTTTATATGATTGATGATTTTATGATAGTTGCCCATGGTCTTATTCACACATCAGTGTCTCTGCTAGGTTGAGAATGATTGACTGCTTAAAAGTATCCAGGCAAGAAGGGTTCTGTTTTCAGAAGATGGGCTAGGTCTCTATCAAGGACTAGGTTTCTGTTGGACAGGGCAGATGTTTCTAATAAAGTGGTCAATACTGTGCAAAAGGCTTAAGCATCAAAGGAAATGATAAATGTAAAGTTGTCTATTTAGCCATACACTTTAATGCCACACAAACCCCAACACTCACATGTTCCCATGAATATCCAATGCCATTTGTGTAGCACTTTTTACAGCCGTTGTTGTCACAAAGCAGCTTAACAGAATCAAAAATAGAATGGTGCACAACAACACATGAAACAAAGGCTCATAAGGCTCAAACTACACACAGTCATACACAGTTAGTTACTAGACATTGGACCATCTGCCTGCTGTACAACTCAGGTGTATTGAAGTTTCATGGTTGACATAATAGTAAAAGTTAATTGGGATCTTTGTAAAATTCTACATATTTGGTGATGGCAAGTGGACAACTAGTCCAGGTCCAGTAGCAGCCAATGTGAAGGGGTGGCAGGGGAGCCCAAGGTAAGCATTTCATCAGCCTCCATATGGAGATGTAATAAGTTTGATGTTTACATTTATGGAGAAAAAAAATAATGTAAACATTACCATGTTGTGAGTGAATCCGACAGATCTGACTATAACAGCCTAACTCAAAAGAGATCCTGAAGGTAACAAAAACATGGGAGCATCCTGAAACATTGGCATCCAACTGTATGAAGGAGTCGGATGACAGAAGCAACATCCCAGTTTACCTTAATTCCTTTTGTCCATGAACCCATGGATCTGCAGCCCGTAATTAAGGTGAGACATTAGGTACGAAAACCTACACTGAACAAGTGAGTTTTCAGTCTAGACTTGAACAATATCTGGAAGGTTATTTAAAAGAAAAGGATCTTTCCCCTGCTGAAGACTTCTGAATTCTGGGAAATAGTAGGAAGCCTGTGACCTGAGTAATCATGATGGCTCATAATACGAAATTAAATCCTGCAGGTACTCAGGAGCAAGCCAGCATAGAGCTTTATATGCAAGTAAGAGAATTTTATAATAATATGGAATTTGACTGGAGGCCAGTGCAGTGCTGATAAGATTGGACTGATATGGTCAAGTTTTCTAGTTTGAGTTGGGACCCTGCCTGCAACATTTGGAGTTAAGCAAAGACTGTATAGGTTCCAGCTCCTTAATTTCCCTGAAGGAACCCTCCCAAGGGATCAATAAAGTTCTTTCCTATCCTCCTCCTATCCTAAACACCCTGACAAAAATGCACTGCAATAATTTAACCATCCATCCACCCATCCACCCATCCATCCATCCATCCATCCATCCATCCATCCATCCATCCATCCATCCATTTTCATCCACTTATCCAGGGCCGGGTCGCGGGTGCAGCAGTCTAAGCAGGGATGCCCAGACTTCCCTCTCCCTCGACACCTCAGCCAGCTCCCCGGGAGGGATCCTGAGGCATTCCCAGTCCAGCCGAGAGACATAGTCCCTCCAGCGTCTCCTGGGTCTTCCCTGCGGTCTCCTCCCAGTGGGGCGTGCCTGGAACACCTCCTCAAGGAGGCGTCCAGGGGGCATCCGCCTGTCAATCTCACAATCCCTCCCAACCCCACTCGTGAATAAGACCCCAAGATGCTTAAACTCCTCTACTTGAGGCAGGACAGCTCCACCAATCTGGAGAGGGCAAGCCACCTTTTTCCAGTCGAGAACCATGGTCACAGATTTAGAGCTGCTGATTCTCATCCCAGCTAGTAGTAGCTCTGTCAGAGTGACCACTGGGTTCTTGGTCACCACCCTGACTAAGGCCCTTCTAACATGATTAGTCAGTTTGGTCCAGCGGGCAGCTCTATGAGGAGTCCTGGTTGTTCCAAACATTTACAGATGATGGAGGCCACTGTGCTCAATAGGACCTAAATTGTAGTAGAAATTTTTCTGTACCTTTCCCCAGGTCAGAGGTCTACAGACAATTCCTTAGACTTCATGGCTTTGTTTGTGCTCTGACATGCATTATCTACTATATGACCTTATTTAAACAGGTGTCTTCCCAAATCATGTCCAATCAACTGAATTTACCACAGATATTCTTCAATAAAGCTGTAGAAACATCTGAAGGATGATCAGTGCAGACAAGATGCACCTAAAGTCAATTTTGGGTGTCATGTCAAAGGCTGTGAATACTTATGTACATGTTATATTTTGGTGTTTTTAATTTTAATAGATTTCACTATTAAAGATTTAAGACTTTTCTCACTTTGTCATCGTAGGGTATTGAGTGTAGAATTATGATGGGAAAAAAATGAATTTAATCCGTTTTATAAGACTGTATTGTAAAACGTGGAAAAAGTGAGGCCCTGTGAATACTTTCTGGATGCACTGTATTACTGAGAAAACAGAGAGATCATTTATTTCTTGCAGTTATAGGACACAAAATGAGAACCCCTCATCTCTATTTAGAAGGAGGAAGTTACCCTACATCTAAGATTTTGTCTTCCATTTTCTTTAATCTATGTTTACCAGGTTAGGCTGATAGTAGTCCTAAAATAGAGCCTTGTGGAATTCCATATCTAATTTCAGTGAGATTGCAAGATACACCATTTACCTCTATGATTTGAAACCTTAAGTAAGCTCTGAACCATGAAAGGGTTGTTTCTGTGATGTCAATCTTTCAAGAACAGTGATCAGTTGTATCAAATGCTGCACTTAAATCCAGCAGCACAAGCAGGGATACATCTTCATGCTGATTGTTTAAAGTTTGGGTTTTTTTTCGTCTGTCTCATTTTTTATATTTAAGTGGTGCTACACTGCTATAATGTTGATCTAAGGTTATTCTGAAAACAGTCAATTAATCTGTCTAACTCCACTGGATCTGATGGATAGTAACATGGAGTTGATAAATTTGGGAGATTTTCAATAATTTATTTGGCTGTAGATGATCTTATTGAACACTTCAAGCAATAGTGATGGGATCTACATACATTTTGACTAAAATGTAGTTCATAAGAAATTAGAACATGATCTGAGGTTGCTGAGGTTTGGGGAAGAATATTTAATTTATTTATGCCAAAACCCATGGTCAAAACCAAATCCAGAGTGTGATTACAATAATGTGTCAGCCCAGTTATATTCTGAATAAAACCTATATGGTCTAGGATTGAGGAAGATGCATTTTTAATGAATTGTCTACCTTCTCATAGTGAATGTTAAAATCTAAAATTATTACTTTATCACTGCACATTTCTATGTTTGCAGCAAAGTCACATCTGTTTCATAAGCATTGTAAGCTTGTTTGGAACAGGGGTTAGTATAAAGAGCACAACGTGTTTCCATTAATCATAGACATACGTTTTTGCTTTAAAATGTCTATAATTTTATTTTTACATTTGCAAAACCATTTGAGTCAAGTTGATATTTATAAAGTTACTTCATTAAAATAATATTTTTATGGGAGATTAATATTTCAGTATTGTTGTATTTTTTTTTTTATTTATTTTTTTTAATATCACTTGGTCTGCTGGATTCAATTTTTTCTGCACTAAAAAGTTAACAGTTGAGTTGAGAGTTGCATCTAAGAAACTAATTTCAGCGCATTTTTAAGTTATAATTTAAAACTTACACTTACCTAACAATAGGTGTAATCTCTGCTATAAAACATCATTAAGGTGGCTGGTTATTTTGAGTGATGGAAAACACTTGCAGAAAAATAAAAAAACATCTCAGTTTGTGTGGCAAAGAATTCTACATGCTTATATGATTTATACTCTTTAGAGTTTTTATTGATTCTTCTGTTTTTATCCCCGTTGATGAAAAAAAAAAAAAAAAAGATCACAGAGCTCATTGACGCAAATTTACAGCACAGAAATGGAGCTCTTACAATCTGAACAAGTGTATCTGCCACAGAGATATTTTACTACAGGTTCAGCTTGAGGGTCACTGTTCAAGTACACAGTCAGCTGTGTGCAGTCAGAGCAGTGTCACTGTGATTATGTTGGAAAATGAACATTTCCTTTCATATTGGTTTCAGTTGACTGAAATACACAATTTGTAATGCTAAATTCAAATTCAACCCAAATTCATTCATGCCTGTTACCAAGGTAACAACACTGGCTCCCAGACCAACACAAATATGACTGAACTCACTGCATTCACTGACCAAGGATAAGTTTGCCCCTATAAGAGAAATTCAGACTTTCACAATACATACACTTTCACTAAAATAAAGAGTTGTTTTTTTAGTAGTACGAAAATTGACAAGAAGCTTGAAGTCGTTCAGTCCATGTACTTAGTTTAGCTAACTACAGACCAAAGCTAAATCACTGACAGACCAAAACAGATTTTGCTCAAGCACATCCCTGTGTTTAGCACCATCAATCTTTTCCTTGACTTGGACCAGATTCCCAGACCTGGTTTCTGAAAAACATCCCCACAGCATTATGCTGCCACCACCATGTTTCACTGGTTTTCCTCATCTTCTCTTTCCCACTTTCCTAAACCCAGGTCTCATCCCATATCTCAGCTTGCCTCTCTGATGTCTCATCATGGATGGCAGCCCATCACCTCAAACTCAACCCCAGCAAGACTGAACTACTATTCATTCCTGGAACCACTGGTCCTCATCCTGATCTCACCATTGTCCTTGAGAACTTACTGGTCATTCCATCTGCAGAAGCACGGAGCCTTGGAGTATTTGTGGATGACCAGTTATTGTTCTCAGCTCATGTTTACAACATCAAGAGAATTCGACCTTTTCTGTCTAGAGAGGCCACTCAGGTGCTTGTTCAGTCTCTTGTCATTTCAAGACTAGACTACTGCAGCTCCCTTCTAACTGGCCTTCCTTTGTGGAACATCAGACCGTAGCAACTAATACACAATGCAGTAGCTCATCTTCAATGTTCCCAAATTCAATCATGTAACTCCTCTGCTGCATTCCCTTCATTGGTTTCCTGTAGCTGAACATCAGATTCAAAACCTTGATGCTGGCCATCAAAGCCAAAAATGGACCAGCACCTACATGATGGCAATGGTCAAAATTCAAGCTGTACCAAGAGCCCTTCAAGCTTCAAGTACAGCTTGGCTTGACCCACTATCCCTCAAGATCCAAGGAAAACATGCATCCAGACTCTTTTCTGTTCTGGCACCAAAATGGTGGAATGAACTTCCCCTGGGTGTCCAAAAAGATGAGTCCCTCACTGTGGGGGGACTAAAAGCAGACTGAAGACCCATCTGTTTCAGGAGTATTTAACTGCATAAAGACATTTGTTTTCAACAGGATCTAAGTGTGAGGAATCTCTAGATTCTAGCCTCGCCTACTAGCTAAGGATATTTTTCTGAGTGAACAGCAAAGCACTTTTGTAAGTTGCTCTAGAAAAGGGCATCTGCTAAATAAATGTAAATATAAATGTTACCTCTTAGTGCTGCCTCTCAGATTAATGCCCTCTTGCCCAGTCTGAGAGTTTTGGTGGGCAGCCCTCTCTTGGCAGATTTGTTGCAGTACCATGTTCTTTCCATTTGATGGTAATGGATTTGATTGAACTCCAGGGGATCATCAAAGATTTGGAAAATGTAGATTTAGCATCTAGCAAGGAAATTGTACCTGACATAGTCTTACAAATTACACATGAATTCAAATAATCCCAAACATCTTTTTAGGTCTATTTGACAATACAACTCTACACAATCAAATATCATGATATAACATTAGAGAGAGCAACATCACGGGAATTAATTCGTATTTGCTAGGTTATGGGTTGGCAAAATATTGCTATAAATGCTCATGCTAAGCCAAATAGTTTTTTGTGTGTGCACAAGAAGGGTTTTGCCCCTGCTGGAGTAATCAGGTCAAATAGCTTCTCTTTTCCCCCCATATTTAATTCCAGTGTTCTATGGAGTGAGATCTTCTATGGAATGATCATAATAGACATCACAAGAGCAGCAAAACAAGAAAACCGGGTAAAACAACTACTGCTGAAAAACAAAAATTCTGAAAAATGGTTTCTGCAGGCTTCTACATCTTCTGCTTGCTCACTTCAGAATTACAACAGGAAATATGTCAGTGGTCAAGGCTAAACGATTGAAACAAGTTCATTAAAGTTGGGTTGATATTAAATATTGACCTTTTGCCCCTTCTCTTACTCACAATGTACAAGTTTAGTCTAACTAATATTTAGAATCACCCAGGGACCTTGATTCACTGTATGTTGTCTTTCAGATTTTATGGCAGGAACTAAACTCTGCACATCATCAGAGGCAGACTTAAGCAGAGCAGTCAGATAGCCTGACTTGATGTGGCACAAAGGAAGATACTGTTTTAATGTAAATGTTATGTTGAGTGATGTATATTGTCATGTCTGTCACTCGTCAGTTTGTGTTTGTTTTGTCAGTCTCCTCCCATTTCCTCCTGTGTTTCATTTGTGACCCTGCCCCTTCGTAATCAGTTGTTTCAGGTGTGTCCAATTGTTGAGTTGTATTTAAGACCCATGGTCCCATCCAGTCTTTGTCAGTCCACTGTCATGTTGCCTGTGAATGTCAGTGTTTCTTTGTTTCTGTAGTTTTTATTGGTTAGTGTATTCAGTTCGTCTTGTGCTTTGTGTTTTTTTTTTTTATTAAACCTTCAACAGCCTGTGTTTGCTTCCACACCATTGTCATCTCTTCTGTCCTTCCGTTCCTGACATATACAGTATTAAAAATAAGTGATATTAATATATCTTGTTTCACTGTGGCAATTTATTTCCTATACAGTAAACAATTGTCTCAAACATTAAACCCAGTAATGTTTATCAGATATTTGTAGGTCTAATATCAAATCAAATCAATTCTATTTCTATAGTTCTTTTTACAACTGATGTCACAACAGTTTGACAGAGATCAAAATAACCAAGATGATAAATAACAATAAAACATAAAGAATAAAGAATACCAGTGTCTTTTGATCTGCATGAAAATATCACTAAAATTCAACTAAAACATATTTTACCAAACTAAAAGCTATAGTCTGTTTATCAGGTGTGTTTCTATTGACTACATGGGATTTTTGATCATTTTCATATTAGTGTGTCACAGTCATGATTTATTAGTTAAAAGAAATTATATAAAATGAATTTAAATTAAAAATTAACCTTAAATATATTCTACCAAACTAAAAGTTCTGGTTTATTTTTTTGGCTGTCTATCTGTCAGCTACAAGTGATTTTTATGCTGCATGTCACTAATGTTTTATTACTTTAAATTCCCTTACTACCACTATCACTGTTTTCATTAAATGTGCTGCATTTCATTAAATGCAGCGATGGGGAATTTAGAGTAAATATATTTATTGTAGTTTATTTATAAATAAAGTCATTTCAGTGAGTTTTGGACATTGTGAGTAAGAGAAGGGGCAAATGGTGAATATGTGGGTGGATTAACTCTTTATTAGTGCTTGCACAGAAAGACAGAGATCTCACTCCATAGTGTTCAAACAGACCAGAGATCTAGCAGACAGTGAGGAAACGTTCACCAAATTTGACAAAAAAAGTATGATTTGGTGTATGATAGCATTTGTATATATTTTTCATTAATAAAATACAGTGAAATTATGGAGAGACAGTTGGAACAATATAATAAGCATCCAAAGACAAAACTAAACACAATTTTATTCAAAACCATATTATGTTGCTAATGTGACTGGTATACCTTACAGCAAGCAGCCATGTGTCATGGGGGAGAAAATGAAAGTGACTTAGGCACTTGAGTAATAATATGTACTATTTACACTGGATAACATTCCTGATTGGTTGCAGAGAGTGAAAAACATCAATCTATGGCACAGTGTTATTTATGCATTACTAGATAAGCTGAAACCTACGTCTTTGTGGTGCCAGAAATTCTGCACACAGCTAGTTTTAAACTACCGTATTTTCTGGACTATATGCCACAACTTTTTTTCCATGCATTAAACTATGCGGCTTATAATGAGGTGCGGCTTTTTCTTCTTATATATGTTATTTTCCAGGGTTTTTTTTTTTTTTTTTTTTTAACTTTGCATACGGTATGTTTAACATATGGTTTAGGATAGACTTTACACCTTGACCTGTGATTTAACTTGTGGTGCCAAAGGTTCCAAGATTAAGTTTAATCCTGGCCAGAAAAACAATCAATAGTACTTGACAGGCAACAACACATTTACTGCTGAAATAATTAGTTTGTAACAATTGTCATGACTTCATAATACAAATAGTTAATAAAATGAGGTTTTATAGCTTTCTCTAAACATGAGCACATGGTTCTCTTGTAGTGTACTGTAAAGTAAGCCCAGCTGTTTGTGAAACAACCATTGAGAAATTGTCAGCGTTTTCAAAAATCCTGTGTTGTGCATGCTTCCATCCTGGAGACAGCTCCTTAGAATGCTGTGTTTGTGTGACAGGGACAGAACAGGCTGTTTTGATGCAGAGAACGGGCTGTTTTTAAAAATATTTGTATTCAAGTTTAATCACTACAAACTCTCCATTCTTCTTTCACCACTAACCTGCACAGTTTACTCTTTCTAAGACAAGACTATAAAATCATACTCCCTACGTAGGGTACCACTGCAAAAACAACATCAACAAAAACACAAAAATATGTAAACAGTAAAAGCCTGTTGAATTTATGCTGAAAAATGATGCATGCTGTTTTTTTGGTTGAGTGAAAGACAAATATTTCTTTCACAGATTGAACTTTAGGAGCGCTTCTACACACAGCTCTGTGCATGTTAACTGAGTCTGAACTGGTTTTGAACAGAATTTGTAGATGCTGCTCCACAGGCAAGGAAAAACACAGTGACTTCACCAGGCCATTGAAGGTAGAATGGATGAATTCTGCTAGTAAGTCTCAGCTTCATCAATTTTTCCACAGCAATTTTAATGCTGGAGCAATTAGTGTAATTAGCAGAGTTTACAGTAGTATCAGTTTTTAATTCTGACTGCACTTAGCAGGCCATTTTCTAGGATTCATTTTCATTCATTTCATTTAATTAATTTTCAGCTCAAAACACTCTAATGATCAATTTCCAACTCTGAAATATTTCCAATTTCGATTTCAGACATTTTTTTATAAGCAAAAACACAAAAACTTGAAGATGCAAGTCCATTTTTGTTAATAAAAACATGATCAAATATTCATAGAAATATATAAATTCTGTTAATATTTACATTGCAAATTAAAAAAGAATTGAGGAGCCTAGGATATAGGATTTAGTCTAGGATCTCCTAAAATTTACATTATCTGGCATGTGTGACAGTCTCTATGATTTGGCAAAGAAAAGTATGTCAAACTACAACAAACTAGACAACTTTAAGTGGATCTTGTACTGGGTTCCAAAATGAGGTGTTTAAGGTAACAACAAGCTTACTCGACGCTGACTGGCACCACAAAGCTAAGCATACACTGCAATTTTAGAAGGTTGTTCTTTGGTGGTTACACACACTGTGTGTTTGAATCGTTTGTTGTATAGGCAGAAGGCCTGTAATTTACATGTACACACCGTACCAAAGAAGTCAATTTAATTGACATGCTGAGGTGAGGGTGCAGCTCTTAACCTCGCTGAGAGACAGACAGACAGACAGACAGACAGACAGACAGAGAGAGAGAGAGAGAGAGAGAGAGAGAGAGAGAGAGAGAGAGAGAGCATTTACTATGCGTTTTGATACTGAGTGTGAAAAGCAAGTGTTGATTGCATCTTACCAGGTAACTGAAGGACACAGCTATGTGCCTGTCTGTCATGATGGTAGTTTGATGAAAGACCATACAGGCATGAATGATGGTACCAAGCTGCAATAACCTTGCCCTGATGCCTTTATTATGGGTCCAAGCACCATAGGTGCTGGATCCTTATTGTATTTGCTCAGATTTTTCTTTCTTTCTTCATTTTTTCCCCCGATTTTTGGCAATACATGGAGAAGACACCGTGAGCCATCCAAACATGAAACGTGGAGGGGAGATAATTTGTACAAAGGGCATCAATTTTCATTTTTGCCAATTGCCAATCAATCACTATATATATATAAAAAACTATATATATAAATATATAAAATCACTTTTCAGCAGGTACATATATGTACGCATGTAAAACTGTACACAAACTACACATAATGTAGCTTCTGTTCCACGAATGGATCACTTACTGACGTATTGGTTCTCAATGGGCTGATACGTGCTTGGACCCCAGTGTTTACTGCGCGCGGCTATATTTTATTATTGTCGTGGGGTAGATGTACAATGAACATTGGGAAAATTCATGATGTTGAGAAATCAGCACAAGCGACTGCTGAAACTGCAAGACAAGTGACCCAAATGTCAGAAATCCATCTGGTTGTCTGACTGCTCAGTCTGAGCTTGTTTGGGCAATTAATTGCCAATCACTTCTGCTCTCACACTGCACTACATCAGCTGGTCAAGCTAAAATTTGATACAATCCTTCAGTCAGCTACAGCCAAATCAGTCTTAAAACTGGGCATAAATTGTACAGTGTATTAATCCTATTGTAATTACAGCACAATTTTAGGTGGAAGTAGCAATAAGTATCAAGTCATTTTTATTGCTGGGGCCATAAGATTAATTTAGGGGAGTTTGAATACAGTCACAAGTCCTGGATTTTGAACCAGGACAGCTGAGTTTGATGCTTTCATAACACATTATTTTTTTCTGCCAAGCAAAGGTTAAATTAACTGTCTGCTCTGCAGCTTTGTGGCAAGAGCCAGTCCTTGCACGTGTATTTCCTCAATGGGTGTTAGTCAGTCAGTAAGTGAAAATACCTCTTCTATGCCAGGCTGCTAAGCAGTCAATCAGAAATAAAGAACCTGCTAAAATCTTTGTAGTAATTGTACTTTTACCATACAGTATAAGTCCTTTTGCACAGTGGATGTCTGGTGAACTCATATACAAAATAATGAAGTTTATTGCCACATCACATTATACGGGTATGAGGGTGAGTGAAAAATCTAGGTGTAAAATCCTCACTGTAGTAAAACAGATGTATAAAAACACAGGAGAAGAAACATAACAATAAAAAAGAAAGATAAAAAAATATATACATACAGGGGTTGGACAATGAAACTGAAACACCTGGTTTTAGACCACAATAATTTATTAGTATGGTGAACTAGGGCCTCCTTTTGTGGTCAATTCATCCTGGGAATGACATTTTTTGGATACAATCCCGAACATCCCTTTCAGACAGCTTCCTCTTGCGTCCACAGTTAATCTTGTTGGATGTGGTTCATCCTTCTTGGTGGTGCTAACGTTACCCTGGATACTGTGTCTCTTCATACATCACAAAGACTTGCTGTCTTGGTCACAGATGCGCCAGCAAGATGCACCAACAATTTGTCCTCTTTTGAACTCACCCATAATGTTGTGTCCATTGCAATATTTTGAGCAAAACTGTGCTCTTACCTGCTAATTGAACCTTCACACTCTGCTCTTACTGGTGCAATGTGCAGTTAATGAAGATTGGCCACCAGGCTGCTCCAATTTAGCCATGAAACCTCCCACATTAAAATGACAGGTGTTTCAGTTTCATTGTCCAACCCCTGTATATGTAATATAGATAGACTATATATACATTAACTCACACAAAACATACATTATAGCACTGTAGAACTACTATAAAATAGATGTTTGCATTCTATTTACATGTGCACTGGGTATAGAATTCAGTGTAGCTGTAGTGTGAGAAGGTGAGTGGGAGACAGTCTTTGGTGGGTGTAGTGTAACTGAGCAGCTGGTACTGCTCCAGTAGTGAGTAAAATGCAGGTGCAGAAAGAGTTTATGTGGTGTGAAGGTGTGATGGTGATGAGGCACATGAGATGAGTTGTTTTTGGCTGTGGAGTGGAGCAATGTGCAACTGCCTGTTTAGCATCCTTGTGGCCTGGAGGAAGAAGCTGTCTCAAAACTGGCTGTTTCTGGTCCTCATTCTTCTGTACCTTCTGCCGCTGGGCAGCTTTGAGAACAGTCAGTGGCTTGGGTGGGTGTAGACCTTTATAATTCTCCTGCTCTTACTCAGACAGTGGCTGGAGTATAAATCCAGAAGGTTTGGGAGCTGAACCGGTGATGTGCTCTGTAAATCTTTCCTCTTGAGAATGGTGCAGTTCCCATACCAGGTGGTGATGCAGCAGGGGTAGAACATCCTCAGGATGAGGGGATGAAGCGTCCTGATGTAAAAGAGGCGCTGTTGTGCCTTCTTGACCACCCGTGTGGTGTGTTCTGGTGATGTAAGCTCCTCAGAGATGTAGACACTGAGGAACTTGATGTTGCTGATTCTCTCCACAGTGGTCCCATTGATGGAGGCAAGGGAGTGCTTTCTCTCCTGCTTCCTGAAGTCAACTATCAGCTCCTTGGTCTTGTTGATGTTTAGAGAGAGGTTGTTTTTCCTGTCACCAGTGTGTCAGGAGGCTGACCTCCTCTCTGTAGGCTGCCTCATCAGCATTGGAGATCAGGCCTACAATTGTTGTATGACAGCAAATACGACATTGGAGCTGTGTCTGGCTGTGCAGTCATGGGTATACGGGGAATATAGGAGTGGGCTCAGCACACAGCCCTCAGGGTCTCTAGTGTTTAGGGTCAGTGAGGAGGATGTCTTCCCACCAATCCTCACCACCTACCAAAGGCCTGTTTAGGATCCAGCTGCACAGAGAGCTGTTCAGGCCGAGATCATGGAGCTTCATATTGAGCCTTGGGGGAAGGATGGTGTTGAATGCTGAACTGTGTCCAACAACAGCATTCTCACACATGTGTTCTTGTCCAGAAGGGAGAGGGCAGTGTGCAGCCAATTATCACTACAAACTTTTTCACACACTGATGTGAGCCTGCAATCAAAAGGTATTGTCCCCAGCCAGCTCCCAGCCTTTAAATATCCCCTCCGTTAGAAACCTGGATGATCAGATCAAAAGATGAGCTGCATACACTGCTGCACAAACGACATGGATGGGTAGAAACCTGAGAGAATGTTAAACCCCATCACACATTAAGGTGAAAACCTTGCTCTGGAATGTGAAAATCTCAATCTCCATTCAAATCCCATTTTGTACTGCCTAGATAGGTCATATATGATCCTGTAAAAGGAGCAGAATATGTTCCCTTATTGGGGAGGAATGAAGGCAGGGAACAGACGGAGGAGGAGGGGGGGAGGGGGAGAAAGGAAGGTGTAATTCCTCTTGACACCTCCATTCATTTTCACCTTGTTGAGAGCCTGTGTTTGTACTTCACACCAGTTAATAAGGCAAGTTCTCCAACTTTTTACATGTAGACAATAAATATAATAATAATAATAATAATAATAATAATAATAATAATAATAATAATAATAATAATAATAAAACAGAGCCTAGAAGGAATTATCTGTAGAGGGTTATCTGAGAGTTATCTGTAAACACTGATTCTTTTTATTCTATCACATTCTGCTCTGACAGATGTTTCATAAGGACAGGTGGCCGTTTCTCAAGGGGACGGGCACAGGCGGTGCATAAGAACTACTAGCTGTTTTCAAACTGGTAGATTCAGATTGGATATTGGCTGCACTAAGTGAGCCCGGGCAGCTTGTGAATGACAAAAGTCTGCTTTGACCTCCGAGAATGAGAACCGTTATAAAGGTACAGAGAT
Source organism: Acestrorhynchus altus (assembly GCA_034509495.1). Classification (NCBI taxonomy): domain Eukaryota; kingdom Metazoa; phylum Chordata; class Actinopteri; order Characiformes; family Acestrorhynchidae; genus Acestrorhynchus; species Acestrorhynchus altus. Next base: position 11,763,496 of record CM067518.1, read on the forward strand.
ATGATTATTTTCCAGCCAGACCATTTATGTGAAGCCTTCAGCAGAAGCCGTGCTGACTGAAAATGGGGCCGTTCTCTGCCGAGGACGACCAAATTGACCCTCCTCTATTTTTCTTCTCTCTTTTCTTCTTTTCTTTGCTCTGGAAATTTAGGAAGTGAACTGTAATGAAAGTGAAAAAAAAAAGAACTCCATAATGAAGAAGATGAAGAAAAAACGTGGAGGAAAGCCCTTGAGGTCGAACACACATTGCTATATACACCCACAGGCACACACCTACGTCTTCTCTAATACATAACACACATAATTAGACTCAATCCCCTCCTACCACACGTACACTTTTTCTGTGATCTCAGCAGCACTCGTTACAGCTGATCACTGCACGCTGCATCCCGATGTAGGCAGAAGAACACAGCGGCCATCAGACGTCCGTCAGAGATAACACTGAAGTAGGAGGAAGAAGAAAAGGCCACGTGAGGTAAAATATGCATGGCAGCACTCATATTAAAGTTCAGGGCCATGTAGTTCAGGACTTGGGAGACAGTTTTAATTGACAAATTCCATCTAATCGGCTCGTGCAGACGGATTCCTTCTTTGCCTTTAAATCACCTCCACCTGTGCCAAGAGGTTGTAAAAAACTCAGAGGAGATATTGATCTACAAGATTTACTTAAATGCCAGCCGGCTCTAGCAGCCGCTGTCATTGTTTAATTTAAAGGGACTCTTCAATAGACCCTCTAGGCAGTGTCTTTTTTCCCCTTCGTCTAGCTCTTTTTTTAATTAACCAGATGAAAAGCAAAGATAAAAAAACACCCCTTTTCAATATTCATCCTGCGAATGGTGTGGTATGTCTAGCATGAACTCTTCTAAGGCCTTAAAGCACAAGCACACTTAACATAACATTTTACACACGTTTTGTTTAAACAAGTGATTTATCTAACTGTAGCTACTCTGTGTGTCCAAATTTTTGTCCACACTGTTCCTGATTAATGCATTCAGCTACTTTAAATTGCTGACACAGATGTGCAAATGCACACACAGCTTGTCTAGCCCCTGTATGGAAACTAGTAGAATAGTAACCTGGAGCATCCAGCATTGAGCTGTGGAGGAGTGGCACTGTGTTCTTTTTGGGAGGGAGGGCTGAGTTGGGGTGTGTATTTCGCTGACAGCTGTCATCTCTCAATGCAATCAAATGCTCACAGCAATGGTCTCCAAAATCTAGCAGATAGAAAATTTGAGTTTACTTACACTATGATTCCATATTATTTAAAAACAATGAACTAGAAGGTGTCCCAATACTTTTGTCCATATAGCATTCATGTTGCAGATATTACATCCCCTAATTCCAGGCCTGACAGCTGTAAACACTTTTTCTCCAGTGCTCCACTTCACATCAGTGGAGATCCTTTTTAAACTGTGAGCTTAAGAACAGATTGGCTCAAATGGCCGAGCATGTTTTTGGCTGACACACTTGCTCACCACAGCTGATGTCTGTGTTTGTTTGTTTTTTTGTTGTCCCATAATGCCCACGTCAGTCTGGACCCTGCTGCAGCAAATTTATGAGCATTCCATGGACAGTTCATCATACACAGAGCACAGAGAGTGGAGCATTCATCACCCAGCCAGCCAGACCTCAGTGGAGAGAAAGAGAGAGGGAGCAATTCTGAAGCTAACAGTTTGCAAGGTGCATCATGAATCACTGACATGGTCAATCTCAATCTTACAACTTGAGCAGGGAAAAAAGGCCAAACAAAAATGTAGCTTAGCCAGAAATATATAAACCAACCTGTAGCTGCACAGTCAGCGCACTGATGAAGTGTTCTGCTGGAGTGCAGCACCTGGAAAACCTGGAGCTTCTGGGTTCATCCTCCCACAAAGTGAACTTTTTGGATCTGCTGTACCTGCAAAACTGTGTTCTTGTTTGAACTGAAGACACTCTGCAGTCCAGAAACCTTTTCAATAAAGTACTGAAATGTTTTAGATTCTCAGTCACTTGCTGCCTTCGAACGCTGACTGAAGACCATCTCTTTCAAGAGCATTTAACCCATTAAATGCTTATAGTTATTCTATGTCTTTTGTGATAAAGAACCAACGTTTCTTTTTTTTCCTACATCTGTCAGTGTTCATGTTGAACAGTGTAGTCATTAATATAGTGGGATATTAATATATAGTTACTAATTTCTTTTTATATCTTACATAATAATGTTACACTAGTGAGGTTATTTTTACTGCTTTATTATCTTTTTTATTTGTGAACAAAAAGTGCATCAAAAATAGTAGGTATAGAACTAGGAAATGCAACGTTTCCTCACAACTTTGTGGACTTAAAAGATCTGAAATACCCCCCCCCAACAACAAACAAACAAACAAACAAACAAACAAACAAACAAACAAACAAAAAACAAACAAACAAACAAAAAACAAACAAACAAACAGACAAAAAAACAAACAAACAAAACAAAAAAAACCCCAAAAAACTTTAGTCTGGATTCCAGGTACAATTGGACCCATTCAGAGGTCTTGTGGAGTCCATGAATGGTTAGATCTGTGGTGGAAGCACAAAGGGAACTTGCTCAAGGTTCTGTCTGTATTTCTCAATTCATTCTTTATTGGGTTCGCTGGATGAATGTTTGGCCTCAGTTAAAATCTATAAGATTGTATGTGATCTATAAGATAACTTGGCCAGTGAGTAGAAGCATAATGTAGAATAGAACTGAATAAAATATAGCTTTCCTCTTCCACCAAAGAAGAAAATGTCTTTGGTTTAACCATTGAAAAGGATGACAAATGACAGACACAGCTACAATACACAGTGTTGGAGTCTACTGTCAGTGCTTCTACTGACATTTCTGTACATAAGTTTGGAACATTCTTGAGTAAGTTCACGGGTTTGGATCGTGCGTACAGGGCCAGTTCCTTGGTCATAGAATAGTGGCATGTCTTCTCTAGTGACTGAGTTACGTCTACGACGGCACCATCGAGGTCAGAGATCTGATTCTTAGCCTGCACAACTGGTGCTCAGACCTGATTGAGACGTCTTCAGTGAAGGTACTGTTGATTAACGAGTCCAACTGTTATCACTTGTTTAGACTCCTCTCTGTCTGAGGTCACATCACAGAACATACACAACATACAGGAAGCCTAATACAATCAAACCACGCCTCTGTAGCTTCATTTGTTTACACATGGAAAATTATGGTTGGATACATTTTGAACTCACCTTGTATATCTAAAAATTTGAAACTCCTTATCCTCAATCAATTAAGCTTTTCATGTCCTACTGGAGCATTTATATGGATAGACAGAACTGCTTGTAGATCAGTCGGAGATGTTTTAAACCAGGCTCCTCAAAGTGAAAACCCAGAGGGCCACAGAGCTGCATAATTTAGTATTTTCTTCTCTCTGAAATACAGGATTGATCTTAATGCAATCTAAATTGTGTAGTAGGTTGCATCAGGTATGCTAGGTTAGGGATAACTCTAAATGGCGTATGATCTATAGATCTAAGAGCTGCTTTCTATGTACTATAGTTGAAAGGTTGAGCTGTCAAACACATTAAAAGACTTTTTCATCAATGTCAGTTTTATATCAGGTTTTGGAAGTAGACATTACACACATATACACATATCAGCCACAGGTGCCAAAACAGTGATGGCTTGCTGAGGTCTGGCTCTACCAGTCCTCTGAAGACACATCATGTTGTACCTGGCATCCCTAACACCTTGCTCTGACCCTGTCATCTACCCATAACAACTTCCCTTTGCCAAAATCTCTCAGGTCTTTAAACTGCCCATTTCTGACACTGACCTAGACCTTGACATGTGGATTTGTTCCCCTACTATCAATATTATTTAGTTCATCTGTGAATGGTCATAATGTTTTGGTTTAGCAGTGAATTTCAGTCCAGTACCGTGATTGATTTTGCTTGTATAAGAAAGTATTTGTTTAAACAGTTTATGCTTAATGACCCATACTCTGGATTTTTGGAAATAGCTATGCGACAAAGGGTTTTGTAATACACATAAATTCTGGTATGGCCTCAAGAGTCTTTAGACATATTTATTGTGAAAAGGAAGCCTGTCTACAGGGAATTTGGTGTTCGTGAAAGTCACTCCCTGAAACACCCAAACATATTTTATATTCATGTTAACCGAAAAACAAACTTCACCCTTGGCAGAGTTAGAGATAACATAATTTACTCTCTGGCAGATAATACACAGTGCCGATGTGCAAATTTAAACCTGTTCATGCCTTCTTCAAGAAGATATTTTAGTTCACTCTCTAGGGAACTGTGGAATAGTGTCTGCACTATGCAATACTGTATTAAATGATAACTTGTAGATCAGGTTGATAGGCTGTTTTGCTTTTTTGATTGTTGCCCTTCATACACAGGTGAGCAATAGTGCCCCTGTGACACTTGTCCATGTTATAAGCTCCACTTAACACACAGAAGCACTTTGTAGTTCTATAATTAGAGACTGTATTCGTCTCTTTCTCTAAATACCTTGTAAGCATCACACTTTTCTTCAGTAGTCAGAAACCCAAAGGACCCCCACAGAGCAGTTGGTGGGGCATTCTCAGCACTCCAGTGGCACTGAAATTATGGTGGTGTGGTGTGCTGGTATGAGTGTATCAAACACAGCAGTGCTGCTGGAGTGTTTAAACACTGCGTCCATTCAAAGTAAAGTCAGAGACAGAAGCTCATCTGTTTCTGCACAGTTTGTGTTGGCCATCCTCTAGTCCTTCATCGGTGGTTTTCTCAGTCCAGCAGTGAGACATAGAGGTTTAAACACTCCAGCAGCACTGCTGTATCTGATACACTAAAACACCATTAAAATGTCTGTGACAATGCAATGCTAAGAATGAACAACCACTCAGATAACACCTGCCCTGTGGTGGTCCTGACCTTTGAAGAAAGCGGTAAGAAAGCTAACAAAGTATGCAGAGAAACTGTTGTTTGTAATTATAGAACTACAAAGTGCTCCTGTACGGCAGGTGGAATTCTTAAAATAGACAATGAGTGTAGAAACATGGAGGTGGTATTAATGTTATGCTATTGTCATGCAATATGACAGCTTTACTGGTAAAGGAAAACCTTAGATTTCAATTGAAGCCAGTGTAAAGGTTTTACACATTTTCTGGTTAATTCATCATGAAATGTGCATGCAGTGTAAACAACAACTACCAGATTGAGACAAAAATGGAGATACAAGGTTTTTGTGTGACAGCAATTGTGTTTAAATATATCAGTAATGCTATATATGAGCCCAAGAACAATTCGAAAACCTATGGAAATCTGTAGTATAATATGAAGAATAGTGAACAGGGCAGCAATAGAGCTTTACTTCAGCATGAATAAATCCTACATCCCCACCTTTCCACACTTGCAGGGGATTGAACCAAAAATATTCTGATCCCATTTCCACAACCTTTAAGCCAATGTAGACTGAAAGTATAGTTTTGTAAACTATAGTTTTTAGTCAAGTATTGTGTAGTTTACTTTTTCCAGGCTATTTTATGTAGCTTTATAAAAAGACAAAACACATGGAACAATTAGAAACATGCTTTACTGTACAGGATGAAAGATTTGCTTTTCAATATGAAAACAACTTTTTAATCAAACATCTGATCTCACAGAGATTAAAACATTGCAGTAGTACAGCAGTATCAAAATAGTCAGTCAAATGTTTAGACATATGAGGAAAGGTGCAACTATTTGACTGTAACAGACAAAAATGCACATGCTAACGTCAATTTAAAACTAAAAAACAAACAAACAAAAAACAAAACAATGAGGAAAATCATGTAGAACATTCTTCAATGTCATTTTCTTTTTAAAATGACCTGCTTTTTTCTACAAACACTTCACCTTTTGACATAGCAATGAGTGAACCACACCAGGGTGATAGTCACTAAATCTGCAAAACAAGAATAAACAGAACAACACAACAATTTACAATACAAAAAGGCCATAATCCCCCCACCCAAACCCCCCACTGCAGGTGTCCTGTTTCTCCTGCTCTAACAGACTTTATCGCCTGAAAGGCTTGATCATTGGTTGATGTTATCAGTCGTGTGAGGGCATGAAAAAAACACACACATATGGGAAACATTCCCTGATTTCTCTCCATGTGAACTAAACATTCAATACTGATGACTGTACTGTGTTTGCGTGTGTCAAACACCACACACCTGAATTAGTGCAGCTCAAAAAATGTGAATATTTTGAAAAAGCTTATTTTTGTTCATTATTTAATTCAAGAAGGTAAACTTTTTATCAGTACGGTTTATAGCTTATGAAAAAAATCCAGTTTCTCATATTATTAGAATATTAGAAAAGATGTATAAAACATTTTGACACTATAGCAGGAGTCCCGCTGGAAAAGGAAATGGGCATCTCCAAGAGTTTTGTCAGCAGATGGAAGTATAAAATCTTGTGGTAACTGATGATAAAACATAGTGGACCAACACCAGCAGATGACACAACACTCTAAACCATCACAGACTGAGGAACCTTCAGACAGCTTGGAGCTTGAGTTGAGAATATAGGAGTGTTCACTTCCAAATGAAATGCAAAAGAGTTGAAAATCTGAAGAGAGTTGGAGACTTTGGAGAACAGCCCAGTTCTTAGCCTAGATAATATGCTTCTGAGGTTGTCTCTGCTTCAGCTGGGGCGTGATATTAGGAATGCTGCAATGGTAGATATCTCTTTCCTGCAGATATCTGTATTTTGTAGCTTTTGATGCACGCACACCAGCCTCAGTCCACTCCATGTAAACCTCTCCCAAGTTCTTGAATTGACTTTTCTTGACAGTCTCCTCAAGGCTTTAATCATCCCCGTTGCTTGTGTACTTCCCCCCACATTTTCCCCAATCCAGACAACTTACACTTTATACTTACAACAATATACTTTGATACACCTCTCTGAGAACAGCCAGCAATGACCTTGTCACTTACCCCCTTTGAGGAGGGTGGTGATGATGATTTTCTCCAAGGTCCAAAGTAATTTATCCAAACTTGAAATTAAATCTATTGAGAAACTGGATTTCTGATTTTTATGAAATATATGCCACATTGATCGACAGTAAAAATAAAGAATATATATTCAATAGATTTAATGTATATGACAGTTTACCTTTTTGAATTAAATTATTGTCAAAAATGTACTTTATCATGAGATTCAGATTTTTCCCGCTTCACTAGTAACTGTACATTAAAAATAAAGACCTTGACTGTAAGGGCATCCAGGTACAAAATGATCTCCTAAAATAAAATAAAAACAACCAAAGAAAAGAAACAAACCATCAACTAATACACTTAGAACTGCAAACACAGAACGCATAACCAACACTGGTCACCTACAATGTCAACAGGCATCCAGACCACGCAGCTGTTCCAAATTCCAGATACAATAGTTTCCGACAGCCTTGAAGGAATGCGATGAGACATCTACATTGTACGGCAAAGTCAGTATATAAACAGTATGTTTCTTTTCCTCTTTGAAAAAAAGGTGAAGAGAAGAGGGCACATCCACCTGTTTTCATTTTGTACAGATTTTCATTGGACTTTGAACTAGGAAAATCAAGGCCGAAAGTGGCTGCGGCACCTTTGCGTGACCTAAAACCATATCAAGCACTAAAATATTCATTTTCTAACAAAGGCCTTCTCCTCCTACAGGCTCCCCGAGAGGACATCAGGCATGGCAGCAGGTTGGACGGAATAAAAAAATGTGGAAAACGGAGATGGAAAAAAAGCCCAAATATCTCTTTCATCAGCTCTGTCTGGACCTTTTTGATATAGTGGCACATGCTGCTCATCTCACATCCATCTTCCCTCTGCCAAACCGATAACCATTATTCTGTCGCCCTGTTCGGTCAAAAGCTCCCGGTGGGGTGTGCTGTAATATATTAGGATGTTTTAATGGCTTCAGAATCACAGCGCAGATCAGACACTGCATTTATCACAAGATAAAAGAAGAGACCTCTCGGTTTATGCGCTTCCAGGTCATCTGCTCTTTGTGTTCCGCCAGCTAAATGTTAGGCTGGACGCGTGTAATCTTTATCTGCTATTAAGATGAGAGGGCTGGCGGTGCTGCAGCTTTTAAGCCGCAGTGATACAACACTCTATTATTATGTGTATGTTTTAAAACTCAGCGGCAGTCTGACCCTGAGACAGCAGTCAACGGTTCTGAGCAAGTAAGCAGGATTTTGTTCTTCCAGAAACGTGCAGATTCCACCGGCCAAGGTAAGCGGCATGGTCTCTCCAGTCTTCAGAGGTAAAAATGCTCACTGATGTTTTTAAAAGCACATGGCCAACCTTCTCCTGGGACTTGCACAACAAGACAAGTACTCGTGGAGAACTAGTTTAGCAGTGAGTTGTCCCTCGCGAAGGACAGCCTCTGAACAGTTTCCTCGCAGGAAGACTGAAGAATGCTCGATTAAAACATTCTACAACAAAACGAAGCTCCAGTTCCATCACCTTAAAAGCTAATAACAAAATGTTATTATGCAGCAATGTTACACTTACATGTGTTGACAAATGCAATGACTGTAGAAAACAGTCTCTCAAAGTGAAGCAATGTTGCAGTATATGTAGCTCCACCCATCACCCTATGTTTCCAAAGCAAAACAGCCGATTTTCCCTCTCAAAACACTGTTTTCACTCAGAGGCTGTCAATCTCTTCATTTCTTACTGTAATTATATAGTAGAATATCATTATAATTCTGCTAAATCATTACAGTAAGAAATGAAGAGATTGACAGCCTTGGCTAGAAGAGACCGTCTGCAGGATGTTTCTATTCCTGTAGTTTTATTTTTTTTTGTGTCAGATGTAATTATGCCTGATCCAATCCATTGTTAGCCAGCCAGCTGTTTGAGTAGTGCTGGTCTTGGTAGTATTTTTACTCAGTCTTTTGTGGTGTTAACGTGGACCATGATAGCTTTGGTTCTTCTCAATGGCAAATGGAGCTAAGCTCCTTTTCTCTAATTTGACGGAAATGTGATTTGTTTTGTAATGAAATCATTAGCTGCACTTTTACTGTGGAAACAAACTGGGAACCCATGGGAAAGTCTGCTTTGGAGCTAGATTCACAAAAGTGTCAATAAGAAATTTAAATCTTCTTATACTTGCTTTTTTCCTTAAAGTTACACTTAAGTTAAATTGTCAAAAGTTACAATCTCTGAAATATTTTCTTAAGCTTACAGTAACCTCACACTTGTCTTAAACTCTAAAAGGTTTGCTTCAAGTTCTTTTTCACTCAAAATGTTAAAAAAAATCTGATTCTGTTTTTTTTGTCTCCAGTTTGCTCCACTGCATGGATTTTACTGAATATCAGAAAAAGACCAAAAAAAAAAAGAAAAGAAAAGAAATCAAAATAAGAAACTTAACTTTCTTAAGAGGACAGTGTATTTTTCTTAGGAAAGCTTTTGTGAATGTAGCTCCAGGACCTTTAATCTCAATGAAGATGCTCTGAGTCGGTGAATCTGGCTCCGCCCCTGATTGCAAATTTGACATCATTCGGCTTAATTTCTATACAATGGAAAGGTAACGGAAACACAATGTCCATTTTCTACAGTCACTGCCAAAACCCAATTACATAGTTGACATGCAAACCTATAACTCTCACAGCTGCTAAAACAGGTTATAAAGTATATTTGAAGCCATTATTACAGATCCCCTCCAATGACAATGAAATGCTCCAGCCAATCTGAATGCTAAAAGGCTTCATCATGAAAGATAAATGAAATCGATATGTAGCTACTGTATCAAAGGCACAGCGACAAATCATCATAAATGAATACGCTGAGGCTGTCAAACATCAATGATATGTAATAATACTCTACAAAAACACTGAATAACATCAAGATTTCATATCAAAAGGAATAAAAAGCAGACATTTGAACAAACGGTAGCTTAGCAACAAGAAGAGAAGCACATGAGAAGGACATCTACTACTTTGGCATGTACATGGAAGTAAGGCATTTTTGTTCTCCTCAAGGGTCATGGAGACCTGTTGGATAAGTAGTGCACACAGTCATGACATCCCTCGTACAAAATGAAAAAGGACAACCTGAACCTGTTGAGTCTTTCTATCCCTTGCTGTGAGACAATGATACACTGTACATAACATGCACACAAAATCCAATTACTCTGAGTTTGTCATCTTCCTGTCAACGATGTCCAACAGATTTCTCAACTGGATGGTTGGGAACAACAATCTTGCGTCAAAAAAAAAAAAGAAAAAGAAAAAAATAACATCCTGCTGCACGTCTCCCCGTGATGTTAAAGGAAGGAAGAGCTCAGACGATGAGAAGACAAAGAGAAGCGTGGTCAGTCCTAATGAATGCTTTCACAAAGACGGCCTCATGGCAGTTAATGCGATAATAAAAAGCACAGAGAGTGGGATGGTGGCTGGTCGCCATGCTCTCGACCCCCGTACACTCATACCTGCAACACAGTGAAGGACTATGACAGCATCAGTTCTTCCCAATCAAACACAAATTCAATTCACATTGATGCATTACTCATTTAACACCTGACAGACACATCAAGTTTAAGATGAATCCTTAAATGGCTCCAATCAAGTCAAGAACCTTTCACACATGCTGGTTTTGAGTGTTTATCAATAATCAGGAAGGGCTTAAACAAGAAGGGCTCAAGTCTCTACACAAGCTAGAATCAAGAGCCTGGTAAAGACAATTTTCCCTGCAACAGACCTAGAACAAATCCTGGGACATCAGTAGGAGGCTCATGTGTGAACAGATACGCTACCAGGAAAAGCTATGCTTTCAAGATTGCACTTGGAAATTAGTAGTTTACTAATAAGGATTATATATTTGAGATTATATATTATATTATTGATTATATATTTTCTTGTGAATGTCTACACCTGTATTAGTTAATGAGGTGTTTTCTTGTGAGTGAGGTGAACTAGTGTGCTCATGGCAAAGTGATGTTACTTATCTGAGTTTGAGAAAAGAATTCTAGTGGGCACCAGATGGATGGGACTTTCCATTTCCAAATTTTTTACCTTCCACAATGGACAGTGTCACCTGTGAAGCAGGAATATGTCACAGAATTTGTTCCATTTTGGAATAAAGCTGTAACATAAAATGTGCAAAAAGTGAAGTGCTGTGAATACTTTCCAGATGCACTGTAAGAGAAGAAGACCCACTGGAGTGCTTCTGTTAACACCATCAAACCAAATACAGCACCTCACCTAGGCCTATTCTAAGGTTGCTAATTGGAACCTGTGGCGTGGTCTGATGACTACTAGTTGTTCAGGGCTGATGATAGGGTTTGTGTGTGGCACAGACCTCATAAATCCATTGACTCCAGCTGACAGCATGGCAGTGTGCAGCCTGTGGTTGTTCCATATTGGTATGGGGTGTTTTCTCATTGGTGTGAGTTGGGTCTGCATTGATTAGTGCCCACTACGTTTTACTGCGTGGGGATCCTTAATGGATTTCATGTACCTGCAAAATGATGGGATACTCCAGCAGGATAATGCACTGTTAAAGCCCAAGTTGTCCAGAATTTGTCCAGGGATATATTCATCAGATTCTGTGTCACTGAAGATGAAATGGAATGTCCCATCCATCTGCAACCTGCAATTGCTTGACCTCTGATAATTCTTGTAACCTTGCAATGAGTACGCTGACCAACGTTCAACCTCACTCACATGATAACACTTTACATGAGGTAATGCCATAATGATTTTACTGGTATTCCATGACTTTATGCACATGAATTTTGCAATAGTTAACAGTTTCAGTGGTCACAGAAATTTATTTTGCACATGATTTGATTTAGAAATACAGGATTAGGTGGCACAAAACATTGAAGTGACATACTTACTGTACTTTCTCAGCCAAATGTACAAATTTACTTCTGATTTATTTTTAACATTTCCATTCTTGTTACAGTCTGCAGTACAAAAGTTTGTTTACTTACATCTTACAAGATGTATTTTTACATATATTATTATTATTATTATTATTATTATTACATTATTTATTTTGCAATATACACTAAACAGAAGTAAACAGAAGTAAGTACCAATTACCCAACCCCATTAGGACTTGGCACTAAGCCTCTGATACATGTGAAGCCAGTCGCCGCCTCTTTTCGAACTGCTCCCATTGCCTCAATGGTGGGCAGCCAATATGGTCAGAAGAATATTGCACAGTATATGCAACATACACACAGTGTCCCCAGCTCCAATACAAAGGCTAACAGACAACTGTGCTGAACAACATTACACTGAGTCCAGCTGCCAATGGCAAGCAGCATGACCCGAGACTCTGTGTCCCGTGTTTCTAAATGCACAATCCATTTTTATCAGTTCCACTTATCATACATATGCACTTTGTGTTCTATAATTGCTGACTCTACTCCATCTGTTTCTTTGCATACTTTGTTAATATCCTTTCACCATGTTCTTCAACGGTCAGGAAGTATTATGTGGGTGGTGGGTCATTTTCAGCACTGCAGTGACACTGACACTGTGGTGTGTTACTGTGTGTTGTGCTGGTACGAGTGATGACAAAGCAATGCTGCTTTTGAAGTGGCTGGTCAGTTAATGCTGTAATGTATCAAAATTGTTTTAAGAAATCATAAAACTGGTTCTTTAATTCTGACCTTTACTTGTGTAGAAGTGGGGAATATAATGAGTATCTCACAACATCTCAACATATCATGGATATAATCTGGACTTTTTATCAGATATATCAGTACCTGATATAATATTTGCCATAATGCCCAAAATCTAGAAGGTAAAATACTGCTCCAGATGGTGGGTGGCATCACATATTTTGTACTAATGGTGCTTCTGAATAAAAAATAATATTTGTCAGGAATGGTTTGGATACTTACAACCTACACTATAACCTTGCTACCCACAGACAGGGCCAAACTCAAACAGCTGTTGAAAAGAAAAGTCTTTGTAGATGCTGACAGAAAGGAATTTGTACCATAGCAACCACATCACAGTCTTGCATAGTAAAGATAACAACTTGTAGTGCCTTAGAAAGAGGAAAAAATAGTCTACCTTTCAACCTATTAGGACCAGACGGGCACAGTTAATTAGTTGGTTGCTTATGCAAAAAATGTAAAAATAAGCACTAAATGGTCACAAAAAAGAAACTACAGGAACTATACCATACAACAAAGTTGTGTGCACTAATGGAAAAGAGAGAAACAAAAATGCCAGAAGACCCTACATAATCTACAAAATGTGAAACACTGATCAGCTATATAATTAACAGATGTTGAAGTAAAAATATTTAATTCCAAATAATTTCCTTGGCAGACGGCAAAATAGTGAAGTTGTTAATAGTTGACTTTTGCCATCATTTCAATGCACAGGAGATTCACCCTGTGTTAGACATGGGACAACAGTAATCTTCACAGAGCTATGGGTCAGACAGAATCCAGTTTAATATGCATGCCTTCAAGAGAGGAGCCACTGCAAATCAATAAGTGACAGATGACCTTGGTACTATGAGGAAACAGTTCTGTTCTGCAGAGAGTGGTCTCTTCCAGGATGACAATGACCCCATCCACAGGGCACAAATGGTAAACAGGGGTTTATAACAACAACAACAACAACAATAACAAAATGTTATTATTATTGTTATTATTATATAAAAAAGCTATTATTATTATTATTATTAGTTGTCGTATTAGTAGTAGTAGTAGTAGTATAATGTCAAAAGTATTTTAACTAAAATGATAAAAATGTGTTTTTAGATAATTTGTAAATGTGTATTGAATTATAATACGTATTGAATTTTCCACAGTTTAGAATGTTAAAAGCATTCTGCTGTTTCTGTAGTTTTAAACTGGATATCTGGAGAAGGCCAGAATCTGCTGATCTAAGAATACATGTTGAAACAAAGTGTCAGACATGATATGTATCTGTGACATTCTGGACTGAATTTAAGGTTTTTGTTTTTGAGGCTCATTTCAAAGTCCTCTTTTCAGATGAAAGTAATGTTTGCATTTTGCATTTGGAAATCAAGAATGATAGAGTCTTGTCCACAGGACAGACGTTTTGAAGGCCACGTTTGTGCAGGTGTTGGTTATCAGTAGAACAATGTACCACAACTCCAGGGTCTGCTAAATCTTCCTAAACATCTTTTGCAGTCAAGTGGGGATTCTGATTTGCCTTTCTATCAACCCTACAGGCAGCTGTCTCTGAAATGTTTTTGGCCTTCCAGACCTTATGTTAATCCGGTTACCTGCCTTTTCTTGGTAACATTTTGAACTGAAAAATGGAAACCTGATTTCCATTTTCTTATAGTCTTCTCTTGCTTTGTGGGTCATTTTCATTTTCAGGGTGCTAGGCAGCTGCTTAGAAGAACCCATCAAGACATCGAATCTCTAGATCAAATCTCCTAGGTTTCCCATACTTTTGCATGGAACTCTTTTTCTTTTTTCACTTTAGAATTGTACAAAACCAAAATAATAGCTTAAAATTTTGAAAAAATGTGTTTTATCTTTAACTTTATGCCTTTTGGAGATTATTTCATCTTTAACTTGCTTAACTCTTCACAGTAACAGCCATTTTGACCAGGGGTGCCCAAACACTTGTATGAAACTGTATATTTTATGAAATATGGTAATAATGTACTTATGAAAATACTGATTTTAACTATAGACCATACTGAGCAAACGTAAAACACAAATGTCGTGTCATATTTAATTTTACTTATAATGAGTACAAGGCAGTGTTACATGTGAACATGCATCAGGTGATAATTTCCTGTTTTTATTTTGGCGTTTTTCTCCTCTTGTTATTTTTCTGCTTGCTCTCTGTTTGTCTCTCTATAGGTGCAGGAACCTGCCAGTCCTGCTTGACCCTGCTGGCAGAGGAGGGGCCTAAGACTTATAAGTCATTCCTGAGGTCTCTCCAGCAGCCATGGTTGGGTCCTTTCACCTCTACCATTCGTTATAAAGATAAATTTTGATGTCATTGTGGTCACTTCTGGTGTGGATACTTGAATAAATTCTTGTCTTTCATAGTCACTGATTTTATTTTTTTGTGTTATTCTAATGCACACACAAAGGAAATTAATGTGTGTAACAAAGCATTTGTTTCTGGGAGAAATGTTGCATTTTCTGGAAAAAATCCAGGGGTGCCAACAATTTTGGCCATAACTGTATACCTATGTGCACTGATGCTCATGGTGGCCCAATATCTTACTAAAACACTTTATGTTGATTGTCTTTCTTTCATTTATGACTATGTGTATTTATTTAAAGTCTAACTCTTTTTAATGTGCCTGCCAGCTAACTTGCCAAGGAAAATGCTTTTAAAACTGTCCAACTCCAAAACACTTTGCTGGACCTTGAACTGCTATGACAAAAACACAAAAGAGATATATTCAGATGTTCACCTGGTTGTGCATTATGAACAGGGAAGGCTTTTATAGTAATTGGTTAAGTAGAAGATAAATTGAGAGTGTCTCAGCAAAAAAAAAAAAAACCCAAAAAACCTATGAATCTAAAATTATGAGACAAAAGGGGGATTTAAAGCAATGTGAATAAAACAACTGAATAAAACTGAATAAGATGCAAAATGACATTAGACACACTTCATATTTGGTCCTAAAAACACTTCTGTCAATTTTGGGTAATATATTTACAAACAGTGATAGCACAACCCTCACTGCCAACTTTATAATAGGGTTAACTGTGTCTCCTCCTCACGTAGGAAATGAAAACGCTGCTGTCTTTTTAATTTCCCAAAAGCAATTGTACAGTATTTACCCTCACACCTTCCTCCGCTGCTTGGGAGATCTCATTAAAACTACAGTTTTCATTACTTCATGTTCCTTTTCCCGAAATGAGATTGGAATTCAGAAAGTCTTCTTTTTATGTCTGTGCAAACTGAAATGGTATGTCACAGATTTGCTCGATCAGAACAGAGCAAGAAGTTACTCAGTAACTTGATTTAATTCTTGTTTTAATCAAGCATCAATTTTTTAGGATGAACTTGCATAACTGTACCTGGACTCTGTGTGTTTATGCTGAGATCACTATTCACATACAGTTAAAGGCTCATTCATACTTATCACAAAATAACAGAGCAACTGTTTCCGGACAGAGCATTTTTACACAACAATTCTGAAAATAAAGTAAGAAAAAATATTTTGAGCAGTAAAGGTAAGATTTAATGGTTTGTTAGTATTTCCATCTGCCAAATTATAGTTCCTCAACTCGCATCTTGCTGCTACGTCAAAGTAACTCACACAGTACAGACATAGACCAACAAATTAAACTCTGCTTTCTACTGACAGGTTTTCACTGCCCATTTGATTTTATTATTGTGTATTCCCATCAAAATCTCTTTAGTTTTGTTTTTAGAACATTCTTTTTTTCTCAGGCTATTGACTTTTTGTTTCATTATGCTCAGCAACAGCTTCTGGATTTTTAACACTGAGTGATACCGTGTTAAAAAATGTAGGAACATGCTTCTCAACAAATCTTCTTGAAACTACAGTTATTGCACAACAATAACAGAATTGGACAGAACAGCATCATTCCAGAGAAGACAGTTCCACTGCTCCACAGCTCAATGCTGGAGGGCTTCATACCTCCCTAGCCCACGTCTAGCGTTAGTTATGGATGCAGTTTATCTGCTCCAGAACATATTATTTTATAGCCCTACTTCTCTACAGGATGTTTTTGTTTTGTATATACATTATTATACTGGGTATATTTGTACTGAGCCCTGTACAGTTTCCACACTACAACTTGTGAGCAGTGTAGTGAGCAGTTAGAGTTAACTTACTGTTGTTCTGGGGTTCATCTGTGTGATTATAGGGCAACAGAAGATGCTGTGGATAATCCATTGATGATTTAGCACATCTGTGTGGGGATTTTGTTCCACTTTTCATGTATTCCTAAATCCTTTGTTTTCCACAGTGGAATGTAAACTCATGTCTGCGGCAGACAAAACTCTGTAGATTGCTTGCTGAGCAAAGAGTAGCTAAAACACAGGGAAGTTGTATTGGCTTCTGACTGCCTCCCTACAATAAGGTGATGCCGCTTCAAATACGTGCTCGACATATTGCCGTGTTCATCCGTCTTCTTCATACCACAGTGTCTACATACATGATTATGTCTACAAAACTTCTCCATCATCAATGTTTGATACAGGGAAGAAAAAATGTTCTCACATGAGAAATGTAGGCTAAATGACAGTGGCTTCCCTGCAGCAGCGACTGTTATTAACTGCATGCAGTTTTGCATTTGTCCAATATATTTCTGCATCAAGAATGAGAGAAATATTACTTCAAGTCATAAATTCTCATCCTTAAGTGGAATATATGGATTTTGTTTTACCAAACAATGATGGTAACATTTCAATCCATGAACATTTTGACAAAACTCGCTCACCTTGATCTCTGTACAACTCTGGATGTCTGTCTTTGCAGTGCTTTGTTAAATTTGTGGCGTTTACTCCTTTTAATTAAAAATGTTCTCAAACACCATTGCGATATTCGCTTTGAGCAGTCAATAATCAGTCATCAGACTCAAGCCCAAAATATTTTCAAACATGACTTTTGGATGTTTTTTTTTCTGAGAAGCCGACATCATTCCTTGTGTTGTTACTGTTGTTGTAGCATTCATCTTCCCTTTCCATCTAAACCTGTCCTTCCCTTGATCATCACAGGGAATGTAAGATCGCTATCCAATAAAGTGGGCAAGTTAGTGGTGCTAACGCAACAACCATGGGAAGACCAGCAGTGTAGCCTGCTGTTGTTTATGGAGTTGGGAGCTGTCCAAATGATGGGACAGGACAAAGGAAAGCGATAAGAGGAAAGGGGGAGGACTGGCTGTGTACATAAATAACAAATGGTGCAATCCTAGATACATTACTGTTAAAGAACAGATTTCAAAGTGTGTGATGTCATTCACTCAGTCATGAGCAGACTCCAGACACAGCAACCACACCACTTTTTTAACAAATAAAAAACTGAAAAGTGGGGCATGCAGTATTATTCGCCCCCCTTGCGTTAATACTTTGTAGCGTCACCTTTTGCTGCAAGTTGCTTGGGGTATGTCTCTATCAGTTTTGTACATCGAGAGACTGAAATTCTTGCCCATTCTTCCTTGCAAAACAGCTCGAGCTCAGTGAGGTTGGATGGAGAGCGTTTGTGAACAGCAGTCTTCAGCTCTTTCCACAGATTCTCGATTGGATTCAGGTCTGGACTTTGACTTGGCCATTCCAACACCTGGATACATTTATTTGTGAACCATTCCATTGTAGATTTGACTCTTGTTTGAAGATAAATCTCCATCCCAGTCTCAGGTCTCTTGCAGAATCCAACAGGTTTTCTTCCAGAATGGTCCTGTATTTGGCCCCATCCATCTTCCCATCAATTTTGACCATCTTCCCTGTCCCTGGTGACGAAAAGCAGGCCCAAAATATGATGCTGCCACCACCATGTTTGACAGTGGGGATGGTGAGTTCAGGGTGATGAGCTGTGTTGATTTTACACAAAACATATCGTTCTGCATTGTGGCCAAACAGTTCGATTTTGTTTTCATCTGACCAGAGCACCTTCTTCCACGTTTGGTGTGTCTCCCAGGTGGCTTGTGGCAAACTTTAAACAAGACATTTTATCTTTGAGAAATAGCTTTCTTCTTGCCACTCTTCCATAAAGGCCAGACTTGTGCAGTGTACAACTGATTGTTGTCCTATGGACAGACTCTCTCACCTCAGCTGTAGATCTCTGCAGTTCATCCAGAGTGATCATGAGCCTCTTGGCTGCATCTCTGATCAGTCTTCTCCTTGTTCAAGAAGAAAGTTTAGAGGGACGCCGGGTCTTGGTAGATTTGAAGTGGTCTGATACTCCTTCCATTTCAATATGATTTCACAGTGCTCCTTGGGATGTTTAAAGCTTGGGAAATCTTTTTGTATCCAAATCCAGCTTTAAACTTCTCCACAACAGTATCTCAGACCTGCCTGGTGTGTTCCTTGGTCTTCATGATGCTCTGCGATTTGAACAGAACCCTGAGACTATCACAGAGCAGGTACATTTATACAGAGACTTGATTACACACAGGTGGATTCTATTTATCGTCATCAGTCATTTGGGACAACACTGGATCATTCAGAGATCCTCACTGAACGTCTGGAGTGAGTTTGCTGCACTGAAAGTAAAGGGGTCGAATAATATTGCACGCCTCACTGTTCAGTTTTTTAATTGTTAAAAAGGTTTGACACATCTAATAAGTTTCATTCCACTTCACAATAGTTTCCCACTTGTTGTTGATTCTTCACAAAAAAAATTAAATTTTATATTTTTATGTTTGAAGCCTGAAATGTGGCAAAAGTTTGAAAAGTTCAAGGGGGCCGAATACTTTCGCAAGGCACTGTACAAATTCTTTGCTCACAGGTATCCTGTCAACACATGACAGGTGAGAAGTTGGGGCCAATGAGGCTCTGAAGGACTGCTTTGAAACAACAGATCGGGATATTCTCTGTGACCCAAATGGTGAGGATGTTGATGGCCTCACTGATTGCATCACAGGCTACATAAACTTCTGTGTGGAGAGAACTGTACGCTCCATGACTGTACAGTGTGCATCCAGTGGGTTACCTCAGATCTGAAGGCCCTTCTGGAAGAAAGGAACAGGGCATTTAGATCTGGAAACAAAGAGGACATGAGGAGAGTACAGAAGAATGCAATAAACCCATATCTATCAGATGGAATGGGGGAGGAGGGGTGGATCACCATCTCATCACATGGACTATGGACTACCTCACAAACAGACCAGTATGTGTAACTTAAGAACTGTGTATCAAAAACACTGCTTTGCAGCACAGGGCCCCCAGAGGGAACAGTCCTGGTTCCATTCTTCTTCACCCTCTACACTGCACACACAACACCTCAACCTGTCTCCTCCAGAAATTCCCTGATCACGCTGCCATTGTTGGCAATGTCTCAGATGACAATGAAAGGGAATACAGAGAAGTTTTTGGGACTGGTGCCAGAAGAACTGCCTCCAGATCAGTACTGTTAAAACCAAAGAGCTGGTGGTACATTTCCACTGGACAAAGTTTTCCTCACCCACTTCAGTGAACTCCCAGGGAAAGGACATTGAGATTGTCAAGACCTACAAGTACCTGGGTGTTCAATCTAAACAACAAACTGGACTGGTCTGACAACACACATGCCCTGTATAAGAAAGGCCAGAGCAGACTCCACATTTTATGTCTGGTGGGAGGGTGGCATTATAGAAACAGACAGGAAGAAACTGGAAAGCTTATCAGAAAGGCAAGTTCTGTCCTGGGCTATTCTCAGGATCCAGAGGGAGAGGCGGATGTTGGCCAAGCTCGCATTCATAATGCACAACACCTCTCATCCACTACAGGAGGCAGTTGGCAGTGGGCAGCTCCTTCAGTGACAGGCTCAATTACATGCAAGATACCACAGCTCCTTTCTCTCCACTGCTGTTGGGCTGTACAATCAAAACCTCCCCAAGCAGAGACTCATACTCAACACCATATGGACCCACACCCCACTCTACCATAGTGCACAAACTCATCTTATCTGTGTGTATGTCCTTTAAAAAGGCGCATCCACATTTGGACATATAGTGTATGTCCTTGCATTAGAAGGGGTGTCCAAATTTGGACATATAGTATTTGTACACTGCCAACTAGAGACAATTATTAGTTTTACTTAATTGGTAACGGATTGCAGTTGAAAGGGTACAGAGTTTAGTCAATAATTAACACAAATTATTTAATATTAACATGTGATTAGTGTTATCCATAAATGTAAAAAATGTGAACATCGTTGCTGTTTCTGTACAACGCTCTTCCAAACACAAGACACCTGTTTTCTGAATCATAAATTAAATTATACACAAAACGAGCATTCTAATCAAGGGCACAGTATCAGGTCTTCTCTATACTGCCCATAAAAATGCTATTTTGATCAGTGTGAAAGGATACCTGAACAACACAAATAAATATTACACAGCAGCTTTGGAAGTAGGCTATATTTCTCCGATGCCATTTCTAGTCCAACTCTTTTCCTCTAATAATGAAGGAAAGTTTCTGTGAAGTTTGAAGAATCAAACCTGAACATAAAATCACAGTGGGAGTGATGGCCTGACAGAGTCATCTTCTCTCTAGGGTTGCAGTGGTACACCAGTTTGAAACTGCATACATTTGCTTAATATAAAAAGAAGAGCCTATCTATCAATACATTTTAGAGATCTTTTAAATGTACTTTCATAACAAAAATGTTTCAAGTTGTGGTAAAAACTTTGTTTGAACAAAACCTTCTGTTTAAATTCCATTAAGGCTCAATAGAAGCAATAATAAGACTTGTGAAATACCATATACTACACACAAAATGAGGGTTCTTCAAGGGTTGCTGAGTAAAAATGGTTCTACATAGAACCATGAAAACTCAAAGAACCTTTTGCATGAATTAATTTTTCCTTGCATCTTACAAGGGTTCTTCAGACTGAGTACTGAAATTGGCGTCACGAATGTAAGCACTAGCATATAGAACTGTTTTATAAAGGGTTCTATATTGCATCAAAAATGGTTAGGCAATGGGCTACTACTGTTATGATGTCAAATATGTAGCAATAGTAAAACCTTCTTGGTGCCATATAGATCTCTTGTCCAAAAGGTTCTATACAGAACCTTCTACAGTGCATTCTCCATCAATCTGAAGACATTTTCACAATGCAAAGAACTGTTTCACAGTAACATTAAACTGTAACTTTTTCTGAGAGGATGATCACACTCTGAAACCCTCTACCCAGGCCATCTACCATGTCCAATTGTTCCATGATGCAGCACAACCTGTTATTTGAACTTGCAAACTTTAGACCATAATGCCAACGCTGTAGACCACTGAGTTCACTCATGTCAGTCACACTGTTGTTCTAGGGGAGCCTGGCATAACAACATAAACTATGTATAGGAAACCATGTTTTTAATTGTTAAAGTGAAATCTTTCTATATTCCCTCATTTGGTCGGGCACAATCATGCACTATTCATCAGTATTCTCCAGATAAATGATGCAATGTAAGATAGGAAGTGTAAATACTATCAGGCCAATTAATAGCATGTACTATTTATTGCTATTATTCCAGTTGACATTAGCATGAATTGTCAATTTATCAGTTTGCTGTTGCAATTCAGCTATCAAATAAAAGTCTGAAAATGTTTAAAGTTCAGCCATTTCAGTCAGAATACTCATCTCTATAGTGTGGGTCTCCCAGTGAAAAGAGAAAAAGCACAACAGAAGTGATTTAACTGTTCTTCAGTCTGCAGCTTAATGCTGAAAAATAACTGAAAAAGTTTATGGGAGCACTTGCTCATCCCATCTGAAAAGCACCTAAAATACTTCACAGCATCTGAAACCTCTTTTTAACACCACTGATGATATTCTTTGCTAACAGCACTGAAAAAACCCCACAGATTTACTTTTTCATGAAAAGTGGATGTGGCAGTCTAAGAGGATAAAAAATGTGAATAATCCACCGTGCTGAGCTGTTCTCCCCTGCAGTTTCGTCTGCCTGTACTGCTATATTCAGGAGGGAGCTGAGATGAACAGGCAGAGATAGATGGCGAGAGCTAAGGATAGTTAATAAAGATCACACTGCTTAGCCCAGTGGAGGATACAAGGTGTACACTGCAGGCTCTGAGGAGAACATCTCAAATCAGTGAGCACTCATTTAGAGCTCCACATTACGTGCTGAGGGCTGCAGTTTTGCTGAGGATTTGAAGGAATTTTCGCACCTGCTCTTATTACTCCGGGGACAAAGAAAATCCAATTATGAGGTTAACCTGACTTTGTTTACTATAGAGGTAGCTGGTATTTATATTTAATATTCCTTTGATGCCATGCATCTTTTATATCACATGCTACAATGCAGCTGGAGATGGTGGTTGTGAGAGAAAAAGCATAGCTGAATGTTCTTCTGAAGCATGGGCATACTTTTAAATAGATGCTACATTCTGGTCAGAGTGGAATAACATTTATACCTGTTGAGCAGAAGACAGTCTTAAAACTGCACTTAAACGTCATGTGGAGAATTATTTTTGAGGAGATCATACACTGCATCATACACTTGTTAAGAGAAATCTATTAATTTAGTGCTATTGGTGCGTGTTGCACTGGTACAATGGCTCAGACACAGCACAGCACTCTATTAGACATGTCTTCCTAGTTGCTCCACCCTTTGGATATTAAGTCAGAAGCTCATCTATTGCTGCACAATTGTGTCATCATCTAGTCCTTCATTAGTGCTCACAGGTCACTGCCCACAGGACACTATTTGCTTGATATTTCTGGTTGTTGGACAGTTCTCAGTCCAGCAGTGACACTGAGGGGTTTAAACACTCCAGCAGCACTGCTGTTTCTGATCCACTTGTACGAGCACAACACACATAAATACACCAGCACCGTGTCAGCATCACTACAGTGCAGAGAGAGACCCACCACCCACATAATATCTGCTTTGTGGTTGTGCTATTTGTTCCTGGCCATTGAAAAACTGAGTGAGCGCCTAGTAAAACAAAGTATGCAGAGAAACAGATGGACTACAATTTGTGTAAGTGGTATTAATGTTATGGCTGATCACACTGTATCTACATAAAACGTTAAAAATGCTCATTGCAAAACAGCTATTAACCAGGCTGCTGGCCTTGTAATGCACTGCAATAATTTTGTGTAACACATTTTTGTGTAATACTTTCCTCACCACCATTATGAACAATTTGATTCAGTAAATGAGAATAAATGTTCACATTACTCAAAAAGTTCACATTAGGTCTCTCCGAATAACATGATTTACGTTGAAACAAATGAATAATCCAGCAATTTGCAAGCCAAATATATATAACCCACATATTTCACCACAGTTTTCTCTCTCCATGTGATGTGCTAATCTTGTGTGCTGCTTGTGTCAGCAGGTCCCTTATCCGTCACAGGGCTGATGGGTTTTGATCCAACACAGCCTTAGCTAAAACTGTCCAACAGCAAGCAAAACCAAAATCAACCATTCTGTCCCTTCATTCATCTGTTCCTTTGCTCATTTTTCAGTTCATTCATTCACCTGTTCCTTTGTTTCTATTTTTGTAAATTTACCAGCCTAGGCTACCAGGCAGCATACCCAGTGCTAAAGTGAATCTTACCTTTTCTAAAGAGTTACTTATTTCTATACTATATTCCTACTATGTCCAATCAACCATGTTCATTAAGTACTAAAACTACACCCAGACAGTTCACATATTTTTCACCATTTTTTCTTTCCTTCCCTTCATGTATTACTACTGCATTTCAGGCAATTAGATTATTGTGCATAGAGTGCATTTTCATAATTTCATTTCAGAAGTTAAACTGTTATGTTTTATATGCATTACATGTAAAGTGAATTATTTCAAGCCTTTTTGTTTTACTGTTGATCAGTATTATATATACACTTATGTATATTCAATGAAAATCAGATATCCAGAATCTCATTTTAATTTTATATTTGACTATATTACTATTCAAACAGTATCATGTGTCTAGTTCAGCACATGCAACCAATGTCGTGTGAAAAAGTATATGAGTAACAGGGATTATCAAGAAAAGATGACTCAAGACCTTCACAACAAAGCCTCACAAGGAATGGACTGAGGCTTGTGTCAGTGCATCAAGGGCCACCACACATAGATGTCTCCAGGGAAGGGGCTACAACCACATTCTTAATATCCCCCTTAATATCAAGAACTTGGGTTAAGGAGAAAAAAAAAAACTAGACTACTACTATGTGCTCCAAAGTCCTGTTTTCAGATGAAAGTAAATTCTGCATTTCGTTTGGAAATCAGGAGTCTCAACTCGAGCCCCTAGAGTCTGGAGAAAGCCTGGAGAGGAGCAGAATCCAATGTGTCTGATGTACAGTGTGTGATGGTTTGTGGTGCCATGTCATCTGCTGGTGTTGGTCCACTGTGTTTTATCAAATCCAGAGTCAACACAGTGATTACTAGGAGATTTTAGAGAACTTCATGCTTCCATCTGCTGACAAGCTTTATAAAGATTTCATCTTTCAGCAGGATTCACAGTGCCAAAATATTCCAAAATATCTTAAATATTCTAAAAGTTCAGATCCTGGATTTTTGGCTTTAATGAGCTATAAGCCACGGTGATCAACAGTACAACAAAAAAGGCTTGTACATTACATATAATGAGTATAAAATATGATGCTTTCCTTTTTGAATTAAATGAAAAACAGTAAAAATGAAAGAAATATTCAAATTCCATGAGATGACAATAATCTTATAGTCTTTCTAGATTAGAAAATGGCATATCAATCAATGGAGAGAGCTTACTGAGTTTATGAATGTTGATGGATTCTGTGGAGATGCCTTCTCCTCCATCACTCAGAGCACAGATCTGGATGATATAATCATCATCAGCAGGGAGGATTATCTCCACTGAAGTCAGGTTAGTGGTCACGGTGTTTATCTCTCTGTGTCTGTTTCTCCTGTAAGATACCTGGTCAGTGGGACAGTCAAAACATAGGAGGTAAGTACTCTTGATTGCACTCTCACACAGTCACTGTACATAAAGTAAAACTGTAGTGGCTCAATAATGGATAATAATTTGAAGCAGTTTCCCAGTACAGTGTATGAGTGTATCATAACTCACTTATTTTAGGAGCTACTAGGCAGAATTCAGTGAATAATTTTTTCACTTTGACTATATAATGCAGATTAGAAATTACAACCACTATTTTTCTAAGGCTAATGAGTTTGGCTGCTTTTATGAAATCATATCTAAATTTAGAACAGATGAGCAACACAGTAAAAAGTGGTTCCAGTCTCATTCGGTTTATCTAGGAATTTCGGGTATCCATGCATGATCTGGCAGGAAGCTGTGGTAGTAGGAAGTAGTCTGATCTGAATTATTCAGAATGAATTATTCAGTTTTACAGCTTAATTTTAAAATACTCACAGAAGGGTTCTACAAAAAAGTTTTTACTGCATACAAAATTCAGCAAATTCCCAGTGGTTTCTATTATAAGCGAGTCTGTCTTTTTCTAAGCACAAGGAAAAGCTACACATGAAGACTGGACTGAAATAAACACTGGACAGTTCCTTTAATCAGTACGTTTGGCAGATCCAGGGCTGTTGAATTACAATCATTTTTAAAACGTGTGACATACACTCACTTCTGTTTTGTGACATTTCTGAGACAAAGTCTAAAGGTTTACTGACTGTTCATACAAGCCACACTTTCAATAAGCTTAGTCCTTGAGCTTGATTATGTTGTACAGAGAATCCATGAACTTGCCTGATACCCAGTGACCTCAGACTCCATCTCCATGGTGACAACAGGGTCCCAGTGGACAGTCAGCTTTGAGCCAATCAGGTTCCACTCCACATTCAGAGGTGGCTGTCCTGGTGCTGAAGGGGCAGGAACAAACATAAATTTACATTATGTTTGGTCACTGGAAACATCCTAAAAGTCATATGAGGCACTGATAAACACAATTTCTGGGTTGAATTTACTCTGTGTAACACCATTATTGAGACATTTTAACCAATAAAACTGAAGAACCCGAAGCAAAATAAGCAGATAAACTTAGCAAGAACGCCTGATTTCTGGATAAACGATCATCTCATCAAACACTGATCAATGGTAGAAAGGTAAAAAAAAAACTTGAAATATTTTACTTTACATGTAATAAATATAAATTTGGATGAAATGAACCCCCCCCCTTTTTTTTTTAATTTATTTATTTATTTTTGACAATATTCAATTTTTTTGAGATGCACTTGTATACCTAACTAACACCTTAAGCAACAAACAAATAACCTCAAATGATTGATAAAATACTCTGGAAATAATTTTTTTTCTCAAGCATTTTTGTTAATTTCATCACCAGTAGATTTTCCATGGGTTTAAATACCTCATTTCAGTATTCAGTAACAGTACCATGAAAATCATGGCAGCAATGCAATGAAACATGTTTTAAATACAAGTGTATATTTCATTTTCTCTAATCAAATATTAATTTGTTAATGTGAGAGTAGAACTAAGAGAGGAGAACAAATCCAGCTGGTTTAAACCAGAACCAAAACCATGGAAACATATTTCATATTTCGTATTACACGTTTTCTCACATTATGCACTGGATTCTGAGGTTCACTAGTGTTTTCTAATTTGGGAATCTGATTCAGACTTTCTGCCAGGACTTTAACAATAGAATGACTAAGGTAAGGTAAACCACCCACACTGTTGCCTTCCTGCTGCAAAGCATTTAGTGCCTATCATCTTGCTAATGACACACAGTGTACTGCAAACATCAATCCCCCACATCCACAGAAAGATTATACAGCATTGAAAAGAACTAACTTGATGTTTGTGAGGAAGAGCAAGACTGCGGTAAAGTTGGTTTCATGCTGGACATTCCAGAGTTATTCAGAATCCCACTCTTCCTCACCATCATCAAAATGTAGATTAATCCTTTAATTTGATAAAAGGTAATGAAGAGTGAAACTCTCACAAATGTTCAGCATAAAACTAACTTGACCTCAGTCAGGGCCAAGCAAGTTTATTACTAGTTTAAATTCTTAGGAAGATATTTGTGAATGAAACCAATTAGAAATTCTCATCAGACTTCAACACTGCTCTGAATAGTTTAGCAGTGCAGCTCATTTTGTCAGCTTATGCAATCTGTTTGTCAGAGAATCCAGCATATCCAGCAAGATTAATATGATATAAGATGGAATCATAAAGACAAACCACAGGCATTTATTTCTACTTACGGGATTTTCTGGTGGTGACGTTAATAGTGGGGGTACGTGGTCCAGTGCCTGCTGTATTAAAGGCGCTCACTGTTAAGAAATACTGAGTGTATCCCTTCAGGCCACTGATGTTCACTGTGTACTGATTCGCAGACACACGCACCTTCCCCATAGTCTCAGGCTTCGTATCATCCTCCCAGTACACCACCTGTATACAGACAGCAGAGCAGAGAGTGCAACCTGACTCAAAATACCTGTAGGAATTACCCTGCAGTGGAAAATCAATGCACTGTCCAAAGAACCTATACTGCAATAAGCAGTTTCTTTGTTGCACTTGGAGCACCATGAACGGATGCGGGCTGTTGTACAATATCTGTGGCATTTACACAGCAATTGCTGTTTGTATTGCTTCATGGAAAGCATTTCATGCATACCATCAGACATGAGCAACCTCATTCTTATTTGTGAGAGGAGAGAGAGAGAGAGAGAGAGAGAGAGAGAGAGAGAGAGAGAGAGAGAGAAAGAGAGAGAGAGAGAGAGAGAGAGAGAGAGAGAGAGAGAGAGAGAGAAAGAACAGGTGCAATGTGGGAGATGACAGGCACTGGTGGTACCCATGGTGCATTTCAAAACAGGAGGCCGAGTCATTTCCATTTAGTAGTGTAGACAGACGCACCTCGTAGCCCAAAACTCTTTCAGGAGAGTCAGAGAGTGTCTGCCAGCTCACTTCAAATTCAGAGGCAGAAATACTCTGAGCCCACACGCCCCCCGGCACTCCACTGGGCTCTGAGAGCAGAGGGAACGAAACAGTAGCAGAGGAGTTAGAAAGATAGGAAAGGGAGGCAAAATAGCAGAAAGGCTAAGAAAAAAAAGGAAGAGAAAATACCAGTCAGTGGCACAGACAGTGATGTCAAGCTGGAGTGGGTCTGATATAAAATCTTTTCACCCAAAACTAAATGACTGTCCTTAGCTTAATAAGAGAACTGATTGGCACAAAGAAATATTATCAGTACAGAAATTCAATTAATGCCACAGCTTGGTGACAGGCCAAAGTCTGGCTGTCAGCCCTCTCCAGGATTACTGTTATCATGCTGACTATTAACGGAATCTATCTTAAGTTACTGTGCTGTTCTCAATTACTCATGCACTATTGGGTTAAATGCTCAATGCCTCACCTGCTCACCATAAAGAAATCGCCCAATGTTAGAAGCATAAGTGTACATGCATTTGCCCTGAACCATCAATATCATCAATATCATCAAAGATGAGTGCACATGCACGGAACTGTAAGTGCAGCCTGTTACAGTAGTCCATGTGTGTTTATTTTGTTTTTCCTTTAAACTCTCTTTCAAATAGTTAATTTTGACAAAGCAACTTAGTGAAGCTGTGCCCTCTCGAACCATGTTAGCAAGAAGAGTTTTGATCAGTTTATTCACTGTGAAAGTGCTTCTTTCACTCTCCACCACCTTGCACTAAGCTGGCTGCTTTGTTTAAACCAAGGATCGCACTGAAGCCAGCCACCATGGCAACCAGGACAACTAACATTCCTGTAGAGCTGTGGAGATGGACACACTGGGGATGTAGAGAAGGAACAAAGCAGTGCACAGGAAAAGCCAGGGCACGATGAGAGAGGCTTACGGAGAAGAAGGGATATAAGCCGTGTCTCTCGTGAGCAACGTGAGATTGCTTGCTAATAAAACGGACTAGCTGACAGCATTAGCCCAGCGTCAGAAGGAGTATCGGGAGTGTAGTTTAATGTGCTTCTCAGAGACATGGCTACACCAGGATATTTCAGATGACAACGTTTTCATTGATGACTTTCAGACTGTTTGGGTTGACCAGATCGACAATGTGAGCATTAAGTGTAGAGGAGGAGGGCTCACTATGCTGGTTCATAAACAATGGTGTCATCCTGCTGATATTACCATCAAAGAACTGTCTGTTACCCAAATATTGAACTGTTAGCTGGGTCTGTATGCCCCCCCCCTCTGCCAACCCAATATTGGCGTGTGATGTCATACATTTAACCATAGCACATCTCCAAACTCAACACCCAGGTGCCTTTATCGCCATATCAGGTGGCCAAGGCACTCAGTATGTGGACTGTTAAGACAACTGGACCTTCTGACTACCTGACTGGCAGCCCACAGTGTGTACGCAGCACTGTGTGTCAGACAGAGTGGTTATCAACACTGGAGCCCCACAGGGAACTGTCCTCTCTCCCTTCCTCTTCACCCTCTACACCACAGACTTCAGCTACTGCACAGAGACTTGCCATCTGCAGAAGTTTTCTGATGACTCTGCAATAGTTCAATGTATCAGCAGGGGTGATGAGGACGAGTACAGGGAGACTGTGAAGGACTTAGTAACATGGTGCAAGCTGAACCATCTGGAGCTCAATGTTACAAAGACAAAAGAACTAATAGTGGATCTGAGAAGGAACAAGACACCGGTGACCCCTGTGACCATCGGGTCACTGGGTCAGAGTGGACACTGTGGAGGACTACAAGAATCTGGGAGTACATATGGACAATAAACTGGACTGGGCTAAAAACCCTGATGCCCTGTAGAGGAAGGGCAAATGTCACCTGTATTTTGTGAGGCGTCTGAGGTCCTTCAACCTTTGCCGGACAATGCTCAGGATTTTCTATGCTGTTGCATCAACAAACTGATCCATAAGGCTGGTGATGTTGTGGGAGTTGAGCTGGACTCTCTGATGGCAGTGTCTTAGAGGAGAATGCTGTCTAAACTGCAGGCCGTTAAGGACACTGACTCTCACCCACCCACCAAACAGTGATGAGACACAGGAGCACCGTCAGTGCAAGACTCTACAGAGCGCCGCAGGAGGTCTTTCCTACCTGTGGTCATCAAACTCTAAACTCTAAAACTTAATGGGTGACCACTACAAACCACTATGTTTCACTTGTGCAATTTGTTCATTTTACTTATCTATTCAATAACTCTGGATGTACATATGTATTTATTATAATAACCATTGGCTTTTTAATAAGAATTTTAACATGTATATATTTCCAAAGATTTTATCCTGTTGATTCAAAGTGTTTATTCAGCTTATTTTTTATTAATATGTTTTGTTATTGTTTATTATTATTTATTATAATTTTATTATAATCTTTATTCTACTTTTGTATTTTATATAGATGGGTACAGCTGGAAGAATTTGCAATTTCCCTCTGGGATTAATAAAGTAATTCTGATTCTGATCACTGTACAGGGTCAAGCTTTGGTGCGCACAGAGAATTCATGGAATTCCATATTTTATAGGTGTGTGAAGATTAAGGAGGGTAATGTGGAATCAAAGTTCACAAATGTTCTACCCAGAAAACAATGACCTGTGTGGCATGGCAATCATAGAAATGTGCACGAGGGGTGCATGAAGAAGTTGAGTGAGCACAAACGGAAGGGAAATCTTGCATGCCAATGGCTTTGAAGCACTTATCTGTGTTTCAACTCCTCTGTCTGCAGTGACTGATCATACCCTAGTAACACAACAGGGAACATCTATTACATTTGGGGGCAGCCAAGGAAAAAAGGTTAATCAGGCAGATTTGGAACAGGTAGGCTGCTGCTTCAATACCCAAGAGCGGCATGTATGGCTGAGGTGCCTACAAAATGTTGCTTCAAACTGTTCTACACTATATGGATAAAAAGTATTGGGACACTTGCTTATTCATTGTTTCTTCTGAAATCAGAAGATTTTGGTGCAATAACTGTCTCTACTGTCTAGGAAAGGCTTTCTAATAGATGTTTGTTCATTGCTGTGAGGATTTGATTGCATTCAGTGACAAGAACTTTAGTGACATCAGGATTTTGGATGATAACCACTCATCCCCAACCCATCCTTCTCAAGAATATTGAATGGAGCATCATCATTCAAGAGAACACAGTTCCACTGGTCCACAGCTCAATGCTGGGGGCTTTATACTCATCTAGCCCATGCCTGGCATTAGGTTCATTTATTGGCTCCAGAGAGTCCTGTTGGCAGTACTTCTCTACAGGCACTAGGCAAGCTGTTTATGTGCATTTGCACATCTGTGTCAATTGGTGTAAAGTAGCTGAATGCGTTCATTTGAAAGAGTGTCAATAAATATTTGAACAAGAAGAGCCAATAATGGTTTCATAAAGGCCAATGTTTGCAAAAGAGATCTGTGAATAAGCACCTTTACCTATTTTCTTTACAAATTTAAACTAGTGCCAAATGCAACTCTGTTTTTTTGTGTTTCAGATAGTTTTTTCCCATTAAGAGTTTGAAGTGTTTTTTTGTTTTACATTTTTATAGAATATGCATAAGCAAAAATGTGTGATCGCAGAAATTATAGGGACCTATTAAATTCAAATGTGGTTTTTCATGGAACCAGCATTGGTTGTTCTTCATTTCCATTGCTCAAAGAACCACTTGAAGCCCCTTTTGTTTTATGGATTGTAACCTAATTTCTACCTAAGTTCTGCTCCCCACTCTGTAAATGTGTTCTCTCATGGATGGGATACATGTGAGAGCTAAGTTCTGATGTACTTTTGTGTAATGGTAATAAAATGTGCTTAATATTAATCTTAAAACTGGCCCATTCATCTAAAATGATTAGGAGCTCCCTTCTTTATGCTACATAACTACAACTAATTTCCAAGGAAACCAGGTCAAAATGAAAACTTGAAAAACATAATAGACAAATATAAAGGTGTAACTCAATTATGCAAATATTTGTTCCCCATTTAAACAAAGCACAGCTGAAAATACTGTAAATCAATCAAACAACTCGAACAGCAATGCTGGTTTCTGTTAGCTTTAGTATCAGCCCAACCAACCCCACTCCTCCTCAGCCTGTGTAGACTGTAAATAATGCAGCTTGCACTCACCTTCCTCTGCAGAAAACACTGTGGTAACAGGGCTGAAGGGCCCCTGGCCTTTCGCATTATAGGCGCCCACTTTCACGTTAAATGGAGAGAAGGGAGGGATGCTCTCATTCCGATAGATGTAGCGGCCTGGTGCTGAAGTCACAGCATGGGTCCACGTAAGCTCTCCCAGTGGACGTAGGGCGATGATGTAGCCAAAGCCGTCTCCGTTCTGCAGTTCCTCAGGCACGGGCTGGGAGGGAAACACAAAACTATAGTGATATTAAAACGCATACACACCCGGTTCAGCGTCCGGTTCGCACCCTGAGCCAATCTAGAGCTCATTATGGCTTGTGGAGAACACGCACGGTTCCCCTGGGAACCTGAATGAACCTGCTTGTAATAAGAAGCCGCTGCAGAAATGAATGGCATTATAGGACCCAAGAGCCCAGCTGGAGAATGGGTTTGGTTTTGACTGGGGTAATAAACACTCCCATTCAATTCCATTCAATTAAGCAGAACCATTACCTCACACAGAGGGAGCAGTAATATAGACAGATGACTTACCTCCCATGTTATTACCAACTCCGACTTGGAGCCTCCCCCACCTCCGACATTAGCCGGCACTGTGTCAGGAACTGCATTCGAGAAAACAGAAGAAAGGGGGAAATGCTCTATTGAGTTCAGCAGACTCACAGATGCACAACTTGCATGTCTTTGGTGCTTGCTTTGCTTGTCCTAGACTGACTTTGTAGCTTCCTTTATTGTATGCCTCATTATCAAGTTCAAAAACAAAGCTCTGATCCCATAGCAACTGCTTTAGAAATCCTTGTTTTACAGGCTTTTGTTAGCAGACTCGTTCACTAGCAGCCAACATCTCCATGATAATTCACCAGCTTTTTACTCTGTACCTCAAAAAACCAACATCATCATGGAAATGTTATATGGGCAGCAAAGATATCCACTAAGCACATTCACAATACACAGTGGAACAACTGCAGAACTTGTACACAGCCTATACCTTCACGTTACTGCCACACTGTCGTGGCATTAGAAGGTCAGCACTCACCAGCATCCTCAGTTCGGGTCTTGAGTGAGGCTGGGCTTGGCTCCCCTACGCCAACACTGTTTCTGGCCAGCACACGGAACTCATACTCCACCCACGCGTTCAGGTCCACCACTGTGGCTGTCAGTGTGTTCCCATCAATCATCTCAGGGACTGAAAACAAACACAGACAACCTGGATTAGTCATACAGATCAGGATACCTACCTACACTTATACTTGAAAACATGTATTATTCTAAATTTATAGAATATATATATATTTAATTTAATGACTGGTAATATTTGTCCAGGAAAACCAAGGGTATACAAAAGTGAAATAAAACTCCCAAAACTAATTTAGTATGTTCAGGTGCTTGGAATCGTGAAAGTTTATAATAATTAAATTAAAACAAACCTTTTTTTTTTACATTAATAAACCTTCTAAATCAAATTTGATTGGAACACAAAAGGAGGATTAACCTGAATACAAGCTGGCAAACTTCAGAAGAAGTCATTATGCTTTAACACTAAGAGGTCCTTATATCCACTCAATGCAAGCATAAGCCATTTTTGAAAAGTAGCTGAAATGGTCTATGGCAATTTTCAGCCCCTTGCTGAATTGGCGCTTCGCTTGAGTAGCTGCAACTAATCCTGCATTGTTACCCGTGTTCACCGCCTGCCAGCCCACGGTGAAAGCTGTCTTGGTCTGGATGATGTAGCTGATGATGGGGCTGCCGTTGTCCTGGCCTGGCCTCCAGGAAAGCTGTGCTGTGCTATCCGTGATTTCCTCAACAGTTACGCCATCTGGAGCTCCAGGGGGACCTGACTCAATCCAACAATTAGCAAAGTTAGATTCTTTCATGTCTAATCTAGCCAAACCCCAGGAGCTGAAGCATTTGCCCTATCATGGCCCTCTGGCTCTGAGACACAAGGCCAGTCTTACAGACTATTAAAGCTAACATATTAAGCTGCTTCATGCCAGGGAAGGATGCATCCCCTAAAGAACGATAGTAATGCTGACTTTTCTCATGGTAGTTTGATTAGGACTGCTGCCAAAGAACTAAAAGGCTATATTTGCCTTATTCTCCTTTTATAAATGAGTAAATATATCTGTGAATATATTAGTAAACTGACATGCCATAATTCATGGAATATCAGTATGTAAATAGATTATGAAGTGGCGTTACCTCAGGGGACGGCTTTGGAATGCCCACACATGTATACGTTGTGAAGTGTTATCTTGTGAGTAAGCTTGAATACTGTCAGCATCTTCATGACAAAACTGACTTGAATTATCTGAGTTCGAGTGAGGCATGATAGTGGGAGGCAGATGGATTGGACATTCCATTCCCAATGCTGTGTGGGTGTTTAACATTCCTCAATCCACCGTGTCTTGTGTGAACATGTCATAGAATGCAAAGAAGGCATTATCACCCACAATGGACAGCGCAATGGCTGCCAGCCAGATTGTAACTGCCAGCATCTGTCTAGAATTGCCTGTGGTAACAGACAAGAGACTCACGTCCACATTCAGTGCAGGAGTCCCACACACATATACTGTAGCAGAGTTCTGGAGTTTACATGGGATATGGGAGCAGATAACCTGATTGGATCAGACCTGATGAACACATAACACTAAATGAAGCCACACCTGAAGGTTATACTTATGTGCACAACCCAAGACTGTCAGGTAGAGGAGGTGGAGTCTGTATAATCTACCAAAATATTCTAGAAATTAATCAGGTACACTATAACACCGTCACTTCCTTTGAAAGTCTGTCTATTAACATCATTAATCCAGCCACACACAAGAACATACTGTCATTACATGTAATGTTTACATTCTCTGTTCTCTTTTTAAATTTCAAACTAATTCATCTCTGTATCTTTTCCGAGTTAACGATGACCCACCAGCCAGAACTGATTAGGTCCTAACCTCAAGCTCTTCTGCCCCACCTGAGAAGGACCCCAAGCTCCCCTGATACATGTCTACATTGGCTCTCCACCTTCCACCTATTGGACCTGGACTAGTTTCCCACCCTGCCATGGACTAGCTGCTCACCCACCATCACCAACTGTAGAAATCTACTGTTAATATTATGTCCACCAGAGGATTAACATTACTTCAGTACCCGAGTAATAGAACAGAGATGTAGGGGTCCAGTGTCCCCGAGCTATGTATAAGTAGTTTGACCAGAGGAGGATGGGTCCTCCCCTTGTGAGCCTGGTTCCTCCCAAGGTTTCTTCCTCCAGCTGAGGGAGTTTTTCCTTGCCACTGTCGCCATGTAGCTTGCTCACTAGGGGATCTGTCATCTATACTTTGTTTCTGTTTTAACCTTTCTTATTTATGTATTTATTTATTAATTTTATTTCTGTGAAGCTGCTCTGTGACAACTTCAGTTGTGAAGAGCACTATAAAAATAAATTTTGATTGATTGATTGATGACCTACCAGAACGTCTCTGTTAAACTACCAGACATGGCACCTCACCTGGGTTTGTGAGGTTGTAAACTGGACCCTAGATGACAGGCAAAATATGCAATGGTCTGATGAGTCCAGTGCCCACTAAGTTTCAGTGTTTGGTGACGTTTGTATCCTTTCAAGGACTTCATGTACCTTCACAATGATGGAATATTTCAGCAGAATTGGGCCCAAGTTGATCATAACTAGTTCTACAATGTGTTCCCTGGAACAAGGAATGTTAAATGCCCACACAACATCAGGAATGGAATGTCTTATGCATCTGGCACCCACTATCATGCCTTGCTTGAACTCATGTCACCTTGCCATGAGCACCGAGCCATTGTTCAACCACACTCACAAAATGACACCTCACAATATACACAGATGTGGGCATTCCCAAGCTGCCTCTAGAGCCACTTAATCAGTTTACATACTGATATCATGTCAGTCAAAAGCATCAGTTATAAAACTGCTCAGTTGTTAAACACATAACCCAGCATAATATTTTAGAGTCACAGAATCTTTAGGTTGGCTTTAGAGAAAGCTTTACTCTTATGAGCCATCTCTAAACTACAGTCAGATATGCTTAGCATGCCAGGCTAATCTTAATTGAAAGCTATTGATCCTCTAAAACTCATTAGTGCTCTGTGATAAACAGCTTTGATATGTTACTCTAATTAACTCATACTAATGGAACATAAAATCATGGATCAATTCATTATTCAATTATTTTTCGCTCAGAGCACAAGGACAAACACGCGAAAGTGATCTCACAAAAGTGAACATGGCCAATTATGTTCTCTCAAGATCTCCCATTCTATGCAGCGTTAGATGGACATTGCATGGTGGAGGTAATGGATTGTTACAATAAAGTGCTAAGTGATGAATTTGTACATTAACACATTACAGCATTATAATACCATTGGAAACAGCATTACACATTACTAATGTTATTTCAAAAGCACAGTTCAGCACTTATACAATCAAATTTTTTTCTATTTTTTTTTTGTCTAAATTCAGATGAATTTACTGACACCTATTCATAGGGAGGAGCTACCTAATACAGATCAAGCCAAAACATCCTGAAAAAACTGTGCTCGATAGATCTGGTCCACATTTATTTTGATAAATTTAGTTATCCTGATACACAGAATACTTATCTGAGCATCGCATGGATTTTATCATAAATGGTTAAGTAATCACACATTTCATTAAACGGAGTGTAATTAGTTTGTTTAATTAGTCTGGTTAATAGAATGTAAGCAAATTCAGAATAAAAAAAAACATGGTACTCAGTATGGGAGAAAATTTGAATGGAAGTTTGAAGAATCTAACTATTGGTGCTAGGACTGGGCGATGTATTGATCAAAGATCACATTTCAATGTTCAAAAATAGTTGAAGCAATACATGCATTTTATGTGATGCCCTAATTTTTTCACATTGTATTTTTCACATACTTTGGCAACAACAGTTATTTATATATGTCCATGTTTTATATCATCACTGTAATACAACGTTTATGTTTATGTATTACAGTGATGATATAAAACATGTCGACTTCAAAGGAGAAGGAAAAACCTAAATTTTATTGGAAGTCAATGTAAACAGGTTGTAATTCATGTCAATGGACCATTTCAATTGGTCCACTCATCATTAAATTGCATTACAATGTAAAGCAGTGGTTTTCAACCTTGTGCATAAGGCCGGAGCATTGCCTGCTCAGAGGTGCTGTTAAATAATGTCAATTATATTTTTTCCTTTTTTTATCCTTGCCGCTGTCACCCACTGGCTTGCTCAAAAGCGGCTTGGACACGGATTTCTGTAAAGCTGCTTTACACCTTCATTGTAAAAAGCACTATATAAATACAGCAGCAAGAAAAAGTATGTGAAGCTTTTGGAATTTGCTGCATTAATTTGCCATAAAATATGATCTCATCCAAGTCAATTGTATTGACAAATATAATGTGAATAAAATAATAACACCAACAAAAAAATCTGATCTTGTGGGTTTTTATTGAACACACTGATTCAACATCAAAGTGGTAGTGGAAAAAGTAAGTGAACCCTTGGAAATCACAGCTGGTTGAACCCCCTTTGGCAGCAATAATCTCAACCAGGTGCTTCCTGTAGCTATGGATCAGACCTACACATCATTCAGGAGGACGTTTTGCCCTTTCTACCATGCAGAACTTCTTTAGCTCTGTCATGTTCCTTGGATGTGTCATTTATACGGCTCACTTCAATCCATAGTATTTCTATAGGGTTGAGATCTGGGTTTCAAAAGGTGGATTTTGTTTTTCATAAGCGATTCTGTTGAGGACCTGCTGCAGTGCCAGTACTGTTGTGGAGTGTTAATGTGCTTTTTCACAAATCTACAAATCAACAATTTTTGATCGTAGATACTCTGAAAGTTCTTTTTGGCTTGGCTCACATACGCATATCCTTCTTGTTTGAGTGTTTTTTATCAGTCAGAATAGTTCTAATACACACCTCCAAAGAGTCTTCCTTATTAAGACTCCTGCTATGTTAACACCTGATTCCAACTGATTTTTTTGAGATCATTAACACACTTCATCCACTAGCACAATAAAATTCCAAAAGTTTCACATACTTTTTCTTGCCACTGTAAACTTTGATTGATTTATTGATAATATGAAAATAACACACTTCCTGGTCATCCATCCTGACTTTTTTTTCCTTTTTCAACTGATTTAAATCTGTTAGCAGGGACATGATTTGTTAGAAGAGGAAGTGAAAGTGAAACTTATGAGTGTGTTTAAACAGGCCATCTGTGTATCAATGTTTAAATAACTCTGTAAAAGGATAAATAAGTCTGTGAGTTTTTGCCAGTAAGTTTCTTATTTTCACTGGAGGGGGGGGGGGTGTCCAAGGAAAGGTTGGAAAAGACCAGTACCAGATACACACTGTAAAAAATTTTAAATACTTAAAAAATTGCGATATAAGTTTTTGCTTGAGAGTGATTTTTACTGTATGTTATCCAAGTATACATCCAAAATAAAAGATCTGACAAAAATGAAATCATGACTTAAATGGCCTGGTTTACTTCATCTTGCAAAATTACTTAAGGGCAATCCAGACAGGCATTTATTGACCAGTTTTCCCAGATCATGATTAAGCTTAATGTATTATTAAGTAATAATCACTAATCAGAGTCAGCTATGGGCCAGTTACTAGAAACTCGTGGGTTCAAAATCCCAAGACCAGCATGTGACCTCTAACAGCCCTTAGCACTGCTGCTGCTATGTGCTGACTGGACATCGTTAGGCAGAACAATGACCATTTTCCTTTGAAAGGTGATCAATAAAGCATAATTTAACTGTTATTCCCTAGATTATCTAACCTTGCATAGTGACAAACAGGTCAAGCTCTTGTACATTCTATACAGATACTCTTCTGTTCCACATAAAAAATGCCACAAATCACTGATTTGTTTACCAGTCATTATACAAAAAAACAGAACAGTTTCTTTACCTTTTACAATCAAAATGGCAGCCCCAGACAGACTCTCCACATCAGTGTCGACGACGCAGACATATTTCCCGGCATGCTTCAGCTGAATGTTTCGAATCATTAGATCTCCAGCTGTATTCTGCACATACACAAACATTGGCACCTACTGAACCCCACAGATTCTGAACACACTCTGAATCAGTTATGTCCATATGTGTAATCTAAACACTGTACTGAGTAGACATATCACAAACATTTTTAAACAGACAGCACATCAAGACAAAATCTGCAGAATATTTGCACATATGCACATTTAACTTTTTACACACTACAAAGCCTGATGACCATAAATAACAAACAAAGAATTATGGGGAGAAAGTAGACTATACATTCAAATATAAAAGTCCCCCTGATGCCCCTGAACACCTATGACTTTATTTTAAACATATGGACATTTGATCTTAATTTTAACTATACTGAGTGATGGAGGTGCTGGAACCCGTACTGGATTTGCTAGGATTTTTAGGAGTGCAGGCACTGCTATATTTATGCTTTTCTCCTGCTGACCGTTAGATTTTAGATTCCTGTAAAGCTGTGTTGTGACATTAGTTGCAAATAGTCTAATACAAATTAATTTTATTTTATTTATCCATATAGAATAGATAAGCCTCATAGCTAATGAATATGTTTTGCCAAAGTCTGTTTACTACCCTCTTTGAAATGTCTGTCCCGGATAAACATTCCCTGTGGCCATTTCTGCAACTCCTTAACTCTGGCATAGGCTCCAGCTAATGAACCTAGTGGTTAATGGGCTCTAATTAGAACATAATCACATTAAAGAGGGCCTGTGATTGGATTCAGTTTACGATACGCAACAGTGCATGTGATGAATGCTAAATCAACGCAGTGCAATTAAACGCACTTGTTAATCTAATAATGACAAAGAATGTGGTGCTTATGGAAGGGGGGTAACTTTGAAATGCCCTGCAACTGAAACACAATACATGTACGTGCATCTGATGATCGTATGTGATTAATTAAATCATTGATACATGTGGCACTTGACATTCACTTGACAGAACAGTGTCATATGTAGTGCTCTTTAGTTGTAACTGTAAAACTGACAGTGGTACTAGACAAAATGCAATGCACTCTTAAGCATAGATACAGTGCTGTCCTGCAGGGGATAATACTGAACTTTCATGGTACTGAGGACATGGTTAGGGGCATGGAGTGTCCATGCACTGAAAGAAGACTACAATACAGAAATGCAGAACCAATTTTCCATCCAAATGATTTGCATGGTACTGTGGATTTTAGGTATTGCTTTGGGAACTGTTGTGTTCTCCCCTACTCATTGCATTGCTGTACCCGACTTACTATATATAAGGTTTTGTGCTTTTCATTCTGACTTGTGTTGGTAGCATCCTTTGCAAGGGATGTATGCCTCAGAGAAGAGTTTGGAAATGTTTAGTAATGGTCTGGCAGGTCTTTGGGAAGTGGGATGGTCTTAGTCATGTGAATATTACCATAGCATGCTACTGGCTGTAGTAGATAGAAGAAGGCTCACACCAGTGACATGAAGGATCTGCCAGACCTACACAGACTACAGAAAAGGAGAACTGGTGGTTTGTCTTACATGGGCGGAAAGACCCTTCAGCCAAGATTGCAAACATTCAACACGCAGTAATGGTCTCCATGAGTCATTCTGTTAGTGCCAGCATCATTGACAGATGTAATTCATTGTAATTACAATTTAAAAAGATAAACTGTAATATAATCACATATTCATTACAAGTGAAATATTTTCATATTTTCATTTTTTGTTTTTCTTTTAATCAGAATGTTATAAATTTCACAAGATACAGTTTAGACAGTGACATAATCTTGATGATTTGGGCTCTGCATGCCAGCATATTAGATTTGAAATGAAACGAGTAAGATTAAAGTGAAAACTGATGTCCTGCACAGATGTTCATGGTGTTTTACATAACTCCAGATCTTGAGGACATGGTAACGTAAAGGAAGCAGATAAGTTTTAATGTCAGATTATTAAAAATAATACATACTTCTAATAATAAATAATGTAGACTTTCAGCTTTAAATAAAGGGGTTGAACAAAAATATCCTATGAAACATTTAGGAATTTGAACTGTACATTTCTGAATTCATCTGGTAACTTCTGTCTGCTGTCACATCATCAATAAACACTAGTGACCCAGTGCCACTGGAAGCCATGCATGCCCATATCATCACACTTCCTCAACCATGTATTACAGAGGACGTGTTATGCTTTGGATCATGAGCTGTTCAAAGCCTTCTCCATACTTTTTTCTTCCTGTTACATGTTGATCTTAGTTTCATGTGTCCAAAGAATGCTGTTCTAGAACTGGGCTTCTCTAGATGTTTTTGGCAAAGTCTAATGTGGCCT
This sequence comes from Acestrorhynchus altus, assembly GCA_034509495.1. NCBI lineage: Eukaryota > Metazoa > Chordata > Actinopteri > Characiformes > Acestrorhynchidae > Acestrorhynchus > Acestrorhynchus altus. The sequence goes on from CM067518.1 coordinate 11,805,534, forward strand.
TTCTATTTTTGAGGCTGATTAATGGTTTACACCTTGTGGTGAGCCCAATGTACTTGCTCTCATGATGCTCCTACTTCCTGGATAGTGTTCTTGACTTGGGTGGATGTTTTAAGGGGTTTTTCTTCACCATGGAAAGGATTATGCTATCATTAATGACTTCAGTAGATATCCAGGCCTTTTTGGGTTCCCAAGCTCATCAGTGCACTCTTTTCCCCAGAATACACCAAATTGTTGATTTGGCCACTTTTAACATTTCCAATAACACTCTGATGGATTTCTCTTTTTGCAGCCTAATGATGATCTGCTTCATTTCCACTGAGAGCTCCTTTGACCACATGCTGTGGGTTCACAGCAACAGTTTCTAAATGCAAATGCCACACCTGTAATCAACTCCAGGACCTTTTACCTACTTAATTGATGATTAATGAGGAAAAAGCCCATGCAGCCCATGAAATAGCTTTTGAGATAATTATTAAATTACTTTTGATCCCCTGGCTTGAGGAGGCTTTGTAGAAAAATGATTACAATTTCTAGAATTTCTAGGATTTTTTTTGTTCAGAATCAGAATCAGAGCTACTTTATTAATCCCAGGGACAAAAATGCAAATTATGACAGCTGCACACATCTGTATAAAAAATAAACAGAGTAATATAAAAAAGAATAAACAATATAAATGTATATATATTAAAATACTTATGAAAAGGTTGTGATAATCCCATGTAAAGTATTATTGCACCACAGAGTTATTGCACAGATAAAATTTAAATTGCACAACTGAAACATAGTGGTTTGTAGTAGTCAGACATTAAGGGAGGAGTTATAGAGTTTGATGCCCACAGGTAGGAATGACCTCCTGTGGCACTCTGTATTGCATTTTGCTGGGATAGGTCTTGCACTGAATGTCTGGCAGATGGTAAAGGACCTCAGGCACCTCAGACCCCCCTGACGAACACAGTGGTCACCAGTGCCTTGTTCCTTCTCAGGTCCACCACTAGTTCCATTGTCTTTGTAAAACTGAGCTCCAGATGAGTCAGCTCACACCATGTGACAAAGTCCTTTACAGTCTCCCTGCACTTGTCCTCATCACCCCTCCTGATACAACTATTGCAGAGTCATCAAAAAACCTTCTGCACATACTGCACATTCTACTCTGTGCAGTAGTTGGAAGTCTGTGGTGTAGAGGGTGAAGAGGAAGATAGAGAGGACAGTTTCCTGTGGGGCTCAAGTACCATGCTGTCTGACACACAGTGTTGCAGGTGTACATACTGTGGTCTGCCAGTCAGGTAATCAACATTCTAGGACACAAGGGGGGGCATCTACTTGCATCTCTGTCAACTTGTCACATAGGAGAGCAGGCTAAATGTCCTTTGCTACCCACAGTGTGTTGTTTGGGGAGAATTTCAGTCTTGGTTGGGACAGTGGAGTCCAAATAGAAATGAATGCATTCTGTGAGCCTGTCCTCTCTGTTGGGCTCACCAGCCAGTCTGTAGTCTTGGATCAGTCCTCACAGGCTGACTCTTTACCAGCGGCATGTACCTGGGACTGAGCAACGCCAGACCTACCCAGGTGGGGCAGGGAGGAGAAGCTATATGTCTCCTTAACATTAGCATACAGCAGGTCCAGTGAAGTCTGATAATGCCTTGGTCATATCGACATGATTGAAGTCACTTGATATGGTGATAAAGGCACTCAGGTGTTGAGTTTGGAGAAGTGTTACAGATAAATTCACACAGTGATGTCGGGTTGGTGGGGAGGGGGGTGGGGGATTTGACATAATGTGAAATTTACATTTACATGAAAAGGATAAAAGAGGAGATACAGGTTTTTATGTAACAGAATCAATATTTTAAAAGGTTACACTCCAATTCCTATCAGTGTGAGCACATTAACATAAACAGTAAGCTCTAAAGGAAGCCAACGGATCTTTAATAATTCAATTAAACTGCTGTCTAAAGCATTTTGTGACTTTAAATCTAACATTAACAGTCACTTCTTCAGTGCATATTAAAAGACTTTAGAGACTCAAACTGCAAATGATGAGACGGGGGTCAGTGAATAAGGAGTTAATGTGCATTTTTCCTGTCCTAAGTAAATTAGTCAGCAGATTTGGTTTCATTATGCAAATGAAACCATCTAAACTGTGAACTTCAGAATGATAATCCCACTAGAAAAGTGACATTACAGGATTTATGGAAAACAGAATCTCATAACAGATAAGAATCACTGTTAAAGCTTAAATTCAGCAATGGTGTGTGTGTGTGTGTGAGAATCTGCCTAGAGGTTGAATGATTTATCCCATTTAGTTCTGTTTGATCAGTAAATTTAATTATGCAATTGAGTAAAAAATACTGTATTTATCATTTACCGCCTGTTATGATTTATATCCACATTTACTTTCACAATGCATCCAGATGCATATAATTCAACTCCCATCTAATTTCTGTATTTCATCCTTACATAAATAGGATTTAAAACCAAGGTACTCTTTCACAGGCTCAGGAATATGACATAAATTAATCTGTTTTAAGACCAATCAAAGTAATCGGGTAGATCCAATATTGATGGGACATGTCTTTTAGAAACCACTAGGGCATTTTCCCCCTCTCTTTCCTGACACTAATTAATCTTCTCAGAAAAGCATCATTACATCTTTGAGACATTTCAGAATTATCCAGCCCAGACTTTGCAGGTCAGTAAGCCTCTGCATGTCAGAAATCCTGATGCAGATTCATACGAGGGCAAAGCAAAGAGGATCTTTCAAGATACACTTTTTGGGATAATTATTTTCTGATAGAAAATAACAGAACAGAAGCACCAGAGGGCTGAACAAACAAGCCAATGCGGCACAGGCGTCAGCTGAAAGCTTGAAACAGTATCAGTGTAGATGTGCCAATCCTTTAGTTTAAACTAGAGATCCATCAGTAAGCAACAGATGATGGCTAAGCACTGATTTAAGGTACAGTGATCTCAGGGTGCCTTCATACTTGTCCAAAATATAAGCATAAGGCCACATGCAGGACAGATTCTAAGCTTGATTGCGATAGAGGATTATTATTGCTGGTTTCCTTTCATACAGAAGAATTCCATTCCATCACAATTTTGAACATTGAGAACAGACTTTTCTGCACAAATTTCTGCAGAATGGTAGGACCTTCAGTTAATCAAATCCCTTCATTCAGAATGGCCTGCAACATCATCTTGTAAAGATGTTTTAACCCCCAAGACACGTGATGAATGATGGGTAAACTTCACTTCCTGTTACCTGATAATCTGTTTGTTTGAAATTTCCTTCAAACACTTTCACTCCCTGATGGTTTGGAACATCACCTACAATGTTACATTCCCTGTCAACTACACATGAATGCAACATTTTAGGTGACATTCCAAATCAAAGATAGTGAAAGTGTTTGGTAAGCACATGCAGACATGCTATAAGGATTTTGATACTGGTCCAATTTATGCACTCTTCCCACTCAGCACTCTCATTTGTAACTCACATGGGTGGAACATGGGCTACGTGTATATACATTGTTACAGTCCAACATAATCTCACATTGGTACCATCTAGACCCCATGGGCAATGTACAACCTATGTATAGGATGTATCACTGGTCCTATTACTGGACTTTGTGGGCATCCATACATGGAACATGAAACCCATTGACAAAACTTTCTGGTTCCCAGTTGAACTACTCATATAGTCCCTACATGGAGATGTTACCTGGGTAAGAAACCCTTCCTGAGCTGATGTTGGTGTGAGCAGGACACTACTAAAATAAGTATTGCAGACGGTCCTCCAGGACCATGGTTTGGAGCCATATTCCTAAGCATGGACAGTTAGGACTGTAAGTTTAAACTTTTATTAGTTCAAGTCTGTCTTAGTTTAACCTCCATCTTAACCCCACAATGTGGTTAAAGTTCTGAGAAAACCTCCATGAGTGCAATCATAGAAGTAACGTGCAGTTTCATGAGGAGATTCAGTCAAAGTTATACAGTCTTACCCCACCAACATGCTCATAGTGTGGGTCCAGTTTGTTAAGTAGCTGCCCATTGAATGCCCAGGAGAAGGACACGTCCAAAGCAGGATCGCATGCAATCTGGCAAGGCAGCACAATGCTCTCCCCCACAATGATCTCCATGTCCACTGGGCCTTGGGTGATCCGTGTGGGATCTGCTCAAAACATCAAACAAAGAAATAAACTGTGAAATATCAGTTTTACATCATTTACATCCATTTACACTAAAGTTGATCAGGCAACACACTTAAATCTAGTTTTATTGTACAGCTGTTAATCTCACTTTTTTATTGACAACTACACAGAGGCTTCTATAGTCTTCTACTTTGTGGATATTAGTTATTTTAATGTTCAGAGTGCTCTGCAGCTGTTTAGAGGAGCCCATGGCTGCTGATTATTTAGACAACATTTATAGAAGAGCTAACATATATGTAGAGCTTTGATGATGTGAACAAGGCGTTAAGGTCTTGCTAAAAGTCAATTGGAAAACACACCATACCCCTTGGAGATCTGTTCTTCTACTCACTAAATTATTTACAGTAACAGAAATCTTGACTACAGGTTAGGGTTACGGTTAATAATTCTGCAGCTACTATATAACTAATTAACATCAAGTAGTTGGGCTCACAAACCACTGCAGAATTTAAATAAACCCCAAAATTACTTGCTTCTTTTAATTATTATGATTTTTAAAAAAATAATTTTCATCAACTTTCAGTGATCCAACATGTCATGAGATTAACAATGTCCTCTGTGTGTTGGAGGTTGGAGTAATGTCAATTATAAAGGGCAGATATAATCTGCCTCCTGTGGATTTGTCATAGACAATAAGAACAGTATGAATTCCATTTTATTTCAAGCAATTTATTTTGCGCATGAACCCACTGCGATTAGGATGAAGAAATAATATACTGTGCAGCCCTAGTAGGTTCTGACCACTACATGCTGGGAACACCCCACAATAACTTACTGTTGTTTTGAAGATGGTGTGACCCAGTTTTCTAGCCTTTTTCAAAACCTGAAGCATCAATTTACTTAAGTTTTTACTTTAGTCCATTTATTGAATAAAAAAAAAACAGTGTTATACAGTGTAAGATCAGGCTAATGACCTAGCTTTGACATTAAACTTGTTTTTCCTTCTTGTTTTTGTCAAATATTCAAATTTATGCTAATTTGAAATACATTATTTTTTCAGGAAGATAACATAACTACATTAAACAGCATTTTCCCCAGACAGTGTTATTTGTATAAGTGGGTGTTAATAAAATATGTGGTTGTTTTGTGAGGTCCTGACACCTGAATAACAGGGTGAAAGGAAGTTAAATTGCTATTTGAATAGTTTTATTCCTGTCAGAATGTCACATGTCATTTTTAAGGACTGCACACTCCTGCATTAGAAAACATTCCAGACTATTTTACCTCCTGTTAAATGAGCCATAACAATAAACTAAGGTTATGTTAATCCCATGCAAATCGATGCAAATGTGGGTAAATATTCCCTCATATCCTCTGGAAAAGGAGTCCTAGTACTGAGACATTGATGGAGGCATTTCTTTATGTTGTGCATGACACAGAAACTACAGTATAAATGGGGAAAAAGGAAAACTGTGAAAAGCATGTGATTCAAACAGTGACCTGAAATTACTTAACATTCATCCAAGCATACTGACAAATACAATATTTTTTATTGTTTTGTGGGTAAAATATTTGCTTGCATTTACTTGCACTTTAGTCATTATCTCAAGTTATTATCTGTTTTCCTCATATTAACAGTGACAGGAGAAGGAAGATGTGCATCCCCTTTTTACACAAAAGCTGACACTATGATATATCCATTTAAACACATTTCAGAATAGTTGGTAAAAATGAGCTCATGCATTACAATTTATTTTTAATCTGAACTGTACATACACTGCACTGCATCAAAACCACAGTGCTCTGAACCCACACACAGAATTAAACCTTGACTGTAATCCTGGGTAATTGCAAGGCCATAAGCGAAGCGTGAAAATGAGTAATTACAACAACACAGAAAAAAGGGCCCCTGCATCCCATCCCTGTTGAGAAGAGCTGACAAACTGAACTTGGCATCTGGAGGAGTACATTGTTTTAAAACTCTGTGTAACACTGAGTTGTGTGGAAAGTCAGAAATGCAACCAGACAGCTTTCCTCTCCAAATAATAAATTGGAGAAAAGTTCAGAAAACATAAGATCTCACACACACACAACACCTTTTGCATTTTCTCTCTAGGGGCGAGCATTTGTCTGAATCTATTTGTTGTGTTGGCAATCCGAGGCCTTGCAGAGGTCAAGTAGCTGCACTGACCACACCACGATGCATAATTCACATCACTTTGCAACTGTACTGACTTCTCAATAGTTTTAAAACCACCTTAGAAAACTTTCCAGCCTCAAGGTTGCCTGAGTACCCTTCATCTTTGAGGTTCTGTAGCAAATATTTCAATCTGAAGCCTCAATTCTGTTTGTAGTTTAGTCCATCTCAGGTATCAGTATGTCATGAATTGTAACAAAGTGCACACACATGTCTGTTCAAGTCCACTTCATGCTTTTAACATTTGGTAGAAAATTAACATTGAACAAATGATGAAAATGAACAGAAAAGAACATCGTTTATTGCTTATCCTTGATGCAGTTCATCAGCCAAAATGTGTTGGGTATCTGAAGTTTGTTTAGCTTATAACCTGATTCTAGGCGGAAAGAAACACTGACCATCAATCTCCTCTTGATAAATACAAGCCCAAAAATTCATCATAACCCAAACACAACTTCATTTTGCATAAATCACTAACTATAAAGCAGGAAGTTATGTAGTAGAAGTGTAGAAGTGGCTGATAATGTAGGACCAGTTCTACAGTCATGTTGGAGAATGTGTGAGTTTAATACTTAGCCTACGTTAAAAAACCTGAAAACACCAAGATAACTTTTGGAATCTGAAAACACCTAGCTAACTCTGAAAATGTGAAAACACCAAGCTTCATTTTGAAAATGTGAATTTTATTTTAAAAAGCTAAAAACCAAGCTGACTAACTTGCCTGCACACTTTCATGTTTTGTGAATTCTGTAAAATCCTCCATAATTCTGTGGAAAATGAAATCCACACAGCTCAAGTACTGCACTGTGCATCAGACACACTTACCTGTGACCAGCAGTCTTCCAGTGGTGCTCGCCGTCCCAAACTGGTTTCTGGCTAAGCATGTGTAGATGCCCCCATCTGTCTTGGTCACATTTATGATTCTTAACGTTCCATCAGGGAGAAGACTTACTCTGCAAGGGTGAAGCAAAGCATCATGAAAAATCAAATCCGTATCTCACCTACATCCCAATAACTGAGTATGATTTGGATTACAGAGAAGTTTCATCTTAGTTTTTTTGGAGTGTGGAAAAAGGGGCAGCATAAGTGTGTTTCAGTGGAACAGGCCATAAATCATTTCACGTGGTGGCGCAGTGCTTGCAGCTGGCTGGTGCATCTCGGTGGCGATGGAGCAATATGTGTTTATGACTCACAGTAAACATTCCCTCAAATGCAGAGGCTGATGAAGCCTGTAATAGAGCACCGCATTTCTAGCGGCATCATCCTACTATTACTCAAAGGGCCTTCTGGACTGCAATGCCATCATAACACTCTCTGCCACACACCCCTTCTGTTGCAAATTCTGTAATATCTTCCTAATGTCACAGCTCTAAGTGCTGCCAAATGTATCAAGACAAAAAGTTTCATTTAACAACACTCTTATAACATGTACTGATATGTCATCCCACTTTCTTACATTCCAACTGATCTGTTAATAACTGGAGGTAAAACAACACATTGAGATTATGTGAAAGAACACATTGTGGAGATGGATGATATCAGCTTTATTCCATTATTTTAATTCATTCATAATTCATTGATCTGAATTCATTCACTCTCAAAACCCACACTATCCCACTAGTTTCTTGCTATTTTGTTTCATAAAAAATAATAATAATTAATCAATAAATTGATTAAATGAGAAAATAATCATCTGAATAATTTAATAATATAAAATCCTTACTTTGATAAAAAAATAGTTTAAAAGAAAATAGTTTAAAAGAGCTCAGTTCATATTTATCTTTTTCATTTGTATGAAAATGAATGTATTTTCAAACAAGTGACTTTTACATATATACATATACAGTACATGACATTGTCGTTTCATTATATTATTTTAGGTTTTACGAAAGGAACGTTTTTATTCCTTAAAGGGTCATTATAAAAATGTCTGAAAATAGTAATTGTGATATATTGTATATTTCTAAGACAGTTATCATACTGTAACAGCCCTACATCATACAACTAGGCTACTCATGATAACTATTTTTTTGTGCATGAAATACTGCCCCAGAAATAACTGCGATAAGTAATAATATTGTGATTATAAGACAGTTTCATGCTGCTGATATCTTAATGACATAATAGCATAATAATGCAATTGTAAATATTTGAAAGCAATAAACTTTCGATTATTAATATTCTTTAATGTGCATTTTCTGTACTGTCTATCAAAAGTTTGCAGCACATTTTTAAATGTGCTTTTTTGCCTATTAGCCTTGAGTGACACATTTTCAATTACTGTAGTCTGCTCTTTGTGTATGGAGGTGCTGTTATTGATAGATTGGACACTGCATTGCCTAAAACATTCATTATTTTGTAAACGCAAGTAAACACATAATCTCTGTATCTTCTACAATAATTTTAAAACATAATTATTGTGACAGGCATATGCACTCTCAACTGTTCAGTGTCACACATTCCTGACTCAGAATACACAAAGCCAGAGAGACAGTTCTAAAATATTGTGAGACTACTGAATCATGAACTGAGTATATCACAGTACAATTCCTTTGTTTTTGCTTTTTCTACTGTACAAAATGGTACTTTCATAAGCATGTTGGTAGTTCTACTGTACTCACACAGACAGCTCTGCAAAATGAGATTTCTAATGCCATAAAGCCTATACTGGAATGTTATTATACTGTTAGTTCCACTACACCCCCACCCCCTTCCCCCCACACCCCACCCCTCCCCACACGCCCCAGTGAGCTTACAGTTAAATTGGACTGCGGATGTCTCACTGAGTGCTCTCCAAACAAATGCGCTGTGGCATAATGCAAATCCCTTTGTTCTACCCGCAATTTCCTTGACAGAATAATCCCCAAACTACTTAATCCAACTTCATTAGAAAACTGGAATAAACACACCCGAACAAACAGTGGAGCTAAAGGCGCTGTTGTGCCTGCTCAAGTGGCCTCCCACCACGAATCATTTCATACCTCACAGACTTGGCCCAAAATACTGCGCAACCCCCTACTAGGCCGATCTAATAGGCTCCTTCATAATTCATGAGTGTTATGGTCAGTGGGCCACCACAACTGCTGCTGCTTGCTCTGTCCTTTTTGATAGCTGTTAAAATGCAGTGAGCCCACAGTGATGGCAAAAAGTGAGAGGGTGGGAAAAAGAGGTGGAATAGAAAGAGAGGGGATGAGCCGAGAGAGATACAAGAGTTTGAGTATGTGTGTATAAAATGAGTATAAAATTGGACACAACAGGAGGACTGCATCTGAGAAAAACAGTGAAGGGAGAGGTAAACGTTCTTACCTCTCGCTGCTCTGCAGCAGTTCATTGCCTTTCCTCCAGGTGCTGATGGCAGTGGGATAAGCCTGTGGTTTGCATGCCATGCTCACTGTGCTGCCCGTCTTAGCTTTGAGCAGCCCTCGCAGTGGGTTCCTGGAGAAGTCTGGTGGTGAAGCTGTGGGGGGAGAAGTAGAGCGGTTCATGAAATAGTGAGAGGAAGCAGTAGTGGTCAATCATACTACAGCTCTGAGGTCAGCTTACTAGAATCCAGATGCTGTGCTAAATCAAGTCATGTTGCTTCACAGTGGATGTCTTTTTTTTAAAAGGGCAATTTGCAGAACAGTTATGAATGTCCTAATCTAAGTGCCTATTTACACCTGGCCTTATGAATATGTGAGTGTAAACACACACAAGGGGCGTTTAAACCATACACATATCAGATCACTCAGACCTCTTCAGGAGGTGGTCTGAGACACATTTAAGCAACGTAAACACACCCATATCTCCAAGAAGCATTCCAGACCCTGAACTCCTACCTGTACAACCCAGATTCCTCCCAGTACAACCCAAACACCTCCCAGTATGACCCATGCACTAATGCACTCTTCATGTCACAAAATTTTTCACACTACTGTGTCTCTGACAAGTGCAGATATTAATCCTGCTAGATATCTGTTGGGGCTTTACAAACCCTCTAGTTTTTCCTGAGTGAATGCGTGAATGCCAACTGCAAGTGCTGAGTGAATGCCAATTGGCCTTTACCTTGGGGATATGACTATAAAACTTGATACACTTGATGTACTTAAGAAATAGCGATCTACAACATGATATGATGGATCAGTATTTATTTATAAATATAAAAACACAGCATGCTGTATATTTAAACAGTAAATATATAACTGCGTCTCTCAGTTGCACTCTTGATGTTTCAGCAAATCAGCAATCTGCACTGGTTTATGTTTGAGATGATGAAATAAAGTCTTTAATTACAAGGATTAATTTGCAAAAGACTTGTGCTCTGTTGAGTGTCATTCCCCTGGAAAACAAACTATTTCCACACAAAGACCCACTCTCCAAAAACAGTTGGTAACTCGCAAATCAGGACTAAAGATGTGTTGGGTGAACCTGGCATAAGCCATGGAAAGCAGACTTCCGGATTTCTATTGGGATTTTGTCACTTGCATACAGCATATATGAACTAGTTATCAAGTGGCAATACCTCAGGAGAAGGCTTGGGAACAGCCACACCTGTAAAAGTTGTGAAGTGTTATCTTGTGAGTGAGAGTGAATTCTGGCCAGGGTGTTCATGGCTGGAGGAATGATAATGGGTGGCAGGTGGATGAAACATTTTCATGGATTCAAGGATTCAAGGAGACTTTTATTTGTCAGAATTGTTGAAATTATGAACTCAAGGTCCCGAGTAGAACAAAACAGTATATAAAAATATGAGGAGAGAAGGAAATACAATAACAATAAATAAGATGTAGTAAACAGCAACATACATGAGTAGATAGGTGTGAATATACCTTTACAGCATTTAGCTGACGCTCTTATCCAGAGTGACTTACAAGGTTGCTCAAATTACAGAGATGGGCCAGCATAGTGTTAGGAGTCTTGTCCAAGGACTCTTATTAGTGTAGCACAGCATAGTTGCCCAGACTGGGAATTGAACCCCAGTCTCCCACATGGTGGGGGGAGCTTGCTGGTGGTGTTATTTGCTGTGCCAAACCAATCACAGCCTGGAATACAGCAGCTGGAATATAGCAGCTTATTAGTGGCTCTACAAATTAGATGGTTCTACACATGATTCTAATGCTTTGAGCAGGGTGAATGGGGTTCCTTATGATGTAGGTGGCCTTCTTTTTGCCTTCTCTAGACGTGTAAATGTCCATAGTGGTGGGGAGGCTGACCCAAACTATTCCCTGTGCAGCCTTCACCACCTTCTGCAGAGCTCTCCTCTCTACAGCAGAGGTGCTTCCATGCCACAGGTTGATGCAAGAGCATAGAATGCTCTCCACTCTCCACCACCTCTATTAAAGTGGACTGAGGACTGAGCTCCTGAATCCTGCACGCCTCAACCTCCTGAGGAAGCAGAGCCGCTTGTGTGCCTTCCTGATCAGATTGGAAGTGTTGTTGCCCCAGGTGAGTTTGTGACCCAGGTGCAGCCCCATGTTCCTGTAACTGGAGACCACTTCCACCGCAGATCTTCCGATGTGCAGGGGGGGTTGGGTGTGTCTGCATGTCCATAATCATCTCCTTCATTTCCTTTACATTGATGCAGACACTGTTCTTCCTGCACCAACCTTCCAGGTGTTCCACCTCCTGTCTGTAGCCGGACTCATCACCGTTTGTGATGCATCCAACCACTGCTGTGTCGTCTGCAAACTTTACAATATGACAGCCTGGATGGGTAGTTGAGCAGAGAAAACAGGAGGGGGCTCAACACACAGCCCTGAGGGGAGCCAGTGCTGAGGATTATTAATGTGCTCAATGATTGTGTGAACAGACAAGTGCCTCAGAAATCACAACCACATTCAATTCAGGAGCTACATACACACATCCCGCAGTTCATTGCAGTGTTCTATAGCTTCCATGAGAAATGGGATGTGTTCTACCTCATTACACTTATTTCCTTATTTGTAGTTTCTACATATTTACTGGATAAAGTGTAATAACGGTCATAATGAAGAGAGATCATCCCAGAGAGCCCAGGCAATCAGAAAGTGATTATACTGTAGTGTTTTAAAAGCTGGTAGTCTGGCATATCCCAAACCTAACGAAAATGAACTTGTTTTACTACAATTTTAATGGCCAGAAGCTCAATATTAAAAGACTCATGGCAAACGCAGCTCAAGACCTTCCCAGATTTGGATACAGCAGCTTCAGTCTCAGCACTAAAGAGCAGACATGACCATTGGTTTACACAGGCCGGTATAATGGGTGTAAATGTGCTGCTGACTGAACATCCACTGAAGTACTTTGCTGTTTGCTGGCTGGACACTGTGTTGAGAGATGGCATTGCTATTGCCTAATTAGCCCATGGGGGTTGACTGGACCCTGCGTAAACAATGTTACAGTGAGCTACTGCTTTGGTTGCAGTATTCAACACTGCAGTTGCCTCTAGCCTTATGAAGCTGAGGTGTTTCAACGCCCCTCCCCCCAGGCTATATTTTTCCTCATCTCCCTTTCCCACTCCCTCTCTCTTCTCCTGTTCTCTCTGGGCTGATGACAGAAGGACGAATGTGGCCTGTGTTTGTCACTGTTTGCTCTTAGCTTTTTTCCTCCAGCCAGCGCATCTGCCGCCGTGCCATCTGAGACACCACCATCTCTCTCTCTCTCTCTATCTCTCTCTCTCTCTCTCTCTCTCTCTCTCTATATATATATATATATATATATATATATATATATATATATATATATATATATATATGTCCATATATTTTTGTCTGGTGTTGCAATGCGAGTAGCCATTTTTCAGGTTGAAAGTTTGGTAAATTAGCAGTTACACATTAACTCCTACATTTAGGACTATTTTTTGTTAATTTTTTTTTTATTTTTACTTAAAAATCAAATTATGCTGTGCAGCCACAAGAGCACAGAGCTGCATGTGGCTCTGAAGTTGCACATTGGTGACCCCTGTTTAAAAAGAGCAAGACGTTCAACCTATTGGTTTGCATTGTTTATTATTCTAAACTGTGAAATTATGAAAATATGAACATGTTGTGATAACTCCTAAAATATGTTTTGGGTATTCATGATTCACTACTCACTATGATTCATTTACTCACAGAGCAACAGGTACTGTAAAGACAATGTTAGTGAGACAGGTTTGAGTGGAACAGTAGAAGAAAATGCTTTGAAGGCGTCTTACCCAGCACCACCAGTTCAGCGCTAAAATAAATGATTCCATGCTTGTTCTCAGCCACACACTGATACATGCCAGCATCAGACAGGTTGACCGAGCCTATGGTAAGAGCTCCATTCTCTATTTGAATCCTGTCCTGCATAAGACACAGACAAACAGAGAGAAAAGAGAACACCTTCAAGATTTATTGAGTCATTGGGTTTCTTTTATACCAACCACGGTCCATCGTTCATTTTATCAGCTCCATACATGAACACATCCTAGATCCTTAATCACAGTGTTCTGTAGTCTGTAGCCAACCGTTTCTCTGCATTCTTTGCTCGCCTTGTTTCACACTACTCTTCAACAGTCAGGACCACTGGCACCAACAGCCGTAATCCTGTGCTTACCATGCATTCACTTTTTATCATTGTGTTCATTTTTAAAACAGTTCAACAGTCCCGGTGCCTAAGTGTGATTGTAAGCAATGTCGAATTTAACTTATCTTGTGTAGAAGCAAGCAAATAAATACAAAATAATCTTCAAATTGGTAAGAATGCTATTTCATTTTCTCACCTGGCTGTTCGGTCTCCTCACATGCCAAGTTCAGAGGGTCAGAATAAAAAAAATGCTTACATATAAACAATAATATTTTTAACCTGTAAATAATCTAGAGATTGATCTTCAGCACACTCTCAATGTCAGTCACCCTTTGGCTGTGTATAAAGGCAGTGCACAGGTCAGTTCTCAGGTCATATATATGGTGCTCAGTGGATGAGGATAAACCAGAGATATTTTTTATTAATTCAGGCTTTAATGGTATGTTGTTTTGAGATCCATAATTTGATGTAAGATCTGCTTGTACAGATCCAGCAAATATGCTTAATGTGCCCATCACTCTCATTTTTGTAAATTGGTCCAATATTGCCTTCATTTATTGCAGTGATTCTGAGTCCTGGTCCTGAAATTAAAAAGAAAAACTTAAACTGTCATATTTTATATTCATTACACAGTGATTTCAAGCCTTTTTTATTTCATCTCAAAATATTAGAATTATTTTAAATTCACATTTGAATGAATTCCTAATCACTGTATTAACTTTAAAACAAAAAGCTTGGAATATATCAATGTAAGGAATATAGAATGTGTTTCATTTTTGAATTAAATGATCAAAAATCTTTATCACAGTATTCTATTTTGGAGATGCACTATTATGGTGTCATAATTGGTAATGAGCAAAACAAAAAACAAAAAAAGAAAACAGCTGAAATAACCTCTCTCTTGCTTGCTTGCTCAACAGGACACCACAGGACCAGCAGGTACTGTTTGGTTGGAGGGTCATTCTCAGCATTGCAGTGACACTGACATGGTGGCAAGTTAGTATGTGCTGTGCTGGTATGAATGGATCTGACACATCATTGCTGCTGAGGTGTTTAAACCCCTCAGTGTCATCGCTGGACAGAGAACAGTCCACCAACCAGAAATATATAGCCAACTGAATAAAGGACTAGAGAATGACCAACACAGATTTTGCAGCAACAAATGAGATCCTGTCTCTGATTTTACATCTACAAGATGGACCAACTAAGTAGGAGTTTTTAACAGAGTGGACAGTGAGTGGACACAAAGTGCACACAAAGGACACACTTCAATAAAGTATCCAGAGGCACAGATAGACTACAGTATGTAATTATAGAACTACAAAGTGCTTCTGTGTGGTAAGAAGAGCTGATAAAATGGAGAGTGAATATAGAAACAAGTGGCTGGTCAGTGCACATGAAAAAACTGTGGATTTGGAGGCAAAACTATAGTCACAACAGACAATTCAGCAAAATGCTGATGCTGAATATTGAACACATAACTTTGTTTCATTGCACAATGACAGTTTCTATTAGTCTGACTCTGTTGTGCCCATGTAAACTGCATGGTTGACAGTCTTTGAGTGACACAAACTCATAGATCAGGCCAAAATTCACACACAGAGATTTTGCATCATTTTGCATCTCTTTCTGTCTTAATGCACAAGATGACAGCTTTTGTTTTGACTTCAAAACAAAGGTGTTGCTTTGATTTTGTTTTCTTTACCCATCCCTGAAAGCTTCTACTCACATCAAATCCATGTTATTCAAGAGGCTACCCACAAAGAGCAGAGGAGGGAACAATACAAAAAAAAATTCAGTTGATATGCACACAAACTCATGTCACAGACTTTTCACATTCAATATTGTGACAGAAACTGACAAATGCTATTCTGCTTTTATTGTTATTAAAAAGGTGGGGTAATTAATTGAAACTTAATCAGAATTAACATTTAGAACCTCTAACTGATGTAATCTCATTTCAGGTTTGTTTTTACTTTTTTGGATTTGTTTAATTTTATTAAACTGTAAGGCTGGTTCAGAAAATCACAAGGATGTTTAATATGCAATAAATATATAAAACATACTTTATACAGTATATATGTTCAATAAATATATATAATGTAATCATCTTTCATTAGAAACAGTATCCCAGGTTTTAACATTTGAATGACTAAAGCTATTAATTTTTGTAAGGCAAACCACCCACCTGATTCACATCATTTAGTGCCCGTTATCTTCTTAATGACACAGTGTGTCGGAAATACAGAATTTCACTCACCATTTATCAAAATGTAGATTAATCATTGCAGTTGATGTTTCATGTACAAATGATGAAAAAAAAACGCACTATAGCCACTATCTTTACTGAACCACTATCTTTGTGAACTATGAGGACCAAGACAAACAAACATACATAAGGTAGATAATTAATTGAAATAGAAGTAAAATGTCCAATTAAGTCTGAAATTGTTTTCCATGAAAGGAATGCAAGGACATGCATTATGATAAACCAGACTACACTGGAGTGGATGTAAAAATGATTATAAAGTGTAATTCATCTATATTTTGATAGACTGCTTTTACAACACATTTATTTTTGTCAAAAAAGCTTTTCTTTTCTCTGGTCCCTTTTGACAAGTTTAAACGTTCCAAAACAAGAAGGCCCTCTAAGAGTTATCGGTCTCAGGATGATTCCACAAGCTACTGCTTATTCATCAGACATCTGATTCTGTCTGTCATAATGGATCTATGAGGTCAAATTCAAACTCATAATTAAACCAGTCAATAATTTGAGAATTATTTGTACTGGTCTAAGTGTGAAAGATGAAGAAGTTAAGTTTCTCTATTTTCATGCAACACAGTGAGTAGATAATTCATTCTATCAAAGATATTTTGCAAGTAAGGAACAGACATGGACATAAAAAGACAGAAAATCCAAGCCAGGTATAAAAATGTTTGACAGACAATGCTAGGTCACAATGTTGGAAATTCCAAGGGAGCAAAAAGAGAATTCCAAACACCTGAAACCTGACAGGGTGAGGTTTAGAGTTTAAAAGGTCATATGCAGCAATTTTCTTATTAGGCATTTCCTGGTTCCTATTGTGGACTATGTGTTCCAAGGGTGTGTAATTATCTATTGGTTTGATATATTTATACTGTGTCTATTTGTATTAGATTGAGAGTGATTGTATTTTCCTTTGTTTTATTCATTTGCGTTCCTTTTGTTGTTCTACTGTATTTTGTATGCAGATAAAATAATCACCTACAATCCTCTCTCTACATCCATCCTTTACAACCATCTATCTCAATAACCATCCTGAACATCCATCTACTTCTATATCCCTCCTCTACAACCATCTATCTCAACATCCACACTTTCCCTCATCCATCCTCTATAAGCATCTATCTCAACATCCATCCTTTCTCTCAACCATTCACTTCAACCATCTACCTCTACACCCATCTTCTACAACCAACTGTTTCAACATCCATCCTCTACAACCATTTTTCTCAATATCCACCATGTACAACCATCTGCCTCTAGAACCATCTATCTTCACATTCATCCTTCCCCATGTCAATCTTCTACAACTTCTCAAAAGCCATCCTTTCCATCTATTTCAACATTCATTCTTTCCCCATCCATCCTCTTCAACTGTCTATTTCAACATCCATACTCTACAACCATCTATCTCAACATCAATCCTTCCCCCAACCATCCTCTACAACCATCTATCTCAACATACATTTTTCCCTCATCCATTCTCTACAACCATCTCTCAACATCCATCGTTTCCCCAATCCATCCTCTACAACCATCCATCTCAACATCCGTCTGTCACACTTCTCTCCAATCTTGTTTCCATTCTGTTACTTGTCTGTGCTTGTTTTGGTTTGCCATGTGCTTTTCTACCACATGGTTCCGTTGTGTGCGTTCTTAGATTGTTATCTTGTTTCATCCTTGTAGCTTTTACATTTTGATTCATTTTGTTAATAAATCCTTGCCTGCGCTTACATCTACCTCCTGCTTTCCCACCACACATGATACCACCCTTTCCTTCATTCATCCTCTACAACCATCTACCTCAACAACAGTTCTTTTTCTCATCCATCCACCCATGCCAAACAGCTAACACACACATTCATCCATCTATCCATCCATTTTAGCTCTTAGTTTCCATACTCCCTCATGTCATGTAAAATGTGCATGTGAAGTTATTCATTTTTCATTTTGACATTCATTCATTTTTCATTTCACATTCCTTTAATCTGTTTACACATCACACAGACATCAGAATAAACTGCATTTGTGTAACAGTTCCCTCACAACACAAACTGTTGTTACATAATAACTACATTCATAACAAAACCCCCAAAGTTCAACAGATGGCGCCCCATCTTAATGGTGTTACTTTACCTCTGTGGCGAGCAGCTCTCCATTTCTAAGCCAGCTGTATGAGGGTTTGGGCTTTCCATTGGCTTTACATTCCCAAAACAGCCTCTCCTCAATCGACAAGGCACTGTCCCTCATGGTCTGCACCCACTGAGGTTTGGCTGGGGATACAAATGAACATCCAAGTTATAATGATATTTTTAAAATGTGCTGGGTGTGCAGGATCTCTCCTCACAGCTGTCTTCACTCAGTGATTAAACAATATACAATAATACTACAATGTATGTTGAAGGAGCTTATGAAATTTTGATATATTTATGTATCACAATGGTATGTGTCAATACTCACAGTACTGTATCAATTCACAAGTTTGTAATGGATATTTTACATGTACAGATTGGTGGCAGACAGTGCTTCATTGCTTTTGATTGGACAAAAAGGAAAGGTTTTATTTTACACTGATTTTATGCATATGATGGTGTGGTTTTTATACCATAGTTTTAAAAAATATTATTTGAAAATATTGCAATACATCACATAGCTTACAGGATCCCAATATTATTACATCATAATCCCTGTATTAGGACACATACTGTATCACCAGGTTCTTGGCAATACACAACACAATGATTTTATTGAGTGTTGTCACAGTCAAACAAACAAACAAAAAAAAGTACAATAAACACAAAATAATGAAGTGAAATATTTATATTAGAAGTGTCAATCAATTAAACGTTTTTGTCACAATATTATAATAATAATAATAATAATAATAATAATAATAATAATAATAATACATTTTATTTATGTAGCGCTTTTCAAGATTTCACTCAAAGATGCTTTACATACACTACAGATAAAAACAAGAATAATAAAATTAGAACTAAACCATAAAACAGTGAGAATCACAAAGCAAAATTTAAATAAAAGAAAGAGAAAGGATGATAGGAAGGTGGGAAAAGCAAGAAAATGATCAACAAGTTTACATTAACAGAACCCAATAAAAATGACCATATTACAAAAGCAGATCTGAAAAGGTGGGTTTTAAGCAGTGACTTAAAAACGGACAGATCGGAACAGTCTCTTGTGGGTTTAGGAAGAGAGTTCCATAGAGAGGGAAGCAATTACAATATTATGTAATTAATCACAAGTTTAGAAAAATTGTATTTCAATATATTCAAGAAGGGTGACTATATATGTTTTACTTTATTATAATATCTCAGTGTGGTTTTAATGAATTACAGTCTCTTATTTTGCTGAGCAAATGTTTCAGGGAGCACTTTCACATTGAACCTGAGCTCAAACACAGAAGCTATAATACTACAGTGATCTGGATCTGAGTTTTCTACAGCAGATACATGTAATGATCAAATCAGTGTAGAGGATCTGGTCCGACTCCACTGTGAGTGCACAGATATTCTAACCCATGTAAGGATCTGTTTTACTGACCATAAACTGCAGCGCAGCTCACAGCTGAAACAGTAAAACAACATCCTCCATATTCAGCTTTAACTACATTAAACAGACAAACTAATGGATTAAGTCATGTAGGAGAGGAGCAGCTGTGTGTATGTTTGAAAGAGACAGAGAACAAGAAGTGTGAAGAAGTGTCTCTTCCTAACAGTCCAATTTTGTCTTTCTCTTTAGTGTACATCTGCTCCATATGTACATGGTCTACATTTCCCTTTGGAGTGTCCTTTCAAAAATTGGATGTGACTTGCCTGGCGCTGTGCAAGATGGCTTCTTCTCCAGTAGCTCTGCAGTAGCTCTTTAGCTCTTTTTAACCTCTTTTCTTTTTTTTTTCACATACTTTGCTCTTTTTACAAAGTCATAGTATGTTCTTATACATATCCCACATACATACATTTTCAACTCTGCAGATGCAACCAGGAGCCAGTTTTCTCTCGTATTTGAGAGTAACGGAATAACGGGACATTCTGGGATACGACACCTGATCCTGGCGGAGTTGCGGAGGAGAGCCCGGGGCTGCAGCTAAGCTAAGCTAAAGGCTAAGCTAACGGACACCCGGAGGCGCTGCAAACCGTCCATTCCCTCCATCATCATGGGGAGTGTGAACTCACTGCCGAACAACATTGATGAGCTGTCTGCCCTCTACAACGAATGGATTTACAGAAATGTGGCTAACCCAGACACTAAAGCCTGTGGGAAGAGCAAAGATGGGGGGCTGATCATTTATGTGAACAGTTGCTGGTGTAACCCAGGCCATATCACTGTAAAGACGGTAGTATGGTGTCCGGATTTGGAGCTGTTAGCAGTTAGCCTCTGGCCCTACTATGTCCCCCCAGAATTGCCTTCTGCGTTTACATTGCTCTGAGAGCAGATGCAGCCGCTGCGTGTGAGCAGATACATTCTGTCATAGCAAAGCTGCAGACACAGCACCCTGAGGTGTTCATGATCATTTCTAGAGAATTTCTTTAATTATGCAACTTTGGTCTGTACTCTGGCTGCTTTTCACCAGTTTGTGGACTGTCTTACAAGAAACAACAGGACGGATGATCTGCTGTATGCTAATGTGAAAGAGACATACAGCATCATACCCCACCCCCCACGGGGGAAGTCGGACCACAACCTGGTCCATCTTCAGCCAAAGTACAATCCTCATGGTACTAAGACAGCCTGCAACCACCAGATCCATCAGGAGGTGGTCTCCAGAAATGGAAGAAGCTCTCAGGGACTGTTATGCCACCATGGACTGGAGTGTGCTGCTTAGCTCACACTGTGAGGACATAGAGGGATGATATACTGTCTGACAGATTATTTCAACTTCTGTGCAGATGTGGTCTCCCACAACAAGACTGTACGGTGTTACCCCAACAACAAGCCATGGGTAACACAGAAAGTCAAAGCTGTTCTCAACAGGAAGAAGGCTGTCTTCTGGAGCAGGGACAGGGCCGCGACGGGAGCAGCAGAGCAGGAAGTAACACTGTCTAAGGGAAGCCAAAGACAGCTGCAGGAGGAAAGTGGAACAAAAGCTGGAGGAGAGCAGCATGAGGGAGAGACCAGAGTTGTGGGGGGAACAGTGGAGAAGGTGAGCGAAATGAACAACTTTTTCATCCGGTTCAACCAGCCCATGTACCCCCACTCTATCCCTCACTGCATCCATCTCTCCCTCTTCCCTCAACACATTCTCCCCCAGCTACCACAGCAGCCTCCTCCTCCCCCCATCCACCACAACACAGACTTCATTCTTCACTGCAGACCAGGTCAAAGGTCAACTGAAGGGACTTCACCCCAGGAAAGCAGCAGGCTCTGACAAAGTATGTCCCCAACTGCTGAAGACCTATGCTGCAGAACTGGGTGAGCCACTGCAGGTGGGGAGAGAAAAAGAACCGGCCAAGTGAGCTGAATGACTTCCAACCGGTGGTACTCACTTCCCATCTGATGAAGATGTTGGAGCGGCTCTTCCTCTGTCTCCTCAGACCCCAGGTGCAACATGCCCAGGATGGTCTGCAGTTCGCATACCAGGCAGTTGTTGGTGTCAATTATCTACCTGCTACACTGAGCCCACTTGCACCTAGATAAGGGGAATGGCACAGTGAGGATCCTGTTTCTGGACTTCTTGAGAGTTTTCAACACCTCCAGCCCCTTATGCTTCAGGACAAACTGAATGGGATACAACTGAATGAACTCCTGCCTGGTCACCTGGATCTCCAGCTACCTCATGGACAGGCCGCAGTATGTCAGGCTGAAGGACATCACTTCTGCATATCCAAGAAGGACACATACAGGCTGGACAATTTGATCAGGCAGGTCAGTTCTGTGGTTGGCACAAAGCTGGACTCTCTGGTGTCAGTCGCAGAGAAGAGGACTCTGAAGAAACTACTGGACGGTAACAGAGGACAGAGCATGGGAATGAGTAAGAACCAACCAACCAGTAACCTGCAACCCGCAACCCGACCACCACAACACAACTGGACTTTGTGCAATAAACAGTTTAAAAGTGCAATAATAATGTGCAATACCCTTTCCTACAGGACTCCTTTTTTTCATGCACTATTTATCTATATTGTATATTGTAATATAGTCTCTACCTTATCTGAAAAACTTGCAAAGACTATAAGCAATTCCTGCCTTAAAACAAAGCCACATCCTTCAGAAGCTGTGAAGCGCATGCAGTCCCTGTCCATCAGTTCTGTCATCTGGCCACAATTATGATGAGAACTTCCTGTAGCCTGGGATTTTGACCACTGTTGGTGGCCCGTATGACCATATGCTTTGATATACCTGCAAATTCAGCCATCGCATTATGGCCTTTGGAATGTCCAAATACAATCACTATTGCTTTGTGACCCATTTTCAATACCTGTACCACCTCTTTAGAATTTATGAATCATATGAATCCTTGTGCAACACCATCTGCAAGAACCTGAAGTTATTAACATCTTACACACACAAGACAACTAATTGTTTGACCATGGAGCTATATAGAGAGTTTTAAATTGAATTTCCTTAAAATATTTATTAGAATTTCATCCTTACCTTGTAATTCTCATTTCTTAGAATTTTATACTTGTCTTGCTAGTTCTATATTCTACACAAACTTCTTTATTGTGCTTTTTAGCCAGACAAGAGCTGCGAAACACACCAAAAAGTGATAAGTTCCAAGCAATTATGCCTAATAGAATCCTCCATGCAAATGTTCATTGAAGCAATCCGTGGTCTTTTCTAAATTCAGCTTTGTTGCCAGACTCCTCTGGGGATATCAGCAGCCCTCCATCTGACTCAATTGTATCAGATATCTTGAAACCACTGCTAATCCAAACCGTAATGTTCTAGGAGGCACACAAGATGATGTGGCATGATCAATATCCAGTCAGCTAAACAAAAGGTCCTCAGCTGCAATCTCAGAGCTTCATTGTGTGTGCATGTTTTTGTGGCAACTAAGCACTTAAGTGATTGATCGGTTTAGGCCACTTACAGATCTGTCAAAGAAATTGAACCACTTTTAACCTGGTTCCCAAGGTCTTGTGCAGAAGACACATATATAATTGAATGGATTTGGGCCTCAAAACCATTTCTAATATTTTGAGGCCTATTTCCTTTAAAGCAATACTTTCTATATATCTATAAATATATTTACTACTTGCTCCATGGAAATAAGCCATCCCTTCAAGTGGAGACTACATGCTTTATTGATCTTTCACAGGAACCTACAGTCAGTATTGATCTTCCATGGAAAGCTACAATAAGTACAGCCGAGTAATAGCTTCTACTAGTTTTATGTCTGGGGACACATGAGGGAGGTGTGCCAGTGCCAGTGCAGGCAAGAATAAATAATAGAAAGCTCAAGGGTCCATCTTGTGTTCCACATCTCAAGGCTATACTGCTGATCCATGAAGGCCAACAAAATAGCAGTAGTGCCATTATAAAGAGTGGATGGTATAAAAAAAAGGTAAGAGGTCAATATCTATGGTCTGGTCAATACCCATATCTCTAAGGATGTTTTGAGATGGGTAATGAATTGAAGGATAATACGGTGACCGCAAGAAGCCTAGTGACCGAATTCAGGTTATACAGGTTATATTACCATATTTAATGGACTGTAATCTGCTATGCAACTCAATTTTAGAATCAGTGCTGTGATCTGTGTTAAGATGTGGAAAAGGTGAAAATGTGTAGTGGTGCTGCTTATATCTTAGAGAAAGCATGAACTTATGGCAAGCTAATTCAGCTTAAAATAACAGGAGGGATACAAGCCAGACATCAGTTTCTACTAGTGAAACTCAAATTCGGGATCTCTGTAATCTAGTTTTTACTTGAATATTTATTAGTATTTTTATATTTAATATTTATTAGTAATAATATAAGCTATACAGAACTACAAAGTGTTTCGACTAGTAGTAGGCCTGTCACAATAATTACATTATTGATTTATTGTACAATATATCTATTTAAGATCTGAATAATTTCTGCTGACCTCAATATTGCCCATTGTGTTTACTTTATGTGGAGAGCCCTCTAAAGGGAGTATGTCAATTCTGTTTAAAAACAGTGCTATTATTACTTTTATTTATTTAGGATATTTAACATTTTTCATTCAAGTTTTTTATTATTTAAAAGGGTGTAAATTGCGTAAGTATTATATGAACATCGCATAAGTGGCACAAAATGGTCTGAAAATTAATAATATACTTTACTGTAATTATTTATATGAAAATATATAGTTCAAAAATAGTTTTTGTAATAGGCCTAGTCACATGACCCAGATGCCATATTCTTATTGTAAATCTAACTAGTCATATATTACCATTGATTTACATGGAATTTGACTCTCTTTAAGTGATACCACTTGTATTAACAACATGGTATGGAACCAACTGAAAGAGCAAGGAATTAATAAGATAAGATACTCAAAGTAATTTATTTTCATTTAATGAATGAGTGCTAGGTGAGGTTTCAGCTGATCAGTAGAGACTCAAACTACTTAAAGGTGTGAATTCCACAGGTTTCAGTGACATCAAGTAAATAAATACAGGAAAGGACAGGGGACTGAATATAGGTTAAAATGTGACAAGAAGTGATATACTTCTAAAAGGGTGGATAGATGGATAAATATAGATTAATATTAGATACTTATGGAATGTGATAGTCCAGCCAAAAACATAAGAGATTCCACCTCATTGACTGTACTACTTTGTTATTACCAAGAGGGATATCAAACCACCAAATTTTAACACAGCAGACACCCAAGGAATTAGATACCGCAGCTTACTCCTAAACTCTTTCGCCAGCTGGCACATTCAGGATACCGTGGAGGCAGAATGTAGACACCACCTTATTTCCATGACCCCAGGAGAGGATCAGGACCAGCAGACTTCAGCATGCGTGCCGGGGTCTAGCAGCGGGGTTCACTCATGCTTTAGACGTTCCATCTGGGCTGCTGGTCAACAAGCTGGAATTCGGCTTAAACTAACATTTGATGAAGATACGATGTCTTTGGCTGAAAACTGTGGCAACAGCTTGAAGTTACTTGGAGCTGAAAAATTGAGTGAAGTATATTATGATGAATAAAGTATAATTGTTCATTATATTATTTTATATACTCATTACAGTGTTAGTGGCAGTACATGTCATCAGTTTATAGTCTAATAGGGCACATTAATTATTCAATTAATTAATAAATTATTAAACTTGCATATAAATCAGTAAAATCCATAAACAGTCCAGAAGAGTGTTGATTCTGGGAGGTCAAACCTCCAGTCCTGCAACTACAACTATAAGATTTAAAAAATAAGATTAGTTTCCATGCTGTTGGAATTCTATCTGGGGTTGTAGGTGCAGTAGATGGGACACTTATTCCTATACATGCGTCAATGCTTCTGAATCCCTCCTACGCAGATGGAAAAGGGGTCTCGGCAGTGAATATACAGATAATATGGAACCATCAAGGGCTGTTTACTGACCCTGTAGTGTGTATCAGCTGGAAAATTGTATGATAAAATACCGCAAACACAGTACAAATGAACAGGAAGATTATTATAAAACCAACAAACAATATAAAAACAGTCTTTTGTGAAAAAATATTATAGTTGATAAAAAATATTTTTGATAAAAAAAGTTCAGGTGTGTCTGAGTATTTCACAACACCTAAGAACATCCATCTCTCAAGCAGATTTCAGAATAATTGATTTGACACTGACATTGATTTAAACACATTTCTACATTTTGAGCATAATAGGGAATAAATACTGTATAGTTCACTGAGCTGAATCAATGGTTGAGGTTTGACTGAAAGTGCTGTTTGGGAGGAGGAGTCAACAAAGACATTTGAACTCCGTCGTTAAGTTCCAGGTTGTGAGGCTCTTTGGGAAATGTTCTTTAAGTTAACTTGTTCTTCTCTCACATCCTTCTTTAGCAAACTCTTTATTCGTGAGGTTAGTAAAAGAGTTGCAGTCCAGCCTGCAGTCCAGACTCATCTCCCATTGAAAATGTGTGATGAATATTTAAGGACAAAATATGTCAATGGAGACCGGGACTGTTGAGGAACTAAAGTTTTACATCAAGGAAGAATGGGAAAAAATTCCACCTAAGCTTCAACAATTAGTGTCCTCGGTTCCCAAATGCTTACTGATTCTTGTTAAAAGGAACGGTGATGTAACACAGTGGTAAACATGGCCCTGTCCCAACTTTTTTTAAATGTGTTGCAGGCATCAAATTAAAAATTAATGAACGTTTATCATTTTGAACAATAAATGTCTTGTTTTGTAGTGTATTCAATTGAATATAGGTGGAAATATTCTGATGTTTTACAAAACATCTCAACTTCATTGGAATTGGGGTTGAACTCTAGTGAATGCAATCATCAAATGCAACTGCTGACAGTTGTGCAAATGCACACATGCAACTTGTCCTTGAAGAAAAGTACTGCCAAAGAATAGGACTCTGTGGAGCCTACTAACACCCTGCCTAATGCCAGGCATGAGGTAGAGGCGTATAAAGCCTTGCAGCATTGATTTTGTGGCTGAATGCAATCAAATCTGGACCGTACAGACAGTTACTCTAGCAAAAGCAGGATAAACTATTTTTATTCCCCTTTATTTTTTAAAAAGCAGTGGCTATGTGTACATGTAAAGATTTTCCCCTATCTGATTTGACATTCAGAACTGGGTGTTTATATGCATTCTATCTCATCTGATCAAAATCTGTGTTTACATGCTCACTGCAAGTAATCCGATCCAAAATGACGAATATGTGGAACACCACTATCAACAGCTAAACTAAGCTGATTGGCCAGCAAAGGCAACATACATTATGCTTTTCAAGCTATCAGACCATAGTGTAACTGATGATGACCAGCTTTTCATCCAACTAAACCTGTTCTTCAGCTGGATTTTTCAAAAATGTCTTCCAGCAGGTTGTCAGCAAATCCAACATTCATCCATGTTAGCAAGGGGTTGCTCTACCATGAATTTCTCCATAATTTCAGAAAATGGAAATGTAGATGGATCAGAACTGCTTTTAGGCTCTTAGCTTTGTAATACAGTGACTTTAGAAAGTTCTGTCTGTTCAAACTCTATAGTTGGTTTGAACCTAATGTCCTTCATTTGCTCAAATACTCATCTGAACAGCTCGTAATTGCAAGCTTCATGGCCATCTATTCTGCAAATGATTTTAAAGCGTAATTTAAAGTTCTGAGCATAAACTTTTCTCCTCTGCAGACCTATTCTGTAGACGCAAATGTAAATGTGTAAAATGTACATAAACTGTTAAAATATATATTATAGTTTGTTTTTTTGTTTTTTTTTTCGTTTTAATTGTAATTCTTGTCAAATTTCAATTGCTCTCATTCTATTGCTATAAGTTAGTGTTATTCCATTTCATTCAGTCAAAAAACAAACAAAAAAAAACATAAAACATTTCCAACACATTTACATGGCAATTATTTTTCTATTTAAAGCATTACCCACCACATTCAGTTGGATAAAAATTGTAACTGGAATGTCTACTCTATTTTGACTGAAGTGTATTTGGACTGAGCAACTATTCGGACTATTAATGAATTATTAATGTGTATGTAAAAGTAGTCAGTGAATGACATGTTTCCCAATACTTTTGTTTATATAGTGTGTATATAGAGTAATCTGGTTCAAAAATATGAAAAAATCTGATGCAAGTTGACATACACTAACTGCAGTGCATCTGTCCATCATAAACCCAGCTGCATCAAAAATAATGAGCAAACGACTGAATACAATAATTCCATTGAAACACCTACACTTTCAGAAAGTCTCCCATCAGCAAAACCATTTTCTTCCAATTTTCATTCACTTATGACCTCAAGCCCAGAACAGTAGCAGCCTTTGGCCTGCTTTGACACAGAGCTGGCACACAGCAGCATTCAGAGAAGCTTCCTTCACTGAGCAGAGACTGCTTTCAGAGGCCTTTCCAGTACAAGGCTGCTTTGGCATATGTCCTGCTAACTTTTCCAATAAGTTATACGAAAGCCTGTAGGAAAACTTCAAAAAGCCATATCCTGCCCTGTTGTGAATTACAAACCTTTAGACCAACATTTGAACAATAGCATCCCCAAGCCCTAGCCAATCACAAAGCAGCAAATCATAACTGAAGGAGCTCCAGTCCCTGGCTCCAATGATTATTCTGGAATCAGCCCCATTTGGAATGGATTTTGGCAGCAGTGCTAGAACATGCACTTCATCTCTTGAAACCGGGCTACATTAATGCAGAATTTGGATTGCAATCAAGCAAAATAACTGACAATGATTAAACTGACATGTCAGAGATACTAGACAAATGCTTGAAGCTCAGAATAAAAAAGCCCTTGTACACAAGGATGTATACTGATATTGATTAACAGTGACAAGGCAAGGGGAAGCAAAGTGTTAAGCATCTGAGGGATATATTGTCACCATCACTGCATGGCTATACAGAAAATCAATTTTGAAAAGACTGTAGGTTTTAGAATTATTCTCAGGATACAGACGTACAATATGCTACCAGCAAATGCCTATACCGTTAAATTTCCACCCACCCTGTCCATTGTACAACCTGACAACACAACAAATTGTGTGGATATTGCATCAAACTGTACAAACCAAACAAAGTGGGACTTACTCTTACTGAAACTGATGGCAGGTGATCTTAAGATACTGTAGATGATGAGGTGAGGCAGAGTAGAGCATATTGTTTGAATCAGCTACCCAGTCAGAACACAGCACTTAATACACCTGAGCCAATATAACATGATACATTACACTTTTATGATAACTGTTTCATGATATAGACCATACAACTGGCTATCAAAAATATACTGAGCACAAGGATTTTCTTCTTGGGTTTTTCTACTTAATGCTTAACTCTACATCTCTATATAAAGCTAGGCCAATCATTAGGAACTCTGGCATAGTCAGGACCTCCACACAATGGTTAAAATCTTTGTCGATGTTCACACAACAGGTAAAATCGTATCTGTGTGGCAGTGTGAATAGAATAAAAACACATTGAACATGACATTTTCATCTGGCTTTCAGCCACTTTCATACATGAAAATCCAATACACATCCAATATGATGTAATGCATCTTTACGTCTGAACAGCCAAATCAGAAATTCTTGTGACTAGTATGTCAATCCAACTGGACATTCCTCATACATTTGCACTGAGGATAAGGGAAAATGGACAACAGCAGTGAGGGAGGTTTTCAGTGGTGAGATAGGAAGATTACATAACTTGAGGTGACGCCTCTCTTCAAACTAAATATAGATGGCACACCATCTTTGAAAACATTTCTACAGAAATCACACACACACACACACACACACACACACACACACACACACACACACACACACACACACACACACACACACACACACATAAGGCTGGAGGAAACTGGAGTACCTGGAGTACCTTGAAGTAGCGAAGGGGTATTGAACCTACAACACCTGTGGTTACACCTTGCTTCACAAAAAAAAACACCTTGCTGCCTTTTTTTACACCAAGTTTGTATGCATTATCGGTGACAATCCCAGCTGTCAGCCACTACAATAATGTAATAGCTTCTGTAATGCTGGAGCGAACGTTTTACACATGCGCATCAGTTTAGGAGTGTGAACTGTTCAGATAATGCCAGATGTAAACGTTTATTGTGAACAACCTAAAAATCTGGTTGATTTGGTGAGAAATCAGATTTGGTCCACTTTACCTGCTGCGTAACCTTAAGGTTGGCTCATACCTATGGCACCTGAATTATAAGAGTGGATTTTTCTGGCTACTGAAATTGTGCAGATCTCCACATTAATGGTGGGCTTTTCCCACTAGCATAACAATAATGTTGACTCCCCCTCCATATGTAGCCCAATCAGCAAGCTGGCTGGCTCTTTATGTTGAAGGGTGTGACTTTATACATAAACAGATACCATCTTGAGCATTATGAGAACAGTGATTATATAGTGATTGGTCTCCTCACTCATAACGTCACTGCTCAATGTTTTCTCTGAAATCAAGAACAATAATGGAGAGTTTCTTGTCCCTTTGTTCCAGTGCCAGCCTCAACTTTAGTACATCTTGAAACACTGCTGTGAAGATTTGACTGCATTCAGACAGAGGTGGGTAATTCAGATCCAGAAAGTTAGAATCTTCTCTAGGATTTAGTTTCACCAGTCTGGCTTCCATAATTAGCTCATATCAGCAGACAGTTCCCATAGAGATTTTTTCTTTCTAATCCTGAACTACCCACTTCTGTATTCAGCCAAAAGAGTATTAGTCAGGCACTGATGTTGGATGATTAGCTCTTGACCAAAATACCACTCCATCTCATCCCAATTGTACTGGATGGTGCAGATCACTGCGGAAAACATATTTCCCTGGATTTACAGTCCAATACTGGGTGGATTCATACCCTTCTAGCCTACCTTTCAGCCCATTCTATTCTATTCAACTCTGATTTGTACCAGCTGGACATGAGTAAACTGAACACCTGTATCAACCTTAAGATGTGCACCTTATTTTTTACATAACAGTAATAGATGTACATAGAGATGTCAGAAGAAATGGATGAAATGAATACCACATGCCACAATTCTCATCGTGAACTTCTTTTCTGCAGTGCACACAACTAAAAATGGGTTGCTGTATTGTGATGTTAATCACTTTGGAAATAATTAATTAGACTCCCCACAAAGAAACTGTTTCTATTTGCAACTTTCTGAATTCAAAAATAAGCTAAAGGTATTTCCATCAACATTTAACACCAATTCACACATCGCTGTGCTGCCATCACCAATTATATGAAGCTCTTTTTTTTCTTTTTTCCTTTTTGTCCTGAGCCATGTGGCCATAGAAAGTATACAAGAGTCCAGACAAGAAAAGAAAAGCACTGAAAAGAAAATAATTAACTGAAAATGCAAAAACGGGCAAGGGTCCTTATTGAAAAATAATGATAGGAAATAGACATGACAGACTGACAATACATAGTTACGTTGCTTCAGAGTCCAAAGCTCAAAATATGAAGTGGACAAAAAGCTCTGGGTGTATGATCTGCTGCTCTATTTAATATGGAATATATAATTGGAATACAGAGTAGGTGAATACAAAACAAAGTTCAACTTCACATAAGTTGAAGAGATTTGGCAGTGTGTGTGGACATGGAATTAATGTAACCTATAAAATGGCTAATGTTTTAGATGTTGCTTGTAACCCTGCAGAGTGGGAAATGATGAACTGTTCCTGGACTATTATAACTGAAAGGCAGTGTCTGATGATGGTGTTTTAGCAGTGGGGTGTCTGAAATTTTTACCTGGTGGTAATTTTTCTGTCCTCTTTATCCTCTTTATCAAACAATAAATGGCACTGTGTTATAACTGCAAAAATACTCAATGTTTGTGCTATAAGGGGAGATTCTGGCACTGCAGTACTGATCCTACAACTGCAGTACACCAGTGCGAATATCTCACACTACAGCACAAACCTTAAGTGTGTCACTGCTTAACCGAGTTTACTGCATACAGTAGTTGCCACATTTGGGCTTGTAAAATGTGAGATGACTCTGCCATTGTGATCTTACAGTGCTCCTTTAATTTAACAAACAGGGAAACGTTTCCCAGATGTAAAGTTATTTACAATCATATGAACATAATGACTTCTACAGTATGTGGTTGAAGACAGAAAACGTACTGTGCTCATTTACTAAGCTAAACAAACTTTTTTTTTTTAAACATCACATAGGTTATGTGAATGTGAGTATTCCATTATGCACTACTCAAAAAATAGGGGAACACTGAAATCGCATATGGGATCTCTATGAATGAAAGATATTAACAATATTTACTGATGTAATTAGTTGAGATCAAAATGACATATAATCAGTCAATGGAAACCCAAATCATCGACACATGGAGGTCTGGACTCGAAATCAAAATAATATATTGAATCATAGGCTCGTCTAATTTCCATGAATTCCATTATGGCAACTTGTAATGTTATTCAGTAGGGTATATGGCCCCCATTTGCCTATATGCACTCCCTGCAACATCTTGGCATGCTCATGAAACCACAGGCAATGTCTTGTGGGATGTCCTCCTAGACCTGGATCTGGGTATCAGTGAGGTCCTGGACAGTCTATGGCGCTACTTTGCAGCATTGGGTACAGTGATTATAAGCCCCAAAAGTTCTCTGTTGGATTCAGGTCTGGGGCACATGAGTGCCAATCAATGGCATCAATGCCTTCATCATTCAGGAATTGCTTACACGCTCAGGCCACATGAGACTGGGCATTGTCCTGCACCATGAGGGACCCAGGACCCACTGAACCAGTGTAAGGTCTGACAACCAACCCTTTGGCTATCATGTTGAGGTGTGTGGGAACCTACAAGTTTATGCCACCACTGACCCAACACCAAACTGATCATGCTGGATGATGCAAGGACACTAGCAAAATATAAAACTAGAGATGAATCAGTCAGGAGGGATTAGGAGTAATTGTGGCCACCATCTTTCCCTTTTTGTGGGTTTTCTTGATGTTGCCTCTCCGCTGCATCTGTTGTCACTTTCATTTACACAAATGCAGGTAAATTTGATTTACAACTGCTTATGCTTCCTAACTGAGCAGATTGATATCTCTGAAGTTTAATCAATTTTGTATTACACTGTGATGATTAAGAATTCCCTTAACTTTTTGAGCAGTGTATATGTAATTATAAAAGCAGAATTGTAGATTCTATTTTAATTACAGAAGCCTGTAATGAAAAAAAAAACATTATATAACAATTGTTCAAATATTTTTGGATGAACATCTATCTACGTACAGTACGCACAGTCACATTTGATGACATTCACAAAAACATGGATGTTTAAAGTGTCTTGGTCCACCCAGATACGTACCATGGAATGAAAGTCTTCCTTTCACTGTATTTTTGCCCATCTTGTTCTCAGCAACACACTCATAGCCCCCTGCATCCTCTTGCTGGAAACTGGGAATCTCCAGAACAACATTGGAGTTTTTCATCTTCACTTTGCTGGGAAATGGAACTCCATTAGCCCTTCTCCATGTGATCTCAGGAACTGGACTGAAGCAGAGGAAGAGAATGTGAGAAATGTGATGTATGCTTCTTTCAAGGCAGTGATAATACAGCTATGCTGTTAACAGAGTAATTAACTATTTGTCTACACAAAAAGCAGCTATTTCTAACTTTTAATCTGGGGTTTTCATGAGGAAAGTGAGAAACCATGTATAGCTCATTCACTAATGGGATCAAGGGAATCAGTCTATTTGCCAAAATAAATAAATAAATACGTTACACAAAAATATGCTTTTATTTTTGAAGATCTAAAATTTTTTAGCAGTAAGAAGAGAATTTACAGGCTCAGCTGACATTTTTTCCTCCTTATTTGTTGGAGGAAATTAAGAAAACGTGTACCGCTCATCCAGTAATGGGATTGAGTGAGCCAGAAGAACTGCTTCAGGCAAGAAAAAAAAAACATAAATAAATAAAAAAGGTTGCCATTATATGATGATGATCCCTAAACAGACTTTGACAAGCATGATTGAAAAGGTGGAAGGAGGAGGCATTAAAAGTGCTCCTGGCCTAAAATGTCAGTATCCCCATAAAAAAGAAGACCTGGAGACCGCTGATTGAAAAAGCTGTGAAACTCTACTTACTTCCCCAGAGCAAAACACTCCAGTGTCACGATGGATCCTTTGGCAGCTGGAACTGTGTCGGGGAAATGAACTTCTATTTTGGGCTCATATTCACCCATTGCTCCTATTGCCAGGCATGCAAAAGAGGAAAAAAACCCACTTTGTTTATCCATTCATAATTCATTTTCATCTCCAGACATGTGCATAGCAATGAGCACAAACAGCTCAAACCTGATCTTTTAAACCTCATGCGTGAACTCTTTGTGGGGCCTCTTCAATCTAAACTCTGGAGAATGAGGTATAACAAAATCCACAAATAATTCACACCAATCTGGAGGCTGACACGGTGTGGTGAGGCGTGGTGTTTGCGGCTGCTTGTGCACTGTTGGTGAATATTTCATTCAGCCATTGGCAAGGTTTGTTTTATGAGAAAGACCCAGCAGAATGGCAGAGAAATTTCCTAGAGACCAATCGGAAGTGCTTACCAGGAATCTTACAGGCCTGACTGCTGCAAAAAGAGCTGTGGCATCATGAGGAAGGGAGAAGGAATCTATACAAGATCAAACTAAACAAGCTTTAGATAGTGATATTTACAAGATGACAATGTGTTCATCTTCAGAGACTTGGCTTCTCTCAATGTTTCTTCCTTATTTAAATCTAAATTTCTGGAAAACTGTTTTTATTCCATAAATGCAAACAGAACTAATTCCAGCCTCCTTTTCTGAGTTAATGCCTGCCCACCAGTCTGCACATATGATGCATTTGCTTCACCATAACTCTTAATCAAAGCCATTTCTCTGGGTAAGAGTGTGGCGTGTAGTTGTTTTTTATTGGTTATTATTGTGAAATCCTCAAACTTAGCATATTATACTTCTCATTCTGTTTGTTTATTATCATTGTGGTTGTAATATACATCAATGTCGATTCTACAATCAATCTTTGTCTCTAGCAAGTTCAGTGGGATCATTGATATTGATAAAGGACCAATATTTATTCACAACCTTATTGTAATGAACAGACTACTGTAGTGTGAGGGGACCCTTCAGTTTACTTCAGTTTTACTTTACTGCTTTCATCTACTTTTCTCCCTAACTAAGGGACCTTTTTAATCTATAATTATATAGTTAATTATATAATAATTATTCTACTGAATAATAATATCACTGAAATCTGCCCAGTTTTGTACAATCTTTCAAATGTTAACAAACGATGCATCCTTCCTTTATTTCTGAAAATATCTCAACTAGTGTATCGTTGAAGGGCTTCAAACACTCTTCAAAAGTGGGCCACATCTGGCAGGTGCCCATTGGAATTTTGGCACAGAAGTGGTCCAGACTTTTTTATCTTTTTGATTTGCAATTATTTATTATTTCTGAAAAAAAAGGTCTTTACTGCGAAATGAAAGCATAGTGCTGCAGGATCAGCATGGTATGGCCTGAGTTAGCAGTAGCAGGTGTCAGTAAAAGACTGTGGGAAATGTCATTGTGAGTCACTGTAATGTGTGCGGTGTGTTTTTATGTCTGATAGAACTAAGTATGCAAAGCTTACACGCCCCCCCCCCAAGACATAGTGGTGTAAGTCAGGTTGTAATAGGAGTTCTTGACTTCTTCAGTTCTCTATTTGACCACAGTGCTAAAGTAATGTATAATGGTAAACACTGTAAATTGTTTTGTACAAAACAACAAGAATTGTGTGTAAAATAACTTGTATAGTGCTGAATCTCAGTGGATGCTATGTACCATGTGTACTGTAAGTAATTTAATGTCAAAAATGTCAAGCAACCTGTGACTGAATATAAATGGAATTCTATTGCACATACAAAATATGTACATGTTGTTATAGAAGATGTAATTTCATATTCCTCTCTAATGTGCAGACTGAGTACTGAAGAACAGCCTTATTATACAAGTGTGATCAAGGTCTCTTCTGCTTTGGCTGTAGCATTCACTCTAGACTCTCAATGAACCAGAATGGAGATGTCCAACTAGCTGGCAAATGTGAAGCATTTCAAAATAGCAAATTAATAAATCAAAGCGATTTAGCTGAAACAGTCACTGTCAATATCACTGACCTTCACTGGCAGACAAATATATAGACTGGAGTCTAAAGTGGCATGCACTTTGAAGTTGAAGCAAGTTGAAGATGAAATGACAAGGCATAAAGTTAAAAATGAAACACATTTTTCAACATTTTAAGCAATGTCTGTGTATTATTTTAGTTTGGTAAATTTTAGAGGTTGCTATTTCTGAACTGCTCATAGTATTGTTAGAAATCAAAATCCCTGCTTGATTGCAAAAGACCATCAGAAAGATTTAGCAGCCTCTGGACGTACATGGTTTAACTTTTCAGTGACACCTGCACAAATATGGCCTTCATGGAAGAATCATCAGAAGAACATCGCTCCTGCATCCTCACCAAATTCAGCATCAGAGGTTTGCAAAAGAACATCTAAACAAGCCTGATGCAAGTTAAAGATAGAGTTTAAAATAGAGCAATGAGCAACGGTATGTGGAAAAAATGCCACAGAACTTCGTGAAAAGAACACCTCTCCAGCCATTAAGAATGGGGGTGGATCAATCACGCTTTGTAGTTGTGTTGTAGCCAATGGCATGGGGAACTATTTGTGGCTAGAGGGAAGAATTGATTAAATTAATTTCCAGCAAATTCTGGAAGCAAACATAACAGCATCTGTAAAAAAGCTGAAATTGAAAAGAAGATGCTTCTATAATGACTCCTTGCCACCCCCTCCCCATATTGAGCTGTGGAGCAGTAGAACTGTGCTCTTTGGAATTATGGCACTCCATCAAATACTTTTGGGATGATTTGGGGAGTTGGGGATGAGGTGGGGTGGTGATCATTCAACATCCTGAGCTCACTAATGCTCACTGAATGCAATCAAGTCCTCACATCAATTATAATCTGGTCCTACTTACTCCCACACCAGTGGTCTTAAGGCAAACAGTAATGAAGAAAACGAGAGACATTGGAGGCTCTGAAGGTCTACTTTGAGACCACAGACTGGAAAGTATTATGTGAATCAGCTGTTGGGAACATTAACATTAACAGATGACAGACTGCATCACTGACTACATCGACATCTTTACAAACAATATTGTTCCAGTGCAATGTTTTGTATTGGGTGATGTGAATGAGCTTTTAAACAAGAAGAAACAGGTCTTCAGACTTCAAGACAAGGTTCTACTAGGGTCTGTGCAGAAGGAGCTGAAGGTGAAACTGGGGCAGACTAAGGAGGCCCATAGAAGGAAGCTGGAGGTAAAACTTCAGAACAACAGTGCAAAGGAGGTTTGGGGTGGTATGAGGAAAATCACTGGCATCAATGCAGTGGACAGTTTGGACACAGTCAATGATCTGAATGTGTTTTCAACAGGTTCAGCACATCATCACCCACCCCCGCTCCTACCTCCAGTAGTAGTAGCAGTAGCCTTTCTTCTTCACCACCACTCCACACTCATACTCACATCCCTCCCCCCATAGCCATTCTTCAAAGACTACCTCTAGAGGTGACAACCAACCAGGTGAGGAGACATCTGGAGAAGCTCCTAATGGGCAAGGTGGCCAGACCATATGGAATCAGCCCAAGAGTACAGAGGGACTGAGCCACTTTTATTCTTCAGTGTCTCTTTATCCTGAGTCTGAAGCAAGAGAAAGTGCCTACTCTGTGGATGACATCCTGTATGGTTGCTCTTCCAAAAAATTCATCTGCATCTTCTCTCAATAACTTCAGACCAGTGGCCCTCACATCCCATTTCATGAAGGTCCTAGAAAGACTGATGCTGCCATTTCCTGGACCCTCTGCAGTTAGCTTATCAACTGCAGATTGATCCAACCTCTTGGGGAGAAGAAGAAGAAAATGCATGTGGATAAGTCAATCTGTCACCTTCAGAAATGTTCTGATGACTCTGCGATGGTTGGGATGCATCAGGGATGGACAGGAAGGTGAATACAGAGACCTAGTGAGCAGCTTTGCTCACTAGGTCTCTAGAGGTGTGCAAAGGAGGAAAACCCCAATTAGGCCTGTTAAGATCATGGGTCAGAACTGTGAGGTGGATCACACGTACAAATATCTGGGAGTCCTGCTGGACAAGAGGACTGGAGGGCAAACACTGAGGTTGTGTACAAAAAGGGGATGAGCAGACTCTACTTTCTGAGGAAGTTCAGGACCTTCAGTGTGTGCAGCAAAATGGACATGGTCTAACAATCTGTTTTTGCGGGTGCTGTCTTCTTTGCAGTGACCTGTTGGAGAGACTGCATCAAAGGTGGTGACGTCAAGAAGATCAACAATCTGATCAGGAAAGCCGGCTCACTAGAGAGTTTTGAGGCTGTGGTGGAAAGGAGAACTCTAAACAAACTGACCACTATCCTGGACAAGACATCTCACACCCTCCATGACTTACTGGTCAGACAGCAGAGCACATTCAGGAACAGACTCATTCAGGTCCACTGTAGCAGGCTGTTTGTACCAACAGTGATCACACTGTACAATTCCTCCTCACTGTGTCATTATTACACACTGAGCCACCAACAGGACAGGCTCACTAATTTTGGATGGACGATATTACTCTGATCCAATCACTGCATTGAAACTTTATCTGCACAAATACATAAATGACAGACTCACTGAATGCTCATAACTGCTCTCCGTATCTCTTTGCACAATATTCAGATCTTCTATTCATATCTTTGCACAGACACTTTACCTGTACATGTACACGACAGCATTACTGATCCTTAATGTGTACTGTATTGTCACAACTGTTGCTTTGATTGATTGATAATGTTTATGCATTTACTTGTTACACACTAATACTAATAATACCATTAATATCTTAATAAATAAATATCTTAGAATTCTTAATCTTATAATTTAGATATATTTTTAATTGCATCTCATGGTGAGATTGTATGTAACTGGATTGTATGTATCTGGATTTACAAGGCTATAAAAAAGGGTTCAGAAACTTGTCTTCTGCCTCATGTGTCCATTTACATTTTGTGACCAACGGACAGTCAGGAAATCACTAAGTACTTACCAGATTATCTCTTCACACAGTGCTCTAGGTCACATCGGGCCTTATTAAAGAGAGTGCTGAGACTGTTCTGAAAATGCTGATATGAAACATATGGGTATTATGTTATACGTAAGTGCTTTTAAAGGCAAATTCTTGAAGATATGCAAAAATCAAGAAAATGCCCTCAAGAGTTAAATAAGGCAATGTTATAAAAAGTACTTCAAAGCACTTTTAATGCTCCTCAGACAATCCCTATAGCACAGATGTTCAGATGTCACATAACCCAAGAATTCCTTCCCATCGGATATGATCACAAAACCATCTCACCGTCTGTTCTCAGCACCAGAGGGGTAGGAAAGCTGAGCACTTTGCCTTTTGTGATGCGGTTCACCACCACACAGGTGTAGTTCCCCACATCTGATGGCTCCACTTTCGCAATGTAAAGGTTCCCAGTCTCCTGAGAGACAAAACGTCTGCTGTCTTGCTGAACAAAGTATGGGTACTCATTGAATACCCACGCGAAGGACAGGTCTACAAAAAATGCAAAAAGCGAAATTCCAATTATTACATTACATGTGAATAACTGTGAAGTGTTTTTACACTGACATGGCAAAAGTCAGTAAAAGGCGTGAGGTGTAATCTTCTGAGTGAGGCTGAACACATTCAGATTGCTCATGGAAAGCTCACGGGTGCTTAACGAACATGACTGGCAGCATGCTAAATAATAATTTATAAATTATTTACTCTATAGTAGTCACAAATAAGTCTTGAATAATTTATTAACAAAACATAGTGAAAGAATGAAAGAGCCGCCTGAATAACAGACCATGTTGTCTGTTGTCTCACCTCCTGCATATGTAGGCGTACCACATAGTAAAACGACTCCTTGCCCTTCGCGCACTGACACAGCACTTCTCGTCTGAGTTTTGAAATTCAAGTCTGTAAAAAAAAGGTTATTATAATAAATATATTCTATTTTTATACATACACACTATATATACAAATGTTTGTGGATACTCTTTCATTGGATTGAGCTCATTTAAGTTAACTCTATTCTCTGAAATGATGCAGCTTCATCCAATATCAATTGGGGATGAAGCTGGAGATGAGGAAGGGGTGATGATCCCACTAATCACTGAATGCAACTAAATCCCCATAGCAAGATTTCCCTCCTGAATTACAGCACTTACTGTATTTTAAAGACTTTTGCACACTACAACATTTTGCATATTGTTGCTTTGTCACAATACCAAACTTTTTTTTTTTTATCTGGGCTGTAAGTTAGTATTTCTTTAGTAAAACACTATTTTAACTTTTGAAAGTTCTTCTCATTAAAGTAGGTGGAGGGGGATTGGTGCTCAAGCCCCATACGTTTCATAAAAGCCCCAAATCTTTTGGTGGAACCCCGCCCCCCAATCAGATGAAATGAATGTCGGGGGACATCAAAAGAAATTAATAAAGACGCCCCTGATCAAAGAAAACAAATGAAGGGGCACCTCCTGCACAATGGAAATGGACCATTGAAGTCCCAAGTCTCAGCACCGTCTAGCATTATCTGCTCCTGAAGTTTAGTGTCTAGTTTATTTATAGTTCTCATCCAACACCTAGATTGGTAAAACTGTGCCCAATGATGTTAAATCAGGCGAGCTGGTGATGGAATTGAACACAGTTTGGCACCACGCTTTGTTCTTTTGTTCTTCATCCTACTGTCAAGACAAATCTGTTCTTTTCAGAAGGAAGAAATTATATATATATATATATATATATATATATATATATATATATATATATATATANGTTAACACTGTCATTGTTACAAGCTTCACCTCTTGTACTATTGAGTGCCTAGATGGAATATGAATTGCTAAAATGCCTTTTGGAAATGACCTTCCTGAACAAATGATTATTATCATGGGGGGTTTAATTTGAGATAATTGCTGATAATATTTTACTGCCCAGGCCCGTTATCAGCTTTTTAATTAGAATCAGCTATTTAATCAGAAATGTGCAATTCCTTACAGTGGAAGAGCACCAAATGTTTTATCTTTTAGTAAATGAATTTTAGCTGTTGCTGTCATTCCTGTCATTCCTGTCCAAAATGCTGTTAAAAAATCTACCTAATCTGTCTGTCTATCTATCTGTCTGTCTATCTAATTATATATATATATATATATATATATATATATATATATATATATATATATATATATAATTAGATAGACA
Source organism: Acestrorhynchus altus (assembly GCA_034509495.1). Classification (NCBI taxonomy): domain Eukaryota; kingdom Metazoa; phylum Chordata; class Actinopteri; order Characiformes; family Acestrorhynchidae; genus Acestrorhynchus; species Acestrorhynchus altus. The sequence continues at coordinate 11,846,632 of CM067518.1, forward strand.
GACAGATAGATAGACAGACAGATTAGGTAGATTTTTTAACAGCATTTTGGACAGGAATGACAGGAATGACAGCAACAGCTAAAATTCATTTACTAAAAGATAAAACATTTGGTGCTCTTCCACTGTAAGGAATTGCACATTTCTGATTAAATAGCTGATTCTAATTAAAAAGCTGATAACGGGCCTGGGCAGTAAAATATTATCAGCAATTATCTCAAATTAAACCCCCCATGATAATAATCATTTGTTCAGGAAGGTCATTTCCAAAAGGCATTTTAGCAATTCATATTCCATCTAGGCACTCAATAGTACAAGAGGTGAAGCTTGTAACAATGACAGTGTTAACATTTTTATGGCAGGAGAAAAATGGATACTCATTTGTAGCCAATCAGGCTGTTAGCACGCTGCTTGTTTATTGCTTTGGCAGTGCTGCCTCAGCAATCATGCATCAGAAACTGAAACCAACTATAGGCAGCATAAGTACAACAGTAAAAGCCACAGTCAGAAGACAAAGAATTTATTGACAGAAAAAGTCAGACTAAGTGGGTCTGCAGAGTGGAGAGGGGGTGTCATGGCAAGACTGTAACCACAGAACATCACCAGCTTACAAAGCATTTTCTTCATTTAGCATTGTGTAATGCTTTGGGAATTGAAGGCAGAATGATGCAGGAGTTGCTTTTTTGGGCTTTCAAGAGAAGTAGCCACTACAGGCAGAATGGAAAAAAAAACTAAAGTGTACAAGACAATCACAGGCAGATCCCTAATCAGCAAACACCAAACGTCCACAGAAAGGTCATTTTCTGAAATACTAGAACCAAAAACAACAAAAACACCAGGCTCTGACACCAGTCTCTGTTTTAAAAATGTTCTGGAGGACAAAGGACAAAGTGGTATTAGGACATAGTTAAATTTGGGAGGAATAACATGGCAATAGAAAAGGACTCTCAGCATTTATCTGTGGAACTGACTTCCCTGCAATAATGGTGCTCCATCCAATAGTAACCTTATGAGAACCAGAATCAACAACAATAACAAAAAAAAACTTCTTGATGAAATGTTCAGAGAGTACAGCAAAAAAAGTGGTGGTATGAAATAACAAATTGGAACAGTATTAGATTGAAAAGTATTGGGACAGTGAGGCCAAAAGCTTAATTTATGCTGTAAACTGAAAACATTTTGGTTTGTCATTAAAAGATGAATAAGATATTTACATCTGTATATGACACACAGTTCAGGAGATATCACCTTTTGTCTGAACCCACCAAATTGTCTTGTGAGCAAAAGTATTAGAACATGTGACTGACGTGTTTATTCAAACAGTAAATAGTGCTGAATGTCTGTGCTCAGTTTTAGATTTGGGTGTTGCCCCTGCAGACTGTGAATTTATTGTTAATCACATGAAAACCAGAGAGGTCTCTGTGTAAAACCAAGCAATTACGAAGCTGAGAGAAGATGGAAAATCAATCAGAGCCATTGAACAAATATTGGCCATAGCTAGTACAACCATTTGGAATGTCCTGAAGAAGAAAGCCCTCACTGGTGTTCTCGGTAACATGTGTTGAACAGGTAGATCAAAGAAAACAGCAGCAGTTGTTGACAGAAACCTTTGAAGTGCTGTAAAGAAATACCTTAAACCCACTATTAGTGACGTCAGCAACAACCTCCAGAGAGCAGAAGTTAAGGTCTCACAATCTGCTGTTCTCAGAAAACATCACGGACATAAGTACAGAGGCTTCGTTAAAAGATGCAAACCACTATTAATCACAAAGGACAGGACGTTCACGCTGGTATCCCGAGAAGTACAGAGACAAACCTCAGACCTTTTATGGGCTAATGAGACAAAGATTAACCTTTATCAATGTCATGAAAAGTCTAAGGTTTGGAGAAAGAAAGGGTCTGCTCATGATCCTAAACATATAAGCTCATTTGTGAAACACATTGGAAGTAATGTCATGGCGTGGGCTTCCATGGCTTCTTCTGGGACTGGCTCATTGATCTTCATGCGTGATGGCAACATTACAATAAACTCAGATGTCTACATAAACATTTTGTCTGTCAATTAAAAATAAATGCAACCAAACTGAATAGATCATTCATTATGCAGCAAGATAATGACCCAAAACTACAAAGGAGTTCATGAGGGGCAAGAAGTGGAAGGTTTAGATGGGCTAAGTCAATCTCCAGAATTAAACCTTATAGAGCTTTATTTTATATGCTAAAGGGGAGACTGAAGAGAGTCACCCCCAAAGCAAACACAAACTGAAAGAGGCTGCAGTGAAAAGCCTGGAAAAGCATCACTAAAGAAGAATGCAAACATTTAGGGATGTCACAAGCTTGATGCAGTTAATAAAGGACTTTAATCTAAATATTTATTCTAATATTTATTAACTGTAATATATCGGATGTTCATCTGTTCTAATATTTCTGAACTGTGTATCAGATCTAGATGAAAATACCTGGAAATATTGATCATTGGTCTCACATTAATCTTTTATCATAATACCCAAATGTTTTCAGTCTACAGCAAAAATAAAGGGATTGGCCTCACTGTTCCAATACTTTTGGAGGGGAGTGAATGTCTATAGTCCATATTAAAAACATACAATAGAAAAAAAATCAAGAGTTACACAAAACATCAAGTACACTGACCAGTTGAACACTTAATTAAAAAGAAGCTTAGAAGGGGCATTCGAGTAGCTAAGAGCTCTCACAGTTTGCCTTCTCTGACACCAATGTTTACATACAAGTTCATAATCAAATGAAAAATAAACACCTCAGTGTCACTGCTGGACTGAGAACAGTCCACCAATCAGCATCCCGTGATCACTGATGAAGGACTAAAGAATGACCAACACAAACTGTTCTTCAACAGGTGAGCTTCTGTCTCTGTCTTTTCATCTATAAGCTTAACCAAATAGCTAGGAGTGCCAAATAGATTGGACAGTAAGCAGATACAGTGTTTAAACACTCTAGCAGCACTGTTGAGTCTGAACCAGTTGCAGCAGTGTAACACACACTAACAAAGAATGCAAAGAATAACCCAACACAAATGTAGTGCATGCTCTCTGGTGGTCCTGTGGGGTCTTGACCATTGAAGAACAGAGGGAAACAAAGTTTGCAGAGGAACAGATAGACCATAGTCTCGAATTATAGAACTACAAAATGCTCCTGTATGGTCAGAGAGCGTGGAAACAGAGTATTAATGTTAAGGGTAAGTGTAAGTATGTAAACAAACAGCTGTATGTTTGTGCCATGTTGCCCACTCCAAGTCCAGGCTTAGTTGAAAATGTCTTTCTCTGACTTTAAATGGCACAATGTTCAGCATAACCAATCCTAACAGCAGTCAGCTCTCACTGGGTCAGAAGAAGGCCACGGTATATATACAGCAGGTGACTCACATGCAAACTGGAGGCTGGCTCTCCTGCTGAGTATGGCTCCCAGAGGGTTGAAGGCAGTACACTGGTAGATTCCCGCATCTTGAGCCCGATCCAGAGTCCTAATGACCAGGTTTCCCCCAGACAGCCGACGGCGAGGGTCGGTATTGAGATCAATCAGTGTGCTGTTAAGTGACCACCTACAGAGACACAAATAATCACACATTGAGCAATCCTCAGCGGGCATCCACAGACTTCAACCTAGAGATGATTTACAAATTACCTTGGATGTCGTAGCACACAAATAAAATACTATACAGACACTGTCACTGTCACAAAAAGGGAACATTTAGTCACTGTTATTGTTGTTATTTAGGGATACCATATGGTGACCCCCGGGCTATACTGTTTAAATGTAATTGCATAATTACATGAGTGCATGCCTACCTAATGTACCGCTTATTTGGCAGGTTTGCTACACTTCAGCTGTTTCCATTTGTTTTCATAACAAAACCAGATGTGTTTTCACAGCTATCTAGTCATTGTTCCAAGACAGAAGCTTTTCATGCACTAGTATTCATACGCCACACCTCAAGGCTGGCCAGTGAACTGCAAATTAGCAAATTAAAGTGAAAGCAACATTCAGGACCTCTAACAGATATAATCTAATATACTACTATTAAGATTACTACTACTATATATTACTTCTTAAAATGCCTAAACCTCACACATTAGTTTGGTTTGCACTTGATTGTTGAAGTGAGTGGAATCACCATGACCAGGTCCCAACATCTCTCCAACGCCTTAAGAAATAAACAAGTTTGTAGATGCATGTAAGTCTGGGAAGGAATTTGAAAAGATCAACAATTACAAATCAACCTTTCCACTATCCAGGAAATAATTAATAATTTACAAGTGGAGAACATGGGGAGGTCATCTTAGCAAGCAGACTACAAGATGCATAAGGAAGTCTCCCACAATAATAAAATGTCACCGCAGGACCAACAAGTAGCTTGGCAGAACAGTTCAAGTCAAAATGCATCTACCATCACAATGAGACTGCACAAGTTTGAGATTCATGGGAGGTTTGCAACAAGGAAACCCTTGCTCACAAAAAAAAGCATTTGAGCATAAGAACATCATACCAGCTGTGAAGCATGGAGGTGAAAATGTTTTGGTTTGGAGCTGTTTTGCTGCAGCAGCACCTGGAGAGCTCTCTGTTATAGAAACTACTATGAAATCTTTATTGTATCAGAGGAGGGCTTGCAGAAAATTCACCATTCACCATTAAGCTGTGGGCCCACAGAGCTGTGTACTGTAGAAAGATAGTACTCTATCTAATACTTTGACCAGTGATCATCCAACAACCTGACTAACTCTTGCTCTTGAAGCTGAATGCAATCAAAATCTCACAGCAATGTTCCACAATATAGTAGAAAGTCATCACTGGACAAAGACAGCTACTCCAACATAAGGAGGAGATAAAACTCTTTTTAATACCACTCAAAAGAAACAATGCTTGAGCAGCTTTCTCCATATTTTTGTCCTTATAGTGAGGTTAGATTATTCCATGCTCTCCCATAAATTAATTCAATGAGGCATGAGAGAAAAACAATCCATTAAAAATACAACATGCTTTCATTATTATCTGCAGTAACAGCAATATCTAAGAGCTAAAATGCACTTTTTCAAATTCATACTATCCAGCCAGACATCTGTGGTATCAGGTGTTTATAAAAGCCAGTTCTGCAGAGTTGGTTCTCCGTGCTGATTTAGGTCACTGGCTTTTAAACTGTATGGCTGGTATTTTGCAGCTCTTTTCGGTTCATTCCCTTTATTGGCCTATAATTACAACTAGAGAGGGTCATCAATCCTGCTTGCTCACACTTCAGCTGCCTCAGTCACCAGAGCCCTGAATCAAGGCCCACCAGAGGTCATGCCAGCCTGGCCATTCACAAGCCAGGCTACTCCAGGAGGAAAGGTGCACTCAAAGCATGAGGGAGATCATTTGAGGTCTCTGGTCCACACCACTATTTTACTTTGACAAGGCATCAGTAAAACCGACATTGCTTAGAATGTGTAAAGGAACTGGTGGAATGAAGAGGAATCAGGCACAACATGCTAATTTTACAAAAGCATGAAAATGGAACCTAGAGAAGGGGGTTGGGTAGAGGGATCTTGTGAAGGAGCTGAATCGCTCAACGCCTGGAGGATTATGTGACTTCCAAATCCCCATGACGACAGTATTACCCACACCTCCTGGCGTGTTTATCGGGCCAATGTGTGAGGTGTTTTGCACATCGCTATCAAATATTTTCAGCACCCAGGTCAGACAACACATAGGCTCAATTGCTGCCGCCCACATGTCAGATTTCACATCTTTGTTCTTAAGCATTGGCTTTTTCTTGACAGCTGTTTCTGTCGGTGCCACAGGTTAACCCTGAGGGGTCTACAAAATCACCAGCACATCACATTTGGTGATTCTCCATTTTTCTCTTATATTTGTAATAATACAGCAGATGGATGGATGAATCTTTCAATTGCATATTAGCATCATATGTGACTCACATCCGAAGTTAAGAAGCTACAAAGTGGGTGTGAAACTCAAATGAGGGATAAAAAACAAAAACACCACTAACAATTAAAAAAAATAAAATAAATTAAAAAAAAACAAAGTCAACCAAACACCTAAAACTTTGTATTTCACTGGTTGTGTTTTCCTGTTTCAGAATGTATTTAAAATAAGATACGATTGAATCTCCCAGCATCAAGTGTTACTTGTTTTCCTCCATTTTCAAATAATTTGCTTTTACCAGGTACCTTGATGAATAGAGAAGTTGCACCAGACTCATTTACTTTCAATGTGTGAGAATTGCCCAGAGAGTACACAGAGTACATAGAAATGGGATAATAGGGTGAATATCAGAGGGGACAAAATTATTCATCAGATCCAATTCTGCAACAAAACAGTCTAAGGCTCCATTTAGGCAGAGGAGTGATTTCCTATACCAGTAAAGACTGAAAAATTCTTCAGTCTCAACTTGTTAGTTCCTGGATCATGTTTTTCCGACTTTGTACGTAACGTAATTTTTCCTGATGTGGCTGTAAGGCTTTGACATGAAGCAAAAATTGGCATTTTTATTATGTATTATGCTCTGTGTTTCTCACTTGCATAATTTAGATGCATCACCAACAGCACAAATGCTTAGCCCTGTGTTACTAGCAATCATAGTTTTGCACATAGAAACTCCCTTAGGACCCCAGGATGTTTTTGTATCAATCTAATTTAACATAAATGCTCTCACTACTGTTGGCGAACTCAGGATTATGGAAGAGATTAAATCATGAGCTTTCAACCAGAGGCTCTGTTAGAGAATCGGCCACATCCCCATCACACATGAGCAGAGCTTTACTAACAGTTCTCTCTTTCCTAACATCTCAATTGAATGTGACTCACATCTAGAGCTAAAAGGGTAAGAATGGTTGAGAAATTTGTATTTTACCTCTCTCTGTGTCTAACTGGTTGGTGGATTCATGTGTCTTATCATCTGCTGGTCACCTTTATATCACTACATTTATATAGAGATTGTTTTGAACATTTTGCTAAAATGATGTTATTTGCAAGCGTATTTTAAGAGATATTTAGGATTACTTTCTGCAAATTTAAAAAGATATTCCAAAACTGAGAAAATGCCCTTCGACCCCAGAGGGTTAACTGTGCCACACTTCCATGTATCCATGTGCTACCCTTGTCATACAGACTGCAGTGTTTTTTTTGTGTGTGTGTGTGTGTATTTTTCTTCCTCACCCGTAGATTTTAATGCCCTGGTCCTTTCACAAATGTTATCTGTACCAGCAGATTTACAGAGTGCAAACACGAAGCGGATAGGGGGTAAGACCCTGCTTTTAACAACTCCACATTAAAGGCAATCACGTTCATATTCTGGCCAAATCATCAACTGCTTCTAATGCGGAACTGCTTTCAACACAAGATGCAAATGGCAGTGGCAAGTGGCATCAATTGGCCAGTTTCAGTTCTGCGATCCAGTTAAAAATAGTCATTACTTGACACGCAGATGCAAAAAGGTGCCACATCCTAACAGAGGAAGGGAGTGAGAGTGCCAGAGTGGAAGAGTGGAGTTGAGAAGGTGTGAAGTGAGGTTACATCCACCTCAGGGCTTTTCTGGAAGAGCTGCTGTCTCCTGTGTCACTGGGGCTGAACTCTAGTCAACTCTGCTGCTCATATCAGTGTTGTATGGAAGGGGTTGGAAGGAAAGGCTTGGCTGATGATGAGACTGGTGCTCTGGGCTCTGCTCAATCTCCTCACTTTCTCTCCCTATCCCCCGCTCTCTGTCTGCACTCATCTCCTGGAGCTCAGATGCCCTGCACCTGTACACTTGCCCTAAGCCCAGGAGAGAAAGCCACAGCAGCCGACGCATGTTTCAGCCAAGAAAGGAATCCCTCCCAAACAGATACACACATGCCAGCATGGGCCAGCCATTCTCAGCTGTCTAGAAAAGCTTGGCTCCCCCTAACTGACTCACCCAGGCAAGAGCACACACTCACAGAAGCTGGGCAGAGATCGTCTTTCATACCTGTTGCTGCTCTATTGGGTCTGATCAATTCTTGACAAGCAGTACTTACATAAATAGTTCATGAATGTTCTGATGCACAGAACATTTTTCCTACATGTGTTGGTCAGATATAGGAGACCTGGTGATAAATCAATATTCAAAATCCTGCAGTATGTATGAGGCTGTAATGTTCAGAATGAGTTTGTATTAGCATCTCATACCTAGGAAGAAGACTCATTCATCACAAAAGACCCAAAAGGGCAGTGTATGGCAAATGGTTTGGTTTTGACACACTGTCTTAAATGATCAGTCCCTAATTCACAGGATTCTTCCTTACAAGTACAAGACATATCCGTCACCAGTCATGGAAGTTTACTGAAGGCTCTCTGTGGATTAAATCAAATCGTCTCGGCAGTTTGCTCTTGATTCATCACGCCTCGACTCAGTATGGGGATTTGACAGAGTTGTCCAATGTTTATGCTTTGATGTTCATCCATCAAAAAATATTTTGGCAGGAAAAAAGTCTTTTGAGCAATGCTGCTGGGCCATGTATGTGATCTGGTCAAAGACCAGTCTGCATCATTTTATTTTAAGTTTGACTGACACTGTGACTGCCTTGATTCATCTGAACATCTGCTGACACTCATCTGGGATGTGTGAGAATCGCAGATGAAAGAAAACCAGCAACACTGGCGGGAGACTCGATTTTATTATAATACCAGCATGTTTCAGCACTCAGGTCTTCATCAGGGTCTAAAAGCAAAAACACCACCAACACAATTTAAATCCATTCGGAAACAGGAAAATAGACAAAGAAACCTGCTTTTTCACCATGGTGTACATATCCATAAACACTAAAAAACATATTTTATAAACCAAAATAGAGAATGTGTTTACTAATAGGGATTTTGCCTATTGGCCATGTGTATTTAAATACGCAAACCATTGGTGGTGTATATCCATTTCCATTTGGTTGTTTATATCCATTTCCATTTGGTTGTTTATAATCCATTTGGTTCATACAGTACCTTCTGACTGGTCCTGTACATACTGAAGTACTGTGATATCATACTTATGTCACAATGCCCAACCCTAACCCTCAGTAAAGCTAATATTGAGTAATTCATTAATGTATGAGCCTGAGTGACATCACCACAGTAGAGACCAATCCTGGGATAAAGTTTAAGATATTCAACATATTGTGTTAAACATCCATCTACCTTTGGTTTTAATGCCCCTCATGACCTTACTGGGGTAATTTATTCCGTGGGCTGACAACTCATATTCTCTGCACTATGCACTAGCCAAGGATGAGAGAAAAAAGGGATCGCATGCATTTGCACATCAAGAAAGATGCCTGGGTGAAGGCTGTGGTATTGGGAATGCACAAAGCCTATGCATGGGCCAGGAGACAGGCGAGAAAGAAACTCGGAAAAAGGTACAGACCATATAGCAAAGCCAAACACCCACAGCTCATCTATAAGGGGAGGTAGAAATGGGCTTTCGACACAGAAGGGGGGACAACAGTAAGCCATAGAAGTGATTAAAGATTCATTTGCTTAAGACCAGACTCTCCAATCACCCTTTCCCAAGACAGTGAATGACTTGCTGCTGTAGCTGACTGACTGCATTAAAATGAGGTGTCTATATCTCCATAATGAAGAGCTTATTAAAGTACCTGGCTGAAACTTTTTAGAGACAAGGGATTATAATACTTTCTCAAAATAACAGAATATCATAAAAAAGTTAATTTGTGTTCATACTTTCATTAAAATTGAGTATCATACATGTACAATATTTATTCTAAGTCTTTTTCATTTTTCTGTTGATCAGTAAGGCTTACAGCTAACGAAAAAAGAATTCAAGAATCTCAAATTATGAGAATATTATTAGAATAAATGACTCATCAATTACATCAATTACTCGTACTTGCTAAACATGCAAACATTTGCTCTGTACCGGGATGCCAGGAGAGTGCTTATTTATTGTTTGTTCTGAGATCAAGGGTATTAAAAAGATATTATCCTGCTTTTGCTGGAGTAACTATCTCTAAACAATAAGTATTTCTAATAGATTTTGGAGAATTCCATTCACCATTGCATTAAGCAAAAACATTTTACTGAGATCAGGATGTTGGATGTCCACCACCCCAACCCGATCTCCCCAATTCACCATCATTCCACCATCATTCCAGAGAACATAGTTCTACTGCTTCACAGTTCAATGCTGGGGGGCTTTATTTGAATAAAGTTCTGTTTCAGTTTTGTGAAAAACCTTTTATCCCCTGCTCTCAGCAGCTCCTCTACTCTGCTTGGCTTTGCTGCCACAGTGTTCTCACATACACATGGGGGGCATTGGACAGAGCTCTGGCATGAAGTTAACACAGTTTGTATAAAGAAGAAACAAAAATCTTTTTAAAATTTAAAATTAAAATTTATGTTTAAATATAGTGAAGATAAAGAATTTCATTGAGTGTCTTAATTTTTGTTATATTTTTCATATCATAAATCAAATCATATATCATAGGCATACTGCCATTCAGCTAAAATATATCGGGATATGATTTTTGTACATATCAGTTAGCACTAGTGCTGATATGGTCATTTTTGTTCATCTGCTCCAGAAAGTCCTATTCTATTGGCAGTAACTCTCAACAACTGTGTCTGCAATGTCTGCAACTTAAAAGTAGCTGAATTAATTTGCTAGAAAGGGTGCCCATAAACATTTGTACTTGTAGTAACTATAACAAAATCCACCAAAAATACAACACACAACACATTTCTGTCAATTGTTTGTTTAGAACAAAAATCAGAGAATATCAATTTTCAAGAGGTTGAAATTGAAATTTATTCCACTTCATATGACTCTCTTCATATGAAGTTACTCCCTGTGCTGTAAAGGGTGGTTCCAATTAAGGGAGAGGCGTATTAACAGAAAAGTAATCTTTGGGATGCGCCCTCTTTGCTTTCAAGTGGAAGAAGGATGCTGATTTCACCATGGATACAGACAGATGCTTTAATTGCAAATACTGTATTTAAATATTTTATTTGTGAATAATTTATTGTTAACCACTCTCAGCTTTGGCAAACTGCAGAGTGTATCTGTATTTATGAGCGTAAACATGTTTATACTTTATATACCTTTATATATAAAAGGGTTGGACAATGAAACTGAAACCTGCTTTTAGACCACAATAATTTATTAGTATGGTGTACTAGGGCCTCCTTTTGCGGCCAATACAGCGTCAATTCATCCATCCCTTTCAGACAGCTTCCTCTTGCATCCACAGTTAATCCTGTTGGATGTGGTTGGTCCTTCTTGGTGGTGCTGACATTACCCTGGATACTGTGGCTCTTGATACGTCACAAAGACTTGGTCACAGATGCGCCAGCAAGACGTGCACCAATAATTTGTCCTCTTTTGTCCTCTGGTATGTCACCCATAAAACTGTGCTCTTACCTGCTAATTGAACCTTCACACTCTGCTCTTACTGGTGCAATGTGCAATTAAGATTGGCCACCAGGCTGCTCCAATTTAGCCACGAAACCTCCCACACTAAAATGACAGGTGTTTCAGTTTCATTGTCCAACCCCTGTATATATTGACTATCTCATTGTTACCATAAAATGGCCTTATATATTGTTGTTTAGATCTTTTTCTTTTTTTTTTACAATAAATGCAGTCAGTTAACATTATACAAACACTCAAGATACACATGACATACTCAAAAATGTATTATGCTATCATTTTCCTACCATACAAAACCTGTTTAATAAAAGATTCACATATTATACTCAGCATGGTGTGTATACAATGACAGAGAGCACTGATGAGGCCCATGTTTAATTGATGTAGTTATTTTAATGCATTCATTAAGTGTGACTACTCTAGCTGCAGTGACTGGAGGTAAACATTGCAGTTTGTTGGGGAAGGATCCTGTAGGTGCAGCCTCAAGACACCAAATCCATAATTCATTAGACACCAATAGAAAGCAGTAACTGACCACAGCAAAGATAATGCTGATCTTAACAGAGACTATTTGTCAGCCAGGGCCTTAAATCCAACACACTGAAGCCAACTCTATTTCCTCAGGCATGCAATTAGAGTGCATAAATGTAGTACCAAATAAGTACCAAGATTACGATATCAAACTACAGCTGTGGGATTTCCTTCATCTATGCTACATTTACTTTAAGTTGCACCCACTGCTGACAAAGATGCACACATAAAGCTGATCTAATCCCTGTAGATAAGTACTGCCAATAGAATAGGACTCTCTGGAACAGTTCAAAATAAACCAACTGGCACCATGCCAGGCATGGGCTAGAGGCATATAAAACACCCAGCTTTCAGCTGTGGAGCAGTGGAACTGTGTACTCTGGAATAATGGTGCTACATAAAATCCTTTTCAGAGGGATGAGTTGACATGAGGTGAAGTGATCATAAAACATCCTAACCTCTGAAACACTCTCTGTCTCTGAATGCAACCAAATTCTCATAGCAATGCTACAATGTCTAGCACAAAGCCTTCCCTTGACTGTAGAGGCAGTATTCCAAAAAAGCAGGATAAACTACTTTAGTTCAGAGAGTAAACAGAGATCAACAGAGGCAGAGAAAGAGGATAAACAGTGTAGCACCTGTACTGAGGAGCAGGAAGTCCTTTAGCATCACAGGTGAGTGTGGCCTCTTCTTCAGGTAAACCCACCGGCACCATCAAATCACTGGGCTCCATACGCCATTTAGGCCCATGGAATGATTTATAATCCAAACATTCTGTGAAAAGAAAAAAAAATGCATTGAAGTTTGAACTAATGTCATTACTGCAATGATTATTAAGAATTATTTAAGTGTTTCGCAAACATACATTCACAAACTGTACCTCATGGTCAGAGTACACCACAGCTATCATTTTTAGAAGCTTATTGAGTATTATTTACTTATTCATTTTTGTTGCAATTTTAAACAATTATTTACATTGTTTATATTATATCCCATATAACTTATGCCTCCTCCTTGGTGAGTGTGTGAGAATGTGAGAGAGGGTGGAGGGGAGCAGAGTATAGGAAGAGCAAAGAGCAGGGGGAGAAGTGTGAGAGAGCCCCAAATAAATGTTTTCCACAAGAATGATACAAAAAGGTTTTTTTACAAATGTTAAAACCCTATATAAACAATATAGAGCCTATGTTGTCTGTGTGTATCCTTATATTGATAGAAATATCAATTTATCACCCAGTCCTAACATTAACACCACCTGCCTAATATTGAGTAGGTCTCACACAGATCTGACCATGCAAGGCATGGACTCCACAAGACCGCTGAGGGTGTCCTGTAAATGCTTCCACTAAATAGGAATGGTTTGGGATGTAGATGCATCACAAATTTAAAGCCAAAGTTTACCCTTTACAGTATGGAATATGGTTTTATTGCTGCTGTTAGAAATAAGGCAAAAACTGTGCTGTGTGAGTGGTGGGCAATTATATTCATTTTATTATAGGTGGGAGTCACATTTAGACATGGGCTGAGTAAATAAAGGAGAAATCCCATAAACCTTATGAATAAGGAGACATGGGAGTTCTCATAGAGCTCAATGTGGAGTCTGTTTACAGATAAAATCCCGACCTTCAAGAAAAACAGTCAGTCAATTTTCTGGTCTCACTAAAAGGGAGAAGGGTTAACAATGTTGTGCATTAGGCCAGAACATGTCAAAAGTAAAGTCACTGATACAAACACTAAAGTAACAAAGTAATTTCAAACTGAAAGCTAAAAATGTAATTAACCGATTAAGAGAAAAATAATTGTACTTTATTTTATTGCTGCTACTTTGCACATCATTGGTTTAAAATGTTCACAGAAAAAACATATAATTCCTTTGTTATATTATGTATTTGTTAACTGCAAATCTGTATATTTGACCGCTGAAATAATCCTTTGCTACAACCCTACTGTCCAATATTATTTATAATACCACAGTCAATCCACATGGTAACTGGCTGAGAGCCATTCTAGGACTGCCAATATTGCAGAATAATGGTACTCTGACCAAAGCTCTTTAAGTATTACTTCACCAGAGACACATGTAACCTAGCAACAATGCCAGCACTTACACGACAAAAACACCTGCCATAACAAACCAGCAGTGTTGTAATTATGCAATAAATGACTGAATTGTATTAAACTACATTTCATTAGTTATTGTAGTAAATGACAAATGACATCTAAAACTAAATGAAACAAAACCAAAATGCTTTGAGGTTATTCACACGGCTTCCCAAACTGCACGTAGCACAGACACATAGATCAAGGGGTCACTAATTAAAAGTGTTGCTAGGTAGGTATAGTATATTGTGTGGTTTGAGACACTACTTAGATCAGCCAACCAGAGGGACCATGAATTGCACCATTTAAGTTGAAACAGGTACTTAGAACACAGAGTGGGCAAATGTGTGCAGCCATGGAAATAATATAACCTGTAACATGGCTTAATGTTTTGGCTATTGCTTGTAACTGTGATGACTGGGAAATGATTAACTGTTCCTTGACTATTATGGCTGAAGAGCACATAATAGAGCCTGAGGACGGTGATTTAGCAGTGGGGTGCCTGATAGAATGTTACGATTTTACCTGGCGGTATGTTCTGTCCTCTTAAGAAAGTGAAACTGTGGTAAAATTGTCACTGTAGCTAGTGCTAGTGTATCGTGCTGTTATAAAGTGAGATATTGGCACTGGTGTACTGATCTATGACTGCAGTACATCAATGTCACAATCTCATGTTTTACACAATCCTTGAGTGTATTATTGCTTTATTTTACTCCCATCTTGGATATACAAAGTGCATTATTAATACATACTAGGTCATTCCTGATTTTGTATAATACAATATATTGCAAAAAAAATTACAATTTTTTTTACAATATTGTGCAGCCCTACTTTGAGCTTGATAAGAATAGAAAGTGTGCTGTATCAGTTTCCACAGGTAAATATAGACCAAATGCAGTGAGCTGTGAGACAGTGTTCTGCCTGTGCAATTTGTTCTTGCATTTTTACAGAGTGAACTGACAGGGTTTCCCAAAAAATGCTTAAAAAACAGAGGTACAGACATGAATGCATCAAATGAATCATAGTTCTAAAAAATTTGCATTTTTTTCTGCACACTGTGACTTTTTAAACAGTACAGCTGTCTCCATGATTTCCTACTGCTGGCTGCACTCAGTGATGCTTTGTGTTGATTTAAGGAATGACAAACGAAACGTCACAAAACTGCATTATCTTACACAGACACAGTTTTGAAAGAACATTTCCATTCCGGCATCTTGAGGGAGTCAAGCTATTAAAGTGTGACACGCTATTTCTATTTCCTAAGAGAGTGTATTGGGGAGTCCCAACCCTTCCACCAAACAATGGTATTCATTTTCAAAATGACTGCACAGCTTAATTGCATCTACAGGCAAGTCAAAAATAACTCCAGATCTTGTTAACTCTGCTGGGTTTTCAGTGTATGACTGCCAGTCTGTAGAGTCTGTAGAGCTAAAACTGTTGGCAGATGCGACAATTTTTGTGGGATCACGACATGATCTTTGAGCCAAAAACAGTGGGTGAGGAGGACCAATTCTATTGTAAACTCTACTGCCTCAGTCCACATGCTTCTCTCATGTTCACTGATACTGTATCACTCAGCTTTTTTTCTGTGTGCAAAATGCATGTGTGTCCTTTAGGGGTGTCTCAAAGTACAAATTCCTGATTCTATGGGGGAGGATTAAGAAATACCAATTCCACTCATATAATGCTGCTTTAAACTTAAGGCCCTAAGTCTGCGTCAAATCTACAGCAAAGTCACATATTCTACACCATTCCTTACACTGTACCCTACAACTTGATGTGCACTTCACCAGAAATGTAACTATGCATCACTGAGACACAGACTGCAACAAATGTAACTAGTCCACTTGGTAGCATATTTCCTCCTTAACCACTATTTTAAATTTCAGTTGGATGATCATAGAACGTACATACAAACATGGATGGTACACTGATGTGAGCTTAATGGTTGCACATAACAAATCAAGTCATCAAATCAATGTGCATTTCCTCTTCCTCATGTGTCTCCATGGCGAGATAAGCATGCAAAATTCACACTCCTTCTCCTTCTATCGGTTTGGTGGCTATATGCACCCTGCTTACTTTTCTCTCTTTCATTGCAGAAATCTTAGTAGAAATAATCACTATTAACTCAGTCACCAGAAAGTAAACACAGTGGCACAGAAACCATATGACCTGGTATTTTGGTTATGTAAATGTGATGCAGATCCATCGCTGCACATGTATAAATGCTCACAATGACGTAGGCCACTTGTGTAGGCTACAGGGTAGACTCAGTGCTGATTCAGTGCAGGAGCATAAAATGGCATTTACTTACACACAAAGGACATGTGATCTTCTGAAATCTATTCATTTTGCTGTGAATTAGGTGTTTAAATATACTGTAATGCTATTAAACATCAGACAGCTCTTTAGCAGCTCAGTCACTGTAAGTGAAGCAGTATGTTTATTTTTAACAGTAACTTTAACAGTAGCTTGAGGAGGCTGACTTTTTTGACAAGCCAGCTCTCCTTATGTGGGTTCTCTGTTGCTCAGTAATCCAATAATACTGTAATGGAAGTACACATACTGTATAAGCAGCTGAAGTATCTGTGAGTTTCTGTTTGGTTAAGCAGTGCTGGTTTCTTTGACTCAACTCGACTATCATTCACACAGCTTTTTCACTGTCCTTGGTTTTGTCGGAAAGTACATAAAAATAAACCATATACTTTTTATAGATGTCAACAAATGCATTCAGACTGAAAACAACTCCTTAATAAAAGCACAAGCTTTTGAGAAGGCTTAATATTTATGCCACATCATAACACTGTCTTAGAGTAACAGTATTTACTGCCGTTGTTACCATCTTGAAAAGGTAATTAAGATAATTAAATGCAATATATTTGACCAGTTGACAAACAAGCAAGGGGAACACCTGATTTTAATTTATATGCAATAATACTGCAACAGCCCACACTGTATGTCCAAATGTTCGAAGACATCCCAGCTAATGAATGCATTAAGTTACTTTAAGCTGCACCCATTGCTGACACAAATATGCAAATGCACACACAGAGGAACTGTCAATTGAATAGGACTCTCCAGAACAGGCAAACCTAACGTATGAACCTACTGGCACCATTTCTCATGCCAGGCATGAGCTTGAGGGGTATAAAGTTCCCCTAGAATTGAGCTGTGGAGCAGTGGAACTGTTTTCTGCAATGATGGTGTTCCATCCAATATTTTTGGAATGAGTTGGGGAGTTGGGGATGAGGTGGGGTGGTGATCAGTCAACATCCTGACTTCATTAACTCTTGTTACTTTTTGTTGCTGAATGCAATCAAATTATCACAGCAATGCTCCAAAATCTAACAGAAAGTCTTCTCTGGACACTACGGACAGTTATTCCAACAAAAGCAGGATAAACTCTTTTTAACACCCTTGATTTCAGAAGAAAATGAATGAGTGGGTGTCCCACTACTTTTTTCAATATAGTGTACATGCTGTGTCCACTATTTTCCCTGCCTAACTGTCTGTCTCTACACCTTTATGCTGGAATTAGATAATAGAGTCATAGTTGGAAATCCAGTGCAGATGCAGCACAGGGGAAAATTACCAATTCATTTTACCTGTAAGATACTCCATGATTGATAGCAGCAAAAACTGTTTCCATAGTAACCTCATCTTCAGCTGCCAGAGGCGAACGAGACTTCCAGCATCCAGTAGGTCGTGAATGAACAGATGCTTGCGGAGAAAAAAAAGCTCCACCTGCAAGACCAAGATTTTAGGAAAAATTAGTAATAACATAATGTCAGCTTCAAATAATGCCTTCTATATGAGAACGATTCTACTAATGTATTTTATACATCAATGTGCTATAACATGAACACCACCTGCCTAGGGCCAGATTAAGGTGGATACTATTGATGTTACAGCATTAAATAGGTCCAGATGAAAACAAACAAGGATTTTTCGGAAGCTGAACAGTTTTCCGAACAGCTATATTAACCTCAAAATTATTCTATGTTTGAAGTCCGCCTTCAGATTTCGGATGCCTATGCACATACTTACATATTATTCAGTTACTCTTATAGTTATTATTTATTTTTTTTAGATCATTACATGGCTGAGTGATATGGTAAAACATTTACCATATATAACAGTCAGTCTCCAATGTGAAGAAGTGCTCTAAACAAAGGCAAATACCACACAATTAAGCTGACTAAAAGCAGGTCGGCTGGACTGCAGGCAGCACTGGGCCAAAACATTCATGTTGCAGGCAGAAATGAGAAATATGCTAGCAGTTTTTGGTGGGAGTGGATGGAAACAGGACAAGGCACTAATGCTGTGTATCACAATACACTAATACATTTATCACAATATGACAGTTAAATATTTACTATTGAAACATACAGAATGTAAATGAAAACATAATATTGATACAATGGCAGCAAACAAGAAAGATATGATGAAATAGATTTGGCCTATCCTAGGACATTCTAAATAAACCACTTTACTGGTCACCATACAGTCCCACATCACCTCCTCATCAATTAAGAAACAGGTGGAGAATTGTCAGGGCCTCTATCAGCTTCCCATTGCCTATTAGATGCATCAGAGACCACACACATTAAGAATGCGATGGTTCAGTGAGCCTGCACTTTCCATCTTTTGATTTTATTAAGAGACGACGGGGCTCTTTTAAAGTCATTGGGTTTGATTTGGGGGGGAAAAAAAGGATGGCGTTTAATCAATTAGTTTATCCTGCTTGAAGACATATAGAATGGGTTTAGAAAAGCCGATGGAATGGGGTGGCTAGACAGGAGAGAGAGATGGGGGGGGGGGATACTGGATGAAGCTCCAGTTCTAGAAGCACATAATTAGGCCTGCCACTAGCACTGTGCAATGCAGTAAAAATATTATATGAAGACATTTAGACATTTTCTCAGCATCTCAGTAGCCCATATGTATCACTATTTTCAAATATGCACCAGCAGACATAGATAAAAAAAGCTGTTATTCAAATACTCTCCCATACTGTTAAATTCTTTCACTTGTTATTAAAAACAACTTAATAAACAACTTACAACAAAATATTCTTGTCAATGGAATCAATACTAAAACAAATAATCAGAATTATAGTTTTTTTTTACACTCTCAAATATTAGAATATAAGTTTATAGTACTTTTTTATAGTAGAAAGTGTACATAGGCAGTATATTTTGGATAAATTAAGTTTTGGACATTAAACCCTTTTGTGAATTGCTAAAAACAAAACTGGATATAGAAGACAAACCTGGTTTTATCTTATTCTCACAGTTTACACCATAGCAGAACCACCAATTATAAGACTGCATGTCACAAGGGGAGTGTCCAATGCAACTTTGAGGTTTTTGACAAAGTTCCTCAGGGAGAAATTCCAGAATCTGTCAGACAGTTCGAAATTATGTCACTATCATGTCTTAGCTAAAATGAACTAAACAGCAGAACAGAAAACTGGATGCTGTAGTAAAAAAAAATCTGGAAAACAGTAATGAACAAAAACAGGCATGCTCAATCAATTTCAAAGGTTCACTCATTTTTGATCAATATTCAAAACTAGGTCTGGGCTTTTATGGGTGAAATAGTAGATCTGCCCTCAAAAGGGTACAAAGTAGAAAGTATTTCATTAGTGGCTGAAATGTAAGAAATATTGCTTATTATTCTGAGGTATAAAGGCCCCCATTCATGTCTGAATCTCAGGTTTCTAATCTAGCTTTCTATTTCTTTGGGTGAAAATGCTAATAGATAATGATAACAGTAACTTAATATCAGTAGTCATCAATGACAATGTTATATACTAGGACAAATAATCTATCAATTAACTTAAACTAAAAATAAACTTCCTGCTAATATGTAACAAATAAAACTCCAATATTTTTCCAAGTCAATGATGTGAATAGTAGCACCAACAAAATGTATTAATTAAATATGATTTCATATTTATTAAATGTATTAAATATTATTATACTTATATTTCAACCAGTGACCAGTCTCATCATTCATAACATCTGTGGGTTGACTTACTTGAAGATTTCTGTTTTCCAATCAGCCTGTGTTCATACGAAAATGTCTCTATTATACCTCTGCTCTCAGACACAGAGTGATGGAGCTACAGATGTGTGGCTTTGTTGCCTGTGTGGCTCTGCTTTTATTCAAATCCATTAATGTGACAGACAGCTGTTCAGCCTGTATCTGCAGCTCGGTGTCTAAATATATAAAATTACTGGAAAAATGGCAGAAAATCTGTATTGTTATGGTGAAACATTGGCAGTAACTGTATTTCCTGAACCTGAAAGTTACCAAACGTTACCAAATTAGTTTAGCAACAGCTGAAATTCATCATTAAAAGATCAGGTCAGGTGGCATTTTCTTTAACAGTGCAAAATAATACCACACACACACACACACAAAAATACAGCTCTAATGTCCATAATCTGCAGGCCAGTGCAGCCTTATAAGGGTACTTCCTGAAGGGAAACTGTCATCAACTTAAGTAATTGCAGAATTAGAGGCTCTCAGGAAAGGCTTCCATTGTCTTTTACATTTTAGGATGCTTTAAGCGAGAACAAGTCTGTTAAATTGGATTTACATGCTCAGAGTCTTCTCCAAAACAAGCCTCCAATGCTTCTTCTAAAACAGCCCTGTAGCTGAGCTCACAGCTACTAAGAGACTGGAGACTCACACAGTCAGCAAAAGGCCCTCTCTCTGCATAGAGGACATGACATGCAATTAGGGATTCTGCAGCTAGTTGACTAACACACTCTAACCTATGCTGATCAATCTGCTTAAAGCTTTTACAAAATAACACCTTGTAAGTGCAACATAACACTAAAACCCTGAAAGATCACATCAACTGAACAGTTTCTGCATCCAGACAAAGAATTAAAGCAAGGTAAATGTCCTATTTGTCAGCACTTTCACGTCTAGAACCACTCAAGCATTAGTTTATCACACTGTAGTACTGAGAAGCACTGGGTGATATGCACAAAAAATCATTTATTTCTTTAAACACACTAAGACTTAGGCCCTCTCCATAGTGTGAGGGGGGTGGAGGAGAGCTGTGTAGAAGAGGAGCTGAGAGCAGGAGAGGGAGCAGAACAAGGGAGAAAACAGGTTTTCCGCAAGATTGAAAGACATCATTATTTAAATACTTTAAAGAAAATGTGTAGAATTCAGGAAAATGACTGTTGAGTGATGGTTAATAGTTGATAGTTAGAAGCTCCACCACCCAAATTAATGCGAAAAGTTTTTGATGGTCCGAATTTTACAAAATGTGTAAAACATTGTGCACATTTCCTTTAAAATTCAATTTAAACTATATCACCTCAGCCCATTTCCATTAGAAGGGGTGTCCACAAACATTTGGACAAATATTGTAATGAAATTTAAGGAAATGAAGGCAGTCTCTAGTAAAACATATACTTAATCTATATTCTGAATACAGCATCCTCCTATACCTGTTCACAGTTGTGAACCTCTGACAGTAAGAAAAGACAAAACATTGAAACTTATTATAAATATATAATACGTTACTTTGCCCCAGTAGGACAAAGAAGTCAAAGCGCAACTCTGAAATATTGCATTGAACTTAAATTACAAACTCCACTTTTAGAAATATCCAGGCTGAACAATTACAGACGCTGGTTCTGGTGAATTACGGCCTATGAATGAGAAATGGATCTGGTCGTAGTCTAGATCTCCGGTCAAATATCCTTAACTAATACATTCATTATACAGCGTTATTGATCTAACACGGTTTCATTCTGTATAATTCACAAGCTAGATCCGGCCAGCATGTGTTTGGGGTGGGGTGTCGTGGGGGGGTGGGGGTTGCTGCTTATATGGAGGCACATCTTTGCATGGTGGTCAGACTGAGTGATTTTCTCAATTACTAAATTGTCGAGTGCAATTGGGTGAGGACAGATGTTATGTTTGTATTCATTTATTTCATTATTACACTGGGCGGATGACACATGAAATGAAGCTGTGAAAAAAGTCATAAATATCTATTATGTCCATTTAATGCAGCAACAAATGGTGTTCAAGGACCATTTCATAACATATCAACCTGTGTCAACTGTCAGTGCCAAGTAGACAATTGCCACATGCATTCAGCAGCGACGCCAGACAGAGCTGACCCCATCTATAAAAGAGAGCCTCGCTCAAAGAGCTATATGCCGATGACCGCTTTGTGACTATGAATAATTGTTACAACGGGCGTAACGGAATAAATCCCAGGTAGTGATGAGTGAGTGTTTCAGCCCTGCTATGACACAAAGCCATTAATAACAGCCTATCAGCCTCTCTCTCTCTCATACCAAAGAGCTGCCTCTGTGGATGCTGGAGCACAGCACCAAAATAGCAAATGAAAGAGGCAGCAGCGGGGGAAGAATACACAAAGCCAAGAGATCTGCGCTAATCACCCCTTTGCTCTCTTCCTCACTCCTCGCCCGCGGGCATTTTACATCAAAACAGATGACAATTGGATCCAATAGTGACACATTGGTTTAGGCCCAAACAGGTGGAAGACGGTTTATTCGCAAGTGCTCCTGACAGAGCCTGTGTCTACAAGCAGCAACAGCATTTCAACTGCAACTAAAGGTGTGAAAACACAAGTCATCCTCTGAACTGGTCTGATGAAACGAACTGGGTTCAACAAGTGAGCATAAATTATCCACAGACCAACCCTGTCACAATACAGATTTATCCAGATTTATCATACAATATACCAGTGCATCCCAAAATTTTCATAGAGTGTAAAATATTTTATAGACCACATTCCAAATGATTATGCAAATTTTATTTGTTTCAGATTTTCCTAAATGATCAATGCAAATGACAGTCAGTATAATTTTCAAGTCATCAACCATTAGAGTATAAACCAAATTTTATTGTACACACCTCCCAAAAATAACAGTATTTTTTTCAAACTACAAAAAAAAGAATTATTCCAAATTATTAAGCACAATGGTGTTACACAGTTACTGAATCAAAAGCTATTTCAATCAAAAACATCTTAACAGGCCCAGTTAAAAGTTAACACAGGACATTGAGTGATTGCCTTTAGGTGTGCCAAAGGAATGCCTGTTGTGTTAATCATGTTATTGACTTATCATACAATAAGGGAAGCTCCATACATTTTGCTGATATTACCCAACCTCTTTAAGTGATTTGAGCCAGTTGAGGTGTTCTATTCTCTCTTCTTCTCACTGCCTGAGGCAAGCTTGAGTCTGTGAGCAAACACCAGGGCAACAATAATGGCCCTTCCAAACACATAGAGCAGGCCAACTCCGCCCAGCCTCCCCAGTTCAGCACACTGGTGAATCCCAGCTAACCTCCCAACATTTTACCACAATAAATGTGGACAATTTTACTGCTGCTGTAGTCTTTCACAACATTCATCCAAGAGGCAGATATCTACATGACAAACAGCTTTCCTCTGCCCAGCATGTGTTGTATCCGTTGTAAGACAAAATATAGTGACAGTGTTCCGGCACAGCCCCGGTTCTCTAGCTGCCGGATCCAGAGCTCACTTTTGTGGTTGAGGTGGACACATCAGAGGTAGATAAGGGGCAGTTCTGTCCCAGTGCTCAGGTGTGGACACAAGCTAAACCCTTACACCTACTACTCACCTCACCACCTTTGAAAAGGTCTATGATGTGGGTAAGCATAAGCTGCTGGTAGAACTGGACAGAGGGAGCCATGCATCCATTCCTGGTCTGGAACAACCATAAGGTCTTGGCCTATAACCAGCAGGCCAAGCTTCTTAACACATGCCAGACCAGTTAAGGATTGTTCTTTGCTTGGTTTGACTTTGTCTGGTCTTACAGGTCAGACTTCAAAAACACCCAGCCAGATGCCCTCTCTTACCAGTGGAACCCTCTGTCGACACCACAGTCCCGGCAGCCTGCACCATCGCAGCCCCTCCAATGGAGGCTGGAGGCTATGGTGAATTTCCCAATTCATGGAACCAGACCCAGGTGGTGGCCCCCTAGATGGGTTGCATCTGCCCAGGCAGTACATCCAAGGGATGTACCCAGTACATCATACATATGCTTGACCTTCTGCAATGGTGGTTCCGATGGCTTCGCATGGAAGGTGATATGCATCCACATTGCTTGTGTGAGGTATGTGCTAAGAGTATTAACTCCAGGACCAGGCCCACCAGTCTGCTGCACTCTCTGCCTGTCCTCTCACGGTCTTGGGCCCACCTGCCCCTCAACTTCATTAATGCACTGCCCCCGTACCTCAAAGCTTGCCTTCTGCAAGGGAAGAAGAAGCAAAGCTGGTGCTCAGCCAGGTGGTTTGTTATCAAGGACCTCTGGCTGCCATTGTATCAGACCACCTGCTGGGGGCAGAAGCAAGCCTGTCCTCTGGGTTTCACCCCCAGTCTATCGACCCTGCTGGATCTTTTGTCTCTTTATGAGCTTGAAACTCTATGCCAGTGTGTGGGTAAAGAAGGTTGAAAGTGTTTGCGCATCCCTTCAAACTCTCCTTCACCCTCAGCTGAGAAGTTTCTGTGCTCCCTGGCACCATTCTTGAGTCTTGTCTTGCATTCTCCCTGTGTCCCACCTTTCTGTCTCTGTTACTCTGACAGAAAGTAAGAACATATTTTGAGTTTCGCTATCTTTGTTTACATTGGGAATGTGTTTGTTTGTTTTTACCTTGAGGCAGCCTGTTCCTTCCCCAGGCTTTCATTTATTTTTACATTCTGCCATCAACAGCGGCAAAAAATCTCAGCCTACAGGACATTCTCATCAGAATTGAGGCCAAAAGATGAAACTGCGGGACAGGGACCACCAGTTTATTTCACAGTTTGTTAATGAAAATTGCTTTGTCAATGCAGAAAGAACTTCACAAACAATTTCTAAAATAACACTCCGCCAGGGACTGCATACTGCATATGGAGCAGAGTGACAAGTTTTCCCATCACTTTAAATGACCAGAACTTTTTCCACAGGAAATCTCTCAGCCAATCAGATTGCGGGATCAGAAGAAACTGTGGTATAATAAACAAGAATCTCATAGATGTCTTTTCACAGTGGTTAAATATCACATCAATCATCAGTACATTAAATCACACTATACAAATTGGGCAGAATGGAAAATGTATGCGGGACAAAAAAAAGAGAAGCTACTCGTGGTTTGCAAATTTGATTTCCAACAGTTTCTGTGTGTATTGTCTACTGCTGACTGCACAAGAGCAAAAAATGCTGCACTATAATGGCTTGCAAATTCAATATGACAAAGAGCAGAGCGACAATGTAATCTGCCCACTGGATTCCAACAAGCTCTCCCTTTTCTTATTTCACTGACAAGAAACACAAATAGGTGCGTCAAACAGATGGAATGCGGTCTTCAAATCAAGATTTGCTAAACAGTCACTGCTTTGATCATATTTTTCATTCTGCACAGTGCAGCCAACATGTGGCCTTGCTTCAGGAACAACAATACATTTCACTATTGGCCTGTTTAGCATCCTTCTTTCAAAAAACCCATCTGGCACCTGGACTGCTAACCCAAATTAACTTTGCTAAGCAAACATAAAGCACCCTGGGCTTGTGTGAGATATACTGTACTATCATTGAACTGAAGCTTATTTTGTAAACTTGGTTTCATCTCACTTTGTTTGCTGTTGATTGGGTATGCAATTAAAAGACTTTGTCAACTAAAACTGAAGACCACATTAGCTGGCAAATACTGTAATTGTCTCTGTTTGTCACGTGAGGGGAGAGTATGAATCAAATTATTATGGAGCCATAAGGCAACATGGTCACACATCTGCAGCTCGGCCTGTAATGATTACTATGTTCTAGATCATTTTTGCTGACTTAGATATCACCCATTACGAATATTTATCTGGGACGTTAACATGTGGTTTTATTTGTATTATTCATTTTATTTGCATCAGTTATTTTGGATATGTATATCGTATTCCAACAATATAGTTAATATGTAACTGAGCAATTTATAATCTGAATATCTGATCATTTGTTTATATAATCAATAGATTATGTCAACTATCAAAATAGCTGCATTTGTTGCAGCCCTACTACTGATTAACCAAATGCAGTTTTATAGTACATTAATTTGTTACATCATCAGATTCCCATGGGAAAATTTCACGACTGAAGAGCTGCATGAAGCAAACACAGGAAAAAGTTCTACCTGATGCTTCAAAGACACATGCTTTCCTTTGGTGTATCTTAACATTAAATAACGTGAGATTCTTGTTATGTAAAAGGTAAACCTGAAGATCATGGCGACAAATACTATCATGAAATCCTGACATTACTCTTAAAAAAGCTCATACCTATCGTAAATTCCAAGGCTATATTCACAGCAGGCAAAGTGGCCCAAATCTGATTTTCTCACCAAATCCAATTTTTCAGTCTGTTCACATCAGTTTAATGTGACCTCTGTTTGACATTTGTCACCACCACGAGCAATGTTCCACAGCAGCGCTGGGCATTCATTCAGAAAGGAATCAAACTGACATTCAGAACCTCTTACTAATTTAATCAAACCTTCCCCTCTCTGTGTTCAAGTACTACCTCCATACTACCATGTGTGCGGTCTCGTGACTTTGCCCTGTATAGTCTGCAAAATAGGGACATGGATGAGAACTTAATCACCAAGCTGACTAAGCATCTCAAGCATTTTGTACCAAAGAAAAATGCATCTGTCGTTCATTAAAAATGCTTTTCTGTAATCAAGATGAATTCCAGTGGCTGAGAGCAGAGATATTAACCGAGAACACACTCAAGCTCACTGGATTGATGTTGAATGTGCAGGAATTCTGATCAGGCTGTTGGGAGTTGCATTGCTGCACATATTTCAATACGACATATGAAAGTGGCCAAAATCAGAACTTAAATTGTGAGATTGAATGTGTTTTTTTTTTTTTTCATTCAAACTGCTAAACAGATAAAACATCAGTGTCACATAAGAGGAAAAATGGATTTGAATGGCCATAAATTAGATTTGTGAAATAATGAGGTTTATAATATGTGAACTGTGCCAACATATATACAGGCACCTTTGAGGCCATTTTTATACCTAGTTCATTTGTTCTAAATCAGTTAATGTCAGTTAACAAACACTGACCAACTGCACATTTCATTACAGAGAGTGTAATTAGTCTACATTACACTACATACACTATTAGGAAAAAGTGCAGCACATTTTGAATATAAGTCAATGTAATCTGTGAGGGTAATAAAAAACTTGAATCTGCCACTACTGAAATATTTTGTCTATATGTCTAAATACGACAATAAATGTAGTGTATCATGAAATAAAAATATTATCATTTTTACCACATCAACCCCCCCATGTTCATGTTAAAATCAATGTTTTTGTGTGATTCAGTGGTATTGTTTCTGACAATATACTGATCTGAATACATGTTTCCTGAAATTTGTAATACTGACAATACAAATGATCTGACATACATTTAACCTGAAATATTATGTATGTATGCATCCCTACAGTATTCACACCTGCCCAAATGATTTGCACCAATGGTGAAAAAGAACTAGTATCTTATTTAACAGACTAAAAAGTGCCCTTAAACCATTATGTTTCAAATGGTCTCCTTTTAATGCCGCCATTCAAACGCAGTTATGATGTATTTAAGGAATAAGGGCAAAAGTAATCAAATAATACAGTACAAAAGCAATATATGGTAACAGTAAAGTGTCTAGCTTCTTCATTTGGGATGAGCTGGGGAGTTGCAGATGAGGTGAATTGCATCCAACATCCTGACCTCATTAAGGCTACATTCACACAGCTGATTTTCTTTTTTTATGCATTTCATAGTACCTTTGCAATGTCCACACTGCCATACAAATGACACATTTGAGTCACATATGATGAAAAATATTGGATTTACACCACTTTTATTTGCTGTGTGAAAGTAGTCTAACATTTGTGTAATCAAATCCTCACAGCAATGTTTCATAATATAGTAGAAAGCCTTCCCTGGACATTAGAGGCAGTTACTCCAAGAAGAGTAGGATAAACTCTGCCATATTGGTGAATCTAATTACTGGGGCCCAATGAAATCTGTTTAATTATTTATTTTTTCATTCTCCTTTTTATTTTCTTTTTTTTCCTCGACAGGTTTACTGGTGTATTATTCTTTCCTCAGTTTTTCCTTTAAGGAAATATGTTCCAACAAAAATACATCATTATAGAAATCATAGAGCCCTAAGTTACTTATTCAGGTTTGATTCAAAATCTGCAGGAGGCAGTTGACCACTGAGCTACTTAATGGCATTCTTCTAAAGGCGACCAAAGTGTGTAGGAATACTATTTTGAGTAAATGTAGTCATTAAGCTTTGGGCCTCCTAGCACATTACACAGATTGAGAACGTCAAAGCTCTTCTTACAGTGAGGATTTTATGGTTGTCACAAGTTCATCTGAACTAAGCGACAGAGCTATGAGGCTAAGCAGTACATGGTAATTACATGGGGATACGTTTCCTTCATTAAACATGCTCCCTTAGGCCAGAGACACTCATTAAAATGGAAAAAAGAAAACTGCTTCTGGTTTCATTTCTACAACACCAGTCAAGTAATACATCTCCTCAAGGATTCCACTTCTATGGCCTCTAACCACCAGCATTCAGCAGCTCTATTGCTGGCGTGTCGTTTGAGTCTTGCACGTTGAAGTGAAATAGTTTCATATAACTCTGTGAATTAACATATGTAAATAAGATCACAAAAACAGAGCTTTTACCTTCAAAAACCAAACCATTTTCACCAACTGACCAACTCACACAATCACATATGCTAACCTGTGTAACAGATGTGATCTTATATTTTTTATGACATTTATTAGATCTTTTACATAATATATCTTGATATTTACAATATTTTGCACAGTCCGATTTTAAATAAAGCTGAAAGTCTCCACCAATCCAAAACAATCAGGTTTTTTCTTTTCAAATTCATTGTGGGGAGGCAAAAGAATAAACATTTTCTCGACTGTCCAAACACTTATGGGCCTGATAGAACCAGCAAAATACACTTTCTATAATACAATAACATTCACACACATTACGATCATAGGCATCAACTACAATGAAGGGGTAGCTTTGGGTTCTATGCCCCCCAGAATTGGATGGAGGGTGGGTAGCAATGCTCTGGCAACTTTGTGAAACTCCAAAGGAACAGTTAGAAAAAAGTATGTAAAGTATATGTTAAGCTGCAGGATCATCACAGCAACCAGAAACTGCAATGTTTTCATTATGCACACATTTCTCCTGCTATTTTTCCCCTGCAGGATTCCCAGATTTGTGATTTTCCAGCCAAAAGTAAAGTATTTTGAGAGCTAATTTCTGACTGCATTGTAGCACCAAACATTATTTACACTTTGTTTTTAGACTGCAGAAAATGAGAAAAAAAATGAGTGAATGTTGATTGTGGTATTGAATGACTGGCAACCTAAGAACAGAAAGACGTTAACAGTGACAGAAGGGAAAAAACTGCAGGTCTGATGACATGTCACTGATAATGGGTTAAGACTATGTCCTGATCATTCAGAAACACTGTTTTTATATGGTCAATACAAATATCTGAGTCATTTCTAAGTAAAGCAAGCTAACATATGATTTATTCAATATATGGTCTGGAACGGATATTTATGAACACACTATATTCCAGTTTTATCTTCTTTGGGGTTAAGAAAATATAGACATGTCATGTTTCTCTATTAAGACTTCAACATGCATAGGATGAAGTTAATTTGAATTATTGTAGTGTTTCATTGTGCAGTAAATATGGCTGCAGCTGTACAAGATGTTTACAATATAACAGCCTCAGTTATATAAAAAATTAACAGCATCATAATGTACAGTATTTCACAATTATTTCAATCATTATCAATTAGTTACAATTACCCTTTAATGGAATTAGACCAGAAAGCTCACTTTTTTAAAAAATGAATTAATACATTAATAAATAAAGAAGAAAGCCACACCCTTTCAGACAATTTTCAATTATGTTTTTGACCAGCTGTCCAACTATTGATATGACTGGTTGTGTACACCTAAAACCAGTATACTGCTACAACCCTAATACTGACTTAATAACACTGTTCCTTAAATTATTATAGTGCATATTTTGCCAAAGACTCATTACTAATTTCATCACATGTCCTCTGTGTGACATGCTCATCTACTCTATTAAGAGGAACTAAAGTAAATGCACTACAGGTTTTTAGGGTAAATATGCAGCACAGTGTGCAGACCAGCAAACACAGAAAACCTGTATAAGCTGAACATGACCTGACACTTGACCAGTTCAATAGGTAGCACTGACAGCATATAATAATACAAAAATCACCAACAAAATAACATCATGACCAATAAATAATATATTTATATTACAATTTCAACATTCCTACAATTCCTGCTGTTAGTTTTATATCCTTCAGCCAAATCATAGACCATGAAACTGAAGTTTGCAGCCATTGTTCCGATTTAGATACACCATATTGTTAAAAATACCTCTTAAACACTGAGTGTTAGATTCAGTTCCGTTGACAAGCCCCTAGGCATTCTGTTTGCCTTTTGTGATTTCCAGCTTTGTACTGTAATAACATACTATCATTGCAGTTGGTAAAATTTCTTCCCTCCTAAATATTCCACCAACTGTGAGTGGTATTATTGAAAAGTGAATGCATTTAGAAACCACAGCAACTCAGCCACTAAGTGTCAGACCATGTAAAGTTACAGAGGGGGGTCGCCAAAAGCCGAGTGCCATTGTGTCTCATGCTGAGGAGCATAAAAATATCCAACGCTCTGCTGATCAATAACTGCAGAGTTCCATACCTGCTGTTAGAGCTGCAAAGGTCTCCAACACCATATTAATGCCTATGGATTTTGAGAGTAATATCATTAAAGCTCCTGTGTAATGTGTAGGTGTCCCAACGCTTTATATAATGCTAGTCAAATGTCTGTGTTTGGACACACTTGACTGAATGTTTTAGAGATGACATGATGCTACTTTTTGGATAGTGATATTCAAAATCTTGAGAATTGGCTAATTACAATACACACTATTTGGACACCTGCTAATTCAAAAATCAAGGGTATTAAAAAGAGTTTATCCTGCTTTTGTTGTCTCTACTGTTCAGAGAAATCTTTCTACTAGATTTTGCAGTGAGAATTTGAAATGAAGTGTGGGGCGGCATACAGGCCCTTATTTTTGGAAACCTCTGTATATGTATATTAAAATATACTGCATTCCTAAATACTTTTTTTCTCTAATTACATAACAACTGCCACATTCATATTATTACAAAATGTGGACCAGTGTTCTAGAAGTAATCCATTATATACCTGCTCAGAAGAGTACTTAACAACAAATATTATTCTATAATTCCGATATAATTACAAACTGGGCTAGCTTCTACCATTAAAGAGTAATATATAACATCTATTGCACAGATGGCATGAAACATGTTAACATCCAGTAATTCTTGATGTTTGCTTGGTTGGCACAAAGCAATGACACCCATTAAAAAGGTAGATAAAAAATCTAAGCACACAGGTTGAAAAATGCTGATCTACAGTTATGACCTTTCTAAGGTGTCATCAGTCAGTCAGTCATTATCTTATCCACTTAGTCCAGAATCGTGGATACAGAGCCTATCTGGAATCATGAGGAGCAAGGCAGGAATAACCTGGACAGGGCAGCAGTTCATCACAGGGTACCACACACACACTTTAGCAATTTAGGGTGTCCAGTTCACCTACCATGTAAATTTATGGGAGGCAGGAGGAAATCCAAGCAGAACACACCAAACACCTCACAGGCAGCCACCTGAGTGTGGATCGAATCCATGGGGAATTGAACCCACAACCCCAGGTCCCTGGAACTGTGTGACCCATGCACTACCTGACTGTTTGATGCTCTCGGCAAATCAACAAACTCACATGACCTAAATAAGACAAAATGATGAAAACTGCAAAATGTTGCCACATAAATCATTCCAACATTCAAACCAATTCTAGCTATAAGCAATGCGACATTCACAGCACCTTTCCATTCTGCAAACTACTGCAATGTATTATTTTTTTTTAAGTCTTACCAGCGTTAACACTCCACTACATTCCAAACATAGCCAAGGTCGAGCCGAGACACGGCTTTTGACTTTCTGTTGACTCGACTCCAATATGAGCTTCTCATAGGTAACGAATTCTTCAGATGAATAATTCAAAAGTGAAATCAGAAACCATCCGTAAACATTAAAAATTCAGCAGCATATTACAAGCAGCATTTGTGGAGGAAGTGGTCAGGCCCCTCTTGGCCAACTGGAGAGAATATGATCTGGACAGAATCACGGAGAGAGTCAGCATCAGCATCAGCATCAGCATCCAGCAAGTCCAGGGAGAAGTTTTCCTGCCTTCTGGCTTCTAGCTGCACGATGGAGACTCGGCAACTGAGAGGTTCCACCAGCCAAAAATCAAACAGTTTGGTTAAAGGGACGGGGAAGCTGATGTGGGGCTGTGATGGGAGAGATGCGATAGAAATGCAGGCATACCTGTGTGTTTGTGCAGCATATGCGCAGTAGGCTACCTGAACTTCTCTGCAGTGGTACCAATGCCAAGCTGTGATGGAGGGGAGGGAAAAAAAAAACAAAGACCTGCAACTCTCCACCTCCATCCACTCTGACTCCAATCACTGCACCTCGGGACCCCTCATTAATGCAGCCCTTACAGGATGCATTGCAGGGGTGCAAGTCATGTTTTCACCTGTTAAAAAAGGGGGTGATGGGTTGCAAAGCCAGGTTGGAGGACCACCTTAATTGTCCTCAGGGGGGATTTTTATGAATTGAGTCCTTGGTGCGCAAAAACGAGGGTGAAGTTGGCTTCTTTTTGCAATTCTCCGTTCCACCTTAAATTGTGCAGCAGTTGTGCAGGCGCCCTGCAAAGGGCGCCTGCACAACTGCTGCACAATTTAAGGTGGAACGGAGAATTGCAAAAAGAAGGTGGTGAATAAAAAGTCTGGGAGGATGGTCGAGGCAGGGCTTGAGCGCACTGAAGGCACAATGTGAGAAGAAGGTAAAATAAGAGGTAGAATTGCACTTTACCTAACTAACGCTCCCACTGCTCCTCTGACATGGTCGGTGGTCACTGGTGGTCAGTCCCCGAGGCTGGAAAACGACAGTAGGGAGGATGAGCCACACAAAAACAGTAGTACCTAGGTGTGAGGGGCACCAAAACGCCCCCTTTCCTCCTCTAAACGCTCCACAGCTCCAGGGGCGAAGGTGGGCAGCGGGTCCCCCAGTGCAGGCTGCGGTCACCGGCGCGGCGCGCGGACACTGCCCCTCCGCCCGGTCACTGAGCGGCCGTCGCTCCAGGCTGGGCCATACAGAGAGAAAGAGACGTTGTGTGCGCCGGGATTTACATTCTGGGGGTCGACTCAAGCTGGAGACGAGAATGAGGAAAAAAAATGACGAGCAACAGCGCCACCAGCTGGCCAGAAAGCTGGAGTAATCCACGCCTGGAGGAGCTGAAGGAGGTACATTGCTTCCAAGATATCATCTGAACTTCACACTTGCCAGGTTGGACCAGTCCATTAACATATTCTCATTTACCAAGACCAGCAAAACTCTAATAGCCTGTCTGGCCAAATCATCTCCTCCCAGTGTTTGTTTTATTTTGATGACAACAACAACAACAACAATAATAATAACAATAATAATAATAATAATAATAATAATAATAATAATAATAATATCTAAATAGAAATATAAAGTCGGGTATTTTATAGGAAATAAGGCATTATTGCACTTTCCGCTCCATGGTTATAACTTGAAAACAGCTCTGATTGCATTGATTTGCACGTAATAAATGAAATCACCAGTTTATCACATATGTGCATGTCATATACTGTATGATTAGTAGTGAGATATTTTCATAGCCGCCCACTAACATGAATCGTGATGTAATTAGGAAGACAGGATATGTAAAAGAGGTGTCAAATAAGCACTGAATATGATCTGTGTGTGTGTGTGTGTGTGTGTGTGTGTGTGTGTGTGTGTGTGTGTGTGTGTGTGAGTGTGTGTGTGTGTGTGTGTGTGTGTGTGTGTGTGTAAGTGTGTGTGTGTGTGTGAGAGAGAGAGAGAGTGAGAGAGAGAAAGAGAGAGAGAGAGAGAGAGAGAGAGAGAGAGAGGAGAGAACTGGAGGTGTGAGGGGGTGATGTGGGGGGGGGTACTTTTTATTTCAGTTTTAATTCAAGCAGCACACTTGCTTATTCACCCTCTTATTCATTTTTATTCCGTTTACTGTTTTGAAAAAAGAAAAAAAGATCACAAGAAATAGGGAATGTAATAGCAAAATATACACTAACTTGTGTATTTATCCATTAATGATCTAATTCAGACCCTCACAGCAGTGCTCCAAATCTAATAGAAAGCCTTTCCTGGACAGTAGAGACAGTTACTCCTACAAAAGCAACAGAAACTCTCTTCAATTCAGAAGAAACAATGAATAAGCAGGTGTCCCAGTACTTTTGTCCATATAGTGTATGTCCATATTAGAAAATCAGGCTAAGTTTTGCATTCAAGTCATGTTGGCAATGTTGTATTTATAAGTGTACATGAATGCCACCACAAATAAATATTTGCATATGGAGATCTCCTTTTTGATGAGCCCAAACGTTTCATATTGGAAGTGTTTTAAATAATCACTGGAGACTGTTTTTAAATGTATATAATATTTATTCATATTAATTAAAATTGTAAATATACTATATATTTAGCTCATGGGCACTGCAGTCTAAAATAGTTTTGTTTACTTTCACGCACATGCAAAATGGATAAAAACATGGTACTGATGCTTCCTACCAGATAAAATGTTGCTCAACTAATTCTCATACTCTTTGTTTGTTTCACTGATACCAAATTTACTCTCTTGTGACTACACTATTTACTCTCTTGTGACTACACAATAACAGAAGTAAACAAAGTAAAACCATCTTTCTTTTTCTGTGGTTTCCAACCAAAACAACAGAAATTATGTCCTTGAAGGCAGCATAAACTGGATTTCTGTATGCCAGAAATGAATTTAAGTTTAAAATATTGCCTTTGTTGTGCCCTGTGGTAAACAAACACATTTTAAAATTGATGTTTGACTCTATTTGTCCTGTGTTCATACACTGATATAGAACTGTCCACCTGAACAGAAAAGTGACAAAATGCATATCTTTTTTTCATATTTAAAGGAGGAGCCACACATGCATATCCTGCACAAAATTATAGGATTTAGCTTTCATGGGTTATGCGAGCAGGACCCCCACCAGAGTACCTAACACTATAACTCTGGACACAGTGTCTCATCTTGACTCGTAAGGTTGATAACTGGACCCTAGAGGACTGGCAATATGTTGTGTGATCCAGTGAGTCACGGTACCAATTTTCAACTGATGGTAGAGTTTGTGTGTGGAGCAGATCCCACAAAGCCATGGACCCCAGTCGTCAATAAGGCACTGTTCAGGCAACCATGGTGATGGTTTCACACTGGTGTGAGGTGACATTAGTTGGGTCCACTGGTTTACTTAAACACATCGTTGTCCAGTGCCCACTATGTTTCACTGCTTTGTGACCATTTGCAAACCTTCATGGACTTCATGTACCCCAAGAATAATGGGATATTTTATCAGTAAAATGCACCTTGCCACTCAGCCCAATGTTGTCCAGAATTGTTCCTACAATGGATTCCCTGGATTCATGTGACACTCTGGATCAGGGAATGTTAAATGCCCACACAAAAATAATAATACATATTGTGTTGCCATGAGCACACTGGTCAGAATACAACCTTAAGGTAGCACCTCACAACTTATACAGGAGTGAGCATTCCCAAGCTGTCCTCTGAGGTAACGGTAGGTGTATTTCACTGTACATGTAATGAATATAAAACATGACAGTTGGCCTTTTCAAACTAAATTATGAGAAATTTTTTGCAGTATTCAAATTTTTAAATACTGTAAGAGATGAACTAATAAATCATATAAAGTCTGTATGTGCTGAACCTTTTGGTTTTCTGTGAACAATATACTAACCACACACCCAGATTCCATTTCTCAACACTGTTTAGGGGTGTGTCTACAGGCAGGAGGAGGTGGCATTGCCCACAATGATCCTTCCAGTAGAACAAAACAAACAAAGGGGTATCCCTCTCGTGATTGAACCAAATAAGGAGGACATCCCCCACCCCCCCACCCCTTCACACTAATGAAGAAAATCTGGTGATTCAGGTCACAGCGATTCCTAAATCATATTTGTTGATGTAGGTCCAGGCAATATTGTTAAAATATATCATGATATTTAAAGACTTTTTCATGATACGTGATATTTATTACAATATGTTAACATGAAAACATAATGCTTTAATAGCAGCAGATTCAGATATAAGAATACTTGATTCTTGAAGTTGATGTTTGTGTTTTGTTTTTCTGTTGAAAAATATTTCTGCTTTTTAAGAACAACCAAATAAGGAGTTCTGTTTGATGTTTGTACTGTATTGTATGTTCTTCTTGTGTTGTCTCTGCGAGGCTCTATTTTACTTAAGCTCTAGGGATCTTCAACAAACCTCTTCTGCTGTGCCTTTTCCAGCAGCATTCTATAGGCAAGGGTGCTCAGACTCCCTATAATGCATGGTTTTCCAGGGTTTCTCAGATTCAACACACTCATGTCAACTCAACTAGTGATTACTAATCCTTTCATGAGCTAAGTCTGCTATATAGCAGCAGGGAGACACAGAAATTGGCTGTATATGAGGTCTTCATGAATGCGATTGAACACCACAGCTGCAAACCCAATACGGCTTTTTCTGGCTTTGCAAAGCCCCTAGTGCACTTGCTGTAATATTGCAGTAATATAGTATTTAATCCATAATCTGCTTATTTACATGTATTACAATATAAGGGATTTACTTTTGGAAAATCCATCATTGCCTCATGCTTTTTTTTTCATTCAGACATTCCCAAATGTGGCTCGTGTTTAACTGTTATTCACAATAAATGTCCTAAACTGAAATGGAAGATTAGACCTTTAGAAAGGTCGAACTCCAGTCCTCCTGGGTGTTGAGATCGGGTCAATTCCAGAGGCAGAGCCCAGTGAAATAAGCTCTCTTTATTAAAGCCGGCGTATTCTTCCCCTCCACCATTAAACCCGCATTAATCATGCTCACTCCGGCCCAGGATACTTTAACACAACCCAGCCATCATTAATAACACTCCATCCAGCACTGCGTTGACATTTCCTTTAATTATCTCTGTAATTTATTCATGTACTGTATTGGTGGAGCTTGTTGTGGGAAGCTGCCTGCAAGAAACATTTTCACTTGGGCTCCTGGAAGACGAGGGATTAGCTGTGTTAATGGTGAGGCTGTGAGGCACGGCTGCTGTTTGTGTGCGTTAAGCCCAAAAAGCCATTAGGCCTGGCATTCGAGTACACTAACTGGAAAGGCGTTGATTTGGGGAGTAAATCCATACTGAAGTTCTTGAGGAAATTAAGCACATTCATACACTAGTGAAGAGACTTTGGTGATTCAAGTCACAGTGATGATTAAATCCTTAATGCACCTGAATTAACAGTTGTGCCCATTTGTGTTTGCTTAAAGAGGCACAAGAGGGAGATTTGTCACACTAATTCAATGTGTAAATGCATTGTTTTCCTGAAGTGTAGGTTCTGTAAAAGTTTTTAGCCCAAAACAAACAAAAACACCTAAATGTCTGAATTGGAAAAAATGGCACACAAATCATCATCAAAGACAAAGAATAGCATCTGTATTGTTGCTACTCCAGGCCTGGAACAATTATAATTGCACTATGTAGTGCAATTGATACAGGCAAAACAACACTAGTCAGAGGTGCATAATACTGCATAAGCCATATTAGTGTAAACTCTTGTATTAATACTCTACTGCTTCAGTCCACATGTTTTGTTTTTTTTCACATTCAGTGAAGGCTATATATCTCTATAGCTCAGAAGCAAGAACTAAAGGGCTAAAAGAATTTTCCTAATAATTCCCTTGGAAGGAAATCTAGCTATCTAGCCTCTATGCTCTCTTTGTCACTGAGTATTTCTCCCTCTCCCAGTTTACTTACTTTTACAATATAAAATGATGAGTGTGAATGTGTGGCCAGATTTAACTTTTTTTTTTTTCATGTTAGGTCACTATATTTTGAGGATAAAATTCTCATTGTATGTTTGCAACCCTTCATTGTACTACTGTATCCATGGGGCACTTTAACAATGTTAAGGCTGCCAGCCCAAAATCAGTTTTTGGCTTATCTAGCTTCTATCCACTTTGATGTTTGAGAGTCTGGACAGCAAAAAACACGAAAATTGGATCCAGCCCATATTTCAAGGTGGTTTGAAATGTGATATGGTTGAGATTTGTACACATGCACCTCACAGTCGGAACATTCAACAAACAATGACCATGTGAAATGCAGAGTAACAGAAATGCATGGATCCAAGAAGAGTGCCCAAGTCTACAAGTCAGCATGGCTTGTTGATGATGCCTACGTCATTACCACAGCAGTGTTTACAGATACGTTTGTGACGTCAAATCTGATCTGATCACTTGGAAATAACAGTATGGATGGTCATCCTAACAGATGTGATCTGAAACAAATTTTCTGCAGTCTGAACAAAAGCCCTAGAGCACTGCTTTGGCTATGGTTATGTTCAGGTTACTCTTATTGGACATCCACACTTCCATCGATCTTTATTTGAGAGGGTCATTGTTTGTTGTGCTGTGAGTGATGCCAAAGACACTTTGAAATCCAGTTTGAGCATCCAGAGCAATCAGACTAAGATACATCTTTACAAATCCAATTGTAATCAGATTTTAAACCAACTTCAAATGTGGTTTGAAATTAGATGGTATTTTTGCTGTCTTGTCTCTTAAAATCAATCTGGATACAGTTCAGATATCCTAAAAATCAAAAGATAGATATTCCAAAGAGTTTGGCTGGATCATCTCACTTTCTTGTTCTGTTCTGTTCCCCCGTGTTTTACAAAGCATATAAAGCATTGATGCAAACAGTGATTTTTCTAGAACATTTAGATCTTGTCTCCAACAGCTGTTTAAATAAACCTGTCAGTTTAATGGATTGTAAAAGATCATACACCTACATGCTTTTAACAGAATATGCAAAACACAAGACGTGAATACTATTCAGTTAAAAAATGTCTTTTTTTTAAATTGTAATCCTCCTTATGTAAGCACTGTGTGTTTTGGCCATGACACAGAAAACCACAGCAGTTGTATATTGAAAGAACTTTGTTCAAAGATTGCTAATTGCAAAAATCCACTTGGTATTTGCATATTTGAGCATTAAATGCTGTTTACTCTGGTCCATAACACTTAGTGCAAGACAGTTTATGATATAAACCTGCATATACAGAGCTTCTGTAAGTTAGCCATCATAAGAAGTGGAAAAACTGAGCTCAATCTATGTTTAATTACTTCCCATTGCCTTTAGCTTAAGTTTGTTTAAGCATCGTCTGGGGGTGAGATCTCCATGGAGGCATGATCAGGTCTTGGCAGGGATGTCAAACCATCTGGAGGAGAAGCTAGGACGATAAAAATAAATGCAGATAAGGGCTTGGCCTACATCCATCTTGGCAGGGATCAACTGAAACCTTCACACAGCAAATAAACCCTAATCAACATCAGTAGATGATGGGAATATGAAGTACACTCAACTCCATAAGTATTTGGACTGTCACACAATTTGTTTTTCGCAATTTGCACTAGGATTTAAATGAGTCGGAAATGTGATTGAATGTAGACTTTCATCTTTAAGGGGGTTTAACAAAACATTGCATTAAATGTTTTACATCCATTTTACACCATCCCTCTATTTTCACAGGCTCAAAAGTAATGGGACAAAATAACAACTACGGTTTATTTTTGGATACTTGGATGCAATACCTGGATGTAGTGCAACTGACTACAATAGGTGTTTGTTTGTGGGTCATTCTTCTTATGGTTTTGTCTTCAGTAAGAGGACATCTGAACACTGATTCTGCCATTTTATTATCATTTTATTGTTTCATTACTTTACACAAAGAAGTTCTTGGGTTGCTTTCGCAGTATGTTTTGGATCATTATACATCCTTTCAGTTTTGTAGCATTTGACTACATTTGAGAAGAAACTATAACTGCTGCCAGCTGCCCAAATTTCTGCTTTTGCTACCTGCCTTGGACTAGTTGTTCACGCTCTATTATTGACGAAATGCAGATACAACTGATGTCACAAAGCAGCTTTACAGAAATCAGAAATAAGATGATCAACAATACACAAAACTCTCTACACAAAAAAACCCTCTACACACTGTCATCAGCCATCAGAGGAGCCTGTTCAGTGACAGACAGCTCCTTTCCAAGTGCAGGACCAATAGACTTAAAAACTCTTTTGTCCCGCACACCATCAGACTGTACAACTCCTCTCTGGGGAGGAGGAGTGGTAACAGGAGGACAGAGGATAGGAACGAGTTGGAACCTGACCACCACAACACAACTGGACTTGGTGCAATAAACAGTTCAAAAGTGCAATAATGATGTGCAATACCCCCTCCTACAGGACTCATTTTACATGCAATATTTATTTTATATATATATATATATATATATATATATATATATATATATATATAAGTGATCCTGGATCCTGGATCCTTTGGCTTGCTCAACAGGGGGTCATGTTTTTATGTTTTGTTTTGTGAGGGAGGGTTGTTTTGTGAGGGACCCTTGGGAGGGTTCCATCAGGGAAATTAATAGAATAATTTAGTAAAGAAAAAATATATACTGATGCTGCTGGAACCTTAATTTCACTGAGAGAACCCTCCCAAGGCATGAATAAAGTTCTATCCTATCCTATCCTACAAAACAAAACATGACCCCCTGTTGAGCAAGCCAAAGGATCCAGGATCACAAGCGGGGACCCATCCTTCTCTGGTCAAACTACTCATATATATTGATAGGGGGACAATGGACAACCACATGTCTGCTGTAATGCTCAGGTGTACTACAGTAATAGTTTGATGGTGGTCATAATAGCAACAGTATCAGATAATTAGGTTTGATGTAAATTAATGCATAGTAATTGATGGCAGGTGGGCAACTAGTTCAAGGCAGGGTGGGAAACTAGTCCAGTACCCAGACGTTGGGCAGCCAGTATGAAGGGATGGCACAGGAGCCCATGGTCTGTCTTAGACATTATGGTAAGGGACCCTGAGATCAGCCTCTGACAGGGTGGCAGGGGAGCTCAAAGTTAGCCTTCTTTCAGCCTTGGCTGGTGGGCTATCATTAACTTGGAAAAGTTGAAAAAGATATGATTAGTGCATTGTTTACATTTATGGAGAACAGACAAAGTTCTGACTTTAGGCAGATCTGACTTTCAACAGTCTAACTAAAAGGGGCAAAAACACAAGGTAACATAAACATGGGAGCACTCTGAAACATTGGCATCCAAACCCTCCATTGTCGTAAACCTCATTGATTGTGTGAAGTGGTCCGATGACAGCAATAACATCCCAGTTTACTGTAATTCCCAATTTGCATGATCCCCTAGATCTGCAGCCTTTATCTAATAGGAGACATTAATTCCCAAAAGCTGCACAGAACAAGTGAGTTTACAGCCTAGACTTAAAGATTGTGACTGTGTCTGAGTCCTGGACATTTTTTGGAAGGTTATTCCAGAGTTGGGGGGGGGGCTTTGTAAAAAAGACACTTCATCCTGCAGAAGCCTTCTATTTTTGAGTTAGACAGACTTGTGGTGTACTAGGTGGTACATGGACTTTTTTCATCATTTGTAAGTGGTTTTGCCAAAGGTGGATGCCCCCCCCCCCCACCCCTTTTGAATCTTGGTTCCTCCCAAGGTTTCTTCCTTGAGCTCTTCATTGCCATCTTTGGTTTGTTCACTACAGGTTTAGTTTTTTATGTGCTGCCCACACTTAACATGAACCTGCTTAACGTTTGATTGTCCAATTACTTTTTAACCTTTGAAAATAAAACAATGACTGTAATCCCTAAACAGATGCCATTTTTTTTGTTAAACCCTGTTAAATTAAAGATGAAGTCTGCACTTCAATCCCATATTGACTGATTCCTTTTCATTCCAATCCACTGAGGTAGAGTACAGAGGCAAAATTAAGTAATTATTGTGTTATTGTCCAAATATTTACAGAATTGAATGTATGTGTGGGCTAACTAAAATGGGCAGTTGGCAGTATGGTAAAATGTGCCACAGGTAGTGCATGTGTCACACAGTATACAGTATTAGGTTCAATCTGCTAGGGTAACTGTCTGTGATGAGTTTTATGTGCCTACACAGGTACTGCAGTTTCCTGCCCCCTCCCCAAAGTGCACATGGTGGGTAGGTTACCATGTGATGGACTGGCACCCCGTCCAGGGGGTATTCATGCCTTGTGCCTGATGATTCCAGGTAGGCTCTGGATACACCGTGACCCTGATCAAGACAAAGCAGATAAGAAAATGACAGACTGACTGGTATGGTAAAATAATAGGCATACTGTGGTCCAGACCCAGACCCAGATGCTGACGTATCCAGATGAGGACCTAAAACCAATGATCTATTTAGTGTTAATGGAGTGATTTTAGCCAAGTTAGAGTCAATTTAGCCAAGTTATTTCACATGTTGGAGAAAAGGGGAGTGAAAACCTAACTCTTAATCCAGAATAACCAGACTTGTACATGGTTCTTCTTCCCAAAGCCAGGTCTAAACCAGTTTAACTCATGTGTTCCCAAACCGTGACAAATATTTAAAAAAAGTGTTAAGAGCCACTACATGAAATGTTATTGAGCTCTTTATTTTAAGCTTTGTTCCCCTTGTATTTTTCATTGCTTCTATTTTATTTATTTTATTTTTTTTTACCATTCCTAATTACTTCTTAGCAACATTTCTTAGGTAAACTCATGTATTCATGGAATCTAGAAGGAAGCAGATATGCTTTTTCTATGGCAAAAAATCAACAAAACCCTCAGAATACTAAAGACATGTTTGAAAGAATCATGCAGTCCTATACTTCCCCCAATATCCTGGTATGACAATGTTTTCCCACAGATGTTCCCATACATTCACAGAATACTATATAATGATTTTGATGCTGCTGGGCTTTTGGAAATGCAAGACCATGTCGGTTTTCCCAAGCGTGGAGAAAGTCTGACACTGGGCCCACAAAATGAGTCGTCAGCTTGAACGTCATTACATGGCATTGAGAGGCACAGGGGTAATCATAATTGCTTATGCAAGTGCTGGGGTATGGCAGTGACAAATGAACTGTCTTCAACATGCTTTCCTTTTGCGTCACTGCGAAGGTAAAGCAAGGCTGCTTTGGTGATGCTTCCTTTAAAAATAAGCTCATAAAACCAACAGCATGATCAACGAGAAATGTGATTTGGGTGTAGTAAAAGGAGTGAGAACAAATGCTTGTATTAAACTCCTTGTTCTTTTGCCCAGTTCTTTTCCTTCAGGGACAGCAGTCTAGGCCAGTTAATAAGTACTGATATGTAAGTAATGATAATAAATACAGATGCTCATTTGTTGTTTCTGTAACTGTTTGGAGTAACTGCTTCTACTGTCCAGGGAAGACTTCCTACGAGATTTCGGAACGTTGCTATGAGGCACTGATAGCATTCAACAACAAGAGCATTAGTGAAGTCAGAATATTGGAAGATCACCACCTTACCTCATCCCCAACTCTCCAAGTCATCCCTCCCAAATGGATTGGTTGGAACACCATCATTTAAGAGACTGATTTAAGAGATTTAAGAGAGTTCCACTGCTTCACAGCTCAATGTTAGGGGGTTT
Source organism: Acestrorhynchus altus (assembly GCA_034509495.1). NCBI lineage: Eukaryota > Metazoa > Chordata > Actinopteri > Characiformes > Acestrorhynchidae > Acestrorhynchus > Acestrorhynchus altus. Next base: position 11,890,562 of record CM067518.1, read on the forward strand.
TGTACCCCTCTAATCCATACCTGGCATTATGGTATATTAATGTTTGTTTATCTGCTCTGGAGAGTTCTATTATATTGTCAATACTTCTCTACAGGGACTAGTCAGGCTGCATGTCAGGTGCAACCTAAAGTAGCTGAATGCATTCATGAGAAGGGGTGTTCACGAACATTTGGTCTGGTCTGCCTAAACACGTCTTTGCAGCCCTTAATGGTTTTCATGTACCCCTACAGGGATGGAACATCCCGGCAAGATAATGCACAATGTCATCAAGCCCAGTTGTCCAGTACTGGACTGTGGACCGAGGAACGTTAAATGCCCACACAACTTCTGGCATCCACCATCATGCCTCATTCTAACTACAATAATTACAATAATAATAACACCTCACAACTTGTACAAGCTCAAGGTAGCAGCACTTCATACTCAATTTACATGCTGCTATTCCATGACTTTTAGCATCTCAGGGAATGACATATTAAAAATAAATCACAAATGTTTTTAATGCAACTAATGCAAATGTCATGAGTGAGCTTCAGGCAAAACAGAAAGGAGAATCGCTTTTTTAATCCATCTTCCCGTGGTAATGCAGCATCACCGAACAGCCAACAATCTCTGGATCTCACAGCCACAGACACCTGTGACAACCAGAATCACAGTGGATCTGATAGGAAGAGAAACAGCATGACCTGGGTTCAATCTTACAATCCTCAGGCCACTCAGAGCTCTTGGCACCCAGTTTAAAACACAGTGCCAGTCCACTGAACCACTTGGAGCCCCTGGCACCCATTTTTAAGACCATGTCCATCTATCTGTCCATCTAGCTATATATAGTTGAACATGCATGTAGTACAGTAACAAATTCATCCTTAGATCTTTCTCTCACCATCTCCCCCTCCCCCCAACTTTCTCGATTGACACTGCTGTTTTTTTATTTGCCTCCTTGTCAGTTTGAAAGCTTTGCTTCTTGCTGTTTGTCTCTCATGGTGAATTTACCTCCACTGAAGGAACCTTATTTCCTCTGGGTGCTCTAACCGTCTCCTTAGTTCATTATCCCGGCTGCTGCTGGTCGGCCTGCGTAAGACTAATGGTTCTGTGCACCTTTTATTGCTCGCCGCAGCGCTATGGCAGAGGGCTCCATTACGCCCGACCAGCCCGAATTTACCTCCTCCGCTCCGCGAGAGCCTGTCGCTGGCTGTAATGAGTGGAGAGCTCCGGTTGGGGCATAAATCGTTTTCAGGCCGGATGACAGAGCTTTCTGGTTGCAAGGAGACAGTTAAAGGCAGACTTCATGGAGCCCTCTGCATGGCTCCTGACCGCACGGCTGGCAATAACTTATTCCACAGCTCAGTTATGGGCGATAGGAATAAGAGGGGAGCAGGTGGTGCCTTCAAATGTATCTCAGTGTCAATCTGGCCCCGGGACTTGCAGCAGGACACAAGTGGGAGTGAGACAAAGCTTTAGTGACTTGGACTAATTGTGATTTAATCAAAGTGCACTTAATTGAAATCTATCTTCCGTGCCACGGTTAAGTGAAATCTGGGGTAAATATCCTTTCCTTTGTCTGCACAAATGTTCCTTTGTACACTAACCACAATACCACAAATAACATTCCCCAACCCTGCAGAGACTCTTTTGATGGACAGCTCTTCAAAGGAACACTAAAATAAAGATGACTCTGAAATGTTTTTCAACTCTCAGTCTGCCACGTATGTATTGTACTGTATAGTTGATTAACACAAAAAAAATGTAGACACTCTTGCCTCTCCTAGAGAGCATTGGGAGAATGCTGCCACAGTAAAGGTAAAGATGCTCATAGACCCAATGTGCTGCACATAGCGGAATTTGCTCTCCACATTTAGCCCATCCACACACACTAGTGAATTCACACACTAGGGAGCAGTGAATACATGTGCCCAGATTGATGGGCAGCCCTGTACACAGCTGGGGAGTTAAGTGCTTTGCTCTAAGGCACTTCAGTCATTCCCTGTCAGTTCAGGGATTCAAACCAGCAGCCTTCCAGTGACAAGGCTGGTTCCCTAACCACCAGGGCCCAGTGGCAACTCCAGGATTTTCAGCTTTAGAGCCCTAGGCCAATTTTGCATCAGGCCAAATTTGCATCAGTATGTCCTAGGTGTGGGTAATGTTGTCCATGTATTTTAGACCTTTTGTTTCAGTCAGTCTTCGTCAGTCCTTTAGTGTCAGTAGCTATTCAATCACAGTGTATGCCATGTGTTTGTTACTGTCTAGTGTATGTCAGCGTGTTCCTTTTGCTTTGTATTTCACGTTGTTCTGAGATTAAATCCTCAACCCCAGCAAGTACTTCCGCTTTCCTTGTTTTCATCTTTGTCTGCTCAGCAGGTGCAATCGTTACAATAGTATGAAAACCATTTACAGATAATGAGGATATTGAGGGACACAAACAGTTATGCACAGGTGACAAGTGTGTTACTGTCATGTTAAACATATTATCACAAGTATGTAATAAAACTGGTGCACACAAACATATTCTTAGATATATTCTTTTTGTGTAAAATTCTTCCTACAGTAGCAGTTCTCCATGATCTGTTTTGATACAAAGAAATAAAAGCAGGAATCACCACCCCCAGCACACATACAGCTGTCCTTTCAACCTGTTTATATTATCTAATACTGTGACTTAATCAGAAAAACAAGTTAGAGTTTGGGATAACTCCTTAAAACTCTGATTTCAGGGCATCTATTTACCTTACTGTGGTCAATGAATTCTCACCCAAACCTTTCTCTTCTCTCAGGGAAACAATATCCATGGCTAATAGGTTGATTGAAGGCAATACATAATTAATAATGTCGGATGCTATGATTTGTCCTCATTTGCATCCCCTGAGTACTGAGTATTTTACCTGCCACAGTAATGTAATAATTCACATTGTGTTTGTACAGCAGAACCATGTTTTTACAGAGTCCTGGCATTTGAGTTGGCATAATTGTATGTCTTTGGCTTAACAAGGTGGCTTTACCTAATATTTATTACGGGCAAAGCTGTGCATAACATTTTATTTTAGAAGTGCAACTAATGAGTATGTAACAACATTTACTGCAATCTATAGCTGGTTGATATGGCCTCAAATCAGGGTCATGATTAGTTAATCATTTTCCCTCAATTAATAAATTATTATTTTAATGAACAATGGACATGGTGTAGTCATGTGACTTGACATTAATTATACTGAATCTTGTTAGTTTCTAATCTGACATTGGTTTTTGACAGCATCTAAACTTGATTCGTAAATGTAAACATGGTTGTATGTTTTTAAGGCAAAATACCTAAACACACACAACTGAAACACAATCAAATAATTGATATGAGTAAGATTAATTTGGCTAGATGTTCTGAATGTCAATTTCAATTAATTTTCAAGTAACTGTCCAGCCCATGTTTATTGGTTTCTTATTTGCACTTATATGCCTTGAACCTATTGTGAATGTTACAGGACTAATATACTTCTCAGATATGCAATTTAAAATATGCTGTAAACATACAGAATCAAATCATTGTGAATCACTTAAACCTTGTATACAGTATACAATATACAGTATATAAAAATATAATAATGCATCTAAAAAAGATAGAATATTGTGAAAAAGTTCATTAATTTTCTTACTTTCATACAATTAGAATCAGATTTTATATTCATTACATGTAAAGTGACATATTTCTTACATGTTTTATTTATTTATTTATTTTTACAGTTGTCATGATGGCTTATACCTAAAGAAAATCAGAAATCCAGAATCTCACATTATTACAATACTTATATTCAGGTTTGACTAAATTACAGTCAGTATCAAAATTACAACAAAATCTTCAAAAGCTTGAAACATATCACTTTAAATGCAATGAATATAAAATATATGAAAATTTTTTAAATAAATTATGAACAAAAATGTTTTTCACAGTATTTTAATATGTGGAGATACATTTGTAAATCCAAACATACATAAATAAAGGAGATAGTGAGGGGTAGTTGGCTGGGCAGGTACATTTTCATTTATGGCATTTAGTTGCCGGTCTTATCTTGAATGACATTCATACAGTATGCGGAGTTGCTCGTAATGCTCTGATGTGAAGGTACAACTGAGCCTCTACCCAAAGCTGCTAGAAGCATCATGCCTCTGAAGAGTACCTTGGCTCATCTTCTGGATGTTTGTCAGAGACTTGAATGACCTGAGGTCAAGTAAAATCAAGTAAAAAATTACATTTATGGTCTATCTTACAATAAAAGCCTTGTCACAAAGCAGCTTTACAGAGATCCAAGCCTCTTTTGAGCAGGCTCAAAATCACAGTGGCAAGAAAAAGCTCACTCAGGAGAATCTTGAGAGGACTCAAATGGCAAACCCATTGTCCTCTCCTATAAAATTACAGTAGAACAAAAATAACTGGTCAGAAAAAGTAAGATAATGATGAGCTATGGCTGATGTGACAGGAGGCCATGAGTTATGAAAATGAGAATGAGTGTAGGTCAGTGTTAATGTCGAAGTCCATGCAGGTTAACTCTTAGAACCCAAGATCCTCACTTCTCAGGCAGTTCCGTGCCATTTCTATGCTTCATATCCCAGGATCAGAATAACTTACAGTTACTCAAATACACATATCATGACATATGATGCCATGACATCATGACATAACAACCCTATCAAAAAGTGATGAACTATTAGTGTGTTTATGCAGCTCAGAAATCAGCTAAAAGTCACACATTTCTAACTGAATTAAATCCCAGTTTAAATGCCAAATGAGCTTCCAGTGCACGTTTACTGCTCTGTCCACATGTACATGTTCCACCTGCAAACAGACTCAGTGATCAGTGAGAGGCTGATGACATCACTGACCAAGATATTGGGTTAGGGAGAAAACAAGAAGGGAGGGGCTGTTTGCTCTCTTTCTTTCTTCACACAGTGTTCAAATGTCAGAATAATACTCCTGAGAAGGCATAATGTTAAAGGAAATAATGTTTTCTTTATTTGGACTACTGTCAGTTTTTAAGAACATTTGAAGATCCTTGTCAGTTTAATATCAATGCATTTTCAGCTCAAAAACACTCTGGATGATCAATTCCTTATAAGCTAAAAAGAAAACAACCAAAATAAAAAAGGGTGGTCAAAATTATATGTTAACATCTCAAATGAAGATCTCCTGAAAATAATATCTGGTACATGTAACTGTCTCCTATAAATATGTTTCTAATTTTTGGTGAATATAAATACATCAAACTATGAAAACATCCCACAAAACTGACCTAGGGCTTTAAAGATTAAACAGCCACATGCACAGATATGCAGTATCTAGTGCCGCATGAATGAATTAGTGTGAGGCATAGCGTATATGTACCATGACAGTCAATGGATAAATGCCATAAACTCTGCATTTGCATTCCAACTCTGTGTCCAAGTGTCACAGATAATTTTGTCAGCATGAATGCAGCAAAGACTCACTGGAGCTGATAGCTGACTATAACTGATTACTACAAATGACTCAACAACTGTTAATTCATATTAGCTCTGAGCTGGGTGGTCTGTCTTGTTTCCTGAAGACTGGGATAGTAACCTGTTCAACTTTTGAAAGCATCTCTGCTCTGTAGCCCTGTTCTCCTGCCTGCTCAATCCACTCTTCATGTAGCATCTTCTGATAAGTATAACAGAAATCCCAAAGGACGTGAGGGCTTTTTGCCTCAGTGTTTGATTTATGTTTCGCAACTCCCTAGCTCTAATCCATCTGATTCATCTAAAGTCATATGTACTGCTTGCTTGCTCACTCTGAGGGTATTACAGAAGGTCACTGCCTTGTGGGCTCAAAACCAAACATTGCACAGAATTACAAACAATTTAGGGATAAGTGAACAGGTTATCCTCTCACTCTCCACATTTCTCTGCTCAGAGGGACTGGAATGATGCAGCTGAGGAGTGTCAGAGATGAAAAACAAACAAACCCAAGATTCACACTTCACAGGACGTTACATGCTGTTTTCAAAACTTCATATCTCAGGATCAGAGTAACCTACAGATATGATACAAATATCATAAACTATAAGGCTATCTAACCCCTGTGGTCTGATCATTGTGTGATACATTATCAGGGAGTAATCCAGCTCACTATTTTCCAACTAAATTACATCCCAGTTTAAATGCCAAAGGAACCTTCTAATGCATGTTTACTGCTCCAACCATGTGTACCTGCATGCAGACGCTAACCGATTAGCAAAAGGGGGTAGGGCTGATGACATCACTGACCCAGATATTGGGTTACATAGGAAAATGAGAAGGAAGGGACTGCTGGGTCTCTTTCTTTGCACACCCAGTGGTCAAATTTCAGAACAAACTTTTCAAATTTGCTACATTTTGTTATCGCGACACACAATATACTTCTCTCAGAATACTGTGCATATCAGTGCTTCATGAACCCTGACCATTTCATTACAGAAAGTGTAAACAATCCTGTTTAATTGGATATTAAATTAGGAATGTGAATAGTGCTCAGTATGGGAGAATATATGAGCTGCAGTATTTTAAGAATCTGCCTTTACTAAACCATTGTGTGTGTCAAAATACTGTGATAAATATTTTGTATTATGAAAAGTTCTTTCGATATTGGGATATAATGTTTTAACCTTATTGGCCACCCCAATTTTCTTTTCTACATGATTAAATATTTGTCTTTTGCATCTTTCCTCACTTTGGGAGCAGCAGGAAATATCATAGACCACACCCTCACTGTCCATAAACCATAGGAACTGGATTCATAACACACAATTAGAGTTACAGTTTAGTGTACTGGGAGGGATATGGCTTCATTAGAATACTGAACACGGAATCAACCTAATTTACAAAATAGCAGAGTTTCTGTAGTGGATATCCTTGCCTGACATGTCATGATCCTCACATAAGAAAATGAATGAATTAATAAACAACACATTTCTAGCAGATATTATATATATATATATATATATATATATATATATATATATATATATATATATATATATATATATATATATATATATATGAATTTTTGATCCTTGAACTATACTTCTGAGAATTTAAATGTATACTATTTTAAAACTGCTTGTACTTTTTAATTTGCAAATTATTTTACTTTTAATTATTTTACTATATAAAATGGTTATGCAAGGGTTCTTACTGTGAGCAAATGGTTCTACAGAACATGGAATCGCGGATAACTTAATCTTTGCCTGGTATAATATAAAACTTCTTTTTATACTGTAAATAATCTACTGACAGTTTACTTCTGCTTTCATTTGTTAAGCATAACCATATAAAGTTGAATATATTTCACAATCATGACTAGCCCATTAAGTCTACATTGCTCACTCAAGTACTTTAGAAGCTTATTAGTGTGGCTGTTTGGAACAACTTGACATGACATTTTAAGGTAAATTGAACATTTCATTTTGTAGGTGTTTGCTCTTGTGCCACTGTCTAAAGATCCCTTTGGCACTGCTATTTTGTGAACACAGACTTATTGATGGTGTCCTAATAAAAGTCCTGATGCTGTGTATTCTGGGTAATGGGAAAATAATTTGGTCTAAATTTGACCCATCCATTTTTCTGATCAGAAGCCTGTACCTCAATTCTTTCTCGCATTTTCATTGAACACAGCTTGAGAAAGAAATTCTGAAGTCCAGACTGGAGGGCTCATCCTTGTCCTGAACTCTAAAATGGTACAGATGGTTAATCATTCAGATAATCAATAATTCAAATAGCCAAAACTGGCAAAAATAAAAATATCCAGTTATGTGACAGTGTTTTTATTAAAATAAAAAATGTGTTGTTTCAACAGATATTTGTTACTAACCTTTTTATAAAGCATTATTTAAACCTTTACTTGACCTTCATTTTCAACGAAGCTGATACTTACAATATGAACTGAAATTATTTATATTTATACTGAAATTAATTAATTAATCAAACTAATCTGAGAAAACTGTAAACATAGTAAAACTGTGGAAACAACAAAAAATGATGGTTGTTTCCCTGTGAGATTGGGCTCACAGCAATGAGCTCACAGCTTCATTTTGAGGCTCACTGTGAAGCTGGTTGCTGTAACCCCAAACCAGTGCTCTGCTGTTGCCCAGCACGGCTGCTGTGGAGTTCATCATTACAGCCAAGTTAACACACACTCTCTGCCTCAGGAAAAGGACAGAGGGTGGCACTGCCCACATTAATTAACATATATTTACATCTCGAGAGCCTGAAAATGAAAAGACAATGCGTGAAATGAAAGCTAAATCAGCAGTAGGTGGCGCTTTTCATTTTCATTTTCATTTTGGCACTGAAAGCAGGTTCTGGGCCGAAAAGGAATCATAAACTGTTACTTTGCCTTTCCTATTCATCCATTTTTCATTTTCATTTGGATCTGTATTGTATTGTAGCTGAAAGACTAAGTGTATACTTTTTCATTTAAATTTTCACATATATTATGCAGTTCACAGAGAAAAAGCCAAACAATGACTTGAAGTTTTTTTTGTGTCTCAATTAGCTTCCTCATTTTAGTTTTGAAAATATTAGTATGGTATTGAAATTAAATTACTTTTTTTCAATTTTAAGATTTACTGTCACAGTTGGAGCCGGCTTCATTTTACTTAAGTTGTTATTGATGTTTCATCATATTGTAAAATAGTTTTACAAAGATACCTTTCCTTCCAGCTATATTCCATATTCCATACTTCCACACTTTCAAACAAACAAACAAACAAAACTAAATAAACAAACAGCAACAAAACAACACACTATTAAAATCTAACTGAAATCACTCATTGCACCACCAGATCCATGACTAGGCCCCATTGTCTAGCCAATATGAATATGTTAGCCTTAATGAATATGTATTTGTTTAATCTGGTGGACATCTCATATCTTTTGGATCCATAAGTTATATGTAAGAGATATATGCCCTTTTCTCTCTCTATATACAATCTTACATTTCATTGTCTTTACCTCCTTCTGTTTATGAGCTTTTACTCTATTTACGTGGTGATAACCAATCCTCTGAAGCAGTGGTCCTCAACCCCAGGCTGGCGGTACCAGTCCGCGGATCACACAAATATTCACCCCTTCCCCTGGGTCACGCGGAGTAGAGCTCCTGATAATACTGGCGCCACCCCACCCCCTCTATTTTTAAGAGTAAATTCTGGCGCCTCACCATCATCCCCCACTTACCCCTTCTTCAATTCCTATCCTTCCTTTCCATCCCCTCCTACCTTCCACACGTACATAAGGTCCTCCTGAAATCCTTCAGATCAGACTGCAGATCAATCGACTGCTGCAATCTGAACATCCAGTCTACTGACTCCTGTATACTTAACAGGGGTTCTGGATTTATCCATTTAACTGTGATAATAATTTCAGGTAAATAATACTAAATACTATTCCTAGGAGATATTTGTTAGACCTCCACTTGTCTCATATCTGTCTTGTCCTTCTCTGGTCTTTATTTTATGTCCCCTTGCTTCTGAGCACACATCCCAGCTGTGTCTGGTTTGTAACCCTGCCCCACCACTATCATGTTCCAGTCTTATCTAATGCTTTCAGACTGTCCAGCCCAGCGAACCCCAGACCGCCGTTTCTTGACATCTGCCTGGGAGGCGATTCAGGGATGCTGAGTCTGTGGTAATTTCGACTGTTGCTGGAGCCGTTTGCCGGTGTGTGATACATTCATTGCCTGCATTCCTGTCGGCTAGCTGGAGCCCAGCTGCTTGAATTGCTCTTTTCAGGCAGGACTCCAGTGCAGCATCACACTGCATCATCTTCCAGAACTGTGCCCAGACTGCCTTAGCATCTTTGGGCCCTTTGCCAGTTCTGGAGCATAAGCTCCACTTATCGTTCTCATCTCAGCCCGTGTCTATTCTTGTATACATGTCTGTTCCTGTCCTAGTTCCTGTGTCTGTTCCTGTCTCCATTCCCATGTTTGGTTTGATTGTCCCTGTTCCTCACTGTGTATATCTGTCCCTTTCCAAGTAAGCTGGTTCCTGTCTTGTGCCTGTACTGTTGTGTCTCCTGTTCATGTCTAGTGCATCCTGTCCTGTCCTGTCCTGTTCTTGTTCTGTTTCTGGTCCCTCTCCTGCACCAGCCCCTGGGACTGTAGGTTTATACGGTCCCCGAGAGGTACATCGGGAGAGGGGCCTACTGTCACGTCTCTGGTCTTGTCTTTGTTTTATGTCCCCTGGTGCTTCTGAGCAAATGTCCTGCCCATTCATTCTCAGCTGTGTCTGATTTTGTGACCCTGCCTCATCATTATTATCAAGTTCCAGTCTTGTCTAATGTTCCTGTGTGTATATAAGCCTACTTGGTCTCAGTCTGTCTTCTTTGTCAGTCTTCTCTTGTCAACATGTCTAGTCTTGTTTATAGTCGTGATGGTTAGTGTTTGTATAATCTGTTCAATAAATATTCAGCCCTACTTCAACCCTATGTGTCCTTCTGCTTCCTACCTGTTTGTTAAGTCCGTGTACATGACACCACTTCCACACCTTCAAGTATTACTCCAATTAGTGCCACCATGGGATCTTGTGAAATGTTCTATAAGAACACATCATTAAGATCATCATAAACACCTTTCAGAAAAAAAAAAGTTGTAAGTATGATTTGGTATGTACTCCATACCCAAAAATGAGCTCCATCTTTGATACTATTGTTGTGCACAAAACTCTTTTGAAAAAATCTTTTGTTCTAATATGTGAGCATGTGTGGGGAAAAAATTGAAAAAAGTTTTCATTTTACTGTTTTAATTTCAATTCTTTTTTTTGGCAATTTCCAATTTCTACCACTAGAACATACAACATGAAATTAGACTGTTTTTCTTACATTTTTCAGTAATTTTACTGCTGTTGTTCCTTAAAAGAGAGAGAGAGAGAGAGAGAGAGAGGAGAGAGAGAGAGAGAGAGAGAGAGAGAGAGAGAGAGAGAGAGAGATTTTCACTTCACCCAACTCCCCTCAGCCCCTCACTCATTGTTTTGTCTCTTTTATTCACATGGGCTCTCACTTGTCAGCACCTTGACACAAGCCCATTTATTTAACCACTGATAAATTATTCATTTCCCTGCATGTGATGATGCATCATAGTCTCATTCACAAAAAGGACCAACAACTGAATATGCATCAGGGATAAATATTTCATTCTTCATTTTCAGCAGGTCACTCTCCTTCACGCTTCGTATTGGACCTCTGTGCTGAGCAATTTTTTGAGTGTCTGCTGCAGTCCAATGTTCAGTGTTTGGCAAAGGCAGAGACACAGAATAGAAAAATCTACTGCAGAGGCTATAGGATCAATGTGGTAATGTGCTGAAACAATAACACCAAGCATCTCTGCTTTGGTCAATGAGAATCTTCTCAAGGAGAAACCAAACAAACTTGCAGAATTGGAACCCAACTGCAGTCCCCGCAGAGATGCTGCTGACTGCAAGGCAACCTTCAGTGTGATGCAAGGCAGAGAAAGCTGATTTTAACTATAGTCTGGATGCTAATTATGTAAAGTAGTTGTTGCAAATGACCTGAGGCTGAGAGGGGAACAACAGAGTTAACTGAAGTTGAGGTCTTGTAGGGAGCTGGAGGTTTCATAGATTGCCTTTTAGGAAGTGCCAGCCTAACTGAAGCTGCAGAGTATACATTTTGTCCTTGTTTGGTGCTCACTTAACATGAATTTCTGCATCGGTTCGGCATGGAATGGAGGCAATCAGCTTGTGGCACTGCTGAGATGTTATTGAAGCCTAGGTTGCTTTGATAGTGGCCTTCAGCCACAACTTTTTTATATAAAATTGTTCTCAGGTTCTGACACTGAAATCATGAGAATCAGGACCTGAACAACAAATATCATGAAAACATGCATCCTAAATCTACCTTGCAAAAACTAGCAGTAAATATGTATTGCTAACCTTAGATGACACATCCAAAATGCATATAATTTTTTGTGTTTATTTTATTTTTAATATTGTTGGAAATTGAACACCCAGAGTGTTTTTGAACAAAAAAAAATATTTGTAATGATTAGATTGACAAGGACATTTCTAATAATAAGTTCTTCAAAAAAAAATTGACAGTGCTCCAAATAAAATAATAATAAAAAAATGGAATGGAATTATTTTTATTTATGTATGTATCAGTATTATACTTTCTCAGGACTTTTATTCTGAAATTTGAATACTGCGTGAACAAAAGCCCATCCCTTCTCATTTTCATGTATAATCCAATATGGGGCAGTGATGTCATTAGCCCCAACCCTCTCACTGATCAGTCAGAGTTGGCATGCAGGTTGAACACGTACATGTGAACAGCACAGTAAACATGCACTGGAAAGATCCTTTGGCATTTAAACTGGTATTTAGTTCAGTTAGAAAATTAGTGAATTGTAGCTCATTTCCAAACTGGAATACTTGCTGACAATCCATCACAAAATGAAGAGATCAAGGGGAAAGTTTATAGTTTGTTATATGTGTATCATATCTATAGATTACTATGATCCAGAGTTATGAAGCCTAGAAAGGGCATGTAACTGCCTGCGAAGTGTGGAAAAAAACTATGTTTTGATGAATAATTTGTTAATAATCTGAAAAATAGTTAAATTGTTACATACATATATGTTACCAAACAGAATAGTCAGTTTGAAGCATACAATTGATTGAACAAGAGAGGAAATATTTAATTACTGAAAACACACTGCAGCTCCTCTTACATGATGCTTGTTATCATGGTAACATGCCCAATAAGTGGTAATCCATGTGAATTCAATCGGATTGAAGACAATGCATGTAAATACAGCTACAAACATGATGGCTGTTTTTCCTTCTACTATAAAATGCAAAAAACATTAATGGACAAGTTTTAAATGTGGCAAGTGGATGCCAATGATTAAAATGTGCTTCCAAAACAAGTCAGTGTAAAAAATAATTGTCTTGATGCTACATTGTGTGACACATTTGAATCATTAACCATGTTTTTGTTTACTTATTAGTTTTGTGGACATATTAGCTCTTGGTTCTTGGATGGTGTTTTATACATTCATATATTTAAGCAGTATATGCTTACAGGAAAGGACAGGAAAACAAGTCAATTATATTACAACAGGAAAAGCAGCATAATTATATTACAGCAAATTAAAGTTACAGCAGCTCATTCATATACCAGAAGCCGTGTACCAACTTGTGGTGCTGTTAAAGGAAGCTTGAATATTTAGCCATTATTCCATAATTTGATTTCACTCCAGAAGCTGGTTTTATGCTCTCCTCCCTGTATGACTGGCAATTAACATTAATATAGTTATCACTCCTGTGCTTATGAAATCCTAGCCATATAGTGTAGGGAGGATGTGGTGTGAGGCAGAAATCTGCACTACACTTCAAAATAAAACATTTACTGCAGCAGAAGCAGAGTGAGCCGTGCCTTAAGTGCCCCCCCCCCCCCAAAAAAAAAAAAAAAAAGAAAAAAAAAAGTATTTATATAAATATAATAAATTAACATAAACATTAATATAAATACAAATAAACATAAATTCTCTAATTGGACTGGCAAAATCAACATTCTTAAATAACTCTGGGAAAAGAAATGATCACCTTCTAAATAATATTAACAAAGAGTTATTGAAGGCATTTCCCCAAAGCAAACAAGCTTGAGCAAGCAGTGGTGGAAATGAAGTAAACATGGAACAGAAAGCAGATCGTTTTCAGCAGAGGGAGCAAAATCATGAGTTCACAACACTGTGAGAAGTGGTAGATGTAATAAACGTTAGCTGCGATTAGTTCACGGGCTAACAGAACCCATGAGACAGAGCTCTGTTTAATCTGTGTGTTAATGAAGTTTTATTGACTGAGGAACCAAATGTTAGATGTAACACTGGGGCTTGTGTGATTTTGGTCTGACTTAAAAATGGTTTTCTGACCCATTAAAATAGAAATGTAAGAATTGTGCCTCTTTAGATATAAATAAAATGTATAACAAAATGTAAAATTCATGCTGGCTGACTACTGCAGTATAATTATGGTGTGCTGGTGTAACCTGGCTTGCTGGCAGAATGAAACCATTTAGCCATTGGGCCCAATGGCATAGGGCCATTTTGTCCAGTATTAACTGCTTTTAGGTGAAATTTTCAAATGGAAATGAATTTGCTGCAAATAATCTGAAATCATCAAACATAAAACAGAAGACTCCTTCATCCTGTGTTTTTAAGCAACAGCTAAGTTTCCATAAATAACTAAAGGTTAATTAGTTATAATGATTTAGTAATAATAAATATGTAAGTCAAGTTTTGCTTCTTGAAAAGTACATAAATTTGTTATGTAGTGTATTGAGAAACTGTTATAACTGTTCAAATTTAGGACATATTTTCCTCAAAATATCAGCTAAAACCTATGTATAGTTAATATCATATAAAACCATCTTTTATTTCCTTGTGTAGGTTTATCAGAGGTATATATACACTAGAAGTGCAACAATTAATTATTATACATTTAGACTAATAATGGCAATATTTATTAAGCTATACATACAGTGGGTACAGAAAGTATTCAGACCCCTTTACAGTTTTCACCCGTTGTTTCATTGCAGCCATTTGCTAAAATCAAAAGAGTTCATTTTATTTCTCATTAATGTACACTCACCACCCCATCTTGACATAAAAAAAAAACAGATTTTTTTTTTTGCAAATTTATTAAAAAAGAAAAACTGGAATTTCACATGATCATAAGTATTCCCTTTGCTGTGACACTCAAATTTAACATACATGCTGTCAATTTCTTCTGATCCTCCTTGAGATGGTTTTACTCCTTCATTGGAGTCCAGTTGTGTTTAATTAAACTGATTGGACTTGATTAGGAAAGGCACACACCTGTCTATATATGACCTCACAGCTCACAGTGCATGTCAGAGCAAATGAGAATCATGAGGTCGAAAGGAACTGTCCAAGGAGCTCAGAGACAGAATTGTGGCAAAGCACAGATCTGGCCAAGGTTACAAAGAATTTCTGCAGCACTCAAGGTTCCTGAGAGCACAGTGGCCTGCATAATCCTTAAATGGAAGAAGTTTGGGACAACCAGAACTCTTCCTAGACCTGGCTGTCCAGCCAAACTGAGCAATAGTGGGAGAAGAGCCTTGGTGAGAGAGGTAAAGAAGAACTGTGGCTGAGCTCCAGTGATGCAGTAGGGAGATGGGAGAAAGTTCCACAAAGTCAGCCATCACTGCAGCTCTCCATCAGTCGGGGCTTTATGGCCCGAAGGAAGTCTCTACTCAGTGCAAGACATATGAAAGCCTGCATGGAGTTTGCCAAAAAACACATGAAGGACTCTCAGACTATGAGAAATAATATTCTCTGGTCTGATGAGATGAAGACAGAACCTTTTGGTGTTAATTCTAAGCGGTATGTGTGGAGAAAACCAGGCACTGCTCATCACTTGCCAGTGAAGCATGGTGGTTGCAGCATCATGCTATGGGGATGTTTTTCAGCTGCAGGGACAGGATCACTGGTTGCAATTGAAGGAACGATGAATGCTGCCAAGTACAGAGATATCCTAGACGGAAAACTCTTCCAGAGTGCTCTGGACCTCAGACTGGGCCAAAGATTCACCTTCCAACAAGACAATGACCCTAAGAACACAGATAAAATAACAAAGGATTGGCTTTGGAACAACTCTGTGACCGTTCTTGACTGGCCCAGCCAGAGCCCTGACCTAAACCCAATTGAGCATCTCAGGAGAGACCTGAAAATGGCTGTCCACCAACGTTCACCATCCAACCTGACGGAACTGGAGAGTATCTGCAAGAAAGAATGGCAGAGGTTCCTCAAATCCAGGTGTGAAAAACTTGTTGCATCATTCCCAAGAAGACTCTTAGCTGTACTTGCTCAAAAGGGTGCTTCTACTCAATACTGAGCAAAGGGTCTGAATATTTATGATCATGTGAAATTTCAGTTTTTCTTTTTTAATAAATTTGCAAAAAATTCTACACGTCGGTTTTTTTCTGTCAAGATGGGGTGGTGAGTGAACATTAATGAGAAATAAAATGAACTCTATTGATTTTAGCAAACGGCTGCAATGAAACAAAGAGTGAAAAATGTAAAGGGGTCTGAATACTTTCTGTACCCACTGTACAGAAGTAGTCTCAGGATGGCATTTGGTATAACACAACATGACATACATTTTGTCATGAAGATACAGAAGTTTCTAATGGTGTCTTACAATAATGCATACCATGCAGCATGAATGTTCTCAAATAGTTCCTGCAGATTTTGCAGAACCGGTGGAGTGTTAATATGTCCAATAGCATCCCACACATTCTTAATCAGGGATAGGTCTTGTGGTGCAGCTGTTGGAATAGTGCACATGGATTTGTTGGTCAAGAGATTATTAATCTGTTAATAATCCAACTAATTATTCAGTCAGAATAGAGTACGTCCATGTCAACACTTCAGTTGGAAAACAGTAGTCAGATTTATGCATTTCTGATTACAATTCCTATCCGATTGAACGAGGTGGGAAATCCTTTAAAAAATCTGTTAACTAGAAGAAGAATAGTTTTAGTGGCTGACAGTAAATAACAATAATGGACTTAAACTTTCAGATTGGGAATGTAATCAGATACAGGTGTTTACATACACCTGTATCCGATTACATTCCCAATCTGAAAGTTTAAGTATGTTCTGCACATGTGCATTTGCTTCATAGCAGATGTTTAGAAAGTTGAACTTGGTGGGAGCAAAATGAAAATGAAGTGGATGTTAGGTTTGCAGATGACCTGCCTTCTGAGGTGATATCCTGCTGAAAAAGCATCAGACTGACCATGGTTGTTGACCAGCTAAACCATCACACTTTAATGACATCACAGCCTAACTTGGCCAAGATTTTAGCAAAGCTAAGTTTGAGGTGGTCATGTGGTTTGAGGTAAGTTTGAGGTTGTTTATTTCTGCAGGGTAAGTGATGGTAATGAAGCATCTTGTAGTTGTTTAGTAAAAGTTAGCAAAAGGTCTCATATTTGTTTATTTATTTATTTAAGATTCTACCCCTGAGAAGTATACAGACCAGAACATGTCTGGTCTGGCTGCCCTGGGCTCCAGTGAATCCAGTTCCACCATCCAGGCTGATGAATGCAACAAGCAGTCCATTTCGGTGCCACAGAAAAGGATACAAATTCTTTATTTGTAGATATAATTTCACATTAATTTGTGTAATTACTCCACCATTCATTTAGCTCTAGGTTTTCATGTGGCATTTTAAAATAATAAGCCTAACCTTGCTTAATGTGCCTGAAGAAAGAACTGATGAGATGTTTTGCATATGACTGGTCATGATTGTTATTTACTGTCAGCCAGTAAAACTAAATAAGCAGTAGGGCTTTTTGTTTTGTTTTATTCTCTTGTTATCTCCTTTATAACAACAACAACAACAACAACAACAAAAACAAACAAACAAACAAAAAAAAGCTTAATTTGACTCAGTGTACCAAAACAGCCATGTAACTATTGACTAGATCTTCCTATTTCCAAAAATGTCATCTAAAAAATAAATTGATAATCAATATAACCTGTACTCTATATTCACAGATTGAGTAACTGAGCAACGTGTACCTCTCCTTGTTTGAAAGATCTAGACGTGTTAATACTCATGAGTCATCAATGGAAACGTTTCATAAACATGGCTATGAAATCTTGTATTTCCTAGAGGACTACAGAGTGATTGGTAAAGTTTGATTAGTTTGCTGTTATTGTACATTAAGCCAATCTTAAGCTTCTTTTAAGTATTTTAGAATTTAGTAGTCTTCACAAAATACCAATGAAAGACTTGATCTTTAGTGCTAATCTTTAGAGCTTCAGCATGTGGTGTAAGTTCTTAAAAGAACTGCTTTTGTCTTTGCACAATCCAGAGCAAGAATTTATGTCTGTTATGAAAAGGCCATGCACACATGGTCAACTGAGCAGCAGTCATTTCTGGAATAGTTGCAGGAGACACAAAATGGATGGAAAAACAACTGACAACAATGTGAATAGAGGCTCCTTGCTAGACTGGAAGAGGAAACTTCTGAATCAAACAAGTGCCTTGTAGGACAACTTTTATCAGGTCTTAGTGACACTACTGACAATTACACTTTCATGAACTTGTAGGTTTAAAAAGAAATACATGACCCATTTTTATAAGCATGCTTAATGCTGATTTATTTTGGTGCGCAATCAGAAATATTCACATCTGAGTCTTTGAAGTTTGGGTAAAAAATAAAAATAAAGTAATTTTATAATCTGAATAAGACTGTTCTGTACAAACTATTGAGGTATTTTTTTATACTATGCTATTTGTTTTAAAAACGGGAAACTGAATGTAAAAATGAACACAGGATGTATAGAAGTTTCTTTTTTGTTGCACTGATTTTTTTGCATTCAAAACCAGAAATTATTTGCTGTGTTCTTCTAATGTTAGACATCACCATGCCAAATGATGAACTTTGCAGTAAACTAGTATGTTGCACAAAATGCTATGCAGTAAATCAAATCAAATCAACATTTATTTGTATAGCGCTCTTCACCTGCTGTCACACATTTTGTTGTTTTGTTACTGCACAGGCAGTACATGCTTGGAGTAAGTTAAATATATGTAGTATGTTAAGTCATATAAGGTAATATGTAACAGTTTGGACATCTGTCACATTTCATATACTGAACTTAATAGATTCAAACACAAATGTCTAAAATTGTATATGTGCCAAATTTTCATATAACAGTAGGTGTAATTTGACTATGGTGTGCCTCACTGTTGCATCAATCTACATTGTATGCTGTTGATTTGAAATGTACAATTAATAATTAATGTCAATAAATGTTTAGTGAATGAAAAGTGGAAGTCACTTATTTCAGCAGTACTTGCTACCTTGGCTTTAATTTGCCAAAAACCATCTCTACCCCTACCCGATGTGGGCTAAGGTATATTTCATATACTGAAATTAATAGATTCTAACACAATGTCTAAAATTGTATATGTGCCAAATTTTCATTACACACACACACACACACACACACACACACACACACACACACACACACACACACACATATATATATATATATATATATCCTTTAATTAGCCAATCAATAAGGAGTAGGTAGGGTCACCTACAATCAGAAGACAAACTTCTTTTCCCTGTTTTTCACCCCCTTTAAAACAAGAAAGCATATTATTTACCTAAACTGAAACAAACTGGCATTAAGAATTCTGCATTTTACATAATACATTCCTTGGGCAGGAAATTAGCCCTCAGAAAGCTCACATTGTCAAAGAACATTGGCTAATATTCCAGAAGCTAGAAAAGAAAAGAAAAATGTATACATTTAGAACAAGTGTTTGACAGTCATTATCATATGTAAACATAAAATGATTTCTTTGCAATAGACTTACACATCTATCCGTGTTACTTGATCAATATGTAGCTCAAAACGTACACACACACACACACACACACACACACACACACACACACACGCACGCACGCACACACACACACACACACACACACATACCTATTTGTACTTATTATACACACTTTATATGTAAGAATACAAGTACAAATGTGCAATATAAAAACATGCTGTGAAACTTCCCAGCTTTTGTCATCCACAACCTCCTGAAGCACGTAGGCAGGCCAACCCTTTTTAAGTACAAAATCTTTGCAGGGGAGCACAATGGGAATGTCTGTTTAATCGATTAGTCCCATAATCTGAGGCACTGTTTGGGAAGTTGCCTCAAATCTGTGGGCCAGTTCAAGACCTTCTTCTTCTTTTATTACTTCTTGATGGTACTTTTATGGATGCAAAACTAGTTGGAGATAATGCAGTACTTGGTGCACAAGTCTAGTTTATACAAGGCAATGGCATTGAGTGTTTTTACCACAACGGAGGGTCTTACTGTATGTTCTGCAGGGGTGAAATGATCTCTCATTAGGCTGCATAAATCCATGAAAGGAGAAAGTTCTCATCAGTCCTTACTGCTCACTTTCATCCACTGGTTTCTTGTTATCTCTGGTGGGACTGGCATCCAGCATATGTGCCTCCGAATTTTCAAATACATGAGGTCTTCCTCTCGCCCCTGTAGTTTATAAATGTGGAGTATGTTTTTGACATAATTTTTAATGCAGGTAAAGAAATAAATGCACCAACTGCAGATCCAGCTAACATTACTGATGCTGAGACTCTCCTCTGACTGAATTCATGTGATGCTTCATTTTGGTTTGGATTACTGAGGGTGTATGTAAATAAAGATTTTCATCAGAGTGTTCAGTATAGTATACATATAAACACATTGGTCTGAATTTAGATTTGGAATGAATTCAATTGGATTAGGGCAATCTTTATATGTAAACGTAGCCAGTGATGTGGTGAAAAGGGCAGTTTTCATAACAGTCTGTGTGCATGTAGTTCTGCATGATGCAGTTGTCTGCTAATGCTGCTGCCATCAATGAAATGACTCATAGAGGGCATCACAACTCGCTAAATGTCCACAATCATGGCTGATGGGTCACTCTGTGCATGTTCGACAATCCATTGGCTCTCCCTCACTGATGTCATGTAGGTCTTCCAGATCCTTCATGTTGCTGATGCATGCCTTCTTCTATCCACTGCTGTCAAAAGCATGCTATGGTAATTTTCACATGACTCATATGTCACAAAATACATCAATAAGACCATCCCACTTCCTGGAGCCCCACAATGCATACTACCTACCATGTTTATAGGTTTGATTCCTTCTGGGTGAAACAGATATTTTTTTATAAGAGTGTGTAATAAGAAATGAGATGATTCTCATCCAGTATGTAATATCTGTAATATCTTTACAGATAGCCATTTTGTCGAAGGATGTGCAGATAAAGAGGCATACAGAGGGATTTTACAGCTTGGTGTGACAGCAAGGTTTTTTAACTGAAGGAAAGTGATAGAGAAGCAAGAGAAAGGACCCAAGGTGGAGTTATGAGGTCTTGTAAAAATTACTCGTGATCATCACTGCCCTTGACAAAAATATAGTGTCAAATCTAATGCATAATAATGCAGTATATTCTCCACATCTCAGTGCCAAATACCACAAGGGCATGTTTAAAGGACTTGTAGAGTCCTGAAACGTATAGCTGATAAATGTATAGAAATGCTCTTAGGAGTCATAAGATTAAAAACCACCTATCTAATATTTATAGCCCCCCTCATTTCGCTAAAATAGCTTTCACCCATCAAAGCATGGTAGGTATCTGGCATGTTGTGTGGTGGCACCAGTAAGCTATGTACCTATCCTTCCTTCAATGTTTTTCACATCACCTGGTAGGGGTATTAATGTTATGGCTGATTGATGTATAAAGTTAACTGGCTTTCCATATAAACTTTATCAGGGATATTTGTAGACCTGCTTTTTTAAACAGTTACGCAGAAAATCGTGAAGATATGCACCAGCAGTTTCACGTAATGCTCACAAAAAAACCCCCAAAAACAAACAAACAAAAAACAACAACAAATTGTTCTAGTTTGGATGTTTCTAGAACTGATCTTCAGGGATTTTCAGCACAACAGTCTCTGGAGATACTCAGAATGATGTAATATTGCTTCATTCTCTGCTTAGGATGACTGAACACCACTAAATATACATTAGTTATTTCCTTCTAGTTTAATAGTTTAAAATGTCTAAAATATCACCCTTAGCAATTAGAACCAATTTTGTGGGAAGTTTTTATAGTTTGGTGTATTTTTATTCACAAAAAATGGAATAGTAGCAAACCCCTTCCTATTCCCTAGCATGTACATGAGGCCAAAGTAGTAAACATGCACTAGAAGCTCCTTTAGCATTTATATCGGAATATAATGCAGTTGATAATTCATAAAACAATGATCTAGACAATGTTGTAGGTTACCCTGATCCTGAAATATGAAGCCTAGAAAACTGCATGCAACTGCTGATCTCAGGTGTTTAAATAAATCCTAAAAAATGTTATACAGTGGAAGATGTGGTAATATCATAGAGACTTATCCAAAGCTACTTGCAGCTGTAATTGCAGCAAAAAGAGGCTCTACAAAGTACTGACTTTAGGGGGTGTAAAGTTACGCAGGCTGAAATGTTGTTATTTTGTCCTATTTGTTGCTTGCTTCACAATAAAAAAAAATCTAAGTTTGTAGGCATGTTCTGTAAATTAAATGACGCAACCCCTCAAATAATCCATTTTATTTCCAGGTTGTGATGCAGCAAAAACAAAAAATGCCATGGGGGTGGATACTTTTGCAAGACATTGCATGTCACTCAGGGACTTCATGAGTTTAAATGAAGGACAAAGTGCTGTAAGAAACTTTTCACCACCTGTAAAACATATGTTACCATGGGCTCTCCTGGGCTAAACTGACTCAGTAAACTGTAAGAGAGTGAAGAAACACAGAAGAGATGAAGAAATCTATTTTAAAATGCATTATAAGGATTATATTTGTAGGCCCTGTGGAGCCTGCGTCCCTGAAATTCACCCTCAGTCCTGTGAAGATATGTGGATGGTACTCAGTCACGGAGCCTCTCATACAAAACCTCTTTCTTCACCCTTTATTTTTCTCCGAAAGTTATGATTGATCTCATATTTCTGCAGTGTGGTCAACGTCTTGAGGCAAATTCATTCTCTTGAGGAGGTGTTTACCTCTGTGTGTGTGTGTGTGTGTGTGTGAGAGAGAGAGAGAGAGAGAGAGAGAGAGAGAGAGAGAGAGAGAGAGAGAGAGAGTAAAATGAAATGTTTACTCTTCCAGAGAGGTGGTCCTTTGTGTTGTTTGCTCACTGTTTGATTGCTGTGATGGACAGCCTTTCAGAGGACAAACAATGCCACGATTAATGAACTCTCTAACTTTTTTTTTTTTTTTTTTTTAGCAGTGGTACTCCACTTGGCTGCTGATGATACAGGCTGAAGGCTGAATTGATCCATAGATGTACTGTACCAGTCAAAAGTTTGAACACACCTACACACGTCAACCCTTAAAGGAACATCTTGCAAAATAATGTGCCTGTGACGTTCTTTGGGGAGAATGACCACACAGTTGTATATACTCCCTAAGCTTCTCACTTCACCTTTATGATGAACAATTTCACACCCACCTCCACCCTATCTCCCACCTTCTTTGCCAAGGATTACCTTAGGTATAGGACGGACTCCTACGGCAAAGTTGCATTGAACTACAGCACAAAACTCTTTTGTCTCCTTTTACAGCCTTGTGGGTGTGGCTTGTCCTGGCAAAATATAATTAATATAAAAGCCATGTAAAAACCTGTATGCAATTACATTCCCTAAAAGAAAGTTTAAGTATGATCTGCATTTGTGCATTTGCCCAGACAAGCCAACAGTGACACACATCATTACTGGAATAGATTTTGAGGGTTGAGATCATCTTTCTTCAAGTAGCATTAAATCATGAATGACAAGTTTTGCACTCAGTATGACTCTCTCCAACCAGGCTTTTCTGCACACTTTCATCCAGAGGTTGTGTCACTGGTGTCTTGCCTTGGAATGTTGCAGGCCATATCGTCCATATTCCTTCACCACTTCTTTAATAAGTGAACATCTTCCTGCGTCCATCATCATTTTAAAGCAAGAAAAATCAACATCAACTGCAAACTCAGATAAAACATTGCTCCTCTCGCTCTGACAGGACTCACGTGATGCTCAAGTCAGGGGTTCTCAACCTTTTCCACTTGTTTGTAACAAGAAAACTAAAACTGTTTTTGCCTGACACTAACAACAGCTTAACATTCCCCAAATGTACCTCACATAAACAAGCAATAATGATGTATTGCTAACATCAAATAAAATGTACTGGATGTAGCACTACAGTATGATTATGAGCATGATCACTGATACAAACCAGCCCTCCCCAGCCTGTAAATGGATTTTCTTTAATATCATCAAGCCCACCATTTGTCTGACTTTGCTCTGCATAAGAAATGAACAAAGAGAACCTAGCAAACAAAAGGAAGTATATGGTATTATACATTACATACTTCAACCCTTGTATACTTGGACTGCCTTCTTAATGCAACGTTAATGAAACAAGTCCAGTTTTCTTGTACTTGGTGTCCATGAACAACTTTGCAAAAGAAGCTAGAAGGCAAGAAAACATCTTTAGAAGGCAAGAAAACATCGTTTTTTAACATCTTTCAAAACCTCTGTATTTTATGCATTCAGCTGCAAAGCCTGCTCCCAAGAGTCATCCCTTTCAGAACCCCAGTGGCAGATAAAGCCAGCACTCTCCTCAAAACATCTTCAGAGTCTATAAAACAGTAACATTGACCCAACTCACTGGAACCTAGCAACCAGAAATTCTCGATTTTATCTCTTAGAACTAAATACAGCACAGCCCTTGCATGAGGCACTACAGAAGCCATTGTGCACACAAGTGGGTTTTCCAAGTTTTTGTGAATCTTGAAAATGCAAAAGACCCCACAACTGAATAGAAAAAGTTTCAAATATCACCAAAAGATTTTAAAGTTAGGATGAGGTGGAAAATTTTGGCAAAACCAAAATGGGGATTTAATGAAAAATAGGTTTTCAAATAAACATATTTCAATGACATATCAACCATAAGTTTACCTACTACCCTCCCCATATTCTTTATAATCTCTTTATTAACCTATTCTGTCTTTACTCCATGTACTATGCTTTATTACCCTACAATGCCCTATACTGCCTGTACTTCTCTACAATCTACCCTCTACCCCAATACTACCCTACATGTTCCACTATGCTACCCTATACTTCCTACAATTGCCTCTATACTATCATGTCCTATATTATATACTCAGCACTACAGGCCAGGTTGCATAAATGGTAATTCTCTGAACAGTTGGTGACTGGAAATGACTAGTCCTACAGATGGTCTGATCATGACACACAGCTTTTCTCTGGTTGCTTTCAACATTCTGTTATGCTGAATCCAAAGCTGGTCTGAAAAAAATTGTCTGCACTACCAGGTGCATGGTAGATGCCTTTAGGGTGGCAGCAGTTTAATTTCTCAGTTTTCCTTGTTTACAACCATTGCTAACACAGATGTGCAAATGCACACACAGTTTGTCTAGTTCCTATAGGGGAGTATCATTAGGGGACTGTCTGGAGCAGAACATATGAACCTTTTGGCACCATGCCTAATGCCAGGCATGGGCTTGAGGGGTATAAAGCCCCCATCATTGAGCTGTGCTCTGTCCAGTACTTTTGGGAAGAATCATATAGAATCTGATCGAGATCCAAAATGTCACTAAAACTTTTGTCTTTGAATGCAATCAAATACTCACCGCAGTGCTCCCAAATTCTGTACTGCAGAATACTTTACCTGCTGTAATACAGCCAGATGAGCTGCATTTTAGTCAGTGCATTGTTGTCATAAGCTTTTGTGTTCTGCTATAAACTATAAGATGAGATGCTTTGCCTCCAAAGAGATGCTCGTTTGTTTGGTCTGTAGCCATAATAATAGATTGATCAGCCTGATTTTAATGCATCCATCACTGCAGAATATTGAGTAGGGTCCAACTGAAAAATGTATGCATGTATTCATTTTCAAGATTTTACCTGCAGTTTTCCATCAAAAAAGATTGGACTCTGTGTGAAAAGGCCTTTATAGTCACACACGTGCCTCTAAAGACTCTAGGAGGTAAAGCGTTAACCAAATTTCTCAGCATCGCAGTTCTTCAAACCAAGGTTATAAAGTGGTCAGAGATCTGTCAGTCACACTCAGGCACCAAAAAGGCAGATAGGATCATGAACAGCCTTCTCTGTTTTATTTGCCTCCTGTGTTGTTTGGCTGCTAAAGTCTCCCAGTGATTCTCTCAGAGAAAATACTCTATGCAGATGAGATCTGCCTCCACCTTTATCTTCACTGCCAGATCATTAAACAGAAGTACTGTAGAAAATCCACTGTAAAATCTGGTGCTCAATACGCTCTTCACAGATCAGCATCTGCATCTATCAAGCTCGGTTTCAGCTTGGAGGAAGGTTATTAGCCTATGGAATCCATAATGAACAAAGGCTGTTTAATCTTGGTAAGGCAAGATGAGATGTGAAATGATGTTTACTGTGCGCTTGAGAGGTACAGAGTATTCAGACCCTGTGTGATAATGTGCATTCAAGCATGTAGGCAGTGAAGGTCGAAGAAGATGCATCTTGTGTTTACAGCAAAGAGCTCTGAGAACCACAGCAAACTTGAGCTGTGAAAAGTGTGGCAGCTGAATCATATAAGCACAGCGTAATGTGCCTTTCACCCCACAGTTGGCCCATTTCAGATCTATTATGTATGTTGAAACCAAGGTATGGTATATCAGTCTGAGGAAGATGAAGGAACAGGAGGATAAAAGGAAAGACCTTCTGTTTTGACTGAAGAAACGTATAACTTATTTATAATATGTGACTGTGTGAAATCAATTCCTCTTCTGTCATTGTATTTTTATTTTCAATAATAGGTAAAGAATTTTTTAAGCATAAAAGGTTTGTGTGGAGTGGAGTTTTGGCATCCGTAATGATATCATGCAGCATCCTGTCTTGTTTCTACTGATGCACTTGTTTACAGAAGCTTTGGGGAAATTAAATTTGAATAAATAGCTTCCTCAGGAACTGTGCTAGTCTCTCAGGTATGACAATCTCTGGGCCTGATTTAAGTTCTTTGTGTAAGCATCTTTTTGATTTATTCTGGGTTGTGAAATGTATCAGTAGCTAAACCTCTCTCTCAAAAAAAAAATACTGCATTTTTCAGTTCATTACAATTGCACTGGAATATGCATGGAATATGATATGCAGTTGTATGTTGACATGCAGAGAAAATCCTATCATAATTAAGATTCTGGAGTCTGATTAAGAGGTCATGTAAACAGTACATTTATTTCAGATTGGATTAAGTCATATTAACTCTTACAACCCCAAATCCACACTTCACAGGCAGTTACATGTCAGGATAAGAATAACATACAAGGATAAGTAAGTAATTATACCCACACAGAAATGAGACCTCTGCATTTTACAGATCCACACACACACGTGAATTCACACAGCAGGGGGCAGCCATATCTGGGATTCAAACCAGCAACCTTCCAGTGAGAAGGCTGGTTCCCTAACCACCAGGCCACGGCTGCTCCCCAATGACATGATCCAGCTCGGAAAACAGATAAAATCAACTGAATTAAATTCCAGAGTAAATGCCAAAGAAGCGTCCCAGTGGATGTTTCCTACTCTGTCCACATGTACACCTGACTGATCAGTGAGAAGGGGCGGGGCTAATTACATCACTGACCAGATATTGGGTTATAGAGGAAAATGAGAAGGGAGGGACTGTTTGCTCTCTTACTTTGCCCCACAGTTTCAGAATAAAAGTCTTAAGAAAGTATAATACTGATACATATACAAATAACATAATAAAGGACATTCAGGTTATTCTTCATTCATTATTCTAAATACAAAAACACTCTGGATGATAAATCCACAAAAGGATTTCTGAGATTAAATGTGTTCATAAGCAAAAAATAAAAATAAAATAATAATAATAATAATAATAATAATAATAATAATAATAATAATAATAATAATAATAATAATAAAAAAAATAAATAAAACAAATTGTAGGCATAATTGATCAAGACATGGTTTCATAGAAATATTTAAATTCTCTTAATATTTAAATCTCAAAATCTGATGAAGAGACATGGTTTTAATCTCATAATACAGTTTAGATACAGCTTAGTCTGATTTCTTTGGGTTTTCTCAGTCTCCACGTACACTCTTCCTGAAAAGTTGCAGACCCAACTGTTTGTGACATTCTTTGGTGAGATTACTGACCAGTTGCAAAGTAGAAATCTGATTATTGCAAAGTCCTTGTGTAAGCTTTTCTGCAGTTATTGGACAAACATGTGCGTCCTGACCGTTCCTAATTAATGTGAGAAACACTGTGATGATTTGCTAACTAACCGACAATTAAATTAGTTGCAAACAAGTTTGGTCATTGATTTTATTCGATTAGTCATTGCACCAGTAAAGGACAGTTTTATCAAATTATGGAAACTGAGATTAAAGGGAAATCATAGCTAAACATAACTTTTAGGACTAGAAAAAAACTCCCAAAAATGATTTTCCTATTACAAACATTATTGGGTGTGTGTGCAGCCAGGGGGCAAAAGTACTTTGATAACATATCAAGTCACAAGATTATAACATTAGTCCAGTTTTTCTCAACCTTGGTCCTAGAGGATTGCCTGCCCCACACACTTTTGTAAATTCACTGTTTGTTAATGATACTTAGCTAATTAGCTGATTCAGGTGTGTTTAGGTAGGGTAACTACCAAACTTTGCTGGCCCTTCCTGACTGGTGCTGGATGTGTTTGTTTGTTTTATTGCATATTAATATAACATTATGTAAAAAGTTAGCTGACAGCAGTTCACTATCAGTATTCTCTAGTCATAAAGTCATGGGATCTCAGGTCAACACTGAGTTTGCTATTTACTAAATGTTTATCAGAGAAAATGTTAACATTACAGCTTGTTGATATGTCCCATGAATTTTGCCCAATTTTCCTGGGTTTATCAAAGTCTTTCTACCTCCTCTCCTTATTTCAATACAAGCTAGGTGGTAGGAAACAAAGCTTATACAATGTACATTTTATGACACAAATATGTTACAACTTGCCACAACTGAATTTGACAGCTACTGTAAACACATAACTGCTAGTTAGGTCCGCAACAGTGAGGAAATGGCTGGTATAGATTAAATTGGATGCCTCTGTAGCTTGGACTGGGATGATTACCTCAATAAATTAGTTCTCAGTAATGGTGAGAAATGACCAGATCCCTATGCTATTCCTAACCAAAATGGATTTCAGATATGTCCAAGTGGCCCGATATATACAATTATATCATACAGACAAATGAAAATCTGTATGCTATGTGAAAGATCCATAGTGACAAATTGCACGATTTTTTAAGGGGCATAGTGGACTCAAACCATGATGAGTGGGGTTGATGAGTATTAGGAACTAATATATCTGCTTTTAGCAGGAGGAGGAGTGCCATTTCAGACCTCTCTCTCTATATATATATTTAGATAGCAACATTATTTTGTATTGCTCTATTATTAATACAGATCAAACTACACTGGTCAGCAATAACATACCATAGTACCACCAGCTTAATAGTGAGTAGGTGCCACCATAACAGCTCTGATTCCACAAGACCTCTGAACGTATTTTCTGTTATCTACATTACAGCGATCCTTTAGGCTCTGTAAGTTATGAGAATGGGTCTTCATGAGAATCAGTGAACCTTGGCTGCCCATGACCCTGTCGCCAGTTCACCTGTTGGAGACGTCCTGACCCAGTCGTCTACGTGTTTCAAAGTGTCTCAGATGTTTGCATTTTTTCTACTTTTAACACATCACAAGAACTGACTAATATATCCACCCCTTGACTATATTATTTTACTATTTTTAATTTATTTATTTTTGCCTTATACCCTAGTTTTCCAGGAAGACTCTAGACCCACTGCAACCCTAATCAGGAAGCAGATGAGAAAATCAATTATTACATTTGCAGTTGGCAAGCACTCTTATCAGGAGTGACTTACATAAGTGCTTTGCTGTTCACTCAGAATATATTACAAATTGTTAAAAAAATATTAACATTTAATTCTGACAAATATTATCATTTGATCTTACACTGTATACCAGGAACACCCCACAAGACTTGGGGGGGTGATGTTTAGGAGATCTTCTGACTCAGTCATCTAGAACATAACAGTTTGTTTCTTGTCAAAGTGTTTCAGATTCTTATGCCTGTCAATTTTTCATGCTTCTACACATCAACTTCAAGAACTGACTGTGCACTTCCTGCTGATATATCCACTCATTGACAGGAGCTGCCATAGATGAAGATAATTAATGTGTTCCATTTCACCTGACAGTGGTACGTCTGTTATGGCTGATTGGTGTCTGGACTACAATGACTGGGGAATGAACTGGAAAATGTGTTTTCTTTTGTAATTTTTTCACACAACATTAAACTATATGAAGTTTGGAAAATAATAATCCATAATAAGCATGAGGTGGTAGTATTCTCTTGCATCCCCTTCAAAAAACTAAGCCCCACAGACAGAGTCAACAGCACCAGGATGCAATGGATGTATCTGTGATATTTACAAACTTCAGAGAAGGTAAATGCCACATGTCTGGGCTTTGACTCGACACCCTCTACATCGTTTTGTAGAGGCATGACAAATATGCAACACTCTCACGTTCACATACCTTTCTGTCTTTCATACACTGGAAACACAGATATTCATTTGTTGCAGAGGAATTGCAGAAGCCTTTAAGACAAGCACGTTGATGTCTATTGATCTCTATCAGAAACGATACATCTGCATGTCCATCATGACCAGAGGTCAAGATCCACTTGTAATGAAATACACATTTACTGAGATTCAGTGGTGCTTGAAAGTTTGTGAACCCTTTAGAATTTTTCTATATCTTTGCATAAATTTGACCTAAATATTTTCATACAAGTCTAAAAACTAGATGAGGGAAAACAAATCAAACAATTGAGACAAAATTGTTACACGTGGTCCAATATTTCACATCTGTGAATGGCAAAAGTATGTGAACCTTTAGGACAAGCAGATCATTTTGTGGTGAAATTAGAGTTTTCAATCAATTAGTCCCCTGTTTATGTTTTTATTTACGTATTTATTTTTGTAAAGAATAGGGATCTGTTAAGGTCTAACCTTCACATTTGTGAAAGTGTACCATGGAATGAACAAATGAGAATTCTGAGGAGCTCAGAAGAGTTACTCTCCAACAACTTTGCACCCCTCCAGTCCACAACCAGACAGATTGTGTACAAATGGAGTGCATTCAAGACCAGTGTTACTCTCCTTAGGAGTGGTCCACAAACAAAAATCATGCCAAAACAAGGCATATAATTGTCTGTGAGGCCACAAAGGAACCCACTATTACTTCTAAGCAACTCAAGACTCTTAGGTTAATGTTCATGTGTACAGAAGAAGTTTGTTAGCATCTTGTTGGAATTGTACCATTCCACCAAGTACTACCAAACAAAGTTTTCTGTACCACCTAACCACATAGTCATATCTACACATAAATCACATGTGTTTCAATCACTGAATTCTCTGCATCCCCATCCCACTTTCCTCCAGCAACACTCTAAGTAATATAATTTTGTACAGAATCTTGCTTAAATTGCTGTTCTGTAATGATACTGAATGCAGTCGAGCAGCTGACAAGTTTTTTCTCTCTAAAACAGTAGTACTATTAATGTACCTGGATGAACCCAACACAGCATATAGGTATGAACATATATGGCTCAGACAGGTAGAAGTCTCCAGCTTTAAATATTCAACTCTATATATAATGCATTTATCTTTCATTGCTTTTCATTGGCTTGCAGGGGTTGGTCTGAATCCTACGGAAACATAACTTCAGGTCAGTCTAAATTCAGAAGTGCCACAGTGTTTTAATGAGCTGGTATACTGTGCCTGTGTGAAGCTGACCCAAAGGCCCACACACCCTGTGGCACCCTGGGAAGAGCAGAGCTTACCCCTTGCACTGCATGGCCATGTGGTCATTATATAAATATCTTGGATTGGTTAGAAAT
Organism: Acestrorhynchus altus; assembly: GCA_034509495.1. Taxonomy (NCBI): domain Eukaryota; kingdom Metazoa; phylum Chordata; class Actinopteri; order Characiformes; family Acestrorhynchidae; genus Acestrorhynchus; species Acestrorhynchus altus. The sequence goes on from CM067518.1 coordinate 11,922,205, forward strand.
ACCACAAAGCCCACCTCAAAGCAAACACCTAATTAGGCTTATCAGTAATTAGAAACAGTGTTGGTGGTGTGCTGCTCAGCAGAGTAGAGCACAGCAGAGGCAGATTAGACACTTCTCTCATAGATCTGGCTTTTGTCTATTTTTGCTGCTAATAAGGTTTTGTATCTGATCTTAAAACACGCCAGTGCTTTTCCTGAGGAGTAGACACAGGCCTGGGCACTCATCCTGCATCATGTGAATATTCATTTCCTGTATTTGCATTGTTCATGAATAATTAACTTCTGAACCTCTCATTATGCTCATTACTAAATCAATCAGATTTGTCTGGCTATATGTTTGTGCTCTCTCTCCCCTGGTGCAAAATCCTGCTCAAGACCATTTTTTGCGGATAGCTGGTGTTTCATGGTCTTTGTTTTTTAAGGTAGTTTAGAAGCTGGTCTTTACCAGCATTGTGTATGTTGCATTTGATTGTGGACATGCTGATTTAGCAACCAGTCTGACCACCAATACCAAGCTGGTTGACCAGTTTGATCTTGCTGGTCAGGCTCGGCGACAATTTGATCATACTGGTCATGTTGGTCCAACAGCCTGTGCTTGCTGGTCATTCTGGTTACCCAGTTTGGTTTTCCTGGTCATGTAGGTCAACCAGCTTTGTTATTGCTGGGTGACCAGCTTATAGTTGCTGGTCATGCTGGTTGACTCACTTAGACAAGCTTGGTCATACTCATTGTTAACTTGGTCATCATGCTTTTAGACCAGCTAAATCATAAAAGTCTGAAAGTTTTCAGACATGAATGAGCACTTTCACACTTTTTGTAGTTTTAAAGTTTCCAAAAATTCATTCCAGGAAAGCAGATATTTTTCTCCCTTAAAATGATCCTGCAGGCTGGCAAATTACATATTAAATCACACGGCCAAATGAAAGATAATGAGGGGGCATAAGTTGGCCTTAGGGGGCAATCTTAGCAATAAAAAAGGGGTTAAAATTTCATCTAGCTCTAATTGTTGGATTTACTGTAGCTTATTGAAGGTCAATAAACACAGAGCAGGAAAATCAGAGCATGAAGCAGTGAGGAGAAAAACAAACAATAATATGATAGGCTTGTAGTATGTATACGTTCATGAAGTCTGGAAGATATTTATATATTTTTGCAAGCACTGTCACTCCTTCACTCCCCAAACCCTCTGAACCATTTCCAGAAGCGGCCTTGATGTACAGCAGTAGAATGCTGCACCTGTATATTTCATTATCAGTACAGGGTCCAGAAGCACGTCTTGCAGACAACAGTCGATTCCTCACACCCAGTATTCCACCTGTTCCCTCTGGAAAATGGTTCAAGTTCATTAAATTCAAAGCCAGCAGGCAGTTGATCAGCCTCTTTCCCAGTGTAGTTGCTCTGGCAAACAAGCTGTCCAGATCAACCATGCCCACTCTGCGTTCTCCTCTATCCAGGTGGAAAATACGCTCTCCATTTAATTTATTGGAAACAGAACTGCAACTTCCATGTACTGCTTACTGGACACTTTATTAGAAACACCCCCATTGCTTTGCATTTCAACTCGCTGTCCACTTTATTAGAAATATTTACCCTGTGCTTCATCGTTCTGGCCACTTTATTAGAAAAACCTACCTGTGTTTCCACTCGCTGGCCACTTTATAGGAAACACCAACCGTGTGCTTCAGCTCACCATCCACTTTATTAGAAACACCAACTATGTGCTTCCACTTTATTAGAAACACCAACCCTGGATATCGATTTACTGGCCTCTAGAAATAGCTACTGTCAAGGGGTGACAATATTAGGCAGAACAGTCAGTTCTTGAAGTTGATGTGTTGAAGCAGGACAAATGGACAGGAGTCTAAGAATATTTATCACTTGACAATAACCAAACTGTGATGTTTTAGATGAATAGGTAAGAACATCTTCAATGCATCATGTGTGGTTTTCCCAGTCAGCAGTGGTCAGTATTTACCAAAAGTGTACAAGGAGGCCCCACCACTTACAGGACTTAAAGGATCTGCTGTAATTTAAGTCTTGGTGCCAGATACCATAAAACATGCCAACATGGCTGGTTAGAGCTGTTTGGCAGCATGAGGGGGGATCTACATAATAGTAGGCACTTGGTTTTAATGTTATGGGTGATTGGTGAATGGAGAATTTTTTTTATTGACTAACTGCAGTATTTAAGGTTCAGACTCTTATTATAACAGTTATCCGTTGAAGGCCACTTGGCACTTCTCTTATCCTGTCCGTGTGAGAGCACAAGGCTTTCTCTCACATTCACATTTAAATCTGCAGTGCACAACTTAATTTCCCCACAGTAGTGAAAGATGTTGCCTCTCTACAGAAATTAAAGGGTGTGGATGCCCTCTAATGGATGTTATGTAGTATCACACTGTGTTGTGTGTAGCTGGAATACTAATGAATTACATCACATGTCCAGATGGTTGTGGACTCCTGCTAATGAATGAATTCAGCTACTTTCATTTGCACCTATTGCTGACACAGATGTGCAAATGCACACACAGATGTCTAGTTCCTTTAGAGAAGTACTGTCGAATTGGACTAAACATGACCCTATTGGCATCAAGCATAATGTCTAGAGGGGTAAAGACCCCTCTATAAAGAATGTCAATTTTCCCCTCAAAGTACAACTCACGGCAACAACTCCTTAAGTAATGTGAATGGGAAGTGGCATAGCAAAACTGCCGTTTCATGCAGGCTTCAACCCTGCTTTTAACACAGTATTGCGCATGCGATTTCATATGCCAGCAATTGCTCACCCCTTTGCAAGGCACTGGCATGACAGTTTCAAATGCTCTTCATGCGCATGACCATGCTTGCCATACTTGCAATGCAAGTCATTGCTTACAGGAGCAATGGAACCAACCAAAAGAATAGACCCATTAAGTACATAAAGACAAACAACTATGCATACATTGACCTCTATGCTTCATCCTGACACAAGTTGTTTATGTATGGATCAGTATTATACCTTCTCAGGACTTTTTAATCTGAAAATTGAACACTCTGTGCAAAGAAACAGAGACAACAGCCCCTCCCTTCTTGTTTTCCCCTGTAACCGAATATCTGGGTTATTGATGTCGTTATCCCCACCCATTTTGTTGATCAGTAAGAGTCTGCATGCAGGCTGAGCTTGTACACATGGGCAGAGCAGCAAATATGCACCGGAAGACTCCTTTGTAATTTAAATTCATTCATAATTTAATTCATTTAGAGACAAATGCAGATCTCTGTTAGTAAGGGTTCATAATTGACCTGTTTTTTGGCAGAAACTGAGGTCAATGGGTGTATACTCCTTTATTTATGTATCTCATAAGCATACATATTGCTGTTTTATACTAGACCTCACTAGAACTACGTCTAAGGTCAAATGAAGTTGTACTCTGCTGTAGTACCATGGCCTTCAAAGGCCATATTCTTCTCTGACAACAAACTTCGACACTCAGACAGCAGCGACAGTGCCCGTATCTTAATGAGTGCTGGAGAAGTGCTGGCAACCCTCTGCAAGCTCAGTGGGGTTTCTGCTCTCACGCTGCCTGTGGCGATCTCTCTAGACTGAAAGACCCTTTTAAAGCAGGCACCTCCTGCAGAGAGCAAGCAGGAAATGGTTGGCATACTAACGTAAAACACAGCGTACAGGATGAGTCCCAGATAAAGAGCTTAAGAAGCGGAGCTGTTGTTGTGTGTTTTAGTATAGTGTACTTTCTATCCACAGTAGATGGCAGTACCACACTACGAAGTCCTGGAAGGCTAGATTCCTGTGGTTTTATGAAGTTCCTGCTGCATGAAGAATATCTGTCTTTATGGACAAAAATATTGGGACCTGTTTACACATTGCTCATTGTTTATCCTGCTTTTGTTGGGGTAACTGTCTCTGTTGTGCAGGGAAGGCTTTCTTCTAGGTTTTGGAACATTGCTGTGATAATTGATTAGCAACAAGAGCATGATTGAGGTCAGGATGTTGGATGACCACCACTCCATCTTCTCCCCAGCTCACCCCAAAAGCATTGGAGGGAGCTCCATCTCCAGAGAACACAGTTATACTGTTCCATGATGGGGGGCTTTATATCCCTGTAGCTCATGCCTTGCATTAGGCAGAGTGCCAATGTTTATCTTCTCCAGAGAGCCTTGTTCTATTGGCAATACTTCTCTCCATGGACTAGGCAAGCTGTGTGTTTGTGTGCATTTGCACATCTGTGTCAGCAATGGGTGCAACCTTAAGGAGCTGAATGCATTCATTAAAAGGGATGTCCACAAACAATTGGATATAAAGTAATATTCTATCAATTTATTTAAAATGACAATAAGTAATAAGTAAATGATTTGTTTTAGTACTTTAATTTTTACATAAATCAGAGGGTTTAAAATTCTGTTCATCATACGCATAATTTATGCATTTTTAGTTGGACATTATACCCTACATTTCAGCAGACATTCAAGTTGAGGATTCAAGTCTCTGTTGCTTCTTCAGCTTTTGTGTTACAGCCACAAAGCAGCTAATCTTTAAGGTTAAAGGTCACACATACAATACCTCGCAGACTTCAGACTTCACTGTCCCAGCAGGGTGGGCAGGCTGGATTTTGTCTGGTTATACCCACTGGAGTTCATCATTCAAAACTTAGAACAGGGGTGTCCAATCTTATCTGCAAAGGGCCAGTGTGGCAGCAGGTTTTCATTCTAAACAACTGCTTGTAACACTTGATTTCACTTATTTAATCAACGGGCCAGTTTTCAACTGATCCATTTCTCTGGAAGGAAAACCTGCAGCCACACTGGCTCTTTGTGGATAAGATTGGACACCCCTGGCTTAGAAAGAAGCCATTTTTTCAATTACCCTGTACCAATTTGTCTGGATTTCGGTAAAAAAAACCCCAAAAAAAACAAAAAAACACCAAGCACACAGGCAGAATGGCCTGCTAAATTAAATTTCTGTGGTAGAAAGTCAGCACTTCCATGACAACTACTAAGGCATTTCTTAGCCAGTGTTGCTGACAGTGAATGCTGGTCCAAAATATCCAGAGCAAAGACTCAAATCATTCTAATGCAAAACCACCACTGCTGACACAAAGGGGAATCTGTCCAGTTTGCGCAGCTGAAAGGGACTAAACATGAGGGGCCTTTAATTCATTTACACACTTAAACAGTCAGGATCAGGAGGACAGAACAGATGACTAAGGGGTGCGGAGGTAAATGCAGGGGTTGAAGATTTAATGTGATCCACAAAGCACAAGACAAACCGAATACACTGACCAATTAAAGATACAAGACTGACAAACTAAAACAGGACATAGATGAACAAAGGCAGTAATAGTAACAATAAACTCAGACGACATTCACAGTATAACAGAGACTAACAAAGTATAACAGGGGACTGACAAAGACATGCTGGGACAACAGGTCTTAAATACTAAAATGACATAGGTAATAACTGGGACAAACTAAGGAGGGGCAGGTAAACAGATTAGAAACAGGTGGTAATGGGTGGAGCGAGGGAGGAGACAAGGACTAAACAAACACAAACTATATGCTAAGGAGCACATGGGGGAACTGACCGGGGAGGCAGAACTGACAAGTGACAGACATGACACAACCAACCAAACAAGCAAACAAAATTACATTCCAGCCTATCTACACATTGCTAAAGATCACATGAACAAGCCAGAAAACTATTAGAACAGTGGTTTGTGCATGGATGAGACCAACAGATTTAAAAATGACCAAGTCAAAGTCCTGACCTTAATCCAATAGAAATGTTGTGGAAGAATAAGAAGTGGGTCATGGGACGAAACCCACTAACAAAATGATGTGCAGGACTAATCAACAGTAAGCAAAAACATTTATTTGCAGTTATTGCTGCACAAGGGGGTCACACCACATTCTGAAAGTAAAGGTTTACATACTTTTGCCACTCACAGATATGTAATGCATTGTATTACACTGTTATTACCAGTAATAACAGTGTAATATTTGTGTCTCATTTGTTTGTTCAAACACAGGTCAGACAAAGTCTCATTCTGTATCCTGAAAAGAGGACAATAAAATCAGCTCTTGAAAGGTGACAATTTTCCTACAGCAGTTATGTAATTGTGTTGTACAGGGTAGACCATCCAGGTTGCAGAGCCATGAGGGTGATTTTTCATACTGTAATTGTACATTTGTAATCACTGCAACATATGTCAAAACTAAAACTGAAGCACTCAACCAGGGCATGTAATGACTAAGAGCGAACCAATTACTCGCATGGTTGAGCAATGACTGTCACCCTGTTCTCCAATTAAAAAGCAATCAAAGCACAATTTCTGGAGCTCATTCAGACTCTGAGAGTCGTAGGACAACTTCATATTAAAGTGCGGTCCTCTTCAGCTATGCGTATTTCAGCATTCCGCTTCTGTTTTGAGCACACTTTGTACCCAGCACCCAGGTGTAGGATGTGGCTTTCATTTCTAGTGCTTAATCTGAGTATTACCTCAGCTGTGATTCCACTGTGATTAAAAAGAAATGGGTGGCAAACTGCACCTCCTCTCCAGCAAGCGTGAAATCTGCCCATACAAAAAGCCTGAAGGATGCAAGAGATATCAGGGCTCAGCGTTTTGATCTCACTGATGTCTTGTACTGCCTGCTAAGCACCATTGGTTTGAAAGGAATAAACAGTCAGGGTCTGTTAGAACTGCACTAAATGCTATAAACATTATATGCTATAAAATGTCCCTGACTCACGGCTTTTCTTCAGTCTGCTCATCCAGGCCATGTATGTATACTGGATTTAGCTTAAATTAAAATTATAGATATACTATATGTCAAAATATTTGTGGACACCCTGATGAATACCTTCACCTGTTTAAGGTGCACCTACTGTTGACACAGCTTTTCTAGTCCCTGTAGAGAAGTACTGTCAATAGAAAAAGACTCTGGAGAAGATCAACAGCAGATGAATCTGTTGGCAGCATGCCTAATGCTGGGCATGGGCTAGAGGGATATGCCCCCAGGCATTAGTATTTGGAACAGGGTAACTGTGTTCTCTGGAATGATGGTGCCCCATCCAATATTTCTGGGATGAGTTGAGGAGTTGGGGATGAGGTGGGGTGATCATTACCTGATCTCATTAACACTCTTGTGGCTGAATGCAGTCAGATGTTCACAGCAATACTGGACAGAAGAGCAAAGCAGTGATAAACTCTTCCCAAAACTTTAATGTGTTGTAGTAGAGCCTTGCAAAAAAAAAAAAAGTCAAGCCTCTTTGTGTTTTAGTTACTGAAATCAAGAATCTTATTATATTATTATAATTACTGTTCTCATTATTATAATTAGAATATTTTCACAATGTATATTTTCTGAAAAAATCACTGTAATGAATATAAAAATGCTTACATTAAAAATTAAGCTTAGGTAAAAAATGTAATTGATAATGTAAAGATTTTGTAATTTTCTGAGAGGCCCTAGTACAGACACGCACTGAAATGCACAGGAATATTTCCGTCATGTCTTAACTGTGTGATCCTTTCAATCCCACATATTCTGATCTTAAAGATTTTAAATCCTGCTCTGCAACTGGCTGTTCCATTTTCACGAGCCAGCAGTTTTCTTAATAGGCATAAATGAACTGTAAAATGTAATATAATTCTAATGTATAGTGGTGTTTTAAAATTTGTGAGCCCTTTAGATTTGTTTTTTAAATGCATTTGACCTAAAACTTCATCACACACACACACACACACACACACACACACACACACACACACACACTAATGAATACCACCAGAGGGGGCAGTGAGCACATGTGCTTTGAGCGGTGGAGAGCCTTATCCATGGCACCCTGGGAGCAGTTTGGGAATTAAGTCTTGCTCAAGGACACTTCAGTCATGTCCTGCCAGTTGAGGGAATCAAACAGCAACCTTCCAGTCACAAGGCTGGTTCCTTAACCACCAAGCACTTGCTCATTTATTTCTTGAAGGAAATAATCCAATATTGCTTATCTGTGAGTGGCAGAAGTAAGTAAACTTTTAGGATTAGCATATAATTTGAAGTTGAAATTTGAGTCAGGTGAGGTATTTAAGTAATTGGGATAGTACAGTTAATTTAACATCTCTTCCCCAACTCCTTAACTCATCCCAGAAGTACTGGATGGAGCACCACTGTTCCAGAGAACACAGTTCGACTACTCCTCAGCTTAGTATAAATGAGAAAGGTGGACCTACAGTGTATTGGCATCACTCATGTCCCACAATTGTCTTTACTTATGCCAGCAGTAGGCAGTTCTTGTCCTGGAGCTGGATTTCTGCACAGATTTGATCTGTCCGTGCTCAGACACACCTGATTCAACTGGTTCACTGCCATGTTTACAAGGTCTGTTAGACCAAGGAAATCAGCAAACTGATTCCAGCACTCCAGAATTATCAGTGTCTACCGTGGACTTGTGTGGTGTTAAACTTATGTTTGCATTTTGGGCTCTAACTTATTTTTACTCCATGCACCATTTGCACTAAGTACACTGATACATAACCCTTGATATGTTTATTAGAAACACTAATACTGGGCAGGGCCCACTTTTGCTTTCAAAACAGCCTCAATTCCTCATTGCATGGATTCCACAAGATGTTCTTCACGCTGGAAGGAGCCACTCACTGGGTAAAATAGCTTCGTTTACATGCAGCTGGATAGTCCATTAATAATCTGAATAATAGCTCAGCTCATATATACACCAAATGTGTTAAATAAGTTTTTTTTTCTTTTCTAGGAGCAAGCATTTTGGAGAAGGATTTTGTGACAATGAAGATCACAGATTACAATACTTGTAAATTAGAATGACTTGTACTACGCTAAGCATATTATAAGTACATGAATTGTAGTACAATAAGCACATTAGAAGAATATGACGTACTACACTAAGCGTTTTAGAAGTATATGAGTTGTACATTGTTTACTTTTTTTCACAGTGGCAGGTAGAATGAGCAGGTGTACAGGTCTAGTCAGTCTATGTAAATGCACATGTTAACAGTAAATGTTTAGATTAGATAGAACTTTATTGATCCCTTATGGATGTGCTGTATACATAACTTTATTTTGAAATAAAGTGAAGATTTCCATTTGCTATTTGCCCTTTAACTTTGCTTAATCTTTACATAGCTCTGTTTGCAGAGCAAAGCAAAGGCAGCATTTTGAAGAGCCTTGATTCTTGTCAGTCTCAGGAGAAAGTGGAGGACAATGAGCCCAATGCCCCTAGTTTGGTCTTCTAAAGCCTGTCTATTCAGCCTGCTACAGCTTTGAAGAAATATTTCAGGCCCCACTCATTGTGACCCACCTTGACTGGGAATGTGTAATTGGCAAATCCAGAAATCCTCCAACACCCTGCTGAGAGCTAGTTTTTTATAGCTTTGTGCATACACAGTAGACACTGGTATGTAATGGTAGGTTGATTTGATGTGGTTTGTGAACCACTCTCCTTTGATATGTTCTTCTTGTCGCCCTGGCAGTTTCATCCTGCGGACTACAACCACACATGAAGACAAAGGCATGATGGATGAAAGCATACAGTAAAAAGAGAGGGAGGATAAAGGTTACTGGATTACACTTCTCTTAAGGGTGCTCTTCCATAAGGCTACACAGTTCCTACACAATGTCTCCATGATTTAACTGATGCAAACCTACATAAAGATTTACTGGTGTGCAACTGGTGTCAGTGGTTTATCGTAAAGTATACATTTTTCAATTTTGAAGCTCACATAACAGCTGGATCAACTGTTATATGTATTTGATGGCTTTAGGTAATGTTATGACACTACCCTGGTTGAAATGACATGTATCTCATTGCATGAGCGGCATATTGAAGATGACGTAGTGAGTACTTTAAGGGGAATATCTGCAGCTGCCACTTAATAAGACAGAAAAAAAGAAAAGTGCTGGAACATTGTTTTATCATGAACTATGAGTCCTTTGACAGTTTTTGAGTTTAAGACAGGACTTCCCAACCTTTCCCAACTTGCTGACCTGACCTCAAAACTTTTAAGGTCAAATCTTTAAAAATGTAACTTTGCCATTCCAAACCTAGCAAGTGCACCCCCATGTGGTTACAATTTTGCCATATCAGTAACTCCCCCTCAATTAATGAACACATAGAGAGGATTTTTCCTTCTATCGCATAGCTGTGGCAATATACCAGTCAGAAAAACAGAATTATTCCAAACTCTTGTACAGATTTCTACAGACATAACATGATGGAAGATTTTATTCCAAGTAATTGTGGAGCATTTCTATTGGTCCTCAAATTGTGACAATATAAAGAACAACTGCCAGACTTAATTCTGGACTTCAGTTCTGGAGGCAGCTCTACCTCTGAGGCAGAACAAAGCCAATAATTTCAGAGAATTGTGGATGAAATATGGGTGAATCACTTTGAGATTTTGTTTTAGAGACAGCAGAGAAAATTTACACCAATCATTCATAGCATTAGTGACAGGTGAAGTGAAAAACATTAGCCTAGATCATCATCTACCTTGTGCTTTCAAGGAGAGGCAGCAAGGGAACAGTTAGTTCTTGAAGTTGATAAGTTGAAGCCAAACAAATGGACAAGCACAAGAATCTGATCCAGTTTGACAAAAAACAAACTGGAATGTTAAAAAATACTGGGTTGGAAAACATCTTTAAAACATCAGGAAGGTCCTGTGGGGTGTTCCTGGCATGCATTGGTCAGTAAATACCAAACATGATCCAACCTAGGACAACTGGTGAACTGGCGACATGATAAACAAACTTTATTGATGGTCATGGAGGCCTTGCCTCACAACTTAAAGGATATGGACATTAGTCTTGCTGCCTGATACCCTAGGACGCTATTAGAGCTGAGGTCTTATGAAGTCCAGACTTGAATGGTCAGATCTTTTGTGGGACCTACTCAGTATTAGGCAGGCAGTATTAATATCGTGGCTGATAGGTGTATAAACACTATGTGAAGCTTTGCTTCTATGTAGTTCCCTAAACACTGAAACTTTCCAACAAAGGCTAAATAGCAGACCCATTTTTCCAGCGTTATCTCTGTAGGAGAGGCCATCTAGTCCACATTGGTTAATTCTGCCACTCACAGCATTTGCCAGGATTTACCTCTAAGTAATATCTGCATTTGGATTACTTGGACGGATTCAGGGCAAAACCCTTTGTGGTGATGAGGATTAAGAGAATTTTCAGAAAAGTCAGTGGGTACTCAGCAAACTCAGCGTTAAGCACAATTGGCACTAAAGGATGAGCCTCCACTTAAAGCTCATTGAGTGTAGTGGCTACTCTCCACCCAAGCCAGAGGCTATGCTCACATGCATGAACAGACTCATTGTGAATTGAGGAGTAAGGACAACAGTGGTTTGGCTTTGATTTAGTTACACTTAAGCTTAGTCATTTTGAAGTGACATATTCCTGGAAGGAACAGAGGGAATGTCCAGAATATTTAGTTTTTGCAAATCAAAGGATTTGCATATTCTAAGCATGATGAGTAAATGGAAATAACAAAATATCACAATATCATGCTATACAATATCAATAAGAACAAACACACTATCATTTTTAATTAATAGTTTACATATGAAGATTGGTGGGAGAAAGTGGTTCATTTTATGTTGTTTAAACCTGACCACTAGATGGCAATGTTTTCCCACTGTTCTCAAATTGTATGTAAATTGTGGTGGTTTTTGGTATCACCTTACTTACATTGTCACTATATATTGCAATATATTGAATTGTATCATATCACCAAATACAAACAATACACAGCCTAACTTACAATGCTGGTTTCCTAAAAGGATGGTAATGAGGCACTTATTTATTCTTTGGATATTTTTTTTTTATTAATTACATTTAAAGGGAGGGTTTTTATACCTTTAAAGCAGAGGTGCAACAATGCTGCAAATAGGAGCTTTATTGGATTTTTAAATGCTGCCTTTTTGGTTGCATTCATAACACTTTTACTCTACACTTTTACACTTTAACTTAAAATTTTACCAGATTTGAGAGTACTTTATTAGATTAAACATGTCTTATTATTCATGTCCTGTATGTTGAACCTGAAGCAGCACATATTTTCAAAGGACTACAAAAGGGAAATGTTGTTCTGGGGATTTCACCGTGAAAGGCTATCTATGCATGCATATCTCTTTCACACAGATCTGTTCTATGGTACTGACAGTATCATGCTGTGGAGATCACAGTGAGAGTTCAGTTTCTTCGGGGGCCACTGAAGGAATTCAACAGTGCAGGGTGGTCTTCAGCCACAATAATGATCCAGTAAAATACCATGTGAAACTATTTATTTAGGCAGTGTGACCAATGCAGTTATTGCATTTCAGATGCAGGTCTGAAGGATCCCTGTAACTGCTTGATTGAACACAAATAATGACTGCTGTCAGTTTTTGTAAGGCATTTCTGGCTGTCTGCTTATATTTCATTTCATTCATTTTATTGCTGTATGAGTTTTCTTTTACATCACCAAGCTTTAAGGGCTCATATTCATTTTTTTGTACTTGTCAATTGTAGACATTTTAGTAGATTTGTTTATTGCAAATGATCTGTTATCCTACTATTACAAAACAAAACTTGTCTGTTTCCTTAGAAATGTGTGCTCGAAAGTTTGTGATCCCTTTAGAATTGTAAATATGTCTGTTTACATTTGCCTAAGATTTCATCAGGTTCAAGTCTAGATCAAGTTCAAATAAGACAAAACAAACAAACAAACAAACAAATAAAAACACACATTATTTAATGAGGAAAATGATCCAAAATTACATCATCTGTGAGTGGCAAAAGTATTTAACCCCTTTGTCCAGCAATACAACATATTTGTTACAATACAACATAACTGTTGATTAGTCCTGAACTAATTGTAGGTCATTCATGTACGCAAAACAGCTTAAACTTCATGGTGTTGGGGGGAAGCCTTTCTCCCATGAACTGCTTGCTTCAGGTCCTTCCACCTTATTTCTATTATATTAATGTCAGGACTTTGAAAATTAAATTTATTTATATTGAACCATTCTTTAGCCGAACAATTTGTTTGCTTAGGTTCTTGTCTTGCTGGATGACCTACAGTTTCTTGAGATTCAGCTCACAAACATAGTTTCATCAATGATGCCTTCCTGGCCTAGATGCAGCAAACACATCTAACCATGTTTACCACAACCGTGTTTCACAGACTGGATTTTTTTTTAATGCTGGAAAGCAATGTCCTTAATTCTCTAAATATAACGGTTCTTTGTCTCAGCCATCCACACACCACTGTTCCAACCACTGACTTCTGGCTTCTCCATGATCTTTAGCAGTGGCTTCCTCCTTGGATCCCTGCCATATGCACCACTGTTGTTCAGTGCTCTAGACAAATTAGTTGGAAAAATGTCTTTTTGAGACATCACAGAAACAGCTCTATCAAACTGTTTTCAAGCTCTTCCTAGTTAGGTGTTGGTTTTCTTGATGCAGAATGCAGAATACTTTTAATGGCACTTTACCAGCTTTTGTTTTGTTAAGGCCCAGTGGTATGTGTGTTACCCAGGTCTGCTGTCACCTGACTGGGAAGAAGTAATGGGGTCATGACTGCTCCCACTGACTGTAACTAATTTAATTACCATTTAACATGTATCTATAGCACTCCTGACAGAAGAAAACATTATTCTATACAGATGCCACCTGTGGAGAATCTGGGTTTCAGTGACCTTTACATGCATACTCATATAAACACAAAAAAACAAGCATTCATGCAGTAATGATGAGCAAACAGTAAAATGCTTGAAGAGAATTTCATTATACATGATGTGTGTTATATTTTATTTTGTGGAAAACAATTCAACTACATTACAGCACTGGCTTCATTAAAATGTTATGAACATCAAAAGTTTATTGAATTAATTGAATTATTGAATAAATTAATTGGAAATATTTGTTTATAAATTCAAGGGAACTTATTTGTATAGCGTTTTATATGTCTTAAAGAAATCAAAAATAAGATGATCAACACATGAAACAAAGGATAAAGATATGACCACCAGGGAGCAAAGCAAAGGGCAACACACGCAATGAAAAACTGGCACTTCCAAATTTGGGACAAGAAAACAAAACAAAACAAAACAAAACCATATTATAATGGTGAGATTAAAATAACAGTGAATTTCGTGACTCATTTTTGAGGTGTATGTACTTCCTCTAACAACAGGGCCAATTACTATTTTGATAGTTGAATAATATATACATTCATGATTATTCTGATTATGAATCGCTCAATTACCAAATAGTGAAGCTATGACTTTTTATATAAGTTTGAGGTTGTTTTATGCATATGGTAACTAACAATGAAGACAATAAAAATGAAACATTCAGCAACAGAGATTTTAAAAGATAATCTCTCTTTCCTGCCAAAAAGCATAGATTTGGAAAGTAGCAGCATTAAAATATAAAGAAAATAAATCACATTTTCCTCAAAAATGTGAGACAGTAATTTTAGCTTTGAGTATTTTGTGTTATTGCTACATTTGAATTACTTACATTTATTTTGACACAATCTCAGAGTGATTTACTGGTTAAGTGGAGTGATTTCTCACACTCTGGTTTTTATTCCGTGGTTGACTCACTGGAACATTTCTCCTTCTTCTTTTCTGCCAATGTCTACGCGAGACTGCCACTTCTCACATTAATATAACTGGGCTCTCAAGTCACACACCAGAGAGATGTAGCTGCAGATGTGTAGCTATGTTGCCTTATGGCTCTATAATGGATTTATCTACATGCTCCATTAATGTGATAGACAGTTGCTCTGTCTGTATGTTTTCACTGCATCTCTGCATCTTGATTGACTGTTAATAATTCACTGGACCCAGTAAAGACTGTCTCCCACTACCTCCTCACACTACAGCTACACTTAATTCTGTGCCCAGAGAATGTACATATAATGCAAACCTTCTTTAAATAGTTTCTACAGTGCAATAATGTATGTATAATGTACATGTACGTACACATTAATGTACGTTAATGTGTAAATACTCTATTTACACTATAGGTATATTCTTGTCTTTATTCTTATTTTTATTTTCTTCTTCTGTTCCTCTTCTTCTTTTTTTACTACTGTGAGGGGCTTGCACCTAAGGTTTTCACTCACCCTTACACCTGTGTAATGTGATGTGACAACAAAACTGGACTTGACTTGAAAAAGTAAGTATTGCACACTGTTATGGTTAAACTTTTTCTGTAGTTCATGTACATGCAGATCAATTCCTATTTACAGGAAGAAATTAGTAAATTACTTGCCAACTAATCTGGTCATCAATTTTATTTGACTAAGTTTACTAAGTCATTGCACCCACGGAGGACAGTTAGCGGGTTATTTTGTGGCCTGCTTGAAACATCCCTGTTTTACCTCACATTTGTTTGTATGTGGCTGTAGAGACAGCTGCAAACTGCAAAGTAAATCATAAATAATTAAATAAATAAATAAATAAATAAATAAATAAATACATAATTTAATCATTTAAAATGACACACTCGCTTTGATTTCACCAAAAAACTAAAAATAATAATGAAAAGTTGGAAAGTCTGAACTAAACTGCTGTAATTTTTGCATGATAACATATCATTGTATCATTATTCCTCCCTAATGTAATCTATCCTCCTGTACTCTGTCTGCCACCTACTTGGCCTACCCTGTCACTATTGACAGAACCAATTGTCCACATTCCTCCCATTGAATATGGACACGGTTTGTTGGCACTTGGAGGACATTTACTCCATTCACCCGAACTCTCTCCACTCAACAGAGCTCTCACTGTGTCTACCAATATGAGTGACACCCCCCTTTTCACATTTTCTCTGTGGGCACACAGCAAAGACCCAAAATACCACTATCTGACAATGTTCTTCAGTAACTTGGACATGATGTAAACAAGTTTCCCATTTATCACTGACTCATCCCCCTCTCTAGATATCTCCTCTTTTGGCACAGCCCCTCTAACTGAAGTATGTTGACTATAATTTAGCAGTCACGCACTGTTTCAGCTGAAAGCCTGAGGACCTACATGGAGGTTATCTGACACATAGCCAATGTGAGGCGACAATGGGTTGCGCTTATCACAGTATGGAGGCATGAACAGCATACCAGGAATTGTGAGACAGGTCAATACATGATTTGTAGCAAACAAAAAAACATTTGTTTATTTAGTGATTTCTACAACCTGTTTAATACACTGAAAATGTGAAGAAGCGAATAGAATATATTACAATTTATATAGCAGCTATAAAATTAGCACCACAGACAGGTGAAGTAAAAAAAATTGATTATCTTTATCTACAGTGGCTCCTGTCAAGGGCTGAATATATTAGGCAGAACAGACAGTTCTTGAAGTTGATCTGTTCAAGAAGGAAAAAGGAGAAGCATGAGAATCAGACACACTTTGACAACTGTGATGGCAAGACACCTGGGTCAGAACATCTCCAAAAAAATTAGGCAGATCGTCAATGTTGCAATTGCATAGGTGCATAAGGAAAAACTTTCCTTCGGAACACTTAACAAATTTTGTGGGATGTTCACAGTCACACATGCCAGATTTTTGTCATGTTATTTTCAGGAGATCTCAGGCTTCTCAAATTTGTCTTCATTTGAAATGTGAAAATTAAGGGATTTCAATATTTATATGAATTTGAGCATGATTTACTTGCATGTACAGTAACACTTCACATTTCAGAAATACAATTTCCAAAAATTGATCATTCAGAGGGTTTTTGTGCTGAAAATGCAAGAATTGTGTTATTTATAAAAACTAGACTAACAAGGATATTTATAATAAGCTCTTTATAATACTTGACAGTCCAAAAAACCTGAATGTCCTTTATTATTTTTTGTTATTTATGTGTGTGTCAGTATTATTCCTTCTTAAAAACAAATATTTTATGAGCAAAGAGAGGGCCTACCTCTTGATGGATGTTTGGTAGAGACAATTTGCTCCATGCTAATTTTACGACCAGGGATCAAATTATTAGTGGGGGCAATTCAGTAATCACTGGATATTGGTGGGGACGTATCACCTCCATCCATGCTAAATCTATGCCCTTGTCCCACTTTTTTTCTTCACAGTTAATGTGTTTTCTATTTATTTAGTAATATTTTAATCTACCAAAAGATATACAGATTTCAAGACAATAAAGGGCATATTGCTTAGAAACTTGGCATAAAGTTGAATGAGCTGTCATTGTGTTGTAATTTGAGTCTTCATAGACACAGGGGGAAGGCAGGCCTATAAGAAATATGGGTTGGGCTCCATTTTCCTCTACTGCCCAAGCATAAACAAGATGGAACCATTTGTTGGCTTTGAAAATCATAATGGGAGTGAATCAGCATGTACTGTTGACATTTATAATACAGCCTATGGTACACCTTCTCCACTGTTTTTGATCTTGAGTCCTACAGTGCATCCAGAAAGTATCCATAGCATTTCACAATTTTTTGTTAAAACATAACAACTTATGTTACAGCTTTATTCTAAAATTGATTTGATTAGTTTGTTCCCCACAAAATTCTACACATAATACCCCTCAATAAGAAAGTGGGAAAAGTTTGTTTGAAATCTTTGCACATTTATTACAAATAAATACACAAAAATATAACACACATAAGTATTCACAGCCTTTGCTCAATACTTTGTTGAAGCACTTTTGGCAGCAATTATCTGAATAATAGCACAAGCTTGGCATGTTTATTGCAAAGATTCTTCCATTCTTCTTTGCAGAACCTCTCAAGCTCCATCCCACTGGATGGGGAGTGTTGGTGCAAAGTCATTTTAAGATATCTCCAGAGATGTTCAATTGGGTTCATGTCTGGGCTCTAGCTGGGCCACTCAAAGACATTCACAGAGTTGTCCTGAAGCCACTCTTTTGTTGTCTTGTTGGCAGGTAAACCTTTATTCTAATCTGAGGTCCAGAGTGCTCTGGAGCAGGTTATCATCAAGGATGTCCCTGTACATTGCTGCAGTCATCTTTCCCTTGACCCTGACTCATTCCATCTGCAGAAAAACATCAGCACAGCATGATGCTGCCACCAACATGCTTCACTGTAGGAATAGTATTAGTGCTCTGTCAGAGTGACCAGTGGGTTCTTGGTCACCTCCCTGACCAAGGCTCTTCTACCATGATCACTCAGTTTGGTTGGGCGGCTAGCCCTAAGAAGAGTCCAGGTGGTTCCAAACTTCTTCCATTTATGGATGATGGAGGCCATTGTGCTTATTGGGATGTTCAATGAAGCAGAATGTTTTCTGTATCCTTCCCCAGATCTGTGCCTCAATACAATCCTATCTGAGGGGGTCTATAGACAATTCCTTAGCCTTCATTGCTTGGTTTGTGCTCTGACATTCACTGTCTACTATTGAACCTCATATAAACAGGAGTGTGCCTTTCCAAATGGTGTCCAATCAACTGAATTTACCACAGGTTTTCTCCAATCAAGCTGTATATACATCTGAAGGATGATCAGTGGAAACAAGATGCAATACAATACTTATGAATGTTATAGTCTTGTGTTTTTATATTTAGTAAATTTAAAAAAAAAAAACATTCCTCATTTTGTCATTTTAATGTATTGTGTGTAGGATTTTGAGGGGAAAAAGATAATTGAATCAATTTTGGAATAAAGCTGTAACATAATAAAATGTGCAAAAAGTGAAGCCCTGTGAATACTTTCTGGATGCACTGTATGTCAATAGATCTCCCACCCCTAACATCCCTCTCTTCTATGTACAGTCTTGGAACACCTAAGAATTTCGAAAACTATCCCTTCTTCTCACAAACATCCATCACATTTGACTCTTTTTTATTATCAGACAGCAGTGGAGCACATTTTACAATTCCAAACTCATTTCCACTCACATTCTTGGTGACAGCTGGAGTCTGATGCTATAAAGTGGGCAGATGCAGATGAGTTAGTCATAGGCTAGAGGAGAGATAAAAATAACTTGATCACCATACTTGGTTGAATATGTTATTCACATGTAATATAACGGAAGAATTAGGGGGATTTCTCAGCTCCTAAAAGGACTGGACATAAGGTTTAGAGAATGGACTCTTACATGGACACTTAGGGCTTACATGAGCCTTTGGCTTAAGTCATAGACTTGTCATAGATTTGTAACATCAAAACATGTTTTTCTCAACAGTTTTGTTGCAGAGCTCATCAGTAGCAACATTTCTGTTAAAATGTTTTGTGCAAATTTGAAATTCAAGCAGGAAAAATACAAAATCCTTTGTGTTTCCATCCATTATAGTTCTGCCAAAAAACATGAAAATGTAGTTGGCCGAGCAACCAGAATGGAGAGCTTTAAGCAGAATCATCACATGTACACATGTACATCATGTACAGTCATTTGTGATCTTTTTATGGCTTTGCAGTTCAGAGACGCCAGGCAGGATGAACAGTGGCCCACCTAATCCATGCCCCCTTGACAACGACCACCATATATCTAGGAGTGTAAACATATATAGATCTGGGAGAACTTTGTGCCGAGCAATTCTTTGTATTCAGCATTTCAGATTTTTTGAACAACCTTTGAAAACCTTTGTATCATGATCAGATCATCCATAGGGCCAGTTGTTTCCAGTTACCTGTGCCAGCTGATGACAACTCAATGCCCATTGCTTTATACAGGCTGGTCACTTGGGTAGAATATTTGGTAGTGGGCAAACTTTTGGTTTCAGCATAGCAGCAGTTCATTTTTGTGTATACATTTTATGCCAACCAATAACTATGAAAATAACTGATCAGGTGGAACAGAATCATGTGACTTATAGCTTGATATATGATTATTTATTTTCTGACTCATTTATTATTAGATTATTTATTATCTATTTTCCATCAGTCATTTTCATAAGCACTTTTTAACATTCTTTTTCTGTTATATTTGGGTATTGTGTGTCATGTGTATTTTTGTAGTTTTCCATTCATTTTTTATGCATTTTTAAAATAATTAAAAAACTACAATCAGCCTTTAAGAACTTGTGCAAAAAAAGGTTCATGTTCTAAACTGTCATATTTTGCATGTATTACACATTAAGTGAAATATTTTTTTTTATTTTATTTTATTTTTTTTTACTGTTGATCAGCTTATTGCTCATGAAAATGAGAAATCTAACATCTCAAATTATTAAATTTGATTTTGCTTTTATTCAATTATTAAAATTGATTTTGCTTTTATTACATTATAAAATTTGATTTAGCTTTTATGAAATTACTAATCAGACTATCAAAATGGAAACAAAAAGGTTTGAAACGTAATAGAAAAATGAATGAATATAAAATATAATATATAAATAATATATGACAGTTCTTTTAATTAAATTGTGAACTGTCACAGTGATGGGAGGTTAGATCAAGTCAAGTCAAGTCAAGCTTTTTTATTGTCATTACATCTGAGTACAGGTACACAGTGCAAAGAAATTACATTTCTCTGGAACCAAGGTGCAGCATGGAACAAAAATCAAGTATGACAACATAAAGTGCAAACATGTAACAAAGGTTACAGACACAGAACTAAGCACTACAATAAAATACAAGAAATACAGCAGACGAGAGACAATTTACAAACAGGACAGGACAGTGCAGTACCAAATGGTACAATGAAATGTTTGTGGTGGGAATAAGGTGGAAGAGATATGTAACATACTTTAACATATAGATGTACATGATAACAGCAGTTACTGAGGTAGAAAGTTTATAGTTTTTGTGTGAGCAACAAATATTGCTGATAAGGATGGGGATGATCCAGTCTTTGTGTGCTGAGTGTGTGTGTGTAGAGTGCTGGGTGGGTACAGTACAGTCTTTGTGTTTGGTACAGACCTGTGTGGGTGAGGAGTGGTGTGGGGTTCAGCTCTGTCCCCGTGTGTTGAGGAGTCTGACTGCCTGGTGGACGAAGCTGTTACAGAGTCTGGTGGTGGAGGCTCGGATGCTCTGGTATCTTCTGCCAGATGGCATCAGAGTGAAGAGACTGTGTAAGGGGTGGGTTGGGTCTTCCACAATGATGGTGGCTTGGCGGCTGCAGTGAGAAGTGTAAGCGTCAGCGATGGAGGGGAGAGAGACTCCAATGATCTTCACAGCTGTCCTCACTATCCGTTGTAGGGTCTTGCGATCTGTGATGGTGCAGTTCCCAAACCAGATGGTAATGCAGGTGTTCAAGGTGGTCTCTATAGTCCCTCTGTAGAACATGGTGAGGATAGGTGGTGGAAGATGTGCTTTCCTCAGTCTCCGCAGGAAGTGGAGGCACTGCTGGGCTTTCTTGGTTATGGAGCTGGTGTTGAAGGACCAGGTGAGGTTACATGCAGGAAATAGGGTTCAGTAGCAAAAGAAACAAAACACAAAACTAAATAAACTAGAAAAGCCAAACAAACAAAGGGAATAACCAAGCTAAACCGAACAGACTAAGAAGCAGAGACAAAGGGGAGCCAAGCTTAACAAACCAAACTGAGATGGCAGTGAATCTATACACACACAACAACAGACAACCCTGAAACAAAGGGATACTTATAAACAGACAGAGACTTTTGCTACTAAACCCTATTTCCACTTGGAGAAGATAAAGAGAGGGCAGGGCTACAAAGCAGTCACAGGTGGGAACACTGATGACAGGGCAGAGCTAGGGTGGAGACAGACAGAACCATGTGCTGGGAAAATACATGGCAAAACAAAATTAGACCAAACAAGGGCAGAAAAGGAACAGAGTGGAAACAAGACTGGACAGAAGCATGGCATGAACAATTTTTTTATAACATTCTATTTTTTGAGAGACATTAATGGACACTAGAGCTGCATGATGTTGGAAAAAGCCAAATTGTCTGCAATATTAAAATAAACAGGAATTTTCAGAAGATTTCAGAAGTCAGCGATCCAACATGTCATGATATTAGTAATGCATTCTGTGTATCCCTGCCTAAAGGATATTATCAAATATAATCTTCCTATGGTAGATATGTCATGAAAGACAAGAACATTGTGACATTTCCAAACAGCCAAAAAGTTGTAGTAGAACGTTAAATTTGACAAATTTGACAAAACAAAATTTGACATTGCATGTCCGCTGATGTGACTATTACTTATGCTTATTGCAGTATTGCGATGGCAATGATGAAATGAAATTGCTTTGCAGTTTCTCTTTGTGATGCATATTATTTTTTTTCATCTTTTCTTGCAATCTTTCTACAAGAGGTAAAAAAGAGTATATTTCATGGGTGGAGAATGGTTTGGTCAACCCTATAATTATGCTTTAAAAGATGAGAAAGTTTAAATTGAAAATAATTGTAAGTTAATGCCTTTATATTTCCTGTCATTTGCAAAGACAAGCTGTTTCCTCTTTGCTTTCTACACATAAGGTTTCAGGGGAGAGCAATGACCGTTATTATTGTGTGGCTTTAAAATGCAGTTTTGCTTGACAAGTTGTTACATGTAGCAAATGGGAAGAAGGTTGAATGTTTTCAGCATAACTTGTATGGCATTTTTATGATTGCCCCCTGAAGGCCTTGAGGGGGTTTCAAAAACTGCAGTAATTGCTCCTTCACTCTCTCACATATGTAAGCACCACTCCCACTTTCCTCTCCCACACACACCTGTGCGCGCGAGTGCACACACAGACACACACACACACACACACACACACACACACACACACACACACACACACACACACACACACACTCAGAAACTTCTGTTTAGTTTTTATAGAGCATCAGATCATGTGCTTCAATTATGGTTATAATTACTTCCATCCATCCATCCATTCATTTTCTGTACCGCTTATTCCTGAATAGGGTCACGGGGGAGCTGGTGCCCAGCCGGCAACTCTGAGCGCAAGGGCGGGAAACAACCCTAAACAGGGCGCTAGTCCATCATAGGGCTCACACACACACACACACACACACACACACACACACACACACACACACACACACACACACACACACACACACACACATTCACATACTAACGGCCACTTTAGAGTCACCAATTCACCTACCATGCATGTCTTTGGACTGTGGGAGACACCGGAGTACCCGGAGGAACCCCACACGAACACGGGGAGAACATGCAAACTCCACACAGAAACTTCCCAGGTTGCCCCGCCCAGGGATCGAACCCAGGTCCTTCTTGCTGTGAGGGGTATTGTACTTATTTATATTGTCACTGCGACACAATAACCTCATATTTATTTGATTATTTGATATTTTTTATTTATTTAACCTCATAATAGCAGCTTTATAGGAGGAGGGGAAAAGGCTTAACTTTCAATGGAAGTCAATGTAAAACAGCAGAAATGTAGGTATTTGAGACAATTGTCAATATATCAATAACAGATTTTCTGAAACTCTAAGCCTAATTCTAAAACCAACCCTAACTTTCCCCTCAACTGAACATTTTTACTCATACAATAAGTACACTCACACACATCCCTGTGAGTGACAAAAGCAGGTAGCTTTGAAGTCCTATGGTTTTGCAACCCCCACCTTTCTCACATAGACTGGGTGTAAACATTAATTGCCCTTCAGGGATTGCTGCTGCTCCAGGCAGTGCTGTGCTGCTGTATAGCAAACTAGTTGCGCTTCATCAGAAACCTAGGCTTGGCCTACTTTATTTTGATGCCTGATTTTGTTGAGAAATTTCACTGCACTGCACCTCTCTCTCTCACACTCTGTCTCACTATGACCCGACACAATCAATCCCCTAGACCTGCTGTTAATGGTGTCTTTCAGCGAGACACACAGACTAGAACAAACACAGTCATTCATGCATTTCCAAAATGCTAATGTGGCTGGACTATGGCATTTTTTTCAATGGGTTCCCATGTCGCAGCACTACGTAATTTCCCCACACAGACAGCCATTAGTGCAGTCAGAGTTGACGCCAACAGTGGGCATGAAGCCCCTGACATAATTTGGTACCTTTGACTAATGGAGAAAGGGTAGCTAGACTCAGCTAGCACTGGAGAGACTTGTTTGAAAGCTATTATAGACTTAAAGAAATTTGGCTGCTTTTGTGCAACACCTGATAAGAAACTCATTTGTGTTTATGTAATTCATAATTTTCAGTCAAAAAGGTAAACTGTTACATTTAATATTCATCACATGTAATATTTTAAGCTGTTTTTGTTTTCTTTTGAAAAGTATGATTTGTTAAAATTAGAAATTCAAATATCCATCCATTTTCTATACCGCTTATTCCTGAATAGGGCCATGGGGGAGCCAGTGCCCAGCCAGCAACTCTGAGCACAAGGGCAGAAAACATCACTTGACAGGGCACACACACATGTACTTGACAGGACACACACACATTCAGGGCCACTTTAGAGTCACCAATTCACCTATGTCTTTGGACTGTGGTGGAAACCAGAGTACCTGGAGGAGACCCACATGAACACAGGGAGAACATGCAAACTCCACACAGAAATTTCCCAGGTGCTGTGAGGCAACAGCACTATCCACTATCCACAAGCCTTCTTCAGTTATTTTAGCTCTTAGAACCTGAGAGCCACACTTCACTGGCAGTTACATACCATTTTCTAGGCTTCATAACTCTTTCAGACATGATAAACAGTACACATGATAAACTATAACATCATATCTAACCATCTAAATATTACTCTAACTGATCTCATTATTGTGTGCAATTGAACAAAAACAGTTAAGTATTTTGAAGAATTATTATTATAAATATTCTTGTCAAAATAATCATTACAAATAACTCATCAAAATTCTTGTATTTTCTGCTCAAAAACTCTGGATGATCTAACAGGATTCCAGAGATGTAACATTTTGTAGTCCTTAGAAATGAAAAATTACACCCCAAAACATTTCTGACCAACACATGGTGAAATTCATACAAAAAATTTAATTTTACCTCCTGAAAATAACAATATCTGGCATGTATATATACACCTGTATATAACTACTTAAAATTATCTTTGGCAATTTAAAGTACGTCAAACCATAAAAAAAATCCCACAAAATTAGCCTAGGGTTCTAAAGGTTAAACATCTGTGTAATACCAATGCTGTGTAATTCATGAATCTGCTGTGAGAATGACTTTATGTGAGTTGATTCCAGTTTACATGAGGCATTGTTACAGCATGCTCAGGAGATAATGATATTTGGAAAATGGTTTGGTCTGATTCAGCATCAACAAGTTAGGACCTGACTGAAGTCTTACACAATAATCAGATTCTGCACATTATGTACAACGTCTTCATCACTTTGTATGATAAAGGTTTGTGTTGTATTGTATACTGTTCTCTATAGACATTCTTTGTAGCCTTTGTTCTCTTGTACAGATCCTTTTGAATTCTGAATAAATGGTCCCAGGTGTGGCCTTCATATGTGCCTCCTTGCATGTGGTGGAATCTCTATTCAGTGCTCTGTACAGAGGATGTGTACTTCTCAGTATTTTACTACTGAATACTAAACCCATCATTATCTTATTTTGTGGGTTGGTATCTGCTCTCTTAAATGTAACATGGCTAACAGTGTCTTTTCTTCTCTGATGGACTGTCAGGACTGATTGTATCTGACACTGGGTGTCATCTTGACTTTGCACTATTCTTTACAAGGGCCCATCCTACAATATAGAGTATGCACTGAGCACTCTCTTAGTAACACTGTACTAATAATGAGCAGAGACTACCTTTGCTCTCAAAACAGGTTCAGGTTTTTATGGTATAGATTCCACAAGATGTTGGAAACATTGCTTAGAGGTTCTGGTCCTTGTGTCCATTAGTGCATCACACAATTCCTGCAGATGTTTCAGGAGCACTTTATTTTAATTTCATTAAATAATGCATCAACAGTGGTACACTGGAGAGGTACAGTCTTAGGGTGGATTCACACGTTTGCTTGTACCATGCTGGAGCACAATTATCTCCTCTCTGCATTCCTGCGCTCACAGTGTGCTTTACCTACCATCCTGAGCATGCTTACATCATCACATGTGTCCCTACCAACTCTCCACTGCCTGCCCAGTATGGACTGCACATACACAGAACTTCAGGCCCTGAATGACAACTGACAATCCACAGTTATCAAACTGAAAGAGA
The DNA here is from genome assembly GCA_034509495.1 of Acestrorhynchus altus. Taxonomy (NCBI): domain Eukaryota; kingdom Metazoa; phylum Chordata; class Actinopteri; order Characiformes; family Acestrorhynchidae; genus Acestrorhynchus; species Acestrorhynchus altus. The sequence goes on from CM067518.1 coordinate 11,948,297, forward strand.
TCCTGTGAAAGTTTCTGCTATCTCTGTACTGTGTATTAGAAACATCCCAACCCTGCCCTCAATATTTTACTGTTCCTGTCTTTTTCTTCTCTCATTCTATCAAGAAGAGTTTATTACAACAGTAGTGCTGTGGTAAACCAACACACTGCAGATATACTGAATTTACTGTTTTGGGTGTGGTGATATATGGTCATTTCACATACCTGATAGATTTCTTGATGATGAAGCACAATAATGTTCTGTGATTATGCAAAAGAAAAAATTACAGTGGTAGTGCCACTCGCTTCATGTTCTAGTTCTGTGCTCAGGCACGATTGGAGCTCATACAGGATGCAGACAGATCAGACTAGTAAAAAAACCTGGGCTTTAGTGGGGAACCCTGCACTAGTATGGTCTAGTGTGACTATACCCTTAGTCACTAGGGAGGCCATTGTGGAGTTATGTGGATGTACTGCAAGTGTGTACAGTGGATTTAGTGTATAACATCCACATGGCACATAAGCTACATTAACAGTGCCAGTGGGGCTAGCTACAGGGCCTCATCAGCTCATCAGATGTCCTGCTTCCTACAAGCGCATCATGTTTAAGTGCTTTATTTCTGGAGCAGATGGAAAAAGTGCCAGATACAAGGTTCTCTTTCTGTCCAGAGAATGCTAAATGGTATTGTTCTGTATCAAGTTATATGAATAAGATTCAAGATTAAAATAATTAGGGATGGACTAAAATGAAAGAAAATGACCAAAACTGTATATAAATAAAACAGGATACAACATTTGGACAAAAGTGAATATCAAATACTGAAAAAGTTTTTTCATTCATTTTGCATTTTTTTGTAAATTGCATACATAAATATATTTTGTCCTGCTTCTCAAAGAAATAATACAAGGACAGAACTACTATTTAAACATTTGTATTGAACACTGAATGTTTTAATCATCCCAGCTGACATACCAACAAAGCACTTGACTCAAGACATAAAATTTGCTAAAACAGGAATAAAAATGGTCAGTATAACAAATGAATTAGTAAAACAAATCTTTTTGTGCCTCAAATTTCTTTAAATAGTGCTCATATTTACCTTAATGCTGATAGCACATGGAGGCAGCTGTCATTTTCCTGTCCAGTTCTTTGTCTTTCCTTATCTCTGTCTGTTGTATTCTATTTTGTTTTGTTATGGTTCTGTTTGTTTACAGTCTTTACCCCGCCTTGTCATCAGTGTTTCCCACCTGTGCCTTCTTTGTAGCCCTGCCCTGTTGTCATCTCCTCCAGGTGTGTCTAGTCTTGCTCTGTGTATATATAGCCCTTTGTTTCAATGTGTCTTTGTCTGTTGCAGGGGTGGAGACAGACATTTTAAACACCCAGGGCTTAGCCCAATGAGACTTTTCTGCCCATTTGTCAGTCACCAGTTTACCACTGAATCTTCCTCAAACCACTTTTGATACATTTTTATCACTGCAGGCCAGGAACACCCCACAAGAACTGCAGTTTTGGATATGCTCAGACCCAGTCATCTAGCCGTCACAATTTGGTCCTGTCATACTCTTTTATTATGGCACCTGTTAGTGGGTGGGATATATTACACATCAAACAAATATTTTAGTTTAAAGTTTATGTGTTAAAAGCAGGAAAAATAGATGAGTGCAAGGATTTTAGAAGTTTGACAAATAGTGATTGCTAGATGACTGACTTTGTCAGAACATCTCCAAGACTGCAGTTCTTGTGGGGTGTTCCTGGTCTGCAGTGGTCATTATTTACTGAAAGTGGTACCTTGGTAAACTTGGTAAACTTTCATTGATGCATTTGAGGAGTGAAGACTGGCCCATATGGTCCAATCCAACAGATGAGCTACTGTATCTGAGTTTGCTAAAAAAATAGTTAATTCTGTTTCTGATAGAAAGGTGTCAGTCCATTCATCAATGAGTAACAGCAGTTATTAACATTCAGATTAACCAGACCTCAGTTTCAACGGATCTGTTAGCCCACAAGCTAATCACAACTATTGTTTATTACATCTACCCCTTCACACACTCAGTGCTTCTGCTGAAAAAAATCTGAAAGTGAATCACTTTGTCCATGTTAACTTCATTTCCACCACTGCTTGCTCAAGCTTGATGTGGTGAACGACTGACAAGGTAGCCAGGTCTAGTGTTTCTCAGAACTCTAGCAACACAACCAGCTAAAAGAACTTCCACTGTTGTTTTTAGATTTTCCTCAATATTACTTAGAAGGTGATGATTTAAGTTTTTTTAATAACATTTGTCAGTCCGTTTAGATACATTTTTAAATGTTTATTCATTTTTAACATTAGTATCTCAAAAGGTTTTTGGCAAATCTTGAGGGCTTAAGCCTCATAAGCCACCCCCTAACTCTGTCCCGTTTTGTTGTTCTGCATGTGTGCATGTATGTGTCCACTGCCATCATGAGTGTTTTGTACTTAGATTCCTAGTCTGTATGGTTTTCGTTTTATCTCCTTTGGTCTGATTGGGTTTTCTTGTTTTAGCTCGTTTCATTTACTTTGCATTTTGGTTTGTTTCATAAATCAATCATTACCTGCTTTTATGCCCAACTTGTGCTCCCATCCCACGTGACAGCAGCATTATTCACCAAGGGGGCTGATGTAGTTCTATAGTTATGAAGTTGGTTAAGAGCTTGTGATGCAGTTAGTGGTTAGAATATTGGTGAAGGGATTGGACTGGGCCCTTAATTTAACTCAACTGATTAGGTGCAAAATTTTCTGTATTATTTTACATGTTATGAAGGGTTTCATTGCACCATTCAGATTTAGATCTGGTAAACACTTATTTTCACTAATATAATATTATTTTCATGAAACCAATTTGAGATGACTTTAGATTTGTGACATGGAGCATTATCATTCTGGAATTATTAGAAGATGATAGACTGTGGTTATGCACATGATCATCGACAATACTTAAATAGTGTGGCACTGAAGAGATGATTGATTGGTATTAACAACCCAAAGTGCACCAAGATAACCTTCCCTACAACATTATACTATGTTATATTTTGTTGGCTCCAGAGATTCATGCTGCTGGTGACAAATTCTGACCCATCTGCAGTCCCAAGCAGAAATCCAGATCCAGGCTATGTTTATCCAGTCTTTAATTGTCCATTTCAGACTCAGCTTTATGTTTTTGTCCAAAAGAAGTGGTCTTTTTCTGTTGTTGCTCATCCTCCTCAAGGTTGCCTCTAACTGTCTCTAACCATTTTTTAGCAGCAGAACTCTCAAAACCCTCATTTGTAAGTGTGTGGATTCTACAACCACTTCCCTTTTTAAACAAAACACAGTAGAACCCTATAAGGCAAAACAAGAAGATGAAAACAGGCAAGACTGAGGTTGAGGTTTTACAGAAGATTCCAGAATGGGATTGAGAGCGCATGTTCAAGTGGAAATTTGCTTATCTGACCCTCAGGCAGACTGAGCTTAAGCAAGGCCCCTCAGTCGGGAAGTGCTGATATAAGTGATGTTTGCTGAATGACAGAGTGCAAGATGCTGTCACTCACTCTTTCTGTCTGCGCCAAATAGAGCCGCAATCCAATGAAAGGCTGCCGAGGCTTGATTTAACTCAACCTCCCTCTATACCATCTGCTGGAACCTGATAGGGAATGACCAACAATATTTACATGAGATTGTAAAGAACTGTGCAAAACACATGAAATATGCTGTGTCAAAAAATATTTGCCATATGCTACCAAGGCAAATGTAAAGTACCAGTCAGAAGTTGACTTGACATGACATGTTGCTACTTTTGTATATGGATATTAAATAATTTAGAATATTTATGATATTCAGAATAGGGACAGACGTATTGCATATTTATTTATTTATTTATTTATTTATTTTAAAATAATGGATGATAAAAGGTTTTTATCCTGGTTTTGGTGGAGTAACTGTATCTACTGTCCAGGAAAGCCTTTTAGAAGATTCTGGAACATTGCTCTTGTCAGGAACAGGTGGACAGAACAGATGACTAGGGGTGCGGAGGTAAACGCTGGGGTTGAAGGTTTAATGTGACATGAAGCACAAAACAAACTGAATACACTGAACAATACTACATACCAAATGGACGGAAACTAAAAGATGACAAAGATTAACAAAAGAAAATGTAAATAAAAGCAGAAACATAAACTACAGAGACTGACAAAGTATAACGGATAACTATAACAGTAACTACGACAGAGGACTACAACAGAATAATACAACAGTGGACTGACTAAGACAGGATGGAATGACAGGTCTTAAATACTAAAAGGACATGGGCAACAGCTGGGACAAACTAAGGAGGGGGCAGATAAACACATTAGACACAGGTGGTAATGGGAGGAGGAGGAGGAGTCTAGGACAAAACAAACACAAACCATGTGCTAAGGCGCTCATGGGGGGAACTGTCAGGGGACACAGGACTGAGAAGAGACTCTGAGGATTCAAACTGAAGTGTGGGGCTGCATACAGGTCGTTAGGCTTGGAAACCTCAATATGGTGTATATATCTAATACTATTAAAATATACTGTATGAACCAAAATAGTTTAATTCCTACTGATAGAGGGGTTCTGCTTATTGGTCATAACATTCCCATTTGTTTTGTACAGAACTGGACCACATTATTTTAGTAGGTTTTCCTAAAAAAATAAAAAAAAGGGTTGAAAATGTGTGTGCAAACTTTTGATTGGTACTGTAAATCTATCTCTGGTAAGAACAGGCTCCCTTTGCTCCAAATGCAGCATAATATGTGCGCAATCGTCTATTTAATTAATGAAACACATTGGTAGTGGTGAGAAGATGGGAAACAGAGCTCATTATTTGCTGTGTCCATTTGCAGTTGTTACTTTGGTATGTAGGAGGGGTGGTTGACATGGAGGCTCAGCCAGTCACTGGATGTTAAAAGTCTAATTTGACTACACTTATCATTGCTGATGTGCTGTGCTCTCCATTTCCTAACACCTGTAGCAATGCTAATGAAATGCATGTTGTTTCCTTTATTTTTCCTTTTTATTTTTACATTTTTAGATCACAACATTCAAAGGCAAACATCTATTAATGTTTTACATTTGCTGCAAATTAGTCAGCAAATATACAGTTCATATAAAATCAAAAGAATTGGAACCATCTCCATCAACCAACTGAAAAAAAGAACAACAACAACAACTTTATTCAGCAGAAAGACGTTCCAGATGATTTATGGATTGTTGCATAATAGACTAAAAAGACGATTTATGAGTTTGGTAGAATTTGTTAACCTCTACCATCCAAAAAGCTTTCTGTATACAAACTTAAAACTTAGGGTTAGTAAAGAAAATGGTTCTATATAGAACCACATACACTCAAAGAACCCCATGCATGATTAAAGGGTTGTGTGCATTGGGAGAAAGTTCTTTAGGCTGTTGGAGAATGCAATGTAGGGGGTACATATATAGAACCATGTTTAAATACAGTAAACATTTGATTTGGTTTATAAAGTACTAGAGTGAAACATTGTTTTGTAAGGGCTTCCTTTAAGGGTTGAAGAGTGTAGGTGTGAACAAACTTTATCCTAAGAGAAATTGAGATTATATATAATATTTGATGGAAAACTGAACAAAGTGTACTGTTAAAGCATCAGTATTTAATTGTAAACACAGCAGGCTGAATTATTAAATAGCAACCTTTAAATGCAATGTTGCTTTGGCATCATTTGAACAGAACTGTACTCTTTAATCTTCCTTCCAGAAAATAAATCATTTCCACACAGTTGTTGTGGAATTAAACTATACATGAATACTTATGGTATATTGCCCAACCTTTTTTTTTAAACTAATTTCAAACATATTTTATGTATTTTACATTGTAAAATGTATTAAATGTGTTTTATAATGTTCATATCAGATTTATTGTGCTAAATGAATCATTCTTTTTAGAGTCATAACTAAAAGGGTTAAATTAGTTGGCTTTACAAAAAATGAAGCATGCTGAACACCAAACAGGCTTAGATTTGCATTGTCTGGATGTGGCCGTGAACATGGTGCAGCGATCAAGGTGTTAAAGTAGAGGTTTTTCCTCCACTAAAATTCACAGCATTAACAGACACACTGCAACAATTTGCAGCATTCACCACCACTCCTTTGAAGATCTTTTTGAAACCCTACACCAAGGTGCATGCTGCCCTGCTTTTGAAGCCCTTGTTGTACCTTTTCTGACCACTGGTAGTACAGGTTCTAGCTGTCATTAGGCTGTCAGCTGTGTGATAGAGTGTGGCTATGTTTGGATTCCAGGCATTTTCACAGTTGTGTTCATGCTTGTCCACATTTGTTGAAGGACACATGACTAAGACTAAGTGAAATATACTGAGCCAGTTAGCCCAAGAAGACAAGGCTACTAAAGGTAAGTGAACTGGCTACGAATTTGACATCTTGGTGCTTTTAAGGTTGCTGTTTGCATGTGTAAAATCTTAGATACATCTGTTCTATGTGAATATATTAATATTAAGGGAACAAATCATCTCCAAAAATGTTAAATATATTTGTCTTAGCACAATTTGTATTTATTTGCTGAATTTAATGTAGTGGGGATATTTAAACAGCAAATTAAATGTGCTAATTTTTTTTAAAATAAAGTAAACATTTTTTAAACACACACACACACACACACACAAAAATGTTGCACAAATAGCTGCACTCAAAAGGATGTTTGAGTTTGCAATGCAATTGGGGAAGAAGATAAGGTTACCAGGAACAATAAATGATTAAACATTTAAAAGAATATGGGCATTTATTGAGCAACACATTCAAAAGTAGTGATGCCTCAATATGACATCAGATTTAGCACAATATGCCAGATCTCTGCATGGGACAGATCTCATGCAGTGATATGGCATATTGTGCTATATCTGATGTCATATTGAGGCATCACTACTTTTGAATGTGTTGCTCAATAAATGCCCATATTCTTTTAAATGTTTAATCATTTATTGTTCCTGGTAACCTTATCTTCCTTTGCAGTAGGGTTGGAGATTTGATAGTATTTCCAATAGCATCCCACGCATTTTCAATGAGACACAGGTCTGGATATTTGACTGGCCATCACACAGTATCGTTGCAAGCTCTTGAGAAGGCAGCAGTATGTTGGAGTAGCACACCATTCAGAAAAGACATCATTAATTCTATGTTGGACAGACAAAGTGCCTGTAATGAAAACCAAAGGTGATGTGGCACCATAAAAATTGCACCCCACTTTATGACATCTTGATGCTAACCATGGTGCCTCCAGAAATGTATTTACTGGTTGTCTCCACCAAGACAAATGCATGACTTGTCACTTAAGATGACCTGGTGCCATTCTGAGTGACTCTAGGACAATCTGGCAAAACATCATTGTAGTCATGAATTGCATTCCTTCTGGGTGCAATTATTTTTTTGATGATGAGTATATGAGCTTATGAGTGTGAGTTTGGGTGTGTTTTTGTGTGTGTTGGGCTTAATTTAGAGTACAACTGTTTAACATTCGTGGATGAGATGTTCTGGATGCTCATACATCACAAGGAAAACCTGTAATTAGGTTATTTGCATGAACCAACTTTGGTAAGATCTGCTTTGGTTTAGGGTGTGTGACAGTGAAGAGCCTTTTAAAGATCGCACAATTAAATTGAGAATAAAATGTGAATAAAATATGTATAAGCAGAAAATATGAATGGGAAATCTCAAACTACTATGTATGGCTCCTGTGCAATGAAAAACATATATCTCCATTTTTGTCTGTTTTTAGTTTTCTCAATGATTTTAACCCTGTTGAACCTTGTATTTAGTGTTTCTACCTTAACTCTAGCCAGTTAATACCTAGAAATTGTGAGACATTTTAGTGTAACTGATTGAGACTGTCTTGGTACTTACCATCTTTTTATACAAAATAATTAGCAAATAATTTGTACCTCACATATACCTGGTTAATACTTAGAACTTCAGGGACACTAAATGAAAGAGTTATCCAAAATATAGTAGAAAGCCTTTTATGGACAGAACAGATAGGACACATTAAGCCTCTAGAGCTCTAGGCTAATTTAGTAGGTGATTCTGTAGTTTGACATACTTTTATTCAGCAAAAAAAAAAGAGAAAAGTATTCATAGGACATATTCATAGACATAGTCACACATGCCAGATATTTCTATTTTTCATGAGATTCTAGGCTATTCAAATTTGTCTTTATTTGAAAAATACTGTATTTAGCCAGCACTCAAGTTATAATGTCAATTTCAAAAAGTAGCAACGTCCTATAATTAATTAAAAATAAATAAATTCAAGTATCCAAATGTTTGACCGATACTGTGCATAAAGTTGCTGTGGTTGGTGTGGTGCAACATATAATACCACCAGTGAGCCACCATACAATGTAAGAGACTAGGTTTCGATTGCCAGTCTAGGCAACTATGCAGTCCTACACTGATAAGAGTCATTGGGCAAGACTCCTAACACTACTCTGGCCCTCCTCTGTAATATGAGGAACCTTATAAGTTATATATGTAAATGCTGTTCTTTTTACAGTTATTTGTATGCTTGTGTAATTATGAAACAAAACTCAATCAGAGACAAATTTGTCATAACTACTGTAATGCATATGTAATAAGTGAGGGTATCACAGTAACTATGTTCATATTAAATATACTGTTAGTGTGAAATTACAGTTGATAGAGACACATTATAAAGTGGGATCATTCCACTGTGATGTGGTGATTCACATGATTACCAAACAATGAACTAGCCCTACAGGCCTACTGTGTATCTGTTGATCCATGAGCAGCGATTTAATAGTGACTTTTATATTTTCAAACGCAGCATCTACAAAGCATGTCACGAGACTGGCCTTAAAGGTGATACGGATGTTATTGTTACTGTTACTTTACTCTGTATGACTCAGGATTAGCTTCAATAGTGAGGGTGTCTGGAGAGCATCCTAACTTGTAATTATGTTGTGGTCTTTCATTTTTTTCTAGTTTTGTAGGTGCTCATTAATGTCAGGTTCCTCCAGCTTGTTGGGATTTTTCAGTTTGGGTTATGGCATCTGACTAAAGAATTTTGATGTCACTAATGACACAATCAAGTAAGCAATGTATAGATTCTCATAAAGATTCACAGTCTGTTAGGTGTCTTCAGAAGCCTTCGGAAGGTGGGTTGAACTGTTGAACGTGAGACACTGCTGCTGGTTCTTGAATTTATGACTCACACAGACATTTGGTCATTACCTTAAATAGCATCTGCAAAAGCAAAGAAACACGGAGGCTTTGTTATTTCTGAAAGTGTAGTCAAAGAGCTTTGTGAACTGAAATCAAGTGTCTGGTTTTGGATGTTCTTTTATTTGTCTTGGTTTTACTCAGGTTGATACTCTCCCCATGCACTTCATTACAAACACCTCACGCACACTGAACACGCACACGCAACCATCCCATTTATCATTGGAGCACAAGACAACAGATATTCCCCAGATTTTGTTTTAAAGTTTGGTAGGTGGGCAATTTCTTAACCTTGCAGTGAATAGGACATGATAGAGCTGAGGTATTTAATTTAGCATCAGTAAGGTCCGGAATGTCAAATCAAATTACAGTACAAATATAATTCAGTATATTTCAGCAATATTTAATGTCAGTTTTCACACTGAACTGGATTTGTTATAACAACAAATACTCTAAATACATGCTCTTTTCACATCTCACTTTCACATTAAAAGTAAAACAGTAGCTTTTGCACCTTAAAATAAAGATCCTAATAACTTGTCTCTTGCTTGGTTTGTGCTCTACAGTACTGCTGTTCTCCACGCTTATTATATTGATATTGTTGCCCTCCTCAGCTTGTGATATAACTCTTGTTGTTGAAGAGTAGGACTTAATCCATACAAAGACAGCATGTTGAGCATTACAAGAACTCCAATTCATATTTCAAGACTTCATCATCTTGATCCAGACCTGGACCTGGACCTGGACCTGGATGATCTCTGTGGTCAACAAATGTTAGTGAGTGTTGCACAGTTGTAAGTGTATATTTTCCACAGAACAGTATCACTTCCAGGTTCAGAAATGTCCACCACCTAAAAATATTCAATGAGAAAATAAATAGCAGTTAGAAACAAACTAAAATCTTAAAAACTGCTTCACACACATATAATCTGCCTCTAGACTGAACTGCTCTCCCATTAAATCGAATGTTGTCTATTTCTATGTAATATATTTTCTGTTGTTGTGTGTGGTGCTTTGTGTACTGAACATTGTAAACATCTTCAGGTTTCTGAAAAGTGCTAAATAAGAATTAAGCAAGTAAAAGGATTCCAGTAAATCAGACAGTAAGCACTTTTAGAATTGTAGTTTTGTAATTAATGGCTGGAGGCAATCTGTTGCTGTGTAATTTGTCAGCCAGTTTGTCTTCCCCACAAACTGATGACCAGTCTGCTGACCAGACATTATTTGGGTGGTGGACTATTTGCAGCACACTAACATAGTAAAGGCTACGTTGGGGTCCAAAGCATGGACTCCAGAACACCTCTGAAGGTGTCCTGTCGTATCTGACATCAAGACTATTGTTACAGCAGACTCTTTAAATCCTGTATGGTCTGAGGTGGGGCCTCCATTAGCATCAGTGAGTCATTGGTTCACATAGCACTAGACTTGCCTGATTTGGAGCTGTTCTGCCCTGATTGCCTAGAACATCACAGTTTGGTCTCTGGTGTCCAGGGAGGGTGTTCTACTAGATTTGGAAGCATTGCTGTAAGGATTTAATTGGATTCAGTGTCAAGAACACTAACAAGGTCAAGATATTTGATCATCATCAACCCACCTTGTCCCCAACTTTCCAATTTATCCCAAATGTACTGATGTACTCATTCCATAGAACACAGTTCCACCGATCCACATATCAATGCCTGGGAAAATTACACCCTTCTAGCAAATGCCTGGCATTAAACATGGTGGCAAAAAGCTGATATTTATCTGCTCCAGAGTGTCCTATTCTATGCAGTATGTCTCTACAGAGACTAGCCAAGCTGTGAGAGCATTTGCATAAATGTATGTGCAATTTGTGCAACATAGCTGAACGGATTGTGGACAGATAATGGATACCTTGCATCCTCACTCTTGGCGAGACATACTGCTTTATTCGTTTTATGCTTAAAATGGTTCTTCAGTGGTTCTTCAGGAAAATCAAGCATGACACCTCAAAGAACCATTTACCAGTGGTTTGTTGCCTGGTTGACGGGTTCTTTACATGGATGGAAAACCTTTTGTAGGTGGTTCTTTGTAAATCTTTGTGAAACTTTTTGCTTTACCTCAAACTTTCTACAGCTTTTCCTTTACCTCCCCTGTGATATACCATACGTTTGTATAGTATGTATAGTATGTATTTTCAATGATTATGAGATTTAATCCACCAAATCCCAGTGTTTCTAGAGACACTGTGCTAACCACTAAAACTGTTATATGATTAGTTTATGTTTATGGCATCTTCTCTGGCAGTTATTCTCACTTTGGAGCAGTGGATCCACATTCTTATCTTAATCCTGTACGTTTATAAGCAGGCGTGTTAGGACACCTCCCATTAGTGAGAACAATTACATTTCAGTCTTCCTTTGAAACAGACTGCCTCTGTTGTCATTCTCAGGAGGAGTTTGTTGTAATAGATAGGCCTTGTGCTCACTTTTTATTCTGTAAACATTATCTTTTATACACAACTCTTTACAGTTGTCCTGTTAACAGTCCTTTGAACTTCTTTGCAGCTTGAGGGCATAGGGTTGCATATGGATGGTAGGGACCGCCATACCTGTATGATGGTATGGACCTCCATACCAGTATTTTAGGAGGAAAGAATTGCGTCTATGAATATTTAGGAGCACTGCATTACCTTCAAAGTCATATTAGATCATTCTGTTGTTTCCTACCAGAGTCCACTTCTCTAAGATGACAATTAGGCATGCAGACATTTGATTGCCTGAAAGGGATGGGGTTATCCGAAAGCTCATGTCACAACATACAAACTTAGCAGTCTTTATGCTGCCAGACACGGAGGAGGCAAGAGGTGATCAGAATGTTGTGTACCTGCATGTACACAACAACTGGTCAGACTGCTTGATGATTGACTATAGCTTAAAAGTGCTTAGTAATGACAGTGTAAATTATCACTGTCATGCAAAAATATTGCATCACTTTCTTCTTATTTTTTTTTTTAAACAGAAATCAAGGTAGAAATATTTTATTCCAAATCACTTTGGCCAGTATGTTAACGTTTGTTTATTTGGTCATGAGTTTATTTTTACAGTCTATGTGTCAATACAGTTTATTCAAATGATTTTTAAAACAATACAATATCAACAATTTAAATAATTTAAATCAGCCAATGTTGAGACCAAACTTATGTCTTTGGCAGTCTGCAGTGAAGCTCAGTGAAAACATGAACAGCTGCATGTGCCAGGAGTTCCTTCAGTTTGTTGTGAAGGTTATGCTTGTAATTCCAAATGCCATATGGCCTCTGAAATTTGTCAGATATGCTTGTTTGGCCCCTAGAACTCCAGGAGTGGTTTAAAATGGTTGGGGTCAAAAATGCTCTGCATAAGAAATATAAGAAAAGCTTGGAAACAGAGTATGAGTCAAATGTTGGTTGCACATATAAAACAAGCCATTTTTGTAGTTAAAAACAATAACAACTAAAAAGTGTGTGCACCTGTGAAGCCTTAAAGGAAGAATTACAGATTAAGATGATAGGCTTTATTGGGCTAAGAGGATTTCCACTGTTGACACACTATCACTAATCAAAGCAGTACAAGTCGAACATTTGCACTGACTGAACTTCAACCATCTGCTCGTCAGAATGCAGATGCAGGGGTTATGCAGTGGGCTCTGGTATTATCATTTTTAGTAGGTCTGAATGTTGAATAGTTTCTGTATGGGTCGTGTTGCCTCAAAATAAAGCCAGTCTTATACTGCATGTTGGATGGCTAGGAATTCCAGCACTTCCTGGTCTATTCTTTAATGGTTTGTGAATAGCTCTCCGGATCAGGCTTTGTTGGAATCTTTGTCCAAGGCTTAGTGCATCTCCTAGCCTGGTGAGAGGCTTTGCTGACATATGTCTCCTTAGTGAATCTGCTTTAGTGCTTTGCTGAAGTGCAGGGGCATGTTGGAGGTGTATGTTTGTGTGTGTGTGTGTGTGTGTGTGTGTGTGTGTGTGTGTGTGTGTGTGTGTGTGTGTGTGTGTGTATGTGTGTGTGTGTGGGTGGGTGTGGAGGGGTGAGAGAGAGAGAGAGAGAGAGAGAGAGAGAGAGAGAGAGAGAGAGAGAGGGAGGGAGAATGTGTGCCGTAGTGGAGCATGCCGAGGGCTTGGACAGTTGGGCTGAATGCGTTTAATATGTAGTTGCTCCCCTCCTGCGCTCTGCTGTAGTGAGGTATTATTGTGTGGATGTTTTCTGGATACCTGCTGGACTTACTTTTTCAAGTAAGTGAAGGCATTCCGTTTGTTTTAATCAGAGAGGAAAAGTTTTAACAGTGAGTGTACAGTAACATAATTATGCTTCTGTGTCTACATTTAATTTTGTGTTATGTGCTCATATAATTGTATACCCTATAAAACAGGTTCGTGATAGGGGTTCTACAAAGAAATATTACAACTTTCAGAACTATATAGAGCTATTTTTGCTTAGAATGTATAGCACAGACAACTTTATCTAAAGTATAAATCTAAAAATCAGAACAGGTCCTGGCATAGGAACCCCTACATGCTTGCTTAAGAGAATCAGGTTCATTAATGTTTATTATTAGAATTATGATATAATATGTTTTGGTGCATAAAACCTTAAAAGTGCCATAGATGGATTGTATAAGTGCATAAAAACACAACAACAAACCTCAACAAAAATCACAGTAGAAATTTAGGATTTGGCCACTTTAATTTGCTCAAAAATCTAACAATTAATGAATTTTCTAAACATTCAAGAATGAAATATTTGACATCAAAGATCAAATGTCTGATTTGTCTGATTTCAGGGTAAAAATGACATACAACAGCCAAGACTTGTCCCCTTAGATACACAATGTTTGAAATATCTCCCAAACCTCCCACTGTGAGGAGAAACAAGTGCTTGAAATGTGTGGCTTTAAACGCAATGACTATAAAATATATGAAGGTTTACATTTTATAATTAAATGATTCATTTTTATTTTATTTTATTTATATTATTATTTAATAATACAGTGCACTAGTAAAAGTTTTAATAAAGATAACAGACAGTAAACCCAAAAATCTTCTCTATGTTTAGTGGTTGATGCTTCTATGTGATTGTTTTCTGATTTTTATTTATGCTAAAATATGAATAATTTGCTTGACAGAAAATGACTTTTAACTTTTAACTTTACTGTACGATTCAGAATCTCTCATATGCTTGTTTCAAAGAGAGTAATGGGTAGAATTTACTCTTCAACTAAGTGGTACTTGGCCTGTATGTATGTTTCTAAAATCTTTAGAGATCCCATGGATTACATTGTGTGTAGGCTCCACTCATGCTCTTGTTTACAAACACCGAATTCCTGTGAAACATTCTTTGAAATGCTTTGAAAGGTTTTAAAGGGAACTAAAGGTGCTTCTTCTTGTTACTGCTCCAAAAAGGCCTTTTAGGAATCTGAGTGTTCTGAGGTGCACACATAATGGGCATAAATGTCATGGCAACATTTTCAGTAAGTTTTTTAAACTTGATTGGTCTTTGGCCTCTTAACTTCCTGTTCATGAGGTGGTGGACAACAACCAGTAGCTTTTCTGTTTCATAAAAAGTATTTGATTGAATGCACTCATTGGGCTGACCAATGAGTACAATGGGAGTCTAAGGAGGTCAAAGTAGATCTGAGAAGGAAGATCTTAGCCTTAATTCATAAATAGAAAATCAGAAATCTGTACTGGAGTATGTTCTAAACAACTGCAGATTCCAAGATACTCAATTCAGAAAATTTTACATAAAGAGCAAGCAAATGGGAGGTGGATCCCCTTTTCAAGGTCTGTAAGAAGACACAGACTGTTCCCTCAGCTGAGAGGACATTGAAGGGTGAGAAACAACTCAAGTATTGATGAGGCCCAAGTCTGAACTGGAGGCTGCTGGAACACAGGTGTCACTGTTTAAAGTCAAGCAAGTTTATAAGGACATGGACTGCGAGGTTTTTGTCCAATAAACAAATCCCTCAACCTGGACTAAAGTAAACTTTAGACTTCTGGAGGAATTGTTTATTGGTTAGATGAGATGAAAAGTTTAAGTTGTAACCAGAGTGACCAGAGGCATGTTTTGTGGAATTAAGATGAGGTATTCATCCCTAAGAGGAAATTTGGATTGGACACAACTGGAATTTCCATCCGGATCATGACAAGCTTTTGGAATGCTCATCTCTAAGTCCAGACCTCAACCAGTGAGATATACAACCAGTTTTGAGTCAGGACCTTGTTGATGACCAATAGAAGTATCTGCTCAAGGTGCAACAAATATTAGGTGCGCTGTAAGCATACTAGTGCTCAATAAAATAAAATATAGTGATTTATATTTTATATTTGTTATATGTAAAGTGACATATTTCAAGGTTTTTCTTTAATGGTGACACTGTCTAATTAGTCATTTATTCAAAATTAGATTCAAATCAAAATATTATAATAATTTAATTCTGGATTTTTGATTTTCAAGAGCTATAAGCAAACAGTAAAAACTAAAATAATAAAAATAAACAGTTTTGATTTCAGAAATCAAGGGTATTAAAGCTGTAATTGACATGACTGTCCTTACCATCCAGGCAATGATTTCTACTAGACTTTGCAGCACTACTGTGAGGATTTGATTGCATTCAGTGATAAGTAAGTGTGTTAGTAAGGTCAGGATGTTGGATGATCACCACCTCATCTCATTCCATCAACATTTCACATAACACAGTTCCACTGCTCCACTACTCAATGTTGGGGGCTTTATACTCATCTAGCCCATGCCTAGAAATAGACATGGTGCCAACGCAGCTCCAGAGAATCCTATTATTTTGGAAGGCTTTCCACACAGCGACAGCATTTGCACATCTGTGTCAGCAATGTAGTTGAATCCGTCCATTACAAATGGTGTCCACAAGTATTTGGGCAAATACTGTAGTGTCACTCATTTGGCCCCAGAAAAAAAAAACAAAAACAAAAAAACACTCAGAAAACAATCAAACAAACAAACAAACAAAAAAAACAACAGTGAGTGCACGTCAATTACTTTTATTGCTAATGCTATGCTTTCATGTTAATTCCATCAATTGTTTTGTCATTTTAACCATTTGTAGTCCTTACATTTTTTTAAACGCCAGTCAGAAATGTGATGTATTAATAACCTGGTTTATATTTTCCTTTTTGTAAAACCGCTCAGTGATGTACAACACATCCTGCAGTGTGGTCAAACCTTTATTCTCTGTTGTCATCACAATAAGATAAGCCAGTCACATGAGTCACAGAGTTTAGCTGTGTCATAAGTTTGGCAGAAGCATCTACGACTCCACACCCCTGTATGTAGTTAATCTGAATCAATATTTGCTTGCAGCTTGTAATGTTAGACAGACACAGTATGTAGGTACTACAAGTATTACAGACCTTACTTATATTTAGGACTGTTGTAATACAGGAATCTGGTGGATTTCTATTAATAGCTTTCCAAGTTCCAGTTCACTAAATTGACAGCTTTTGCAGTGAGATCTGAAAACATGAACCAAATTCTGTAGCTTGCTTAGCTGAAAGTACACTCACACTTTCACCTCCTGGTTCCTGTTCCACTCTGCTGCAGCATTTCTTCTGTACTGGGCAAAGTAAAGGATTTTTTCATTTTACCATGTCAGCAGCTCTAAATGCGATTATTTACTGGCCCATACACCAGTCATCCTGTATACACATCCTAGGTAGAGGCACTCATTATTTATTTATTTATTTATTTATTTATTTATTTATTTATTTATTTATTTATTTATTTGGTGTTAAAAAATCTTCTAAGCAGTTCTGAAGAGGCTTCCTGTTCAAAAACCTTGTCTAAATTCTAATCCCAAAGTGGGATTAGAGCATGTTAGTGCTGGGTGAAATGATAATCATTTGATGCTATTTTTTGTTTTTAATTCATAATTTCATTATTTAGAATAATTGAATTTAAAAAGCTAACTGTAATCTAATCTTTGTAATTAATTCATTACATTTGACTTATTTGAAGCTGTTTTGTTTTAATGTTAATACTGGTTAATAATTTATTTAAACTCAAAATTTTGATTCTGGATTTCTGATTGACATTAAAATGTAAAGAATATATATATATATATATATATATATATATATACTTTCATAGTGGTTTTTAATTGTCAGGACCCCAGAGGACCACCATAGAGCAGGAATTATGTTACTGTCTTTGCTTCTGCTCAGGCCTGAACTGTGAGAGGGAAGATTGTTTACCTGATTCATTGTTCAAGCTGGAGCATTAAACATTACCCCTGGCTATTGATTGGACCCTGAGCCTCAGTGGGTTGTTGCTAATTTGCAGTGGCAGGTAGCTGAAATTTGCCTTGTGCCATGAGTTCAAAAGATTATGCATGGAATGAGCCTTTGGCGTTTGAACTAGGCCTTCAACATGTTCACTTTGTCTGGATCACTTATTTCAGTCTATTAACTGCTCAGTTTCAAATTAGGTATTTGATTAGTATAGTAGTTATCATAGCATTAGTAGTTGATTAATATAGATTATTCATATTAAGTTTATTTTTCTTTAATACATTCTTCGGTTGTGGCCACAACAGAATGTCGTAATAAACCAGTGAAGATATCAAAGATCTTTTTCTCTGCTAGTCTCAAGTGAAATAGTTTTAGAGAGCACTTATGCTACATTTCTTTTACATTTCTTGCCTTTAATTGTTTCTTTCTTTTCATGGCATTTGTGAAGTTTAATGTGACATGTTATCATAATTCATAATTCCCACCACTTTATCTCTTTATCAGTTTAACTTTTAGAAACCAAGATCTGCATCTAGGCTTCATAGCTCAGGATCAGAGTGACCTACAGATCATAATATGATATGGTCATATAAAAGCAAAGTACAAGACTAACCTTATATAATTGTTGTGTGATGAAATATCAGTGAGTAATCCTTAAATTCTAAAATTTCCTAAACATTTGCAACTGAATTATATCACAGTTTAAATACCAAAGGAGACTTTTACTGCTCTGCCCATGTGTTATATAAGTCTTTAAATAAAAGCATTTTAATCATTTAAGGCACTGGATTTAAATACACTCATAAATTGTGATAGGATTTTGTTGGAGCCAACAAATTCATCCATGTACTACTTCAGCATATGCATTTGAACATACTTGCTCTGTGTCAGACTAATGTTCTGGCTTAGTGGAACTTCATCCTGTGCTGTTGGACACACTGTGCAATTTCATAGCCTCGTTGGGGAAAACAATATTCAGATCCTGTGTCCAGGCTTGGCTGATTAGGAACTGAATGGGATCTTTCTTTTTGTGTACAGTATTTGCAGCATTTTAACTTCCTAAGTTCCTAAGTTCCTCAACTTTTAAAACCTGAGATCTGCACTTTGTGGGCAGCTACATGCTACATGATACATATATCATAACAAACTACAAGACTTACCCTACTTAACAGGGTCTAATCATTGTGTGATAAATTATCAGTGAGTAATCCAGCTTGGAAAATTTATCAAAATCACTCATTTCCAGCTGAATTTGATCCCAGTTTCAATGTCAAAGCAGCTTTCCGATGCATGTTTACTGCTCTGTCCACTTGCAAATGCTCCACCTGCATGTGGATTGATCAGTAAGAGGGGACAGGGCTAATGACATCACTGTCAATTTTTGCCCCTCCATGCTCCTTTGAGGTTCTGGAGGAACAGCGCTGGTCTTTGTGATGTAAACATGAGCAGGTCATTTTAACACACTTTAAGACACTACCCAAACATCACAACATAACACAGTGTTGCATAAGCATAGATATCACTGCAAGAGTTAGCATACTGGCTTTGGGTTTTACCCCTCATGGTTACTGTGACATTAACATGTTGGCTACAGGTTTTGTTTAGATTCATTAGTGCAGCATTAGTGTGCTGGAAACAAGCCTAATCCAACATCATTACAAGTTGTTCTTCAAAGAGAGCCCCCTTTTCATTTTTCAATTTTCTGCAATGTCAGTAAGAATGAATAACAACACATTTTCTTATTTACATCGTCTTCCTTACATTTCTTATGATTTACTGTAAGATTAAAAATTCCTTGATTTATTCTGTGTTATTCTATAAATATGCAATTTCAAATGGTCAAAACAAGAACTATGGCCATTCTAGTAGTGGTGCAATCTTGGACTTTCTACCGGTAAATGCCAGGTGAGGCTTGATATACTTTAAATCAATGTGGTGAAATGTACATTAGATTCTATTGAAGGCAAATCCTGCTAAGACTTGGGGGATAACTCCATTTTCTTTATATAACCACTTGCGCATAATATGAAATAATTAAATTCACTCTCTGTTCTGCATTTATAAATTTCTTCATAGACCTCTTTCAGTGAAGTGTGGTGATTAAGAAGTTGGTGGGAGCCAGGATCAGGTTGATGGGATGAGGTGGCTCAGGGGCCTTGCTGTTGGGCTCCTGTTGGCCTTCTTATCTGCTGCCTTTGGTGTTCACATTCCTCCACAGTGTAAGTAACCTGCCAGTAGAGTCTGACACTGGAATAGTTCATTGTGAATTACTGTTGAATCATGGCAGCTTTAGAAGCAAAAGAAAAAAATGTTTTCAATGTTTGTTCAAAGTACGTTTGATTTTATTGGCAGTAACTTTGTTTGTGTTGGTTTATTCATAATGAAATGTCCGCTCTATCACACAAAGAGGAGCTGACCATTTGAATAATTGATAAATTTCTTATTGGCCAGCTTTATTTTGTACTATAATTGCACTAGTTCATCTGAATATCATGAAAAGTATCATAATTTCATTCAAAAAGGTAAATTGTGATTTTTTATATTCATTACATGTAAAGTGAAATATTTATTGTACATATAGCATATAGCTCACGAAAATACAGAAACTCTGATTATTAGAACATTTTAAGTTTGAATAAATCAAATGAATCCTTATGGAATCAGTATGAAAAAAAATTCTTGGAATATGTTACTTTAAATATAATGAAAACAAATTTCATGACAGTTTACATTAAAGTATGAAAAACATTTACAATATTCTATTTGAGGCACTATTTGATGCTAATTATATACTTAATATATTCCTACCTGATACCGGTCTGATCAGCTAAAGATACAACTGGACTATCTTTGTGAAAATCACTTAAATATACAGTACAAATTTCTGGGAAAGTCTGTGCACCCATCTTGAAATTTATGTTTAGTGTATTTTCTAATGAAAAAGAAATTCATGGTTTTCTTGGCACAATTTTATTTATTTGCTAACTGTAAAATATTGGGACAGAATATAATATTTTCAAGTGCAATATTTTCTATTTTAATACCCTTCCCCTGCAAATAAATAGTTACTGTGCATACCACATATTTATGATCTCACATTTTATGTTAATTTACAAAATGTTATGCTCACTTAAAAAAAACAAAAACAAAAACACAGTTATTCATATTTTCTGCAGTGGAGCAGTTGCCAACAATCACAGTTCATCCTCCCACATCTCTAACTGCTTTGCCATTCGATGATAGTTTCACTCTGAGCTGTGAAGCCAAAGGCAACCCTAAACCAGTGTGAGTAAAACCAATACTTCACTTGTTGATTAAATTATTGCAGAATTCATTTAAACTGTTAAGCATCTGATGCTCATTTGTGCTTTTTGTAATGACAAACATTACCATCATTTTCAAAGGATATCATAGGATATCGGTATATAAATTGGTTATGAAGTGGCATTACCTCTGGGAACGGCTTGGGAACGCCCACACAATGTCATGTGCGTACCAGGAATATGTCATATGTTTAGACAACTTCGGCCCAAATGCAAAATGCATTATCCTTCTGGAATTTCCATCCATTGTGTTAAAAAGGCTGCAAATTGTCACCAAACAGTGAACAGTAGTAGGCACCGATCAATGATGCATTTAGGTGGAACATTGGATCCAATCCATCTCATGAGAATACACAACATACCAGTATGTTACCACCACAGGCCTGCACAGTGACTTGTTGACATCTGAGGTCCATGACTTTGTGGGGTCTGTGCCACACACAAACCCTACCATCAGCTCAAAGCATTTTGTACTATTACTGGATCAAGCCATGTCCAGTCCAGTAAGCAATCTCACAAATCCAGGTGAAGGGCTGTGTTGAGTGTTAACATTTGCACTCTGGTAGGCCTTCTGATGCCACTGGTCACAGTTATTAAGCACTGTGGACGGCCACAGCACTACCTTTTATAACATATTCTCAGTATCTCATCTCGTGACACTGTGGATCAAGGAATTTATAAAAGGTTAAATAACACCTCATAACTTATAGAGGTGTGGATTTGTCCAGGCTATCCCCTGAGGTAATCTCACTTCATAATCAATGTACATACTGATTTACCATGACTCTTGTATAACATGTGTAACAAATGAAATATCTGTTCTCCCTGGAAGTGCATTTTAAAATTATTTCAAATAAGGAAATATTTATACATATGGGCGGAACAGGTTCCACTGGACTAGGGATGGACAAGTCTTCAATCTACATGATGACTCCATGCTGATAAAATATGAGGGCACTGGAACTTTTATAATACCAAAAAACAGAGACCTTGGGAAATATCAGGGCAAGTACAGATGCTATGCCTCCAACAAACTGGGAACAGCAGTATCAGAAGAAACTGATTTCATTGTGCCTAGTAAGTCATTTTCCATAAATGTATTTCTTTTTTTCAATTTCATCTTCATTAGGTCATGTAAAGTTGTAAAAAAAAGTTCTGAAAGGACTGAAAGAACTGATGATTAATTGAACCTATTCTTATGTCATATAAAGGAAGTGCTTATGGTCTGAATCAGGTAACAAATGCATCAAAAAATCAGCAAAATGTCATTCCCTCTACTTACTGGTCATACCTGTCTGGGGCAGGAGCAAGAATGTCAATACAGAAAGAAGGTCCTTTGTTTGGGAATAGTTCATATTTCTGTGTAATTTATCAGGTTCAGATTCAGGTTCAGGATTGAGGAAAACTGCTCTATATAACCTGGCAAACTATAGATTTTGTAGCATTTTCCAGATGTATGCCTCTTTATATCACAGCTTCTGGGATCTTTGGAATGTTACACTTCCAATGTGTATCGTTAATTGGATCACCTTTTACCAATAAGCCTTATAGAAGTCATTAACACAGAGGTTAAGGTACTTTGATGTTTACTCCATGTGTTCTATATTTCTGGATAGGTTTAGGTTAAGTTGCTTTTTTTTTTGCAGCTGTATTTTGATCATATGACATTCTTGTGTCTGTTTTGTACTTGTCTCGAAGCTCCACCAAAGTTTCCAAATGAAAAGATAGAACCAGTAGTGGTAAATGAGGGAGATTCAGTGATTCTGCAGTGTAATCCCCCCAAAGGAATTCCACCAGTACAGCTCTACTGGATGACGTTTGGTAAGGTTTTTTTCTGTTTTTTGTTGTTTTCATTTTTTAAGCTCTCTTCCTGGGAAGTCACATTGCTTGTTCTGGATTAGTTAATCAAATCTAGGTATCTCTGAGGACATTACATTTCTGCTTTCTACAATTGTATGCATTATTATATCAGCCTAGAATTCATGTCTAATTATCCACAATCTATGAATATCAGTAGTAAAACATGTGCTATGGTACACTATAGGGACAAAAGTATTTGGATACTTGCTTATTCACTGTTTCTTATGAAATCATGGGTGTTAAAAGGAGTCTGTCCTGCTTTTGTTGGAGTAATTGTCTCTGCTGTCCAGAGTAGGCTTTCAATGAGATTTTGGAGCATAACTGCCAATTCCCAACTGCTAAAACTACTGGATGGATCATTACAGAGGACACAGTTCTGTTGCTCCACAGCTAAAATCTTGGAGGTGTTATAAGTCCCCCATGTCCCCCATGTCCCCCCACGTTGTCATGTCTGTCATGTGTCAGTCATGTTCACTTTTGTCTTCCTGTCTTGTTCTAGTTGTTGTTTCTCCCCATGTGCTCCTAAGCACATGGTTTGTTTGTTTTGGTTCTGTCTCCTCCCTTGCTCCGCCCATTCCCAGCTGTGTCTCATTTGTAACCCTGCCCCATTGTTATCATGTCCCAGGTGTGGTCAATTTTGTGTTGTATTTAAGACCCTTTGCCTCAACCTGTCTTTGCCAGTCGTTTTGTTTCTGTCATGGTTATTTTCTGTTAGTCCTTTCTCCCTACAGGATTGTTAATTTTATTTATCTGTTTGTTAGTTTCCGCCAAGATCCTTATTTTATCAGTCCTTTGTTCAGTGTTTTATCAGTTTGTTCCATTTTATTTTGGTTATTTGTGTTTATTTTCATTAAATCCTCAACCCCAGCGTTTACCTCTGCTCCCCTAGTCTTCCCTAGGTACACCACCCTGACATATGTCACAAGATTGATTCATTTTACAATTCATTTGTAAAATGACAGTCATATATGTCATGTATAGATGTCATATAGATGTTATTTCTACAGAAAATAACAAAATAAGCAAAAAAACAAACAAACAAACAAACAAACAAATAAACAACATAGTAGGTTGGGCCGTTTTTAGTAACACATGGCACACTAATAGCACATTTTGGCTAATCTGTGTATAGTCAGTTTTTTAGTTGTGTTAATTAGCTGATTTGTTGACTCATGCATGGGGGAAAAGAAATCAAAGATTCACAGGTCCACAAAAGTCTAATTAGCATTTCCAGTTTATTGGGATCTTACTATACTAATATTAACCATACCAGAACAAAATGTTGGTATTATAGATTTTAGCATGTTCACTTCCCTTGACAATATGGATATAAAATATTATAAATATATCAAATAAATATTGCAAGGTTTTGTTTTGCAATAATATGTATCAACACAGAAGTGAATTTTAATTGATAGTTTAGATTCAAAGTTCTTTTTTATATATACAAATAAGATTTTATGCATATGTGTTTGTTCTATGAGTTTTCCTCAGCTTTGAATGAAAAATGCAATATATTTTCTTCCTTAGTGTATTGCAATATATCACAATATATTAAACCATATCCCCTGCATCATGTGTATCCTATTGCCAGGTTTCTACTAATACATAGCTTTACAAGACATAAGATCTTTGTTCAGATCTAGAAGTTTAGTATGTTACTTACTCTACCACACCCAGTTCAACTCAGGAAAGGAAATTACTTTCTACAGTATATTTTGGCGACCACTGTGAAACTAATATGCATGGCATGTACCTAAGTGCATGAGAAGTAGAGGTTTAAAGAGTTTCATAGCTGACGAGTCAGAAGACCATATCATCTTTATAGTGTAGCAGCTGGGAACAACGCAAAGTCCTTATACTCCCTAAGTTCCTGGGTCTAATCACTCCGAATATGTAGTGCCCTTTGTAGGCTGTAAAAGAGTAGCACCTCCACAAAAAAGTGCCTGATCTGTCTCATCTAAAGTTGAAGGGTTAGTAGTCTTACTCAGAGAGAGAGTAAACTGTGTAGGTGAGTGGTGAAAGAAGAAAAGAGTTTAAATGTGGAGAATAGTTGTTAGGGACAAAGGTGTCAGGTGTGAGTACTGAGCTGTGGAGCAGTGAAACTGTGTTCTCTGGAATTATGGTACTTCAACAATTGTAGGTGAAGTAAGGTGGTGATCATCCAACATCCTGACCTCACTAACACTTTATAAGATCCTCACAGAAATGCTCCAAAATGTCGTAGAAAGCCTTCCCTGGACAGTAGGGACAGAATGAGCAGGCATAAAATCAAGTGTTTCAAAACGTTTGTAATTTTTATAGATGGTTTGTGCTTAATTTATTATTATTATTATACTTTTTTGTAGGGATGTAAAAGTTTCATAAACATTTCAAATGTTTCTTATAAATACAAATATATCACTGAAATAAATTTGCTAAAAACAAAAGATACATTCACCAAAAAAATGTACTAGTGCAGCTGAAACATTTGAGTATAAGTCAGAAATGTAAACTTATATTTTATTAACTTGATTTCTTTTCACATTAAATAGGGCCATTTGGTTGCTGCAATGATTTCTTTTTGAATATGCATATTTCCTGTCTAAAAAGAAGACATTCATTCATGTATATATATATATATATATATATATATATATATATATATATATATATATATATATATATATATATATATATATATATAATTTTTGATGAATATGAGTTTTTGGATTTCAGATTTTAGTGAACTGTAAGCCATATTGATCAACAATACAACAATTGATGCTTGTATTTTACTTTACATGTAATATGTATGTCACTTACATGAGAGGCAGGCTTTCCGATATATCAGAGTAGTGGTCTCTTTAAACTGTGTTTTCACCTACCTATTCTAAACTGCTTATTCACAAGGCCATAACTCCATGGGGAACTGGGGAAAATATCAGTTGAAATTCATTTTCTCTGCCTCTGCAGCTCTACACAATCATTTTGAGCTTTTGAAATACCTCCTTATTAGTGATTTTGGGTGCTCATGCAAAGCTAACTGGCCTCTTGATATTTTTCCCAGGTCTTCAGCACATTGAGCAAGATGAGAGAGTATCCATGGGCCTTAATGGGAACCTCTACTTCTCAAACACTATGAAGAAAGACAGCCGAAGTGACTACTGCTGTTTCGCCTCTTTCAGCAGGATTCGCACCATTGTGCAGAAAAACGCCATGGCTATCATGGTTGTGCCCTGTATGTATTTATTGTTCATTGAAATATAAAAACAAGTATGCTTTTTTCTGTATGATGTTGTATTAAAGCTCTTTTGTGACAACGTCTACCCCTAAAGTAAACACTAGCAGCAATGAAGATGTTGGTGAGTGAATTTATTTTATATATTTGTGCTTTGATTTTGAATATTTTAACTTTAGTTAATGGTCTGAGAACATGCAAATATAAAGCAATGGAACTAACATTTGTCCTTTCAGGTTTGGGGAGAAAACCAAACCTTCTGGTGCCCTCTGGTGATCAGTCTCCCATAAACCTTGTGAAAGGAGAAGAGCTTGAGCTTGAGTGCATTGCAGAGGGATTGTAAGTGCACACTGTTTTACTATGGAAATGACTTCTTTTAGCACATTATTCTCACTCATGTAATTATGTTTCTTCAATATTCAGTTATGCTATAGCACATTTATAACCAATAGAATATTCAGGTAAGTGCAGAGCTTGAGGATGGGGGATGATACCAAGGGGATGGGGATAATGCATATACTATACTATACTTTATCTATTTCTTGAACTGAGTGCCTTGCTATCCCTTTGGTGCTGCAACATTGTGCATTTTCCCACTGCAGGACTAATAAATTATCTTATTGTATCCTATCTTATAGTACGCATTGCACTCATTTTTATAATATTTAAAAATAATAGTAGAAATATTATTAGTACAAAAAATAAAATAAATAAAAAAACATTCATGTAAAATTATTAAATTTCAACTAATTTTGGAGTATTTTTATTGATCCATTGATCTTGAAATTCATAATTCACAATGTCAAAAACTAAACAGATTCAAAGAAGCAGTGATATTCAGGTAAGTAAGAAAAGTTTGTTTGAAATATGGGTTTGATTTTGATTTCTCTCTCTCTCTCTCTCTCTCTCTCTCTCTCTCTCTCTCTCTCCTGTCTCTTATATGGGAGAGAAGTTGCCAAAACGCTCTAATATCAAGAATTATGGCAAGCTTTTGACTATATCAAATGTCAGTGAAGAAGACAGTGGGGAGTACATGTGCAAGACCAAGAACAATTTTGGGGAAGCTGTCCACCACTTTGATGTCGAAGTACAAGGTTTGGAGTTTTTTTTACTGTACCTTGAAGCAGTGGTTCACATTAAAAATTAAAGTACACTTTTTTTGTCTGCCAGCAGGGATATAAATGGTTAAAAGTTGTTTGTGTTTAAAGAAAGCATCGGTATAGCTCTGTAAAATTCAGAACACATTTTTTGTGATGTGTGAGCTACAATCTTATCATAAGATTTTGGCTAATTTTTTTTTTAGATTTTTGTAGGGGGACACAGTTGGGAACCACTGCCAATGTTGATGTTCCACTGACTGTACCAGAATAACATCTTTGTAGTTGCTACTCTGGACTCAGAATCCTGCTAACTGCACTATGTAACTCTGGTGAAATCATGCTCCTATTACTTTTTTTATTCTTATTTTAGCTCTTAGCATATTCAGAAATACATGTGTAAAGCATGTCGTTTGAGATGAGTCAACATGCACATTATACATGTCATATATACAACATACCAATTTTTGCAGACATTTTTACAAATTTCTATTTTGAGACCAGAAGCTCAAACAGTGCATTTTTCAAGATACATTAAGATCTTTATTTACTCTTGTGTTATAGGTACTCAAAACCTATACAGATGAGAACAAAATGCTTATCAGAGACACAATGGCAAAATATTGATTTCTGCTTATGAACTACTGAAGTAATTACTGCCTTTATTGATTAAAAAAATCACTCTTCAAAAATCATTTATCAGGTTGACCATCTGAAGGAAGGGTGTGAAAATTAAAACTAAAGATCAGGGAGCTACAAAGGTCAGTCTCTCAAAGTGGAATAAAAAATGAAGTGATTTACAAGCTGACAAGCTCTCAAACATGCTGGCTTGTATTGGAAGCTTACATCAACCCAAGTAAATTTGAAAAATGGGAAAATAATCTTTGAACAAAGAGGAGTGAGATTGAATGAATCTAACCTTTTAAAAATGTAGCCATTGTAGGGTCATATTAAGTACAGTTCCTAACATAATCCCTATTTGGACAGGATTATATGCACATAGTCTTTGTTTATTAATCAGTATTAAACGTTTTTGCTTCTAAAACTGCCAGTGTATTTAATAAATATATCCTTATAGGTGAGACCAACCTTAACCTCAAGCTTAAACCCTCATGGAAAGTTTTGGCACTTCATTTTAAAAATTACTGAAGCAGGAACAGTTAAGCAAGTTGACAATGAAATGATCTCCAAAAGGTATAAAGTTAAAGACGCATTCCTTTGTAGTTTAAGTAAAACAATTTTTATTCATTTATATTCTCAAAATGACAAAAAGGACCTAAAGCAAAAACTACCATACACCTAACATAATACCTAGTAGCACCCACTTAAGTATCACAGCTTGGTAACCACTTTTGTAGCCAAGAGTGTTTCAGTTCTGGTTTGAAGGATTTTCATCCGTTCTTCCTGCAAAAGTCTTTCAGTTCTGTGAGAATCCTTCACCATCTTCCATGCCCTCTTTTGAGGTCTATCTACATATTTTCAGTGATGTTGAGAGGCTAAAACCTTCAGCTTACACCTTTTAAGGTAGTCTGTTGTGGATTTTGAGGTCTGTTTATCAGTATCCATTGGTAGAAGGAATCCTCTTTTAAACCTCAGCTTTTTTACAGAAGTCTTAAAATTGCTGTCAGTAAATCCATTCTGCCTCTACCCATGTAATTTTCTCATGTGCCATGCCATGTTGCTGCAAATACAACCCCAAACCTTGATTGATCCACCCTCATGCTTCTTCCTTTAATTGTTTTGGCCAAAGCGTCATTCATTCATTCATTCATTCATTCATTCATTCATTCATTTTCTGAACCGCTTATTCCTGAATAGGTCAATGGGTGAGCCGGGAAAGTTCAGTTTGTCAACTCTGAGCGCAAGGGCTCAGAGTTTGATACTATACAGTATCAAACATTTAGACACACTTAACTGAATGTATTACAGATGAATGATGCTACCAATTTGATACTGATATTCAAATTTTAAAGTATTGGGACACCTGCTTACTGATTGTTTTTCCCTGCAATCAAGGGTATAAAATGTATTCTGCTTTATTGGAGTAACTGTCTCTACTGACCAGGGAAGAGTTTCTACTACATTCTGGAACAGTGCTCTGAGGAATTGAACTTAGGTGTGGGGCTGCATACTGTCTTTAAGGCTTGGAAAATTCAATATGTTGTATATATCCAACACTATTCAAATATACTTTATGAACCAAAATATTTTATTTATAATTAAAAAAAGGCAAAAAACAAACTACAAGAGGAAATTTGACTATTGTTCTTCAATTTCAATCATTTGGTACTGAACTCAGAACTATAAACTATGAACTTTCTACCTCAGTAACTGCTGTTATCATGTACATCTATATGTTACAGTATGTTACATATCGCCTTTTTGCACCTTATTTCCACCACAAACACCATGTTTCCACCAAACATTTCATCTCACTTCATTGTACCACTCAGTACTGCACTGTCCTGTCCTGTCTGTTAAACTGTCTCTTGTTTACTGTATTTATTGTGTTTTTAAATTTTATGTTTATATTGTTGCTCCATGTTGCACCTTGGTTCCGAGGAACGTAATTTCGCTAAAATTGTGTACCTGCACTCAGATGTAATGACAAATAAAAGCCTTGACTTGACTTGACTTGGCTTGTATAAGTACACTGACAAGTGTAGTTACGCTCTATTCTCTTTGGCTGATGTTCTTTCAGGCATGAAATTAACATTGCATATCACACTGGAAAATCAGTGTCCAGCCTACACTACAAGATTCATAAATACTGAATGTGTTCCATATTTATGATTCATAATTGGGGTGGCCCAGACTAAATAGGCTGTGTATCATTGGAGTAAAGATTGGATTATATAGTCCACACCATAGGACAACCTGGGAGGATAAGTTAAAATCACCCTGAAATCAAAAAACATTTTTTGACTTGTGGAAAGAATCACCCTCAGTGTCTATCCCATAAATATGTAGTCTGGGCCAGGCTTTAGAACCTTGGAAAAAAAAGTTCACTTTCAGGTGTCAATACCTTTCAACACTTAAGCAGAAAGCCACAGCAACAATGAAGACATAATTGAAACACTGAATGTAAATTTTATTCTCCTTTATTACCCACCCCGATTCTACACACTTTCATTGACATACACAGATGGCAGTGTTGTTTCTAGTCAAAGTACAGTGTCATAAATAGTACCCCACACATCCCTCCTCAGAGCCTCCTCGCTGGGTCAATGAGCCGGCAAAGAGTCAGGTGGTTGATTGGATCTGATGTGCACATCAAATGCCACACAGCAGGGAAGCCACAACCCACCATAACCTGGATGAGGAATGGGAAACCTCTCCATGGTGAGTTAAACCCCACACAAAGCTCTTACATTGTCCTTATGTTTATGGCATTTGGCAGACACTGTTGTCCAGAGTGGTTTATGGTTTTATTCAGGTTACAATAGTTAACATATAACAATCAGAGTCATGCTCAAGGGGTCTCATTGGGAGTGTTGCTTGTCTGGGCAGGAAATTGAATCTTATTCTTGCTCATGGAGGGCAGACGAGGTCATCACTATTTCAAAACAACAGTTGATTATAGAATATATTATTTTTGCCTCATATTTTCAATTTAGCTTAATTTTTGTCCACTGGGGAGACATAATCCTGTACTACTGAAATTGCTAAGTAATATCTTGACTATCTCAGACTATCGTGGACACTCTCAGTGGTGGGGATGTGGCCATCAGAGCACAGAGTAAAATGATGGAAGCATCACAATGGAAGCATCCACATAGGTTGATTGTTCCAGTCCAAAAATATCACTATTGCCTTTACATGCACTCAGTAATCCTATAACAACCAAACAACTGATTTAGGCAGTAATCTGATTTACATACACTCAAGTAATCAGATAAGCGGAAAACTCCAGGTTTACATAAGTAAAGTAGGAATCTGATATCTGTTAATACTAATAATCTTATAGAAGCATGGGAATTTGATGGGAGGTGATATGACAATAATTTGAAAAAGATACTTTGTGTCCCTCTGGAAACCAAAACGTATTCACACAAACAATGCACTCACATTCTTTCTTGGAGCTAAATTCAGATGGTAACCTGTGTAACAGATGCAATATAACAATGTGGTCATTTTTATATCTCATATAAATTCTCACAAAATATATCTTGATATATTGATATTTACAAAATATTGCAGAGCCTTAGTGAATATGCTGAGCCTTAGTCTTTGTCTTACTTGGGAAAAGTAGACTCTAACATAATGTATTTAACATTATTTATATCCCTTCTCAGGACTTTAATTCTGAAATTTATGAGTAAAGAAAGAGAGCAAACAGCCCCTCCCTTCTCATTTTCATTTTTAACCCACTGTCAGTTACATCACTAGCTCTGCCTCCTCTCGCTGATCAGCCAGAGTCTGCATGCAGGTTGAGCATGTACAGGTGGACAGAGCACAGAGGTTCCTTCTGTGTTTAAACGGGGATTCAATTCAAATGAAAACGAGTGGATTTTACCTGGTTTCTGAGCTGATCATTAATCACACAATCATGAGACATGCAATGGCGAGATAAATACCCGCAAGTACGGATCTCAGGTTTTAAGAGTTAACCACTTACCACTCCAGGAGACAGAGGACTCAGTGAGGAGGAGAGGATTTTACTTAAAATGGAGTCAGAGTTGGAGCTGTCAGGAAATGAGGTGGAGGAGGGCTAGACAGTAGCGCACAAAGGTGAACGGTCAGAGGAGACCTGTCAGCTTTCTAGACTGAGCAGAAACGTCTGTTCTTCAGTTTATTCCAAACGAGCTGGTTTTAAATCACATCTGTGCTCATCTCTAGATGAAGCCTCATAGTGTTTGTGTTAGTGATCTTGCTGTTTTTTTTTATTCATGAAATCAAAAGAAATTTTAACAGAAATAAAAATAAATTAAATTCCATTACAAAGGCCAGTGTTTCTCAAACTTGGTGCTGGCACTCTGTGGCCTGCACATTTTAAAAACAGCCCCTTGTATCTCTGAAAGGGCTTTTTAATGAACTGGTGAGTTTCCAAAAGCCGATTAGCCTTAGCAAGTGAGCTTAGCAAGTGCTTCCCTAACAGCCTCACAAACCAAAACTTAACTTGAGTTAAGAAAGAATGTCTTTGTTGATTCCTCCCCCCAAACAGTGCGCTCAGTCGAACCTCAAACATTAATTCAACTCAGTGGAATATATACAGTGTATATATATATATATATATAATGTGCTGTACCTAATAATGTGTTAAAATCAATGTTTTATTACATATTCTGAAATCTCATAAATTACTCATAAATACTCATAAACCATAAATCAGAAATCAGAAATCACCATAATCTTATCCAGACACAAGCCCAAAAGACACTTTTTAAATTGTTTGTTAGTTTTTTATTTAATCTTTGATTGTGTTTGTGTATGTTTATTATTGTTGTTAGATCATGAGAAAGGTGAATGTGAGCCTACGCTGCAATGTTGGGCATTTTCAGGAAGCAGAGAGTGCTGTGTTCCACAACACTGCACTTCTGCTGGTGTGTGCTGTTAACCTCTACTCAGCTGTAGTTTGGAGTTCAATACAGGATCCTGTACAGACAGTATATGCCAGTGTTTTCCAGCTGACACACCCCATCTGGGAGTTTGCTCAGATGAATGCATCATACTTCCAGACAATGTGTGTTCACTGTGTCAGTGAAACAAAATTCTTAGTGTCTGGCTATAACCTGTACCTTCAAGTTTCCACCTGTGTAGAAAGGATTCACAAGTCTGGGAGTGTGTACAGGAATAAGCTTCCCACAGCACCTACAACCCCAAATAGAATTCCAAGAGCATGAAAACCAATTTAGTTTTTCTTGTAAATCTGGACAATTGTACAGGAGTGAGCTGTGCAGTAAATATTTGGTGACTGAAAACACAGACTTAAATACAGTAATCTTGCTGTATGTGGGCATCACAGATTGTCCCAAGGAACCCACCTGTGACAGAACCAGAGGTTTGAGCTCTCACAACTGTCAATTTTCAGATGTTAATGATTTTACTGATTTACTGTACTGTCATTAAGACTGTGATAAGGGTAAAGTAAATGGATGATTATATAAAATAATATAATCAACAATAACAAGAAAATTATCATTAATAATGAATGTTTTATTATTGTGTATTAGAATACATGTATTAGTTAACAAAGTACTTAGCATTACAAAGCTTTTGGGAAACTCACCCCTGAATAGTTGAATCATGTGTGTTGGAGTCAGGAAATTCATTAAATGTGTAGGGAAAGGGGGCTATTATAAGGGGTCCATTATAAGGGGTGTGATGAAAAAATAAAATAAACATAGTATATTGTTATATATATATATATATATATATATATATATATATATATATATATATATATATATATATATATATTTTAAACATAACAAAAGAAATCATGAAATATCAAACCTTTTAATCTGGGTTTCAGAAAGATATGTTCATAAAAATATTATACTGACGCTCAGAACCTCTGTTATAATTCTGCTCATGTTGCTATTTTATCCAATAAATAGCTATGAATTGCTTCATCTGTGAGATATGAGGGCAAAAACAAATAAAAAATAATAATCATTCATTAATCATAATCGAGGTAAATGATTCATTAATCATGTTATTGATTTGAGGTCATATCACCCAGCACTAATATGTAGCCTGATGTAGCTCAAACATACAGTTCACACCCCACCCCATGGCATTCTCTTTCCCTTTCAGATCAGTCCTCATTGCATAGCATAGTGCAAGATGATACCATTGTCCTTCTTCGTGTGCTACCAAAGGACAGCGCAGTGTACCAGTGTGAAGCCTCCAACCCTCACGGCATTTGTTACAACTACACAAACGTCATGGTCATGTAGGAGAGTAGCTGAAGCCTGGCTGGCTATAGCTGGGCTTAGTGTATACTGTGTAAAATCCTAAATTAGGGTTTACTAACAATAAACACTGATGAGAAATACGCTGTTGAAGACCAGCATCTGGTTAAAAATTTAACCATGCTGGTCAACCCGCTATCAAGGCCTTTGCTGGTGTTGTTCATGCTGGTCAACCAGTATGGTCAACTTTGGTCATACTGGTTGTCTACCTTTGGTGGTTTGGTCATGCTTGTAGACCAGCTAACCATCAACCAAGAGCTGTTGGCTAAGCTTTACCAGTTTCACCAGCTAGAGTCAAACTACACGTATAATTATAGAATTAATGGTCAATCAAAATCACTTCATGTCATTTTAACTACTGATATTTCTTTCCTTCAAGTTCTTGGCATCATGACAGAAGCTTTGGAGAGAGAGAGAGATTGAGAGGAGGTGTGTGTGTGTGTGTGTGTGTGTGTGTGTGTGTGTGTGTGTGTGTGTGTAGTGTGTGTGTGTGTGTGTGTGTGTGTGTGTGGTAAATAACTACTCCCATACAGACTGTTTTGTTAAGCTTTTCATCTGTTCATTTCTGCAGCTGCATTCTTTTTATATGTTAATAATAGGGGCTTTCAGCACTTAATTGTGGAACTGATAGTGTCTTACAAGGCCTGCTTTCAAACCTCCTTTGCTGAAAGTGGTCCTCAGACAAGTTGCTTTTAAGCGTTTGATGTCTGTCCCTTGCAAATATGACTAATGGTGTCTGCTTCATCCTAGATCATCTCCTGATTCTCACGAGATTATCAGGAATATGCCACTGTCCAAGGAAAGAGTGTCATGATGGACTGCAAAGCCTTTAGTTCTTATTAGCTACAGTCCACTGGTCAGTGTGATGCTCCTATGAAAAAAATATTTACACATTCATCTTCTTATTCAAAAGAAATATAATTTTATGCAAGATATTTCAATTTCTATATACCAAACTTGACTGTCTAGCTGGTCAGTAATTATTGAAACATGAATATAAAAGCCCAACATTCCAAAAAATATTGCTGAAGCTATAACAAAAAAAAGAGGATGTAAAAGTTTTCAAACAAATAATAATGTAAATGGTATAAAAATCATATAAGTCTTTTGCCAATTGGCTGCCGATGACTGGAGATGGTCTCATCGTGACACACAACTTTTTACAAAACAAAGGTTGCTTTCCACATTTTGAAAGACCAAATTTAAAGAAAAAAATGGCTCTAGACTACTTTCTCCCAGAACTGGGGCGGCAAGTGCTTTCCCAATATTGATTAATCTCAGAAATTTACTAAACTACTTTAAGGAGGACATAGTCAAAAGCCTCTTATTGTCCAGTAACAAATAAGTCAAAACTGACAATTTTCATATTGCACCGTGTGCTATCGTAATAAGTATACAGAATTGCAATTTCTATGTCTCACATATCAAATCTATAAATATTACCCACAATGAAAGTTACAAATGTTTTGCGAAACCTATCCCTGGCTGATGTTTTTGTGCTACCAGATGTATGGTGGATGTCGTCAGGGTGGCACAGGACTGCAGTCGTTATTAGTTGGGCCACTGCGTGACCCTGAATTGCAAACACAGCTATGAATAGACTGTAAACAGCTGTACTGATTTCTATGCAGCTCCCAAACACAGGCTTATGTGATCTAAACTTTTCGAATTTGTCGTATGAAACACAATTTATTTATACAAAAATTTATAGTTTTGAAAACTTTGAATTGAATAGAACTTGTTACGACTGTAATGTTGTACCATTGACCTAAGCAGTTTTTGTCGACAGAATTACAAATGAGTAAACAATTAAAAGAATATTTCACGACATTCTGATACTTTTACCATCCCTGAGATAGCTTAGAACTTATATCATAATTCTAGGGTCTGTTTTGTAGGTAATATTAAAGTACATAATATCTACATATAATTATCAACCCATTAATGAAAGCACTGCCATGAGATGCCATGCATTACAGTGATTATATCAGGGAAACGCGACTGTTTTATTTTATATTGCATAAAAAAATACAAT
Source organism: Acestrorhynchus altus (assembly GCA_034509495.1). Taxonomy (NCBI): domain Eukaryota; kingdom Metazoa; phylum Chordata; class Actinopteri; order Characiformes; family Acestrorhynchidae; genus Acestrorhynchus; species Acestrorhynchus altus. The sequence goes on from CM067518.1 coordinate 11,984,232, forward strand.
TATAAAATACATAAATATTATTTTTATTATTTATTATTAACACACAATACAGTGCCAACAAATCAAGTACTTCACAATAGCTTTAGACATGTGTCAACCCATCAGAATTTATAGCTAGAATTATAGGTTTTGTATTAAACATTGGACCTTCTAATGCACAAACTGTGTTCGGTCCCAATGGCCATTCCCATACCCAATCCCGTTCTTTCTGATGCTTAGTAATTCTAATTAAAATCCTGCTATTCTCTAAAACTGAGCACTACAAACTACTCTGTGCCTACAGTACAGTGCCTGGAACTGCTCAACAGTGGACTGATGCCTTTCATCATGCTCTTAGTTTTACACTCATGAATCTCTTCTCTTGCCTTAACTCATCTCACATGGGTCACTTTAGCTTTACAAATAAGTATTGGCACCAGTACTAAATTAAGTGGTAAATAAGTAACTTAAGTATTAAGAATTAAGCTAAAGTGCTTTGAAAACACTGTAATAGTGAAGACTAGATAGAACCTTTTGGGCTCTATATTGTTTATAGTGAACAATACTTTAGTACCTAGACATTTATTGGCCGTTATATAAACGTGAGATATTTTGGGAACCACTATTGAAAGTCTTTCCTAGAAAAACTGTGTCTCTTACTCTTTCTATTTATTCTTAGAAAAGCTTTTAATGGTGAGGTTAATTCACATATTAGATAGAAAAATATTGGACAGCACTCATATAATATCCTATATATTTATTTAACTTCGGCCTTCCTCGGCAGGCTCATTGTATGCCAACCAATATCACTATTCTAGTGCAGCTCGTACGAGAATATTATAATGCTAAATTGTGTTCATAATTTATTTCAAACAGATGAACTGTTATATTCTTTCTGTATTACATGTAAAGTGAAATATTTCGTGCCTTTTTTTGTTTTACTGTTGATTAGTTTGGCCTGTAGCTCAAAAACAATTGGTTTGGCCTGTAGCTCTAAACAGACAGTATCAACATTAAAACAAAACAAAAGAAATTATTGATTTTTATATTTATTGTAGTTTATTCTTGTTTTATTTGTGATATACACCAAGCCTGAGTAACTGTCTTTTGTTCTTATTGTGTCATGTTAAATGACACTAAAGCTGAGTCTTAGTTTTAATTCAAGTCTAAGTGCCAAAACATTCATATTTGAAGTCAAATAAATATATTGACTATTATATAAAATCTGCTCAGCATTTATCTCTATCATTTGAACCTTACTGATTCATCGTCAGTATATGAAAAAAGTAGTAGCCCATTTTTTTTCAGCTTCAGTACATTTAACTAAAATTTAGCACCTTATCCAAGCTCTGTATTTGTGGGCAGGATTCATAGGCACTCTAGGGATTTGACAAAAAGCAGCAAGGGGCAGATTTTTGTCTTAAAGGGGCTAAGACATTTTTCAAGTTCTACCAGTTTGACCAACATGCACCTGAAACTTTAAAAGTAGGTTATTCCCCAAGGTTGCAGTTTTAGAAAAGCAGTGAGCAGTTCAGTGTTTGTTTTGTAGGAGCCGAAGACCTAGAGGTTCTTTTTGGAAAGAGAGATTTTCTATCTATGAAATGGTCGCCTAGCCTCACACTGCTGAGACAGAAGACACAGGAAATATATGTGTGTTAAGTACAAACTCTGAGGGTACCTCAAGTATCAGCATAGAACTTTATGTAAAGGTAAAAGGCAATTTCTTCATCAATAACTTTTCTTTTTTACTCAATCCTTACTGAAACACTGTACCTGACATGCAACAATCAATTTAAAACCAATACCTTTCTTGGACAGACCCTACCAGAATTGTGGTCTCTCCTCAAGACATAGAGGTCAGAAGGGGGTCTTTGGCAGAGCTTAAGTGCCAGGTTGAGTTTGACCAGTCTCTCAGTGGAGACTTGGAAGTGTTCTGGCAGAAGGATGGGGAAGACATATACTCCAACTTCACTAATGATTCTGGGTGAGTAGCAAGCCTTCCCTAACAAGACATGATGGCCTGTCTTAATGCAATTATTAAATTTTATATTTATATGATTATTTATTAGAGCCATATGAAATCAGTTAGATTTTTATTCTCATTTATTCTCACTTTTTACTCTCAGATTTTTAGGTGTATAGAAATTATTACCACCTCCTTGTTTCTACACTCATTGTTCATTTAATCTGCTCCTCTTACCATATGGGAGCACTTTGTACTTCTATAATTGAAAACTGTATTCCATCTATTTCTCAATTCTTTCTGTTAACCTGTAATTTTTTTAGTATTCTTTGACTCTAATTTTTAATGGTTAGGACCCCACAGGACCACCAGAGAGCAGGTATTACAGTGGGGAAAATAAGTATTTAGTCAGTCACCAATTGTGCAAGTTCTCCCACTTAAAAAGATGAGAGGGCCTGTAATTGACATCATAGGTAGACCTCAACTATGAGAGACAAAATGTGAAAAAAAAATTGAGAAAAACTCATTTTGTCTGATTCTTAAAGAATTTATTTGCAAATAATGGTGGAAAATAAAGGCTTGGTCAATAAATAAGTTCTATCTCAATACTTTTGTTGTATATCCTCTGTTGGCAATGACAGAGGTCAAACGCTCTGTAAGTCTTCACAAGGTTGGCACACACTGTTGCTGGTATGTTGGCCCATTCCTTCATGCAGATCTCCTCTAGAGCAGTGATGTTTGGGGCTGTCGGCGGGCAACACGGACTTTTAACTCCCTCCAAAGGCTTCTCGGCGGGTTGAGATCGGGAGACTGCCAGGGCCACTCCAGGACTTGAGCCAGCCACGGCCACTCCTTTGTTGCCCTGGCAGTGTGCTTTGGGATCATTGTCATGCTGAAAAGACCCAGCCAGCCACGTTTCATCTTCGCTGTTCTTGTTGATGGAAGGAGGTGCTTGCACCCAAAATCACAATACATGGCCCCTATATTCATTTTTTCGCGCTAACGTGACTAGTCGCCCTGTCCCTTTGCAGAGAAACAGCCCCAAAGTATTTATAAGCAGCACTCTATGCTCACAGTTGGTATGGTGTTCTTTTTGATGCAACTCGCATTCACTGTCCTCCAAACACGCATTTGAGTTGTGTTTTTACCAAATAGTTTACTTTGGTTTCATCTGACCATATGACATTCTCCCAATACTTTCTGGAACATCCAACAAGTTTTCAGCAAACTTCTCAGGACGCGGCTCGATATGGACTGGCTTAAGAGGGGACAACGCCTGGCACTGCAAGATCTGAGTCCCTGGCGTCGTAGTGTGTTGCTGATGGTAGCCTTTGTAACGTTGGTCCCAGCCAGTGGTGTCATTCACTAGATCCCCTTGTGCCCTGATTTTTTCTCACTGCCTAGATCATTTTGACCCCACGGCTGAGATCTGCGTGGAGCCCCAGATCGAGGGAGATTAGTAGTGGTCTTGTAGGTCTTCCATTTTCTAATTATTGCTCCCACAGTAGATTTCTTCACACCAAGCTGTTGCCTATTGCAGATTCAGTCTTCTCCCAGCCTGGTGCAGGCCTGTAATTGCTTCTGGTGTCCTCCAACAGACAGCTCTTTCGTCTTCACCATAGTGGAGTTTGGAGTGTGACTGTTTGAGGTTGTGGGCAGGTGTCTTTTATACTGTTAACGACTTCAAACAGGTGCCATTAATACAGGTAATGAGTGGGGGAAAGAGGAGCCTCTTAAAAAAGAAGTTACAGGTCTGTGACAGCCAGAAATCTTGCTTGTTTGTAGGTGACCAAATACTTATTTTCCACCATTATTTGCAAATAAATTCTTTAAAAGTCAGACAAAATTATTTTCTCAATTTTTTTTTCACATTTTGTCTCTCATAGTTGAGGTCTACCTATGATGTCAATTATAGGCCTCTCTCATCTTTTTAAGTGGGAGAACTTGCACAATTGGTGACTGACTAAATACTTATTTTCCCCACTGTATTTGATTGGTGGGTCATTCACAGCACTGCAGTGACATTGACATGATGTTTTGTTTCTGTGTATTGTGCTAGTATGAGGGGATCAGACACAGCAGTGCTGCTGGAGTGTTTAAACCTGTCAGAGAATAGTCCACCAATCAGAAATATCCAGCCAAAAGTGTCCTGAGGGCAGTGTCCTATGAGCATTGTTCAAGAACTAGATGGTGACCAACACAAGCTGTGCAGAAACAGATGGGCTTCTGTTTCTGGCTATAGATTATAGATTCAACAACAAATGGACTACAGTCTGAATATATAGCTACAATATATAACTACAAGGTGCTCCTGTACTGTAGAGCTAATGAAACCGAAAGAAACAAGGAGGAGGTGTATACTCTAAATCCCACAAGCACTTTATGTTCTAACACATTTGCAAGAACTTAAAGTCAAGATACACATGAGTACATGTGGATTTGTGATACACATATTGTGAGGCCAAGCCCTTTATTTTTGCTGTAGACTAAAATCATTTGGGTTTGACATTAAAGGATGAGACAAAATGTTGAGACAAAAGGCCAGTGTGTTCATTGGGACCTTCAATGCAGCAGAATGTATTTGTGTACCCTTCCCCACATCTGTACAATCCTGTCTTGGAGGTCTACAGACAATTTCTTAGATGTCATAGCTTGGTTTGTGCTCTGACATGCACAGTCTACTGTTGGACCGTATATAAACAGCTGTGTGCTTTTCTAAATCATGTCCAATCAACTGAATTTTCCACAGATAAATGAATTTAATCAATTTTGAATTGAGGCTGTAACATAAAATGTTTAAAACATGAAGCGTTGTGAATACTTTCTGGATGCACAGTATTTACATCTGGATCTGATACACAGCACCTTTTGTCTGAATCCACCAATTTCCCTTGTGAGCAAAAGTATTGGAACAGAAAAATTTAACATAGATTGTCTAGGCCCATCTAAAACCTTCCACTGATCAACTTGCCCCTGATCAGTTCTGCCAGTGTGTTTTGGGTCACTTTGTTGGGGAGTCTGCATTGTTGCCACCTGTGTCTTGTTTGTAAACCTGCTTGTTTGCCCGTCCAGCCCCAGGTGTTCCTAATCTTCTCTGTGTATTTATGTTAAATAAACCCTATCCTGTGAATAAAATCTATCTATATTACTATCTATCTACATGATTAAGTATCTTCTGCTCAGTTTTGTTGCATTATGCTTTAAATTGAAGTATAAAAGCACAGTCTGCACAGACAAAAGCCAAATCTGAACACAGAGTATAGGCATTTTAGAATATACATTTGAATAATCAATCTAACAGGACACACCTGGGCAACAAAACATGCCTGTCAGTCACATGTTCCAATATTTTTGCTCACAAAATAAATGGGTGGGTTCAGACAAAAGGTGCTATCTTCTGAACTGTGTATCAGATCCAGAAAATACCTCCAAATAAAAGCTGAAAGTATGAGCTTTTGTCTCATATCTTTTAATATCAAACCCAAATGTTTTCAGTGTACAGCAAAAATAAAGGGATTAGCCTATCTGTTCCAATACCTTTGGAGGGGAATGTAAATGTTTTTTTTCTTTTTTTAATTGCTAAGGGTGATAAAATGACCTTGGATGACGGAAGTTAATCAATTCAAAGTACTGCTATTGCTACTAATTCATTGATTACAACATATACTGTTGCATTTCAAAAAATGCAGTCCATTTGTGGTCATAATTTAATTTAACAATGTAAAGAGTTATATAAAGTCAAATATGTCAAGCTTTTTTGTTTTCTTATTGATCAATGTGGCTTAAAACTAATAAAAAAACAACAACAATCTCAAAAATTATGAAAATAAATGAATAAATTACTGATTGCACAGTATCACCATTAAAACAAACAAAAAGCCTGAAGTATGACACTTTCCTGGCCTGTTGGAAACAAGCCTTGTAACTGGAAGGTCGAATCCCTGAATTGGCAGGACATGACAGAAGGGCCCAGATGCTCCTTGGGAGTCATGGATAGGGCTGTCCACTGCTCTGGGAATGTGTGCTCACTGTCCCCTAGTGTGTGAATTCACTAGTGTGTATGTGTGTGGGTGGTTTATATATAGAGAACAAATTCACCTGTGAGTCTATGAGCACCTTTAGGTTCACCTTTAATCATTTTGATTAAAATTATGAGCACATAAATACTTTCTTTCTGATATAGAATTTTTTTGTGATACACTAGTATAAAATTAAAAGGATTCAGCCCAACATCAGACAAATTTATTTGTGTATGTCTGAGAAAAAATGGGCATCTGAGGGGATTTGATTCTTACTGACTATTCCTCCTGACTAAAAGCTGTTGCATAACAATCTGAATTTTTTACAGATTCTACATTGATGGTGGACGTCTCCAAATCTTCAATGTAAGTCACAATGATAAAGGACGGTATACATGTATCGCTAGAACACCTCTGGATGAAGATACAGCTACTGCACGTGTAACTGTGCTAGGTAGGAATGCTCCCTAATATTTATTCATTGTGGCAGCAGCTTCACACTGTAGCACACAGTGATGTTTCCCAAATTCAGATCGAATACAGACCATATGAAATCATGTAAGATCATATAATATATATATATATATATATATATATATATATATATATATATATGCTGCAAAGGCCGCTGCAGCCTATGGCCTCTGTACAAGACTGGCATATAAACAAATACAATAAATTGGGAAGCTGCAGATATTCTGGTTAAAGGCACAATAACATTTGCATTTCTCAAATGATATTAATGAATGATTTTAATATTTAAGGGATTTTGATAGAGAGGAGTGTGTATTTGCTTAAACCAGCATGTAGGTAAATAATTAACTGTTGTAAAATCTCCTGTTTGAGGATAGATTTTTGATTAATATATCTGGAAATGTCCCTTTTTAATTTATTGTGTAAGAAAGTTTTATATTGTAAATTACTTTTTCTCTTAATGTCCTCATCAGCTTTTTCAATTTGAAATATAGGAAAAAAAATCATCCACTGGATCCAGTAGATTCACATTTATATGTCAGTTGCTCAGCTGATGAGAGAAACTTGTCATAATTGTTTGAACAAATATGCCAGTATAGATAATCTCGATTTTGGGCAATGTAGCTTATAGGATTACTTCTAAATCTTTTGAATCTAGTTAACCTCATCGCTGCCATTATATTTTACTAATCTGACTCTGTTGGCCAACTAATTACTGTTAGCTCTCAACATAATCTTATTATGTCCAAATGCAACCAAAAACAACTGTTCAGTCTTATCTGTGAAAGTTTCTGGGGTAAAAGAGGATTAAAGATAATAAAACCTGATATTTTGCCTGCATTTAAGCTTGCATTTTAGCTTGCCAAAACAGTGGCCTTATTCATACTCTTTCTTTAATGTCGTTAATTTGAAATGTGTTTTAGATGTCCCTGATGCTCCAGTAGAGTTGACATTATCTGATCATAGAGATCGTAGTGTGAGGCTTCACTGGAGGCCCACCAAAGACCACAACAGTCCTATAACAGGTAACATATGGCTTCTTACACTAAATTATTCATCCAAGACTCAAATCTACAATGATAATCCTCCTCTTAGCTTGCTCTTTCTAGACATAGCTATTTGTATTTTCAGTCCTCATTCACTGCTCAACAGCACTCCAGCCTTGTCCCACTGGGACTGGCCTACAGTATATATAGAGTGTGTCTAGCGCATACTGAATGACTACAACATGTTGTATTCATGAGCAGAATATATCATTGAGTATGAGGAAAACCACTGGGAGCCAGGGAAGTGGAGGCCTCTTTTACGAGTATCTGGTGATCAGAACGACGCCCCACTATCATTGTATGGCCACATTAACTACCGGTTTAGAGTCACTGCTGTCAATGGCATTGGTATCGGACATCCCAGTAAACCCTCTGAGAGATACAAAACTCCTCCTGCTGGTAAGCAGAATATTTTTCCTATTTATATTCATATGCTGTGTTCATGAACTGCCTTGTTTGGTTTTTCTATGATTTGTTTTTAACTTTTATTTTTTTCTCCCTTTAATCAGCCCCTGATCGAAATCCTCAAAATATAAAGATTGAGGGTCATTTACCTCATCAGATGGACATCACTTGGGAGGTAAACAAAATGTACACTAGCATGATTTTGATTTTCAGTCAAAACTGCCTTTAAGTGCAAGCAGTATTTTAAGATTTTACACAAATATGGTTATGCAGTGCTCTGAGCCTGGAATAGCAACAATATGGAAAATATTCTCCCTGTTGGTCAGTGGAGCATCAACATGATTCTGAAGCTGTTATCGTGGTTGAACATTGCATAACATTGATTTATATTATTTCATTTTTCGTTTTTTTATCTGCTCGTCAAATCAATTCTAAATTTGTATTTGTAAATTATATAGCACTTTTTTAACTGATGTCACAGAGCAGCTTTACAGAAATCAAAAAATTAAAAGGTGAACAACACATGAACAAAGGATAAGCTATAAACCCCCGTGAGCAAGCCAAAGAGCAACAGTGGCAATGAAAAACTCCCTCAGAGCTGGAGGAAGAAACCTTTGGGGGAGGAGATCATCTTTATCTTGTCAACTACTTATACAGTTAGTTAAGGGACACCACTCCCTTATCTGCTTATATTCAGGTTTACTGGAGTAATGTTAGTTTGATGGTGGACATAATATTAACAGTAGCAGCTAATTAGGGTCTGTGTAAATTTCTACATAGGTGGTGTTGGCAGGTGGGCAACTAGTCCAGGTCCAGTAGCCAGAAAGTGGGCAGCCAAGTGGGCAGGGGAAGATGCGTTCATTAACTCGTAGAGACATTTAGTTAGTTTAGTGTTGAGCTTTATGGAGAACAGATAATGTAAACATTACCAAAGTGTGATGTGTGACTCCAGTAGATCTGACTATAACAGCCTAACTAAAAGTAGAGAACCAGAAGGTAACACACATGAGAGCATCCTAAATTTTGTCATACATCTGCTTCACTGTCACAAACGTTAGTGATCACATCAAGGAATCCAAGAGCAGCACTGACAGTTTAATAATTCCCTATGTCCATGGAACCCTGAATCTGTAGCCTGTTACTAAACTAAGACATTAATTATCAAAAGATGCATTGAACAAGTGGGTTTTCAGCCTAGACCTGAAGATTGAGTCCCAAACATTATCTGAAAGGTAATTCCAGAGCTTGTCTTTGTAAGAAAAGGCTCTCCCACTGCCTTCTATATTCTGGGAAATAGTAGAAAGCCAGTACTCTGTGATCTGTGTGATTGTGATGGTTTATAAGGGGAGATTAGACCTTGCAAGTACTCAGGAGCAAGTTCTTGTAGGGTTTTATATGCAAGTAAAAGAATTGTGCAAGGATAGAACATGTCTTAACTTACGAAGATGAGGAAAGTCTGTCCTATTAATATTGCCTATGTGTTGGTTATACGATAAATCTGAATCAATTATGATGCCAGTATTTTGTGCTGCTGATCCAGGTATAACAGATAAATCAGACAGATTTAACATTGTCTGATAATGACCTAAAAGGAGGGCCTTTATTTTCCTCACTATTTAGAAGGAAAAATTATGCAACATTCAAGATTTTCCATTTTTTATATAGTCCTCCATCTTTTTTGATCTAGATATATCATCAGGTTTGGCTGATATGCTGTATGCAGTTGAGTATCATCTGCGTAACAGTGGAAGTTAATGCTAGTTTATTACTCTGCCAAGGGGTATTATGCGAAGTGTGAACAGTAAATAGGGCCTTGTGGGATTCCTTATCTTATTTCCTTACCTTTAAAAATTGGAACCGATGGGTTAAGTAAGCTCTGAACCTAATCTTTCTAGGAGAATTGTGTGATCAATTGTATCAAATGCTGCACATAAGTCTATTAGCACAATCAGGGACAAACAGCCTTGGTCTGATTTTGTCATGTGGGCATGTATATAGATTTTTAATTTCTGTGAAGAATCAGATTTTTTTTCAGCTTCTTTCCTCCCTAGGAATTAATGGGGTGCAAATGTTTTGTCATACTTGGCAACACAATAACAACAAACTTGGCTGCCAGAGGAATAGGCTAGCAATCACTATGACATGGGGTACCATAACAATTACTTAGGAACACCACAGCAATTAATTTGGATACCATAGCAACCTTGCATCTTGCAAACAAGTTTGCAACTTCATGGCAACCACTTAACAAAACATAACTACCACCTGATATACCATAGCAACCAGTTAGCAACTTTATTGCAACCACCTCAGATACCATAGTATCCTATCACATGCAAAGCTCTTGACACTAGGAGAGTGAAGACAAACACATGCCTATTTTCTACTACTGTCATTGCATCTTTGCTTGGAGGAAAGCTGAATCTGGGTGTGATGTGGCAAGAGAGTGCCATCTACCCACTCAAAGAGTGAATCTGGACTCCTCGAATCATAGTGTATTACATCACTGAACCACTCAGAGCTCAGAATCTGCTCAAACTGTGCAATCATTCTCCATATCCTAAAGGAAATGTTTCTATTTTTTTAGTTTTACGGAAAAATGCTCTAATTCTCCTTTTTCTGGATACTGCTACTAGTAACTTGCACTTAAAGACAGTTATGACTAGAAATAAAATTATCTCTGTAATATTTTTTGCACATTTTACAATAATCTCTTTGTAGCACACACAAAGTATGCACATGTGTGCTGTTACCAAGCACTTTATAAGGAAAACTATACTAATTCTGGATATATCCTTCCTTTGCTCCCAAAACAATCCCAATTTCTTGTGGCATTGAATCCAAGATTTCTGAGGAATTTTGAACCAGGTTGACTCATTCAGTGAATCTCCTGTTTTACCACAAACTAATGGTGTTTGTTTGGAATTGCAATCTGCTGAATGAGGTCATTGCAGGACATTGAACTCATTATTGAAATGAGTTTGAGACAACTTGTTCTTTGACATGGTGTATCATCATGCTAGAAATAGTCATTAGTAAATTGTGGCCATTGAAGGTGTGCCACGGGAAGTAGATCAGCAGTTCAACCAAAAGACTCTGTGTAGTGTGCAAGAAGTTTTATTCTGGCCAATGTTTTACAATTTGAATGAAAACAATTATGGGTTAAAGTCTTTTGCATTGGCCTCATCGTCAGACCAGGTCTTGAAACATTTTGGATCAGTATGGAATGCAGGGGCAGAGCTAACATTCTGGGGGACCAACAGGACCAAACAGGTGACTGCAGGGTGGAAGAAACAAAACAAATATCAGCATCTGGAAATTAGCAATAAAGGGGTGTGTGAGTGTGAGTTTGAGTTTCCTTGCAGAACTTTTGCTAAAGCCTTCATTAGAAACAATAAAAGCAATCCATCTGGCACCAATATTCATGACATTTTTCCCAATTCAGATAGTTGATCATTGAACATTTGAGCCCTGCAATGTGTCTACACGATTGGTTGATTATAAAATTGCATGAATGGGTATGTGGGCGTGTCCTCCTTATACACTGCTTGGTAAGTGTATATCAACATGTGGAATAGAGATGCTTTTTGTTCACTTTTTACATTTTATTATTTTAAAACATTTTTTACAAAATATCTCTTTGGGGAACAGAAGCAAAGCTGAGTTTGTCTCTGTTTTTTTCTTAGATACCGTTTCAGACGTGTCACTGTAGAAAACTAGCTCTCTGAACAAAAACTCCTTACCTAAAACAGAACATTTTAATAATTAAGGAATTATTTCATTAACAGTTCACAAGTTATGTACATGGACCATTTCCAAACCCCTAACTTTTGATGCTCCCACAAAATCAAACAAATGCAATAATTGGATTATAAAAATGTCTCATCATGTTGTCTTTGTTGTCTTAGCCCTTGATGCCAATAGAACACAATGGACCTGGTCTAGAGTATAAACTGAGCTACAGGCAGCTGGGTGTTGAGGATGCATGGACAGAGCAGATGATTAAGAGACACTCTGTGGTTGTGAAAGACACCCCAACATTCGTTCCTTATGAGATAAAGATCCAGGCCCGCAACCACCAGGGCTGGGCACCAGAACCTAGAGTGGTGACTGGATATTCAGGGGAAGACTGTGAGTAAAATGTATCTCTATGCCTCTCATCCTAGCCTTTATTTTAACCATTTCATGTTAAAACTTTTTACAGTGTCATAAAAAATGTTGCATTTTTTATCCCTCAGGTTAGAAACTGCATGAATGTTCCTTGTATACAATTGTGTACGTTGGATATGAAAGGAAGTTGCAATTTTGTACATTTTCCTAATTTACAAATTAGGGAATAAGGGCTTGTGATGTCTGCAACACGTAATATACTGTTAAAAACTCATTTGTTTAATCACAATTTCATTCAGAAAGTTAAGCTTTAATATTTTACTCATTACACATAAAGTGACATTTCTTTTACTCTTTACTCTTTTTATCATTATATTAGAAAATCTGAATTCAAATTTAACTAGGTTACTATAAAACTATTAAAAAAATGACAGTTTAATTTTTGAATTAAATTATGAATATATATGATAGATAGATAGATTGATAGTATGTTTGTATGTATAGGAATTATCATCTTTTCTTTTGTATGTAACTATTTTTGCCTCATATTCTTATCTTTAGTTGCCTTTTGGCATTGCCTTGAGGATAATGCAACAGGTTGGGCATTTTCTAAAGATCTGTTAAGCTCAGAGCACACCAAAACAATGTTCTCCAACAAACACCGACAAACATTAGTGTTTTATTGGTTTATCAACTGCTAGCGAGTGGTACATTATATTAGGTATTATGTAAGGTATTTAGGCATTTAGCAGACAGTTTTATCCAGAGTGATTTATAACTTTTTATGTGCCCCAAAATTGTGGAACTGTAAACCTTGGCTTTTTTCCTCTTCATTGATATTATACTGTGTATTTCTACACCCAGATAATATCTTATCTGTTTGGTTATCTTATTTTAAATTCTATATATTGGTTCTTCTACTAGTTGGTGTTCTCTGTATCTTTGTTGTTCATTTCAAATTGTACAGAACTTTGGCTGGCTTTCATAGTCTTTAAATGCTCTTTAGAAATAATGATTTGTTTTTACCTGGAATCAATGGATATCAAATCAATATAAAGTACCCAGAGATACTGCAAGATCCCATTACCAAGTAGATAAGCTTCATCTTCTTAAATGAATAAATTGGCTGAAAATGTGAGTCTTAACCACTGCAGAGTGAATGTACAGTGTGGAGTTTATGGGAAGATTTGTCCCACGACAAAACATATGGTCACCATACACTGCAAACCTTAAATGCTGAAAAAAATTACCGGTAACCCTGGTCATATTCCTACACAGTTTGATGGTTTTCCTGCTCTAACGCATTCCTGTCAATTAACAGGAATAGCACAATACTGTGCAGGAATCCAGCACTCCAGGACTACCTGGATTGAACTGTCTCCACCTGGATCGAAGTCTGACAATCTGTCATTACTAAAAGAGTTTTTTTGGAAACACAGACTATGAGAATCTTAGTGGGTCACTGTTTGAAGCTAGATTTCTTTTGAACTTATTAGTCATCATGCTCCTTGTAAAAATGTACAAGAAGAGAAACTGTTGAATAATGGAGCTCAAAAGAAGCAGCTTTTGGCCATGACTGCCCTTGTGCAGTCACTTTTTCTGAACAAAAGCAGTGGGCATGCATGAGCAAAGACTAAAAGCTTCCCAGGTGGCATTTCACACTTTATTCAGCTTTCAGCCAATATATTTTTGTTACATACAAACTACATTTTATACTGATGGTAAAACAACGATTTTAATGTTTACGCAATTAGTCAGTTAACATGCTGTTATAGACTTCGGCAAAAATACTTTCTTGCTATTACCATTGTTGCTTCTTATTTATAAGCTATACATTTTGATTTCTTTACATTTACATTTACATTCATGGCATTTAGCAGACACTCTTATCCAGAGTGACTTATTAAAGTGCTTTGCTGTTCACTGAGATATCCTTAGCTAGTAGACAAGGCTAGAATCCAGAGATTCCTTACGCTTAGATGGTATTGAAAACATGTCAGATTGGGGACCAACAAGATTCAGTATAAATCTTTATGGAGTTAAATACTCTTGAAAGAAATGGGTTTTCAGTCTATGTTTGAAGTGAGTGACTCTCACAGTGTTCGGACCCCCAGGGGAAGTTCGTTCCACCATTTTGGTGCCAGAACAGAAAATAGTCTGAATACATGTTTTCCTTGCAATTTGAAGGATGGTGGGTCAATCCGAGCTGTACTTGGTGCTCGAAGGGCTCTTGGTACAGCTCAAGTTTTGAGCATTGCCATCATGTACAGAGGTGCTGGTCCATTTTTGGCTTTGTAGGCCAGTATCAAGGTTTGGATCTGATGCAGGCAGCTACCTGCAGACGAGTTAAATGACTTACTACATTCTGGATGAGTTGCAAAGGCCTGGTGGTCCGCATAGGAAGGGCAGCTAGAAGGGAGTTGAACAAGCACCTGAGTGGCTTCTCTAGACAGAAGGTTCTCCTGATGTTGTAAAGGAGAAATTTAGTTTGAATTAGGTGTGTTTAAGCAGGAATTACTGGTTTAGTATGAATGCCTTAACCTTTAGAACATTTGTGGGGTGTTTTAAGATAAGGCAGACTTTTATTATCCCACTGGGGGAAATTTTAATTGTTCCAGCAGAATACACAGTAAACAGATGTATATTATACAAAATACAAATTATAAGATAGTATACTATAGAAATGAATAAATAAAAGTTAGCAGAAAAATATATAAAGTTAAATAATTTAAAATAAAATAGAATTAAATAAAAACTATATACATGTACAGTTTACAAATGGAATCGTATGGATATTGCACATTTATTCCAAGGAAATGACTATGTATTGCAAAGAAATTAGATATATATAGAATTAGATATATATATATATATATATATATAAAATGTTATATCTTGTGAATGTATTGCACTTGTACCATTCTGTCAGCAGCAAATATTGCAAATGAATTGGAGACAGGATCAAATATAGGTTCATGTGGTGTATTTGTGATAGAGTGCACTATGGTTGAGTGGGGTGTGGGTCCATAGTGTGGTTATGACACAGATTGTCGGAGTCTCTGCCCGGGGAGGTTTTAATTGTAAAACCTAACAGCAGTGGTGAGAAAGGAGCTGTGGTATCTTTCCTTTCCGCATCACAGGTGGAGAAGCCTGTCACTGGAGTATCTGCCCAGTGCTGCAAGTGCCTCCTGTAGTGGGTGAGAGGTGTTGTCCATTATGGATGGCCAACATCCTCCTCTCCACCACCTCTCCTACTGGGTCCAACACACAGGCCAGGACAGAACTTGCCTTCCTGATAGGCTTGTCCAGTTTCTTCCAGCAGACAGTGCCATAGAAAATGGCTGATGCAACCACAAATCATAAAAAGAGTGGAGAAGTCCATCCTATGTTCCAAAGGACCAGAGCCTCTTCAGGAGCAGGACTCTGCTCTGGCCTTTCCTTTACAGAGCATGTTTGACATACTTTTATTTATTTATAGGACACAGTCACACAAGCTAGATATTCTTATTTTCAGGAGATCTCAAGCTACTCAAATTTGAAAAAAATTATATAGTTAAAATTTGTATTAATGTTAATGTTAATTAACAAATTTGATCAGTTTTAGTTGTTTGTAAAGGTCAAAACCACTTTGAATTTCAGAAATCCTGTTGTAAATTGATTGTTTTGGAGCTGAAAATGCAAGAATTGTGATGAAATTGTAATAATTAGATTGATATTCTTTGACAAGTTTATTATTTTTCCTATTTATGTATGTGACAGAATTATTCCTCATAATAATTATAAAAAATAATTCCTCAGACTTTTATTCTGAAATTTGAACACTGTGTGAGTAAAGAAAGAGAACAAACAACCCCTCCTTGTAGCTCAATATCTGGCTCAGAGATATCTTTAGCCTTCCTCCCCACTGATCTGTTGGAGTCTGCAGGCAGGTTGAACGTGTACATGTGGTCAGAGCAGTAAACATGCACTGGAAGGCTGTGTTGGCATGAGACTATAGTTAGGTGGGGTAAGACGTGTGGTTTGTTATATGTATCATGTGTGTAGGTTACTTTGATCCTGAGCTCTGAAGCCTAGAAAACGGCATGTAACTGCCTGCATAGTCCGGATCTCAGGTTGTACGAGTTAACAAAACTGCGTGATATTGCCCTGAACACTGTTTTTACACGTCTTTGACAGCCAGTTATGCTTCTTTACTTATTCATGTACGTCTATGTAGTTTTATTGATCATTACCTATATTTATGTAAAAAATATATTTAATATTTATCTTACCATTTCCTGGCACTGCTTTCCATGTGGCCTGGGTTCTTAAAAGGCTCCACCCTGAGGTGAAATGTTAAACCAACTTGTTATAATATTTTGAAGTTTAGAGGGATTGTGTAACAGCAGAAAAAATGAGCAACATCATAACATAGAGGGATGTAAAGGTATAACTCATGTGTTGATATCATGAATGTTGTTGTGTTGATATCACCATCAGCCACAATTGTTAATTAATCAAATTGGGGTATTAATTCCACATCACATTCATCCCTGTAAAGATGGTTGTTGGATAATATTGGATTGATGCCTTCTGAGCGTCAGAGTGTGCTATATTTTTATTAAAAAATTACATTCATTTTGCTTCAATGTGTACAACCTCAGCCCAGTAATCCCTAAAACATGTGTCATGTAGACTGTGTGTATTTTGAGTTTTTCTGGTGTCTAGTTATTACTGTAGCAGAAAAGCTCTTTTTGACTCCCCACACTAACCTTTCTCCCCCTGCTGTCAGTTTACATGTTAGTGTGTGTCAACTCTGCTCCATTTCCCCTTCAGTAGTTAGCTGTATGGATGCTCCTGTGTGTATTGCTGTATTTCTGGCTGAAAACCCAACCTTCACTGTGTATATTGAACTCAGACCTGTGTTGTAACTGTCCTCTCCAGTGCCTTTGACAGCTCCTGAGAATGTCTCTGTGGAGGTGTTGAACTCCACGCTGCTCTGGGTCAGCTGGTCCCCCATCCCCCAGGCTCTCCTGAGAGGCCATCTTGGCGGCTACAATGTGAGTGGCTGACCCCCAGGTCTCTGATGTCCTTTGCACCACTCAACACTGTCTGGGTTATGACCCTGTGGTCCTTTAGCTAGGTCAAAGGGGAAAGTCATTAAACCTGAACTGAGCTGTTTGTAGCTATTAATGGACCACCACCTCCTCCTACTCATCCTTTCATTTCCTTCTCCATGTCTTCTTATTTCTCTCTTCATTTTATTTATCTAATTTGAAGTCAAGATCGTTTCTCAGCATTTGCATATATATAAATGGATATGTGTATATACTGGCCAGATACACCAATCAACCATAACATTATGATCACCTTCTTTTTTCTGCACTCAATGTCCATTTTATCAGCTCCTCATACCATTTTGTAGTTCTATAGTTACAGAATGTAGTCCAGCTGTCCCCTTTCACCTTGTTCTTCAGTGGTCAAGACCATGGAGAACCAGACATTCTGTTGTCTAATGTTTATCTCATTAGACTCATTCAGTGAGATGTTTTATTAATAACTAATTATTATCAGAATTAATGGGTAGGTTGTAACCACCATCTCCCACTGGGGCAAATAGTAGGGTCAATATGCACGTTCACGTTTACATAATGCATGTGGGCACTGTGTGAACACAGCATAAGAGTTCATGGATTACCTTCACTTGTCTCGTTTCCCTTTTATCTTCATGTATCTCTTTTTGCTCATCCTATACCCCTTTCATTTTTATCTTTCAACCCTGCTCTTCTCCTTTTTCTTCATTTTCCTCTCTCATGCTCTTCTTCCGTTTAATCTGTTTCTCTTATTCAGGTGCACTGGTGGAGAACAAAGAGCCTGTTGACCTCTAAGGAAGTTCCTGCTGAGAAGCAGTTTCTCACTCTAGTGGGGAACAGGAGTCACACCATAGTTCCTGGACTGAAGCCTTCCTCCGAATACCGTCTCACCATCAACGTTTTTAACAGGAAGGGCAATGGCCCCAGCAGCAGCCCAGTCACCTTCACTACTCCACAGGGAGGCAAGTTATGCATCACTTACGTTCCAAATAGGGCTTTCTGCATAGTTTTATTTGAAATATATGTCCTTTGACAATGACAATAAGAGGTGTCTAAACGTTAAAACTAACATAATTGAAACAACAGTAGAAAAAATTAAGACAAAATGCAGAAATGCAAAATGAATAAACACCTGTACAGATACAGTACTACCATCCCACCCTGCAGAAACTCATCTCATGGAGGTAGCACCGGCAGCCCGTCCCCAACACACACACACACACACACACACACACACACACACACACACACACACACACACACACACACACACACACACACACACACTCCCCAACCAATGCCCAATAACAAAACAGAACAACACTGACTGGGTTTTAAGTTTCATTCCTCAACTTGCTATGCTCACAATGCTACAGGAGCAGACTCATTTGGCAAGAATCCTATCTCTGCCTTTGCCTGACTCTGTTGCTTATCTTCCTCTGACCAAATTGTAAGTTACTCTCAAGACAAATGGATACCAAATGCTATTGAAGCAGAATGAAAGTAATAACTTACTGTATCTTTGAAGGGCTAAATTGGTAAATGCTCGATTACATTCTATGATCAAGACTGCTACGATAGTTCCAGAAAGGTTTGGTGAGCCAGTTAGAAGATTACTGAAGCTAGGCGTTGGACTAAATGTGTGTTATTTTGTGTGCAGTTCCTGAAAGACCTCCTGTCCTAAAAGCCACAAACTCTCAGGGTGACTCCATTACTCTGGTTTGGGCTCCCCCGCTTGAGGCCAATGGCATCCTCACGGGTTACAGGCTGCAGTATCAGATATGTATGTGACAAATCTTTCTTTACATTACACATTTGTGGCTTTGGATTCATGTCTTTTCAATATATAGCCAGTGGTTAGTAGATATCATTAATACCTCCCATATTTGGCTACCATTGCTAAGTTAGGCAGAAAGTCAGGGATTTCACAGAAAATTCCTGATTTCCTGTACAGCTACTTCTTAATCGAATCAAAACTAAAACAAAAAGGCTTGTCACTTTAAATAGAATGAATATAAAATATTACTTAACTTTTATAAACAAACTGATATTCACAATATTAAGTCTTTTCGAAGTGCACCATTCCTCATGTTTGAGACACTCTGTGTACAGCTACAGAACTGTTGTCGTTTTTTTGTATTACAGTCAATGAAACACTGAGTGTGGACGAAACTTACACAGTTAACATCACTGGACATGACACAACACAGTGGATTCTACGGAACCTAGAGTCAAACAGCCAGTACAAGTTCTATCTGAGTGCTTGCACTGTGGTTGGCTGTGGACCAGCCATCAGTGAGGAAGGAGACACTGTACACTTTGCAGGTGAGTATGCAGTTTGAGTATTGGTTGCAATTGATTATAGGTCTGTCTGATGATCAGAATTTCTTTGGAAAATGTTTTATTAATGTACAAAACTGTGGAAATGCATTGTGTCATCTTCATACATACGCTGCTTTTTAGTTCTTCCTGCATTTGGCTTGTTTGTGGAAATATGTTGATTAGCTTGCTAATTTAGTGCTTTTTACCCATTTTATGAAGAATCTACATCCTCAGTGCCCTCTTCAATCAGTATGTATCATTTTGAGTGATATGTAGCTAGTTTAGTTAGACATTAACTAGTCTTTATTTTGTAGTTATTTTAGTAATAACACAAATGTGTTTCTAATAGCAAATTTCTATCTAAACTTTCTAATATCTGTGAATATTGTGCCCTGTGCCCAGTGGCTGTTAACTGACCAGTGACCTGTATTTAAAAAAAATCCACATTATATAAACCATAGCAATGCGCTTAAAAAAGTTAAAAGTGGGGTAAAATTAAACATTTTTATCACAAGAATGAGATATAATTAAACTATCAAATACAACACAGTTTCACAATATGTTACATCAACTCAGACAAAATGTGGGACAATAAAAATGGGCTTGTGGCTACCCGACTCCACTAAAAATGATATACTGGATTTACTGTATCTCTTCTAAATATAAATACATACAGTCTGGGACATGGTTTTCTGGTTTGCCATTTAATTTTTTTTAAAGAACAGCTATATATATTTTTTTCTGTATTCAACCTTCTGAGTAACTCCAAGGAAAGACTGTTGTGCTGAAAATCCCAGGATTGTTCATAATTATGCCACAACCAAAATCACTGAGATTATTGTTTCCTATTCTGGTGGTTATTGTCAATATTATCTATATCTGATGTTGAATCTGCTTCATTTTAGTGCATTTCACTGCTGCTATACGATTGCCTGATTAGATAACTGCATGAAAATATGTATATTATATAATGTTAGTTGTTAATTATTAGAAGGGAACACTAATTTGAGAGAAAGCAACCTGCTTTAACTTCAAATCAGTATGTATAGTAATATATGCAGTTTAATGTAGTTGAGTAGTTAGAGACTAATAACTTCCTCCTTACAACAACAACCCAACCTTCTAAACATGTTTTCAATTATCTCACTGATTTCTCATTACTGGTTACAAGATCTTTGGAAACAAGTCATCCATTTGTTTCATTTCTATTTTTAAATCAATTGTTCGATATTTAATATTAATGAATTGTGTAGATATTTAATCAATAACAAGCAGTTAGGAAACCTAATATTCAGTGCTATCCAGTTAAATGCTATTTAACAATGTTCTGTCTTCTTTCTAAGCTGATATTTCTACCTCACTGTTTGGGACCTCCACTGAGATGAGTATGTTGTTGCATCAGTAGTTAATAGTTGGTTCTTTTAAAGTAAACAATGGAGAGTTTATGTTCGAGCAATGCTAATGGACTACTACACCAATTCCCGATTGGGTCTTTAACATCTTAGAGCAGGGGTGGGTTACCCTCTCATCCAAGCACATCTGATTTAACTCACCTGATTATCACCAGGAGCACATACAGCAAAATGTGCTGGACTTCATCCCTCGGTTCTCCACCCCTGCTTTAGACTCTGTGTACAATGCCTTGCAAAACTATTACTATTACTATTACTTTAAATGGACTTTTTTGCATCATTTCATTTACAGAACATACGTACAACTTTGAACATTTGATTTTTTTTTTTATTCTGAAGCAAACAACAAATAACAAAACAAAATAACAGAAACATTCAGTGTGCATAACTATTCACCCCACTAATGTCAGTAGTTTGTAGAGCCCCCAATTACAGCTGCAAGTCACTTTGGATAAATCACAATGAACTTGCCACATGGGATTGCTACTGGGATTTTTGTCCATTCCTCAAGGCAAAACTTCTCCAGCTAGATAGATGTTAGATGGTTTCCACTGGTGAAACACAATCTTTAAATCGGACCACAGATTCTCAATTGGATTATGGTCTGGGCTCTGACTAGGTCATTCCAATACATTTACACATTTCCCCTTCAACCACTTGAGTGTTGCTTTAGCAGTATATTTTGGTTCATTGTCCTGTTGGAAGGTGAACCTCCGTTCCAGGCTCAAATCACTGACAGATTGAAAAGCGCACAAGAATATCCCTGCATTTAGCACCATACATTTTCCCCTTGACTCAGACCAGTTCCCAGTTCCTGCTGCTGAAAAACAGCTCCACATCCTGTTGCTGCCACCACCATGTGATGGTGTTCTTAGGGTATGAGATGTGTTAATTTTGTGCCAGACATAACATTTTCAAATTTTGAATTTGGGGTGTCTCCCACATGCTCTTTGGCAAACTCAACATGATTCTTCCTATTTTTGTCTGTAAATAAAGGCTTCTTTCTCGCCAGTCTTCTATAAAGCCCAGGTCTATGGAGTGTATGGCTTATTGTGGTCGTATGGACAGATACTCCAGTCTCTGACTGGACCTCAAAATATTTGTCCCTGACTTATTTGGAGATCTCCTTGGTCTTCATGGTGTTGTTTGGTTAGTGAATCCTCTTGCTTAATGGTGTTGCAGCCTCTGGTGCCTTTCAGAAAAGGTGTGCTTATGCATACAGATAATGTGACACTTATTGTACACATTTCAGTAACCATGTGACTTCTATTTATATCATCTATTTAGAGGTTTCATAGCAAAGCGGGTGCATACATATGCCAATTTTCATATATATTTATGGAGAGAGAGAGAGAGAGAGAGAGAGAGAGAGAGAGAGAGAGAAAGATAGAGAGAGGGTGAATACTTTTGCAAGGCACAAGCTCACTCTGACTACACTGCTGTCAAATTTAATATCAGTTTGATAGTGCTCAGTTATGCTAAAGCACTTTGTGCAACTGTATAATAAATCTAGGAATCAAGGGGTAATGAAACA
Source organism: Acestrorhynchus altus (assembly GCA_034509495.1). NCBI lineage: Eukaryota > Metazoa > Chordata > Actinopteri > Characiformes > Acestrorhynchidae > Acestrorhynchus > Acestrorhynchus altus. The sequence continues at coordinate 12,006,568 of CM067518.1, forward strand.
GAACGATAGTTTCACTCATTTGTGTTATAAACTGTCCATGTTAAGGCCAGGTTGATCCAGGTGGTAGGGTGATGTAAATATATATATTTTTTTGTAGCTTGAAGATAGTTTGCCATTTTTTTATTTTCTGATGAACAGATTTGTTACTTTGTAACTTTATAAACTGTTGTGCTGAACAGCCAAAATCACCAAGATCACATTTGTTCCCCATTCTGATGGTTGATATCGATATCAATATTTTCTGAAGCTGCTGCAGAATCTGCTTCATTTTAGTACATTTCACTGCTGCCACACAATTGCCTGATCAGATAACTGCATGAATAAACAGGTGCCGTGTGGGGGTATATATGAAATATAATGTTAGCTATTAATTATTAGTAGGTATCACTAATTTTAACACTAAATAATTGTCTTAATTTAAGAGTGTGAGACAAACCACCAGTTCATTGTATGTGTTTTTCTTACCGTGTCATGCCTTATATGAAGATTCATTACTTGAAGAGTCTACAGCATCATTTGGTACACCATCAGAAATCAGTATGTATAGTAATGTATGCAGTTTAATGTAGTTGAGTAGTTAGATACTAATAACGTCCTCCTTACAACAACCTTCTAAATATGTTTTCAATTATCTCATTGATTTCTTATTTCTAAGCATCATTGTACTGTAGCTTAGCACGTAAGCACTAATCCATTTCCCTCCATGTTGTCAGCCATTTGTTTCATTTATGTTTTTAAATTAAATGTGGGAAGTAGATATTTAATCAATAATGAGCAGTTAGGAAGTATATCTAATATTCAGTGCTTTCCAGTTAAATGATATTTAACAATGATCTGTCTTCTTTCGAAGATTACACTTCTACGTTGCCGCTTGGGACCTCCCCTGAGATGAGTATGTTGTAGCATCAGTAGTTAGTATTTAGTAGTCGGTTCTTTTAAAGTCCGAGTCAGTAAGGTAAACATTGAAGAGGTTAGGTTTTAGCAATGCAATTGGGCTGTAGAAAACACTGAAATATTGTACTACAATTAATACTAGTCACTAGTAAACCCACAGTTATTTCTGGATTGCTTAAAGCAATGATTTCACAATCCCTAATTGGGAGATTGGGACTCCTTAGACTTTGTATAATTAAGCTAACACATCATTCTTCACTCTAAACATAAATGTACACATAGATCCACTTTGCGTGCTCACAGGGGAATTTATCCTCTGCGTTTACCTCTTCAATCCACACAGTCAAACACACACATACATACTGATGAATTCACAGGGGGCAGTACACCTGATTCACAGGGAATCAAACCAGCAACCTCCCAGTCACAAGGCTGGTCCCCTGAACAAAAGGCCATAGCTACCCTATTGCTGTCAAATTCAGCATCAGTTTAATAGTCCCTAATCCCATTGGGACCCTACAAGTTATGCTAAAACAATACTTTGTGCATTAGAATTAAAAATTGGATAAAAATTTAGGAATCAAGAGGTTAAACCTCCTACAATGAAATAGTAGTGCCTCTATTTTGTGTTAGAAAATGTAAGCTAGTATGTAACTTTAATCACAGCAGTGACAAGTATTGATTGTGAAAGGATTACTTCAGAGTTAGAGACATCAAAGTTGTAGAACTAGTGTGTAGTGGTTATTAGTATTAGTGTTTATTATTAGTGCCATTAGTTGTACACTCACAATAGGATACTTAGAATTGATGCCATAAAACAGGGATGGGAATCTCCAGTCCTGTAATACCAGATTCCCAAAAAGTTTGATGATTTCTTACACACCTGATTCAACTCAGCAGTTACTTACAATGTCTATTTTTGTATCAAAGAAGGCAAACTGTGCTGAAATCCCCACCCTTGCCATAAAAGAACCACATTTGATACCATGATGATCTTTCAATGGGCAGCTTTGTAAAGTCAATACAATTATCTTAAAATTTAAATAACTTTCATATAATACATAATTTATGTATCAGTTAAATTCGTAATGTCTTACCTTTTTATGTGCATGTATGATGTTTGTGTGTGGTTATGTACCATCAGCATCATAATTAATTACTAGAACATTTAAAGGCATTTGTTAACCTTGCTTGATTCCTAGAATTAAGCAGTTTCATAGTTTAAGGTTAATATATGTAAATAATTGGTTGTCCTTCACTGAACCTTACTGAACAAGCAGCACAATCTCAAATACTGCTTATTAATTTAATGTGCAATGAATTAAGCTTGTAAGCTGAATAGGCAAGTATATTCTCTGTCCAAATATATGTACACTCCTGTAGACTTTAAGTTGCTCCCATTACTGACAGAGATGTAGTGTAGTAGCAGATATACTGCCAATAGGATAGTACTCTCTGGAAAAGCTAAACATATTGTCACCATGCCTAATGCCAGGTGTGGGATAGAGGTTCCATATAGGATTTGATTTCATAAGGATCTTTCAATGGACAGCTTTGTAAAGTCAATACAATAATGTAACATTTTAGATATCTTTCATATAATATATAATTTGTATATCAGTTAAATTAGTAATATAATACTGGTAGTAAATGGTAGGGGCTGTAGTAGCTAATGGTGGTTTTAAGAGGAGCTAAGAGAACCTTTGTTGTATCATTTACTCAAAGAACTAGAACAGACCTTCATGTATAATTCAAAAAGGAAGAAACTGACCAATAATGTTGGAGTCAGCTAATACTGACTTTGCTTAAACTGCATTTAAAGATGCTACAGCATTGTCCCTGAGCTCCTTGTATTTTAAATGTATAAAAAATTATATTTGTCATTTACACCACCAGTCAAACATTTTAGATCACCCAATATGGGTTCGGAAAATTTTGACCAGTAATGTACATAAATTGGTGGTGTGTTAGTGTGTTATTGTCACTGCAATACTAAAAATGACCCACCACTGATATAAGGTGTTTATAAATATTTGAACAGTAGTGTACAATTATTATTAAATATTTTTATATTTTTTATAAATATATTTTTATTTAACATATTTTAATCTGTAACTGTATATTTACTGTGTATCTATATACATAACTTTTGTTATTACAAGTTTTTACACTGTTAAATATACATTTGCTAATACTTTAAGATATGTTACATATCTGTGTTTAATACTTTTTAATACTTTAAAATGAATGTATTTTAAAATATATTTGTTAAATAGTAGACAGTCCATATTGTGTGAATTTTGTGTGTATTTGAAACGCATTCCAGATGTATAAAAATACTTGTGCATGTGGGTCTCTAGGCCTATGAAAAAGATGTGCTATCATTTTTTTTTAATTACAAACATACATCAAAATGAACAACTTAATATTTACAAATCACGACTAATGAATTAGTTTTAATCGCAATGATTTCACTGCCATTATGAAAAACTACACTGCAACACTGAGGGTTCAGTCCCACATCTCTGTGGTCCTCTACAGCCATGCTCCCCCTCCCACTGTGAAAATAACACCAAAAACATGCGTAACCACTGTAGTTCAGACTAGGATGGTACAAACCAAAATGATTCAAACTACTGTGGTTCCAACAAAAGTACGACAGTTTTGGGTCGTACTTCACATGTTGGTTAGTTTAACAATGCATCGTACCACATTAGTTCAAAGCTAGTCTCCATCCTGCTTCCTGCTGGTAATTCACATTTCCTACTTTTTCCTTTTTCACTTTTAAAAATAAAGTACTTTTGAAGTTTTCATTAGTGAAGGCACGCTATGCAGGAAACTGCATGAACAACAAATCACCCAAATGCTACAACATGCAAGACTGTGAAAATGGTTGTTGATAAAAGGTAACTGTAATCTAATTGCAGTAATTGTAGCAGATTAGAGTTCCTGCTTCTTGTCTCCATATCACATAACGCAGTTACATGTATACCCAACCCTGTTCAGAACTCTCACACTCTGAAAAAAGCCATTGCAGAAGCATAATTTTTAGCAAAAGTAGCACAAAGCATTGTGCATGATGATTTGAGACCAGTGGCTCATGGTTACTTGAATCTGGACGACAAACATGGAAACATTGCATGTTGGATGCTGACAAGATGTCAGCTCACCAGGCAATGTTAAGATGACTGACAAATCCTCCTCTACTGAAGTCTAACCTACTGTGATCTGCATGTTGCATGAAATCCTTTCTCTCTGTCTTTCAGGGCAGCCTTTCTCTTTTACTTCATCCCATACTGTCATTGCTACTGACATTCCAACCATTTCCACCATAGGTAACCAACGTGCATTGCCATTTTCAGAGCATTATATTTTTAAATAACTGCTGTAACACATCTTAAAACACTTCTTTAAACCCTAAGCTTTAAGGGTATGCTGGGTGTTTCTTGCCTCAACTAAACTGGTCTTACTGCATGTCGGTCTCTCTGTCTTACGTTTGGTCTGTCCCTCTCTCAGCGCTGTTCAACATAAGCAACACTGTTAGCACCAACTTTGCAAAACTCAGCTGGGCAGTGAGAGGAAGGCAGACCAATTCAGAAATCTATGTCGCAGTTCTGGATCACCGTAAGAACCTGCTCTGCTCATCACAATAACACTAGCATGACAGTAGAAACGGTTAAAGAAGAGGAATTCCTAGGCTTGGGCAATGTTAATGGGCAATTGATTATTATTTTGAATATTTAACATTATAATATCTTTGGTGTATAGTAGTGCATCTAAAAAATTGCAATATCTTGATTGTTTTGTTCATAATTTCATTCAGTATGCTAAACTGCTATTTACATATTATATATTTATTAAATTAATTTTAAACTTTGTTTATTTTAATGTCGATATTGAAATTATTAGTTAAATAATTAACTCAAAATATTATTAGTTAACTCAAAATAAAATATTTTTAATGAAATGAGAGTCTGGATCTTTTATGGTAAATCTGTGAAATCTGTGAAATGTGATATATAATAGCTACTATTTTTACTTACATAATTATTTTTTTATTTTTGCCCAAGCCTAGTGACATCTAGCAAATAAACTCACACTTCTGTTTGGAAGTTTGGAGTTACTTATAAGGTATATATATAGTAAAATTATGTTATTTCATTCATTACTTATAGACATTTGGGGAATATACATTACAGCAGTGTTTCTGAACCCTACTGGTGGAGGAACCCCTATCCTGCATATTTAAGAGCTTTTCCTGCTTCCACCATACCTGATTCAATCAGCTCATAAACAAGCATTTCAGAGTTGCATGGAATACTTTACAGCTGAAACATGCAGGGCAGAGGTGTCTCCAGGATCAAGGATGATAACATTGCTTTACAGTAAAGTTATCTTCCATTTATTATATATAATAATTCCAAACATGCAACTTGTGGTATAGTTATTCTGCAACACGGGATAAAGGCTGCATGTACATTCACTCGGTATAGTATGATTATAGGTTTTCACTGTTCTTTCGGGTGAAGGGCTAACACTTTCCAGTTGCACAATTCCTATAGGTGATGGTATCTGGAGGATTTCTGAAGCTGTAAACACATCTAAGACTTTCCATTTCATTGAGGGACTCGAACCAGGGACTGTGTATACAGTTCGACTGCTGGCTAACCACTGGGCTGATAACACTAGTCTTTTTGAAGAGGTTTTCCAGACCAAGGGAAAAGGTGAGAGAACAGAAGGTTCTTCTAGAACACCTGAGGTATAGCCATCTGCTTTATTTCACAGTTGTCAATTAGCTTCTGTTTTTAGATTTGCACAGATGAGTGAAAAAAAGTCATGCTTTATCACAAAATGCCAAAATTGTTAACAAACTACCTGATATATTCTCTAGAGAATCATTAAAAAAAGTTATATAACTCAATCTGCCCCAACACTGCTTTTACACAGAGGATTTCATTGTCTGAATTACAGAGGTGTGGTGCAAAAGATAACTCCACTAGCAAGTCACCACACCATGTGGAAGACTAGGTTTGATTCTCAGTCTGAGCAACTATTTTGTGCAACACCAATAAGAGTCCTTTGGCAAGATTCCTAACACTACTCTGGCCCACCTCTGTAATGGGACTGACCTTGTAAGTCGCTCTGGACAAGAGTGTTTACTAAATGCCATATATTTGCATTATTGTCTAAGTCAAGGCTTTAAGCTAGAGTCCAGTGGCACTTAGGAATGGGCCACATGGGAATCATACAGGTGGTGGCATTCAACATTAAAAATGCTAATATTTGCACTGCGCATCACATTACTAAATCAAAGTAACTCAGTTAGCACTTTTTATATGGGCACCATGTCATCATGATGTTCTCATGACTCATGTAGCTTCACCACTGTCTGTTTTCCTGTCAGTCTCACCATGTGTTTTGTTTACATTATAAAAGAACCTGAGTTCACTTTGCCGCTTGAATTTGACCAGCACTAGAGGAGAGGGTTGGGGAAGGAGTGCAGAGGGGAGCAGGTGAATGAATCAGATCAATCTGTCAAATAGCTCTTCAAAGAGAAATATAACAAGTAAAATCCTAATGCTACCAAATATTTCAAATGTTTTTTTGGGGTTTTTTTTAATTAAATTTTATAATTAAATTATTATTATTATTATATAAACCTTTAAAAACCATTAAGGTAAATTGCTTTAGTCTTGACCCTTGGTTTACAGTGTAGAATTATGGGTAAAAAGGGTAAATTTTAAGCCATCAGGTCCCCAGTTTAGGAAAAAAGAGGAAAGAAGAAGGGAAATTGCAAAAGATAAAGGTATGCAGCTATTGTGTTTATTGTTATTTATATACTTATTAGACATATGTCTATTTTGTCTATAGATAATATGTCGGCTAGTTTAAAACTTTTGTTCTTCAACCAATATTTCTGTGGTATCTGGGGTGGAAAGCCACCATAAATTAATCTTCATTCAAGCAGTCTTAAGTTGAAACAGATCATTAATAATAATTAATAATTTCATACTGTGAACAGATCACAAGATTGTTCCAGTTGTGTCAACTGTGTCAGACCTTTTTAAAAGAAAACTTTTAGTGTTAATAAGCCCCAACATTGAAAATATATTTTACTTTTAATAGCCTTTTTCAATGTCTATTTGGCTTAATAATGTTGGTCAGTTTGTTTCAGATTGTTGAAAAGGTTTTCCTTTCATTCACATTAGATTGTTCTGAGGTTCAGTTGAGTCTTATAAACAGTACATATACGTTGACACCCAAATTTAAAAGTATTACAAAGAAATAGCTTTGAAATTCATCCCCCATAATGTTATGGTTATTATAAGTTGGTTTTGCAGTTGTCAGGGAAAATCGAGAGGAACATTTGTGAATAAGTTTGAAAATAAAAGTGTCATCTGTGTCATATTATTGTGTTGTTGTGTTTATTTTTTTATTTTTTTAGATTTGTCACCATTTAATGCACTAATTTCACAACTTTTTCAGATCTTTTACAATATATTTGTTTAATAATACATAAACAAACTTATCATGCCGGTCTTTGGGATGTAATTCTACATGGCACTCATTGCCTGTGTAGGTAAATGAGTGAATGACAAATGATACTAGATCCACAGCAGCTTGCCACATAAAAAATTAAGGCATCAGTTTCTGTACCACCCCTTTGTGAACAATGGTCTCAGTCTGGCCACCCTTATGAAAAAGTTCCACTTTTTTTCCAAAGACTTCACCTCTGTATGCTATTAACATAGAATGATAATATTGCATGTACTGTATTTAATATAAATGTGTGTTTACTGTACTGAATTTAATGACATAATTACAATGGTATGTGTAGCCTCTGTCAGGCATTTCTTAGCCTATATCTTAACTTTAGTATATTGATTTGCTGAGGTGACATTATGAGGGATTCCTGTAGTTGTACTACCTACTATGCAGTTATTTAGGCTCTGTCCTAAGTCTAGCTAAGGATTTCTGAGTGAAGAGCAAAGTACTTTGTATGTCGCTCTGAATAAGGGCAGCTGATAAATGCCATAAATGTAAATGTAAATGTCTTATATACTGTATTTCACCCCAAGGCATCACACAATCTAGAACCATCACTGCTAGAGTCCATGTCAAGTCTCAAGTCAATATAAATAAAATATGGACAAAGAGTGTTCTGTTGCAATGGCAGAACTTCTCTACAGGGACTAGACAAGATGCACCAACAATGGATGCAACTTAAATTAGCTGAAGGCATTCAATAGAATGAGTGTCCACAAACATTTGGACATAGCTACAGTGCAGTGGTTCTCATTCTTGGTCACATGCTGAATTCATTAATTCCAGCACTCCTGATCCAACTAATGAACTAACTGATGAGGCCTTGCTGGGTCGAACTGGCTGTGTTGCAGCAGGAATTCTCTAAAACAAGCGCGGCAGTGGTCCTGCAGTTGGATGTGTTTCAGATACCTTATGAAGTTTGATGTGGTTGATCCAGTGTCTAATTTTCTTCACAGGTTTTTGCACATTGCTACTCTTAAATCCCAGGATTTTGAGCTCCTTGTAGCCAAGGGTGGATGTGTACAATGCTGTTAGTGAAGCCAATGTTGCCCTGCTTTCTTTATATTCACTGATTTCATTGGGGGTGTTCTAAAACTTCCAGTAGTATATAAAATATAACTGCATCTAAGAGACGGTACCCTGGGGGGAACCATTTCATAAGCTTCATTTGTAAGACTGTGAGCAAATGTTAAGTGAAGATTCAGAAATTCATTTAAATGTGAGTTAAATACAAGGTCTACATTTATATTGCATCTACAGTGGACAATGCAGGCGAAATATTACTGATAAAAAATGAAGCTTTGTCTAAAGGCCTATTAGTCAGTAATTACATAGAAATTAGTTATTTGAGTGATTATTAAGTTACAAGAGTGAAGCATTTAAGTGTAGATGTATAAAGAAGTCTACAAAGGTTAAGAGGTTAATACAGTAGTCTGACCAGGCATTCTGAAAGCCTCAAGGCTTGCCCTTGGAGCTTGTCTATAACCACAAGACAATTGCTGACAGCTACTGTTTTTTGTTCTTGTGGTTATTACAGGTGTGATTGGAAACGTTTCATCCAGAGGCTGGTTCGTGGGCATGATGTGCACTGTGGCCTTGCTCACTTTGGCAGTTCTGATTGCATGCTTCGTGATGAAGAACAAAGGTGGAAAGTATGCAGGTATGGCACACATTGATTTCAGAGGTCACTTTGGCTTCCCAGAAGGTCAAACCACAGCTCTTTATGTCGAGGGTGAATGAATGCTACTTGTCTCTCAGTGATGAGGTGTCAAGGCCTCTGTGACTTTTTTCTGCCTGGTGCCCCTACCCACTGAGCATGTAACCATGAGTGTCAAACTGTCTAAATGAAATCACTTGCATAATCAGTTACAAGATAAAGAATTCCATACAAGAGAACTTTGTAGTTCTATAAGTCCAAGCCATTTGTTCCTCTGTATACTTTATTAGCCTCTCATCACCCTGTTCTTCAGTGGTCAGGACCCCACAGGACGGGTATTATGTGGGTGGTGGGTCAACCTCAGCACTGCAGTGATAGTGGTGGTAGTGTGTTACTGTGTGGTGTGCTGACATGAGTGGATACATCTGTGCTGCTAGAGTGTTTTAAACCCTTATTGTCATTATGAGAGGTCATACAGGCCAAATTCCAACTTACCTCTCTCTCACACATTGTCATACTCTCTCTCACACACACACCATTATCATTTTCTCTCACACCATCAAATTGTCTCACACACAATCAAACGTTCACATACATCATAATCTCTCACTCACTATTAAACTCTTTCATACTGTCTTTCACTATCGAACTCTCACTCACATTGTACTCTTTCACACTCACTATGAAACTCTTTCACACACCATCATAGTGAGTGTGAGAGAATATGATGGTGTTTGTGAGAGGTCTGATACTGAGTGTGAGAGGTAAGTTTGAATTTTGGCTTAAATGGCCTCTCATATGTTACTGCTGGACTGAGAACACCAACCAGAAATATCCAGCCAACAGTATCCTGTGGGCAGCATCCTGTGAGCACTGATAAAGGATTACCTACACATTGTGCAGATGCAGAAGTCTCTGACTTTCCATTTATGAGATGGAGCAACTATGTAGGGTCATCTAACAAACTGGACAAAGAGTGAACACACAACAGTGCTGCTGTGTCTGATTCACTTGTAGCAGCATAGCACATGCTAACACACCACTGCCATGTTAGTGTCACAGTGCTGAAAATGACCCACCACCTACACACTGCTCTGTGGTGGTCATGTGGGGTCCTAACTATTGACAAACAGAGTGAAATGAGATATACATCTGTAACATCTATATATGAAATTAGAGTTTTGCTGAGAAAATCATCATTTACTGTCTAAATTTAACCATGTTTTTTTGTGTGTGCATTGTCTCAATTGTTTCTATATCTTCAAATATGCCATTAGCTCTACTCAGGATAATACCATGAAACTGAACAGATAATTAGGATCAGTAATCAGTAACCAGTGTGACAGCTTCAGTTCACAACCAGCCTTAATTCTGGCCTGGCTTATTCAAATCAAAATCTAACTTTAGTCCTTTATAAACATAGCAGCACACAGGTTGCTAGTGAGGCACATCTTGCTACAGGGAAAAGAGATTCCTGAAGGGCTCAGTCAGAAGGTTGTTGACACCATTTCCAAAATTGTAAGGCTCCAGTGAACTACAATCAGAGCCTTACTTACAAGTAAAAGGGAAAGCATGAAGATGCAGACAACCTTCCAAAGATCGAAGTAAATAAGACCAATTTCACACCAGAAGCAGCACAATGCACATGGTGTGTCGCTTGTTATTTCACACTAGATGCCATGCATACACATTGTGAGGTGAAAGCATTTTCTGACTACCCTGTGTGTAACAGTTGACTTTTTATATTTAACTGTTGCCTTTATAGCTTTCTTGGAATCAGGACTGGTCTGGAACAAAAAATCGGCTTAGACCGGTCCTTCATAATTAGCAGAGCATGACCAAGGAGTAATTTATATATGTGTTTCCCAAAGGAATGTATTTTACTATGCCTGCATGTATGTTTATTCACTTGGTGGGTAGCTCACTTGACTGGAAGAAGGGCTCACAGACCCTCTCTTCTCTCTCCTCAACTGCTACCTTTGCATACTTTTAAGTAAATAAATAACAGCATCAGCAACTTTTTTTTCTACAGTTAATTACTTTAAAAGTCTATCAAATGACCTGTGAGGAAGGCAAATAAGTACATTTGCTCATGTACTTTGCACTAATAGTTTTAGCTCCTTAGGTATATTTCAAGCATAATGTTCCTAAATATCAGAAGTTTAGCATCTAGTATGTATTTTCTGAAATTATCTGATGTACCAGCTCAGTTCTAATTCTTCAAGTTAAAAGCAGCTCCCTTCTTTGAAAAGCTATAACATGCATTTGTATCAGGCTAAAACAGGTCTGTTTTATGAACTCATGTCTTACTCTTATTCAATGTGGGCATACCTTTTGCTAATAATACTTTTCTACTTTTTTACACTTAATTTAGTAATTCTTAAATTGCAAAGCTTTTATTGATCATTTATCCATTTTAAACTTTATCATTCAGTTTGGTTTTAAAACAGCATAGAGGATTTTGCTACAAATTCAAACTACTATGCAGCCTTTCAGCACTATTAACCTAAATACCTAATATGTTATAATGGAGTGTAAAGTGCACACTTGCTGCTTACCCAAAACTTCTCAACTTTGGCCATTTGCTATTTTATCAGGAAAATGTGCCATGGCTTCCAGATTCTGGCAAGTATTCAAAAAAAAAAAAAATAATAAATAAATAAATAAATATATATATATATATATATATATATATATATATATATATATATATATATAGATGCTAATCAATCACCATTGCTCATCATTCTTATGTAACTGAGCTAATGTTCCCTCCATCACCTAAAGGTCCCTGTCAAAAAAGGTTTCCTTGTCAAGACCCTGTATCTCTGACTGCTTCTCTCCTTGCCTGTTGCTGCTATCTTCAACTTTAACCTGCTGTTGCTGAAGCATTGCTGTCACAGAGGACCCTCCAGCGAACATGACTTTTCATGAACTTCAACGTACCCCCTTTCTTTCATTTTGGGTTCTCCAAGTTGCCACTCCTTTAACACATGTTGTCAACACTGAGAAACTCGTGGGAGTTAGGGGGATAATGCAGGGAAGTGATTTCGTACTATGTCCTGATTATTTCTGTCTGTCTATATTGAAGACAAGTGGGCCGTCCCTCTCCAAATTGCGGAAAGAAAAAAGTCCAACAGCATAGGCCCCTCAGGATTGTCGGCGAACAAAGAAAATGCCTAGTATGCCACATTATCAGACCAGCTGTGGCTAGCATAAGTAATGATTTTACTCTGATATAAATTTGTGCAAAAATCTGTTTAGTAAAAAAAAAACCACACCTTTCTGAAAGGCCCCAAAGGCTGCAACACCATTAAGCAAGAGGCACCACTAACCAAACAACACAATGAAGACCAATGACATCTTTATACAAGTAAGAGTTGGTTTATAACAAAATATCATCATCCCTGGAGCTAAGGCTGAAGCGCAGTTGATATATGCATAAACACAATTATCCAAAGGACACAAGCATGTCTACTTCACAATAGTTTAAAAATTAGACGTTGGAACCTTTCAGACTGACTGTCAAGTCTTAACCTTAAGCTTGTTCATGCTTAAAGTCTTTTAAAGCAACAGCAGTGAAATTTCTGAAAAATGTAGCAAAAACAAAGTAGCTAAATAGATGCTAAAATGTTGCTGGGATTGCTCTTTAAAAACTGTGTAGTCGTGGCTGGTGTTGTGCATGGATAATGCCACTACATCAAGGGAGACTGAGGTTTGATTCCTGGTCTGGGTCTGGGCCTGGACTGTGCTATATGCGGTGCTATACCAATAAGAGTTCTTGGGCAAGGTCCTGGTCCACCTCTGTAATATGAGTAAACTTGTTAGTCATTCAGGAGAAAACTATCAGCTAAATGCCATGAATGTAAATATAAAATGAGCTGAAACGGTCCAGAAGTGGATTATAAACAACTGCAAAAGCTAAGGAAGGGGAGGTATTAATTTTAAACACTGCAGGATTGGATGCTGAATATATTTAAAATCAGTTACAAAATATGCATTTCCTCTTTCAGATGGAAAAAGAAACTCAGCTTTTTAGTTTCCAAGCCCTTTTGTTGGTCCTGACATTGTAGTTTAGCACTGTTTTTTCTGCTTTTCCTACAAAGCTGGGAATGTATGAAAGCAAAGTAACTTGCACTCGTGGCACACACAGACACCACCCAGTAGCTTGACTGCCTGCAGGAGCTGTTGACACAAAACACTGAATATTTCATCACCTCTGCATTTCTCTTTCCTACCCATCTGTGACTTTTCAAGAAACTCATCTTTTGTCTCATTTGAAGCTCGTTACTTTTTAATCATATTTACCCGGGCTGTTTGAAATAGGAAAATGGGCACAGGGGCATAATTCAAATGTTTGAAGTGCAGAAGATTAGCACTCTGGCTTTGTGATATTATTAGCTATAAAAGCTTCAGAGTACAGCACAATATACCATATTTACCAAACTAACTTAGTTGTTATAAAACACTAGAATCTTACACATTTTATTTTATTAACCATATAACAATTCTGTAAACCATTTAAAATATGATTCATTAGACTGTTCTTTTAACACAACAGTTTACCCACAAACACACTTTCTAATAATATCTATATGTAGCCTATTATTCTATATTTTATATCTATATGTAGCCTATTATTCTATATTTTATATCTATATGTAGCCTATTATTCTATATTTTATATCTATATGTAGCCTATTATTCTATATTCTATATCTATGTTTTTCTCAATGCTTTGTCCTTTTATTGTCAATTGTAAAATAATCAGTAAACAGTACTTTAGATATAGACATGCATATACATATCATCAATGTCATACAAAAATCTCTCTCTTACTCATCCCTCCCACATAAAACACATTATTTTCAGCAAATCCTTTCTTTCATTCCCAAAAGCATTGCTTTTTAGTCAACTTTGTCTTTCAACAAATGGCTTTTCTATTGCATTTAGGCTTAATGATGGAGGAAAACCTCCACCTGTGCAATATCTTCAGTGCTATTGGCAGGAACAGACCCAAAACACAGTTGATCCACCCCCATGTTTTACAGGTAGAAATGGGTTTATAGAAAACAGGAACTGCATTTCATAAAACAAACATATATTTGCTGAAATGTCTCATCCATATGTGGGAAGATCCCTCCAATAGGCCATGGAAGGGAATTCGTTCCGGTTTGTGAACCTAAATTCTGTGCATTTCCACCAACAAAAATAAGTTCAGAAACCTGAAAATTTGTTTACAGTAGGAACCAAAGATAAGCAACATTGGATTGCTAATTTTTGGTTCCTGCTATAAACAAACTTTTCAGGTCTCTGAACTTCTGAACTTCTAAAAGAACAATGACATGCTGTTTGTCTTACACATTGTAGTCTTCTACAACTTACTTATCACCAAACGTTGATCCATGGTTGATCCACGTATGCTTTTTGAAGAAAAATTAACATCTGTAAATGCACAAACCTGGGCTGGAATCTTAAAAAAAAATAAAAAAACAGGTTCGTATGACCCCACATGTTCCCTAAACCTAACCTGGGTTCTTTTGATGGAAAAGGCCTATAAGGCCTATAAACATAAACACTTAGGCTATGTTCAGACTGCAGGCAAATCAGATTTGTTTCTTAAATCAGATTGTTGAGATGACTGGCTGCTCTGTTTTTTTTGCAAGTGATCAGATCAGATTTGTCATCACAATCCTTGGTAATTTTTTTGTTGGAAAATGAAAACCGAGACAGACAGAGGCACATATTTAAAATGCAACTGTCATTGCTTTTCAAAATAATTTGAATATCAGATACAAATATCAGATGTATTTTTTTTTTCTTTTTGTCTGGCCAGAAAAAAAGGTTACTCTGTAGGTTACTCTGATCCTGATTTATGAAGCCTAGAAAGCTAAATTTAACTGCTTGCAAAATTTGATCTCAGTTTCTAAGGGTTGAAGGGTTAAATTTTATTTGCTAATCGACTTTATCAGTACCTTTGAGAGTGACTTTTTTTTGCAAACTTTTGCATACACATTGTGCATTGTATACATTCTGAGCCAAAATGAGCTTTTTATGTGCTCTGATTCATTCAAGGTTCATACACAAACATAACTTATCATCAAGGTAGTCAGCGTCCTTGAAACGCACTCATAAAAGCAAAGAAGAAAAGACACTCCGAAATCTGCTCTGCCTCTTTTATTCAGTGTTTGAAACTGGCACATTTCTTTTCACCAAGCTGCTCCATTTCCATTGAAACAGCATGAGTATAAATCAAAGAATAACTCAGTCTCAATTGTCAGCTAATATCAAGGTGAACTTTTTAAGAGCCAAGATCTTCCTCCACTGAATCCAGCAGTCCGTTTCAGAAAATGAGTAATGTTATAAAAGCTGTTTTTATTGATTCTTCTTGGTCTTTCTTTGACAGTGAAAGAAAAGGAAGCAGTTCGAACAGATCTGGAGGCTCACTGTGGTCATGAGGATACTTCCTGCGAATACAGGTAAGAGGTCCTCATGACTACTAATTGATGCAAACCGAAGATGTAAATGCTGACAGTGCTGATCAGTTAATTGTGGGGCAATTCCTTCCTAACCAACATTCTATCCACACATATGACATCATATAACATCATAGCTTTCAACTTTATTTACTTTTTTACAGTAAATGTTCTACATTCTGGTAGATTCTGGAACATCGGGGTGAGGATTTGATTTAATTGCAGTCAGTGACAGCAGCGTTAGTGAGGTCAGAACGTCAGATTTGGACATATCCTGTATTAAAATTTTTAACCATTACTGAATACAATAACAATTATTGATAAGTAAAATTATCTATATGAAATTCGAAATTTTGCAAGTTGCTTGAGACACAAGAAATACCACGTAAACAATCAGATGACATTGCCACTGATGAGGTCACTAACATGAACTTCTTTTTATAGAAGTGAGTGTTAATAACATTGTATCTCTCCCTCTCAAACCCTACATGCATGACATTTGTTTGGATCTACACAGACAGCATTTCTGGGCTAACTAACCGGCTCATGCAGGTAGTGGAGTGGAATGTACAAATACATGTATATATATATATATATATATATATATATATATATATATATATATATATATATATATATATATATATATATATACAAGACCATATATATATATATATGTTTGTGCGTCTGTAAGTGTTTTTATATGTGTGTTCATAGATACATTTCATACTCATTTGCGGTGCATCTGTATAATGAGACAGATGCTAAAGAATTAGATTTAGGATTAGGAATACTTGAAGTTCAACAGAACCAAAACTCACAAGGGGGGACCTATTCACCTCCGGTAAAACTACTAATAGATTATGAAATAAATCTATGTACCATGACAACAACAATAAAGTAATGATTATGATACATGATTGTGACAACAACAACAATAACAACAACAACAACAACAACAACAATAATAATAATAATAATAATAATAATAATAATAATAATAATAAAATTAACAGCAACCATTCAAAGATTAATACATATCATACTAATACTATTATATAATACTATTTGAAAAGTACTACAATGATAAATCAAGATGTTTTATTCAGTGCATATTTGGAAAAATAGCTGGTCTCACTAAATATGAATTCATCATTTCTTGTGAAGTAGACATTGTTTGGTTCTTGGTTAAAATTATGAATTTGAAGCAAGATATATGAAACTAGTAATATATGTAAAAAAAATATAATATTGAGGATATTCAGGACAAATCTTAAGAAACATGTAAACATTGCTTTATTATATGGTAATAAGTAACATACTGTACATAGTAAATAGTATTAAAACTTCCTGGAATGTATAGCAGTACTTAGAGTTATTGTGCTAGGTACATTTCAATGCGTGTATGAATAATTTTTGATTTGGACAATATTTTGTCCCAGAAATAAATGCAATTAGCAAATTTATGTTCATTTTAAGACCAAAGTTATGCAATTCATATAATGATAATATTATAGTATGATTATGCAATTACACCATTTTAACATGCAATAAAATTTATAATATTAAGTATTTTTCAGATATTGGCATTAGAATATAACATTTTTATTATGTCCTAAATCAATGCAAAATAAAATGAAACCACTGTTTTTAAACCAAGTAGACACACTGGATCATTCAGGTCTCCATGATAAGAAAAAAAATAGGCAATATCAAGGTCAGCAAAAATGTTTTGGCCATGAGGCCATATCCATTTATTGTACAATAAGTTGATAATGCTTTGGAAATACTTTGCACTCTTACACAACTTTTTACAGGAGCATGGTATTTCTTGTAGTAGTTCCTAATTTCACAGTATACAACACATTTTTACTTAAACGTACATAATATTTATATTATTGCAAATTAAATTCTGTGCAGTTATTACATTTTAGCTCTAAATACTGCTTTATTCTACTTTTCACATTAGTTACTATGCACTTACAAAATATGTACTAGAAATGAATAATAATTACTACATACACAGATCAGCCATAATATTAGCACCACTGAAATGTAAAGTGAAAAATATTGATTATTTTAATCCACAGTGGCTCCTGTAAAGGGGTCAAAATATAAGGGAACAACAGAGACACTTTGACAAGAACCAAACTGTGAAATTATGGATGACCAGATCAGAACATCTCCAAAACATATGGCGGGTCTTGTGGGGTGATGGTAGATCAGTACAATCAGCACAACCAAATGCTGCACAAGGGAGACCTTCGTGATATTAGGCATGGGTGATTGTTGTATTTGCCCATTAAATAAACCTATAAACCTAACTGTGATTAATATCATAATATAGATACATGTGAATAACATCATTTGAACCATCATTTGTCACAGAAAAAAGTCACTAGATTGCTGTAATGTTGTTTTGTACCCAGCTATCCCCAAGACTACTATGTTAAATATTTATAACAACTAACTGCCATTGGTTTCTAATAACCATGGTGAATTTCTATCCAGGCTTTAGAACCATCTGTGGTCTGTAATCAGTAATGAGATTACTGTAATAAGGATCATGTTAACAGACTTCAAGCAAAATGTACCCAGGGTCCCTTAGCTGAACCATTTTACTTTTTCCCTCTTCTTTTTAAAGTGAGTTAAAGATCGAGCGGGAAGGCTGTTGGAGCTGGAGAGAAAGGGTCACACACAGTTAACTCCTATAATTGCTCACAGTGGCACTCAGATCAGTGATATGTTTCCATCTCATTACACTTAAACAGAGATATTCGTTCCTCCCTCAAGAAATGAACGCTGCTGGTGCAGATGCTGATGGTCTGCTCAACACACCCACCGCTTCTGCTTTAGAGACTTTCTCCACTAAGTCGTTTGAACATCTGCTGGCAGAAAGAACTAGATATGGGGAAAACGACTTCAGCACCAAACGTGCTTCATAGCAATCAGCCTCAGCATCATCTTCAAAGTGCATTTACTCAGGCTCGCACAAGGACACAAGAGGAGAGAGTAGAGTTTGTTTTCCCAGGCACAACACAGTTGAAGTGCAGACACTTGTCCAGGTGGTCTATTTATTTATTCAATACATAATATAACAGAAAAAAAATAAAGAAAAGAACAGCTGGATATTCATGTTTGGTTGCACGCACATTTATGGCCATATGAAATGTTTTATCCCCCCCAAATTCAGTTCAATTCTACAGTTCTCTCTGCAGAGCTTTGATTGCTAACTCTAGTAGCAATGCAAGACCAGATATTTCCACTGGTGGCTTTTACACACATATAGTATATGTGTGACAATTTAACTTTTAAATTATGACCAAACATTTTTGAAGAGCCTTTTAGGATTAATTTGTAAATAGAGGGCTTTCATAAGATGACATCATTGAAGTATTTCCCTGAAGAAAATGTTGAAAGGCACAGATTTCATCAGTATCCTATTGAAGCAAGTAAATCAGAAGGAAAACTGGATATGAATTATTAACATCAGATTATTGGGTAATGGGCTGTCTAAAAGAGGTTAATATTGCTTTGTAGAATATGAAAATGTACTTTATTAGGGCAGATTTTGTTTAGGGCCCTGTGCAGGTTAGAACCAGCACTGCAAAGGCATCAATATGTCAATATTAAATTTGCCATGTTTTAGATTTGAGGTTTTGTAACAATGGCACTGAAATTTGTCGTTAAAAACAAAACAGCATGGGAACTGCCTTGTTAAAGATCCCATTTGGCACAGCTTCATTTGTTTCCAGCCTTTAATAGAGTTTCATTGAAATGGTGGGGCGTCGAGGTGACCCTCTGTCTTCTAAGACACACCTGCTAGCTGGCTGTGTGCCTGTTCACAAATTGGCATCTAATCTTGGTTTGTTCCTGTGCACTCCTCAGGGACTCAAGTGGCCTGACAGGCTGTTTGTCTACAGACACACACTCACACACACATTGCCTCCCCACTCAGCCCTTCTCATTGGCTAGCATTACCACAGCAGTCTGCACCCCCCCTCCACACCCCCGCCCATACTGTCTCTGAGGACACCGTAAATTGCTATTGCCCCTTGAAGCTTTTGCAATTTGCAATCTACAGTTTGCAATTAGAAATTAGTGAAAAGCTGTGATTCTACCCTCCCCTTGTTGCCCTTTTTCTTGTTATGTGTATTGTCTAGAAGAATCCCTTAGTCATAATCTTTTTTTCCCTGAACCGCCTTGAGGTGAGGTGAATCATTTGTGCTTTGTTTTTGACAGCGACAGTGATGAGAAGCCTCTTAAGTGCAGCCAGCACTTACTAGAGGGAGACATCAAAGGGGACAACAGCAGCATGGACAACTCAGGTGACTATGAAGATGAAGACTGTGAGTTCAATGAGGATGGGTCATTCATCGGTGAATACGCAAGCCATAAGCAGAAGCTGCCTGCAGAGGTGAACGGACACACCGCAATGAGGGCTTGAGAAGCTGGGAAGTTTCCTCTTTGGCACTTTTAGACTATTTAATGTGTTGGAATGAACATCAGCCTGTGTGTAATATAAGATGAGTGAGGCTGTGTATTATGAGTTTGTTTATGTGCAACTGGGTGTCAGTATAAACTGTGAGGACCATATCTGCCTAATGTTTCACGATAGAGTAGTAAAACTATTGCTACACTGAAAAAACATGGTTAAAATTAAAACCATCGAAAGGGTTCTTTGGAGAGATGCCATAGAAGAAGCACTTTGCATTTCCTATAAACTTTAAACTTAGCTTAAAATCAACTTAATCAATCTTTATTTTCACTCAGAAAATACATTAAGAGTGACGCTCAAGCTACCTCCACATGTATTCAGATATTTCTCCTTCCTCTGTGTAAAAATATTTTTGTCAACACAGTGAGGAAGACCCTTGCAAGAGCATGTTAGACCTGTATTGGGAAATAATACTTCATAAAGAGAGACGTCTAAACCCCACAAAGAAGGAAGGTTTAATCCAAAATTGTTTGCATTAAATATTTGTACTAGAACATTTATTCATTTGTGAAGGAGGTATTTGAGATTCAGCCAGAAATGTGTGTGCATTGTGACATCAGCATTTTCATAAAGTTAAATTTTTCCTGTCCACATGATGACAGCAAAATTGGTATTTTTGTCTGGACATTAGATCAAAATGCAGACAAAAAATTACATTTTCAAAAATACAAATGTACATGTTGTCATTGCCTCATTTTCAGAGAGTTGAATACTAACAATAGACAAAGATTAAATCTAATCAACTGCAGTCAATAAAGAAACCATTAAAAAGAAAACAGTCAAAATAATAGATGAATATATTTCTAAAAGCAATGAAAATGTAAAATGTGACAGTTACCTTTTTGAATTATGAACATAAACATTTTCACGGCATTCTATGTTTTGGAGATGCACTAGTAAATGCAAAAAGTAAGTCCCATAAATAACATTCCAATAACTGGTTAAAGGCCCTTTCAAACCAAGTCTGATTTGTATGTATTAAAAAATGCACATCACAACTGATGAACTGGGTAAATTTTCAATCAGAGCCTGTTCTATTTTCAGTGATGTACAGATGCATTAAAATCTTCCTGACCAATCAGAGATCCATTATCATGGTTGCAGACCAAACAAATGCACATTATGATGGTGTCAGAACAGCTCATCTTATTCATAGCATAATACACAAGCTTTAGTGACAAGAACCACACTGACTATAAAATTAGTTTAAATTGAATATATGGCAGAATAGGAATGACGGTGAGGACTCCATGAGGTACATTCTATTCTGTTTATGCCCTCACTAATGAGAACTCATGAAAGACAGACTATGGAGTTTCAAGCATTTAAAGAGCACAGAAGGCAAGCAATGTGTCTACTGAAAATATCATATTTGGTGTTAAATGGTTAATTCTGCCCCTGGGAGATAAACTAGGAGGTCCAAATCAAATGTTTTATGCAGTTTACTGCTCACATAGCAAAACTCATTCCTCATCTTTTCACTTTCTTCACTTGGAAGAACTTAACCAGCCAAAGCTCACTAGGTTTATTATCTGTCCAGCTGCCCATATCAGCATTTTGTGTACATGTTCTCTGGCTGCCCACAAAAGCTGGAAAATATTTGGAGTCAATGATACAACCTGAAAAATAAAGGCATGTTTCATTAATTTCTGCCTGTCACATTGCTGTGTTTGCTGAATGTCAGAATAACACTCAATTGTTTGGTATCACACCAATATTTGTCATATTTTACACTGTGTTCTCCAAGCATCTCCATGCATTGAACTACTGTATTCTTTAGGGAATCAAACCTTCTTCTATGGCATCTCTCCAAACACCACTACACTTCACATGTGCTTCAATGGTCAAAACTGGATGGGTTCAGTGACATTTTTTCCCACAATGCAGTGGGTTTTGCTGGTGGAAATAAAGGATAAATTGGCTGTGGCCACACACAGAGTAGATGTCATAACAGCACAGTATTCAGTTACACACTGCTCTGTGTGGGCATGTACAAATCCTCTCAGTAAGTCATAATGAGGTACAGCTTCCAGGAGCCAAAAAGTTTCCTTTGATGCTTACAGACTGTCATCCCCTTGGAATTATAAGGTTCTGTCTGCATTCTTAGCAGTTTTGAGATATTGAGCCTTACGCTCCTTATTGCTTTAAAGATATAAATAAATACAGGATATGCATCTGTTGTCACAGAATAAGAATATGTGAATGACTTTGATTAAAAAAATGGTGGACAGAATATTATTAGTGCATCTGAAAAAATGTTTCAATATCATGAACGTTTCACATTTCAAGGTTCCAGGTTCAAGGTTCGATTTATTTGTCACGCACATAGTTATACGCATGCAGTGAAATGCTTCTTTACAACTGCCTGCACCCACAGATCAATAGGGGAGAAGGGAGAAGGTAGGCAGAGGGTAAACAGGGTAAACAGAATAGACAGAATAAATATGTGCAATCTGAGTAGAACAAAATAAATAATAACTAAATAAATAATTAAACTCTGAGACTAAATAACTCTGAGGAAGGACATAATTGAGGGGAGGTAGGTGTGTGAATAGTTTCCAGTTTGTGTAGGAACCCTGAGAGGTATGTAAAGTGCAAAGTGCAATGTTTGCTACATAATGTTGTTTAATAGAGCGTTGATGAATATGAGAGTCCGTTGGTGACTTATGAGAGTCAATATGTGAGATGTGGGATTTTGGGTTAAAAATGAAGTTGGATCTGGTTCAGAGTCCGAACAGCCTGAGGGAAGAAGCTCAGTCTCATCCTTTCTGTGGTAAATCTCAGCGAGGGGAACCGCTTTCCTGATGGCAGCAAAGGAAAAAGCCCATTGTTAGGATGACTGAGGTCCTTCACGATCTTCATGGCTTGTTGTAGAGAGTCTGCAGATAGATTTGTATTCACATTTTACAAATGCACCATGTATCGTTTTCATTTCACTTCACATTCACATTTAAGTCCATGTGTATAGCATGAAAAATTTTAAAGAGGAAAGGTTCAAGGGGTATGAATACTTTTCAAAGGCACTGAATAAGTAATACTCAACAATTTAATACTCAATTAATTAATACTTAATGTATTACTTTAAATATAATACTTATCATTTTTAACAGTATTCACATTTTGTGCAGATCCATTACAAGAATTCTAAGGGGACACTGTAACAAAACAATTCTCTCTTATTCTTCCAGTAATTGCAACACTTTTTTTATCTATGTCGTATTCTGTGTTCAAATGAACTGATAGTGACGCCTCCCCATGTTGTTCACACAAATACACACTGGAGTATTGCCCCTAGTTGACCAAATAATTAATCCTGGCAGGAGTGAACATGACTGGATTTTGGCCTCAATTAATTCAAGCCTGAGTGAGAATGAGGTCATTCTTCTAATGGAAAGTAAGACATTCCGGGAAGGCTCAGTCTATGAGAGGGTCATGATGTTCTTTTAAAGTGAGATTTTTGTTAAACAAGCCTGAAATTGATAAGAGAAGACTTTGCTTAATTAACATATATTATGTTCTGTGCCTACCTTTATATCTTAACTGCAAATATCTTTCTTGCATTGTACATAGTGTTGGTATGTTTCTTTTTCTTTATTTTTGCAGATATTTTATTGTAAATTCCTTTTTATTTCTGAATACTCTTGTTCGTACTGAAGCCTCAGGATGTTTTACTTGTAGAGTATCTCTGAAACTATAGTGTAGAATAAATAATATTACAGTACAATCTCTGGAACTGCAAAATGCAAACTTTGAAAGTCATAACTTTTGATTATGAGCATCAAACACAGCAGGTTTTTTTTTTTCTGACTATTGATAATGTATTCACTATTCCCATGTAACCAGAATAAAAGGTAATATTATATACTTTTTACAACAAGCTCTTTTGTGAATGAATTTATATTAAGAAAACAGATATGTAATTGAGTTAAATTAGAAATAATTGGACATGAAAATACAGGGGATATAGTGGATATTATATATCATATTGTGTATATTAAATAATTTACTGAAGTGTTATGTTTATACAGACAGGGGTTTGAGCCAACAGAAGCATATGGCAGCAAATGTATTTGCGAATCATGTGCATACATGACTAAGAACATCTGTTAAATTAAACATTTAATTACAGAAGGTATGTTAGCACATGCTCTGTTCAGGGCGTCCAGTGGGGGTTTTGTGCATGAAATATTGGTTCTTTCTCAAAAACCTGTCTCTCATAAACTGGGATAGTGGCTGGAGGATCACTGGGGAGTGCTGAGACATCATTCAGGCATGTATAATGTAGACCATATTCTCTAATATGCATTTTAGTGCCACTGCAGTGGAGGCCTATCTGTCAGGAATTATGCATTATACTAAATGTACATAGACACAAAAGCTGTACTGAATTGAGTTCTGAATAAACATGCTGATGTTGTAAAGCCTTGCTTTGTTTAATGACATTTTATAAAATTACCCAAATTATAATAAGTCTCATGTAGATTTAAAACTCATGAGATTTATAGATGTATTTTAAGCTTAACCCAGTCTACATAGTCCAGTTATACACTCTTAAATTCATAAAGACGCTACAAAGGGTTATTTCAGTGAAGCCATAGAAGAACTGTCAGGCTGGTGTGCTGAACAGACAAAGACTAGGGAAGCAGAGCTAAATACTCGGGCTGTGGATTTAATGAAAATAAACAAAATATAAGGTAAACAAACAAACAAACTGACTAGATGACTATAACAAACACGACTATATCTATATGGATCTATATTGACTGACATCAAAACTCTTCAGCAGAGACTAACATCAACAATTTTCATCAAGGACTCACCAAGACGGACTCAGACTAAAGGTATTACATACAACGAAACATAGGACACACCTGGAACCAGTGAGATGGGAAAACACAACAACAGAGACATGATCTATAAAGATATATAATCTATAAAGATTATTTTTGTAAAGATGTGATGACCCTTTAAATTAGTAAAGCCTTTACAGCACCTTTTAAAATGTAAACATGTATTTAAAGGTATTTCCCACATACCTTTAACAAACATAATGCTGATCATATAACCAAAAATGGTTCTTCTATTGTAGAAGTATTTATTTAAAATTCAATACGGTCCAAATTTTCTAACACCAATGTCCAGAAACTCATAATATCTAACTTGCATTATGATACTGTAGTAGCCTAGTAGTTATTGATACTATAACATTTTAAATGAATTTCAAATCAAATTACAGTACAATTATCTGCACCCTGTGTGCTATTTCTATTGTCACTGGGATAATATATATATATATATATATGTGTGTGTGTGTGTGTGTGTGTGTGTGTGTGTGTGTGTGTGTGTGTGTGTGTGTGTGTGTGTATCCCTGGGATAGAATGGTAGAATGGTTGGAAGTTCTGCTCTGTATGTGTCACATACCTGTGATATTTACAAAGTGTGCAATTGGCCTGTGGGTTTCCTGGTCTACTGAAACTCTACTGAAAAGAATAGGAAAAGTTACACAGTTTAAAACACACACCCTTTAAAGTTTGACAGCATCTGACAGGGTCCATGTGTTAATGACCTCTGTTCTACTGTATCACTCAAATAATTTTGGATAAAGAGTGTAGACATTAAGCTGTGAAAGGCCATTTTGAATTCATTGTTTTGGTGATGTAAGTAAACAGTATTACCCATCTCATTAGGCTGCAATAGCAGCCTCAGGCCTGTGGCCTAAAGATCAGAGAAACAAACTTGGCACCAGAAGGTGGCTGAACCATCAGTAAATGGGGAGTTGGAAACAGCACAACCTGAAGTGCCCTTGTGCTTCTTGGGTGCTCCTTCTGTGTGTCCTGATTTACTAGTGTGTGTGTGTGTGTGTGTTTATTGCCGCTGCTAGGTTAAATGAAGAGGCTGAATTCTCACGTATTGCAGTGCAAAGGCCATGTATGTTTCTAATTCAAATTGAAGGCAAAATGCAAGACAGTCAATCAGATAAAAGGCCATTTGTGGGTATCTATGCTTTTCCAGTGGTGAAAGGAAAATCAATGATTTCAGTCCAAATGATTTCTTGGACTGCTTTTTGAAGGAAGCACAACGCAGGGCAGATAATCAGAAGAGAGGTCATATACATCTAAAAAAGTTTAAATATTATTGAAAAGTTTATTCATGTTTAAAATGTAATTAATTAAGTCCTTTTTTAATTATTCAATGCATGAAATCAAAGCTTTTTGTTTTACTGATAGATCATATAAATCAGAAATCCAGCATCTCAAATAAAAAAAAAATATTTAATTTCGAGCTTTAAAATGACGAATCCCCTTGAACATCCACATGTGTACATATATGCATGTACACACACACAGGTGTTCAGATGATTAATAATGTATTAGACAGCTTCCAAGTCTTTCTTTCCACAGTCTACAGCATATACATCACATGCAGCAGTGTGTCAAGCTGTAGGCCATTACCGAAGAGCCAGCAACAGATTTAAAGACTTTCCTTTCATGCTGCTACAGCAAATACCCCATTTAGCCTTCAAGGTTGCCATGGTAACCTTTATCTAGAAAGAGTTTTTTTAAACACTATTAACATATGACATCTAAAACAAAGCAAGTTGTCCATGCTGATTTAACCCTTTCACCTGTAAGTCAAGTGCTAGAGATGTTAATATGTGTTAAGAGGGAAATGGTGCCGCGAATAAAAGCAGAATGTCCCAGAAGATGTGGCCAAACTGACAGTTATACATGAGGTAATCTCTGAAGATCCCGTGTGTGGAGATCATATGTTTTGTTTTGTTTTGTTTTGTTTTTCATATTTGGTGGTTTTTTGGGGGGTATATTACCCTTCCTCTAATGCAAAGCTCCTCATGATTAAATAGGCATCCAGCTATAATCAAAGGATTGCACAGGCAAAGCACTTGAAACCCACTCCATGCCTTACACCGAAATAAAGGTCATTCATGGCGATAATCCCTGAATTGCAAAGGATTATTCCTTTATCCATTCTCAAATTGCTTTTTCTGTAGAGCCATAAACCCTACGAAACCACAACAAAAGATTACCCATCTCCACTCACCCGACAGCAGGTCTCAGTCTTGCCAACTGCTCCGGGTGTCACCACAGGCCTACACTCTTAAATTTAATACAAAGTTAAACTTCAATCATCAACTATCCATATCAAAAGCTGTATGTTATGAATATACTCAAAACAGAAACACAAACTGCTCTATGTTAACCCTTAACCATATCTTTTTAATGATTTTTATTCATTATTTTTAGTGTTAATATTATAGATACTATACTTTATATACTATACTATACTGGATCTATTTCTTGTACTGATTGCTTTGCTATGCCTTTGCTGCTGCAACATTGTGAATTTCCCCACTGCAGGACTAATAAAGGATTATCTTACTGATGTGGACCAATTACATATAATTGAATTAAAACCGATTTGGGATGGAATTTTACTAGGTGCAAGGCCAAGATGTGCAAACACTTTGTAACTGTAAGATTTTTAAAATATCTGTATTTTAATTGATTGTTTCTGTCACGTTTTGTTTCTACTGCTTACATTTCACAAGAAAACCTTTACATTTTACTCACTACATTTCCAAAATAGACATTACTTAAACTTTTTAAAGTCAGGCAATAAATGGCATGCATGGCTGCTGGTGAATCTAAATTGGTGAAGGCATTGGCTCCTAGCACTCCTAGCAGCATATATATATATACTGTATATATATATATATATATATATATATATATATATATATATATATATATATATATGCGTGTGTGTGTGTGTGTGTGTGTTTACTGTATTATGATCTTTACATGTGCATGCAGCACTGCTTTTAATTCTGGGAACACAGAGGAGTATAAACAGCTTGCTATGCTCTCCGTAAGACCATAAAAGCTGCCAAACATGCATGCATAGACAAAATCAGAAGTACAGTTTAACACCACCAGTGTCAGAAGCATGTGGCAGGGGTTCAACACAAACACAGATGAGCTAAACTCCTTTAACACTTGTTTCAAAGCAAATCACAAAAAGCCCAAGGAGAGAGCCATGGCAGAACCGATCCACTGATGATGCAATTGCCCTCACTCTGCACACTGCCACCTCTCACACCTGGACAAAAAGAACACATATGTGAGAATGCTGTTTGTGGACTACAGTTCAGCATTCAACACCATCCATCACCTGAGGTTCAACACGAAGCTTCAATCTCAGTTTTAACAGCCCTCTGTGCGGCTGGATCCTAAACTTCCTAACGGGCTGTCAGCAGGTGGTGAGAATGGGCAGAAACACATCCTCCTCACTGACCCTCAACAACAGCTGTGTGCTTAGCCCACTCCTGTACTCTCTGTACACCCACGACTAGACAGCCAGACACAGCTCCGACATCATTGTTAAATTTGCTGATAACCCAGCAATCATAGGCCTGATCTCCAATGACAACAAGGCAGCCTACAGAGAGATGAGCAAGACCATCAGCAATACCAAGGAGCTGATAGTGGACTTCAGGAAGCAGGAGCAAGAGTACTCCCCTGTCTCCATCAATGGGACCACTGTGGAGAGGGTCAGCAGCATTAGGTTCCTTGGTGTTTACATCTCTGAGCAGCTTACATGGTCAGTACACACCACACGAGTCGTGAAGAAGGCACAACAGCAACTCCTCTACCTCAGGAGACTGCAGAGACTTTGTTTGAATCCCAGCATCCTGAGGATGTTGTACACATGCAAAGTGGAGAGCATCACCACATCACTACCTGGTACAGGAACGGCACTGCTCTCAAGAGGAAAATTCTGGAGAGGGTGTTGCGCACCACCCAGCAAGTCACCAGGGTTCAGCTCCCAAATCTTCTGGATTTATACACCAGCCACTGTCTGAGGAAGACTAGGAGGATTATAATGGACTCCACCCACCCAAGCCACTGTTCTCAAAGCTGCTCAGTGGTAGGACATACAGAGGCATGAGGACCAATTGATGAGAAATAGCCAGTTCTGAAACAGCTTATTTGAGGGACAAACAGATTTTCACACACACTTACACCTGTGTAATGTGATGTGACAAACTTGATTTGATTTGATTTAATCTGACTTGTACATATTTATAATTAATTACTTGTAAATGTAAACCATATGACCACCTATGACCATTTTGCTATATTATTTTGTATTAACTCGAATATCACTGTTTTAACCAATTTTAGCCTCTGTTTCACACATATATGCCCAGTAGTTACTTAGCAAAACCACCATATTTTACACATATTCACATGTTAATTAAATTATAATATTGTATTTATTTATTTACATTATCTATAGTTACAAACTAATACCTGTCGGGGCAGGACAGGTCAAAGGCACGTGCAGAGTATACTACAATAGCCTTTAATGAAGAGACAGGCAGACACTGTTATGGGACAGTCCAGGTCAAGGCCAAAGAGAGCAAACAGGGCAAACTAAAATGAAGAGTTGGAAAAAAGGTGAGATCCAAAAAACAAGAAGACAATACCCTGGGCAAGATGGAAATCTTAAAACAGGCAAAGAAGAATACATAGACAGAATGCTTCATGATGCTAGCAAGGCAAAAGTCAGCAAGGAAATGTAGACCAGGCGGGTCTTAAATACTCCTGACCACAGGTGAACCACATTAGTATTCAGGTGACTGAGACTGAATGCAAGTAATGATCCATCAGGTGAGAGGGTGGAGGATCAGGAGAGTCTGAGTCCTGAATACCAGAGAGAGATGTGACACAACCACACATTCATTCCACTTTAGACCCCCTAGCAAGCAACTAGTGACTTCTGTACCTCAAAGGGTTAACATTAGCTGTGAGATATTCCCCGTTCCTGTAGGTGAACAACTCAGGTAATTGAGCTTACACTGATACAAGCACTGAGGGGATGTTTTTTTTAGGATGAGTACAGTGTGATAAATCAACTGTCAGTGCACATTATGTTGTGCGAGACACCCCATGGCTTCATCTTCATCATTGGTGACTGTGTCCCACTAGCTCTTTGGCAGGATTGGAGGGTGTGACTGTAACAACATAACCAAAACCCTGTTTAGCTTAAGGGAACCCACAAACCTATACCTTAAGAAGAATGAAAAAAAATGTAGGATCATGGTTTCTGTAATGTAAGGGGAGAGCAAATTTAATGGTCAGTGATGCTGAACACTATTGAGAGTGCTCTGTTTGGCTGACAGCCAAAAAAGATACCACAGCTCAGTCCAGTTGAAGGGATCACAAACATAAATAAGGTGATCACAGATAAAGCCAGCTTGTGGAATTCCTTAAACTGATGTTTTTGTAGTTTAACGTACTACACACACACACACACACACACACACACACACACACACACACACACACACACACACACACACACACACACACACACAAATCTACATTTTTACTATAATTAAGTGACATTTTGTACTGACTGGTGTAGATTTGTATTTGGCTTCAGTATTATTGAAGCTGAATGCATATATTTTCAATATTATATTTTCAGGAAAAAAAAGACTTCTCTTTAACATTGAACCACACACACACACACACACACACACACACACACACACATACATATATATCCATCCATCCATCCATTTTCTGAACCGCTTATTCCTGAATAGGGTCACGGGTGAGCCGGTGCCCAGCCGGCAACTCTGAGCTCAAGGGCGGGAAACAACCCTAGACAGGGCGCTAATCCATCGTAGGGCACACACACACACACATCCACACACTAAGGGCCACTTTAGAGTCAAAAATTCACCTACCATGCATGTCTTTGGACTGTGGGGGAAACTGGAGTACCCACGCGAACATGGGGAGAACATGCAAACACGGAAACTTCCCAGGTCGCCCCACCCGGGGATCGAACCCAGATTTAAAAACTCCCAGAGTAAAAACAAAATATGCATGTGCATGTAACTAGACCAAAAGCCATAATTTATGCAGAGAAAAACAAAACCAAACACAAATATTGTTTTATGACAACCTGTACCAGAGATTGGCTGTGTTCTTTTGACCTGACACACAGAGTGTGTTTTAACACATTGTTTGGGAGGGTAAAAGACCATACCATATACATGGATACCTGTTTTACAACTTTTTACGGTCATGAGAGGATTTTTATGTGTGCGTTTTTTAGTTGGGCTTATTGGTAAAATAACAGTTCTGGTTTAAGGAGATGCACACAGCTGCACAAGGACTGGTGGAAACCATTGTATTGAATATTGGAGGCACAGAGGCCAGGGCTTCTGTAGTTTATTTCATGCTGAACTGCATTAAAGGCAGGAAAAAACGAAAATGGAAAGCTTTCACTAATGACTGTATTTGTTACACTGGGTTCACCCACAATCTGAGGAACAGAAAAAAACAAGGAACATGTGGAATAATGGCAAGTGGCAAACAACATGAAAGACTGCACACAGGACAAAATAAAATATGAGGTTTTGATGAAAAATTCATGCTTTTTTACAATTTGCTGTGTCCACACATCTCCCCCTGATCTGGACATGCTATTACCAGGTACTATACAGATGCATACTGTATTACTATAGACACAGAACATATTCTTTTTATATTCTTATTGGAATCAATTATCATGAATAATCACTTCATTAATATAACAAAGAGCACTGAAAAACTGCTTTCGCTAATCAGTTTTACTAAGTGAGCAATCTGAATGACTCTGCATATTTAAAATTTTAGACCATCCAAATGGTCTGTTACACTATAAAAGAGACCCTAGTGAACATACACATTTATACTCATACGCTAAATACAATGCCGTCAGTGGAAGAGAGCTTGTTTTGAATTGTAACATATGTGCTAAATATATGTGTGTGCAATTTGTAGAAATTGTACAATTTTATTTACATGTTCATCATATATTTACATATTTTATGAAATATTTATAACACTGACTATCTCTTCAGCTCTCAGCTAGCTAACCATGCTGTGTCAAAAGACTCAATTCCACTTGATTACAAAAACAAATTACAACATCCTTGTTATAATGCTGAAAACAAAGCTTTGCTTTGCTATGATATGGAGCAAATGTGTGAGCTGTCACAGTGTCTTAAACTAGCCAATCAGAACTGAACCTCTGTATCCATTCACAGGCCCATTTAAAAAATGAAAACCACATTTCACTGGTTTTCACAACCACATATTTTTCTAAATATATGGTTGTAAACCACAAATACATAAACCACAAAGGCATTTGTATATTTGATGTTTGATGCATTTTAACATTCTTTATACATCAACCAACAAATTACAAAATAATAAAACGCATTCTGTGGTACATGAGCTCCTTACATTCGTGCAATTTAGGTGAAGCACTTTGTATATATGTAAACCCATTTTTGCTTCTTTTCATTAAAATCAGTAGTTCTGATTTTGATCCTTTTAATGCATGAAGTTATTAACATGGTGATTTAGATTGACTTTACTGGGGATACATATAAAAAAATAGTAAAGTCTGAATTAAGTTACATTAAATTAAATTAAATTAAATTAAATTAAATTAAGACAAAAAAGGATGTAATAAAGTATGACTGCATTAAACTTTGGAAGGAATACTCTAAACTAAGGAATAATGTGTGTAAACTTAATGGGAGAAAGAAAAGGGAAAATTAAAAAATAGGATTGGGTATTCAATTAACAATGGAGAAGAGCTATGGAAGACTGTGAAGAGTATACTGGGTAGGAAGGAAAAGTTTCTGTCGAGGTAGAAGGATTATTTATTATGAAACCTGAATCATTTGCCCGACTATAAGCATCTACTTTTTCCCACACTTTAAACCAAGCAG
The DNA here is from genome assembly GCA_034509495.1 of Acestrorhynchus altus. Classification (NCBI taxonomy): domain Eukaryota; kingdom Metazoa; phylum Chordata; class Actinopteri; order Characiformes; family Acestrorhynchidae; genus Acestrorhynchus; species Acestrorhynchus altus. The sequence continues at coordinate 12,039,459 of CM067518.1, forward strand.
CTTATAATGAGGTGTGGCTTTCTGTGGATTTTTCTTCACCCGCCAGGAAGCGCTTTAGCAGAAAGTGAAATAGGTGGGAAGTCAAAGTTGGAAATCACAGAAGAAAGAATTAATTTTAAGTTAGCACATGCAAGCAGCAGGCACAACAGAGAATTTTTTTCAAACCCATACCCCCTCATCATGGAAACCACACGAAGAAGTTCATATAATGCTGAAGTTGAAGGCCATCGATCTGGCAGTACAGGAGGGAAATACAGCTGCTGCACATAAGCTTGGCATGAATGAATCAATGGTTCGGCACTGGTGACGGCAGCGGGAAGAACTCATTCAATGCCAAAAAACTAGAAAGGCTTTCAGAGGACATAAAAGCAGGTGGCCTGAACTTGAAAATGCCTGGTGCGGCTTTTAGCCCAGTGCAACTTTGCAGGTGCAGATTATATTGAAGTACTTTAAAATACCAAGAGCAAAAGAAAAGCTACAGGTGTAAAACAGTAATTTAGAGAGCCATTAAAGAATGGAATTCCTTGCCTGCTCTGTTGCTTAAAAACACTACCTAAATAATACTGAGGTTAGATGAACTCTTTCACAATTTTTTAAATTTTTTATCTAGCTATTTATCTAGCTACAGATATGTATGTGGGTATGTAAATGTGTGTGTGTGTGTGTGTGTGTGTGTGTGTGTGTTTGTGTGTGTGTATATATATATATATATATATATATATATATATATATATATATATATATAATTATTATTTATTTATTTTTTTTCATTACTTTGAAGATTTGTAAGGTGCTGTGTGTTGTTGTTTGTTTCTTTTAATGTTTAGTTACATTCATGATGTGTCATTGTTTGTTATGTATGTTTGTAGGACCCTAGGAAGAATACAATAGCAGGTAATAAGTTTTCAAATAAAGCAATAAAAAATTGGTAAAAAACAAAAAAAAACTAGAGTTGGAAATTCTGGCTAAGAATACATTTAAGCATTCAGATATATTTCTTGGTTTCATATTACACCAGTTATTAAATATGCATGTAGGCATCATTAATCACTGGAATTTGCATCTGATGCAAAATATTGCGGGGTACATCACAACTTCAGATCATTATTTATTTATGCAGTTGACAGGGTGCTGGTTAGCCAGGAATGAGCGAAAAAGCAAGATCAGATGTAGCTCAGGAAAATGAGAGAATACAAAACAGCACCAAGATAAATGAACCAAAACATCTTAAAAGTTCCTGTACAATGAGAGTGTATTTAAAATGCTGACAAAGACAGGATGTGGGGGTTATAAAGAACGTCTGACTTTATTTATACAGTTCTTGAAATGTAAAGCTAGGCATACAGTGCATTGGCATATTTTATGTATCACAAGAACTGCCTTTCATTTTCCTATTAAGCTGAATTATAGATGACATTTTCCAAGGTGGAAGAGTTGCTCGGTGGGAGAGATTTGGTATGTTCCTGAAGTGATTAGACTCATGTTTAAATGGGGTGCTCAAGCTCTTCAGGACCACCTGCTGGTGCAATTTCTTCTTTTTCTTGCTTTTCTTTAATTGACTCAAAGAAAAATTTGATGGCTAGATCATTAGTCAAAAGTATGACTGAAAAAAAGGTTATATACAATTGAACCACAGGATTGAAAAAACAATGTCATGGGCGATATGGGAAAAGTAAGGTCTGACAAGGTAGCTTACCAGGTTAGTAATACACTAATGCTATTATTTGGTTTTGAAGTATCTTTTTTATTAATGAACTAGTTTTATTTTCCTGTGGTTATGTAGAGTTCATAGCCATTGTGTTTGAAAGGTGTTAAACTCAAACATACTTATTTATTTCATTAAAGCAAAGCAGAGACTGGAGTATCTGTCCATACAACCACAAAAATATGTACACTCCAAAGAGCTGGGCTTTATGGAAGAGTGGCCAGAAAAAAAAATTACTTACAGACAAAAGTAGGAATGCTCAATTTGAGTTTGCGAAAAGGCATGTGGGAGACACCCCAAATGTATGAAGAAGGTGCTCTGGTCAGATGAGAGGAAAATTGAGAGGAAAACGCTATGTCTGGCTGAAAACCAGATCTCATCATCCCAAGATCTCCATCTCCACAATGAAACATGATGGTGGTGGCAGCATCATGCAGTGAGGATGTTTTTCAGCAGTAGGGTCTGGGAAACTGGTCTGAGTTGAGGGGGAAGATGGATAGTGCTAAATACAGGGATATTCTTGAGCAAAACCTGTTTCTGTCTATCAGCCGATTTGATCTTGGAAGGGGCTAAAGCAACAATCAAGTGATTTAAGGGGAAAAGTGTAAATGTATTGGAATGGCCAAGTCAAATCCCAGATCTGTGGTCAGATTCGAAGATTGCTGTTCACCAGCAGAAACCATCGACTTTCAAGAGCTGAAGAAGTTTTGCCTTGAGGAATGGCCAAAAAGCCCAGTGGAAAGATGTGGCAAACTCATACAGACTTTTACAATTTTACAATTTGTTCTAATTTAAATTTAATTCCAGGTTGTGAGGTAGCAAAACACAAAAAAAAAATGCAGAGGGGGTGAATACTTTAGCACTGTAAATGTTCTGTGAATCTCTTATTTTGCATTCCTCTAAACACTCCAAGGTCCCACTTTATATTTCACCAAACATTCCTGCCCTGCTACAAAAAATCAACATAGCAATTATGACAATTTATAATTAATCTAAACACTTACAACCTGAGATCCACATTTAGCGTGTAATTACATGCTATTTCCTTGGCTTTAAATCTCATGACACACATATCATAACAATATACAGGATCCTATTGTGACAAATTTGAGTAGCCTCTGATCTTTTTGGTGAATAAAAGCACATCAAACCACAAAAACAAAAAAAATCCAACAAAATTGGCCTATGTTTCTAAAGGTTTTTGTCAGCATTGATATGCTGGACGTGCTGGAATAAAGTGTTTTTCAGCAGGATCATCATCATATGCAGATTGTACTATCACGCTCCTGTAACTGATCCAGAACACAACAGCATGACTCACCTTCGTCTTCAGTCAAAATTCACGTACTATAATCCACTGCTGCACTGCCTCCATCAGTTTATTTTATATCTTCTTGCTGTATCAGTGCATGATGTTTAGTACTCATGATCATTACAAAATGTTGAGTTTTCATCTTTGATATTTCTTCTTTGCCAGTTCTTTACAGTTGCCACCTTCAGTTATGGCTTGTTTTTGGGTCTTTGTCTTTAGCAAGTGAATATTTGCTTAGTCAGGTTAAGCTCAGGTGACTGACTCTGCCATTAAGGAACATCTCATTTCTTTGACCTAAAATGTTCTTTCTTGAGTTGCTTTTGCAGTATGTCTACGATGATTATTCAGCGATATTGCAAAATTCCGTATGATTAGTTTTGCAAGATCTGACTGAATATAAGAAACTATGACAATACACTTCAGAACTCATCCTACTACTTTTATATGTATACAGTTAAATTAGTAATAAACATCAGTAAACCAACTGGCAACCATACATGCCCTTGCAATGTTTAACAGACAATGATATCAATAATAATTATACATTGTTTATTAGCTGCAATTTTAGCATTACTTTTGCACAGTTCATAGCAAAGCACATTCATGTAGCTTCGTAGACAACATGTTTATATGGGGCATGTATGGGTAGACCAACTTGGCACACAGCCAAGATAACAAAGGAGTTGCTACTCTGTGGATGTCCTTGAGTGGCCCAGCCAAGTAGATGCCTACCAGGTTGAGTAAGTTGCCCAACAGGAACCCACCTAGCCTAAGTTTTACCCTTATGAAACCCACATGAGCAGTTGTCTTGGTTACTACACAGCTCTGAGTTTAATAATGTTGATACAGATTATTATGTTATATATTATATGTTGCTTAAATAAAAACATTGTATGTCCATCTTTTATGTTTTTATCCTTCTTTTTAGTTTTGTTGCACCTAACACTGAATCCGAAAAAACTATCAGCAAGAAGCCAAGAAGGCAGAGTAAAGACTCAATTCGACACATTTTATCTTTATTTATCTTTACATTATTTATTGATTTAGACACTTATCCATCGTGTTAGTTTATGTTACTGTTTAGGGAAACCTTGTAAAATCATTATCTTAAAGTAATATTTATATGTTTCATTTATAGATTGCATTGGGAATGGACATTTAAAACAAAAACAGAAACAGAAAAGAAAGAAATCACATTCCTATAGTTTTTCCATCACAGAAATATGATTCAGGTCTGAAAGGGTAAAATGTGGCCTTTTTTTTCTTTGTATTGTATCAAAATTCCATAATAAATGAAACAATAGAAATGCTCTAAACTGACTTGGAATATTTTCTTCCACTGAAAGTTGGAAGTCTTCCTATAAAGTACATATTTTGGAGATGCAAGGTGTTTGTCTGACAGCAACAAAAAACAGAAAGGCCTCAGTCAAAGAAAAGCCTTAGTAGTATTGTAGTTTAGCAGTAATTTAATTTACTAGTTCCTATGCTCAGTAGGAAGGGCATAACATTGAAAGCCTTGTCCATCTTTTACACCATTAAAACATAGGCTTAATATAGTGTTACAATATAGTGCATAAATGATTCAGTATACTGTGCTATATCTGCCTGTGTGCCACTGTTAGCAGAGTGAAAAGATGTCTATCTGAAATATAGCCACTATAAGCTTCTCCAAAGGGCACAAGCTCCAGTTTTCCCTTATAAAAATACACAGTTCAATATTGAAAAATAAAGGAAGCTTCCAATGTAATGCTTTAGTCTTTACAGTAATTGTGTTGCAGTGTGGAGACCAAGTCAGTTCACCAGTCTGAATCTGTGGCTCTCTTATAAAACCAAAATGAACCGGTTTTACTCATTGTATCTCTAGGAATAGAATGACAAATAGTCTTCAGTCAGGAACATCTCTACCTAAGGGCTAATTAGACTAATTACAACTGAAAAAATGCAAGAATATAATTTGTCTTTGCCTTTGTTTCTTTTCATTTTTATGTGTTTAGAAAGCAGAAATGTCTGTTTAAATGCAATTTCATCTCATACTTTTGAACAGTCTAACAAGTTCAGACAGTATTCAATTAATGAGACTTCTGAAAATATAAGGCATCAATTGTATGTGCATGTGTCTTATCAGAGTAGATAAATGTTCTTAAAGTCAATTAACATCCATTTCTTTTACATTTGCTCAATCTTATGAGGCTGAGAGGTTTTTCTAATTAAACTGCGGTAGCTCAGTAATCTATTGTACCTTGCAGCTGTTTTATTCAGAAATATTACCAAGAATAATTATTTATAACTTAGGATAGAACAGGATGGTTCCACTTTTTCTTTATTGTCAAAAGTGTAGGTTTAATAAACACTATTTGAATGCTAATGCACCCAAAACATTTGAGTATTGTGAGTATTTTAATACATTAGTTGTATCCTCCAAAAGGCGCTGATTTTAAAAAAATATTGGCCATTAATGCTATTTATTAGTGTTGGAATACAAGTTAACCGTTGCATGATTTTATGGATATTTAACTCCCTTCTAACCTTGCACACACACACACACACACACACACACACACACACACACACACACACACACACACACACACATACACACTTTTGAACAATTGATATCATTCAATTTAAATAATGCAATGACAAAAAGAAATACAATGTATAAACATCTAAAGGTTAAAACATTTGAGCATGCTGGATGTCAGTTATTCTACATGACCTGGGCCATAGAGGTTTGAAGCCACTGATCAAGCTTCTACTCGACTATGTCCTGTGTAAAGATGTCCTGCAGCCTGGAAGACTGCTGAGATGCATTTTTAACAGGCAGTGAGAGAGAGAGCTTGAAGTGTGGGGGTCGTGGAGAGGCTCTTTGAGAAACCAGAGAGTTCCCTTCCTTCCTCCTTCCCCCCTCCTGCATAAGCCCTACTGTCAGAACTTTTGCAAAGCTCTTAGTGACAACCTTCCCACTGTAGTGCTATTTATTCATGGATCCATTTGCTGCAGGGCTGAACACACTGCACATTCCAGAGCAACATTATCAGGGTTACTGAGTGTTACATGTAGTGATGGCTTTGTCAATCACATGATAAGTGGATTTCAATTAAGCTCATAATTTATTATCACTCGAATGGAAAACATGCTGTCTTATTTTGCAGAATGATAAAACCTTGTGAATGGCCATAGTTTGAAAAAAGAGGACACTTTAAAAAAGAGGACATTGGAAACACACAGGCATTTGTTGTGGTTTGAATGTTGTGTCTGGGGGTTTATAGTAGGCCTATGTTTTAGAACTGTGTGTGTGTGTGTGTGTGTGTGTGTGTGTTTAAGGGAGATATGTTAATGAGCATGCTTAACAATTATTAAACCTTTACTCATTTACCAGCACTAAAAAACAAGCTTAAGCTCACTCACAGGGGGTTTGTCATATGTGTTCTTGATACTGTCTTTCTTATTACTGAATTTCTGTAAAGATGCTTTGTCACATCAGTTGTATAAATACTATACAAATGAATCATCTTTACTTTTAACATATGTGTCTTAAAATCTGTAAGAATCTGCAAAAATCACATTAAATACATTAATTAAATAATATTCAGGTAAAGTCAAAGTGCCCTATTACTTGCATTGATGTATAAGCATATTTACCTTATAGGCAAACCGATTGGCTCTTTTTGTTGAAGATTGCATTAGCTCATTTTCAACCACTGATCAGTCTGTTTTTATGCTGTGGAGAACCAGTGTAATATATTCAGTTTATGAACTGTGCTCTCCTTTTTAGAAAACCCAGGATTACATCAAATTTCCCTCTACAGTCATGTGTAAAATCATTACCCAAAACAGTTCTGAAAGCAAAAAACACAACTGGGTCAGAGAATAAGCAATTAAATAACCAGTAGGCAGAGAGTTTGAGAAACATTTTAAATGATGTTGGTATCTCAAAAATTGCCTGAAAAAGTAGCCAGCTAAGGTTTAGTGTTTTTCAGACGGTTGTCTGAGAAACCAACACCATATGTGGTGAAACAAAATCTCACACAACAGAGTCACATAACTTTCTTTCACATATAAAGCTCTGAAGAACAAATACACCTTTGTAAAGCTCCACATACTGGTGATTGCATTTGGTTATGCTCTGAACCAGTTTGAACCAGTTTGCTCAGAACCATTTTGAGTAGTGATTTTGCATAATGTTGAGAAAGGAGAGCAGCTTTTAATCAGTATTAAGATGCTGCAATTTTATTTGTGTGGAATGGAAAAATAAACAAAACATTCAAATTTAAAGATACTTAATTAAAACAAACTAGACATTAAATTAGATTAAATAATGTCCATGCATGTCAATAGACAAACCTCAACTGAATCAGAAATGTGTGTTGATGCTGCAGCAACAAATAGCATTTATAAGATTCTGCTGCTGGTATTTAGGAAATGGAGTGAAATTTCCAGTGTTTGTAAAGTGCATGGAAAAGAAAAGGTGATGGGGGTCTGGTTGGGTGGGCTAAAGCATTTCAGGGTCTATGCATCACTGAATGGCTAACCTGTAACTCTCTGAAGCACTTGTAATTGGATTCTGAAAGACAGTAATACAGCCTGGCCTGGCTCCCAGCCTCTTAGAATGAACATGGTAAATCTTATTGTCATTTCTATTATCCTTCATTGAAGGTGTGCTTTTCTCACGCACTGGAAACACCATGTAGCTTAATAGTGGACTATAATGCTTCTGGAATCATTGCATGAGATGGATGGGAGCCATCCACTTATCCATGTAGCCTTCCTTCACACAGGATTTTGCCAGTGTTTGAGCGCTTACGTTAATAAAATTTACATTTTTATTTCCTTCTTCTGTACTGAGAATATAGGATAGGAGTGGTGTTTATAGGGATACTTGGCCATATGTATAGCACATTCTCCTGCACTTGATATCAAGGTGAATCATTTAGTTCAGACCAGTTGAGTGCAAAGATTCATTTATTTTGCTTAGTATGAGGATTGCAGTATGTAAATTGATTTTGAAATGACATTACCTCAGTGTACAACTTGGAAATACCCACACCTGTATACATTGTGAGGTATTTTATGGGGTAGTGAAGTTGATCAGTGGCCATCACACTCATGGCAACGTGACATATATTATCAAGTATGAGCAAGGTATGATAGTGGGTGCCAGATGGATGGGACATTCCATTTCTAAAGTGTGAGCATTTAACATTCATCAATCCACAGTGTCAAATGTGTTCGTGGAATACGTTATGGAAGACATTACCTCCCACAGTGGGTTGTTAGAACTGGCTGTAATTGTCCATGCCAATAGACAAGCAACTGGCAGCAATTACATACACATTCAATGCAGGACCCCACAAGCATATACTGCAGATCAGAGGTGTATGTATGTTTCTTAGCTTTCATGGGATATGGGAGCAGAAGACCCACCACAGTATCTCTTAACACCACAACACTGGACATAGCACCTCCACTGGGATTGTGAGGTTTTGGGCTGATGGTACGGTTTATGTATGGTTGGACCCCAGCTGTCAACAATGCACTATGCAGGCTGATGGTGGTTCCATATTGGTGTGGCTTTCACAGACTTTAGCACTGTAAATGCCACATTTTGTTAAGCACAATTAATTAACTAATTAATTAATTAATCAACAAGATAATCCATGTTATTCACTTCACCTGTCAGTGGTTTTAATGTATTGGCTACAGGCTTATGACATTTCCAACAGTGAAACTTGTAAAAGTATAGAAATGAAGTTATCAAACCAGTATGTAAACGGAATGTGAATGTACTCTTCTTGCATAATGTACTGTGTAATTACATATGTAGCTGTACAATTATACTTCAGCAGAACAGCACACCGAAAGTAATACTTTATTGGCAGAATAGATACAAGTACCATACCTGGTCATTTATATTATTTAACACATATGATGTTAATGCATCTAACATACTTTTTCTCATTAAATGTCATCAGCTCATGATCAACTCAAACCCATGGATGAGGAAAAGACATGGCTTTCTGAGTCAAGCAAGACAAAAACCTGTCAAGTCTTACTGCAGGGGGCTCAAAGTGTAAATGAGGTGGCAGGAGGATCTGCTCTGTTCTGGAGAGATAGAGCCAGAGGAGTGAAACCAGCATCTGTCAAATCGAGTGAGACCCTGAAGAAAGCCCTTAAAGCTTGAGATGACTGTAAAATCTTGGAGGATTTTAGTGCCTCTCTGGGTATTTTCTACCCAGTCTTGCTGGAGTAAACCTGACTCTATTAAATAACCTGTCTTCAAGGCTTTGGTTTCAGATGAAAAACAATTACTGTGATGAAGATGACTGCCTTAAGGACAGCTACTAATGTTTTTGCACACTTTGTTTGTCTTAGTTTTCATCTTTTACTGGCATGAAAATTGGAATCAATAGATTCAAAGCCAAAACTAATACATGCCGTCTTTACACAATTGACAGTGTCTGTGTATGGACCAATCTGTAGCCACTGCATTATTACAAGCTTGCACATTAATGTAAAATCCAGAAAAAAAATTGCCTCCTTTTTTTGGAGTAAACATGATTTTATCAAGAATACTGTGATGAAAAGTTTGGTTTCAGACAGTGCTTGAAGTTTGCAGTACCATAATTCTACATTTTGACCCTCTATGCTGTTTACATGTTCACTTTTATAACCAGATAACTGCAGTAAAATCAGAACATTTAAAGGCAACACCAATGAAGGAGAAGTTAGCTCAGCCAGTTCAAGGGTTAATACAGCATTCTCTTCCCCCTGCTGTTGAACCACCTGCGGTTGATACAGAAAAAGCTGTGGATATTGAAATGCCAGCTAACCCTCCTTCTTCTCCTGTTGTCATTCCTGAATGCTATGATGGATCTCCTGCTGCATGTTAGAGCTTTTAATGCAATGTACTTTTTACATCAATAATAATGCTGCCAGATCCATTGTGGATAAAATTCATTTCACTACTCATCAGAAAAGCCAAAGAACAGGCTACTGTCCTATGGTCAGCCAATATTGAGGTCTTGCATTCAGAAATGCAGTTTCTCACAAAATTCAGGGCAGTCTTTGACCACCCCGTTGCTGGAAAAGAGATGGTTCTGCAAAAGTGTGAACTCATACAACGGTACTGCAGATGCTTACATCCTCAACTTCCGCACTCCAGCTGTGTGCAGTGGTTGAAGTGAGTCAGCACTTTCAGAAGGGACTACAAGAAGATCTTCAGGCTGAATTTTGTTGTTGTTGTTGTTGTTTTTTGTTTTTTTTTGTGGTCATGACTGTTTATCTTTTTTCTTATACTTGTCCTTATTTTTTTGTCTTATCTTTTTCTAATCTTTAATGGATGTTGCCATTTCTCTTAACCTTCTGCGCAGTAAATATAAGCTTATGAGGGAGATCAGGCCACTCACTGACCACACCAAACCAGCCACCATCAGCGAACCTGAGCCCATGCAGCTGGGAAGAGTTTGGCTGACTCCTGAAGAGAAACATTTTAACTCATGTCCTCACATTTCAAAATCAAAGCTTTGGGCAAAGGAACCATGCCTAAGCACACAGAGGAACTGTTTCTACATGTTGGCCCATTTCATGTTGAAAAGATTGAGTTTTATAATCACTTGATTATTTTGGGTTATAGTTGGCTAGCTTAGCATTACCATATTGGTAGAAATCAGGGGAGATCTTTAAATGGAGCAACTACAATTTCATGTCTTAGAAAGCCCTGATATGCTGAGCTGTGTATGTCCCCAAATGTTATGATCTTTCAGACGTTTTCAGCAAAGAGTGCTAAAAGCACTAAGTTGTCTCCACAAAATTAAAATTGCATAACTGGCCTTCTTCCTAACACTAAATCTCCACATATTTGTGTTTATCCTCTGTCAGAAACTGAAACCCAAATCTAGATCAGGCCTTGGCTTTGGGTCATATAAGAACCTCAGTGTCACTGTGCTGCTGGGTTCTTTCTTGTTCAAGAAAACAGGATAGGGTCTTTGCCCATTCCTTGACTACTGAGGCCTTAATGCTTTCTCTGTTAAATACCCTTACCCATTGCCCTTAGTCCTGTCTGCCCTTGCCATGTGGACTCTCGTGCTCTCCATCTGTTTTCCAGGCTTTTGTAAACAAAGTACTCTGCCGAGCTGTTCAGTGGGGGAAGCAGGGGCATGCAGAAGCAGGGGCATGCAGCTGAAATCAGCCACTAGAGGAATCATCATAAGTAGCATAAGTTGCCTCCTCACGGGTAGGTGGGAAAAATTATGGGGGAAGGGGGCTAAGGGTTGGCACTGTAGCCTTGAGACATGACATGACATGATGGAGCTACCCATTGGCACTCCAGTTCAGAGGGTGGAGCTTCCTGCTGGTGTTATAATTTAGAGGGTAGAACATCCTGCCAGGCTCTCCAAGGGCAGAGCTTACAGCTGGCAGAGGTGGAGCCTTCCGTCAGTGTTCCTGATTCAAGGGCAGAGTCTGCCACCAGCATTCCTCCAGAACTTTGCTCAGTTTGTCTCCAAAGACTTCTGGGACATTAGACAGTTCTGGCCCTAATACTACGTATATCCACATGCATGTCTCAGCCCATGTCCATGTTTATACCACATTCTGTCCTTGTACCCATATTTGTTCCTGGTTTGGGTTCCTCTATCTGTTCCTGTCCCTGTGTCTGCTTTCATCATCCCTGTCACTGTTTTTGTGTCCATCCCTGTTTGTGAGTTTGCTTCCATCCCAGTACCTAGTCTTGTTTCATCCCTAATCCAGTCCCCTGTCATGTTTCATGCTGCACAAATGCCCCTCATCCAGTCTCATGTTCCCCAGGTCCAGTCATCTGTACTGTCTTTGGTCTTGCCTTTAGTTTCACCTGTCCTGTCTCATGTTCCTCATGTCTCTCTGTCTCCCTTTTTGTCATTTATATCTCCAGTTATGTCACTAGTTTTGCCTTCATTGCCTCAGTCCCTATCAAGTCTGTCTCCTGTTCATGTCTTGTCCAGTCTGTTCCGTTTCTGGTCCCTTTCCCTTCGCTAGCACCAGGGAGTGTTGGTTTCTTTGCCCCAGAGTTGCAAGTCAGGAGAGGGGCCTACTGTTATGTTTCAATCCTATTCACCTCTTGTCTCAGTTGTTGTTTATCCCCATGTTCTCTTAAGTACATGCTTTGAGTTTGTTTTGTCCTTTTATCCTCTTATGATCCATCCTTTCCCAGCTGTATCTGTATCTACCTCATCATTGAATAACATTGGATACACCCAATCCAGGTGTATCCAATGTTCTTAATGTACTTAGAACCCTATGTTTCAGTCAGCATTTGTCAGTCATTTGTGATTGATTGTTGATGTTTTGTAACTATCTGATTAGTTTACCTAGAGCTTGTCAGTGTGTTCCTTATGTTTTGTATTCCATGTTAAGTATTTTTTATTAAATTCACAACCCCAGTGTTTACCTCAGTTCCCAAGCCTTCATCTTCAACAGTTCAGCTCACTATCCTGACAGTTTGAATCCTGATAAGATTGAGGTTGTGGTCAACTGGCCCAGACCTAAGACTATTAAGGAATTGCAATACCTCATAGGATTCTCCAACTAATGCCATTTTATAAGGGGAATCAGTATTGTAGCTGCGCTTATGTCACTGCTCAAGGGTAACAGCAAAACCTTAGCCTGGTCTGTGCATGCTGAACAAGCCTTGGAGGAACGGAGATATTAGCTGGAGAGAGCTATGCACCCCTTTCTGATTTTAACTGACCATCATAACCTTGAGTACATCAGGTGTGCTAAACAGCTTTTTTTTAACAACATTTTTTTTAACAAAACCTAAGAATGGAAAGGCTGATGCATTATCATGCATGATCTCTGACCCTCTGTTCTCTGATAAAAAATAGAATCATATCCCAAAAACCATTCTTCCTCCCTGTAGAGTAGCCCTAGTCATGTGGCACATCAGCAGGAGAAATCTAGCTCAAGCCTTTGATCACACTCCTACGGAGAGTAAGACTTATGTATTTTGGATACAGATAACACCACCAGTGAGCCACCACACTATATGGGAAAGTTGGGTTCGATTCCCAGTCTGGGTAACTATGCTGTGCTGCACCAATAAGAGTCCTTAGGCAAGACTCCTTACACTACTCTCACCCTCCTTTGTAATATGAGTAACCTTGTTAGTCGCTCTTGTTAAGTGCATCAGCTAAATGGATTAAATGTAAATGTACCTGCTACTATGTGCAATCACTTAATCAGTCTTATACATTCTACTACGAACTATGGAACTGTTACAACATAGATACTGGTGGCCCAAATCCATGGACGACACAGCAATATTTGTACAGAACCTAAGACCTAAGTCATAATCTAACAGCCATCCTGGTTGTTATTGATTGTCTCAATAGTATTTTGCAAGGTGCTTAATATTCACATCATATTAAGCTCAGGCTATCATCCAAATTCTAATGGCCAGGTTGAGACCCTTAATCAAGAAATCTGACATTTTCTTTGCTCCTTCTGTCACCATAACCAACATGACTGGAGCTCCTTTGTTCCCTGGGTGAAATATGCTCAAAATTCTTTGACCTGTTCCTCCACTGGATTCACCCCTTTCCAGTATGTTTTAGGGTTCCAACCTCCGTTTCTTCCCTTGGGCACTGAACCAAGCAGTGTGCTAGCTGTTGCTGAGTGGAAAAACAGGAGTCAAGAGACATGGGAGGAGGGTCACGTTCAGCTTCAGCCAGCAGTGCACAGATGAAACAACAGTGTCTGGCTGTCTGCTCAGGACCTGAAACTCAAACTATCCTCCAAGAAGTCCCCATTTTGTTGGGCCTTTTAAGTACAACAGGTTACTCCAATGTCATATCAATTAGAATTCCCTGCTCAGTACCAAATTGCTCCTACCTTTCAGGTATCTCTGTTTAAACCTCTTTCTTCTTCTTCTCAGGGCCCAGGGTCACTGGCTGAACAACCCCTGCCATTTGATATTGATGGGGGACCCAGTCTATAGTGTTCACATGTTGTTGGACTCCAAGTGCCAGGGAGGCCTTATTAGCCTCTGCAAACCCTATGTTATTAGGGCTTTATTAAAGGATGCATGTCTTGTTTGGTTCACTTGAACAGAATTTCTCTCCAACTTTTTGGATTTTATTTATCTGACTTGTTTGCCTGGATTTTTGCAGTTTTATAAAAAAATATGCTCTTAAATCTTCACCCTGGTCTTATGTGACAATACATCAGACAAATATTTTACAAGAAAGAAGAAATAAAAACAGCTAAAACAGGTAAATAAGCTACTTATCCACATATTCCAAACTTTGACTTTTCTGTACCAATGAGACATCTTGCTTCAAAATTACAAAATCCTGGAAAGTGACCATTCATATCACACAGAGATGCACATCATGGGCATGAAGGTCTCACATTGTTAAACACCTTGAGTTTTGTATTGCTAATTAGCTTGTTTTATTTACAGTTGTTTTAGAAGCAATGGTGAACCTGGGATGGGGCATGTCCTAAGGTTAAAAGCCAGAGGAAACAAGACTAGAGAGGGTAAAAAAAAAAGAAATAAATCCAGCTTTTGTTTAGTCGTGACATGAACACGCCATGAGACATAAATCAAAAAGAGTCCTGTTGATATGAATCCAGGATCAGAACAAACAAGAACAAACAGAGAAACCAGCTTCCTGCTGCCTTTTCCCAGTAGTCAAGGTTTCAACAGGAGTTTTGAGAGGAACAGGGACAGATTCAGGCCAGCTTAGACCTAATGAGGGTGGAGTAAATTCTGGTGAGGCCGGTTGCTCCACACAGGGGGATGAAGCTCTACCACCTTTGTCTTCACTGAGCCCAATTATCCTATATTGTCTTGCAGACCAAACAGATGGTACACTGAAAAAATGTACACTGAATTTACTTTATTCAAATACACACATGATTTCAGCATGAATAAAATTGTGAACAAGAGTATTGGGACACCTGCTCATTCATTGTTTCTTCTTGAATCTATATATATATATATGTATATATATATATATATATATATATATATATATATATCAGAAATCTGCTCCATGTTCTGTTTCTGATATTGTTTTCATTCCTGAAGAAGTCTGGAGACTGGAGAAGATGCTACAAACCCTTCATTCCCTCCATGATCATGGGGAACATTAGGTCTCTTGGCAACAAGACTGAACATGCTGATGGGATTCCAGAGGGAATTCTGCAAGGCCAGTCTGCTGTGCTTTTCTGAAATATGGCTTCATGCAGATTTTCCAGACTCAAACATTTTGATTCCTGGTTTTCAGATTGTGAGGGATGACAGAGATGCCCAAAGGACTTGTAAAATGGATTTCCATGTTTATGAACAACAGATGGTGTCATCCAGCACATGTTCCTGTGACGGTCCGTCACTGGTGCCCAGATGTTGATCTTTCAGCCATGAGTTTACACCTGTATTACCTGCTGAGGGAGTTTACTGTCCCCATTTTTGTAATTGTTTATGTACTGTTGGCAGTGGACATGGAGATGGCATGTGATGTCATAATCTCAGTGGTGGTGAGATTTCAGACTCAACATCCAAAAACTTTCATCCCCATTTCAGGTGATTTTATTCATTTTTCACTCTTCTCCACACTACCAAGGTTCCATCAGTATGTTAAATGTGCAACCAGGGAAAACAGAGTACTGATTCACCTGTATGTGCACTTGAAGGATGCATACAGTTCATGTGTGGTTCCACTTTTGCAATCAGATCAGGTCTGGTCCTACTTACTCCCACATACCACCCAATGATGTTAAGGCAACCAGTGATGAAGAAAACTATCAAGAAATGACACCAGAAGCAAAGGAGGCTCTTTACGAGGTCTTCTTTGTCTGTGAGACAAAGACCACAGACCACAGACTGGGAGGTATTGTGTGAATTAGCTGGTGAAGACATTAACAAGATGTTCACGTGTCTTCCTAAAAATATTTGTTGTTGCTTATTTTTAGTTTAAAAGGCACAGAAAAAAAGTCACAGATTTACTTCAATTTACATATTGTACATGTATACAGTGCCTTGTGAAATTATTCGGCCCCTTTGAACTTTTCAACCTTTTGCCACATTTCAGGCTTCAAACATAAATATATAAAATTTGAATTTTTTGTGAAGAATCAACAACAAGTGAGACACAATCGTCAAGTGGAATGAAATCTATTGGATGTGTCAAACGTTTTTAACAAATAAAAAAACTGAAAAGTGGCTCCTTTACTTTCAGTGCAGCAAACTCACTCCAGAGGTTCAGTGAGGATCTCTGAATGTTGTCCCAAATGTTGACAATGTTGTCCCAAATGACTGATGATGTCTAAGGGTTCTGTTCAAAGTGCAGAGCACCAAGGAACACACCAGGCAGATACAAAAAGAGTTCCCAAGCTTTAAACATCCCAAGGAGCACTGTGCAAACAATCATATTGAAGTGGAAGGAGTATCAGACCACTGCAAATCTAAGAAGACCATCCCTCTAACCTTTCATCTCAAAGAAGGAGATGACTGATCAGAGATTCTGGATGAACTGCAGATATCTATAGCTGAGGTGAGAGTGTCAATCAGTTGTACACTGCACAAATCTGGCCTTTATGGAAGAGTGGCAAGAAGAAAGCCATTTCTCAAAGATATCCATAAAAAGTCTTGTTTAAAGTTTGCCACAAGCCACCTGGGAGACACACCAAACGTAGAAGAAGGTGCTCTGGTCAGATGAAACCAAAATCGAACAGTTTGGCCACAATGCAAAACAATATGTTTGGCATAAAATCAACACAGCTCATCACCCTGAACACACCATCCCCACTGTCAAACATGGTGGTGGCAGCATCATGGTTTGGGCCTGCTTTTTGTCAGCAGGGACAGGGAAGATGGTCAAAATTGATGGGAAGATGGATGGGGCCAAATACAGGACCATTCTGGAAGAAAACCTGTTGGATTCTGCAAGAGACCTGAGACTGGGGTGGAGATTTATCTTCCAACAAGACAATGATCCAAAACACAAAGCCAAATCTACAATGGAATGGTTCACAAATAAACATATGCAGGTGTTGGAATGGCCAAGTTAAAGTCCAGACCTGAATCCAATCGAGAATCTGTGGAAAGAGCTGAAGAATGCTGTTCAAAAACGCTCTCCATCCAACCTCAATGAGTTTGAGCTGTTTTGCAAGGAAGAATGGGCAAGAATTTCAGTCTCTCAATGTGCAAAACATACCCCAAGACATACCCCAAGCGACTTGCAGCTGTAATTGCAGCAAAAGGTGGTGCTACAAAGTATTAACGCAAGGGGGGCGAATAATATTGCACGCCCCACTTTTCAGTGTTTTATTTTTTTTATTCTGTTTAACACATCCAATAACTTTCATTCCACTTCAGGATTGTGTCCCACTTGTTGTTGATTCTTCACAAAAAAAAATTATATCTTTATGTTTGAAGCCTGAAATGTGGCAAAAAAAAAAAACAATTAACAAAGTTAATTTAAAATTGTGTACAAGCAATATTAGTAACTGTGTTAACTGCTACAAACAATACAGGACAGCAATGTATTTAGTAATATTTACAACTATGTACAAAGTAATGTATAATTAAGAACATACACTAAATATTGTTGAATTGTTTATTTACACTTTTTACCTCCATGGTAATCAAGAAGAATGACAGTGAATGTTCAGTCTTACTATGACTTTGTCTTCAATGGCTGTGGTTTAACTGGGTGTTTATTGAGAGGTTTGACACATTGCAAGAGAAAACTACAAACGCAAAAGACATCTGGGCTGGCAAGAGGAAAATCACTGGCATCAACAGGTTGAGCACTTCATCACCCATCTTCAGTAGCTGCAGCCTTATTTCCTCACTGCTGTCTCCACACTCCTATTCAAACCCACTCACCCCACAGCCATATTCCAAATATGCTCACCCACCTCTAGAGGTGACAACCAACCAGGTGAAGAGACAACTGGAGAAGCTAAAACTGGGCAAGGCAGGTGGACCACATGGAATCAGCTCAAGAGTGCCACTCAGATGACTGGGAAGTCTGAAGTGAGAGCAAGTGTCTGAACTGTGGAAAACATCCTGTCCCTTGTTCCTGTTCCAAAGAAGTCATTCGCTTCTTGTCTCAGTGACTTCAGAAAAGTGTCTCTTTTAGACTGTAGAGGTTATAGTGGTGTTTGGCATTGCTGTTTACATAACACCTTGAATATAAATACTACATAATACCACATAAACATGTCAGAAGTGTTCGACATGCCAACAATGCTTGAAGAGATGTTAGATGGAACAGGATTAACTGAAAAGTACAACCCTGCTTGCTTCTCGGAATTTACTAGCAGTGTAGTACTAATGGTGTCATCAAAACAAGACAAACTAAGTCTACCAGGGGCAGAAACCCCATTAAACCAAATTACCACTAATGACAACACATGCCATTTAGTTACTAAAACTGTTTTTATTTATTTGTTTCTTTCTTTTTTTATTTTATGGTGGTGTCCTGTTCTGGGATTGATCACTCTTCTGATTATTGCGATTTATATTTTAGAGTACATCTAAAATGTAAAACTTGCTTGTAGGCAGTTGGTTTTAGCTGGTTGAGTATGGCTGACATGTAAGCATTCTTCTTAAGTAATCTCAATGTCCACATGTAGGTTTATGAAAGTTTACTGACAAACAATAAATCCAACATATTTTCACAGGAAATCCACCACAAGAAAGTCATTAAGTGGTAATCTGTGGTACAGTCAAAAATCCACAAGTTCCATTTACCAACCAAAGCTTAACTTCCGGAATTGCCCCTCAACGAAATGGCAGGATGTTCCTACTGCATTTCTTAAAGAGATACTATTACATTATAATGGTAAATAATTCAATAAGCAAATATTACAAAACAAAATATACAATCAAGGCAGTCCGTGAGCTGCTCCTGTACCATTATTCACCAAAATAAAACTACTCAATACTAGTGATAGTAAATTTTGGTTTGCTAAATAAATATAGTGACATATTTTCATTTTGAAAATATTAATGTAATATTTCTGTTAAATTCTGATAATCTATCAGAACTACTTAAGCACATACCATTTACTACATTAACTACAATGAAATATACAATGATACAATAGGCCAGATTATATAATAAGATTATTGTTCTATGGTTGAGAATATGAGTTAATTTATAAGCATATGATACAATATTGAGATTTAACTATGGCACTGGACGAGGTCTCATCATCTTATTGCATGGGGCAAATTAGATGTGTTCAACAGAGGATGGCCTGGCACAGCTGAATATCACTGAAAGTAAATTTTAAGTCATGAAATATTCATTGGGCACACTGCATCCAGTGCACAAGTCTTCTGTCATTTATAAACTCATGAAAAATGACAATACATATCAAAATATGACAAAAAGATATTCTTCTATTTCACCTGCAAAACATGTCATGTTCTTCCAGTTCTACACATTTGTCACTGCACACAAGCACACTTGATTTATGATATATACATTTTATCCATGTGTTCATTATATTTCCGCATATATGCTAGGTTGTAATTCATGCCTTCTCCTTATGTATTGTTCACAGTCATGTCTGCCCTTTGTCAGTCCAGTTTACCTCTGTCTTCCTGTCTTGATGTTGTTGTTTCCTCAATGTGCTTCTAAGCACATGGGTTGTTTGTTTTTGTCCTTGTCTCCTCCCTTGCTCCGCCCATTCCCATCTGTGTCTAATTTGTAACCCTGCCCCCTTGTTATCATGTCCCAGGTCTTGTCTATGTCATGGTGTATTTAAGACCCTTTGTTTCAGTCTGTCTTTGTCGGTCCTTTTGTTACCTACCCTGTTTGTTACCACCCTGGTTTGTTAGCCTAGTTAGTGTTTTGTTTCTGTAAGTGTAGCTTGTTTTTGGTTTTTAGTCTGTTTCTGTAAATCCTTTTTTTTTGTAAATTGGTTCCTTTGTCTAGGTTTTGTTTTAGTGTATTTAGTGTTGTTTGTATTGCCCAGTCTTGTTTTAGCATCCCATCTTTGTTTATTTAATTAAATCATCTACCCCTGCATTTGTCTCCGCACCCTTGTTATCTCTGCCGTCCGTCCGCACATGACATTCACAGTATATTATCTGAGCCTCATCCTCATATTATCTGTGTGGATGTCCTTGCATATTACTGCTGTTTGATAAAAAAAAAAAAATTCTTGATTTTTTTTTTCTCCATTGTTTGAACCCTGTATGTGCTCTCTACACTGTGAAAATAATTCCAATAGTATGCAGCTACAGCCCTGTTGTACAGCACTCTCAGCCCCTCAGTGTCACAACTGCACTGTCAGACCCATGCTTTCAGTTCTGTACAAACAGTTTCCACAGTTTCTCCTTCCACACAACTACACACTAATAATGAGCTTCTGTGGCTTATGCTCTTTGCTTATCACTCTTAATCCATACTGAACAAAGATGAAACACAAAAGTCATCACAGCGACATCCAGTAATGGATTCCGCAAGAACTTTGAAGATGTTCAGTAGTACCTGGCACCAAGACAAACTTTACAGCAGATCCTTTAAATCCTGTAACTTGTGGGTGAGACCTCCATGACCCTGTCACTGGTTCACTGATGGTCCTAACTACTAGCACTTTTTGTATGTACTGACCATTTGTGTCTCAAATTTGTACACTTTTTGCCAGCTTCAACACATTAACTTTAAGATAGTGACTGTATGTACTAGTACTATATAAATAGTACTATATCCACCCCTTGAAAGTAGCCATTGTGGATGAAGATGATCATTTTTTCATCTGTCAGTAGTACTAACACAAGCATGGATGAAAATCTGATGACTTTCCTTTTAACTAGGATGATCACATGTCCTCTTTTTAGAAAATGTCCAAACAAGAATTTGGGATGTGTGTGTGTGAGCCCTATGATGGATTAGCACCCTGTCTAGGGTTGTTTCCCGCCCTTGCGCTCAGAGTTGCCGGCTGGGCACCGGCTCACCCGTGACCCTATTCAAGAATAAGCAGTTCAGAAAATGGATGGATGGATGGATGGATGGATGGATGGATGGATGGATGGATGGATGGATGGATAGATGGACAAGAATTTGGTCCAATTTTAAATTCATGTTTGCTAATTTTGTCTTTATTTTATTTATTCATCTTTTCTCCACAATAACTGTTCTATATGTACCTGCATCTGCACAGCCTTTGGTCACATTGAGAGTGTGTGGGAGAGAGAGATGCAAATCATCACTCATGCAAAAACCTTGCTTGCTTGTTTGCTTGCTTGCTAACAACATTCTCTGTATGTCTCAGGTTCATCTGTTTCTTAAAATGCATAAAACAATCAAATATTGTATTAATTAAATTTAGCATGAAAATTCTAACTGACATAAGCAACAATGTATGAGGTGTATTATGCAACATACATGCCATTCATTCAATTTCTTTGATGCAACAATAAACAATGTAAACAGACTATTCCAAGCCGATCACACAAATTATGTAATGTGCTCGAATTTACAGTTATACAACAGCATTCAGTAGTGCACCTCTAATTGGTTCTGTATTTCCATTTTTTTTGGCTCAGAGCCATTGTTAATCTGTTTGTTTAGATTGTAGAGTAGATATTTATTCTGTTATCAGCTATTCAACTGTTTGCAAAATTATTTACAAGTGAAACAAGTGCCAAATTGGCTAGATCAGGCTGTACAGGTAGCTCTTGCCACACTTCACATTGATGCACACCATCTACTATCTGAAAGAGACCAAATGTTTCCTTTCCACCTGGTCTCAAGAGGAAATAATGCATATTTGACACTAGTCATACAATGTGTAAATGCACAAATTACGAATGGAACCAAAATACACAGATTTTACACAAACAATTTGAACAAAAAATGTTATAAAGACAATGTTTTTGTATTATCAGAAACTACACCTCCACCTCAACTGAGCCCTTACATTAAGCTTGACCTTAACTTTATATAATTAAACATAAATGAAACCTAACTGAAACTACACTTAACAGAATACTTACTCTAACATAAACCGTAACCTATCTAAAACCTAGTCTAACCATAATCATATACCAACCCTGAACTTGGCCTTTACCTTAACTATAACCTATACTACCTAACTATAACACAAAACTTTTGACCTATCAAAAACTAAACTTAACCTAACCTAACCCATACACTAACCTTAACCATAAATTAAACTTAACCTAACCCTTACTCTAAACTTGACCATAAGCACAGTAAAATGTGAAACTGTTACCATTTCTGTAGGTTTTCATTCAATCCTTTTTGTGTACACTCCATGATAGTGAAACACATACTGAATTCAGGTAAATCACAGCAAAAAGAAAAAAAAACATGATTTTAACATTTTTTCAAGGTTCATATAATGACACACTCTTTGGAGTTAAATCAACACTTTTAAAATAGTTAAATATTTAACACCACATCAGAGCTTCTTTTTAAATATGGTTAAAATAACTCTAAGGCTGTAGAAAAATAACAGTGCTCTGAGTTGTTTTACTATTTTATTAGTATTCATGTAACCCCCCCTCTCCATTTAACCCATCCACACACAGTGATACACACACATATTAGTGAGTTAATCATTCAAGGACACTTCACTCATGCCCTGCAAGTTGAGGGATGGTTCTCTAACCACCAGGCTATGGCTGCCCAATAGTCAAGAGCACAAATGCAGTTTCTCACTATCAGAAATGCAGTGGAGATTCCCACATTTGAGGAATTTGCAAGGGTCAGTGGTGTTTACTTAAGTCTTTGCAGAGTTGAACTGTGCTGGATTAACTCTGATCTCTGATCAACTCCAATAAATAACTAAATAACTCCAACTTTGTTCACAGAAAAACACCTGTTAAAATTAATCATGAACGTTATTTTGCTATGTGTGTTTTTTAATGCAATCATTGCTTTTTGTTTGCATTTGTCTGCTCTCTTACTCATCCCTTGGACAAACATTTTCTCTATAAATGTCCTTAATTGTATTTTATACAGTATCAAACTTCCCCTGCCATTGCCATGCATGTTTGTAATATCCTCCAGTCTACCCAATTAACCAAATGTCTTATCTGGGAAGGTCCTTAATGGCTGTGCTGTGATTCCTCCCTATGGAGGTCAGGTTTTATTTTATTTTATTTTTATTGCACAGAAACTGAACACCCACTTTTATTAAGGATATAATTCATTCAGAGCAGGAGGAACTCACAGTAAGAACCCATTAAGTTTTACAGAAAATCTGCAAATCAAGTTTTATTTAGTCATTCAAGCACTGCTGCAGACAGGGGCAAATTGTGGGCTGGGCTGTTGTGCACTACTGATTCATGTTTTTGACATCAGGCAATGTGTAGGCATTTAATGACAGTGTGCATTTGAACCTCAAACCTTCCTTTTGATCTATTTTGTTTTGTTTCTTTTCAGGATCTGGTAGTACACACCTAGCAGCATGTGGCCAATAACATCTTGTTCTTGACTTAATGTGGTATCACAGTAATCCAAAGAGGATGAAAAGGGGGGATGGTAGTAATGCAAAGGAGATTGTTTTCACATTTCTTTTGACTGGCAGATTGGGACACCTTTTTTATTCCACTGCCCCTAAACTGGGCTCTGTATATAATAGAAAGATGTAATGTTTTTATATTTCTTCTGCCAAACACTGACCAACAAACTAACACTATATGTAATGGAAATGAATGTGTCTACTAACACATGCAATATGTGTACATTAGTACATTTAACCATTAGAATTCTAGGCTAATTTTGCTGGAAATTTTCATAGCTGGACATACTTTTATTTGCCTACAAAATATTTATTTTACAACACATGCCAGATATTGTTCTTTTCACTGTGATCTTAGGCTACATTTTATTTTTGTTATTTTGTTTTTTAGGCTGATAATGACTAAATACAATTTAAAAGTCAGAAAACAATTTACACTCATCCAGAGTGTTTTGAGCTGAAAATGTAATAATTTTGATCAATCAAAATCTGGTAATCACTAGTTATATTAGATTGGTTAGATTGGTTATTAGATACATTGTTCAAAATACTTGATAGTAGTCCAAAAAAAACAAAACATGAATGGCCTTTATTATTTTTTTGTTTATGGTTCTACCAGTATTTTCCCTTCTAAGGAATTTGATTCTAAAATGAACACTGTGTGAGGGAAAAAAGAGAAAAAACATTCACTTTCTTCTCATTTTCTTCTATTGCAGTGCCCTCCATAACTATTGGCACCCCTGGTTAAGATGAGTTCTTTAGCTTCTAATAAATTCAGGTTTTTTTCTAAATAATATAGGGCTACAATGGAAAAAAGTATCCTTTATCCCAACCTTTATCCCAACCTTTATCTCAAGTGAATTTTAAGGGGGAAAAAATCCCTGAATAAGAAATAATTATTCTTCATAAAATCACCTGTTCCATAATTATTGGCAACCCTAACATTTCTTAGGAAATAAATGTAATTAAAGTATTTCTGTCAATTCTACAGTAGTTTAGATCAGAATATGTAGGAACATTTAATTAGTAATTCACAGCTTCCAGTTTCCCTGGGGTATAAATATGATGTGATTCAGAGGCCATTTCTCTTTAATATGGGAAAGACAAAGGAACATACCATTCAAGTAAGGTAGATGTGTGTTGATCTTCACAAGTCAGGCAATGGCTACAAAAGAGCCACTCACCTACTCCTGTCCATATTTACTGTCAGAGGAATTATTAAGAAGTTTAAAACAACTGGAACAGTGGTAAACAAGCCTGGATGAGGATGTAAGTTTATTTTGCCACCATGCACAGTGAGGAGGATGATAAGAGAAATAAGAAGTTCTCCAAAGCTCACTGTTAAAGAATTGCAACAAATGGTAGCTTCTTGGGGTCACAAAGTCTCCAAAACAACCATCAGGCCTGTTTCTCTTCCAAAGGCCCTGGGAACCTTGTTAGGGTGCATGGAATCATGAATGCTTTGAAATACCAGGACATTTTAAAACAAAATCTGGTGGCTTCTGCCCGAAAGCAGAAATGGGTCATCACTGGGTCTTTCAGTAAGATAATGACCCTAAACATATGGTCAAATCTACACAGAAATGGTTCACCACACACAGAATCAAGCTCTTCCCATGGCCATCTCAGTCCCAAGACCTCAACCCCATTGAAAACATGTGTGGTGAGCTGAAGAGGAGAGTGCCGAGGAGAGGACCCAGGTCGCTGGATGATTTAGAGAGATTGTGCAAAGAGGAATGGTCGAAGATCCCTCTTTCTGTATTCTCTCATCTTGTGAAACATTATAGGAGAAGATTAGGTGCTCTTTTGTTGGTAAGAGGGGGTTGTACAAAGTATTAACATCAGGGGTGCTAACAATTGTGGCACACATGATTTGATTTTAAACAATTATTTCTTAATGTGGGATTTTTTTCCTACTGAATAAATGAACTTGAGTTAAAGGTTGGATTTTACTCTTTTTTTCCATCGTGGTCCTATATTATTTAGAAAAAAACCCAATTTATTAGAAGCTAAAGAACACATCTTAACCAGGGGTGCCAATAATTATCGAGGGCACTGTATCTGGGTCAGTGATGTCATTAGTCCCGTCAACTCTTCCTGAGTCAGCATGCAGGTTGAACATGTTCATATGGCGGGAGCAGTAAACATGCACTGGAAGGCTCCTTTGGCATTTAAACTGGGATTTAATTTAGTTGGAAACAAATTAATTTGACCTGTTTTCTGAGCTGGATTATTTGCTGATGATTCATCACACACCATCATGGTTATATAGGATAAGAGTAAATGTTTATCCAATTATAGGATTTTCCCACATTTTTATTGTTTTGTTCCAATGAAAACAGAATAAATAAACCTTAATAAGAAATTGTTTGTAACTGCAACATGTTTCTAGAGAAAGTGGTGAAGTGGTGTTTTTAATTTTTTTTTTCTGATATACTCCAGCAAACAGACAATATTTCCGTGTCATCAATATCAAGCTAGATAACAGACTATTTTTCACTGCTGTTACTCATGCGGTAGCATGGTGGCACCACAGGTAGTCCAAGTATCGCACACCTCCAGGGGCCTGGGTTTTGGGTTCAATCCCTGCTCTGGTCACTGTTCATGTCCACGTGGGTTTCCTCCCACCTGCCAAAAATGCACATGCAGTGCTAAATTGCCCCCCTATGTGTGTGTGGTACCCTGTGATGGACGTCATGGTATTCTGTGCATTATGATGCCCTCATTTGAGGTATCTGGGTGCCTTTTGGATGGACAATAATTTTGACCAATCACCTAGCATTCTCCTATTCTACTCATGCTATGAACTGGCTCTGGTTATGTGCAACAAAATACAATAAAAGAAAACACATGATCTTTGTTGCAATGAATGCAGGATCTGAATGGCCTAATGTGGAACATCTTTACTTTGAAGTGCCTTTTTGTGAAGATTGCTCCTTTGTAATCTAAGGTTGGGCACTAGTGTGAATTTGATCACATGCCATCACGTCTTGTGTTAAACCATTGTTTAATTAACTTTTATTCATCTGTTTATTTATATGTGCCTCATTAGGGCAATTCACCCAATTTACTCTTAGAACCCATGATCCACACTTTGCCGCCAGTTACATGCTGTTTCCGGGATTCATAACTCTACAGACTTCATAACTCTACAGATATGATACACATATCATAACAAACTACAAGACCTACCCACTTGAATTGTGTGATGAAGTGTCAGCAAGTAATCTAGGTTGGAATAAAACTAAAATTCACTTGCTTCGCTCAAACAGTTTTCACATTTCAGTATAAAGGTCCTGAGAAGGGATAATGCTGACATATGCAAAAAAATTGCAAAAATAATAAAGGACATTCAGGTTGTTATCTTTAGTTTGTTTGTTTCAGCGTCAAGTATTTTGAAGAACTCATTATTATAAACATCCTTGTCAATCTAATCATTACAAATAATTCATACATTCAGATACATTCTTAATGATTTCTTAATGAATTTTCTCAAAATAACATTTAATATTTAATAGGTATTATTTAAACATCAATAAAGAACCATGAAGTTCAATAAATCTGCAATCAAAATCAAGTAAATCTATCTGCTTTTCAGTTTTATAATCTGAATCTGACCACACGAGGATGTAAAATGGACCAAGGGCCTGTCATCCTGGAGAAATTTTTCTGTTTTGCTTGAATATTTTATAAAGCAGCAGAGTATTTCAGTAATGATGCAGAAACTTTAATAAGAGAGTGGGGAAGAGGGTGTGGACACAGCTGGACACTTCAGATCATATTCCTGCATTCTTCACTGCAGGGAGGGCATCAAATAATAGAACAGATTCACCACTGATTCAAAACGAAAAATAAAATCAAAGTAAAAAAAATCCATGGATGTACACATGTAACAATACAGTGTAGATTGGGGCTTATCATGTCTTATTTATTTGCTGAAGTTATTCATTTATCTCTTTTGTCTAAAAAAAATAGAATTTTGAGAATAAGTTAAAATGTGTGCATGATTTCATTAAAAAGATAAACTGTGATATTTTATATTCATATTACATGTATTACTTATAGCTCATGAAAATTAGCAAATGTATATAGTATGAAAATCCCTAATTATAATACCATGGAACACCTTAAACCTTTTTTTCAGATTCAACTCTGATTGTCATGCACATTTTTTTTGACATAACTAAAACTTCAAGACATTACATTTCCATTATCTATGGGTTTCCTGACAAATATTGTTGTTGAAATTGTTACTTGAAAAAATCATTTACAGTTAACATTTTAAAACAACTTTTTTTCATATTGTTCAGTTCACTTTCAAAGGCTACCCACAGACATCTATTTAATTTATAAACACTATGTGGACAAAATAATTGGGACACCTGTTCATTCATTGGTGTTTCCAAAGTCAAGGCTATGAAAGAGTTTATCCTGCTTTTGTTGGAGAAACTTTCTTTACTGTCCAGGGAAGTCTTTCTACTAGATTTGGATTTGATTGGGTACTCATTTTTATATTTTAATTATTTATAACTTTCCCTGTAGTTACAAATTATACACTGCAGGTTAAGTCCCCTCTAAGATAGAAGTACATTCCATGATGATGCCCACTGTGGCAGATGTCTTTGCAATGTTCTCCTGATACCAACATTTGAATCTTAAAATACTGAGTTTGAACAATAGCGATTCTGAAACCGAATATGCATTCAGTTCACTTAGGCTTTGGATTACCATACAGATACAGGATCCATCGGTTTTAAGGTCTGAGTCAAGAAGTAGGTGTTTATGTAGGATAGAGACAAATTTTTCCATGTACGATACATGATGTGTGTTTAGAATTTCTGCATGCCGTTTCAGCCTCCTACTGTGTTTCTGTCAGATTTGACCAAATAGGAGGGTCAAGTTTCTCTCTGCAAAATATAGTTCATTTAATTGGATTATTATGATGTCTGATGACTGTCTACTCAGGCCATCGCAAACTAAACTCCCTGGACAGTAAATGAGTCACCATGTGTGTGTAAGGTTATAGTAAGTAGTAAGGTGATAGTGACTCAATGCTCATGAAGAAGTTCAAAACATGTAATGTTCACAGAAATATTTATTAAGGTTGATTAAAGATCTATCATAACATTAGGTGGTAATCTATGTATTACAATGGACTGATAATCAGCTATAATGCTAATTAAGATGAAACACAAAATCAGGTTATGCTAATATCATATGGTGCTTTGAGATGATTTTCTCACTGCTGGTTGTTAAAGGAATGTCTGAACACAATCCCCAGAGCCCCAGTGCTTATGTAGGTCAGTGTGAGTAAGTGCCTAACAGGTTGTGACAGAATTTTCATATTGTCTTCTCTAGCAGATTGTGTGCTATGGGATTCACAGCACTCAAACTCTGAATGGAATTGAAGATTGCACAGAAGTGTTCCTCTGAGAGATATTCTCTGTCCCTGAATGGTGACATTTGTAACAAACAACAACTGTTCTGAAAGTAGAGTTTAGTACAGTTACAATGTCAAATTTGAAACCTCAAATACACTGCATGTAGGCACATTGTGTGTCAGTGCACAATGATTCATTGTGTTGATCCAATTGCATCAGTTTTGGAATTTATTTTTGTTCACAAAGAGAGCAAAAATCCCCTCCCCTCCATTTTGCTCTGTAACCCAATATCTGGGTCATTGACATCATCAGCCCAGCTCTCTCTTCCTGATTAACCAGAGTCTGTATGCAGGTTGAGCATGCACAAGAAGGCTCCTTTGGTATTTTAACTGGAATTTAATTCAGTTGGAAACAAGTGAATGTTAACTGTTTTCTGTGCTGGATTACTTGCTGATAATTCATCACGCAATGAGGAAACCTCCATGGTTAGGGTAAGTCTTGTTAAAATATGATATCATAGCCCACAAAGTGTGGATCTTTGGTTCTAAGAGATAATAATATAACTTAAAAGTAAGAATTGAATAGCAGTATAAACACTATCAATCAATCAAAGTTTATTCATGTCATGTGTCAGTCCTGTTCACCTCTGTCTTCTGTCTTCTTGTCTCATTCTAGTTGTTTCTGTGTTTGTTTTGGTTCTGTCTCCTCCTTTACTCCATCCATTCCCATCTGTGGGATCAATATGTAACCCTGCCCCTTTGTTATCATGTCCCAGGTGTGGTTAATGTTGTATTTAAGGCCCTTTGTCTCAGTCTGTCTTTGTCAGTCCTTTTGTTTCCTTCATGGCATGAGATCATGTCAGTTTGTTAATAAGTCTGTTACCATGGGGTTCATTTGTCTAGATTCAGTGTTAGTGTATCCTGTGATAGTTGTAGTATCATTGCCTGTTTGTGTCCATGGTTTGTTTTCTTCTGTTAATAAATCCTCAACCCCAGCATTTACCCACACTTCCCTAGTCTTCGTCTTCATCTGTTCAGCTCACAACCTGACAACCTGTTTAACCATGGAGGTAGCAGGGTTCCCTGGATTTGCTGGAAGCCAGTTAGCAGTCCACAGTCCTCAGTGGTGGTTCACAGAGACAGGAGGACACGGCTGAAACCAGTGTTCAGGTCATCCCCTCACCGGAGGACTACCCCTTGAAAGGTGGGGAATTCAAGCCTAGTGTGGTGAAATGTGCTGGGACAAATTTAAATGAGGGATTTGGGCTGTAGGACATGTCAGATGTTTGGCAGTTCCTGGGCAACGTGCAATGTCTCAGCAGCTTCTGCATGGCCAACCACCCAAGCTACATGGGCTGCAGTGGGGAAAACCACTGAGCCTGCACTGCTGTGGGCATTGGGGTCAAGCACTGCAGCCACTCCCATTGAGGCAGTGGCCGAAACAATGGATTCCACAATGGAGGTTGCCTAAAAATAGAGTACTGCCTCTGGTATGACAAGGAGGGCATGCAACATCACAGAGTTTCCAGTCTGTGCTAAAGTTCAGTGGGCAGAGCTTTGCACTGGTGCCCAGTTAAGAGAGGAGCCTACAGCTGGTGTCACAGAGGCAGAGCCTATGGCTGGGGATTTGAGGGCGGAGTCTGCTGTCCATGTTCCTGATTCGAGGGTGGAGTCTGCCACCAGTGATCCCGTGGTTTCTGAGGTGGCTACACCAGCAACCACATCTGTACCCCAGTCTGAGTCATCCAGGAGGTCATCACTAAGATAGCTGCATTGAACTCCAGAACTGTGCACAGTCTGGCTCCTTGAATTGTTGGGACTTTAGCCAGATCTGGGACCATACCAGTTTCCATATCTACATGTCTCAGCCAGTGTCCATGTCTGTACCTTTGTCCCAGTTTAGTCCTGTTTTTGTACCCATATCTGTACCTGTGTTGGTGCCAATGTCTGTTCCTGTCCCTGTTCCCATGTCTGGTTTTGTTATCCCTGTCACTGTGTACGTGTCCATCCCTGTCTGTGTGTTTGTTTCTTTGCCATTACCCAGTCCTGTCTTGTCCAAAATCCAGTCCCCTGTTGTGTCTGTTTCTCCAGTCATGTCTCATGTTCCCCAAACACCCCATGTCCAGTCCTATGTTCCTTTGGTCCAGTCATCTGTCCAGTCTCAAGTCATGTCTTCTGTCCAGCCCTATGTTCCCCAGGTCCAGTCACCTGTTCTATCTCCTCTCGTCTTTGTCTCCTGTCATGTTTCATGTTCCCCAAATGCCCCACATCTAGTCTCCTGTTCAAACACTTGTTTTGTCTTTCGTGTCTCATAATCTCCAAGTCTGATCTCCGAGTGAGCCTCCTCAGTCCCTGTCAAGTGTGTCTCCTGTCAGTGCCTAGTCCCATCTGTCAAATCTGTTCAGTTTCAGGTCCCTCTTCTTCACCGGCTCTGAGGAGTGGTGATTTTATGTGCCCCAGAGTTGCACGTTGGGAGGAGGAGCCTACTGTCTTGTCAGTTCTGTTCACCTCTGTCTTCTTGTCTCGTTCTAGTTGTTTCTCCCCATGTGTAGTTAATAGTGTGAGCTAATAAATGTAGCTAATAGTGTAGCTAAATTTATCTACACTAAAAATGTAGCTAATAGTGTCAGCATGCTGTGTTTGGTAGAGATAGAATTATGAGTGAATATGAGTGAGTGTAAGATACAAGCTTTATGTTAATATGGAAGTCCAAGCTGGTTGAACAGTTGTAAGCTGGCAGTCTCTAATGTGGGATAGGTGAGCCAGTGCAAGGATCCCAAATGAGAACAGTGTCAGCTGGGGGGGTTAATAGCCATGAATGGACACGAACGAATATCAGCTTGGGCAGCAGGGGCAGCTCGGGACATGGAGACAGAAAGAAATAGGAATATCCAGAAGATACACTACATAATATACTGTGTGCAACATAATACACAGCACAGAAATGAGTTTAACCGTAGCATGCAATATGTTCAAGTGCTAGAGTGAATGTGCAAAATAATGCTTGGCAACAGAGCAGGAGGTAATAATACTTGAATATGAAATGAATAATATGCCATGTATCAAAAGTTTTCATGTGCACAGGGTCTTGACTTCAATTTTGTCTTCACATCAATTTTACCTGCTTGTAATTTTGGATAATTTGCCATAAACTTTAAACATATGTTTTATGGTTATCACAGCCTATCTTTTGTCTCCAACTGAAATATTCATGAAAAAACAAGAATGCCAAAAATCTATCTGAAATACAATACAGCAGCAGCACATTTCATATTTGTACCATATCATTGCTAAAGCCAGACTCACCTAGTCATCTACATCAGAGGTACAAGCAGTAATAAAAAATTCACACTTATTGAGAAGATAAAACATTTAGAATGTTACAGAACTAAAAATATACACAGTGAAGCCTCCCAAGGAATCTCATGTCAATGTGGTTGCTGTTTATTTAGTAATTTAAAATATCACAGCAGCTTTGGAGATGAGGTTTGGGCAATATGGTAGTTTGGTCATTGTGATTTAGTCTGGATACAGTGAAGACCATAAATATGTAGACATTAGCTCTTAAAATCCAAGATCCACACTTGGCAGTTATATGCCATTTTTCTAGGCTTAATATCGCAGAATCAGAATAACGTACAGTAATGTTACACATATCATAACACACTACATAAGTCTATGTGGGTGTTTTACTTCAGCTTGTAATAAAATTCAAATTGGGATGGAAGCTGTTCAGTGGGTGGCTGCAATCTGCAACTATAGGGGACACAATGTAGCAAAAAAAATAGCATTATTCTTGCAAAATGCTTCTTTAAATCAGGATGCCAGGCAGATTTCAAAACAGTGGTCTATCTTTTTTAAAAATAGATTTTAAATATTTGATCACTACTTCTTTTCTACCCCTCACCTCAACTATCATATAATCATGAAGTGCCCATATCACAAAAAAACACTCTCTTGCTTTATTTGAAAATTTACCAGTCACTCCCCAATTGAGTATGAAGTCTCTGCAAAAGAGAAGTAGGCTTTATTTCATTCGACTATCAATCACTAATGGATGTTTTTCGACATCTTAATGTGATTGGCTGATTGGTGACAATATGATGTCTTACCCAAATGTACATGACATGGACATGAATTTCTACCGTGAATAAAATATACTAAGAGATATGGGTCATCACAACATACATTAGTTTACTCAAAGTGAATCCAAATTAGAAAACATGTGTATATGTATGTATATATATATATATATATATATATATATATATATATATATATATATATATATATATATATATATATATATATATAATATAAATCTGAACAATGTTCAGTAAGCAATGGCATTTTCAATTATTTGCTCTTAAAAAATGTGAATTGTGAATCACATTCAACAAAACTGATCTCAACAACAACAACAACAACAAACTTACATCATATTGTTCCAGTTCCCTATGTCCATGTGTCATATTTTAGTGTATATCTGGTTTGAGAGCCAGAACAGAATGACATGCCAATGACAAACCAGCCATAATTATGTCTAGCATAACTGGATAGAATTGTTGCCCTGTTTGTACAGTCCTGGTCCTGCAGTTACAACAGACAAATGTCTTGTTCAGAAATTCAAGTGGCATTCAATACCAGGTTCTGAATGCAGAGACAATCAAAAATCAGAAAGAGAATCAGAAAATGCACACTGTGGGGACCATGTGCCCTGACCAAAAAAGACATGATATCATCTATGACAACTATTTTCACTTCTTGGTCAGGAGCCAATGAAAACCAAAAGAAAGCTTTAGAAATGTTATGTTCAAAAAATATTCTTACCATACTCTTAATAGTCTTATTTAAGTGAAAAGGTTTTGAACATATTATATCCTTTGTACAAGAAGGTCAGTAATCTATGTTTTTGAGTTTTGATCTCTTTTCCCGTTTATGTTAAGATGACTCTCAGTCGGATTTGATCTGCTATTTAGAAGGTCATGTACTAACTTGTGGAAGGCAGCCAAACTTGACAGTCCACTTCAGAATCTGAATAAGCCAATGAAGTTACTTGGATCTTGGAATACATTTGTCTCAGATCCAAAATGATTTTTTTAAATTGTATCCAAATTGTTCACATTTTGTTTAAGTAGGTTGAGTATTTTGAACATGAGAACTGGTCAAACATCTAATTAGGTGGAAGTTAATCTTCCAAATTGCAAACTAATTTGCTTAAATTTGAAAAGTGCACACATGTGGAAGCGCTCCCCTTTTATTATGAAATGGTGATGGACTCACATTGTAACATTGCATTTACACTGCTCCGGGGGGTCAGCTCATCATAACGTGTCCTATGAATTTTAAACGGTCAACATTGATTCCATCAGGTATGATGTGCAAGATCAGCATCAGCCCCTGGGCAAATGGAGTACATTTAAGATGTACACCGGTTCTTATCTTTGGGGATTCTCTTTTAGCATGGCAAAAGAGAATAATACCTAAAGTATGACGAAGGGTTGGAAGGGTGCTAATTATCTCAATGAAAAAGATGTGACAAACTAAAAAAATTCTAGCCAATTTGCATTCTCAGCATTGAAGGGAAAATCTTTTTCAGCATGATAGCACAGAGGTTGTCCACCTACCTGGAAAAGAACTGGTACATTGATACATCTGTACAGAAAGCTGGCATTCCTGAGTTGTCTGTCTGCATGAAGCTTTCCAGTATGATTTGGCACCAGATACAAACAGTGTAGAAAGACAAAAGAGACTTCCTTGACTTGGCCAATGCCATTGGATCAGTTCCCCATAACCTCCCATTGGATACCTTCACCTTCTTCCATGTACCATCATCCTTCAGTAGTCTAGTAAAAGCATACTTTGAAGACCTGCAACTGTGCTTTACAACAGCTGACTTTAAAACATCATAGCAGTGCATGAAAGTAGGAATCAAGACTACAATCTCACCTGTCCTTTACAATGGCCATGGAGTTCATCATCAGGGCCTCAAGATGGGTGGTGAGAGGTATGCAAACCAAGAATGGAACCTTCCTTCCGCCCACCTGAGCATACATGGGTGATATGACCATTCTGACCCCTATAGCAGCATGTACCAGACAGCTACTTGGAAAACTGCAGGAGAAAATCAAGTGAGCCCAGATAAAAATCAAGCCAAACAAATCATGAAGCATCTCAATTGCTAGCTTACAAAACCAAAAATGGAGCAGCTTGATGGTAATGGTCAAAATTCAATCTGTACCACAAGCTCTTCGAGCATCAACTCGGCTTGACTCACCATCCATCAAATCGCAAGAAAGACAAGCATCAAGACTCTTTTCTGTCCTGGCACCGAAATGGTGTAATAAACTTCACCTGGGGGTCCGAACAGCCAGTCATTTGCTGTCTTCAAATGCAGACCGAAGACCCATCTGTTTCAAGAGTATTTAACTCCTTATAGGTTTATAATTATATTCAATTTTGTTAGTCTTCAATTTGACATTTGTTTTCAATGGCATCTAAGCATGAGGTATCTCTGGATTCTAGCCTCTTCTAATTAGCTAAGGATATCTGAGTGAACAGCAAAGCACTTTTGTAAGTCACTCTGGATAAGAGCGTCTGCTAAATGCCACAAATGTAAATGTGCATAACATCCATTGACATAATGGACAGCTTAATATCATGTCCCATGTTTTATGATTCCTATTTAAAATTCTGGCTTTCATTCCATAATCAACAGATTCTAGTAACAAGGTGCAATGTATGCTATTTAAATGATTCATTTCCATTTTATTGCATGAAAAATATTTGATACAATAAATAATAGAACTTAATATTTCATACGGAAACCTTTGTTAGCAATTACAGAGGTCAGACGTTTCCTGTAGTTCTTGACCAAGTTTGTACACACTGCAGAGGGGATTTTAGCCCACTCCTCCATACAGATCTTCTCCAGATCTTTCATGTTTCAGGGCTGTTGCTGGGCAACATTGAGTTTCAGCTCCCTCCAAAGATTTTCTATTGGGTTCAGGCCTGGAGACTGGCTAGGCCACTCGAGGACCTTGAAATGCTTCGTACAGAGCTATTCTTTGGTTGCCCTAGCTGTGTGATTCAGACAGGCCTGCCAGCTCTCTGTGATGAGGTGGATGATCATATACTTATTTTATGCAGTAAAATGCAAATTAATAATTTGAAAATTACACAAAGTAATTTTTTTAGCTTTTTCTTAATTTCTGTTTCTCACAGTTGGAGTGTACTTACAATAAAAAATACAGACCTAAAGACCTTCTTTGAAGGTGGGAAAACTTGAAAAATCAGTAAATCAGTGTATCAAATACTTATTTTCCCCACTGTATCTGTCCTTTTTGGCACTCCTGTCCTCCATTCTCATCACTGTTCTGTTTTGGTTCCCCCACATGCTCCTGCACATGTGTTTTGGTTTGGTCTTGTCTTTGCCCTTGCTCCTCCCTTTTACCACTTGCATCTCATTTGTAACCCTTCCTATTCCTCATTCCATCCCAAGTGTGTCCCTTGTTCCTTGTTCCACTTGTTCTGTGTGAGTCTTTTGTTTGAATGTCTGTGTGTGCTCTTTGTTTGGTTCCTATGTTTGTTTGGTTTTCAAAAATTACTTTTAACCTCGCAAGTACATCCACCTCTCTTTGTCTGCTCCACATGCATGTGACACCAGTCCAAGCAGGACACCCCAATATTTGTAAGTGTCAACCAGCTCAAAAATCCAATCCTTTATGGTATCAGGCCTGATGGTGGTTCTCTTCCTTCTGAAGTCCACCACCATCTCTTCGGTCTAGGACACACTAAGGAGCAGGTGGTTTTGGCACACCACTCCACAAAGCGGCTCACTAGGTCTCTGTACAACCTTGAAAACAGGACTGACATATGCAGTTACACAAGCACTTTAAATGTCTGAAAGGGAGTAGCACAGTGGTGCACAACCCCAGAATCCTAAACCTGTCTTTGCGTGTGGTGGAGGAGGTGTCTATGGCCCTACAATTGGTGTCTATGGTGTCTATGGCCCTACAATGAATTGGTGTCTATAGCCCAACAATGAATTACAAAAAATATAAAATGGACCTTTCCTTCCTTATCATTAGTTTCTCACATGCTGCACAAACCAGATCCAGCAAAATCAAGCCATTGAGAAGATGGAAGGATAAATGGATGTTTGAAGGACTGCACATAGTTTCATCTTGTTCAGTTAAGTGCATTAACAAACGGATAAGGTGATTAATCTTCAAAACAATTGGAAGTGTAGTAGTGTGGAAGGTCCACTACAGACTGAACTGGACTCAGAATGGATTACTGGAAAGCTGCATTGCAGGATAAACTGCAGGAGGATCTCCCATAAGGAACTGGAAAAGCTCTTATGATCCTTCACGTCAAGAAAAGACAGCAGCTCCTGTGAACCTTTCATGCACTGATAATCAGCACTGTAGAAGCCAAGGCTCTACATGAAGCACAAACACTTCTGAATGAAGAAGCTAATTCCTGAATTGCCCTTCCTCACAGAAAATGAGATCATTACAATACAGCTGCACAAGCAGAAAATCACATTTGCAGGTCTCACATCTACACATACATACAAGCTGGCCAACACAGTGCTCCTCAAAAGTTTTAAAATGAAAAGAAAAAAAAAAGAGAACCATTCACAAACAAATGTTTCATAATTACTTGAATACAATATTTTTACATTGATATTGAAATTACATTTAATTAAAGTTACAAAAGGTTTTGACAACGATGATGCATAAATCAGATACAGCAAGACCCTGAGTAAAAACAAGCAGATTTTTCATATGAATATTAATTTCATTATACATTAATTTTTGATTTTATACAGTTTCCTCTAAAACTTTTTAATTGGCTCTTAAATCATTCTTGACACATTTCAAAGGTGTTTTAGATTTTTGTGTTGTAAAGATATGTAAACATGCTGAGATACAATCATTTTATACACTTTCCTAAAAAGAACGTGTTAAGAAAATTATAAACAATTGCATATCTGCATTAAATAATAAAAAAAAGAACACGTACTGGTTACATTTTTTTATTTGGATTTTATTGCTTATTATTATATGCTTAAAATAAAGTATAAAGTATCCATAGGAAATTCCCATTCTAAAGTCCACATTTTATCATTAGATAGAATCATTGTATCAGTTTAGAAGTCAATAAAGTGTTCTTTTGAATATGAATTCTGTCTGACATTTCTCTGAATAGTTCATGCTCCAAAACTGACAAACTTTCAAAACCTCTGCTCCTGGAACTACCAAGCAGTTCTAGTGGCTGACAACTTGGCTTTTCACTGAGAATGCATTTGAGCTCACTGGAAAAAGCAAAAATTATTTGGCTGCACCCTATTTTTGGTTCATGTTTTCAATTTCTTTAAACTTTGTGGGTTTCTTTTTAACTTTTCCAATTTTCTTCTGACACTGCTGTCACATCCTTCTGTGGCCTTCATCTGTCATTTCTTTAGAAATCTCTTCAAACACAGTGGTGAGTTTCGTGAAAAGCTTTGTAATGCTAAGTACTTAGTACTTAAGATTGTTAATTATTTTTTGGAGCATCACATTATATTATATACTTATCAGTTCACTTCACCCTAATCCCAGTCTTAATGACAGTACTTGTCTCCAGTCTGTGGTCTAATCAGGCACATTATCACTTCATCAAACTTGCATGATATTCAGTAAAATTCATGAATAGTTCAGAAAATTGGTAATTGTGATTAACTTCTGGTTCTACACCACAGACGAGCTTGTGTAGATGGTCACTGATGCCAATGGACTACAATTTTAAGACCACTGTATTAAAGTGTGTATTCTGTCACCAAAGATTTACTGTGTCACACATGCACCTGTTAACTGGGCTGGATTTACAAGAAATTTAAATCAATTTCCATGCTATTGGAATTAAAACTGGGGTTATAACTGCAGTGGATGGGATGTGTATATACTATGCACATTCCCTGACCTGGGAGATCACAGAGAACTAAACTGAATCCAGATTTCACGGACAAACTTGTTAGCAGGTTTTTAATATTGAGCTCAATACAGACTAAATCAGTTCATCACCTGCAATGGAGCAGGGCTGGTAATTTCACCATAATGCCCTTTGTGGATAATGATGGCCTGCAGGGCCAGTGATACAGGCTGTTTGTCAGTGCTTCAGCACACAATGATTGCAATTTGTCCTCCTAATCTTGATATATGATGAGCAACAGGGAAGATATTTTTATTTATATTTAGACCATGATTGTACAATTTGTAAAGCTAAACGGAACATATTATTATACAACCTATTATAACAATGAATATAAAATGATATTTAATTCAAATATGCACAACACAAACCTTTTTCGTGATATTCTATTTTTTTCTTTTTCTTTTTTTTCTTTTTCATGTGCTATTACTGGTTAGAAGAGCACAGTTAGAAGAACTGATTATATGAACTTGGTATTGGAGACACCCCTCCTTGAACTGCCACCTTACTGTGGTGGAGGGGTTTGAGTGCCAAAATGATCCGAGGA
Organism: Acestrorhynchus altus; assembly: GCA_034509495.1. NCBI lineage: Eukaryota > Metazoa > Chordata > Actinopteri > Characiformes > Acestrorhynchidae > Acestrorhynchus > Acestrorhynchus altus. Next base: position 12,078,871 of record CM067518.1, read on the forward strand.
GCTATTTTGCTCGGGGGTTCATTTTTACCCCCTGTCAGGGTCTCCCATGACAAACTGGTCCAAGGTGATGGGCCCGACCAAGAGCAGTTCGAAACCCCAATGAGACACCAAAACAAAGGCCCCGCAACGTCACCCGGTACGGCGCAACCGGGAGCCCACCCTGGAGCCAGGGGAACCACAGAGGAAACCATAGGGGTCGGGTGCCTTGTGGATTGGGTGGTGGTCGGGGGCGGGGCCCTCGGTGGCCCGATCCCGGGACATAGTGGCTAGCTGTTGGGACGTGGAATGTCATGTTGCTGGGGGGGAAGGAGTCTGAGCTTGTGCAGGAGGTTGAGAGGTACCGGCTAGAGATAGTCAGGCTCGCTTCCACGCACAGCTTGGGCTCTGGAACCCAACTCCTCGAGAAGGGTTGGACCCTCCACTACTCTGGAGTTGCCCAGGGTGAGAAACGCTGGTGTGGGCTTGCTCATAGCTCCCCATCTCAGCCGTCTCGTGTTGGAGTTTACCCCAGTGAATGAGAGGGTCGCCTCTCTGCGCCTTCGGGTAGGAGAGAGGTCTCTGACTGTAGTTTGCCTACGGGCCGAATGGCAGTGCAGAGTACCAGACCTTCTTGGGGTCCTTTGGGGGGGGGGGGGGGGTACTGGAAAGTGCCCCAACTGGGGACGCCGTTGTTCTGCTGGGGGACTTCAATGCCCACGTGGGCGATGACAGTGACACCTGGAGGGGTCTGGAGTTCTGTTGTTGGACTTCTGCACCAGTTACAGATTGTCCATAACGAACACCATGTTCGAGCATAGGGGCATCCATAAGTGCACATGGCATCAGGACGCCCTAGGCCGGAGATCAATGATAGACTTTGTTATTGTCTCATCTGATCTCCGGCCCTATGTCTTGGACACTCGGGTGAAGAGAGGGGCAGAGCTGTCAACCGATCACTACCTGGTGGTGAGTTGGATCCGCTGGCTGAGGGGCAGGCGGGAGAGACCTGGCAGGCCAAAACGTATCCTTCGGGTCTGCTGGGAACGTCTGGCTGAGCCCCCTGTAAGGGAAATTTTCAACTCCCACCTCCAGGAGAGCTTCTCACAGCTACCTGGGGAGGCGGGGGAAATTGAGTCTGAGTGGACCAGGTTCTCAGCCTCCATTGTTGATGCGGCCGTCCTGAGCTGTGGGCGTAAGGTCGCGGGTGCCTGCCGTGGCGGCAATCCCCGAATCTGGTGGTGGGCACCGGAAGTAAAGGATGCCATCAAGCTGAAGAAGATGACCTATTGGGCCATGTTGGCCTCTGGGTCTTCCGACGCAGCCGACAGATACCGAGAGGCTAAGTGTGCTGCTGCCTGTATCTCGGGGTCTTGTTCATGAGTGGGGGTGAGAGGGAGCGTGAGATTGACAGGCGGATCAGTGCTGCCGCCGCAGTCATGCAGGCGGTGTACCGGTCCGTTGTGGTGAAGAAGGAGCTGAGCCAAAAGGCGAAGCTCTCGATTTACTGGTCAATCTACGTTCCCACCCTCACCTATGGTCATGAACTGTGGGTAATGACCAAAAGGACAAGATCGTGGATACAAGCGGCTGAAATGAGTTTCCTCCGTAGGGTGGCCGGGGGCTCCCTTAGAGATAGGGTGAGATCCTCGGCTAAATAGAGTAAATAGAGTGTTGGTGAATATGTTGGTGACTTATGAGAGTTCAATATGTGAGATGGTTGGTAGCTCCTCGTCTGTCTCCTGCTGCAGTCCCCTATCAGCTCCTTGGTTTTGCTGACATTGAGCAGGAGATTGTTGCCCAGGAACCAGTTTCCCAGGCGTGCAATCTCCTCTAGGTAGGCCTTCTCGTCATTGTCGGAGATCAGGCCCACCACGACCATGTCATCAACAAACTTAACAATGATGTTGGAGCTTGAAGTGGCCATGCAGTAATGCGTGTACAAGGAGGGGTGATAGAACACAGCCCTGAGGAGAACCAATGGTGAGGGTGACAGTGGGTGAGACATGGTTTCCCATCCGCACTATTTATGGAGCCCTCCTTGAACTGCCACCTTAACGTGGTGGAGGGGTTTGAGTGCCAGAATGATCCAAGGAGCTATGTTGCCCGGGGGTTCTTACCTCCTGTCAGGGTCTCCCATGGCAAACAGGTCCAAGGTGATGGGCCCGACCAAGAGCAGTTCAAAGACCCTAATGAAACAACATAATAAAGGCCCTTCAATGTCGCCCTGTACGGTGCAACTGGGGCCCCTCCCTGGAGCCAGGCCTGGGGTTGGTGCTCGGGAGCGAGCACCTGGTGGCCGGGTCTTTGCCCTTGGGGCCTGGCCGGGCCCAGCCTGAAGAGGCAACGTGGGCCACTCCTCCTGTGGGCCCACCACCCACAGAGGAAACCATTAGGGTTGGGTGCTTTGTTGATTGGTTGGCGGTCGAGGGTGGGGACCTCGGCGGCCCAATCCCAGGACACAGCAGCTGGCTGTTGGGACATGGAACATCACCTCACTGGGGGGGAAGGATCCTGAACTTGTGCAGGAGGTTGAGAGGTACCAGCTAGAGATAGCCACCGCAGTCATGTGGTCGGTGTATCGGTCCATTGTGGTGAAGAGGGAGGAGACCGCGGGGTAGACCCAGGACACGCTGGAGGGACTATGTCTCTCAGCTGGCCTGGGAACCCCTCGGGGTCCCTCCCGGGGAGCTGGCTAAGGTGTCGGGGGAGAGGGAGGTCTGGGCATCCCTGCTCAGACTGCTGCCCCCGCGACCCGGCCCCAGATAAGTGGAAGAAGACGGAGAGACGGACGGACTCTTTGTGGACTGTTGGTAAGGAAGCTGGAGATCCAGTCACACAGTGATGGGTGTAGTCCCAGATCTACCAGCTCGGTAGTGAGTTTGGAAGGAATAATAGTGCTAAATGCTGAACTGTAGTGAACAAACAGCATTCTTACATAACTATTCCTTCCAGTGTCCAGATGTGACAGTGTGGTGTGGAGCAGATGCGTGATGGCGTCATCAGTAGAGCGGTTCTGACAGTATGTGAACTGAAGTTGGTCCAGAGAGTCCGGTAGTGATGAAGTGATGAAGTCTCTGACAAGCTTTTCAAAGCACTTCATCATGACTGATGTGAGGGCCACAGGGCGGTAGTTGTTCAGACAGGCTGGCTGTGGTTTCTTTGGGACAGGGACAATCACGGATCTCTTGAAGCATGTTGGGACTGTGCTCAGTGACAAAGAAAGTTTAAAGATGACAGTAAAGATAGGAGTGAGCTGATCTACACAAGCTCTCAGCACCCGACCACATAGACTGTCAGGTCCTGGTGACTTCCTGGTGTTTACTGTTCTGAATATTTTCCTCACGTCTCTCTCAGTGATGATGAATGGGGGCACTCCTCTGAGTGGTTCTGCGCATGCGCCGCTGGCTGCACTGTTAGCGGCCCAAAAGTGGGCGTAGAAGTTGTTGAAATCACTCGACAGAGACGAGTCATCCACTAGTTTCCCCACAAAGCTCACTACCGAGTCTGCAAACAGATGGAAGTCACCATCAGAGCTGTGTTGGAACATGTCCATGTCATCCAGACCATCCTGCAAGGCCTCCACCGATTGGTCCGTCCAGTGTGGGACGGCCCTCTGAGGTGGAGCCTCACTTTTGAGTTTCGTTTATATTCCAGCATCAGAAAATGGGGTGTAGCAGTGGTGCAGTGTCCTGGTGCCTGTGGTGGGGCATTTGATGTGCTGGTAGAGGTCGGGCACTGCACGTCTCAGGTTGGCTTTGTTGAAGTCACCGACCACAATAAGCTCAGCATCCTGATGCTGGGTCTGAAACTGGGTGAGAACTTCATGAAGTTCACCCAGCGTTGTGTCCGAGTTGGCGTTAGGCGGGATGTAGACCGTGCAGGTTACTATGGAGGTGAAATCCTGAGGGAGGTAGAAGGGATAGAATAGAATAGAATAGAATAGAATAGAATAGAATAGAATAGAATAGAATAGAATAGAATAGAATACAAATATATTGATCCCTTTGTACTGAATGCCAAACATTATGTCTAGCCAATACCATTCCTACAGTAACACATGGTGGTGGAAGCATCATGCTGTGGCGATGTTTTTCTGTAGCCGGAACTGGGAGACTAGTCAGGGTTGAGGGAAAGATGACTGCAACGATGTACAGAGATATTCTTGATGATAATAAGGTCTGCGTATCAGACTGGGAAGAACGTTTATCTTTCAAGAGGACAACAACCCCAAGCACACAGCCAATTTTACAAAGGACTGACTTTGAGTGAAGTATATGAATGTTCTTGAGTCCAGACTTGAGCACAATTGAATATCTCAGGAAGAATAGATAATTGAATATCTCATAATTAAAAATGGCTGTGCACCAACACTCCCCATCCAATTTATTTTTGCAAAGAAGAATGGGAGAAAGTTCTCAAAAACAGGCATAACCAGCTTGTAGATTCATACTCAAAAAGACTTGAGGCTGTAATTGCTGCCAAAAGTGCTTCAACAAGGTATTGAGCAAAGTCTATGAATACTTTTGTATGTTATAATTTTGTGTTTTATTTTTTTATGAATTTGAAAAGATTTCAAACACACTTTTCTCACTTTGTTATTGTGGGGTATTGAGTACAGAATTTTGAATCAAGTTTGAAATAAGGCTATAACATAATAAAATGTTCAAAAAGGGAAGTGCTATGAATACTTTCCAGATGCACATATATAAATATGTATTAAAGTAACATATTTCAAACCATTTGTGTTTTAATGATGATTAATAATGTATTCAAATATTAGATATTATAAGTATGCTAAGATTTGGGATTTCTGATTTTCATAAGCTATAAGCCACACAATGTACACAAATGTTGAAACATTACCTTTATTGTTAGGGACTATAAAATATGAGTTTATTTGTGAATGAAATTTGAGGAGAAAAAAACTTTAAAGAATTCTGATTTTTTATCATAATGTTTGTCATTATGGCTTATAGCTCATGAAAGTCAGAAATTGGAATATTTAATTGAGTACAAATGACTAAACAGACAGTATCAAAAGTAAAACCAAAAAGACTTAAAATATGTCAATTTAAATATAATATCATATGAGAGTTTACTTTTTTGAATTAAATGATGTACTGTAACTTACTGTTTCACTTCCTTGTAAAGTTTATTCATTCATACATCACTTTAACATAAGTGGGCCTATATGGAATCAAAAATGTGGCTCAAAAAATCTTTCATTGTATATTTTAAGAATCCCCTGCTTCACATGTTTTTAAAGGCTGTTTGTAAGCTGCTTGCACATAGAGTAAGAATATATGCGTACCAACAAGTATGCATTTATAAATAACAGGAACACAGTACGAAATCATCTGGGGCCTGATGACATTTAAGTCTAATAGAACACAATTGTCACAGGAAAGAGAAAAGAATCCCACATTCATCTGTCTCTATAAAAGCATCAGTCATTATGCTTCCCGGGGGGCTTAGTGTGCTTATCACTAAGAGGTCTTAGTCGAGTAAATCATGGATTTGTGTCTGAGATTTTCAGCAGACCACAGCCATATGCAGCAGAGATACAATACCAATGTCCAACTGCAATCTAATACTTTGGGCCATGAAAGACTTTCATCTCATTAAAAGATGCAGTTTTGCAAGTTAAATAACATCACAGTCACTTAAGTATACAGTCATGCGAAACATTAATTTGTTACGCAATAGCTGCCCTTTAAAAAATGGCCCAATATTTATCATAATTATTATTGGTAGTGTCATAACTAATCTCCATGTCTTTCCTGATCATTTTATTCATCATTTTTCTGAACAATTATCCATTCCTGTGACTTGCAGAGGGGTGAAATCATGTTCATTGCTGTTTTTTTAAACAAACAAAATATACAAAATACTGGTGCTTGCATAGTAACTAAAAAGCTGTGGTGACTGTTTTAACAGGACCCCATCCTTCCAAGATTACAAAATGAATTTGTCTGTATGGATATAGAAAAATATTTTCTTTTTTGAAGGTGTATATGGTGAAGAGGTACTACAGTATACTGTAGTAATTAAACGTCAGTATATGTACTTTATGTATTATAATTCATCAATGAAATCCATGGTGATTTTAAAGGAGAGGGAACATGTTTTTAACTTTAAATGGTTAATGTAAAATAAGTGTCATTAAAAGTACTTTTAGAGCATTTCTATTGGCATGTTCATCCAAAAACAGACTTACATGGTTTTCATTAGACAGCAGTAATATACTAATATAACTGTACCAATAGCATAATGTTTAATTGCAATATTTCAATACTTCATGGGATTTAATCACTGACTGTTTAGTTTATAAAAATAAACTTTTAAGTATCCTTTAGGTGTGAGAGTTTAGGTACACAACTACTTTACATATAAGATTTATTTTTTACTAAAACTATTCTGTGTACTACACATAAATTGTGCACTAGGCACAAGTTGTATAATTATATGGTTTTTATAAGGGTACGGGCACAGAATAATTTCTGCTCCATTGATGATCCCGGTGAACACAGGGGTCTCCATAATCTGTAAATTAAAGAAGTTTGGAGCCAGTGAGACTCATCATAAAGCTGGCTGCCCAGCCAAACTGAGTGATCATGGTAGACGGGCCTTAGTCAGGGAGGTGACCTAGAATGCAATGGTCGGACAGAGCTCCAACATTGCTCTGTGGAGAGAGGAGACCCCTCCAGAAGGACAACCATTTCTGCAGCACTCTACCAATTAGTCTATGAAAGAGTGGATGGAAGCCATTCTTCAGTAAAAGACACTCTACAGCCTGTCTGGAGTTTGCCAAGGCGTATAATTAACCCTCAGGCCATGAGAAACAAACAAAAAAACCTTCTGAACTGAATGCCAAGCATTGCGTCTGGAGGAAACCAGGTACTGCTCATCATCGAGCCAATACTCTTCCTACAGTGAAGCATGGTGGTGGCAGTATCATGCTGTGGGGATGATTATCTGCCGCAGGAACTAGGAGACTAGTCAGGGTCATGGGAAAGATGATTGCAACAATGTACAAAGCCATCTTTAATTATAACCTGCTCCAGAGTGCCGTGGACATCAGACTGGGATGAAGGTTTACCTTACATCAGCACAACAACCCTAAGAACACAGCCATGATAACAAAAGAGTGGCTTTTGTATCAAAAAAGTCTGTGCACTAACGCTCCCCATCAAATTGATGGAGTTTGAGAGGTTCTGCAAAGAAGAATGGGAGAAACATCCCAAAACGTGTACCAAATTTGTAGAATCATACTCATAATGACTTGAGGCTACAATTGCTTCCAAAGGTGCTTGAGGTACAAAGTATTGAGCAAATAATCCATTTTGAAATAAGGCTGTAACATAAACAAATGTGCAAAAAGTCAAGCGCTGTGAATACTTTTCAGATGCATCAGTCGCTGAAGACATAAATGAACACTAATCCTATTGGATGTTAATAAAACACCCCTGTTCTAAAGCAACATGCAAAGAGAACCATTTGGCATTCCATATAGTGTAACTGCATAAAAATATCTGAGAAACTCTAAGAGTAAAAATTCTCACCTCACACAGCTGTAAACCACTACTGGGTCCAATTCTCTCTCTCTCTCTCTCTCTCTCTCTCTCTCTCTCTCTCTCTCTCTCTCTCTNCTCCATCAAGACCAAAGTGGGACTCATTACTGAAGATGACCCATTGCCATTCTGAGTGACAGTATAGAGAGCATGTTAACAAACACTAGTATATGGAAACTGCTTAAACTGCACAGTAACAAACAGCTGATTGGTTGCCAAATATGTTTCCAATCTTATATTTTACTTTTGCTAATATTTGTTTACAAATAAAATAATGTTCATAGAATAGTTTATCATAGCATGCCTTGTATTTTTTTTAATTGTTTACAGACCTCTAAAAAGTAAAGTTGTAACAGTATCTAAAATATCCATATCACTGCCATATTGCCCACTTATAAGACCATAAAAATGATTGATAATCTGATCGATTTGAACTGACACTCTCTCTCTCTCTCTCTCTCTCTCTCTCTCTCTCTCTCTCTCTCTCTCTCTCTTTGTGGTTGCTGTTGGTGGTTGAGTCATCTAAAGCCATCTCCTGCTGCTCACTTTTTGTAGAGTCAAACTTCAGTCATACTGAACAACCCTTTTTGTATCTCCTGTTTGCAACTATGCTCAAAATTTAGTTCTTTAGTTCTTCTTTTGTTTGGTCTTCTTAAATAAAATTCAGAGCTCTGAGTTATGATCAATATTTTTCCTACTTCTTGTTGAGATTAGGGCTTGTTTTCAACAAGTAATAAATGGTTCCCAACAACATTTATCCATCCACATAAATCTCAACACAGATCTTCATATGTTACCAAAGTGCCAGAGGTTATGGGCCACAAAGTGCTGCATTCATATACCATCCAAGGTATTTAAGAGATTTTAGTTTATTTTTTGCTTGTTCTGGCTGTACTGAAAGTTAGATAAATAGCAAGAAACTAGAAACTGCCTAAATGTGTAATATATAATTAATGTATTTGATTTTATTAGGACTAGTGTAAAATAATTAGAAGAACTCATTATTGTAAATATCTTTGTCAATCTAATGGATGATCAAATTCTTCAGTTTCTGAGATGTATAATGTTTTTTAGACCTTATAAGCCAAAATTTTATTACCAAAAATAGGCGGTAATACATTTTTGATCAAAACAAAGTAAAATTCATACAAATATTTAGATTTTCATAATTTTAACACCTCAAATGAAGGCAAAATAGAATATCCTAAAAAATAACAATATCTGGCATGTGTGACTGTCCCCTATAAATATTTCTATTTTTTGGTGAATAAAAGTACATCACACTGCAAAAACATTCGATAAAATTGGCCTAGGGTTCCAAAGGTTAAGCTGTAGCATGGTAACTTTTTTTTTAAATATCGAGACACCCACAAAAAAATTTCAGAAGGTTTACACTGACTGCAATACACTTGCAGTTTCTATTGCACTCACTCCACTCTTTAGTTATATCATCATTATCAGCCAGCATTAATAATTTTGACCACTATGGTTCAGTTAATTTACCTGCTGTAGGTTGCTGAGAGGTAGAAATTGCTAAGGGGAAAAATACTGAGGCGAAATCAGGAGATTTGTGTAGCTTTCCCATAGAGTGATCTTTGATTACCAAATATGGCCATGTTACAGCGATACGTATGGCCAAAGAAAATTGTGTGAAGTTATTTTGCATGCAGCTGAATTGCTACTTTTCTGGGTCAAAAACCAATGTCATCTACAGCTTGCCTGCAAATCAATGTGCAGACATTCTGACAAAAGACTCGAACCCCACACCAATCATCAGTCCTTAACTGGTAATATTCCATCTTGTTGTTCAATGCTGACATGACCTTAAGTAGCAGAGCGTGTAAATCAGCATGTACCAGTGGTTTATCAAATACTAGAAGTCCATCTGATATGTTTTTGATTTCATAGCGAGTAACACTAACAGCCAAGTCAGAGTTCGCATCAACACACTGTATTAGTCAGAGCTCCCAGAAAATAAAGAAGGATTTCAGACACAGAGTGATAGAACATGCAAACACTTCCTTCAAGTAACTTTTTTGTTCAGTAATTCAACTTCTCGTCAAAGCAGCATAACAAATGAACCCCATTGTCCTCATTATGTCATTTCTGACATTTGTGAGCTCTTTTGACATTTTTTTTTATGTTGCCTTTTTATCGTGGGCTCCTCCATGCATACCACCCATTGGGGGGTGGATCATTTGGGCTCGTCACTATCAAAGCTTACTGTCAGTGCCTTCTGACACACATCAAAGGAGTTCCCCCACTCTCACTCAGAATGCAGGGGAACTAGGCTGCAGTGTCAGACCGCAATGGGCTCCTCTATTCACACAACGCACCAAGCATATTAAATAGCAGGTGATTATCTTTCTAATTCTTGTGCATGTTGCAAACAAATACATTACATAAGTTGGATGTTCTTTTCCTCAGAAAGAAAGCAGTTGTCAAACTATGAGTTAATAAGCTCTTTAAGGTCCACATTTTTTCCAAAGCTTCAGTTTATTAGGACTCTTGCCTTATTACATACAATGCTCCCAACACTAGGAGGGAGAAGACAAACACATATTTCCTCCAATACATGTGAAGTCAGCCACCACCTCTTTTCAAACTGCTGCCATTGCATCATTGCTGGGCAGCCAACATGCAAGGAGAAATGCACTAGGTCCTCAACTCCGATACAGTGGCTAACAGACGTGTGCCAGTGCAATGCAAAGAGAGTGCATCTACCCATCCAGAGAGAATGGCCAATTTTTCTCTCTCGCACTGGGCTGCTGGTGGCAAGCAGCCAGGGATTCTAACCTCTTAAGTTTATATTTGTATTAAGTTTACATTTATTTAACTTTTTTTATTTTTACACAAAACTGAAATGAAATGAGAAAATAACCTTCATTTAGAGTACTTGTTATTTATAATTGGTCCAGTTCACTGTGAAACCTGACCTTTTTTTGTTGTAATATATGGAATTGTGATGTAATTGTACTTTGATTGTTGACTCATAAAATGTTAATAGAACTATTAGGCTCCATCAGTATACAGAATATGGCACTGAATCATAATGCAGGTTAGATATCATGATATTCCAGGCATTGGCTTGAGAATTTCAGCAGATCATTTAAAGACAATTGCACACTAGGGTCTTTTTCTCAGACCCAGAAGCTCTTGTTCTGAGAGTTGAGTATATTTGTTTAGTGTGTTGCAGAAGAAATGAACACACTCCGGAGTGGTCCAGAGAACTGATCTTTGCTTCTCATGAAATTGGCAGTTTGATGTTCTCTTCAAGCAGACACTTTTTTGGCCTGCTGCTGTTTATGTAGTACCCCCAAATTTTAGGCTCAGCAATAATAATTAGGTGAGTTTGTGCTCTATTGTTTTATATTATGATCTGCTAGTAAATAATTAATGAAACCAGGGAAATTATGAAATCAGGCTACAGTGAATCCTCTGTGTGCTATTCCATCTCCAAATGCTATTCCAGAATTACCATAATATACTGGTGTATCAATTGTAACACTATGTAAATATGTAAATATTTTAACTTATAACCCAAGTTATATCGATCGATCAAAATAAACAAAAGGAATAACTGCTACTTTAGCTGGTGTATTTATTAATAAATTAATAATAAATATAATTTATTATAAAATAATACATTAATTAATTTCAGTGAGAGACTGCTTCTTCCCAAGACTGCTTCTTCCCAAGTGCAGGACCAATAGACTTAAAAACTCTTTTGTCCCGCACGCCATCAGACTGTACAACTCCTCTCTGGGGGGGAGGAGGGGTAACAGGAGGATTAAGGATGGGAATGAGTAGGATCTGAACCAACTGAATCAACAGCTAACGGCAACCTGCAACCACCACAACACACTGGACTCTTGTGCAATAAACAGTTTTTTCAAGTGCAATAATAATATGTGCAATACACCCTCCTACAGGACTCTTCTTTTTCTCATGCACTATTATCTATATTTTATATTGTAATGTAGTCTGTATATTATATATTCTTTATATTTATATAGTGCTTACTTAGTGCTTCGCTTATACTAAATTATTTGTCTCTATGCTTATCTTCTGCATTCTGTACCTATGCTGCTACTGGAACCTTAATTTCCCTGAAGGAAACCTCCCAAGGGATCAATAAAGTTCTATTCTATTCTATTCTATTCTATTCTATTCTATTCTATTCTAATTTAATTAATAAATTAAATCTGCATTATCTTTTGTTCACATAAATAATGTTCACATTGCTGGGGAAACTGGAGGCCTGTAAATAAATGGTCATTTCACACTCAAAACAAATCAAAACAAAACAAAACCTTGGACTTGAACTCAGGGTCCAGGATGGGTGAATGGAGAGGAGAGCTCCTGCTTTCAGAGAGGGGGTTCAGCCTGGCCAGACAAAGTCTGAGCCTCTCGGCAGCTCAGACCTCTATTTGGTTTCCTGTGGTGGTGAAAAGGGCACACCAGTAACTTTTTAACAAGTCCCACTGGCAAACTTAACTTTTGAAGGTTATTCCTTGTATCTCTCTCAGTGATATGAGCCCACTCTGGAAGTTTTCTGGTTGACAAACTAGCATGTGACTTGACAATAAAATGAAAATATAATGTTCTTTACATTACATCTACACAACTAGCTGGTGCGTTTCCCTCTCAAGTCCTTCTCACCTCCTTCTCTCCCTGCCCCCACTCATCTCTTTCTCTGTTCGCCCCCACTCACCTCCTCTCTCCACCCTCACCAACAACAGGTGAGACAATGAGTTCAACAATGATTGACACCTTATGACTGCAAACGAAAACACTTTTAAACTATTTTTTTAAACCAAATAATTTTTTTTTTAATTTTAAACAAAAACAGTCTATTTACCAATAAATTTACCAAATTTACAAGAAACTATTTATTTGAGGTTTTGTGATCAATTAAATGTATTGATTGAATGGTTAAACACTCTTGCCTCATGATGGCATGTTCCTGCATGGTCAAGTGGCATGACTTCAGAAAGCACAGTGTTTATATCCAAGCAATAAAATGATAAGCATTTTTCAAAACTGCAAAGAAAATGTGATGTTCAAAACTGTGCCATCAGTCCCTGGTTTGAAAGGATTTCTTCTGTTTGAAAGTAAACAAGTGATAATAAGCCCCTCCTCCAAACAAGCCCAAAATCCTGACTTGGCAGGGGGTCCTATTATAAGGTTCAGGGCTCATTAAGGTAAGATAATCCTTTAAAAGTCAGTGGGGAAATCCTTTAAAAGCAGCAAAGGGATAGCAAGGCACTTGGTATAAGAATAGATAAAGTTTAATATATACAGTATAGTATGTACAAGATAATACAAGATAATATTAAACAAATCAAATATATATATATATAATAAACAAATCAAATATATATATATATATATATATATATATATATATAGACAAATTACAGATAATTACAGATAATTGCAGATAATTGCACTTGGGGAGATGGAAGTATTGCACATTACGTTGTATTGGAAAACTAACAGTGTGTGCAGTTAAATGTGTGTCCATGGTCTGCTGAGAGCAGTACTGGTGAGCAATGAGAACAGCAGCAGGGAGAAATGCAATACCACACTTAGGGAAGCAACTTGTCACTGAAGGAGCTGCCCAGTGCTGCCAGAGATTCATGCAGGGGTGGGAGTCATTCTGCAGCATGGTGTTCTTAATGAGTTTATTCAGGGTCTTCCTGTTTGCCGCCAAAATACTGCTGCCAGTACCACACCATAAAATATGGTAAATGCCACCACTGTGTCAAAAAAAGTCAGCAGGAGTGCTCCCTGCACTCCAAATGACCTCAGTTTTCTCAGTAGATGGAGTCTGCTCTAGCCTATTTTGTAAAGTGCAGTGGTGTTAACTGACCTGTCCAGTTTTTTGTTTAAGTGACCACCCAGGTACCTGTAAGAGTCCACTTTCTCAATGTCCATTTCCTGGATGTTCACTGGTGGAGGACTGTGTCTGCACCTGCAGAAATCCACAGGTCCACCAGTCCAACCCAAATCTAACACACCCCATTCAGTCTTTAAAGACATTTTGAATAAAATAATTAATTGGATCAGGTATGGCAGATTAGGGTTGAATCTAACATGTGCAAGAATGTAGCTGTCCAGAAGCGGGGTTGGTGATCCTTAGTCTAGAACATCACAGTTTGGTTCTTAACAAAGTTCCTCAGATTCTTACACTTGTCCATTTGTCCAAACTCTTCAAATCAAATCAAACTAAAATTACTGTTACTGTTACTGTTAAAAAGGTTGAAAATGAAAGGATCTCCAAAAGGCATAAAGTTAAAGACAAAACACATTTCAACAATTACAATTTAAGAGTGAAAAATCTAAAGGAGAACTGTCATGTATCCTCTCCTTGTTTGTTCCCCACAAGCTTCTTGCACGTGTGTCTTGTTTTGGTCTTGTCTTCGCCCATTCCCAGCTGTGTTTAATGTTCCTCATATGTATATATACTCCCTCATGTAAGTCTGTGGTCTTGAGTCTACTGGTTTTGTAATGTTATCTGGCTTTGTAACCTGTATCCTGGTTATCATGTTGTTTAGTTTCTTGTATCCTGTTTATCATGTACAGGGTTGGACAATGAAACTGAAACACCTGTCATTTTAGTGTGGGAGGTTTCATGGCTAAATTGGACCAGCCGGGTGGCCAATCTTCATTAATTGCACATTGCACCAGTAAGAGTAGAGTGTGAAGGTTCAATCAGCAGGATAAGAGCACAGTTTTGCTCAAAATATTGCAATGCACACCACATTATGGGTGACATACCAGAGTTCAAAAGAGGATAAATTGTTGGTGCATGTCTTGCTGGCGCATCTGTGACCAAGACAGCAAATCTTTGTGATGTATCAAGAGCCATGGTATCCAGGGTAATGTCAGCATACCACCAAGAATGATGACCCACATCCAACAGGATTTACTGTAGACGCAAGAGGAAGCTGTCTGAAAGGGATGTTCGGGTGCTAACCCGGATTGTATCCAAAAACTGTCATTCCCAAGACGAATTGATGCTATATTGGCTGTATGCTGATTTAACAGACTCTGGAGTTGTGGTGAATTGTTCAACTGTTTAGAAACACCTGCACAAATATGGCCTTCATGGAAGAGTCATCAGAAGAAAACCTTTCCTGCTTCCTCACCATAAAATTCAGAAATATCCAAAGTTTGTATTGGAAACATTTGTAAGAGAGACAAATGGATTCAGTGAAATTCCAGTAACAAATTCTGTAAGTCAACATAATATAAACTGTAAAAATAAATAAATAAATAAATAAATAAATAAAATTTGAAAAGAGGATGGCTTCTACAAATGGATAATGATACAAAACACACCTCAAAAAGAACCAGCTGAAGGTTTTATCATGGGCCTGATCTGAACGTCATTGAAAATCTCTGGACAGACCTCAAAAGAGCAGTGCATGTAAGACGGCCCAGGACATGTGCAAGGAAAAATGGATGAAAATCAGAAACTGTCATACTTGCGAAAAGAAGTGCTACTAGGTACTCACCATACAGGATAAGTTCAGGCTGTTTTCCTTTTTGTTATTTTGAAAATGTGAAGCATAAAAATATTCCCTTTGTTTTAATAAAAGAAGAAATTATAGAAAATTATAGAAAAAATGGGAAAAATTAAGAAAATACTTTTTAGCTCACAATGCCCTGCATGTGTCATAAATATTTGTGATGTAAGGGGCATTACATTATTTGGATGTCTCTAAAAATACTTTTGGTAATATCTTAACCATTCAAGTCTGTAGAAAATTATTTGATGAATGCAATTGTCACACTAGAGCACCAGCATGTCACACCAAAACACATGCTTCATAGTCAGTCACACATCCCTCCTCCCTAGGAAAGCTGCTAAATACAGATGAGCAAAATGGAGCAGTTACATAACTATGCACCAGTTTTGCCAGCATTTTCAGCCAATATTCATTTTGGGTCAGTGCCACCATCTCTGGGTTGAAGAACACTAGTGTCTCTCTATCCCAACCTGTCTAGGTTAGGATGTAACAAAGTGTCTCCCCAACCTTTCCACTGCCTGCCAGACCATCACACAACCACCATAACACTGGTCCCAGGAACTTTATTTAATGTTGGGCCAGCAATGGCCATTTATGTGTGACCTAACACTCTCTGTGACTGCCACTTCTCTCAAATATTCTCCCTATATACTCTTTCTCTCTCATGCAATTTAGGACTACTGTAGACAGCTATTCTGCTCAAAGTCTGCAATGATAACAGCCTGTTATCCAGATGTGAACAGGATAACAGCAGTGTTAAGAGGGGCTAAGAGTCAGGCTCTGCAATTTACATTTGCAGCATTTAGCAGACACCCTTATCCAGAGTGACTTACAAAAGTGCTTTGCTGTTCACTTAGAATATCCTTAGCTTGTAGACAAGGCTGGAATCTAGAGATTCCTCACAGATCCTGTTGAAACAAATGTCTTTATGGAGTTAAATACTCCTGAAACAGATGAGTCTTAAGTCTGCGTTTGAAGACAGTGAGGGACTCAGCTGTTTGGACTCCCACGGGAGTTCCACCATTGGTGCCAGAACAGAAAAGAATCTGGATGCATGTTTTCCTTGCATTCTGAGGGATGGTGGGTAAAGCCGAGCTGTATTTGAAGATCGAAGGCCTCTTGGTACAGCTCGAGTTTTGACCATTGCCATCATGTATGGAGGGGCTGGTCTTTGAATCTGATGCAGGCAGCTACAGGGAGCCAATGAAGGGAATGCAGCAGAGGAGTTACATGACTGAATTTAGGAACATTGAAGACGATATGCAATATTTCAGCAGAATATCTGAGATGCAAATGTTCCAGCAACTGGGCTCTGCAGGAAGAAGACTAGAAATTTGGAACATACCTGAGAAAATTTGATTGCATTCTCTCACATTAGCATAAGCAAGGACAGGAACTGACGTTGAATGATTAGGATTAGTGCTGGATCATGAAAGCACCTTCACCTCATCCTAAACCTCTGTTAATGATCAGTCCTGAGAACATAATTATATCATAATTACTGCTCTATTTCCCAATGTTGGTGGGCCTACCACGATCTAGCATGAATTTCAGTTCATGTGCAAATGCTCCAAAGCATATGTCAGTGTTTTCCTACTTTCCTGAATGCCAGGGTCAGTAATAGAAGCAACTTAAAGTTGACTCAATTCTACAAATATTTGGACATACAGAGTAAGACTGTAATAATACATTATATACTGTTATTTGATACATACAAAAAATGAAATAGAAGTTATTAAAGTGCCATAAAGTACAAATTAACCATTCTATGATCACAAATCATAGAAGAAACATGAGGATTCTGAATATATATATATATATATATATATATATATATATATATATATATATATATATATATATATTATATTGTAATATAGTCTCTATATTATATATTCTTTATATTTATATAGTGTTTCTTCTTTATAGTATAATTATTATCTTATCTTTCTACCTTTTTTTGTACTGTACTTATGCTACTGCTGGAACCTTAATTGCCCTGAGGGAACCCTCCCAAGGGATCAATAAAGTTCTATTCTATTCTATTCTATTCTATTCTATTCTATATTACATAGAAATAATACAGCAGCAATCTAATGACAGAGTGCTTTAGTCTTGCTGTATTTCTGCTTTTTCTATGCATTGATTAATTGATTTTCCTCCTATCCTAGTTAAATATGGTTGATGGAACCTTTTAATCCTCAAATCCCACCTTCCAGATGGTTTGAGAATGTCAATCGATCATTCTGTTGGGCCGGAATATGACAGCAGCAGCTTGGATCACGGTAGGCCTTGGCAGAGGCATGGTGTCAAACCAGCAGAATAGAAGGTCATGAACGTTACATTCTCTGCAGCATATCTCCAGGTGGTTGTCAGGATTTAATTTCATGACAACAACTGACATGTTGAAATACCTGACAGGCAGCCCTTTTGAGCTGCCAGCACAACAGCACAACACCATGTGGCTTGAACTTAGAAAGAGCCAAAGTATCAAACATAGTGCCATAAAAGGTAAAAGGAAAATGAAAAACTACAGGCTTTGTTCTCAATGCCGAGTTGAACAAAATGGCTATTGTTCAAGAGGACAATGGAATATTAATTATGTCTCTTTGACAGAACTGAAAATCATAATATAATCACTTGGGAACGGGAGCTCTGATACATTAGTCCCCTCTAAAGAGGCCTACAGAAGGCTATTCCATAAGCGCAGCTTTTATTTAATGAATACTTAAGCCTTCACAGACACACCGGCTACATGCTTCTAATAGCAGTGAGATTAATATTTTATGCACGTTTCCAGCCTAAGTACTTTAGACTTTGTAATTTCCGTTTAGAGAAGAATGTACTGCAGACAAAGAAGCCTTAAATGTTTTGAGTTGAGTGCATGTATCATTTCCTGTCTCTAATGGTTTAGGCAGGTTTTTTTTTTTTTTTGGTTATTTTTTTTTGTTTTTTTGTTTTTTTCTCGTTAAGCTTATAGGCTACAATGATTTGGGTGATTACAGTATCTTAACTTTCCCCAGGGCTGTGGTTCTCTTTACAGGGACCTCAAATAATTAGGCTTATTAAAAATGTGCCTCAACATAATTGTCTTAAAAGAAATAATAAATTACACAGATTCATATTTCTCTACATTGATTAAAAAAAGATTTACTCTAAAGATTGTTTAATGGTGTACAGAATTTAAATTGACATTACATGCTTTACTTACCCTCCATAGCACAATGTACCATCAGCATCCTCTAAGTCCCTCCTCCTTCACATTCCTTTGCAGTTATGGGCTTATTATGGTTATTAGTTATTATGATGTATGTGACTCATTTTATGGAAAGACTTCACCCAAACACCCAAAACATTTACTATCTTAGCTAGCACTGATCGTGACCAATTGCGATTTGTCAGTCCTGTTCTAATTTTGAAGTTTTTTCTGGAGACATTTTCTCTCCACCAAGCACAGTTCTCTTCCTGGCACTGGTATGGTTATAGCCATGAGTGACAACTAGAACTTTTAACTGAACTGCATTTCCTCCACACCTATGGAGCTGGATGTCCAAGATCTGTTCAAAACCTGTTTATCATATCAAATAAAAATGTATTTATATAGCAATTTTTACAACTGATGTTCTCACAGAGCAGCTTTAAGAAAATTTAATAAATAAACACAAAAAAAATAAAGACAAAGGATAAAGACATAAATACCCCAGTGAGCAAGACAAAGGGGGCAAGTAGCAAGGAACAACTCCCTCAGAGCTGGAGGAAGAAACTTTGGGAGGAACCAGACTCCCAAGAGGGACCCATTCTTCTCTCTGGTCCAACTACTCATACATAGTTAGTTAGAGGGGTAAAGGACCCCCACACATCTGTTCTAATACTTAGGTGTATTGAAGTAATGTTAGTTTGATTGTGGACATAATAGTAACAATAGCAACTAATTAAGGTCTGTGTAAATTTCTACATAGTTGGTGATGGCAGGTTGGCAACTTATATCGTATATCGTATATATTGTATAGGGCAGTGTGGGAAACTAGTCCAAGTCCAGTAAATGGAATGTGGGCATGTAATGTGAAGTGGTGGCCAGGGAGCTCAGGGTCCTTCTCAGATGGGGCAGGGGAGCTCAAGGTTAGCATTTCATCAGCCTAATTCATCATTGACTCAGAAAAAGTAGAGAGATATGAGTTTTGTGTTTAGATTTATGGAGAACAGAGAATGTAAACAATACCAGAGTATGATGCTCAAGAGTATGATGATCAAGAGTCAGACTGTAGCACCAACATCCAGTTTTCCATGAAACTCTCGATCTGTAGCCTGTGATTAAGCTAAAACATTAATTACCAAATGCTACACAGAAAAAATGAGTTTTCAGTCGAGACTTCAGTCCAGAACATTATTTGGAAGATTACTCCAGAGCTTGGGGCTTTGTAGGAAAAGACTCTTGCCCCTGATGAATCCTTCTGAATTCTGGGAACTAGTAGAAAGCCAGCATCCTGTGATCTGAGGGATTGTGATGGCTCATAATGAGAGATTAGATCTTGCTGGTAATGAGAAAAGCAAATATATGCAAATAAAGAATTTTATAATCAATACTGAATTTGACCCCAAGATCAGATTTAACATTTAGAAATTTTCTAGTTCTAAATAGTGACAAAATGGAGGTCCTCCTTTTGGGCCCTAAAATTGCAAAAAAAACAAATGTTATATTAAATCTGTCTGATTTCTCTGCTGTACCTGGATGAGTAGGAAAAATTCTTGGTGTCATAATTGATTCAGATTTATCATTCAATATTATTAGGAAAGTTTTTCTTCATCTCTGTAATATTTTCCAAGTTAAGAAATGCCTTATTCTTGCACAATGCTGAAAAACTAGTGCATGCTTTTTTCACCTCAAGGTAAGATTATTGCAATGCACTCGTCAGATTGTTCAAGCAGGATTCTAAATGGACTTCAGCCAGGATCCTAATTAGAAGAAGGAAGTTACGCAATATCCTAGATTTTACATCTTTTCTATAGTCTGCCATCTTATTTAATCTAGATTCATCATCAGGATTGGCTGATAATTACAGTTGAGTATTGTCTGTATAACAGTGCATGTTAATGTCATGTCTGTTTATTACTGTGCCAAGGGGTAGCATGTACAGTGTGAACAGTAGTGGGCCAAAAACAGAGTTTTGGGTGATTCCAACCACACTTTCTAAACTTTCTAGGAGAATAATGTGGTCTCATATATCAAGTGCTGCACTTAAGTCTAGCAGCACAAGCAGGTACACACAGCCTTGATCAGAGGCAAGAAGAAGACTAGGCGTAGGCCAGTCTCTGTACTGTGATGAGGCAGTTTTTTGTACTTGGAATCTTTCACTGCTTGTAAGGTTAGTCTGTTTCTTTGGATTTACTTAATTAGACTCTGCAGGAACATTTGTCTGTCTAATCTAACCATGTACCTATCCTGTTAGTTGAAATCAGTTAATGTGTGAATTCTTGATTAATTGAAGGGATATCTTGAGGTCTGTAGTGATTTGTAGGTAGAGCTGTTGAGTTGAAAGTTTTTAATTTTTCAGAAACCTCTAGTTTCAAACATGTGTTTTCCCATCCCAGTTGTCACATCCTGCAACACCAGAAGATGTTACCACAGTAACAAAAACCGCAATACCAATAACCTCATTTACCCGCCTGCTTCATCAGATTCTCAGGTGACGGTAATTGGGGGGCTCTGGAATTGCCAGTGAGCAGTACAGAAAGCTGACTTCATCTTAGCCCTGGCATCTGCACAATCTCTGGACTTCTTGGCTCTGACAGAAACATGGATCACCCCTGAGAACACTGCAACTCCAGCTGCCCTATCCTCCACCTTTACTTTCTCTCACTCTCCACAAAGGGTTGGTTCCCCTCACACACTTGACATTTCCTCCTTAGAATTCTATTCTGTTGCAGTATCTGTTCCCACTAAATTCCACATCATTGTTCTCTAGCGACCTCCTGGTCCATTGGGCAATCTCATTGATGAATTGGACACTGTCCTGAGTAGTCTCTCTGTTGAGACTTCACTCACTCTCATTGGTGATTTCACTCTTCCATCAGAGAAACTGCAGTCATCACTCCAACTTCTATCTTCTTTTGACCTCACCTTTAACCAGTCTGGTCCAACAGACAGGGCAGGCAACACATTGGATCTAGTCTTTAGCAGACCTGTCCCTGCCTTGGATCTGACAGTTACTCAACTTGACTTTTCTGACCATCACTTCATGTCCTTCACGCTCTCCCGCCCTTCTTTTCCACATGCTGTCTCCCCAACCTCTTCCACCTCTCAATGTAACTTCCACACTCTTTCTCCATCTTCTCTTACCTCCACTATTCTAACAACCCTTCCACACCTTGATTCCTTCTCCCTTCCACTGGAAACTGCTACAAGCACTTTCCTTTCATCCATTTCCTCTTCAGTCAACATTCTCTGTCCTCTCTCTCAAAGACCTGCAAGAACCTCCAGACCTTCCCCGTGGTTGACAGAAGTTCTCTGCAACAACCAAAGAGAGTTGAGACTGGCTGAAAGAGTGGAGAAAAACAAAACAGGACCAATCTTTAAAAAGCCAACTCTTGAGAGTTCAAACATTAGCAAGTATAGACCAGAATCACTACTCTCCTTCCTCTCAAAAAAATCCTTGAACGTTCTGTCTACAATCAGCTATCTCTCTTTCTCAACCAGAACAATTTACAGGACCCAAACCAATCTGGCTCCAAACCAGCACACTCAACAGGGACTGCTCTCATTGCTGTCACTAAGAAACTCCACACTGCAAGATCAGCCAAACTCTCATCTGTTATAATTCTCCTCGATCTCTCTGCAGCCTTTGACACAGTAGATCACTAGATCCTCCTGTTAATCCTTGGTAGCATTGGTATCACTTGTTCCACATTACAATTCCACCGGTGTTCCACAAGGCTCAGTCCTTGGTCCTCTTTTCCCTCTACACTACTTTTCTTACCACTGCTACCACTTGAGAAGTAATATCTTCTCATGGTTTTACTTACCACTGCTATGCCGATGACACTCAACCTCTTTTTCCCACCCTCCAGCACCCAGGTCTCATCCCGGATCTCAGCTTGCCTCTCTGATGTCTCATCATATATGGCAGCCCATCACCTCAAACTCAACCCCAGCAACACTGAACTACTATTCATTCCTGGAAGCACTGGTCCTGACCCTGATCTTACCATTTCCCTTGAGAACTCACAGGTCACTCCATTTGCTGAAGCATGGAGCCTTGGTGTAATAGTGGATTACCAGTTATTGTTCTCAGCTTATGTTGCAAACCTGACCCAGTCTTGCAGATTTCTCCTTTACAACATCAGAAGAAATTGACCTTTTCTGCCTAGAGAGGCCACTCAGGTGCTTGTTCAGTCTCTTGTCATTTCAAAACTAGACTACTGCAACTCCCTACTGGCTGGCCTATGCTGACCAACAGACCATTGCAACTTATCCAGAATGCAGCAGTGCGGCTCATCTTCAATGAAATTCAGCCACGTAACTCCTCTGCTGCATTCCCTTCATTGGCTGCCTGTAGCTACCTGCATCAGATTCAAAACCTTGATGCTGACCTACAAAGCCAAAAACGGACCAGCCCCTCCATACATGATGGCAATGGTCAAAACTCGAGCTGTACCAAGAGCCCTTCAAGCTTCAAGTACAGCTCCACTTGACCAACCATCCCTCAAAACACAAGGAAAACATGCATCCAGACTCTTTTCTGTTCTGGCAACAAAATGGCGGAACGAACTTCCCCTGGCAGTCCGAACAGCTGAGTCCCTCACTGTCTTCAAACACAGAATGAAGACTCATCTGTTTCAGGAGTATTTAACTCCATAAAGACATTTGTTTCAACAGGATCTAAGCATGAGGAATCTCTAGATTCCAGCCTTGTCTAAGTTAAGGAAACTCTGAGTGAACAGCAAAGCACTGTTGTAAGTCACTCTGGATCAGGGCATCTGCTATGCCATAAATGTAAATGTAAATGAATCCAGATTGGAATTGTTCATATATGTGATTCTTATCTGCACAGTTGTTGGGCCATAGCTTTTTGTAAGATCTTAGATATAAATGGTAAATTAGAAATTGGTCTGTAGTTAGACAGTACAGTCTGATCCAGATTTGCTTTCTTGATCAGTGGACTGCTACTTTAAAAGATTTAGGTATGTGACCTAAACTAAGAAATGGGTTTACTATTGTGAAGAGAGGTTTGGTTATAACTGGTAGCACTATTTTATGGGATTGCATCTAGAGAGCAGGTGACAGAAATTGTGGAGTAAATAAGTTTCTCTAATTCTAGTTCTGGAAGTGTGTGAATGGTTTCAAACTTTTCTTCTATATCTATATAGATATAATAATGTTATGGGTTGAATTTTCTGGGTCTAATATTTTCTATTTTGTAATTGAAATAGTTCATAAAGACATTTGATGGAATCTGACGTGTTGTACCTGTCTGAATTTTTGTAAGTTTCAAGATCACACCAATGAGTACTCTGGGCTTGTTTCCATTTTTTTTATAAATAAATAATCTAAGCAAGTTCTAGTGAGGACCTTTCTATACTCAATAAGGCTGTTCTTCCCAGTTGAGTGGAATACTTCCAACTTGGTCGATCACCATTTCCACTCTAATCTTCATTCTGACTCTTTGAAGGTATCAGTCTGATTGTTATACCATGGGGTGAGTTTCCTCTTTTAAATTTTTCAGACTTAAGTGGTGCTACACTATCTAAGGTTATTCTGTAAACAGTCAGTTAATCTAACTCCACTGGATCTGATGGACAGTTATCTGGAGTTGATAAATTTGGGAGGATTTCAATAATTTGTTTGGCTGTAGATTATCTTATTGAACACTTCATGCAATAGCGAGGGGACGTACATACATTTCAAAGTTCAAGGTTCAATTTATTTGTCATGTACATAGTTATACACAGTACAACATGCAGTGACATGCTTCTTTACTACTGTCTGCACCCACAGATCAATAGGGGAGAAGGGTGAAGGTGGGTGTGTTGTCCAGTGTTTAGTGAATGCATCAGTAAGTGGTATCTGTCCCTTTAAGAGATACAGCCAGACTACATGTCATGTGACTTTAACCAGGTAGTTAGGCTGAGAATGAAAGTTTAGGTGTTATCAATGTACAGTCAATCAATCCAGTAACATCTGCATTCATCTTGCTCTAAATGTGGCATTGTGGGTATGTTATGTTTAATATCTCATTGTATTCACAGAATTTCTAGTTTGTTAAGTTGGACTTCAAGTATTTCTGAACGTTGCAAATATAAGGTTATAGTATTACCACCAATTCATCATCAGGCCAAACTATTGTAATTAGTGATGGAAAGATGATACCTCAAGAAGTGTATCGACACACTACACAAACTGGGTTGACACTGTATTGACATTGTGTTGGTCACTCAATAGTGACCCCTACAGTAGTTATAATATCATTGGAGGTAAACAAAATGATAAGTTGGAAAAGCATCCTGGAAACATATCAACTTGTGAAATATTTAGTTGACATTTGTTTACTTAAAATATGTTCTCATCATTTTATAATTTCATTTGCTCAATTTGTTTTCTGAGTTAAGTTCTTAAGAAGAGTCCAAAATTTGCTTAAAACTTTGTGTAAATGCTAAACTAACTCTGTAAAATATAGCAAATTTGTCTAATAAAGTTCAGCTAAAAAGTGCAACTCATGTATGGATTTTCATTAATGAAAGTGTTATAAAATAAGACAAAAAAATGACAAGAAAATGCATTCATTTATGTATTTATTTTATTTTTATTAAAGTACTGAAAAGTTTACAAACAATATTACATAGTTACTCAAAGCCTTTTTGTGTGTGATAAGCAATTTTAAATTAAAACATTTAATTTTATTTGAGAATTTTAACACACCTGGGGTACTCAGTATCTGCCGATTCTTCATTGCCATGTCGAGCTCTATAATGCCTCAGTGTTGATGAAGTGCTCTTGTTGATGTAAGAAATCTCTGTGGAGCAGAGTGGACACTTCACCTACAATAAAATAAAAAATTAATTTATCTGAATACAATTAAGATACAGTTACCACAAAAGTACAAACATATTTAATAATAATAAAAAAACAGTAAACAATTTCCAAAGGAGAAAAATACCTTATTTGGCTTCAAAATATCAAAATGATTCCAGACAGTGGAAAACTTACTGGTTCGATCCAAGATCCGTGAGGGCAAGCAAAAATACAAAATCCAAAAGCAACAGCAAAACTCCCATTACTAACTGTAATAAATTAGTTCATGGTTATATATACACTAGAAAATACTATATGTCATCGGTTGGAATTTGAATTGTGTACAAACAGTAACAGTTAAGGACATGATGCTAACTCCTTTGCAGTATCATTGCGTTTATTCTCATTAATTGTATGTATACACTGGATGAGTGATATATCTTTTTTGTGTGTTTAGTTTTACACTTCCTTGGTGTCAATAAACCTGTGGACAGGAAAGCAGCCTTCCTCAGAGTCTTGATATTCAGGAAGAGTTTATCTGACTGACTAGATGCATTGCTACATGCAACGAGGGCAGTACAGTGGGGAGAGGGTAAACAGAATAAACAGAATAAAGGTAGATTCTTTCACGCTGCTCCATGCTGTTAGGATCCACTGACAGACATCAGAAAATTATGCTGTGCGCATGCAGCCAGTTTTTGTGAAGGATTTATCAAAACAAAATGATCCGTGGTGGTGGCTGCTTGCATGTGCTAACTGAAAATTAGCATCTTCTTCTGTGATTTCCAACTTTGGCTTCCCACCTTTTTCACTTTCTGCTAAAGCGCCCCCTGGCAGGTGAAGAAAAAGCTGCACCTCATTATAAGCTGCATGGTTTAAAGCGTGGAAAAACGTAGCGGCTTATAGTCTGGAAAATATGGTAATGACAGTGTGTTCGCTGAAGCTGGAGTCTAAGAGGTGCTGGGTCTCCCTGAGGCACCCAGGGCCGCTAATATATAATCTAACCCTCTATCCTTTAATAGACCCTGGATGCACACCTCTGACTTGTCCACCTTTTCCAACAGGGGGCTAATAGTCAGACACTTACCACAAACAATATCATTATCACTGGTGGTGGAAAACGGGTTTAAGCTAAACATGCCACACTCTGAGAAAGCAAAAAAAAAACTTAGCACCAGCCATGATTCAACAGGTACTCACTGCTTTTGTGTAGAATTAAAAACACCAAGCAACAATCAAACAGCTACTCCACTTTCTGGGACCTACAGAAAGTGTAAGAAGGAGTTTCACAGAAGGTGCACCAAACAGCAAACAAACTCATCTCAGCAGTCAAACAGCCCCTTCTCACTGCTGAAGTCAAGCATCACCATCCTCAGACGCTAATCTGAGATTGTCTGACAAGCAAACATTATTTTTGTGTCACACACTATCAAAAGAACATACAACCAGCTACCAAATTGTGTTTTTAGACATTTCTCAGTAATCACACTGGTGTTGTCCTTTAAAGTAGGGCAGGGTATGGTCACATTAGTGCCATGTTGAATGGTAGACTGACAGCACTGCTGATAGCAGTGGTAAAAGGAGCTTTTTTAAAGAGCCAAGGAGAAATGCAGGTCAAATCAGTCCCTTTGTAGACAAGGCAGGCTGTGCATTTCCATGAAAAGAGATTAGCCTAAGGGTGTCTGGAGCCAAAGGTAGAGGCTTCAAATGAAGGCCCTCTGTCAAACAGTGTCTAGGAAATAAATAATACTACTTATGACAGTCAATGAACCATGGCTTCAGAAGGGAAGAAACAGCATTCGTTTCCCTGGAGCAAAGACACAATGATGGAGAGTATTTCAAGATAAAGAGGAAAGGCATTGGCAATAAAATTGGAGGAGAGTAACTGTGATCTCTGAAGTAACAGAGATCCATAAAATACCTTTGGGATGAATTGGAGTGCTTTTTGTAATTCAGATTAAGGAGTTTAAGATTAACAACAAAATAATGAAAACAGAACAAATAAAAGAACAAAACCTTCAAAGCTCTGACAAACATTCTAACATATACACAGGCATGTTTGAAATAATGTTTTAAAGTGGCCCTGAAAATCTTGAACACATCCATTACCTGGAGATGATTTTGGCCATTGCTTTTTATATGAATGCACACCACTGGACATTTTTAGTGGACAACTGAGACCCAAATGATTTCTAATCCAATTCTGCATCCTAAAACCCATTGCTATTATTTGTGCCCAGAGGTGGGCACAAACCCTACCTCTGGAGATTTACATAATTTCACTTCCAACTCTGACTAAACATATCTGATGTATTACAGAAAGTTCCTAACCCTGACATCTTATTTCATCTGGTCACTGAGACAATTTTGGTTAGAACTGAATTTAGGGCAGGATCCATTACAAAAAAGATACTATTATATATTATATTATTATATTCAATATATTTGCCAAACTCAAGAAAAGAAAAAGAGTATTACTCACTTCAAAAATACCCAAATTTCAGTTTATCTCCGTCACACAATGCTGCCAGCCATAGGAGAGTCAAAGCTGGTGTATGTTTCCTAAAACATGGGTGTTACGTCCCTAAGTTTGGAGACTCTTTTCTTTTTGGTCTGGTTTTTTTTTTCAGGTTTGCTGCTTTGGGTGGTGATTGGCTGCTCTGGGGAAATTGATTGATTGTTGCTCCACCCATGACCACTTCCTATTGGCTGTTTCTCTCAGCAGGAGATTTAAAAAGGCTCTTTGTTTGGGAGTTAGAGAGCTGCACCCATTTCTATTTGAGTTGACGTCTGCTGCTCTAGTGAAGGCCCACCAGCATAGACTGAGCATGTTTGTTTTATTGTTAGTTGTAAAGTTGACTTAGCAGGATTTGTAGGGATGACTTGCTGTTTTTGTTGCAACCTTTTGCCTCATTTTGTTTGTTTTTCTGCTAATTTAAGCCTTGAAGTTTGAGTTGGAGATTTTTTCTGAGCAATAAAAGTCTTATTTAATTATTTTGGGTTGTGGTTGCTTGGTTTGAGGCTGAGTGGGCATTCACTTGACACTGTTGTTGCGTTCTACTCCTAGAGGACGTAACAATGGGTGAAACACGTATTTCCAAATAGCCAATAATTTTAGAAAAAGGCTGCTAATTCTTTTACATCAGCTAACTAAGTCAGTCAGTCAATATCTCATCTGATTCTTCCTGAATAGTGTCACAGTTGATCCAGAGCCAATCTGGAATCCTGTACTCCCCTGGAATCATTGGGCACAAGGCAGGAATACCCATGGAACATGGCACCAGTCCATCGCAGGGTACCACTACCTTAATTTCCCTGAGGGAACCCTCCCAAGGGATCAATACATTTTTATCTAATCTAAACATACACATACACCTAAGCATGGCCAATTCACCTACCAGTGCATTTTCGGGAGATGGAGGAAAAATTGCGTGGACACGGCGAGAACACAAAACTCCTCAAAGACAGCAGCTCAAGCCCATATTGAACCCACACCTCCAGGCCTTTATATTGTCATTCTGAAATTGCAAACCACAGTTGCACTTGTGATAGTTATTTGTAGTGATTAGACTGACATTTTATATTTTATATGAAGATATTTCTTCATAAATTCTTATCTTTTCAATATAATTTGGCAGTTGTCCTGGCAGTTGTGTCAGATTTGATTAAGAATGAGTCAGTAGAAATTTTAAAAGGCTTGGTTCTCACACAGAACACAGGTTATGCTGAAAATTCACTTGTTCAGTTTAGTTATTGAAAATTTGGCAATTCTTTGATCCCAAAGCTTGCATGTAATCAGTCATGTTTGTGCATGGTGGCGTAGATGAGTGTTATGTCTTTATTACTTTCTGGTTCTCTCCTTTAAGTTAGACTGTTTTAGTCAGATATGACACTCACCATACTCTGGTAATGTTCACAACACAATTCCATTTTTAACCTTGCACATGTCATTCTATCCTGTTGTCAGGTTCTCCTGCTACTTATCCACCATTATTGACTAAACTACACATCTTTTAATTACTCTTACTACCAGTACTACTAAGCATATCTATGATAATATCAGTACACCTGAGCAGAAGGGCAGATGTGGTGGTATGGTGACTTGTCAATAAACTATTAGTAGTCTGACTGGAGAAGGTAAGTTTCCCATTTGTGGGTACTATATCCAAGGTTTCTTCTTCCTGCTAAGGTGTTGTTGGTGCTTACTATCTGAATGGATTCATTATTACTAGGTGGTTGCTATACTTAAGTTGTTGGTTGTTTATATATTTCTATGTGGTAACGAAGGTGATTTCTACAGTAACGGGTGGGGTGCTAAAGTGTTGCCATACCTGGGGGTTTGTGCTGTATGAGTATTGAATGTTTTGTCGTCTTGTATTTTTGTAAAGTTGCTTTGTGACATCATCAGTTTTAAAAAGTGCTATACAATTGAATTTTATATGATTAAAGACTTAGTGTTATATACATAGATGTGCAGTTTGTACAGATACATGGTTTGAGGTATTTACAGATGAAGTGTTTATGTGCCAGTGCTCAGAATGGCTTAGAGTAGGTTTAACAGCTTTCATTTGTACATCTCAACAACTAGCCTTCTGACCATGAATATCTCAGTCTTGACACGTGTCCAAAAAACACTTTGATAAAACATTACTGAACATGAATCTAGAATGTCTGTACCATTGATCCTCATTACTAATAATAAAAAATGGAAAAATATCCAGTGTCTGAGTACCCAGCTCTACATTGTACCTTCTACAATCATATGGTGTTTCAAATGGCTGAATCATTGCTTTTAACCCAGCTCTTTGAAATAAGGAAAAGGTATCTTAAGGATAAAGAATATATTCTATCCCCTCTTTGTGAATGACTCATGCTGTCTTCAGACACGAAGAAGAATTGAATGAAAAAAGGCTGTCCTTGGTGCTGTTGCCGAGACATATTCACCAGCAAGTTGCAAGCACTCTTATCCAGATAGTATGTGTTACATAATCAGACGGGGACGCTAAATCCATTACATGAACTAAAATAATACATTTGGTTCACATTAATCTGGGATTAGACTTCACTTAACTTTATGTAAGTGACTATATCCATGGTGATGTCACTGACATGGAACAGAATCATGGAAATGATATAGAAAGAGAATTCTGCTGTACCCTTAAGACAGCCTTCTCATCTTTGTCTCATATTACTTGTGGTTGCAAAAATATGCTATAG
The DNA here is from genome assembly GCA_034509495.1 of Acestrorhynchus altus. Classification (NCBI taxonomy): domain Eukaryota; kingdom Metazoa; phylum Chordata; class Actinopteri; order Characiformes; family Acestrorhynchidae; genus Acestrorhynchus; species Acestrorhynchus altus. The sequence continues at coordinate 12,109,182 of CM067518.1, forward strand.
TGTAAATTTACTGTACAAAAGTGAATTACTGAAAATATACAGTAATTAATTCATTAGCATAATTATGTAAATCATTTAACCTACAGTAAAATATTGTAAGCCTGCTTCCAGTAAATTATAGCAAAAAATAAAATAAACATACACTTTTTAAATAAACAAATATTAGGGTAAACTAAAATTAAACATTAAACAATTCTAGAAAATGACTATTGAACAACTGTTGATATTTGAATATCCATTGATTGAACATCACAATCACACCCCTACTTTCAGTGCTCCTCAGAAGCTCCCCAAATTCATGCAAGTGAGTTGCCAAAGTAACGAAACTGGCCTCCAGTCGAAAAGAAATGACCCACAGCGTCTGCTGGCAAAGAGTCAGTTAGCTTCAATAAAGAGAAATGTACACTTTACAGACACAGAACAGTATTTCATACACAGTATTTTCCACCTTTCAGTGGATATTACGGAAATACCCAAAGTCACACATGCTGTAATGTAATTGGTTGAGCTATGAAATAACTGCCTAGCAACCAAATAAATTTTGATTTGCTGATTTTTGACTAATAGTTTTGAAGAAAATTGGAGCATCAGTGTTCTGTACTCCCCATACTCTTTCAATGGCATTCACACTGTAACACTTCCCCACCCTCCTTTTGCAGGTTACTCCAGAGGTTTCTTGCTACCTATTGGGATTTGAAATGAATTTGTGGGTTTGTGGTCACACAAACAGTTTTTATGGACATAGGAATAAATGACAATGAAACCAGTTTATATTTAGCACATGAGCTGGATGTAATTCACTGACTAACCTTAGTGTTGTCTTGTGTTCCTTATCAAACATCCATAAACCAGATCAGTTTCTGAGTCCACTTGCTCACCAGACTGCATCTGTTCTGGATTCAGATTCCATACTCAATTATGTTCCAGACCCAGAACGGACCTTTATATTTCTGTGCTCCTCTGGTCCAAATACAGATATTTAACATCATCCTTTTCCAGTCCAACTCCATTCTGGGTCAGGTCTTGCACTGGGTCAGATCATTACACACAGTGCTAACTGAACACTACCAGTGTACACTACCAGTGATAGTGGCTTTTGATGACATCACCATTAAAGAACAAATCTGCTGTAAGAACATTGAACTGTTAGTTGTTAGCATGAGACCATGCTACATTGCGAGGGAAGCATGTTTTCACAATAGCTGTGTATATTCCCCATCTGCAAATGCTTACGAGAGTCATGATGTCATATAATCAGCTGTGTGTAGACTGCAAACACAGCACCCACAATCTCTCATGCTTATCTCTGGGGACTTTAATGATGCTTCTCCATCCTTCTACACTCTGTCCACCTTCACGCAGTATGTAACCTACCACACCAGAGACAATGAAACACTGGACCTGTTTTATTCCAGTATAACAGAGGCATATATCCCTTGACCGTTCCCTCTGCTTGAAAGATCTGATTACAGTCTAATTCATCTTCTGCCTTTGTACAATCATTTGTACACAGAGAATCAACAGTGACCCGCATGGTGAACAATGGCATTCGGTAAAAGGAGCCTGAAGAGGCTTGGCAGGACTGTTTTGAAACCACAGTGTGGGAGAAAGTGTGTGATCCTATTAGGGAGGACATTGACTTCTGTGTGGAGAACACTGTCCTCACTAAGTTCATTCAGTGTTTTTCCAGCAACAAGCCATAGATGAATCCTGACATTAAGGCTCTTAAAAGAGAAGAAGAGGGCCTTCAGGCCAGGTGAAAGCAGTGCAGAGGGAGCTGAGAATAGAAACGGGAAAGGGAGGGAAAAAAACACTACAGGAGGAAGCTGGAAGAACATTTACAGCATACAAAGTCATTGGAGTTTGGAAAGGCCTTACAATCATCTCTGGCCATAAGAAACCCACTCCCAAGTGGTGGGGGATAAGAACTGGGTGAATTACCTCAATCTATTTTTCTCACTTGCCCCTCACCCCACACAGACATCTCTGCAAAACCCTACATGATGCCCTCCCCACTTCTCAACACCTCTCAGGTCACTGCCACCTATTGGCTCATCAGCTGGAAGCTCCAATCTGCCATTTACACACTCCAGCACCCAGTGGACAGTCACCTGTGAAACTGGATACTAGACTACCTTACCATTCAACCATAGTATGTGAGACCTCTGGATTATCTCTCAGAGAAGGTGGTCAGCAGCACAGGGACCCCACAAGGAACAATCCTAGCACCGTTTCTCTTCTCTGCTGACTCAGCCTCATAATTAATGAGGAGGACAGCAAGTAAAGATCACTGATTCAGGACTTTGTGGACTGGTGCCTGCAGAACCACCTTAAGATAAATGCAAGAAAGATGAAAGACCTCTTGGTGGATTTCCCCAGGTGCAGACACATGATTCCACCAGTGAACATCCAAGGAATGGACATTGAGAGAGTGGACTCTTACAAGTACCTGGGCGTTCACTTAAACAACAAAATGGACTGGTCAGTTAACACAACTGCATTTTACAAAAGAGGCCAGAGCAGACTCTATCTACTGAGGAAATTGAGTTCATTTGGAGTGTGAGCACTCCTGAAGACTTTCTTTGACACAGTGGTGGCATCTACCATGTTTTATGGTGTGGTCTGCTTGGGCAGCAGTAATATGTTGACAGGAAGAGACTGAACTCATTTAGAAGGCCAGTTTTTTTCCTGGGAACCCCAGGAAGCACCCCTGCAGGTGGTGGGAGACAGAAGGATAGTAGCCAAGCTGGCATCCATGCTGGAGAATGACTTCCACCCTACGCATGAGACTCTGGCTGCACTGGGCAGCTCCTTCAGTAACAGGTTGCTTCACCCTAACTGTGTGAAAGAACAGTGTCACAGGTCCATCCTCCCTGCTGATATTAGACTTTACACTGCTCTTAGCAGACCACAGACACACACAATTAAACTCCACACACTATTAATGTTTTCCAATGCAACATAACTCCTTCCATCTCCTCACATGTAATTATCTGAAATTCATCTGTACACATTTTTTATTTGTCTATTATTTATAATGTTGTAGATACTATACTGTATATACTATACTTTATCTATTCTTGTATTGAGTGCCTTGTTATCCCTTTGCTGCTGTAACACTGTGAATTTCCCCACTGCGGGACTAATAAAAGATGATCTTAGCTTATCTATTAACACCATCAGTGCTGATTTAACAGTGGTGAGTTTATTATGTAGCAACAGTATGAAACACTAATACTATTCCATACAACAAAACTCTTCACATACCACTTTAGAATTTGGAATAATTAGTAATATATTAAAACACCACAACACACTCACAACTCACACTGCTACTGGAGTCCCTCTGCTCTGTTTATTATATGCATGTGTATTTTTTTATTAACACATAGTTTAACTTTTGCTAATTACATTATTACAACTGCACCAGGCATGAAGTATATAAAGAAAAACAGTAAGATATACAGGACACAGGTCTAGGACCAGAGCAGTTAAACTCCTTCACAAATGAAACAAATCAGTAAATAAATGTTTAATAGAAAGGTTAATAAATAAAATGAATCATTACATAATCATGACAAGAGTCATGTCCATATCAACACCAGAATAATTCATAAAGAAAGATGTTGCAAGCTCATAGAAACTTTTCCAAAATGACTTGCAGCTGTAACTGCCACAAAAGGAGACTCTACAAAATAAAAAAATAATGACACTATTATTTTCTCTAATTAGTTTTTTGGTTCATGAAAAAAGAAAGAAAAAAACAAATCTTCAATATAGTAGGTATGTGCTTCAAATGAAATGATGCAAACCCTCTTAATCTATTTTAACTCCAGGTTGTGAGGTAGCAAAACAAAGATACTTTTCCAAAGCAATGTATTTTATAGCTTGATAAAACCTAATTGTCTAATAGTCACTGACTATTAATGCACAAGGACGGTGGATAATACAGGGGGCTTTATACTCTAACCCACACCTGGCATGGTGCCAATAGGTTCAAGTTTGTTAATCTACTCCAGAGAGTCCTATTCTATTAGTAATACTTTACCGGGACTACACAAGCTGTGTGTGCGCATTTGCACATCTGTGCTAAGATGTGGAAGAAATATTATCTTAGTCTACAAACTAAATTGAATGTGTTTTTAACAGGTTCACCACCCCCTCCAACCACCGTTGCCTTACTCCCTGACCACCTATGTCTGCTGTCTCCGTACTCCTTCAGAGTCAGCCCTCAGTCAGCCCACAGTCAGTTCACTTATCAACAGCAGGTAGGTGAGGATGATGAACTAAAATACCTACAGCAGAATGCACACGCCCATCTGAAACATTACAGTGAGAAAAGTTTGACTTCTCAAGTGTGTTTAAAACCATACAAGCTCTCATGTTTGAAAAGAAGATGAGATGAAATAAGATGAAGGTTTTGATGGTCCGATCATATATACATATATATACACAGGTGCTGGTCATAAAATTAGAAAATCATGAAAAAGTTGATTTATTTCAGTAATTCCACTCAAAAACTGAAACTTGTATATTATATTCATTCATTACACACAGACTGTAATCACAGTCAGTATCTCAGAGAATTAGAATATTACTTAAGACCAATACAAAAAAAAATTGTATTGAGAATGTACAGCACTCAATATTTAGTTTTCATCAGAGAACATAACTTTGGACCACTCAGCAGCAGTCCAGTCCTTTTTGTTTTTAGCCCAGACGAGACGCATCTGATGCTGTGTGTGTCAAGAGTGGCTTGACAGAAGGAATGCGACAACTGAAACCCATGTGTGGTGGTTCTTGAAGCACTGACTCCAGCTGCAGTCCACTCTTTGTGAATCTGCCCCACATTTTTGAATGGGTTTTGTTTTATAGTCCTCTCCAGGGTGTGGTTATCCCTATTGCTTGTATATATTTTCCTGCCCCTCTCCATATATATATATATATATATATAAAATTGTGATGGTGAGGCTTATTTCAAGGATGACAGCTGCCACAATATAGCTGCCCCCAACCCCCGCCACCGCCCAAGACTGCCTGTTTAATTATGCAGTAGTAATATGGAATGCACCATAAACATAGACACACTCACGTCAAATTGGCTAACACATGGCCTCAGTGCAACTATTTCTCATAGATTAGATATCCTGGTTACTCTAAGGAGAGGGTCTACATCTCACTTCATTAAACATGCATGTGGATAATAGCATGTGGAAGATATATGGCATCCTGTTGCAGGGCCACATTTGCATTTTAATTAGTAGGAATGTTTCCCATTATCTATGGCACTACCAGGCCAGGGGATTATCAACTGTGCTTAGCGTTATAGATGGCAGCCTCTGCTGATAGAGTCATTCAGACTCTCCAGGCATCCTGTGGATTGAAGACTAAGTGCAGTGTGACAGTATATGAGCATCTAGCAGCGATATCCTGCATTAATCCACAACTGAGCCCATTACGGGGACCCATGGAGAGGCAGTCCAAACGAGCAGGGTGAGGAGCGGCCTAATTAGATCCACCTTCTGCCACGCCAGCTATGTTGTCATCAAAGCAGGCCACTGGTCCCTGCTATTATGAATAATTTTCAAAGACGAGCTCTCTCATGCTCAGTCCTATAATTACATTATGCACTGACCCTGTTTATTGTATGCAAATGAAACATTTTGCCATTCGTATCCAAGAGGAGGGAACTGAAACCAAAAATGTGGGTTTTCAATGATAGATTCCTGATTTCTTCTGCTTTTCTTTGCCTCTGCACAATTTGAATGCCATTCTGTGGACTGTTTATAGCTGGGAAGGTAAATATATTCTATCTTGTAGGCTACATGATCTACCTTTGATTAAATATTGATTGCTCCACGTTTCAGAGTCCAGATGAAAAATGCTGTCATATTACTGCTATGAGCCTGGGCGGCCCTCACCAGACTCTCTGGACATCTCCTGTAAATCTCTCTCTCTCTCTCTCTCTCTCTCTCTCTCTCTCTCTCTCTCAACACAAACTCTGCTCAGAACATAACCACAGGTTTGTATAAGGTACAAATTCCAGGTTTAGAAATAAATATAAGTGTAAAATTTCTAAAATTGGAAGCTCTTTTTAGCAGACCATCCGATGTCCACATCTGTACATCCTTTTCATAAAAAAACAAATCTGCTCCTGCAATACGTGAGGCAGCAGGAAAAAATGAATAAAATCTAATTATACATAATCACCAAGCCCAGTATGTGTTACAGCACCCTATTGGGGCATCCTTATAAACAGCCTTCTGTGTTGGATCGTCCCTATGAAAGTTATAAATTATCTTTATTTTTGTCATTGTTATCTTTACTTTTACTTGTCTGACTTGTATCACAGGCTGAAGGTTCTCAGGCCTATTTGAAATGTGTCTCTCTTCATAATATTCATCTCTGCTGCATCTGCTTAGAGTATCTGCCCTTTTCAGATGGACTTGCTTCAGCTGTTTTGAATTAGGAAGAGCCCCATTTGCTCACTGCAGGCCTCACTTTAATTCAATCTCAGATTGTCAAATAAGTGGCAGATGGCGACCTCAGTTGGAGAGAGGTTCTAAAATGTAATTTCTGTGCCATGTTTAATCCCCTCCCTCTCCCTCTTGCCCCCCCACACTGTCTCTCCTGGATCTATGTGCTAGTCCAATTCAGTTGCACAAAATCAAGGACATAACCTGGACGTCTCTATTGCACAAACTGACTATCAGGCAGGCTTTCGTGCAGTGGATATTTCAATATTGATATTCTGTAACACTAGGTAGAGTGTCTTCACTACAAGAAGTCTGGCGAACATCTGAATGACAGATACAGAAAGTGGAGATATCACCCATGGTTCTTGACTCCTAATAAAGGGGCTCTGTCTGAAACTGGAAAAAGTTGCCCAAGGTGTCTCATAAGGCAGTTCAGTGGTGACTATATCTTTAACAAAACATGAAGGCAATGATATGTCCTGATGTTGCAAAGCTATTAAATCTTAGAACCCAAGATCTACACTTTGCGGGAAGTTCCATGTCATTTTCTAGGTTTTCTAGGCTTCATATCTCAGGTCATGATACGCAATGTACCAGATGTACCCTATCTATGTCTGTTCTTATCATTGTGTGATGAACAATCAGTGAGTATTCAGGCTTGGAAAACAGCTAAAATGTACTCTTTTCCAATTGAATTAAACCTCAGTTTAAATGGACTCTTCCAGTGCATGTTAACTGTTTATGTGTACATGCTAAACCTGCTTGCAGACTCTTAACTGATTAGTGTGGGGGGAGGGGTTCAGTGTTCAAATGTCAGAATAAAAGTCCCAAGAAGGGATAAAACTGATATAAATAATAAAAACTTTATATAACATTTAAAAAATAATGAATAATGGACATTTAGTTTGTTTGTAATTTGGACTACTGTCAATTATTCTGAACAACTTTCAGAGGAATTCATACATATGAGAGTAAAGACCATTTCCTGAGTTACACAATGTGTAGTAAATGTTTGTCATGCATTGTGCATAGGCAGGATTTACAGATACAATGCAGACACTAATCTCAATCTAAATCTAACCTAAACCTAACCTCTACCTTAACCCTAAACTGAACATTAGGAAGATCCTAACATTCGTAGTGTCTGCATGACTTTTCACTTATTAAATAATTTTTATTAGCTCTAGAATGGTAACAAGCTAAATGTTTTTCATCGTTCTTCTTCGAGTACATGAATGGATGTATTTGGTGAAAGAGTGCTCCAGAGGAAAAGAGAACATGATGAATCACAAGTAGGTCACTGTACATGTAAATATACACATAATGTGAAACAGGCAGAGATGTGTATATATATACACAGGGATGAAATAGGAGGTATTGCCAGTTCAATTATTTGTTACCACATGAAATATTGTTAATTACACAAACCATTTTTTTACAAAGTATTTAGTTTTCTTTACTTGCTTAAAACAAGCACAACAATAACATCTTTATATTTACATCTAAAAATCATGAAAAAAATTAGGACCCCCCCCCCCCCCCATAAAACCTGGCTTTTAAACATATGGACAATTGATCTTCTTGTGAATAATACTGTGAGATGCACAAGTGAAAAAATGTCTTTTAAACATCATATGTAAAAAAAAAAAAGCCCAAATGTATTACTGCTTAAATAATTAGAATCAGTTGAAGCACATCAGCTGCAGATAAATCCTCAGATAATATATTTTTTAAATCTCTTCTGACAATCATCTGCATCTACAACCTTCTTTTAGAAGGCCTCAGAAACCTCTATGGATCTGGTCTTTAGACTAGGACATTTAGATGGCTACATTGTCCACTCAATCAATGAAACAACAGCCAACATAGCCAGACTAGGCTGTACTAGCATGTTCAGGCTATAGTAGACCACAAAATGAGTAAAGAATTACTCAGGAGTCTGTGGCATATAAATGTACAAGAATAAGAGTAAGTTGTAAAACTGTAAAAGTTTCCCAGTTTTCCTCTGAGCTTTGATGTATGGCATTCGATTGATTGTCCTAAACCTGAAGAACTTAATCATTGTTTAGCACAGATGGCATTAACAACTCATATTTTGGAAGGCATTCTCCTTGATTAAAATAGATGTACCATGTAATGTATTCTCCAGGGTAATTAGCTTCACACTGTAATTAATGTGCTTGTGCAGATCTGTGAGATTTAATCACCCTCATATGAGCCTCATTGGCAAAAGGTTGATAATGACACACTGTAAGGTATTAATTAGCAAGGATATGGCAAGTGTCAGACTCCCCTAATATAAATTATGCTGTGCTGTGATGAAAGCATTTCACTAAAGTTTATGTTATTCAATTTCATGGCACTACATGGAGAAGTGTGAATTTATGAGTTGTCTCACATCAGTTAATGGATGATGTATAGTGAGGACTAGGCCTTGTTTCAGCTCTAAATCTGTTTACATTTTTTTTCTCACTGTGAAATCGTTACAGCGGAGTCGTGGACTGAAACAGTGAGCAGCTTACTTATGCATGCACTCAGTTTTTATGTACAGCAGTAGTAAAAGTGACATTGACCCTAACTGTAGGGGGTCAATCAATTTTGGATAATTCAGGTGTATTTTTTACATCAAGTGCGTATATATTTGCTCTTAACATTTGTGGGGACTCATGAAGCTCAATTCATAATTTAATTCATGAATTATACAATGTTAATATTACACCTATTGATTGACAAAGAAGTAGTTTGGATTTCAGTTTACTCCAGATATAGTGCAAATGAAACGGGTTTCATACACATGGAAAAAATTATGTAGACAGAGCACTGCATAATCTCAAAACCAACAAAGTTACAATCAAACAATAGCTACAGATGAGTTTAGCCTGCTGCATGCTGTGTCCCAAGGCTTCATAATGTTTAAGCATTTTGTTTACAGTGTTATTAGTGTTATTATCATTGTCCTGTTAATATTATAATCTAACTATCTTTTACATTAATTTCAAATCACAGTCACAAACATTTAATAGTAACATAATTAAGACTAAAAACTGAATTTGACTCATTTCTTCTCCGGTATTCTCTTTCTGTATTTCTATCCTCAATCCCCTTTGTTTGTTAACATTTTTTTCCATTCCATTTCTGCCAGAAGACTCTGATAAATATACATTTTTTTGGACTAGTTGTGTAAAAAAGTAAAGTAAAGAGTTACAATCTCACATGGTTGTCTTTTGTGTTGGACCTGTGGTTGGACCAGGTCTTGAACCATCAGGCCATCTCAGATCCTGTCGGGGCCAACCCCAAAAGAAAGAAGAACGATGGAATAAATAGACAAAAATTATAATAGCAGAGATTATATACACTCAAGACAATTGACCATTGCAATAATAAGAATGGAGTTATGGAACAGGTCACAATCTGGCTGCTGATGCAGTCATATGAGTGCAGTATGTGGACTGTCAATGCAGAAAGAAGAGAGAAGGGGTACTCCAAAAGTAACACGATGGAACCTTGCGTTGTCTTAAGCTGAGACTTATAATACAGGAATCATAGCAGGGATCCAACCACAGTGATCTGCTGAAGTTGCCATGATCCGTATGCAGTGATCCAGCTGTGGTGATGCGCAGCTGGTGCCCAGCATCTCTGACCCAGCCACAGTCATCTGGCTGCATCGATCTGTGCTGCAGAGAAATACCACCAGAACTGGCTGCAATAATTGTCTATAGAGATCCAGCTGACCATGCCCAGCATTACGATCCAACCATGCAATCTGCTGCAGTGATCTACCACAGTGGCACAGCCCAGTGATCTGGCTGCAGTGATACTCTGTGGCGATCCAGCTGCTGATACTGCAATGATATGGGCTAACTAACCTACAACAGTCATCAGGAACAGCAGCCAGCACAGTTCCACCCAGAATTGAAACCAAACCAAGCACCCATGAGCAACTGCAGAGGTATGCATGACTGTATAATGCATGAGGCTGAGGCCACACTGAAACCTTAGGGTGCAGTAGTAACTTGCCAGAAGTGTATGCTATGAAGTAATGCCTGTGAGTTGCTTGCTGGGCATCCAGTGCAGTGATGGGCATGTTTGTACAATGCATGAGGCTGAACCACACCAGCTTAGGATGTGAGGTTAACTTACCAAAGATCTTGCAATGAAGTAACACCCATGAGGTCAAGTAATACTGTGGTTTGCATGCATGACCACATATTACATGAGCGCTGGATTTGTGGTAGCCTCAACAAGCACATGCATAAAAGCAAATAGTGAATAGCAATGAAAGCAAACACAAATAGCTTGCTTTAACAGCACCAAGTGTGCTAGGTTAAATCATAAGTGAAGGCTGGCCATTCAGCCTTATGAGCCATGTTAACACAAATCTTAAGTGTGAGCATAATTGCCACCAGTGTTTTCTTAGAAGCTTATACACCTGGAAAGCTTTAGACATTGTGATTGTGCTTCCAGTATGTGATCAGTATTAGGTCGTATGTACGCATTGTAAGCCAAGGATGACCATAGTCCCAACAGCTTGATGGAAGACAAAGGCAAGACTATTTCCACAGCAGTAGTGGCAGCACCTATCCGGAATGAATGTCCAAAGTCATGTGCAGAAGACCTTTTGGACGATCTCAGACATGTGGTCACTGAACCATTGCTTCGACATTGCAGAGCTGTTAGGTAAAACAAATAAATCTGCATGTGGAAAGGAGGGGCATGAGTTATTTCACCATGGAAATGTATGGTGTGTATTGAAATAATCGGTTTTAGAATGTTGAGGAAAATAGAAAAAAGCTGTCGATAGAAACAGACATCACAATAAGACCCTTAGAGGGATTCAGAACCTGTGTATCAGTGGTAAATTCATCCGGATGCATAAAATCTTAAAAAACGTGAGAAATACAGCTTCCAACAGCGTGTTTATGTATGCAGTGTACAGCGGAGGATTTGGCAATACCTTTGGTGCACTGCAGAGTTAGAAAACAGACTGGAGAATTCAGGGTCAGCACATCTAACATTAAAATTGGATACATGAAAGCATCCTGCAAATGGTAGTTGTTTTACAGTGACGTTTTTGGTGGGTATGCACTACAAATGCACACACTGTGGATACACAAAAAAATCGGGAGTACTGAAATTTTCTGAGACAGACAATAAAGAAAGAATAATGACCATGACGCCTTGAGTGTAGCAAGAGCTAAAGTTTTGGCCATATAAGACTTAGCAGGCTGTAGTAATAGTTCCTTAATCTAGGATTAACTGAGACAGTGGAGGGCAAGGTGTCGGGTCCTGGTGTGCTGTGGTGTACAGACGTCGGAACTCCTGGAAATAAAGGCAAGACAGTGCATCGGGTACAGCGTTAAAATTACCTGGAATGTGTTCGGCAGTGAGTATAAAATTGTTAATGGCCAGGTTAATCATCTGAGAAGGTACATAATACCTGTGCAAGAAAATCTAATGGACAATACTGCCTGTTTATCACAGTAGAATGTGTCAGGGGCCAGAGGGACAAGACAGATACGTGACAGAATGTCATACATTTGCGTGACCAAACCTAACCCAAGAGAATAACCGCAACAACCACAGGCTAAATTACATAGAGCACAGAATCGCGAGCGAATTCTAAAAAATGTGACCAACGCAGAGTGCAGAGAAGATGGAGTCCACTAACAAAAAATCATCCAAAACAAAAGGCAGTGGATTCAACAAAATGAAAGCTGGTGTGCAAAATCCAGTCAAATATGTGCAGACTGTTCCTACAACTGAAAGTAAGATGAAAAGCAAAATAGAATTTTGAAGTCCATTTGATGTCGAATAGGTGCCAATCAGTGGGGTTAATAGGCAAAATTTTAAAGATGTCAGTAATTTCAGCCTTGGCCAACGGCGCACTGCGACCTGCCAACTTGATTAATTTAACAGCATTGTCCATAGTAGCACAGTAGAGAGAAAAGTTAGCAAGAGGAATACACTCATTAACGCTAACGATGGCATCTGAATGAGGAGAAGGCATGTCGAATATCAGCCATTTCTTACCGGAATACTCCTCAGAATACTCGCTACACCCAGCACACTGACTCTGAGTGAGGCTCACCGCAGTGACTACAAAAGTGCAGAAATTTACAGTTAGTATACAAACAAACAGATTCATTAAAAGTATTAAACAAAACAGTTCCATTTACAGTCTGAAGCAGACGACCATGTCATTATAGTGGAAGATTGGTTTGATCAGCACCACAGACAGCAGCAGGCATGGGGGCGGGGCCACCACAGGTTCAAGTCAAAGGGCATACGAATGACCATGGCAAGCACAAATGGAAAGCATGCAATGACTGCCGAAGTGCTGAACCAACAGTTCAGAGGGAATTACACACACACACACACACACACACACACACACACACACACACACACACACACATACACACACAGTTTGCTCAGTGTTCATGTTTCAGAATAAAAGTCCCAGGAAGGGACAGTATTAATACATACTGTACATAAAAAAAAAATGTGGCTCAAAAAATGTGGTGTTATCTGAGGATCACAGGATCGAGTCAGAGGGAGAGAGAAATTGGCCTCCCTCTTTGGGTGGGTAGATGGCGAATATCAATGTAATGCTGGTTGGCACAGGTGTCTGTTAGCTATTGTATCAGAGCTGGAGACCCAACGCTTTCCTTTGGGTGCATTGGCTGTCCAGTGAGAATGCAAATGGCGTAAATTCGAAAAGAGGCAATGGTTGACCTCAGTGTCAGGAGCATTGTGGGTGGTAATGGAAGAGAACTTGGCAGTTTGGCACTTCCCAATTTGCAGGGTGAAAATTGGGGGAAAGAATTAAAAGAAAATTAAAAGAAATAAAAAATATTATTTTTTATGGAACAAGATCCCAACAAATTATAAATAATCAGAATTCTAAATGTCTAAATGTTTTTAGTCCTTATATGCAAAAAAAAAAAAATAGATGCAAGTAAATCTTTGATCAAAACATGGTCAAATAATATTTATATTTTCTTAATATTTACAATATCTGGCATGTGTGACTATCTCCTATGAATAGTTTTCTAATTGTTAGGAATAAAGGTGTGTTAATCTATGGAAACATCCCACAGAATAGTTCAAATATTCATGTGTTTATGTGCTGACACACATTGTTTAGAAAGAATTCATCAGTGTTTTTACATTACTTAGTAACCTAAATAATCTAACTCTATATAGTGTTATTTGGCCATTATAGACGAATTCGGCCGTTAGTCGAACCTCGGATTCAGGAGGAACAATGCGGTTTTCATCCTGGCCGCGGAACACTGGACCAGCTCTACACCCTCCAGAGGGTGCTCGAGGGTTCATGGGAGTTTGCCCAACCAGTCCACATTTGTTGTGTGGACTTGGAGAAAGCATTCGACCTTGTCCCTCTGGGTATTCTGTGGGGGGTGCTCCGGGAATACAGGGTCCGGGGCCCTCTGTTAAGGGCTGTCAGGTCTTTGTACGACCAGAGCAGGAGCTTGGTTCACATTGCTGGCAGTAAATTGGGCCTGTTCCCGGTGAATGTTGGACTCTGGCAGGGCTGCCCTTTGTCACCGGTTCTGTTCATAATCTTTATGGACAGAATTTCTAGGCGCAGCCAGGGGCCGGAGGGGGTCCAGTTTGGGAACCACAGGATATCATCTCTGCTTTTTGCAGATGATGTTGTCCTGATGGCTTCTTCAGGCCAGGACCTTCAGCAGGCACTGGAGCGGTTCGTAGCCGAGTGTGAAGTGGCTGGGATGCAAATCAGCACCTCCAAATCTGAGGCCATGGTTCTCGACTGGAAGAGGGTGGCTTGCCCCCTCCAGATCGGTGGAGCTGTCCTGCCCCAAGTAGAGGAGTTCAAGTATCTCAGGGTCTTGTTCACGAGTGGGGGGAGAGGGAGCGTGAGATTGACAGGCGGATCAGTGTTGCCGCCGCAGTCATGCGGTTGGTGTATCGGTCCGTTGTGGTGAAGAGGGACCGAGTCTACATTCCTACCCTCACCTATGGTCATGAGCTGTGGGTAATGACCGAAATGACAAGATCGCGGATACAAGCGGCCGAAATGAGTTTCCTCCGTAGGGTGGCCGTGCGCTCCCTTAAAGATAAGGTGAGCTCCTCGGTCACCCAGGAGGAGCTCAGAGTAGAGCCGCTGCTCCTCTACATCAAGAGGAACCAGTTGAGGTGGCTCGGGCATCTTTTTCGGATGGCCCCTGGACGTCTCCCCAGGGAGGTGTTCCAGGCACGTCCCACTGGGAGGAGACCACGGGGTAGACCCAGGACACGCTGGAGGGACTATGTCTCTCGGCTGGCCTGGGAACGCCTCGCGGTCCCTCAGAGCTGGCTGAGTTGTCGGGGGAGAGGGAGGTCTGGGCATCCCTGCTCAGACTGCTGCCCCTGCGACCCGGCCCCGGATGAAGTGGCCGAAGACGGACGGACATGGGGATCCACTTTACTCACAACCTATGGCTATAAACTATGTAAATAATGAAAATATGATAACCAGTAATCAAAGAATGTAAAATCAAACTATTTCTATTATTCTATCAATAGAAACAGTTGGCTAATAATGGCTTCATCTAGATTTAAAACTCTGTACTGATACTATGTGTCTCATCTCAATTGATAAACTACAAATAAATCTTAATTTTCTCAGGTCACTTTTTAGATTTAAAGTTAACTAGGTCCATTATTGAGGAGACAAAAATGTAATTTGTTCCTAAAGTGAGTTTTTTCCTTGTAAAGCATTTTTATAAATTGATGGCTGCCTCAGCAAAAATGAGAATTCAGACGACCATTAATGCTATACTGAGTGGTTTATTATATTTCAACATTTCTTTCAAAACTCATTCACTGATCGCACCTTACACTGATTCAGCTCACACTTTTAAAGATAATAAAAGGTGAATTTTGACTTTTGTAAGGGTATTGCTAGCTTTTATGGGATCTCAGTGCACAGAAAACACATACTGACATAATAAAGGTGAAAATGAGAGTTAAAGCATTCATGGCTATGAGAGAGAAAGAGAGAGAGAGAGAGAGAGAGAGAGAGAGAGAGAGAGATAGATAGAGACCTATTGAACAGACATGAGAGGAGCTGTAAAAAAATATTTTATCAGTGGTGCTTGAAAGGTCTCTCATAGTATTCAATTATTCAGACTTAAAGAGAAAGAGTCAGTTTAGACCTGCATGCTGAAATAGATTATTCATTCATTCACTCTTGTGCTTATAGGACTGCTGCAGTGTGATAACTGAGTTTCAGTACTTCTCCAGTGACAGTCAGTATATAAGATTTAATAGTAAATTTCATTAAAAAATTGTTTAGTGTATTTCCACCTGATCTTTGGAGCCACTATTTTTCATTCAGAGTTTTAGATATCAAGACCATTCTATCTCACTTCTGTCCTGATCTGGAAGAGTGTCCCAGCAGGGACACGATGTCAACAGATATTCATTTCTGGTTGACTGTTGGTCTAATACTAACATCAATTTGATGTAGTATAGGGACGACTTATAACACTGATATTTTGTTGGTTTTAAGTCATGATGTTAGATGACTAGAATCCACCATCTTCCAAAAGTCACATCAGGATATCAAACTGATGTAAAATATCAATATTTGGTTGTAAAGTATGCTAACAAAAATTCAGCATCTGATAAATGCTGGAATCTTAACATCAGGTTGACATAACATTCCAATTCTTTTTTTTTTTCTTTTTTTTTTCAATTTTCTAATTTTCACCCCTACTAATTTAGATATGCCAATTACTCATCCCCCTAAGTAGCCTCCCACATTACATGCCCTGCTCTTGACACTAGGGGGGAGAAATCATCCACATGTTTCCTCCGAGTCATGTGACGATAGCCTACCGCCTCTTTTCAAACTGCCTATATTTGTATCGTTGCCAGGCAGCCATCGCGCTTGGAGGAGAACCCCCGATCCCCGGATATGACACAATAGACGGCAGACGCCCGTATGATCATGTGACTGAATACTCCTGGAATGCTGATCTGTTTAGCCCATGTTTCTGTGTGTCTATACAATCATCACTGTGTTTCTGTGTGTCTATACAATCCTCTTTGTGACTATACTGTCCTCACTGTGTTTCTGTGTGTCTTTGCAGTCCTCACTGTGTTCTGTCTGTGTATATACAGTCCTCACTGTGTTTGTGTGTGTGTATATACAGTCCTCACTGTGTGTATACACAGTCTTCTCTGTGTGTCTATACAGTCCTCACTGTGTTTCTGTGTGTATATACAATTGTCTCTGTGTGTCTATACAGTCCTCACCTTGTTTCTGTGTGTGTATATACAGTCCTCTCTGTGTATATACAGTCTTCACTGGGTTTGTGTGTATATACATTCCTCACCATGTTTGTGTGTATATACAGTCCTCACCATGTTTATGTGTATATACAGTCCTCACCATGTTTCTGTGTGTCTATACAATCCTCTCTGTGTGTATATACAGTCCTCACTGTCTGTCTGTGTGTATATACAGCCCTCACCATGTTTCTGTGTGTACAGTCCTCTCTGTGATTCTCTGTGTGCATATACAGTCCTCTCTGTGTCTGTCTCTTTGCTTAGTTTTGCTACTCTGTTCCATTGTTGTTTTTCTTGTTTTCTGTTTATCTGATTTCTATCTCTGCCTACCCCTGTTAGTTTACTTCCTGGTTTTGGATTTCAGCCAGTTTTCTTACTTGGCCTGTTTATTGGTTTCCCCTTTGGTTACTGTTTGCTGCTGCTGGTTTGCCCCAGATAGGATGGGTGGAGGTGGCAGAAAAAAAAAATCTACTTAAAGGACTGTTTTGAAATACTTTGAAACAGTTGTTTGAAACACTCCTGTTAGCTCTGGAGTTAATTAAATTCCTGTTATTGGTGCAGTAGAGTTCTGAATAGTTCTTTTCAATACTGTTACATAATTTTTTTAACATCACTTTAAAACAAGGTAAGCATATTATGTATCATGTTTCAATATCCTGCTTTTATGTCTTGTTGTGTTTGCCATTTAATCGACCAGCCCCATCATTATGTATGTCACACACAGTGTGCTAAATTCTTGGCTTGTCCTGTACTGAGAACCATAAAAGAAGACAATGGATGGAACGTAGATTCATAGGTTTTTCTGAAATGTATTAAATGTTTTAACGTATGACAGAATCTACTAAAATTAAATAAGTATTAAGAATAAAGATTAATAAATATTGGTCTTAAGATAATAAATATTTTGTAAGCCTGTTCAATATGAGGAACATATTAAACGCTATGAGGACAGTTTAAAATATAGTTATAATTATTGGTAATACAAAGCAATAATAGTTCAATATAATTAATATCATGTTATTAAATAGTATACTAATAAGTAAATAACTAGAGATGGCACAAAACTACTAATTATTTTTCAATACAGATATTGAAACATTGAGTCTTGGTCAGTCCCAATAATGATGATACAGTGGGATTTGATAGACTGCTGATACGGTGAGAGAAAAAAATTCCTAAAATCACATTGCATGATTTATAAATAATTATTTTGCATTTTATTGCATGAAATATGTATTTGATCACCTTCCAACTAGCAAGAATTCTGGCTATTTGTTTTCTTTAAGCAGGCCTATCTGAAACACAGCTACGGCAACCAAAGAATAGCTCTGTATAAAGCATTTCAAGGTCCTGGAGTGGCCTAGCCAGTCCTGAACCCAATGGAAATTCTTTGGAGCTGAAACTAAATTTTGCCCAGCAACAGCCCCAAAACATGAAATATTTGGAGAAGATCTGTATGGAGGATTGGGCCAAAATCCCTACTGTAGTGTGTGCAAATTTTGTCTAGAAAAGTCTGACCTCTGTAACTGCAAACAAATGTTCCTGTACCAAATATTATGTTCTGTTTTTCTATAGTATCAAATACTTATTTTCTGCAGTAATTTGTAAATTAATTATTAAAAAATCAAACAATGTGATTTTCTGGATTTTTTTTATATTCTGTCTCTCACAGTTGAAGTGTACCTACAGTAAAAATTACAGACCTCTCCATTCTTTGTAGGTACCTTCCCCACTGTATGTATGTATGTATGTATGTATGTGTCTGTCTATCTATCTATCTATCTGTCTGTCTGTCTGTCTGTCTGTCTGTCTATCTGTCTATCTGTCTATCTATCTATCTATCTATCTATCTATCTATCTATCTATCTATCTACAGTCCCCTCCAAAGTTTTGGAACAGCAAGGCAGAATCCATTGTTTTTGTTGTGCACCAAAGTCATTTTGATTTAAGACAAAAAGGTTAGTATGAGACAAGAGTTCAGAATCTCAGCTTTTATTTCCTGGTAGTTGTCATCAGTTGTGACAAACCAATCAGGACATACCACCCTTTCTTTAAACCCACCCATTTTTCAAGAGAGCAAAACTATTGGAACGTGTGACTGAAAGGTGTTTCTTGTTAACCAGGGGTTGCAATTAAGGTTGTTTGTTAAGGCCATAAAAAGGCCTGCATGACTGCTCTCCTTCTTGACTTTGATTAAACCTATAAATATTGTAAAATATTTGTAAAAGAAGATAAACCACAATGAAGGCCAGAGAGTTGTCTATGAGAGAAAAGCAAGCCATTATGAAACACAGAAAAGAGGGGAAATCAATCCGAGCCATTGGAAAAACATTGGGCATAGCAACCACAACCATTTGGAATGTCTTGAAAAAGAAAGAAACCACTGCTGTACAGAGCAACAGGCGTCAAACAGAAAAAACAAAACAAAAATCTGCCTTTATTTCCAGGTATTTACATCTAGATATGATACACAGATTTTGTCTGAACTCACCCATTTTTCTTGTGAGCAAAAGTATTGAGACATGAGACTGACGAGTGTGTTTTGTTGCCCAGGTATGTCCTGTTTATTCAAATAAATCAGTGCTGAATGTCTGCTCAGTTTCAGATTTGAGTTTGAAAGCAAGAGTGCTGTCTCTGGATGAGAAACAAGCAGCTGTGAAGCTGAGAGAAGGCAGAAAATCAATCAGAGCCATTGCACAAATATTGGCTATAGCTAGTACAACCGTTTGGAATGTCCTGAAGAAAAAAGTTGTCACTGGTGGACTCAGTAACAGATGTCAAATAGGTAAACCAAGGAAAACACAGCAGATCATGACAGTAAATGCTGTAAAGAAAGAGTCTAAAACAACTGCTAGTGACATCAGCAACAATCTCCAGAGGGCAGGAGTGAAGGTATAACTATCTACTTTTTGCAGAAGATTTCATAAACAAGAAAAGGAAGACCAGGCTGGAATTTGCCACAAAGTACAGAGACAAGCCACAGAATTGGACTAATTAAGCAAGATGAACCTTTACAAATGTAATGGAAAAGCTAAAGTTTGGAGAACAAAACAATCTGCTCATGATCCCAAGCATACAAGCTCATTTGTAAAACACAGTGGATGATTTTTTTATGCCTGGAAAAGCATCACAAAAGAAGAATGCAGAAGTTGTCAGTGGGTCACAGGCTTGATGGAGTTATTGCAAGCAAAGGATTTGCAACTTAATGTCATTCACTTTAATTTATTTTAAGTTGATCTGTTCCAATATTTTGCTCATAAGTAAAATTGGTGGGTTCAGACAAAAGGCTTCTGAACTGTGTATCAAATACAGATGAAAATACCAAGAAATAATGAAATAATGATCTCTGGTATCATATTCTTCTTTTCAGTCTACTGCAAAAATAGAGATTGGGCTCATTGTTCCAATACTATTGGAGGAGGATTTAATTTGAGAAAGGTTGATTTTTTAATTTGGAGAAAGTTGATTTCTGACTTTTATGAGTTATGTGCCATACATACATGATCAAAATTTAAACAGTAAAAGACTTAGATATTTCACTTTGCTTATGTGTAGCACAGGTTAGACAATAATCCTGGTCATGATTTTGTTTGAACATTACGATGCATTTCGTTTCTCAGGTATGAGAACGGTTATTTGAATAGGCCATTGGGGGAGGGAGGGAGAGAGAGAGAGAGAGAGGAGGAGGAAGAAGAAGAAGAAGAAGAAGAAGAAGAAGAAGAAGAAGAAGAAAGAGATGTGTTCATGTGGTTGGTATATCTAGTGACCTGAGAGTATGCTGAAAGGCCATTGGGTGTTAATGAAATGAGAGAGTGGCAACCCTTCATCCAATGAGTGGGTTTGGTTGGAGTGAGGGAGAGAGAGAGAGATGCACCTGGAGAAATAGAGAAGTGGTTATTTTTCTGGACTGTTCCCCAGGAGCAGTTATAAGGAGTTTGAATCTGTAATTTAAGTTAGAATACAGTTTAGTGAGTGTACTATACCCTGTTTGGGGTAGTGATATAATAGAGGTTCTCTGCTACTCTGTGACAGATCAGTGCTGGGTGATAGCATCCCAAGCTACCAGAACGATTGGGGTTCCTCACGCCAGTCAAGGCCGTGTTCTCCAGGCACATGTTCTCATCTGTTCACCAGCACGGTGCACTGCCAGACACCGCACAGACATGTGTTCTCATTGGTTCATCAGCACGGGGCACTGCCAGACACCGCACAGAAACTGAACGAGAGATATGTTTGGTTAAGTACCTGACAGTGACTCTTACCAAAGAAAGAGACTTTCTGTATCAGTATTAGGTCCTAATTACAGGCCTGCAACTTTAATTGTTTTATCTTTTATTTTGCTGGCAGGGAAGTCAAAGTGTACATTTAGTTCTGAAAGTAAGTGACACTTTTGACTTCAATTAGGTAAATACTGAGTTTGTCTGAAATAGCTCTGAATATAATAATACAAGTGTTCATTTTACAATAAATGTGTCGGTCTCCACATCATTTGATATATGGTCGGTAACTGTAGATGTATATTAGGATTGGGTAATGTTAAAGTATCTGGAATCTATCAGAGTGTAGGGAGCCGCCCGCACTGTGGCCACCCATCCACCAGAGGGCAGCCATCTACCAATCAGGGCCACAATCAGCCTGATTGAGATCAGGTGTGTGGAGGCTATTTAAGGCTTACTCAGGTTCCACTTGGTGTGGTGTCTTGGTGTCTCTATGCTGAAATGCTGTTGGAAAGTTCTCTGTATTTTCCTTCTTTATAAAGGAGTGCTGTTTTACTTTCTCTCCTTTAAAAAGGAGAACTTCTCTACTTTTCTTCCTTTAAAGAGAAGCACCTCTCTAGTTTCCCTCCTTAAAAGCAGGATTGTTTTTCTATTCACCTTTGTCCTCCTTTAGAAGGAGAAGTTTTGTTTTTTCACATTTCCCCTTATCGCTGAGGTTTTCAGTTGGCCCCTCTAGACTCCATTTCCAGGGTGACATGTTGGCTCACTCAGTAGTGTGCCCTAGTAGGGGTTCAAAACCAGTCATTCATTTATTTATTTATTTATTTATTTATTTATTTATTTATTTATTTAATCCATTTCTTCCTTTTCTTTTCTCTGCTCATTAAACCACATAAAACACAAGCACCTTTCGTCACTGATGGGCTGATAAGCCCAGATACCCATCCACCTCTCCCCCCATCAATAGAGTAGTGGATTTAGCTCTGGCTTAGCATCTCAGTGGCCAGGGTTCATATCTCAATCTGACCAGCCTAGCTTTCAGCTTTTGAGTTCACCCAGGTTTGACTGGGAGTCAAATACATGTAAGGTCTCAACCCTGGTGGGTTTACATAACATTTCCAACCTGGGTTGCAGCCCTGTAAAACAGAGTGTAACAGGTGAGAACCACACCCACAACTCAGGAAAATTAAACACGCCACATCCTCAGTGGCAAACAAGAGCTACTTATAGTAAATATAAAATTCAAATATAAATTCAAATATAAATATAAAATCAGTTTATCTTTCTGAACAAAAATGGACTTTTTCATAATATCCCTATATATAAAAACTTTTCCTCCAGTGCAAAGAACTGATAAACTCTTACAACCAGAGATACACTTTGTGGGCAGTTACAAGCTGTTTTATAGCCTTCCTAATTCAGGATTGCATTAACCTAAATAAATGATCCACATATAACAAACTACATAATTTACAGTATCTAACCATAGGTGTTTCACTGTGAGATTAAGCAGGTAATCCAGCTCAGAATACAGCTAATTTTAAATCCCAATTTAAATGCCAAAGGAGTCCTCCAGTGCCTCTGACCACATGCACATGCTCAACCTGGACCACTTTCAAGTATTTTGGAGAACATATCATTATAAAAATCTTGTTAGTCAAATCATTAATCATTAATCATTCTTGCATTTACAGCTCAAAAACACTCTGGATAATATAAAGTGTTACAAAAAGGTGCAACATGCTCAAATTCATACACATATATATTTTATATGTGTATATAATTACATCTCAGATGAAGAAATATTTAAGTGTCAAGGATCACCTGACCCATAACAACATCTGGCATGTGTGACTCTCTTCTATAAATATGTTCAAAATATTTTGGCAAATAAAAGTATTTTAAACTACAAAAACATGCCACAAATTTAACCCAGAGTTCTAAAGGTTGTGTATCCAAATTGTTATTTAAGTTGTCATGGTCACTAAAGACTCAAGAGTGTAGATTTTATAATTGATGCTTTTCAAAGTACAGATAAAGATTATTTTCATGCACATACTCTGAGTTTACTGAAAAGAGTGAACCAATATAATACAGTCTGCAGAGTTAAAAAAATACCATGTTTTTCCCCAGTAAAGGTTAGCATGCTCCCACTATGTGTGAAGTGGGAAATTACCCCAAGTACATCAAGGGCTTGTGCATGAGAGACTGGAATAGGAATAGTAATATCAAATGCAAGTTAGATGTGATAGCCAGAGCAATGCAATCGGCAGTGGCTATACCAGACCGCAGTGAAGAGGAGAGCTGGTCCATAACTCAAAGGTCTCAATCAACCAGATGATCTAGATTCCCACCCTCAACTATACATTGGTATTCTCACTAATGAAAGGCAGAATTAGAACATAGACACAAGTGACTAAAATTACAGTTCTCTGTTGGTTGGCTAGGCTTACTCGTCATGATAAAATGAGGAGTCAGCTGATGTGCTTTAATACTCAATGAACAGATTATGGTTTCTAGCTAGCCTGGGACCTCCTGGCTAAGAAGAACTGGGGGAAGTGGCTGGGATTCTGTGCTCACCCTATTGCCACTTTGACCCTAAATTGCACTAAGCAGATATTCTAAATGGACAAATGTATTGAGACACCTGATCATTTATTGTTTCTTCTCAAGGGTATTTAAAAGGTTTTTCCTGCTTTTGTTGGAGTAACTGACCTACTGTCCAGGGATTTCTTTTATTATATATTGGTGCATTTTTATAAGAATTTGATTACATTCAGTGTACAAGAGTGTTAGTGATGTCAGGATGTTGGACGATCACCAACCCACCTCATCCCAAACTATTCCTGCATTAAGGTATTGGATGAAGCAACAGCATTCCAGAGAACATGGTTCTACTGTTGGTTCAGCAATACTTCAGGGAGTAGACAAGGTGTAGGTGTGTGTGTGTGTGTGTGTGTGTGTGTGTGTGTGTGTGTGTGTTTGCACATCTGTTTCAGGAGAGGGTGTGACAAAGTAGCTGAATGCGTTAATTAGAAGGGGTGTTCACAAACATCTGAACATATAGTGTATAATGATAAAGATGATGGTGATGATTATGGAGTTTTATAAGAACAAATGTAAACAAAATAAATCAATCAAGTGCACTAAAAATAAAGGTTCCTAAAGGTCTTTGCTTTGATGTACATTTTTGGAAAAGCCTTTAGTTGATGCAAAACATTTACCTTACATGAAAGTTCTAAAAAAAAGTTCTCAAAACATTCTTACACACTTTTGAAAAAATGCTTATTTAAAGTATCCTGTGAAAAAAAACTGTAATATGTTTTAAGTTAGTGAAGCATGAAAAAATTGAGGCAGGTGTTTTAAATATTCAAACTGAATACTGTAGAAGTCATTGTACATTTGGAAAAAGACTCTTCAGGGTGAAGTACGCCAGTGGTCCTGGGAAGAAAACATTGTTGAATCATATATTACCATCCATTCTCTGGCATTCAGCCACATTATTTGAATGTAAATAAAAGTCATTATGATGTTATTTCATTCTAGATGCATTGACTGGCCTTGCTTACATGTCTGAAATGCATAGAAATGTTCTCAAATTGTATTTTTGCTGAAAATTGTGTTTACTGAGTGTTATTCTGCATAATAAATCATTCTGACCAGAAACTCATTTGGTTTGATATAAAATCTGAGTTTTACAGATGATTGGGCACACGTGACACATTTTATATTTTTTATTAATTAAACTAAATTATTTTGTCAATATATTTTTGTGGCATAGCATAATAAGAACAATAATAATAATAATAATAATAATAATAATAATAATAAAATATTAAAACATAAAATGAAATATTTGTAGCAAATCCTAATGCACAACTAGAGAGTATAGTTCCTGCAGCATCTGTGAGTGTGGTTGCAGGTCAGCAATATTGCTTATTTATTGGTGTTGTTTGCTAGGGTGTTGCTAGGTGGTTGCCAGCAAATCCTTATTCACAATTAGTTTTTCATAACACAATAAAATAAAAATAATTTAGTTCATGACTGTGGAATGGACAATGTGGGGGCACCTGACAGAAACCTCCTTTGTAAGAAATCATGGCTTAGAGGCATCTGCAGTCTTTGCAGAAGGACTCCAGTTGTGAGATATTATTGAGTCATCTTGCTTGCCTAGCTAATGTCACAGGTGGTAACTTAACCCTAAAGCAATTTAGGTGGAATAACTATAATGATAAGAAACCAAGTTGTTGCACTTGAACTTACCTTCACTATTTAAGAAAAAAAAAAAAACACCAAATAAGCATGACTGTGCAACTATAGTGGCAGGATTTAAGGTGGACTGAACTTAACTTAGCACTTTGAAGTAACTACTTAACTGATTAATTTGCAGTATAGTGCAGTTCGGCTCTGTCTATACCATGCTTCAAATATACCAGTTTTGCGGACAAAATTCATCACAATTAACACAGAAAAAGGTCATATTTGCAAAAAGCCACTTTACACGAGAAGCAAAAAGCAGGCTGCTATGTGAATTTTTTCATACTCCATCCATCCATATGTAAAATCCACTTGTTACATTACAACCAGTTGTTTATTCATTTAGCCTCTTCCTATGCTAAAAATGGCCACTACCTCAAAGTTCTCAATTTTATATGCCATTTCACATTACTTAAAATTTAGGGGAATTCAACAACACTGGCATTCCAGTTTTTGTACAGCATAGGGAGGAGTTTCGGTTGTACTGGCAGGATTTGCCATTCTACCAGAAGCTGTTTTGGTTATATTGATAGAAACTTGGGTTAAACTGGGAGATGGACTGAACTGGGAAGAGTTTTGGTTGCACTGGGAGGAGGTTTGACTGTATGGAGAGGAGTTTGGATTGCAGTGGGGGGAGTTTCAATCATATTAGGGGGAGATTGGGTTGTATTATGAGGGGGTTTGGTTGTACTGGGAGGAGTTCAGATCGTACTTGGAGCAGCAGTTTGTTTTCTGGAATGCTTCTTGGAGAGATGGATGTGTTTACGCCCCCTAAAGTGTTTGAGTGATGACAGTTTTATCTGGCTTATTTACACTTGCGTTTGTATGTGGTTTGGCCTTATCCATCTATACTTCTGATACTCCTGATACCCTGACCAGATTGAATTGGGGTCTGTGTCTAAAATGAGATGAAGCAATGATTTTATGCATGATTTCTTCAAACATACACAACATTTTCATATTAATCAAATGCCTGCTTTACAGAGTAGACAACTATTGATTGATTATGCTGCAGGCAACAGATTATGTGCAAACTGCAATATCTGAGTCTTTCGATCCCAGTATGTTGTACATTACTCATGATAGAATGTGGACTAAGCTCACACTACATACCACTACCTCAATTTCATGGGTCAAAAGCTCTATATTCCTGAAAGGAGGTAGATAGAAAGGTCAGAGGTGAAATGACTTTGGTAACTGCTCATTAGTGACTGGTAAGCACTAGGTGGCTGAACCATTTCTCATTACCTCTCTCATGAGATGGAAAAACTGAGCTCTTGTTAGCGAGCAGTATTATAAAATAAGAAGCTCACCCATTGGTTTACTTAAGAAAATTTCAGTCTGTAATCTTAATCAAAAATGAGATGTTTAATAATTGCATCAACTGAGAGTTAAATTGTGTGACTGTCCAGCAGAGGAATTAGGACTCTCTGTGAAAAGAATGCATTCTGAAGAAAATGACTCGAGGAACCATGCCAGATTTTATTTAGAACAACTCAGTACCATCAGTGCCAAATTAATCAGTCATCAGTGCCAAATGAATAACAAACCATGTAAAATGAAGCCCACACCAGACACCCCACATTTGGTCACATCAAATGTGCCAGACCAATTTTAAATGCTTGGTCTGCAGGGGAAGATAAAATGGTTGGAATCTGTTGTTTTCTCTATTGTGTTCCGTGAGTACACATGCCCTGCATGTCTTAGCAGCATTCTTAACACACCTGGTTCAATTCATCAACTACTTAACAAGAACTGTGCAAGGCTATTTACATTTACATTTATGGCATTTAGCAGATGCCCTTATCCACAGCGACTTACAAAGTGCTTTGCTGTTCACTATTAACACTAAAAGCTCATTTACAGCATAGTAGACAAATTTAATTAATGATGCAAAAACAGCTGGTTTACTTTTTTTGTCACAAAAAAAGAACAATAAAAATAGATTTACATACACATAAAACAAAGAACAGTTCTTAACCCTTTTCACCACACAGTGCACCTGTTCATAACTAGAATTCAAATCAAAACCCAACTTTGTATGTCAAATGTTCTGACACTGAAATCATGAGAATTATGGCCAGAAGAACAGCTTTAAAAATATCATGACTTCCTGAAAACATCTGTACCAACTGTACCTCACAAAAACAAGCAGTAAAGATGCTTTGCTAACACCAGATGACACAATTCTGTCTAAAAGCTGACTGTCAGTCCCCATGTCAACAATCCATCTACTTATGCTATCACATCATATATGATGTAGTCTGGGTTGTACTTGAAAATAATGTTTTGCTTTTTGATGCTTTTTCATGAAAAGCATCAACATTCCTTCTTCATTTACAAAACATCTGCTTTAGCTGATAACACATTTTGTACAATTTGTAGTTTAACTGGTCTCTTGATATTTACTTAATTTTTACTTCGTTTTTTTTCCACACAGACTTTTATTATTAAGGGTATTTTCACATCAGGACTTTTTAGTTTGGTTAACTGGTTCGTATGAGGAAAGTAATCATACTCAGATGTGGACCAAACCAACCCCATGAGACCCTTTGGAGGAACAGTTCGTGGATCAAACCTAACTATTGTGAGTAATCCACAAGTTTGTGTTGAATGGCTCTGTGGGCATAGTTTAAGCTGGTATATTGTTCAGATACTCATTACACCTATGAACAATCTCTGCCACTGCTCCATGTTAAACTGCACAGAAATCTGCGCTGGTCTGAAACTCAGCTTCCTATATTTACTTTCTTGCTCCCACTCTAGACAAGTCTGACCAAGCAGATTATTAAACATCAAGTAAAGGTTCTTTATTTCACAAGTTGATTCTAACTTACCTATCTCTAGAATTTATTTATTTAATTATTTTTAAATCTAAACAAATGGCTAAATGGTTTTTCCTAGGGCTGGGCATGAAAATGAATCAAAACCGACATTTAGTAACTCTAATTGACTTATTCTTGCCTCTTACGATTATTTTAAATGATGTCATTATTAATTATTTTAATACTTTCCCCAATGTGTGCTCATGCCCTTAAAATACTACTGCAAACATACTGGGGTTTTTGTGGGCATAATTTTCAGACACATTCAGTAACAATTATTAATTATTTTAGCCATTACTAAATATTCAGTAACTGCCATGAAATGCTGCATATATGCACCTCATTGAAGATGAGGAACTGAGGTGCTGGGCCTTTAGAGTTTAAAGAAGATGAAATTGCCCCCAAGACAAAATGTCTGTTTAATTAAGAAAAGAAGGTTTAAGAAAAGAGGTTTGATGTGAAAAGATGCACTGCAGTTGAAAATACCAACTTGTTCAGGTGGTGATTATAACCAGATGATGGGTAACATCACAGTTTGCTGATTTCCCTGCTCTAACAAAGCTACTCAACCTGCCAATTAATCAGGTGAGTGGAATCAGATGTGCTTGAGCAGGTAAAGCACAAAACTGAGCAGGAATCTGCCCCTTCAGGAGCTGCCTCCAAAAGGTCCCACAAAGCTTCCCACAAAAGTTATCCAAATTGTACATGGTTGAAAACACAGTTCCTGATGCCTGAGTATTGGTTTATGATAGCTTTTATGAGAAACTGGCATTGATTCGACATTGGTTGATTATTTGATTGATTGGGTGAATGGTTGTTTGATTGATTGACTGATTGGTTGATTTATTGGTTGACTGGTTTATTAGTTGACTGACTGATTGGTTGATTGTTTTTTGATTGATTTATGTGTTGGTTGATTGATTTACTGATTGGTTTATTGATTGTTTGATTAGTTGATTTATTGGTTGACTAGTTGATTAGTTTATTGATTGATCTGTTCATTGGTTGGTGTATTGATTGATTGATTGATTGGGGGTTTGTTGAGAAATAAGGGTGAATTTATCCTTTAACTCATTCACTCTTAAACTGCCTCCAGCTGGACTCACACACGCGGAAGGTATTAATTCAGAGCAGGGGTTTGGCTGTGACAATATAACGAACGGCTTCCAGCTCTGCGCGCGCATATTGTGTGTGTGTGTGTGTGTGTGTGTGTGTGTGTGTGTGTGTGTGTGTGTGTGTGTTACACGCCATTGGCTCGCGCCTGAATCGTTGGGCTCGGTCTCCCTCCTCCCACAGGCGCGCGCACGCACGCAGTTCTCCTCCGAGCTGCCTCCATCAGCAGAGTCCAGCAGAGTCCAGATCCAGACAAGTTTTCAGGAATATCTTGGATTTAAAGTGTGAAAACAAAGAGGAAGACACAGCCAGCAGCCGTGTAGTGGTACGCAGGGGCAGGCAGTCCCCAGAGCGGAGGAGGAAACGTAAAGGTAGGATGGAAGAGTGAGAAAGTGGTCCAGAGAGAGAGAGAGAGAGAGAGAGAGAGAGAGGCGTGTGATCAGATCAGTGTAGAGGTCCATCAGCAGAGTTCTATGCTCAGAGTTGAAGAAGCTCTATGATTCATTCATCTATCTATCTATCTATCTATCTATCTGTCTGTCTGTCTGTCTGTCAGATAGTGTGTGTGAGAGAGAGAGAGAGAGAGAGAGAGAGAGAGAGAGAGAGAGAGACAGTTTATGGATTGAGATGAATTCACACACTGTGGGCCAGTGAGCACACAAACCCTGATCTATCCACGGTGTCTGTCATGTCCTACCAGTTCAGGGAATCAACTGGTAACCTTCTAGTCACAAGGTTCCCTAACCACCAGACCACGACTGCCCCTAATTGACAAGATGTTCAAGATTGTGGGGTCGCTTGGTGCTCCCTCCTTCCCTGGAATGATTTTTTTTTTGTAGAATGTCTGCAATAAACAATTCTAGAATTATTCAGAAATTTTGAAATAATGGGTGGATTTCTCCTTCAACTCTCCCATTGCATCCAGCTGGACCACGTGGTAGGTGTTAATTCAGCTCAGGAGATTTGGATGTGACAATATAACAAATGGCTTCCAGCCTCGTGTGTGTGTGTGTGTGTGTGTCTGTGTGTGTTTGTCTACATGACTGAAAGGCACATCATGAGGATGAATTCACTCTCTAGGAGGCAGTGAGCACACATGCCCGTAGCAGTGGGCAGCCCTATCCATGGTGCCCAGGGAGTACTTCCAGTTCAGGGAATTGAATGGTCAACCTTCCATTTACAAGGCTGCAACCAAATGGCACTTCAGTCATGCCTTTGAGGGCGACATAAACTAGGGGGCAGACAAACACATGCCTGGACTGGTGGGCAACCCTATCCACGGTGCTCAGGGAGCTGTTGGGGAGTAAGTGCTTTGGTCAAGGGCACTTCAATCTTGTCCTGCCAATTCAGGGAATTGAACTGGCAACCAGTCACAACACTGGTTCCCTAACCACCATGCCACTGCTGCCCCTAATTTGCATAGAGTGGGGTAAGTTTGGAAAGCCTTCAGGGAAACCATTTTGGTCCTCGATGAGCTAATTCAGTTACTAATTATTTTCAGCGCAACAGTATTACTGTTTACTGATGGTGTTTACAATCAAAGTACAAAACAACTCTTGGTTAGGTCTTAATTAGGGCTTTTAATAAGACCGATTTAATATGTATAGCTTCATGTACATCATGTGTATTTATCTCTGTATATGTTGAGCATTTGGTGTGAATTAAATTCATCAGTTCTGCTTCATTTAAAGCGTGGCATGAACTCATTTGCTGTCAGTAAACATTAAGCAGATGGATTTATCTCAATCTCAGCATCTGTCAAGGCTGCCTGCTTTCCACAAGTTAGAGTAGCCTGATCTGATCAGTAGATCTGACTCTAGACCTCCTTCATCACCCTTCATCAGGCTATAATCTCAGTATTAGCAGCTGTGAGATATGATTTCAATCTAAAATAGACAATATTTAACTGTTTCCACTGAAAACCGTGTAACTCCATTTTGTCCATTTTTAGTTTTCTCCATGAACCCTGTTGCTGCTCTATACACTATATAGAAAAGATATAGAATAGACCAATTCTATTCATATTGAATGAATCTTATTTTACATTACTTCATTTCAAAGTTAAAATAATTTTTGCCTTCTCCTCTACAGTCACCATTTTGGCGATACATGTATTATTGTACAGTTTTGATTTGCACTTAAAGTAAGAAGTTTGGACACACCTTCAAATGGAAACGCATGGCCAATTTGTTCAATATATACAAAATCTATTAGCTTTCCCTGGACAGTAGAGACTCCGCAAAAGCATAGCAAACTCTTTGATTGCAGAAGACATTGTCCTTAGCTAATACTCAAGATTTAATATCAGTATTAAAAAGTAGCATCTTGTCATCTCTTCAGTCATGTCTAAAATGAAATATTCTTATAATTTAAGGATTTAAAGATTCTGTATTTCTGATTTTCATGAGCTATAAGCCAACAGTAAAACAAAGCAAACAAAAAAACACATGAAACATGTAATTTTACATATATGCTATAGAAGTATGTTCTTAGTGAATTTTTTGAACCTTCATCTTCATAATATCTATGGGATGGATATATATATATATATATATATATATATATATATATATATATATATATATATATATATATAAATATATAAAAGGGGGGTCATGATTGTCTGACAGATTGCCTGAACTCTCGCAAGAAAGATAAAAAGGAGGTCATATATGAGAGCATTGATGTGTTTTACCTTTAAGTGTGTGCCTTGGAGTTGAACTTTTCCACTGAATCAAGATAAAACGTCTAGCTAATTCATGAATGAATTCACAATTACTCTGTCTCAACAATAGGCTTTCTTCTACTGCAGAGGTCACAGATTGCAGTCTGGGTCCAGACAGACGAGGTTCAGGTTTAATAGCTAGGGAAACTCTCAGACCTACTGAATGCTTTGTACATATAATGTATGGTGCAGCCAATCAGATCTGTTCATTATGATGTTTGATATGAATTAGTGAATAACACTAGCTGTGTCCCAAGGCTAAAGTAATGGTATGCAGCATTTCGTAGCTGCTACATCACATCAGGCTGTTCCAAGTCTATTTTTAAATGTTCATTTTTTATGTACTTAATTTCAAATATTGAATTTGAGTCTTTTTACAAATTTTGCAACACAAATGCAAGAGGCAGGAATTTGTGGTGCTGTCACCTTGCAACTATAGTAACTATTGCCATTAATAGACTACTAAGAAATAATCCCTACTGAGACCAACCAAGTGTGCAAGATTGGAGTTGCTTTCATGGAGTCATCGTTGTCTGCAGTAAAACCAGAGATGTTCTAAATAAGGAGACTAAGCTCCAGTGGAAATATGAATGGAAGTTCTTGTAATGCTCAACATGGCATCTGTTCACTGATAAAGTCCCAACAAACAAAAAGAACTACTCAACTCGTTAGCTCAAAGGCTTGTTTTATTTTTAAATTTGACTTGAAATTAGAAAAGAAGATATATTTACAGTATTTGTTATTTATAGCTAACAATAACTTTTGTTGAAATATACTGAATTGTAATTGTACTGTTAAATGATTTGACATTCAGTTGTTGGCAGAGGGTTGAAAGACTTAGTACTTGACTATACAAGTTATGGCACTGAATCATAATGCAGGTTAGACATTATTATGTACACTATTAAAAGTACTGTGGAGGAACATTTTAAGGTGCTTCAAGGAACCTTCAATAAACGGCAAGGTTCTTGGAGGTTCTTGAAGGTTCCTTGAAGCACCTTAAAAGGTTCCTCCATAGTTTCAAACTGAAGAACCTCCCAAAGTTCAAGGATTTTATACTTATTTACAATGTACCAAACCTTAGCTTGAGGATTTTCTCTCTAACTGTACCATATTGGATTTTAAACGTATCCCTTTACTCTTATCCATTCTGAGTGTGGCTCACTCTCATAATTCCTCTGAAAAAGTTCTAATGATGCGAGCAATGCAGTTGAGAATAGTTTGCCTCATTCCATTCAAAAACTTGCAGCTTTGTCACGCTGCAGTAATGCAGGTCAATTCAGATATGATCAGCAGTCTTTTGGAAACTGTGATGAAAATGTTGGTACTAAGAATCAATGTGAAATGAGAAAAATTCCAATGTAATCTTCCTTCAGCCACACAGTTGGCGAGCTGTGCTGAAGAGAATGGTTTTTGCTGCACTCTGCTGGCTTTTGTGAGTAAAAAAAACCCACTATTTCCTCACAGCATCATTAGGAAGCCCACAGTCATGTGGCTCCACATGCTCCCATGCCGAAGCTGGAGGAAGGGTTTGTTTTGAGGGGAAGGATAAAGTAGGGTCCTCTTTGACATATTAAGTTTTCTTCTGTCCCTTGTTGCTACATGAGTCACAGGGAGTTTATTTACAGAGGGCCCACGCTGGGGCCTTGCGGCACACCAAAGCTGATGTGTTATGTCATGCCTTCTGGAACTGTGCTTAGATCTAAACACCATTAGCTGTATTGCAGCACTGCTTGACAAGATATACTGTATAATTAATATATGCAGGCCATTCCAGAAAGGAGTAACTGGATTGCTGTATGTCACTCCCTGAGAAAATCCCTTATAGGTTTATGTTAAGTACAGAAGGAATGTTGTCAAGGGAATTTTGTCAGGGTGCTCTGGGGTTAGTTTAATCTATTTGGATGAATCATGCATAGTTATGCTTCTTTGGTTCAGTCAGTTTTGTAGAACAGATTCAGATTCAGTTTTAATGAGGTTATTGTTCAATTAACCCAAACTATCTTTTACTCTATTGTAAAAGAACACCTCTCAAACATGAAGCAGTTTTAATTTGTTTTTGTTTTTCCAGCAAATAACATACATTGGAGGTTCTGGATACCAATCATTTTTTTATCTTGACATCATAGTGGCAGATTCTTAAAAGCTGCTATTCAGATACTCTCCCATAGTGAGTACAGTGATTACGCATTGAAGTTGCCATTGAATATCTATGATATTCTCAGAAAATTATACCGCATATGATAACAAAACATTACAATATTATAAAATATTGTCGTATTCCCCAGCCCTACTGGATACCATGAATTAAGGGTAAAAAAAAAGCCATCAAAGTAGTATCAGCAGAAATAATACACACAAGTGATTATTGTTTGTTATTATATTATTATATTATATTATATTGTTTATGTAGTGGGATATTTGGCCCTATGAAACCTGTTTTATTTTTTCCTTCATCGTTTCCCTAAATGTTTCCTTTAAGGAACAAATATGTATCAGTACAGAAATCATAGCTCTGCACAATATATTGTTTCAGCATTGTCATCACACTTTGGATGTCACAGGATATGTCATTCTGACTTGCTTGATACACTAGCAAAATTTGCACTGCTCTCGTTTTCCATGACAGATCTACCAGAGGCAGATATCTACCAATATCTGGCATCATTATATTGGACTTAGACTGCCATTTATCATTTCTTCAAACAGAACAAAGTAGGGTAAAAGCTAGGGCTGGGTGATATGGACAAGAAATTATATCACAATATATTTTATCAATATATTTTATGGTGATCTATGATATTTTTTGTGACATCTTATAATTAAACTCAGAGTGTATAAAGAAGAAATGAAGATCAAATTGTAACAAGTCATCTTCATGCCAAAACTAATGCCTGTCTTATGTGGGGGCAGAGGAGGAACTGAGAGCAGGGGGCGCAGCAGAACAAGGAAGCAAAAAGAGGTTTCTGCAAGACTGAAATACAATGTTATTTAAAAAGCTTTAAAAGCTGATATGAACCTTGTAGATATTGATATAAATATTGATAAATCTCTAAAAAATATTGGTATATTTCTTGATTTATCTCTAGTAAACGCATCACGTTTAAGCTGAAATCAGCATATTGTGCTCTAAAATGTCTGGGATTAGATTCTGGTGAGCTTAATAGTTACGCTGACCC
Organism: Acestrorhynchus altus; assembly: GCA_034509495.1. Lineage (NCBI taxonomy): Eukaryota > Metazoa > Chordata > Actinopteri > Characiformes > Acestrorhynchidae > Acestrorhynchus > Acestrorhynchus altus. The sequence goes on from CM067518.1 coordinate 12,144,294, forward strand.
TTTGTTTTTATTGACATTTATTTTTTAACTTTTGGGCATTCATCTTGCAGTTTCATAAAGTATGACCAGGTGCTTTCTCAAACACACACACACACACACACACACACACACACACACACACACACACACACACACACACACACACACACATCCAGTAAACACAGTCAAACTGTACAAGTGCACAAAAGTAACAAAACATAGGCCTGTATGTGTTGTGTTGGAGTAGCAGTTGGTGAAGCTGCTGCTGCTTTCTCAGGATGTTTGCTTTGTGGTGTGCAGAGCTTTCATTTGGAATGAAATGTCTGTATAGGAAATTTCCATGGACAGAAAGTTTGCAGAAGGCAGGTTGTTACTAGTTAAGTGAGAAGAACATGACCTGATGTCCAAAAGGCATAAAGTTAAGGATGAAACATTCTTTCGAACATTTTAAGCTAAATTAGTTCATTATTTATGTTTTACAGAATGTAAAAAATTGAATGCTCAGTTAACTTTGAACTTTTTTTAACAAATGTGAAATTATGCCACAGGCTTCTCTAACCCCCTGTTCACATGTATTTGAATTTTTTTGAAAATTGTGATTTCCCTCCCTCCATTTATGAAAATATTTCTGTCCACACAGAGATGAAAACACTTGCATGAACATCGTAGCCCTATGTGGGGCAAGTCATGAAATTATAGATTCTAAATCTAAATTGTGTTATATTTGCATTAGGTCAGTATTCACATTTATTCATATTAGGGGTGGGTGATATCAAGATATCAAGATGTCAAAATATGAGCTGAAGGTATGCAAAAATGGAGAAAAGGCCATTAGACCACAGAGGGATTAATGATTGCATTAGAGCCTAGTGGAACTTAAGCTTATATTTTTGAAATTGACTAAGAACGAGTGTTCTTGCAAACAGTATCTTATTATTACATTCTGGACTGAGTTATTTAGCTTGGTGGCTACATCTTCAACTTAACTAACTTTGCTCTGACCATTTTATAGTGTGTTTAATATCTGATAATTTAGTCTGATAGCAATTAAATATTTTCATGCTTGATATCTATATTTGTATAGAACTGAGAGTTGACATCCCTTAAATCAGTGGTTCTCAATCCTGGAGAGAGAGAGACTCAGAGAGTCCTGCTCAACTCCAACAACATCACCAGGCTTACGGATCGGTTTGTTGAGTCTGTTGGTGTCTACTGCCGTCAACCTGCTGCCCCAGCATGCAACAGCAGAGAGGATAGCACTTGCAACTAGAGACTCATAGAATATCCTGAGCAATGTCCGGCAGATGATGAAGGACCTCAGGCACTTCTGAAAATAGAGGCGACTTTGGCTCTTCCTGTAAAGGGCCTCAGTGTTCTTAGCTCAGTTCAGTTAATGTACTCCCAGATACTTGTATCGTCCACAGTGTCCACTTTGACGCCCATGGGGGTCACAGGGGTCACTGGTGTCTTATTCCTCTTCAGATCCACCACTAGTTCCTTTCTCTGTAATATTGAGCTCCAGATGTCCCACACCATGTTACAAAGTCCTTCACCATTTCCCTGTACTTGTCCTTATCACCCCTGCTGATACATTCAAGTATTGCAGAGTCATCAGAAAACTTCGGCAGATGGCAAGTCTCTGTGCAGTAGCTGAAGTCTGTGGTGTAGAGGGTGAAGAGGAAGGGAAAGAGGACAGTTCCCTGTAGGGCTCCAGTGTTGGTAACCTCTGTCTGACACACAGTGCTTCAGGCATACATACTGTGGTCTGCGCATCAGGTAGTCAACAATTCAGGACACAAGGGGACATCTACTTGTCAAACAGGTGAGCAGGCCGAATGGTATTGAATGCACTGGAGAAGTCAAAACACAGTTTTGATGGGTTTATCAATGTGAGTGTAGACTCGGTTGAGCAGGTAGATGATGTCGGGACTGATAGGTGAACTGGAGGGCGTCCAGAAATGGCTAGACTATGGGTCAGAGCTGGCCCAGGATGAGCCTCTCCATGGTCTTGACGTCACAGGGTTGTGGCATCTTCGGCACAGGAACAATGCAGAACATCTTCTATTTTACAGGCTCATGCTGAAGATGTGGTACTCCACAGAAATGGGTGGCACAGGCTTTGAGCACCCTGGGGAGACCCCATCAGAGCCTACAGCCTTGTTTGTGTGAAGACTCTTCAGTTGCCTTCTCACCTGGTAGACAGTGAGACTAACTGTATGGGTTACAGGCCGGGAAGTGGTGGAGGTGTGAGTTGGGTTGTCACAGAATTTCCACTCCAGTTTCCTCCTATATTTGTCATTAGCCTCCCTGATAGATGTATTTAGATCCCTCTAGATCATTCTCACCTCAGCTCATTAGTTGGAGCAGGTATTCTAGAATTAGTAAGAACAAGCAGGGCTGTAGTACTCCAGGAATAGGACTGAAAACCACTGCCTTGGATGATCTTGAATGCAGAAGGTTTGCTTCACTGTAAGATCAGCCTTGGCTGAACAGAGAAACACTTGTAAAAGTTGGTGTCTGTGCATCAAGTACAGTCAAGCCAGGGCAGATAAAAGATTTAGCGTGTTACTCCACTCCACCCCCTCCCCCCTAAATCTTGCCTTGACTTGAAAGTGTGAGATCTGCCTTATTTATGATTAAAAAGTGGGTAGGAGCACTGATGCATTTAGTCAGAATACCACCAACAGCAGAAACCACCAGCGGGTCTATTAATACAGACTTTGGTGAAAAATTGATGGGTTCAGAGACGGAGGTAGAGCCAAGGTCATCCTGGCAGCCAGTGCTTCAATTTAGAGACTCTGTTCCATAAAAGAGAGAACCTTTATGGTTTTCAGAACCTTGAACTTTAGCTGGTGGCTCATCAGGGTGCAGATAGTTTTGTACAGTTTACAAAGAATGTGATTATCTACACTGTATAGACAAAAGTATTTGGACACCTGCTCATTCATTGTTTCTTATGAACTCAAGGGTATTACGAAGAGCCTTGTTTTTATTGGAGTAACTGTCCTTAGGGAACTGTCCAGGGAAGGCTTTCTACTAGATTTTGGAGCAATGGGGTGATGAATATAAACAAAATAAATTCTGAAGAATTTGTTGGTGGCTCAGATCACTTTTGTTCTAGTTTTGTGGTAGGGAAAGCTGTGGTCTGTCAGGTTTGATGAGCTCTGAGTCACAGCCATGGGTCCTAATGTACAGATCCTCTAACTAATGAAGAGATCACTGATACAGACATTTCAGTTGCAGTGTAAGCACACCTCCTGACACTAATGAGAAAAAAATACAGAAACTGCTAGATAGGATAACGATGTTGCCATTTATACTGCATGAGACTCAATCTGATGAAGAAGAACTGCATTTCTGGTGCATTTTTTTGCACAGAATCTGCCTGTTAATATTACATGTTTAAGAGTGTGTGATAATCAGGTAAACTATTACAAGTTTGTAAACCCTTTAGAATTTGTGTAAATTTTTTATTAGTGCTGTATGTTATGGACAAAAAAATAATATCTGAATATATATTTTAGCAGAATTGTAATATACAATATACAAATAAAATGCAAAATTAGAACACCCCATGAAATCCTTCTTTTTTCTTTTTTACTATATTTAAACACATTGAAATTTCTTCCTCATTTGTGCTTTATACATGCCAAGCCTTATGCCCCCTCCATAGTGTGTCTATGAGAGTGTGAAAGGGTCTGGAGGGGGGTGTTTGCTGTTCTTAATCTGGCTTTGTGTGACCCCTCCTGGTTGACAGTTCAGTTCTGCTGTGTCTGTAACTCCACCTGAATTGATGATGAAAGCCCAACCTCAGCCCTCTAGTGTGCATTTTTCAATGTGCTGAGATGGTGGGAGACTGGCACATATTGAGGATGTAAGTATTCTTTAAAGTGTGAATGAGGTGAGGCTAAACTGCTGCAGTGTAAGAGGTAGATGTATTTGTATTTGGTGATATGTATTAAAAATGTTGTAGTCAAAGTAGGCAGCTTAGTTTCCAATTGTATTTTTTTTAATGTTTACATATTATATTTTCTGAATTTTATTATTCTTTGATTTGGAAATCTTACAAATATCCCTTGCATATGCCATTATAGAAAAATGTTATTTTAAAATAATTTGTGTTATGAAAATAGCATGTCACCATCATTTAAATTGTACTTTAAAATAGAACTTTTGACCTGTAGTGTATATATATTGTGCAGTGGAATAATGGCTGTCTGATATTGATTTGTTTTGCTGATTTGCAATCAACCACAACATTATGAGCACCTTGTTTCTCTACTCACTGATCATTTTATCTGGTGGGTCATTCTTACCACAGCAGTGACACTGACATGCTAGTGGTGTCTGACGCTGGACTCATTCCAGAACAACACACACTAACACACTCTAAATAAAGAAAAACACAACCTGCCATCATCTGAGGGAGCTGGCTGGTGCCCGAGAAAAGAAATGAACAACAAACATGACATAACCTAACATAACTGAAATATTTTGGTTTGTATCTATACAAAAGGGGTATTGTAATGTAAGTGTGCCCATCTTCCATAATCCAGAACCCACTAAATGAAGGAGGCTGAGCTGGTATTTTAACAAACAGGAATTATGCAAGCTAACAGAGTCACAGTAGTGTGGGGCTAACAGATGACATGAGTTATAAAGGGGGATCTAACCTCCCTGTGCTTAATTAGGAGGTATGAGCTTAGTCCATGTGAAGCTTTCTATCATTACTAACCTAGCATTAAAACTAGTGGTCAAAGATGCACAAAAACTGCACCTCAAACAAACACAAAGCCACGAGGGCTACAGAGAACAAAAGCACCGCCATCAGCACAAACATCCACCCCCAGCTTGTTGGCAAACACAGTCAGGCTGGTTTTTAAAATGCAAGGTCTGCCTCCTGTATGTTGTGAATGGTTCTTAGTGATGTTGCTCTGGAGCTGACAAGAGAGAGTGACATATGGGCCAACCTGTTGGAGCGATAATAATAGGGAGAGTAAAGAGCAGGAGAAAAAGGCACTGCCAATGATTTAGTTTAACAAAATGAGCTAACTGAACAGATCCATTGTCCCAAGCCAGACACGTAACACCTACAGATTAAAATATCATTGAACACAAGACATTTAACAAGCATTGAGACCATATGTGAATAAATTTATGTAATAAATATTCAACAAAACCCATTTTGCCTGTTCGACTTTTTGCACTCATTTAATAGTGTGTAATGGTGAGTATATCCACTGGGGGAAATTGTCATGAAAGCCTCATTGAAGAGTACTGTACATCAAATAGCTGTTGCATTACATTGAACTCTAACATTTATATAATAAGGCTTTAATTTAGGATGGACATATCCATGTTTTATTTTGCACAGTAAACAGTTAATATTCAAGGTCTATTGTTTTACAGTTACTGTAATACTTGGTTAGATAGTTCTAGAATTGTCCTAACTGGGCAAGTCATCCAGCTGGTTATTTTACATATTTGCTTTCTAATTGTGGCACGTGAAACCAAGGTAGTAAACGAGGATCTAGGAATGCAATTTAATTAATTGTTGTTTGCAAGTGTATTTCTTAATGTTAATGTTAAAGGCTTAATATAAGAGCATATGTTTACAAGTATTTTATTTTTTAGAGTACATGAAGAGAAATGATTAGAATAGTTTTTAATGTCATTAAGAAGGTTCTGCATAATAATAATGTTGCCTCTAAGGAGAAATGCATTAAATAGTACTTATGCAAGTGGTGAAAGAGCATGTATCAGTATAGTACAGATAGGTGAAGGTATGATGTTCCATATATATAACTATGATTCAACCATTTAACCAGTAAGCTGGATCATTCCTTGACACTGCAATTGGCACCAAAAATGTAGCAACAGGATTTTGGGCTGTTTATCTTGTACAGCTCAGTTCAGACACACATCACATGGATTACATGCATACTAGTGCATCTCAGGAAATTAGAATATTTGGAAATAGGATAGGATAGAACTTTATTGAGCCCTTGGGAGGGTTCCCTCAGAGAAATTAAGGTTCCAGCCGCAGCATAAGTACAGTACAGAAAGGTAGAAAGGGATAATAACTTAGCAAAGAAACACTATATAAATATAAAAATTATATAATATAGAGATTATATTACAATATACAATATATATAAATAGTGCATTAGAAAAAGTAGAAAAAGAGTCCATTAGGAGGGGGTATTGCACATTATTATTGTTATTGCACTTGAACTGTATATTGCATTGTTATTATTACACTTGAACCGTATATTGCACCAAGTCCAGATGTGTTGTGGTTTGGGTTGTGAGTCAGTTACTGGTCATTCCTACACTTTCCCATCCTCCATCCTCCTGTTAGCACTCCTCCCTCCCAGAGAGGAGTTGTACAGTCTGATGGCGTGCGGGACAAAAGAGTTTTTAAGTCTGAAGGAACAGTCTCTCACTGAACAGGCTCCTCTGGTGGCTGATGACAGTGTGCAGAGGGTGACTGGCATTGTCCATAATGTCCAGTAGTGACCAGCTTTGTGCCAACCACAGAGCCAGCTCACCTGATCATTTTGTCCAGCCTGTGTGTGTCCTTCATAGATATGCTACCCTCCCCAGCATACCACAGTGTAGAACAGGACACTGGCAACCACGGACTGATAAAACATCCACAGGAGTTTCCTGCAGACGTTGAAGGACCGTAGCCTCCTCAGAAAGTACAACCTGCTCTGTCCCTTTCTGTACAGGTGGTCGATGTTACATGACCAGTCCAGCTTGTTGTACAGCCACAGCCCGAGGTACTTGTAGGAGTCCGCAGCCTCCACCTCATCTCCCCCAATCAGAACTGGTTGTGACTTTGGTCTGGACCTCCCAAACTCAATGACCAGCTCCTTGGTCTTTGAGGTGTTGAGCTGCAGATGATTCCTATGGCACCAGGCTGCAAAGTCCCTCACCAGGCTCCAATACTCCTCCTCACTATCGTCCCTCATGCACCCAACTATGGCTGTATCATCAGCAAACTTCTGGATGTGACACAGCTCTGAGTTGTAGCAGAATTCTGCTGTGTACAGGGTGAAGAGAAGCGGGGCCAGCACTGTGCCCTGTGGTGCTCCAGTGCTGCTGATCACAGTGTCAGATGTGATGTCCTTGAGGTAGCTGGAGATCCAGGTGACCAGGCAGGGGTCCACTCACATCCCATTCAGTTTGTCCTGGAGCATAAGGGGCTGGATGGTGTTGAAAGCACTTGAGAAGTCCAGAAACAGGATCCTCACTGTGCCGTTCCCCTTAACTAGGTGCGAGTGGGCTCAGTGTAGCAGGTAGATGATTGCGTCTTCCACACTAACACCTGCCCAGTGTGTGAACTGCAGACCATCCTGGGCATGTTGCACCTGGGGTCTGAGGAGACAGAGGAAGAGACGCTCCAGTGTCTTCATCAGATGGGAAGTGAGTGCCACCGGTGGGAAGTCATTCAGGTCACTTGGTCGGTTCTTTTTTGAAACTGGAACAATGCACAATGTCTTCCAGAGGGTAGGCACTCTCCCCACCTGCAGGCTGAGGTTGAAGAGACTCACCCACTTCTGCAGCGCAGGTCTTCAGCAGTCAGGGACATACTTTGTCAGGGCCTGCTGCTTTCCTGGTGTTAAGCCTCTTCACTTGACCTCTGACTTGGTCTGCAGTGAAGAAAGAGGTCTGTGTTGTGGTGGTGGATGGGAGGGAGAAGGAGTAGGAAGAGGCAGTTGTTGTGGTGGGTGGGTGGGGATGCGTTGAGGAAAGGAGAGATGGATGCTGCGAGGGAGAGGGTGGGGGGTACATGGGGTGGTTGAACCGGTTGAAGAAGTCATTCATTTCATTCACCTTCTCCACTGTTCCCCCCACAACTCTGGTCTTGGTATTGTGGCCTATCATGGTTTCCACACCTTCCCAGACCTCCCTCATTTTGTTCTCCTCCAGCTTCCGTTCCACCTAACTCCTGTCTTTGGCCTCCCGCAGGCAGCACTTTACCTGCTCTCATCGCCTCCGGAGGCCACGTCTCCACAGAAGTTGAGAAAGTCTGTCAGACAGTGTGTCATCCCCTCAATGTCCTCACCATGTGGGCGAAGCAGAACATCCCAGTCAGTGGTGTCATAACAGTTCCTGAGAGTTTCTTCCATTTCTGGAGACCACCTCCTGATGGTTCTGGTGGTTGCAGGCTGTCTTCGGACCATGGGGGTGTACGTTGGCTGAAGGTGGACCAGTGGGGGGAGAGGTGTGACGCTGTATGCCTCTTTTACTTTAGCATACAGCAGTTCAATTGTCCTGTTGTTTCTTGTAGGACAGTCCACACACTGGTGAAAAGCAGCCAAAGTGATTAAAGCATGATTAAAGTCTCCAGAAATGATCATGAATGCTTCAGGGTGTTGTCTGTAGCTGTGCAGTAAGCTGTGAATAAGTGTTTGTAAACCTGCACAATACTCCCCTCATAATTAAAACAAATGGATCTTTCAACTTTATGTCATCATAGTCAAAGCATGTTTATAAGTAATCAGAATAGCTTGGTAGTAGAATCAAATGTAATTTCAGGAATGCGTAATGTGCATTGTGGAGATATGGCAGGCATTGTATTTATTATACATAATGCAAAGTTCACAAATAGTATGCACTTGTAGTTAGCACCTCATGTCAGCATGATCATGCATTACCTCTGAGCTCCCAGTTTGAACAGTGCTACAGATAACTTCATAATATTTCCTCAGTTAAATGTAGATTAGGATAAGGCTTCATTATATTGAAAAAATATAATTTTTTGTGATGTTAAATTATAAGGAATTATAAACATATTTCTCCAGAAATCTGAAATAATGCATTCAATCTGTGTGTCTGTCAGGAAAGGACGGAGGTGAGGCATGCACAGGATAAAGTCCACAGGGTCTTTATTAAAGATACTGAGCCAAACAAACAAATCCAAGGATAATCCAAGCAACATATTCTTACAGAAAAAGGGTAAAAAATCAGAATAACAAGAGAAACCAACTGATTGGCCACCCCTACTGGCGGAAGGCTGGATGAAGCGAGGAGGCTCCGTGCTGCGGGATCAAAGAACCTGATGAGACCTGGGTTGAGAGGACCGGGAGCGACCCCTGGGCCTTGGCGCCAGTCGATTCAGGTTGCAGGCATGAAACTCGGCCTTAAGGAGAGGGTCAAGCACCAACATAGCTGGAACCCAACTCCGCTCCTCCAGGCCATAACCCTTCCAGTCTATCAGGTATTGTAGCACCCCTCCTCACCTCCGGGAATCCAGTATTTCCTGCACAGTGTAAGCAGGGGCGCCGTCTACCTCCACGGGTCCAGGCGGAATGTCACCAGGAACGACCTCCTCCAGGGGGCCAGGACCAACAGGCTTGAGGAGAGAGACATGAAACGAATTAGACAAAGGGAAATTAGGTTCCAAATGCAACTGATGGGTCACCTCATTGTTTTTCTAGGATATAACCTATGGACCAATATACTTAGGTTGCAATTTCTTGCTTTTCCCCTCAAACCTTAACTCCCAAGTGGATGGTCACACCCGGTCCCCAGGATCATAAGATGGGTTCACTCCTCTGCGCCGGTCTGCCTGCTCCTTGTACCCATGCAGTACTTCTTGTATGCAAACATGAGTTTGTACCCAGACCTCCTCACTTCACTGCTTCCAGGCATCCACAAGCTGGGACATCTGTTTGAGCATCTGTCTATGGAACAAGTGGGGGTTGGTACCCCAACACACACATAAATGGAGTAAGGCCGGTTGTGGAGTTCCTGAGGGAGACCAGTCCTTAGGGTTGTTCCTACAATATAGTCTTAGGAACTTACCCAGTTCCTGATTCATTCTCTCACATTGTCCGTTCATCTGAGGATGATAGCCTGAGGAAAGACAGATGTTCACGGATAAGTGTTCAAAAAACGCCTTCCAAACTTGAGAGGTAAATTGGGTCCCTCGGTCTGACAGGACCTCCTCAGGAACCCCAAAGTTCCGAAACACTTGTTCATATAAGGCCAAAGCCGTGTCAAAAGCAGTGGGAATAGATTTAAAAGGAATTAATCTAACGGATCGAGAAAATCGATCCACTACAGTCAGTACAGTGGTATATTCATCAGAATTGCGGAGGTCAGTAACAATCTACCGCAATGTGCGACCAAGGCTTTTCGGGACTGGTAAAGGCTGTAACTGACCTGCTGGCAGTATCTTTGGCGTCTTACTTTGTGCACACAGTGAACACGATGCCACAAAGCATTGAACATCCTGCCCCAGTGTCTACCATCAGTACCGGGATCGAATCAGTTGTTGACTCCGAGTCACCCCAGGATGGCCTGACGACAATGAGGAGTGAGCCCAGGAAATAAGCGTTGCTCTGAACTGAGGCATCACATAGAGCTTACCAGAAGGACAGTTCTTGGGTACTGGAACCCCGATTAACGCTGACTCAAACCTACAGTCAATCTCCCACCGGACTGGCAAAACAAGCACGGTGGGTGGGAGAATACTGTGATCCTCTGATTTGCCTAGATCCTCCCCTCTGAGCTCATGTTGTTGGGACAAGGCGTCAGCTTTCTCCATTTTACTGCCAGGACGATATGACAAAGTGAAATGAAAGTGTGAGAAAAACAATGGCCATCATTCTTGACGAGCATTCAGTCTTTTGGCTGAGTTGATGTACTCCAAATTCTTATGATCTGTCCATACCAGAAAAGGATGTTGCGCTCCCTCAAGCCAATGCATCCATGCCTCTAAAGCCAATTTAACAGCCAAAATTATTGATCCCCTATGCCATAGTTCCTTTCAGTAGGTGTCAATTTGTGAGAATAAAGGGCTTTGTTCGTAATTTGGAGGTTTCCCCTTTCTTTGGGAAAGTACAGCACCGACACCAGTCTCAGAAGCATCTACTTCAATAACGAATGGTATACTAGGGTCCGGATGACACAAAATGGGTGCAGTAGTAAATGCCTCCTTTAACTTCTGGAATGCTTCCTCTGCCTGCTCATTCCAAAATAACTTTTTGGGGGCGCCTTTTAATAACACAGTCAGTGGGACATTTTTCGTGATATGTGGGGGCGAAAAATGTCCCACTGACTGTGTTATTAAAAGGCGCCACCAAAAAGTTATTAATGAAGGACTGGAAAACTGAGGGTGTGTTGGCCAAACCATAGCTCATAACTCAGTACTCACAGTGGCCACAGGTAGTAATGAAAGCAGTTTTCCATTCATCTCCTGATGCAGCTCTGATGCATATAATGTTGTAAGCACTACGGAGATCCAGCTTAGTAAAATATTTGGCTCCCCTGAGCTGCTCCAGGGTGACTGGAATAAGTGGTAACAGATACAAATATTTTTTTTTTGCTGCTACACAATATAGCCCAAGAAGGATATTGTTTGCAGGTGGAACTCACATTTCTCCCCCTTGATGTACAGATCATTCTCCAGCAATCGCTGGAACACCCTTTGGACATGCATAACATGTTGTTCAAAAGTAGGGGAATACATTAAAATATTGTCAATAAAAGCTACCATAAATTGCCCCCACATATCACGAAAAAATGTCATTAATGAAGGACTGGAAAACTGAGGGTGTGTTGGCCAAACCATAGCTCATAACTCGATACTCACAGTGGCCACAGGTAGTAATGAAAGCAGTTTTCCATTCATCTCCAGCTCTGATGCGTATAATGTTGTAAGCACTACGGAGATCCAGCTTAGTAAAATATTTGGCTCCCCTGAACTGCTCCAGGGTGACTGGGATAAGTGGTAACAGATACACATATTTTTTTGTTGCTGCATTTAATGCTTTGTAGTCTATACATGGTCACAATCCCCCATCCTTCTTTTTTACAAAAAAGAACCCAGATGCTGCGGGTGACTTGGAGGGGCGTATAAATCCCTGTGCCAAGGCCTCATCTATATAAGCCTCCATAGCAGCCTCCTCCTCATGGGTAAGTGGGTAAACATTTGGGAAGAGGCACACCCTCTATTAAATTTATAGCGCAATCTACCATCCTATGAGGAAGTCCTTAGCCTTACTGAACACCTCAGACAATTCCTCATAAACAGAAGGAAAACTAACCGTAACCTGGGTATCTGGACTCTCAACCATGGTGGACCAGATCTTTACCTGAAGGGTATGGAGGGTAAACTCACCGCATTTGTACCCGGTGTAGATGCTGCTCGTCAGCGTGGTCGCTTTCCACACCGCTGCCTGACATGACCTACCTCCCCACAGTACATGCAAAGGCCCCCTTGGAAACGAATCCTGCACTCCTCTTGGGTGAGCACACAACAGTCCACCTGTATAGGTTCCGCGAGTTTGCTGGGTACCACGGCACAGCGTGTGCCACTATGGGAAACCCACTACATTTCTCAGGGTCTCCATTATATGGCTTGGGCTTGCAGACTGGCAGTGGGGCATTACTGGGTTCAATCTGTGGATGGGGGTCAGGAGGAGAACTTGGGGCTACTACCTGTACTGATAGGTTGGTGAGGACCTCAGTGAGTTGCTGCTGTTGTTGTTGTTGTTGTTGAGTAGTGAGTTCCTCCACTGCCTGAGACACCCCACTAAGAATCTGGTGGTGTTATCCCAGAAGTTGTCCTTGAGATGACACTGTGTCCACGACCGGGTCTAATCCTGTTGCCTGCATGATAGGCCAAGTATTCTCTCAGGAAGGGACAGAGGCGAGGCACGTGCAGGATAAAGTCCACAGGGTCTTTATTAAAGATACTGAGCCAAACAAACAAATCCAAGGATAATCCAAGCAACGTAGTCTTACAGAAAAAGGGTAAAAAATCAGAATAACAAGAAGAACAGATAGAATGATGAGTATAGCAACAAATGGCTAATACTTGGCAAACACACCTGGGATGAACCAGTATATATAAGGAGAAAAACAGGCGTCAGTACTCCAGTGATTGTGACCTGATCACATGACCCTCTGAGGAGGGGATCAGGTCACAAATGGCATGCTGGGTAGTGTAGTTTGTGACAGTGTCCAAGTTTGGAGTAAAATAAATGCATCTGGTCTGTATGTTATAGAAAATGAGAACCGTGGATTTTTCTTTAGTATCAAGGAGGAAAAACATCCTGACGTTTTATATCATTTGAATGGCAACTCAGAAAATTGAAGATCTTGAAAAAGTTTTATTTTTATTCATAGGAAAAATAAAAAGTTATGTTTTAATATTCATTACATTTAATGTAACATATTTCCAACTTTTTTTCTGGATTTGTGATTTTCATGAGCTTTAAGCCAAAGTAATCAACAATAAAACAAAAATGCTTGAAATAGTTTGCATTAATTGGATACAAAATATCAAATAATTTATAGATAGAAGATAATTTAAAGATAGACTGGTATATTGTGTCATTATATACATATATGTCATTATATATATATATATATATATATATATATATATATATATATATATATATGTGTATGTATGTGGGTGTGTGTGTGTGTGTGTGTGGATATGAATGCAGTATCTTAAATCTATGCACGTCATATCATATCATGCAACTGAAATACAGTACTCACATACTCAAATTTATGTCACAAATCTGACAAAACACAAATTATAATAAGTAAGTAATTAAATAAATAAAAACAATCTTTAATAGTCCTGTCACAATCACTATTTTTGGATGATATATTGTCCCGGTAAGTAAATGCATTAATAGTATTATATATTGGACCATTATTTGTGACTTAAACTAGTGATTAAGCTAGTATAATAGCATAATAATACATAATTTTGAAGAACAGTGAACTTTAAATCTTTATGAATATTCAAACATTGCTACTGAAATATTAAATTGAATATTCTAAATCATATAAAAATAAAACTTAAACCATTGTTTTTAAACACAATTAACCTCCTGGTTCACTCATGTTAATGGGTTTTCATTGCTAAATGAGTAACGAGGTCAAGGTCAGCAATCAAGATCAGCATAAATTATTGATATGTCCATTGTAGTTGATAATGTAATTATCCTGACAACATATTCTTTTTTTGCTTATCTTTCTGATAATTAATTTAAAACATTAACAGTACTCTCACCTTTATTTGATGTACAGTTAAAAACAAATAAAATAAATATTGTATGCCACATTTGTTGTTGAAACCTGTCCATTCTTGTTTTGTGTTTTAAAGTTCACCAGAGTGATTAGCAATAGTTCAGTGGTCAGCCAGTTGCTCATCTTTCACTAGAGTATAAATATGAGTTGTCAGAGAGGTCAGATCTGTTATAATAGTCATCCAACAGCAGTGAATACAGCAGTGATGTGTATGAAAAGGTTGCTGATGCAAATCAGAAATTGCCTACAAGAAAAGAGTAAAAGATTTTTTAAATGTTTGGACTGTCAGTAGTTTAAAAGAGATGTAGATGTTAAGAATCTTCCTGGAAGAAGGTATAAGTCGATATTGACTCCCCTCACAGTGAGGAGAATTTTTGAGTGGATAAAGCATCTCCAAGGATCACTGCTGAGAAATTGCAGACATTAGTCTGGCCTTGGTGTCAGAATGTGTCTTAAATGCATCTGTAGTCAAGTGCTGATAGTCTTTGTTGTTGGTCTGATCTTCAAGGCCATGAACAATTTCTTTGTGTATATGGCATCATAAATTTCATCAAAAAGATATCCAATGAGAGCTTGACTGTCTCAGCCTGGAAGCTTAAAATAGCTTATGCTTGCAACTTCTAGCAGGACAGCGATCCATAGAATATCTCAATATCAACACACTAGGACCCTGTTTACACTGCTACAACCTGGTCACTTCATCCATCTTGAGTATCAGGAATATGTCTGGTTAAGACCAAGCCACATAAAAATACAAGTGTAAACACATCCATTTATCCAAGATCAAAGACATGTGGCACTCTTATCCAGAGCAACCTACAAAAGAGCTTTGCTGTTTAATCAGAAGATATCCTTAGCTAGTTATTAGAGGCTATAATCCAGAGCTACATCAAGCTTAAATGCTGCTAAAACAAGTGTCAGATTGGAGACCAGAAACAATAAGTATAAAATATAAACCTTTTTTAGGTGCTTGTCTTCCTTTTGTCTTGAGGGAAGGTGTTTCAAGCTGAGCTGTACTCGATGCTCAAAGCACTCTTGGTAGAGATTGTGTTTTGACCATTGCCAACATGTACAGAGGTGCGGGTCCATTTTTGGCTTTGTAGGCCAGCATTAAGGTTTTGAATCTGATGTGGGCAGCTACAGGAAGCCAATGAAGGGCAGGCAGCACAGGAGTTACATGACTGAACTTAGGAACATTGAAGACGAGTCATGTCACTGCATTTCTGCAAGTGGTTCAGATCTTACTTAACCGATCGGCTTCAATTTGTAAATGTAAATGAGATATGGAATCCCACAAGGCTCTATTTTAGGACCACTACTGTTCACTCTTTACATGCTACCCCTTGGCACAGTAATAAACAGACATGGCATTAACTTCCTCTGTTACGCAAGAAATGCCCTATCCATGCACACTGCTGAAAAACTGGTGCATGCTTTTATTACCTCAAGGTTAGATTACTGCAATGCACTATTGTCAGGTTGTTCAAGCAGCAACCTAAATAGACTTCAGTTAGTTCAAAATGCTGCAGCCAGGGTCCTAATAAAACTAGAAATCATAAACAGCAATACTATCAGCACTGCACTGGCTTCCGGTTAAAATCCGTATTGACTATAAAATTCTTTTACTTACATATAAAGCCCTACACAGGCTCGCTCCTGAATACTTACAGGATTTAATTTACCTGTATGAGCCACCACAATCGCTCAGATCACAGGATGTTGGCTTCCTATTAGTTCCCAGAATTCAGAAGGCTTCAGCAGGCGAAGAGCCTTTTCTCACAAGGCCCCCCAGCTCTGGAATAACCTTCCAGATAATGTTCAGGACTCAGACACTGTCTCAGTCTTCAAGTCTAGGCTGAAAACTTACTTGTTCGGTGTAGCATTTGGTCGTTGATGTATTAGATTAGTTACAGGCTGCAGATCCAGGGGTTCATGGACATTGGGATTTATGGTAAACTGGGATTTTGGTGCTGCTGTCTGAGTCCTTCACGCATTCACTCAGGTTTGTGACGGTGGAGCAGTTAGACGCCAATGTTTCAGGATGCTCCCATGTTTATGTTACTTTCTGGTTCTCTCCTTAGGTAGGCTGTTATAGTCAGATCTGCCGGCGTCACTCGACACACTCTGGTTTACCTTCTCCATTTTCTATATATCTAAACATCAAACTAATTCATCACTGTACCTTTTCCAAGTTAATGATGACCCACCGGCCTGAACTAATAAGGTCCTAACCTCAAGCTCTTCAGGCCCATCTGAGAAGGACCCCAAGCTTCCCTGAGTTTCACATTGGCTTTGCACCTTCCGGCTACTGGACTTGGACTAGTTTCCACCCCTGCCATGGACTAGCTTCTCACCCACCATCACCAACTATGTAGAAATCTACTGTTACTATTATGTCCACCAGCGAACTAACATTCCTTCATTATACCTGAGTAATAGAACAGAGGTGTAGGCTTCTGAACCTGGTTCCTCCCAAGGTTTCTACCTCCACCTCTGAGGGAGTTTTTCCTTGCCACTGTCGCCCTTTGGCTTGCTCACTAGGGGATCTGTCTCCTATCCTTTGTTCCTGTGTTGTTAACCTCTTTATTTCTTGATTTCTGTAAAGCTGCTCTGTGACAACTTCAGTTGTGAAGAGCGCTATACTAATAAATGTTAATTTGATTTGGTTTGAAGGGAGATTGAAAAATTACCTGGTTATATTGAGCTGTTTATGATGAAAGTAATGAAAGGAAGAAGGTCTGGAACAATTGACTGATATAATGTGGAAGGGATTTTAAATGTCTTTAAATGGATTTTAAATCTTAAAATACAAATGAACTAAATTATTTCTGATAATTAAATGAAGGTTAGTAAATGGTGATTTGCTGTATAATGACTGCGTACTTTAAAAACTACAAAAGTGAATGTCAGAAAACCTGTGCTCTGGAATATAGCACGCTGTGCTGCTGTGTCCAGATGTCTCCCAACAAATTGTTTTTTGAATGTCCTCCACAAATTTCTAGACATTTGGTAAAGTGCTTGTCCATACAAGATATTATTTGAAGAAAAACTCAAGTGAATAGTGAATGTTTGGTGCTTGCTAACCCTTCCCATCTTGTCTTTTGATTTTAGGCCAGGGACGTTCAGGATTGGACAAAGGCAGCTTTCTATTTACCTGTGACTGGATGTGAGCTTTCACTGACCTATGACAGTTAAAATGGGGTTTCCATGGAAACTGCTGGTGCTGCAATCATTCATGGGGTGCCTTGTAGGTAAGCATCTTAACCTTATCTTTAAGCATTCCTGTGGGCTCCTTGGCAAATATTCAGCCTATTCTTTGGCCATTGAGTAAATTCCATTCAGGAAAATGAATTCAACAGTATCTGGTCCAATCTCAAAGAGAGACACCTTTTATGTTTGTTGACGTTTTAATGCAAAAAATGACCTATTGATTTGGACAAATTCCCATAAGAAATTAAAAAGAATGGACTGGAACACAGTGACCTTTCAGAGTTGAAGCTGTGCACACTTGAAATGGGAGGACGTAGTGATGAAAGACTAGCTGCTTTCTGTCAGTTATATGTCTATACATTTAGATCACACTAGATTTTGTCTTAATCAGGGTAGCGTTATGTTGTGGCTGTTTGTTTAAAGTTGTAGTGAAGATGAACCATAACAATAATACCACCTCCTTGTTTCTAAGCTCACTGTTGATTTTATCAGCTCAACTTACCTTATAGGAACACTTTGTACTTTCTATAATTACAGATAATAATCTTTTGTCCACTGGTATGAGTGAATCAGACCCTGATTGTGTTGTTGTCCAGGGGTGGTGGTGTTCATTTTCATTCAGTGGTGGGAGGGGTCAGTTTTGCTTATGTTTTGCGGTCAGATAATTTGACTGAGGGGGGTGGATGTTGTAAGGTACAGGGCTCACAAAAATTATTCTGGGCTCTATCCCAGTTGAGGCAGTGCCCCTGCCCCTACTAGACATGTCCAGCCATTAGCGTCCTGTGCGCACTGATGAAGGACTAGAGGATGATCAACACAATCTGTGCAGAAACAGATGAGCTTCTGTTTCTGACTTTACATTTAGATACGAGGTGAACGAGATAGGAGTACCTAACAGAGTGAGTGGACACATTGTACAAGCACTCCAGCAGCACTTCTGTGTCTGATCCACTTGTACAGACTCAGTCATCTTCAGTATTTAGGTCTGTTGATTCATTTACGCACTCATCAAGATGCAAACTCTGACTTCCCTTTAATGCTTTTTAATACATAAAAATTAATAATTTCTTCTTCTTCTTGTTTGTGTTTGTTTTCTTCATCTTCCTTATATGTATTAAATATTGTTTTATATAAATGGGAAAATATTGCGACACATATTTTTTGGCACAGATATGGTGCATAGTGCCCTGCTTTGAACCCGGAGTTCTCTGTAATGTATACAGTGCAGTTTGGAGTTGGTGGATCAGTATGGATACAGTACAGTGCCACACTTGGCCTCTCTCCAGACTCTGAACTCCCTAAGAGTTCATATACAGATGAAGTTCAGCAAGTACAAGAGAGAATAAATGTGACTAGAAAGGGCAGACCATATGAGGTTCAGCAAAGGGGACCTGTAGCTAAGAAAAATGATTGACCAGAAGATTTAGTCTTCTGTTCATTTTTAAGATTAAGATTAGATTTGTGCTCAAGAAAACACATTTTTCCTTTCAATCCAGACCTGGTCACTTCACGTGACTAGTATTTGAATTGTATCCTGATAAGATCTGGTTAGTCAGACTGAAATCCGATTGCTCTGCGGAAAAGTGTATGCAAATCTGAGCATTATGCACCAACCATTTTATTTGTTCATTGGAGGCCTTTTCCTGTGCTGTGCTAAAGTTGGTTGCCTTCCTACAAGAAGGCAACATTGGCAGCCAAGATTGACAAAATAACTGCGGGTTTGGGGCTGCATGATGAGGAGCTTTGTGCTATGAGGAGTTTAAGTTCTGAGATGTGTTTCAGTTGTTCTGGTGGTACTGATTGGGTCTCTGTTGTACTGGGAGAACTGTCTTACATAGTTTGTTATACTGGGATGGATTTCAGTTATACTGGGAGGAGTTTTATAGTTCTGATTTTGAAATCAAACCTTGTTTTTGAAATTGCACCTAATGGAAATGGTGCTTCTTAATAGCCCACTTTTATTGCCCCAAATTTTGAAAATTGGAGTTTTAGTACTTCAGCTGCAAAAGAATTAAAGTAAAACTTTGGCTCATGTTAAAACATGCAGTATTTGTTTACAATCTGTGGATCAATTAAACAGACAAGCTGTTCCACCTATGGGTGTTAGGGCATTTAGTATCACGAAAATGAAATGCTATTAAGTGGAGGCAGATTGACATTGAAGCATTTCTGCATTCAGAGTCTCATACATAAAATGCTGGAATGAAAAGTTCCTTCAGATTAAGAAGCAAATCAGAGCTACCTCAGTTGTGGTTTGAAAGTAGCACTGCAATTTGCTTGTATGAGTTAAAAACTACTTGTATTCAGATTCAAAAATATTGCACTGGTCTCCTTTAAGGTAAGCAACACCACTTTTGAGGTGGCCCATGGCTGGCCTGTCACATTCTGGATGGTTTCTTCTCATGACAAAATTCAGCTCCTTTTCAGGGGCATTTTCAGCTTAGGAAAAGCCAGAAGTCACATGGAGCCATGTCAAGAGAGTAGGGAAACTCTGTTTTGAATGTGAAGAATAAATGGGCGCATTACCGTGATGGAGATGCCCATTGCCCACTGGTGATATGTTCTGCCTGTTGTATATGGATATGAGTATTTTTCATGAATTACTGAGTAGCATGAACAATACATAACATTTTGCCTTGGTGCAACCAGTTAAACCAGTAAACTCTAATGTGGGTCAGTTTACATTTAAAGTTGGTCATGATCTAACTTGCAACCCCAATTCCGGTGAAGGTGGGATGTTGTTTATGAAACATAAATAAAAACAGAATATGATGATTTGCAAATCCTTTTCTACCTATATTCAGTTGAATACACTACAAAGACAAGATATTTAATGTTCAAACAGAGAAACACTATTGTTTTTTGCAAATGTTCACTCATTTTGAAGATCATTCTAAAAAAGTAGGGACAGGGGCAACAAAAAACTGGGAAACATAGGAATGTTCAAAAAACACCTGTTTGGAACATTTCACAGGTGAACAGATTAACTGGAAACACTGGTGAGTGTCATTATTGGGTATAAAGGGAGAGTCCCTGAAAGGCTCAGTCGTTCACAAGCAAGGATGAGGTGAACCACTTTGTGATCAACAGCGTGAGCAAATAGTCTAACAGTTTAAGGACGTCTCTCAACATGCAATTGCAAGGTATTTAGTAATTTCATTGTCTACAGTCCATAATATCATCAAAGGTTTCATAGAATCTGGAGAAAACCAACATATCTGTGTCCTTAGATCCCTCAGACGGCACTGCATTCATAACCGACATCAAAATGTAATGCATTACCACATGGGCTCAGGAACACTTCAGAAAACCATTGTCAGTGAACACAGATTGTCGCTCCATTTACAAGTACAAGTTAAAACTCTACAATTCAAAGTGAAAGCCAAGGCTCATCTGAGATGGACTGATGCAAATTGGAAAAGTGTCCTGTGGTCTGACGAGTCATTTCAAATTGTTTTTGGAAATAATGGACGTCATGTCCTCCGGACCACAGTGGAAAAGGAATGTCCAGATTGCTATCAGCGCAAAGTTCAAAAGCCAGCATCTCTGATGGTATGGAGGTGCATTAGTACCCATGGCATGTGTAACTTGCACATCTGTGAAGGCATCATTAATGTTGAAAGGTACATATAGGTTTTGGAGCAACATATACTGCCATCCAAGCAACGTCTTTATCAGGGACGTCCCTGCTTATTTCAGCAAGACAATGCCAAGCCAATTTCTGCACGTGTTACAACAGTGTGGATTCGTAGAGCCTGCAGTCCAGACCTGTCTCCCATTAAAGATGTTTGGTGCATTATAAACATCCCTGTGTTGTAGGCATCAAATTCAAAATGAATGAATATTTGCAAAGAACTAATAATAAAGTTGGAACATTAAATATCTTGTCTTTGTGTATTCACAGTTGAATATAGGTTGAAAAGGATTTGCAAATCATTGTAGTCTTTTTTTTTTTATTTATGTTTTACACAATATCTTTACACAAAACTTAATTGGAATTGAGGTTGTACTACAGTACTGAGATATTTTTACAAACAAAGAAAAACAATGCTTTGGCACACGTTTGTCCATGTGAACAGCATGTGTCCTGCAGACCTGCATAAAA
The DNA here is from genome assembly GCA_034509495.1 of Acestrorhynchus altus. Classification (NCBI taxonomy): domain Eukaryota; kingdom Metazoa; phylum Chordata; class Actinopteri; order Characiformes; family Acestrorhynchidae; genus Acestrorhynchus; species Acestrorhynchus altus. The sequence goes on from CM067518.1 coordinate 12,165,655, forward strand.
CATGGACTGACCACTGCTTTGTCCAGTGGTCCATGTCAGAAGATTACATCTGACCTTTTATGGTACTGGACTCCAGAGACATACAAATGGCAGGGGATCAATCTCATCCACTCTTTGTCCACACTAGTCACATGATTTTTGGTTACAGAAAGGGCAGAGAAGACTATTTGACATCAAAGTATTGAGGCCACTTCTAAATCTACTCCCAAGGCAATACTTGAGGACTAGTGCAGTCAGACAATGATCTTGATGAAGACGAACAGAGATAAAGCTTCCTAAACTTCTGAGATGGAAGAATATAAGTGTTCCTTCCACACTTACCCTGTCTTTTCAAACAATGCAGTATGACGGTACACACTACAATATCATTATTTTGCTAGACCTAACAGCTGCATTTGATACTGTGCATCACCCAACTTTGTTGATCTCATGCACAGCCTTTTTTGGCATTGCTTGCCTTGCATGGTCTTGGATTCAGCAGCACACAGCCTTCCCCCAATAGTCCTAAAGTGCCTTGAAAACGTATTAAAATCCTCTGAACGTTTCCACATTTTTTCACACCACACCCACAAATTTAAACATATTTTTGAGGATTTTATGTGATAGACCAGCACAATGTATCCAGTGTTTGTGAAGTGTAAAATAAGGTTAGGTCATAAAAAATTTCCCAAGATATGAACATCTATGAACAGTTCAATCCATTATCTGAAAGGATCTAAGGAATATGGAACAACTGCAAACCTACCAAGACATGGCCATCCACCTAAACTGATAGCATTAGAGAATTAGGGAAGCAGCCATGAGGCCCATGGTCACTCTGAAGGAGCTACAGAGATCCATACTTCAGGTGGGAAAATATGTCCACTGGACAACTATTAGCCATGTACTCCACAAATCTGGAATTTATGGAGAAAGACATTTTTGAAAGCAAGCCATAAGATTTCCCATTTGCAGTTTGCCACATGCCATGTAGGAAATGTGGAAGAAAGTTGAACTTTTTGGCCTAAATGCAAAATCATCAACAGCAAATCACCCTGAACACACCAAATGTTCACGTCACAGATGCTTGCTAATTTGTGTTGGTCTATCACATGAAACTCCAATAAAATACATTTTATTTTTAAGTTTTTAGGTGTAATGTGACAAAATGTGAAAAAGTTCAAGGGGTATAAATACTGTGTATGCCAATGACACTGTGTATACAATTTACACAAATTGTAATGTTCCATCCATTTTGAACTCACTGTTTGAACAGTTGATTGTAGGACATGAAATTATGGATACACAAAAATTTCCTTAAGTTTAACCCTGATAAAAATCAAATCCATTATTGAGTTTGCACATCACATTACAGTCTATAGATAGTTATATCTGCATATGTAAAAAGTAGGAGATAAAGAATAAGCTATTGAGGTTAAGGAAACCAGAGGCTATGAGGAAGAGGAAGATGAAAAAGGAGCGTGCCAGTGCAGCATTCTTTAGAGATCCTGTAAAGTTTGTTAAGCCCCTATTTAGGAAAGAGAAGTCTGGAAGATTTATGGTCAAAAAGAAAGATTTAGAGAATAGTTTTCAGACTATGTGTACAGAGAAGGAAAGGGCCAACAGGCTGGCGCTACCAGCAGATATTCCATCAGTGGGCGACATATAGTGCCAAATGGATGTACAGATTACAGAATGTGCTGCAGCGTGCAAAAGCAGGCTTGGCACCAGGGCCCAATGGTGTGCCATATCAGGTGCATCTGAGGTCTTGCAGTTCTTGTCAAAAATTATGACAATAGTGTAGAAGAAGGGGATTATTCCAGGAATAATCAAAGGAATGGCAAATGGCAGGGAGTGCCCTCATTCCAAAAGAGAAAGATTCTGTAGTTATTGAGCAGTTCCTTCAGGTTTGCTTGATGTGGAAGGTAAAATATTCTTTAGTGTGGTTGCATGGAAGCTTTCTGCATACCTGAAAGCTAATAAGCTAATTGACATCTCAGTGCAAAAGGCAGGGATTTCAGGTTTTGCAGGTTGTTTAGAACACAGACAGCAAAGGTAGAGAGAACAGATCTCCACGTGGTGTGTTTGGATTTGGCTTATGTCTTTGGCTCTGTGCCACATGCTTTATTGTGGAAAGCATTTGTGTTCTTTCAGGTGCCAGGGATGGTGACAAAGTTGGTTAAAACCTATTTTGAGGACTTTGAGTTCTGCTTTAATACAAGGGAGTATGTCACATCGTGGCAGCTGCTTGAAATAAGTATAATGGCAGAGTGCACAATTTCACAGTTAGCATTTAAGATAGCGATGGAGACAATTATTAGGTGTTTGAAGCGGGTCGTTGGTGGGGAGAGGTTGCACAGTGTCACTCAGCTCCCGTCAATTAGGGCTTACATGAACGTTATGACAACATTGACTTCTACTTTCCCATGTACCCGGCAGCTACTGGAGAAATTCAATGAAAATCTTAGGGTGGCAAGGATGAAGGTCAAGTCTAGAAGTGTGTCAGTTACCAGAAACTGGTGCAAGAAAGGTTTCTGACGGAAGGGGAAACAAAATCTTCTATCTTGGAGAAGCCAGTTAAGAGTTTAGGTAGGTGGTATAGTGCAACTCTGATTGATAAAGAGCAGGTTGTTGGGTTGAGGAAGGAAGTGGTGGAGTGTATCAACTCCAATGGCATGTCTTTTTTACCTGGCAAGTTAAAATTGTGTCTGCAGCTTGGTTGATATTACTTGGGTCAAAAGATTAACTGATTAAAGCAACAGCACCAGTGACAGAAACAAGAAGAAAGTGTAATCCCAGTAAGGCACTCCTGCCAGCAATGAGGACATTGGAGCACAGGGATGTGTTGGGACAGATGCAAAATGTGAGAGCAGGACTAGGATCACGTGATCCGTCGAAAGCCTTCAGAAAGGCCACATCACAAGACAGAAGGCAAATGGTTACAATATTTATTTGAGAACAGGAAGAGGAGGTACAGTGTGTAACTGCAGCCTCGCAAGGGAATCCGGGGCAGTGGATAAGGTGGGAGAACTTGGAGAAACGAAGAATCACTTGGCGAGAGTTATGGGCATTGATTACATCAAGTTTCTAGTGGGAGCTAATTATGATGTCCTCCCAAATCCCAAAGCTTGGTCAGTGGATAGGTGAAGATCCAGGTTGTTTGCTGGGATTAGGATGTTCAAATGCATTTTGTCAGCATCTAAGTTTAGCTTGTCGCAAGGTCATTACACATGGAGGCATAATCAGGTATTTAGGTCTTTAGCAGATTCATTCGATATGAAGCACTTTGAAGTTAACAACATGTCCATTGTTAGTGGAAGCAGATTAATGAGATTTGTGTGTGAGGGGCAGTGCAGTGGAGAATGAGTGCAGGGTGGGAATATTGGTAAATGGAGGGATGTACGAGTTGTTTGCAGTTGTAGGTACTAAATTACTGGTTCCACATTGTATTGTAGTAAATACACTGATTCTCGATATTGTGTTGTACTCAGAGAGCAAACAAATAGTTTATTTTAGTTTTTTCTTTTATTTTAATGTAAACTTTAGGTTGAGGTAGTTTATGAAGGGAAAAGTCTGAGATAGGCAGATTTGGTGGCTGAGGTGAGAGAGCGTGGGTGGCAGGCGTATGTTAAACTAGTCGAGATAGGGGCTGGGGTTTTTGTAGGGACATCTATTACAGCATTTCTGGGTGAATTTGGGATCAGAGGTCATGTACTGAGGGCAGTTATGAGAATTTTCAGAAGTACTTGAAAGAGCTTGTCAGTGATTGTGGAAAAGAAGGCCTTGCATGGGGAGAGTTACAGTTAGCTTGGAGAAGAGTGGGTTTTGGACACTAGACTTCACTGTTGACCCTTCTGGAGGTGTTCCGGGCTTAATTCAGCGGAACACTGATGGAGCGAGGTGCCTGTCTGAGGACCCCTGTGAAAAGCTTGCGAGGTAGTGATTGGAGTATAGATAAATTGAATGGGTGGGTTTAAATGTGTAACTGTTAGAGGTAGCATTTCATCAACCTCCTGGGTCATTTCACAAACAGTAAATGTTTAAGGAAAGTTTGCTGATCAGGTCATAAACATTCATCTTTAGTTGTTAGATATAGGATAGTCTTATCTTCCTGTAGCATTGGTTAATTGATTTGTTGCTAATTGAACAATACTATAAACAAGCCCCTTCACCAAACCACTAAAGCTGCTGTGGCTGTTTAGGATCCAAAGACAGGTTATAACAGAAATGGTGCTGATTAGCTCATAAACGGCCACAGCAACTTTAGTGGTTTGGTGTAGGGCTTGTTGGTAGTATCTCACAGTGGGTCAATGGGTTATTTACATTTACATTTCTTATATGCTTAATAAGGCACTATATAATTGTAATGTTGTTATTATTATTATTATTATTATTATTAATAATAATAATAATAATAATAATAATAAACAATAAATTATTTACATTTATAAATAATAAAACTATATAACTCAATAAATTAGAACATAATTGAAAAGTTAATTTATTTCAGTAATTCATTTCAAAAAAACTTTTTGTTTTAATGTTGATGATTATGGCCTACAGCCATTGAAAACTCAACTCAGCATCTGAGAAAATAAAAAAAAATATTTTAATACATAAGTGTTGGTCTAATGGTTGAGTATATGCACTCAGTACTTGGCCTACTGCATGAATTACTGCATTAATGCAGTGTGGCATGGAGGTGATCAGCCTGTGGCACTATTGAGGTGTTATGGAAGCCCAAGTTGCTTAGATAGCAGACTTCAGCTCATCTACATTGTTGGGTCTGGTGTCTCTAATCTTCCTCTTGACAATACCCCATAGATTCTCTATGGGTTTTAGGTCAGGTGAGTTTGTTGGCCAATCAAACACAATCAAGTGCAGTTACTAACGATACTGCAGTTATTAAACCAGTTATTTGCATTTTTGGCAGTGTGGGCAGGTGCCAGGTCCTGCTGGTAAATCGAATCTGCAACTCCATAAAACCTTTCAGCAGAGGGAAGCATAAAGTGCTCTAAAATGTCCTGGAAGAATGGCTGCACTAACTTTGGACTTCTTATAATACAGTGGACCAACACCAGCAGATGACATGGCTCCCCAAACCATCACTAATTGTGGAAACTGCACACTAGACATCAAGCAGCTTTGATTGTCTGCCTCTCCACTCTCCCTCCAGACTCTGGGACCAAATATCCAAATTAAATTGTATTGCTTTTAAATCTAAAAACAGGATTTTGGAACACTGAGGACCAACCGGACTTTTTTCATATTGGCCCAGGTTAAATGCTTCTGACTTTGTCTCTGGGTCACAAGTGGCTTGACACAAAGAATGCAACAGTGTGTGTGATGACTCTTGAAGCCCTGACTCCAGCAGCAGTCCTTGTGCATTTTTCCCACATTCTTGAATTGTCTTTTCTTGATAATCCACTCAAGGCTTCAGTTATCCCCATCCCCATTGCTTGTGCACTTTTTTCCACAACACTTGTTCCTTCCACTCAACTTTCCATTTATATATATATATATATATATATATATATATATATATATATATATGCTTGGATACAGCACTCTGAACAGAAAGCTTCTTTAGCATTGACTTTTTATGGCTTACCCCCTTGTGGATGGTTTCAATGACCACATTCTGGACAACAATCAAATTTTCCCCATGATTGTGTAGCCTACTGAACCAGACAGAGGGACCATTTAAAGGCTTAAGAAACCTTTGCAGGTGTTTTATGTTGATTAGCTGATTAGAGTGTCACAGCACAAATCTACAATATTAAAAATTTTCACAATATTCTAATTTTCTAAGATACTGACTTTGGGTGTTTTTATTGGCTGTAGGTTTGTAATCATCAACATTAAAAGTAATAAATGCTTGAAATTGATCAATATGTATCTATAAGATCAATGAATCTATAAGAATTAATGTAATAAATTAACTTTTTGATGATATTTGTTTTTATTTAGATACACCTGTACTGTATACCTGTATTTGGTTCATGCATAGTATGGCAGCGTGAAACTTTCATGTTTCTAATTAAAATTGTTCTGCCTTACTCCATGCTCTCACTTGCAAGAAAAGCAGCATTGCCCCTAATACATTTTCTCTTGGGACCACCAATTTGTTGTTTTCAGATCTCTGCTCTGACATCTTAATTTCCTAGGAATTTTCTAAACATCAGCTCATGTTATGTATATAGCCAGTTTACACTACATGACTTACAAAATCTGAACAGATTTTAAAATAGACAGCATCTCAGACATAGTGTCAGTTCTTCAGACATTCTCGCGTGCACAAATGATAAGTAAACAAGAATGGGGTGTCACACTTTACGAGTGTCACAAAGAACAAGCTATGATCTCAAGAGAATGAGCATGTCTCCTTATCATAAGATACAACAAAACCACAGAGGATGCACATAAGACAAATGCACAGTTGGGGAAAGGCTGACCCCATTTACTGTACAATGTAGAGCAGGAGCTGGAGCTATGCTCTACCCTTTTAACTAAAGTAGTGGCTCCCAAACCTGGACCATTTAAGTGTTTTCCCTGCTCCCAACACACATCTGGCTAAACATCTCTAGGCTTGAAGCCGGTGTGTTGGAGCTTACATTATGCCAAAAGATTTTCAAGTGATTTCACTGTTGCTGACAGATGTCTTTTTTAATGTTGGAATAAAATACTGTGAGTCTTACTACAGTTATAGTGGACTTCTGTGATTTAAATCATTTGGGTGCTGTCTTAAACCAGTCTGTCATTTGTATTGACATTCCAATAAGATCAATTAAGTTTGTTCATGCAAATTGTGATGTGGACAGTCTAAATACTCAATACCTTGCTCCAGCAATGAACAGAAAGAATCAAAGCAGTCCCATTTAACCAGGATCATGTCCATATTCTTTGGGGGGTTTTCACAAACAAATGAATAAATAAGCTGTATACACAAAGAGCTGTGGGCAATAACCTCGTCATTGGTCAACAGTTTCTCTTCATGTGAATTTCCACCGTGAGCAATTTGCTTAGTAGAGACTCTCAGTATTAAACAGTGACTTGTAGTGATTCCCTATTAAAGAGTGACACAGTATTAAATAGTGAGTCTCAGTATTAAATAGTGACTCACAGTAACGTAACATCTACAGAATGTTTGCACCATAAGTTGCTTCCAATTGTACTCCCATTGTGAGTGTCAAAATTTGTAGGAACTGGCAAATTGGGAAATTTCCATCTCAGATTTGCGTAATGCAGGCCCAGCATATGTGAGAATATGGTCTTATACTTATACTGACTTCAGCCATCTTTCCACTGTATGTGTGCTTTTTTTGTGTGCTTACTTGCATGCTTGCATGTGTGTGCCTTATCTTTGCGCACACCAGAAAGGTGCCTTAATACAGCAAGATTGGCATTTTCATTTGATGCATAAATCCCCTGAATCTGAATCAAATAGATTGGAGTCTGCATGAACTGCCCCCCCACACCCTCCGCACACCCAGCAACCCCCTTCTTACCCCACACAACCTCCATCTGTGCCTAGATATTCACGCTGAGGTAAGCTGGCTGAATTCATCAGCGTGTCGGCTGCTATTGAATTTGAGATTAGTTTTTATTTGGGACCTCAAAGTGCTTCACCTTCCCCCTGCTCCCCATCCACACCACCACTGCCTCACCATCCAGACCAGTTCTCCAGTAGTAACCCATATCATTACTTAGCAAGTGGAGACACTGAGTGAGCCTACTTTTTACAGGCCATTTCTGTAACATGTCAGGGACAGATCAATCTCAAGTGGCAGTGACAGCACTCACAGCTGTGGTGTGTGGACACAAATCAGGCTGCCCACTAGATCCACAGCAGCATTGACAGTGTGCTGAGGCTTTAGAGTTGTCCTCATTAATAATCACCAAAATCATTTTACATTTGTAACCAATATTTTTATGGCTTGCATATAATCTGTCATGCAAAATAAAATGCACTACATTTAGTCTTTTTTGGCAAAAACAGAACATCCACTTCTGGTATATTTTGACATAATTTACTTTCTGTCGTGAAGGGATTTCAAGCGTTTGCATCAGGCCTATTGAGCCCCTGGGCTCTGCTTGCAGGAACTTTGCTGACTTTTTTATGACTGAACACTTTCTTCTTTTTTTCACTAGCAGATCCTGATGTCATAGAAAATTGCTGTTATTTCTTTACAGGGTTCGGTGGAAAACCATATTTTAATCACCTGCTGTATGATAAATAGGCGTTTTTGGTGAACAACAGATTGTTTACTGGTTAATGTTAAGTTGATCTGCTTTGTGATATTTGGATATTACGTATCTTTATTTTAATTATGCAAGATGATACATCAGCCAAGGGGTAAGCATTATTAGTGTATCTCCAAAAACAAGAATATCATGGAAAAGGTTTGTTTGTGTTCAATTTCAAAATCCAGAATCTCAAAATTTCATATTATGTGAATATTTCATTAAAGCAAAAAAAGGTTTGAAATATAACATTTTAGAATATATATATATATATATATATATATATATATATATATATATATATATATATATATATATATATATATATATATGAATGGGAGTTCTCATAACACTCAGCGTGGCATCTACCTATAAAGTCTGGCCCTTCAACAAAAAAGCCAATCAGCTTATTGCTTATACACAATATCCCAGAACAAGCCAAATAATATTTTGTGTGTTTTTTTATTCTTCAATTTGCAATAATATTATGTCTCCCCATTCATAGAAATCAGACCCTGTTCTTGTGTGATTGAAATAACAGGCTGACAGTATTGTAAAGATGGTCCCCAAGTGAACAGACTTTTCTGTAAGGACTTGGGTACAATTTACAAATCGATTGTGAACACCCCTTCTAATGAATGCATTCAGCTTTACATTCAATTGCACCCATTGCTGACACAGATCATCAAATGCATACACACACAGCTTGTCTAGTCCCTGTAGAAAAGTGCTGCTAATAGGACCATCTGAAGCAGAAAAACAAGAACCTGTTGGCACATACCTAATGCCAGGTGTGGACTAGAGGGGTATAAAGCCCCCAGGATTGAGCTTTTTAACAGTGGAACTGTGTTTTCTTGAATGTTGGAGCTCCATACAGTACTTTTTGGGAGTTGGGGATGAGGTGGGGTGGTGATCAGCCAAAATCCTGACCTCACTAATGCTCTTACCTTTGAACGCAATGAAATCCTTGCAGCAGTGCTCCATAATCTAGGATATAGATGTCCTTGGACAGTAGAGACAGTTGCTCCAACAAGTAAGATGAACTCTTTTTAATACCCTTGATTTCAGAAGAAACAGTGAATGAGCAGGTGTCCTTATAGTGTATATGAGGGCATAGTGATGCCATCTATATTAATAGACCTGTTGTCAGAGGAAAAGCCCAGTTAGACCATAGATTCACCTGTACACTTCTGAGTGGAGACTGAGAACTATGAGTAGAGGCCAATTCTTCCATCAGTTCCCCAAAGTTCCTACACTTCACCTGTTAATTTAAATCAAATAGATTTAGTCTGTAAGCTCTCAGAGTAGAGAGTGTCCAGTTTAAGATCATGCCCCATAGTCAAATTTTTGTTTTTCACATGGCAGCTGGGTGACTAAGGCCCATACCTTTTCTTGTAGTGATGAGCTGTATTTGACAATTATATACACTGTATATCCAGTGCCCTCCATAATTATTGGCACCCCTGGTTAAGATGTGTTCTTTAGCTTCTAATAAATTGAGTTTCTAAATAATAAAGGACCACGATGGAAAAAGATCCAACCTTTAACTCAAGTTCATTTATTCAGTAGGAAAAAATTCCCACATTAAGAAATAATTGTTTAACATCAAATCATGTGTGCCACAATTGTTAGTACCCCTGATGTTGATACTTTGTACAACCCCCTTTTGCAACAAAACAGCACCTAATCCTCTCCTATAATGTTTCACAAGATTGGAGAATACAGAAAGAGGGATCTTTGACCATTCCTCTTTGCACAATCTCTCTAAATCATCCAGCGACCTGGGTCCTCTCCTCTGCACTCTCCTCTTCAGCTCACCCCACAGGTTTTCAATGGGGTTGAGGTCTGGGGACTGAGATGGCCGTGGGGGGAGCCTGATTCTGTGTGTGGTTAACCATTTCTGTGTAGATTTGGCCATATGTTTAGGGTCATTATTTTGCTGAAAGACCCAGTGAGGACCCATCTTCAGCTTTCGAGCAGAAGCCTCCAGATTTTGTTTTAAAATGTCCTGGTATTTCAAGCCATACACCCTAACAAGGTTCCCAGGGCCTTTGGAAGAGAAACAGGTCCAGAGCATCACTGATCCTCCCCCATATTTCACAGTGGGCATGAGGTACTTTTCTGCATACTCAGCTCTTGTGTTACACCAGACCCACTTAGAGCATCTGTTGCTGGATGTCATTATTTTAACACATGCTGTTACTGAACTAAACTGATACTACTAAACTAATGAAAACACATGAGACTATTTACAGTATATCCACTAAATGGACAAAATGGGGACATCTGCTGTTTGTTTTTTTCTTCTGATATCAAGAGTATATTTGTTGGAATAATTCTCTGCTGTCCAGGCATTGCTTTCAGCTAGATTTTAGAACATTTCTGTTAGGATGTGATTGCATCCACTGACAGGACCTGAAGTTAGGATGTTTAATTATCATCATCTCTGACTGCCAGAGCTCCATAATTCCAGAAAACACAACTCCACAGCTCTAAGTTGGGAGGCTTTATTCCCATCTAGCCCACACCTGGTATTAGGCATGTAGACACAGTGCCAATAGGTTCATGTCTGTTCATCTGCTCCAGAGAGTCATATTCTATTGGCAGTACTTCTCTACAGGGACTAGATAAGCTGTGTGTATTTACACATCTGTTTCAGCAATGGGTGCATCTTAGAAAAGTAGCTGATTGCATTCATTAAATGGGTCTCTGCAGAGTTTTGGACGTATCTTTCATGTAGTATAGTTTAACCAACTTACTGGCACTTGTGTCAAACTTGTGTCTATAAACACTAAATTCAGAACAATCCTGTTTCTCATCCTTTTCATCTAGAGAGCAGTGTTTCCCTGAAGCCTGTTTTCATCAAGCAGCCGGGTAGTATTGTGTTTCCTTTGCACCCTAATGATCCTAACCGGGAGGTCACCTTCAGCTGCGAGGCTCAGGGATATCCACCTCCATCCTACAGGTAAGAATCTATGCTGCTTTACCAATAAATCTTTTTGTTTGTGGTGAAGGACATTTCTTCCTGCAAACAATCGAGTAATTCAAACAAACACAGGTCTAATAATAAAGACTGAAACATCCCTTAACCTTTCATATATACAGATGTTTTAGAGAAACTGGTTTATAAAGAAGACCTTTTTGTTTAATCAGTTATTGTCATTACATGGTATATACTTAACTCCAAACACACAAGTTAACTGATCATTAGTAAATGAAATTCTGATCTCATGTTATAAACATGGCAGCCCAGATTCCTTGTATGATGCACTGTTATTTTGTTTTAAATGACTTTGTCTACATTATAACTATGCATTTCATTTGAAAAAGCAATACAGCCTGTCTGTCACGTATCTGTCTTGTCCCTCTGGTCTGGTCTTGTTTTGTTAACCATCCCATGTGCTTTTGAGCACATGTCATGTCTCCGCCCATTCCCGGCTGTGTTCCATCTGTAACCCTGCCCCATCGTTATCTTCTCCCAGGTGTGATCAATGTTGTGTGTGTATTTAAGCCCTTTAGTCCCAGTCTGTCTTGTTGGTCTTCTTGACTACTTGTCTAATGGTCTACTCGTCTCGTCTACTTGTATCGATGGTTAGTGTACCTTATCTGTATAAATCCATTAATAAACTCAACCCTGCAAGTACTTCCGCCTCCACCTACCTCTGGAAGGAAATGTTACACTGTCTAAATGACCAAAGACATTTTTTTACAACTGGCCAGGGACTGCAGATGAAAATTATGAGCACCCAAAATGATTTTACTATGAGCACCCAAAATGATTTTCTGTTACTCTGAATAAGTGAAAATAAGAAAAGGCACTGAACTTATATGACCCATAATGAAAGAAAAACAGGTCCTCTTTATTTAGTGATCAAATAAATATTCAGTAACTATACCACATATCATTACTCACATACCATTTTTAAATTTCTAAAAATATAGCATTTTGGTAAATGACAAATACAATTTAAAGATGTAATAAATTCAGGATTATTCCAGTAGTTGACCCACTGTAATCCTGCATAACAAAAATAACTTACATTGTTATTATTTAGTGATTTTGTGCAATATATCAGTTTCTTAATTGGGTTAAAAAAATATAAATTGGATTCAAAATAATATAAAGTAAGCATTCAATGAATCCATAATGAAAATAATTGTTACCTGGAAAGAGCTCCACCTCATGTGATACTTTCTTATTTTTCAATTTGTTTTTACAATTACATAACATTTCACTATAGTATATGTCTTTAAATGTTGTGTTCATAGTTTTACTATATCAGCCATCAATACACAGTTTATTTAATTTCAGAAAAATTATGTTTTAAGATCTTCAGATAACTGACACATTGTGAAACTATAAGTATCTCTTGGCCAGCTTTAACTTTTTTTCTTCCTGTAATTGCTACTTACTATTCATCACCCAGCACAGAGTTCTGTCTAATTCTTATTCAGTTTATGGTTATTCTCCCCACACTTCACTAATGGCTGTGCAATGTGTGGGCACTGAGTGACTTGAGCCATAGTTCTACCCTCGAGAATGTTAGTGAGAACTCATTCATTCAAACAAAAATAAAAAAGTGTTTTAGACAGACAGAGAGAGAGAGAGAGAGAGAGAGAGAGAGAGAGAGAGTGAGAGTTTACCACCAAATCACTGGGGTCTGTAGTAATGTTGGCCATATACATTTCCAGAATATCATCCAATCAGCACAAGTAAACAATAAGAAATGTCTCAGCAACAGTAACGACCGTAGCATGTACAACAAGTCCTTGAAGGTACCTCACGTATTTTGCTTCCTAAACAACTGTGCATCACAAAATATGTCCCTTCAGAGAGCCAGGAGCATAGTTCTTCAGGAGATTACTTTTGGAGTTGCAGGGATTGCCTATTTGCAGAATTATTATTGTGCTTTAGCTGAGGTTTGTATTGCATCCTAGACCAGAGGTTTTCAAGCTTTTATCCGTGGAACCCCACCCACCACCCAGTCTGCACACACATGTCGTGAGGTTAAAGTGATTGTAAATCTTTATTGGCAAAATATTATAACTGATAATAATCACTTCTAGTTATCAAATATCCTTTTTGTGCAAATTGGAGGTGGCATGGTGGTATGGTGGCATGTGTTGGACATCTCCTGGGGTTGTGGGTTTGATTCCTGCTTGGGTTGCTGGCTGTGAGGAGTTTGAGTGGGACTGTCAGCATGTTTATTCACTAATAAATACCTGTAGGTAGGAAAGCACTTTATCTAAGATGTGTTTATGACCTGTGCTCCTACTTTGTCTTTGCTTTTGACATGGACCTTTTTTTCTCATTTAAATATTCACATTTTTGCAAGTAATTTAACTATATTACTAAATAAAAATAATGTATCACTTAAAGCTATTGATGCAAATGAATTTTAAGGCTGTCGGGAAATCCAGACTTTATAGATTTTTGTAAATCCAGAATTTATATATAATCAACAAATATTTAAACAAGAATGCATTAAATGTCTGTAACAGCAACTATTAAAAAAAGAATCAGCTCTGTTTCACAGCACCAGAATATCTCACATATCTGACATCTCTGCATGTCATAGCCCAGTCTTATACTAGCATGCCTTCTAACAATGCAAACTTATATTCATGGGTATTATTCAGTGCTGAGTTTTCAGCTTATTTAACTTTTTCAGCCTTGTTTCAATATTCTACCAAAGAAGCTATAACTTTTAATTAAATTAAATGAGTCACAACTGTTACATCATAGTCTGATCTGCACAAATCATCCTATCAAAGAATGTTTAAAAAATAATATATATATATATATATCATTTATCATTTATTATATATTTTTTTTACTTTTAAGTTTTAAAGTTTTTATATAATGTTCTATTTCAGTCTTACGGAAAACATTTGCTCCCGTCCATGTTCTCACATACACACCATGACAAGGGCATAAGATGACTTTGATGACTTAGTGTATATACAAGAAAAGAACATCAGATTTCAGTATTTATATACATAGTTTAAGAGATAAAGGATTTCATGGGGTGTCCTAAATGTTTCACATTGTATTTTTCACATTACATGTATCATATTGTATGTTCAACTAAAATATATCTGGATATGACTTTTTGTCATAACAATTACAACTTTACTTCCCCATCTCAAACAAAACAAACTAGTGCAGTTTGCTGAGTCAGTTCAACTGTTTTATGTTTATTAATAAAAAATATATATTGCAGTGATCCTCAGTTAGGTATTTACTGTTTAAATGTACAGCATGCTGTGTGCAGATGTTAGAGATAAATCTGATACTTATGGTTTTCATCATATATTATCATATATCACCATTTCTCTTAAGCATGACTAGATATGGGTTTAATCATATCGTCCAGCCCTATTGTCATCTGATCTTATAATTTGCTCTATAGTTAAATGTTACTGCCTTTATTAAATTTAATTTACCGTATTTTCCAGACTATAAGCCGCTACTTTTTTCCCCTCACTTTAAACCATGCAGCTTATAATGAGGTGCAGCTTTGTCTTCTTATATATGTTATTTTCCAGGGTGCGGCTTATAGTCCGGTGTGGCTTATATTCCGGAAAATACGGTATGTCAGGAAACACAGTTTTGTTGTTAATGAAGGCTGTCTGTGTAAATCTTCATATTACACAATGGTTTGGACTAGTTTGAATTTAGCTTAGAAGACAGTGGACGTTTCTGTGAGCCTTGGTCACTGGTCTTTTCAGTGAAGGGGGAACTCTATTTCAGGTAGCCAAGGACATGTTCATTTGTCTCAGCTTGGGTCGTCCACTGCTGCTGTTACTGAGTAGCTCTCTGGGTTGTCATTGCAGTTGCATGACAATTCAGCTCATACTGGTTCTAATTTTAACTTACCGTATTTTCCGGACTATTAGCCGCTACTTTTTTTTCCACACTTTAAACCAGGCGGCTTATAATGAGGCGAGGTTTTTCTTCACCTGCCAGGGGCCACTTTAGCAGAAAGTGAAAAAGGTGGGAAGTCAAAGTTGGATATCACTGAAGAAGACCTTAATTTTCAGTTACCACATGCAAGCAGCCACCACCATGGAGAATTTATTTTGATAAATCCTTCACAAAAACTGGCCACATGCGCAGCATCATTTTCTGATGTCTGTCAGTGGATCCTAACAGCGTGGAGCAGTGTGAAGGACTCTACTGTCACCAATGCGTTCCAAAAGGCTGGACTGCTGTGTGAAGAGGGCACCACAGCTTCAGAGCCAACTTCACCGCAGGATGACAGCGACATAGAGAGCAACACTGACATCGACACAGAGAAAGTACCGGTATGTGACGAAGCTCTTCTACGGCTGTTCAGCTCCGACACTGAAGAAGATGACTTCAGTGGTTTCAGTGAGCAGGAGGACGATGAATAAACCAATTAATTATTTTTTACTGTTTTGTTTGATCAGCACTTTTACTTTTATGCTACAGACACCGTTTGGAACGAATCAGTTCATTTATGTTCAGTTAAACTACGTTATCAGTTCAGTAGATATCGGCGGCTTTTAGCCTGGTGCGGCTTATATATGTTACTTTCCAGTTGTTGTTTTTTTAACTTTGTGGGTGCGGCTTATATTCAAGTGCGCTTTATAGTCAGGAAAATCTTCGTCTTTGAAAAGCTATATCTTCCAACAGTTATTGCTCACTCCTGCTCTCTTTTCTCACCTACTCTCTCCCTGACTTATAGATGACACATGGTAACAAAAAATGAGTTCAACTGTTTAACTCAATAAATATCTGAAATAAACTACTAAACCGAAGCCAGTTCCATTACTTGTTACTAAATGTTTAGCTTCTCAGTTTGTATTTAGGATGTGACTTTTATAACTTTTTTGACTTTGCCTTTTTCTGTTTTTTATTTAATATTATGCTAGTGAATCTTAGGGAATTAGAATTTTGCTTAGTTGGGACCATGCTTCCAGCTGAAATTGAATTGGTGGGAGACTGCATGTGGAGGGAGGGGGGAACCTGGAGATGCACTAGTATTAGCATTTTCTTCTAATGTAAAATGTAAATATATACAGTATATAGACGCACTGTTTTTGCAACAGGGAAATTTGTCCTCTGCATTTAACCCATCCACCTGCTGGATGGACACGGACACACACCCCCCCCACACACACACACACACACCACACACACACAGACAGACAAACCATCATCAAACTGGCAACCTTCAAATCCTAACCACCAGGCCATGGCTGGTCCCACCAGGCAATGCCTGCCCCATAATGCAGTATATATCACAAACAGTGCACTAAGTAAACCCTACACAGGTAAACCACACTTCCATTTTATGTATCATACATACTTCTGACTTGATATATATATTTTTTTCAATTTGTTCAGATTTTCACCCTGTTTCAGACTTTCATTTGAATTTCATTTGATATACACTTTCCTTCTTGATGACAATTTGCAGACCTTCATGGACTTGTTGTTTTTAGGATAATGGGTTTATGTGTCCAGGTTTAAAGGGCCTCCAATTCTCCCTGTACTAAACACTCAACACCAGTTGTGACTACATACTGGTTTGTTGTGTATCCTCATTGCATGATTTGGGTCCACTGGTCAGCTTAAACACATTATTGACTGGAGACAACTTTCCACCTCTGTTTGGTGACAATTTGCTCTTCGTCATGTACTTTATGCACAACCACATTGATGGGGTATTTCAGCACACATGGTATTCTACAGTAATCAGTAATCAGGGTTATAATGATTGCAGGCATGCAATTATGTGACTGTGTGAAAGTTTAACTGTGAAATGAGTGACTTGCCTACTGAGCCAAAGAAAACATTACCTGCACGGCTAAAAAGCTCATGTGGTACTGTAGCACAAATGAGAGAGTGTGCTGCTAAAAGCACCAAGGTCATGGGTTTGATTCTTATGCAGCATCTATACAGATGAAAAGCCACTATTGCCCTCAGGGGAGCTACTCTAAATTATATTGGAAGGTCTCTTCTAATCAATTAAATGTAAAGTGCATTCTGAATAACACATTATATTACAGAATAAAGTTTGACATCCTATTTTATGTAAACAGACTTGTCTTGAAAGATTTTCAGGTTTTAGAAAAAAATCCCTTTTATCCTTAATAATGCTGCACATTGAGTAGTTACTAAGACCATGTCCAGTTTTTTAGACATCTATAAAATGTGGTCATAATAAACTAAACATGAACTAATGGGATATAATTACCTATTTATGAATTAATATTTCTATTTACATTTTAAGACATATAAGCCTTAATCTCATAATTAATCATGATTATTATCTTATTAAATTAGCTGCAACAATTTTGCAGCGTCTAATACAGAGTTATCACAGTTTCATTTTCCTTGCTTTACCTAATGCTTTATTCTCCTCATCCATCCCAACTGAACGCTTTACCTTCTTCTCTAAAATTGTTTATTTTAAATATGTCCATGATATGCTCAGAGAAGTATATACTCTGCTAACTATTTGCATTTGTGTTTTTACAGATGGAAAATGAATGACACCTTCATTTCTCAATGGCCAGGCTCACGGTACAGATTTTCTGGAGGGAACCTGCATATCAGTCAGCTCACTAAAGAGGAGGATATTGGTATTTACCAGTGTGTGGCCTCCAACTCCTTTGGGACCATCCTCAGTAGAGAGGCCAGTCTCCATATTGCTTGTGAGTGGTTTTTTTTTATGATATTATCCATTCAGTTTAGGTTATTGTGCTTGCTATAGGTCATTTCAGAAGCCATGCCTTGTTTATAAGTGGTACAGTTAGGTCTCTCTAAAGGTGTGGTCAAACTGGGTTTTGGTCAGCACATTTTTATGTTTGCAATTGCATGCATTTCACTGAAATTCGCTGAGAATTTGAGCAAATGCAATTAGTCACGTCATGTTCAAATTTGGGTTAATGACTGTACCCCTGATCATTACTGCTGCAAATCTGGCTATGTGACATATGTTGCCCTCTATGCTGTTTCTGCTCTGTCTGAGCCAAGAACGAGGAAGCACTGATTGTTCCAGTTTCATAACAGGAGATATTATGCTGCTCTTTTGTTGGGATCATAAAATGCAACAAGTTAAATGGGATACAGGTGGGAAGTGTGATTAAGTGTGATTAATTGCTGTTTCTGCAAGATTATCTCTCTTATGGTATGAAACTACTGAACCAAATAGAGTACAGTTTACTACCCTTTATGGCTAAACTTTACTACAATTCATAGCCCTGTTTGCAGCCTCCCCATTTTGTTAGGTACTGTTCATATTTAAAAAAAAAAAACATACACCGTTTACCTTTACAAAGTGAAACTGATAGTTGGTTATGTAAGATCTGAACCATGAAAGGGCTGTGCCTGTGATTCCAACCACACTTTCTAATATTTCTAGGAGAATAGAGTAATCAATTGTATGAAATGCTGCACTTAAATCTAGCAACACAAGCAGGGACACACAGCCTTGATTAGAGGCAAGAAAATAATTTGTAATCCTAACCAGAGCTGTCTCAGTGCTATGATGAGGTCATACTTGTGATTCTTGTGCATATCTACACAGCTGTTGGGCCAGATATCTTGGATATAAACAGTAAATTAGAAATACACTCTGATCCAGATTTGCTTTCTTGATCAGTGGCTTAATGATTGCTACTTTAAAAGCTGTAGGTATGTGACCTAAACTAACAGATGAGTTTTCTATTGCTGAAAACTTTGATTATAACTGGCAACACATCTTTAAGTAGGTTTGATGGGATTGCATCTAGAGAGCAGGCGGCAGAATTTGTGGAGTAAATATTTTTTTCTAATTCTGACTGCAGAAATGGGTGACATGTTTCTAATTTTTCTTCTGTTTCTATATTTTGTTCTATATCAGCCACACCAGATGACTGTTTGGATTTAACATTATGAGTTGAATTTTTTTTATGTAATTGATGGATATGTAAAAAAATATGTAATATATTTTCAATTTTATGATTGAAAAAGTCCATAAAGATATTACTTGTGAAATTTGATGGAATCTGATGTGTACCTGGCTGAATTTCTATTTTGAGATTGCACCAAAGAGTAGTCTGACCAAATAATCTGAGCAAGCTCTAGTAAGAGCCCTTCTATACTCAATAAGGCTGTCCTTCCAAGCTGTGGGGAATACTTCCAGCTTGGTTGATCTGGTTGTTATACCATGGGACGATTTTCTTCTGTGTCAATTTTTATACTTAAGTGGTGCTACACTGTCTAAAGCTGATCTAAAGTTATTGTGTAAACAGTTAATCTGTCTAACTCCACTCATCTGATGAACAGCAATATGTGGTTCATAGATCGGGGAGGTTTTCAATAATTTGTTTGGCTGTAGTTGATCTTATTGAATGCTTCATGCAGTAGCGTAGGGGGGGACATTTTGGATAAGCTGTAGCTCAAAAGAAATTATATCATGATTTGAGGTTGCTGAGGTTTGGGGAAGAATATTTAAGTTATCTATGCCAACTCACAGGGTCAGAACCAAATCCAGAGTGTGATTACAGTGTGTGGATAATACCTACAGAGTCTAGGATTGAGGTAAATGCCTTTTTAATGGATTGTCTACCTTCTCAAAGTGAATGTTAAATTCTACTACAATTATTACTTTATCACTGCACACTGCAGCAAAGTCGCTAAATTCTTTTACAAACTCTGAGTAGGGCCCTGGTAGTCTATAAACATTAATTAACAACATTGCATCCTTGTTTGTGACCGGATTATTTACTAGCCAGAATGTCAAAGGAATCAATCAGTGTTTCTGATATCTAAAATATTTTGGTAAATGATACAGACTCCACCTCCTCTGCCTGATAGTCTCGGGCTGTGTACATAATTCTAACATTCAGGGGTGGCTTCATTCATGCCAGGTATTATTGGTGTTACAGGTGTTATTTTCACAATTTGAGAATGATGTCTGGATATTGATTTTTTGAAGACAATAACTGAAGTTTTTAAGACAGGCTGTTTTATTTTCCTGTGTTTAGCTTTATTTTGGTGCACAGACATAGTCTCAATACTGCTGAACTAAGGTGAAGCCTCAAAGCAGCTCACAGATGGTTAGTTTAGCCTGTCTGTCTGCGGCCTGGTCCCGGCTCTGTTTTGTCAGCAGCTGTTAATGCTACTCTGCCGACTAACTATTAGACTATGGGCTATGCTGCACGAAAGTAAGGCAGAACCCTCCTGCGTGGGGTGGATACCATCTCTACCTATAAAACCAAGTCTGCCCTTGAATTTTCCCCAATTTTCTATAAACCCCATATTGTTTTCCGAACAACACATCCAGCAACTTCAACGCTGTAACTCTTTTGTAGGCTTCCATGGCCCACTGCATCAGGATGGGGCCAGACCTAACGTTAGCAGCAGGGGGGTCTCAGCTTTCAGGCTGTCAAATACACATTTCAGCTTGTAATGTTTTCAGGTAACAAATATAATATAAATTATAAATTTAACAGTTTACAGCTTAAAGTTTTAGGGTGGGCTGTGCTCTTGTGAAATCACCCCATTTAACATTACCAGCTTCTGCAGGATACTATAGAACAAATGTCTTCATTTTTGCACCTTAAATACAGTTTACTATTCTGAACTGTAGCTGTGACCCTACTTGTCCAGTCAGTTACATTAACTGCTCTATTTACTGGATTCAGGGTACTGAGTTTAAGACCTGGGCTCTAGAAAAAGAACTATGCTAATAACAATGATATATACAACAATTTACATTTTGTGCTATGATATCTGTTTCAAAAAATATGATTATATGGCTTTTTCTTCCTAATATTATTAGTGTTATCAGTTACAGTACTTCTTGTAGGAATGAAATGAGGTTGCTTTGATTTAACAAACTTGTTACTAGCATTAAAACATAAGCAATTTTAACTTTGTTCAACTGTGTTCTGTGGAATGATGGATATAAATAAATTACATTTACTAAAGTACTGCTGTTCAGAGTCTATAGCCATGTGGTGTACGTGTGTAATACATCCGTACTGGATTGCTCTCTGTACATCAGTTGTTTTGTCAGTAAGATATGTTTGCATTGATCCTGACTGTGAACCTGGATTGAAGTGCTGATGCTTTGAGGTACCAGGCTCTGCTGTTGATTGCCACGGCTCAGCTCAGGAAAGTGTTTGTGATGGGCCTGATGTGATTCTGGAGGGCCTTGACAGAGAGGCTGGAGCCAGTGCTTTAGTGAGCTCATTCGTTTCTTTTACGAGATGCTCTGATGGCTGGGTGAACTTTTTGCTTTTCTTTTGATGACTGGCCATCTGAACAGCAGCTCAGATACACTGTGATGGATAGGCACAGGAGATTGAATCCTGATGTCCGTTTCCTGTGGCCAGGCTTGGGATGAACTTATAAACAGCCCCAGCATCCATCAAGCTCCAGTGGAGGAATATACCACCAAGACTTTGTGTTATTAATATTTCCTCTATATTACCTCAGTTTGCCCTCCCTTATGTATCATTTCTACCCATCATCTCATCCACTGTCCAGCACCTTCTGCCCAGTGAACTGGTGGGCAAACAAGAAAAGTCATCAGAGCTTAGGTATAATTCATTTCCTAATGGATCACTAAGCCACATTTATATGTGCTTTTTTAGGTAGTATGAAATGGATCCAAAACACTCGTATTCATAAGTAATTTGGCTTTTAATTTAATGAAGTCTTTATTTTTTTTTTTGATGTCACATTACCTGAAAATTTAAGACAATCAGCCCATTTTGAATGTAGTGTTTTATACGAGATTGCACAAACTGTTGCTATTTCATACACATTGCATGGACAATGTTTTTGCTCATCTTTTCTAAGCAATGCATTCAGCTGCTTCTAGTTGCACCCACTGCAAATGCACATGCACAGCTTTTCTAATCCCTGATGTATTGACAATAGAATAGGACTAGATATACATGGGC
This sequence comes from Acestrorhynchus altus, assembly GCA_034509495.1. Lineage (NCBI taxonomy): Eukaryota > Metazoa > Chordata > Actinopteri > Characiformes > Acestrorhynchidae > Acestrorhynchus > Acestrorhynchus altus. Next base: position 12,187,807 of record CM067518.1, read on the forward strand.
AGATAAACATAAAGCAGTTTAACATGAACTAACTGGCACCCTCTTTAGTGACATTTGTGTACTAGAGTGGTAACAAGCCCCCCCAGCATTTAGCAATGGAGCAGTTTTTTTCTGGAAAGATAGAGCTCCATCAAATACTTTTGAGATGATCTGGGGAGTTTGCAATGAGGTAGGGTGGTGAGCATTCAATATCCTCACCACATTAACAGCCTCACTCTTGTTACTTAATGCAATCAAATCCTCACAGTAATGCTCCAAAATCTAGTAGAAAGTCTTTGCTGACAGTAGAGAGAGATATTCCAACAAAAGCAGGACAAACTCTTTTTAATAGCCTTGGTTATGAATAAGCAGCTGTCTGAATGAGAGACCTTTGACCGTACTGTGTATCAGCCCATACTGCTGTTTGAATGAAACACAATGTGGGGCAGCCAATCAGAAAGGAGGTCATTTACATATACACATGTCATAATGTCATTATACTTATCACTCAGCAAACCAACTAAAATCTGTTAAAATTTCAAGTACAGTGATGTATCGAGTTTTAGTGAGAACTGTTGACTAAAATGAAATGCGTTAAAGGTCTAGCAAATGAGGCCATTGATCTGTTTACAGAACACCTGAGATTATACCAGCAAAACCAAAGTGTTTTAACATAAGAATGAGATGGTGGTACAGAGTACAGAGCATGAACATGGCTCAGTTAATCAGGTTTCAGAACAGGAGTAATTTTCTTTGGAAACTTTATTTTTTCCAGCCTTGTATAACAGAATTATTTGCTTATTGAGCGCACTGGAGTGAATCAGATAAGTCAGAGAGCAGATTACATAATTAAAAGTGTGTTGGGAATAATTTATGGCACCACTAGACTCATGACATTTTCAACAGTGAGGAAGTGTATGTCAAAGGTTTATTAAGATCACCCAAATTGAAAAGAGCAAATGAATAATAGAGCACTGCAATATTGAGTGTAAGGTGAAGGAAGAGAGGTGTGCAGAAGTGTGGATTTGTTGTTATTGTGTTATGGAGTGGTAGTAGAAATGTAAATAATAAGTACAGCCCAGTTCTGGAGATCTGCTTATTCACAGATTTTAGTTCCAAATAATCTAATCAAACTCATCTAATCCGCTTAAGATCTTTGAGAATGTTGAAGTGGGAACTGAATTTGATATTTTGGACATAAATAGACATTGATGCAGTTAATTAATAACTGCACAGTTATGGTGTGTTTAGACTTAAAGTGACATTTCAAGGCTTTTTTGTTTTAGCAATAATACTTTGATTAGTAATGTATTAAAACATGAAATTAAGATTTCTGATTTTCATGAGTTATGTGCCACACAATAAAACAAAAAAGTGTGGGGTTTTTTTCAGTTTACATGTAAAGAATATTGAGTTTAAGATTATTTTAAGTTTAAGGTTATTAACGGTTTAACATTTAGGTGATTGTATTCCAGATAATTCACTGACAATTATAACAGTATGTAAGAAATTGTCATTAGCTTTTACATTAATTCCCAAATATTATCAAGAATCGAATGAACCCTGGCCCAGCAGGCCCACTCCCCTGCACATTTTAGTGCTTTCTCTGTTTCCAACATGTGACTCAACAAATCAGCAGAGGGCTGCAGGGGCCGTGTTAAAGCAGAGAATATGCAGGGGAGAGGGCTCCCTAGACGAAAGGATGAAACCATGGTTTAATGTTTGTGCATTTGATCTTATTTTGTTTGTGTAACTGCTGTCATCCTGCCATAAAATTGCTATGAAAGTCTGCCTGTATCTGACTAAAGGACTGAAGTGTTATGACATGAAGCACACGTGCGACTAGTTTCACACATATGCTGCTATGCCAGGATGGAATTTCCATAGTAGATTTTGAGAGAAATGCAGCAGTATATTCTGCCTATATTCAGGTGCTCTGTGATGTGAGTGGTGCTCTAACCTCTTTATTCAACAGCCAGAAAACTGCTGCCATTTATTTCTGAATATATAATTATCACTTTTGCATTATTATTATATAAAAAAACTAAAAGTGACCAAAACAAGTTACAATATTGTGTATAATATAAATATATAGTACTGTACACACAGAAGAGATCCAAAGGGACAAATAATCACAGATGAAAAACAGATAAAAGAAAAAAGAATGATGTAAATTGCCAAGACACTTTTGTCAATGTTGGCTACACAGAAGAACCTTTAGTTCTAGAAGATAAAGTCAGCCAGGCCTTGAGATCAAGAAGAAAGTCACAGAAATCAACAATTTCAATATTGAGATATTTCAGGATTCCGAGGATGATTCAGTTAAAGTACTGACATAATGAAACTATGTCAACAAATACAACAGCTCAATGGCCTGCAGATTGGTCAGGCTGGTCAGAGAGAGGTAAGTCTAACAAAGAAAGGAGACAAGAATGATTGTGCCAACTATTTCCTTCATACCACACGCCAGTAAAAACTGCTGAAGATCATCCACATATACTAGAGTCTTAAATCAAAAGAGAACGACCAGATATGCAGACAGGATTCAGGAAATGCAGCCTGTTCAACCTGTATGCAGAACATATTATGAGAAGAGCTGGACTTGAGGAGGATTCAGGACTGGTGAAAGAAACATACATAACCTTCGCTATTCAGATGAGACAACACTCATAGCAGGAAGTCTGGAAGACCTGAAGGTCTTTATGAAAAAAGGTCAAAGAACAGAGTGAAAATTTAGGACTGGGCTCAATATGAAGTAGAGTAAAGTCACAATGACACACAACAGTGACAGCTTTACCGTTGACGGAGAAGATGTGGAAATTGTGGACAACTTTTGCCTACTCAGTTCAGTTGTTTAGCAACAAAGGATCCAGCACTCAAGAAATTCAACACAGATTGTCACTTTTCAGGACAAGGATGAAGGAGCTTCAAAAGATCTTCTCTCTTGGAAAACAAAGAAGACTTCTGTGAGCTCGCTGGACAGCAAAGACGACGAACAAATGGATCCTGACCTAAATCAAGCATAAACTCTCACTGGAAGCATAGATGGTCAGGCTGGTAAGGCTCTCTTACCTTAACTGATTCACTGGAAAAGATTATCATGCTAAGAGTTGAAGGGACAAGAGGAAGAGGATGACCAGATACAAGATGGATGATACAGTTCAAGGAATAATAAACTAAGCATTCAAATGCCTAAAGACCCAAACAGAAGACAGGGCATTCTGGAGGAACATCATCCATATGGTCTCCAGGAGTCAGAATTGACTTGACTGGAATTAAACTGAAGTGTATGGTTGTAAGTTGTTATGCTGTATTTTTATGGTAGATTAGCACATGGTTATTTACAGTGTTCCAAACCATAATGTTATGGTTCACCACTGTGGTGACATGTTGTGATGTGTAAAATATCTGCAGCAGAGCTGTGAGAACATTATTTTCAGTTTAAACTTTGTATTTTCAAACCATGATTTATCATGAGAAGTTACACACGATACTGTAAATGGTCACCAAACAGTAAAATGTAGTGGACAACAGGCAAGGACCTGTTAAGGCAGACCAGTGGACTCAATAACAATAATGATAATAATAATAACAAATGATGATGGAGATTTTGTTTGTTTGTTTGTTTTTTGGCTACAATCCACAAATAACATTTTGATTAAAACATATTCTTTGTTGTTCTCTCAAAACAAACAGACTTATGTAAGAAATGTTTCAGTGCACAAGTTTGTGGTAAACTTAAACCTAAAGCTAGGTTTAATTAAGTAAGCTCAAAAGGCTTAACTGAAGTTCCTGCTGTCTAATTTGTGGGTGTGTCAACTGTGGCAACTCCAACACAATATTTTCCAAACACTATAATTTACCAACCCCAGTTCTCATATCTCAGTGTTTGACTAATTAATGGGCAGATACTGTATATCCACCCTTACCATGACTGCATACTCACACTAATAAGGGAGAGGTCTTACCCTGTGATCTGGGTCCTTGTTCAGCATTTCCTCTGCTTAGACAGGGATTTTCTCTTATCTGTGTTGCTTTTGTGCTACTTTGAGGTTTAAGACGCAGTCTTATGTTAAGCCTCTTTGGATATTGTCTATTAAACTGGTCATATATTACAAGATACAAATGCGTCCTCACCAGCTAGTCACTGATACATTCCTCCTTATTAATTCAGGACTGAAAGCTCAGGATCCAGCACTAAAGCCTGTGGATGCTTTATTATTTTATCTTCCTTTAGGCCTTTTTGGATGATTTTGTTCAATTTGTGAACATTATTTCTTGAAACAAAAATTGTGACAAAAGCAGATCATTTGAATTTGTATTGAGTAATGTTCTTGAGAGTAAGGTGGATTTTTTTGGCTGTGCACACTGTGTTCACTCACAACAGTGTAAGGAAAATACCTTGAAGGCTGATGATTGGTGTTATAGTCACTAGGTTTGGTTTTGGTTAAATGTTTACAAGGGAAAACATGATTGAAGACAGTGACATATTTATCTTATCTTGGTTATTTGCAAGCAAATTAACAGGTAAACCCATAATTAATTGGTAGGAACCAATTAAACCAACCAACCCTGTCCCAAAGAATCCACAGCCAGCCTGTCTGAATGACTATCACCCTGTGGTTCTCACTTCAATTGTGATGAAGTGCTTTCAAAAGCTTGTCAGAGACTTCATCACTTCATCATTACTGGACTCTCTGGACCCACTTCAGTTTGTTTATCGCCAGAACCGCTCTACTGATGATGATGCCATCACACATCTGCTCCACACCACACTGACACATCTGGACACTGGGAGGAATAGTTATGTCCGAATCCTGTTTCTTCACTACAAGCTGGTAGATCTGGGACTACACCCATCGATGTGTGACTGGATCTCCATCTTCCTCACCGACAGACCACAAACAGTGCGGGGTGGGAAACCATGTCTCACCCACCATCAACCTAAGCATTGGTGCTCCTCAGGGCTGTGTTCTATCACCCCTACTGTACTCCTTGTACACCCATGACTGCGTGACCACTTCAAGCTTCAATATCACTGTTAAGTTTGCTGACGACACGGTTGTGGTGGGCCTGATGTCCGCCAACGATGAAAAGGCCTACCTAGAGGAGATTGTACGCCTGGACAACTGGTGCCTGGGCCACAATCTCCTGCTCAACGTCAGCAAAACCAAGGAGTTGATAGTGGACTGCAGGAGACAGGTGAGGAGCTACATTAAGGATCAACGGTGCAGAAGTATAGATATTCGGACTCTGAACCAGACACAACTTCAATTTTATCCTTAAATTCCACATATCACAAATAGTAGACTCTCATAAGATCCAACGCTCTCCTAAACAGCAATATGTAGCAAACACAAACTGCAACCTATTCACCCACCTACCTCCACTTAAGTTATTTTGTTGTTACCTCAGACTTAAGATTAGATTTAGTTATTTATTTATTTTTCGTCTCAGGATTGCACATATTTATTCTGTTTACCTTCTCCCTTCTTCTCCTATTGATCTGTGTGTGCAGACAGTCGCAAAGAAACATTTCACTGCATGTTGTACTGTGTGTAACTATGTGCGTGACAAATGAACGAACCTTGAACCTTGAAATAATGGTGCGCTGATTGCAATATTCTTGGCAGATTCCAATTTTTTAAAAGTTTAGTCAAAAACTTATCTTTTTACAAACCAGTTTAAATTGAACTGCAGTATTTGATTAGGTGGTAACGGAACCAGCCTTGTGAATGGAATGTTGCTGGTTCAGTTACCTGAACTGCCATGAATGCCCTTGAGCAAGGCACTTAACTCCCCAGTTGCCCACTGCTCCAGGCACGTGTGCTCACTGCTCCCTAGTGTGTGAATTCATTTGTGTGTATGCGTGTGTTTCACTGTGTGGATGGGATAAATGCAGAGGACAAATTCCCCTGTGTGCAAGCACAGTAGGTCTATGTGTACATTTACACGTACACTTTTTTACAATTTGTACTAGTTTCACAGTTTTTGTAACACATCATATGAGAAATATGGTCAATTTTGTGTTGTTGTTATGTCCCCTAGGGGTAGGACGCAACAAAAAGTGTTGTGTGAATGCCCACTCAGCCTCAGACCAAGCGACCACACCCAAAATAATTAATTAAGACTTTATTTTCTCAGAATTAGAGCTTAACTTAACAGAAATAAACAATCAAAATAAGGAACAAAAACAAGAATCTAAGACTTCAGGGTGACCCCAGGCCAAAACAACAAACAAATCAACTATAACAAAAGAAAGCAACTATCTTATACTAAAAGTAAAGAAACAAAAATACAAACAATTACCCTAACTACTCTGTACATGAACAAAGACAAAAGATTGTAACAAAAAGGCAGGTCACCCCTACAAAAACCTACAGAATCACAAAGAAACAAGCAAGCTTGGTCTGGGCTGGTGGGCCTTCACGGGAGCAACACTCTTCGGCTCAGAGAAAAAAGATGCAGCTCTCCACTCCCAAACAAAGAGTCCTTTTTAAGTCTCCCGCCGAAAACAACCAGCCAATGGGAAGTCATCATGGGTGGAGCAACAATCAGTGTTTCTCCAGAGCAGCCAACCACCAGTCAAAGCAGCAAACCTGACAAAAAAATTAAACACAAACCAAAAGAAAAGTCCCCAAACTCAGGGACGTAACAGTTGTGTATTGGAGGCTCAGGTAATTATTAAGTTTCTAAAACATGGCTGGTCTTCATGTGCTTTGAATTACATGATTTCATTACTGACGCAAGTTAGGAGAGTCTGCTGGCTTGTGGCTGGCCTTACGCGCTTGCTTTTCAAATTGTTCATATTTAGCAGGATGATAGTTTCTAACTCTTATTAAATCTGTCACTTCTAATATTTCGGAGTTGTTCCTGTGTGGGGGCAAGACATGCCAGCCGCTGCCAGCAGAGGGCAGCAACAACAAGAAACTGAAAGTCCAGGAACCTCAGCAGTAATTAGTGGTGACCAGGCTCACCTGTGTGGCAGGGTATATATACCCAGCCAAACCGCTAATCTTTGTCACAGTGTTGTAGAGAGATGACTGGAAAGGTATGTTAGAAGAAATGACAGATGTAGGAAAACAACAAGAAAACCTGGGATATTGTGTATGTGCTGTATTATCAGTATTTTTGTTCCTTTTGCCCTTTTGGTTTGGGTCTGCCTTTATTTAGCCAGTTTTGACTCTAAGGGGAGTACAGCATTTTGTTCTTTGCCTTTGTTAAAACTAATTTTGTCTGAGCCATGCCATTTTTGTGTTGCTTTTTTTGTCCTCTACTGCCAAAACCCCAAAAAGGGGGATTCTTAAGTGAGGAATCTCCTTAAAAGGTGCCATGTTGTCAGCTCGTCTCCAGTGTTGCCCCAGTGCAGTGATTTTGCCAGTTTACCAATGCAGCTGTCATATATATATGCCCTTAATATACCTTTTAATAAATACAAAAAATCCACACTATTAAACTAATAGTTCCTTCATAGTTTACATTGGTATTGCAGATTGTGAACTTGTCATTGTCTTCACTTGATGCATCTTTAGTAGAAATACTGTATTCACTGTCTCATCTGGCTGGTGAGTCTTTTTTATAAGTTCAGAGAGTGAGAAAGGAAAATGCTACAGTAATCTTGGTCTTATTTGATAATCTCAAATCTTTTGTACGTGCTCACAGTGTCACCCTTTGGTTGCACATAAAGGGAAGGTAATTTCATATGAACTGTGTTCAGTGAGTGAGCATAAACTGTGGTTATTTTTTAGTTATCCAGGCTTTTAATGGTCTGTTATTTTGAGAATCCTAATTTGGTGTGGGAATTGGTCATCCAGATCCAGCAAATGTGCTAAATGTTCCATTATTATGTTCCACTAGAAACCAGAACATATTTAAAAAATGGTGTTGGTTTGCATTTTCATGTATCAAGTGTACATGGTATAGTAACCATCAGCTTACGTACCATGGTATACCTAAAACCAATATACCTTAAACAATGCTAGTGATGGCAATGGTGATAACATCTGTAAACATCAAATCAAATCAACATTTATTTGTATAGCGCTCTTCACAACTGGAGTTGTCACAGAGCAGCTTCACAGAAATTAATAAATATAAGGTTAACAACACAGGAACAAAGAATAAGAGACAGATCCTCTCATAAACTTCTGTCCTTGCCAATGATGGATGGTCATTGTATTCAATCAGAGTCAAGTTACTTTGGACTCCTGATCACAAATGGCTGTTGCATTATCTGAGACTGAATACTGTGATATCCAGGGTATAGTTTGTAAACAAGCACAAAAGTTTGACGTTATGATCACATTGTACTGAAGCTGTTTGTTTCAGTGTCTGTATTTAAACAAAAAAGTCTTTGTTCAGTATTCTGTTCATCTTATTCCTGTAAAATATTCATTTTGTCAGACACTGTAGAATACAATAAACCTATTTTTATTTTTAAACCTAATTTACTTTTTTAAGTGATGTTAATTATTTTTTCAGGTTCACTTTATCATGTTCCAATAGTTTGTCAGGGTTGTATTATTCATGGTGATATCTGTGCTTATTTTCCTAATGCCTGCAAGCCTCTACTTGCAAGAGATTTATACCTTTGAAAATCAATGCAGCCATCTTCGTAATCGACATAGCTCTTTAGCAATGAGATGTTTATTAGCTGACTTCCTTTTCCTCCCCATGAACCAGCAAAGCCTATAGCTTACCATTCCATTCTGTCCCTGAGACACAGCCCATCAGCCATCTTGTCTCTGAGTGGGATTTGGGGGCTTTAAAATTCACCTCACCTCAGAGCTGTGCTAAAAAGGGAGAACCTGTGAAGTCTCTATTTATTTATTGATGCTGAGCCAATTAAGTCTTTTTTATTTATTTATTTGTTTGTTTGTTTTTGTTCGTTTGGATCATGCTTCAGTATTTGGATAGCATAAACAGAAATTATTAACCAGTGTGCATTGGATCGTAATAAATGAAATGTCCATTTCAGCTGTGATGTTTTATTCAAACTGTGCTGAGTGTGTTGTATGAAATATCTCTAACAACTAAAGTGTTTTAAACACCAACCACGATGTTTAAATCCAGATTGTCAGGTTATTAAAATATTTCAAGTTTTAGTAAATTACGTATTTGATAGTATCAACATTAAAATACAAAATGGCTTGAAATATGCCACTTTAAATGTAATGATTATAATATGTGACAAATTAAAATGTATGATATTATAGTTTTTGCAGATAGTACATAACTGTCTAGTACCCAAAACATGACTGGTAGGTTTTGCCACACTCTATTTATAGTGTAAACATGGAGATCTAAATTTGGGTAATGCACATGAACGCACTATTCTCACCTACACAAGGCTGATATTGCCATCTGCAATGCTACTCAGTTCAGTAATAATCCCCTCTGTATTTGCACTGGTTATAACCCAGCATCACACTAGTGAAACTACTGCTGACAGTAACGGTGATTTGACCATCTCAGTTTTTCTGCAGCTTCATAACAGTAATATCTTCTTAAATGATCATGGTCATATGATGCTCTCTCAACCATTTAACACTTTTATTTAAATTGGAGCTGACAGGCAACCCCAGTTTTGTAGCTGATTAACACAGATCAGAATGGTCTAAATATTACTGATCTGTATGTGTTCATATTGAAAATTAGATTTGATTGCACAACTAAAAACATTTGAGTTTATTTATTTTAAAAAAAAAGAACAGTGAGGAAAATGCATATAAACTCCTGCCTTTGTCTGTAAGCTATTAGCAAATGCACTGCTTAACTTCTGCTCAGTCTGATTAGTGTCTGAAATAAAAATGAAACATGAATAAAAAAAACTATTTTGGTTTTTTTTGTGATATTTGTATTAAGATTGTACCAGACCATGAGGTCCAAACCAGGACTTTTGTGTATCATTTGGTGTAACTTGTCAGGTATGTTTGGATCAATGGTATGTATGGCGGAAGAAGAATGGAGCATATGCTGAAAAGAAAAACCTGCCCATAGCATGGTGATGCTCTGCTGCTGGTTTGCTTACTCTGGCACTGGAAACCTGCAGCATGTGGAGGCCAAGATGGCTTCAATCAAGCATCAGGAAGTCCTAGGAAAAAATGTCATGACTTCATTGGACATCATTGGACCTTCTAACAGGACAGGGATCCCCAGAATACCTCTAAGGCTTTGTCTGGGATTATTCAGGAGTGGTTGTCACATTTGCGTGACTTAAACCTCATAGAAAATCTTTGTGAGATTTGGTCACTCTCTCTTAGTGACTGGCCTGCACAGGTGTCTTCAGGCTGATGGTGATTTGGCACGTTGTTCCATGTGTGTTTGTTGCCCAGTAATTCTGTCTTAGCAGCTGTTCAAAAAGAGGTGCCTGACTTCACATGTATTGCAGGATGTAACAGTGTAAATGATGGGAGGAGTCATAGTGAGTGGGTCTATTTATAGGCTCCATTAAATTGGGGAGAGAGTTGGGTTAAAAAAATGTATGATGGCATGCAGTACCAATTATAAATGCTTTGTACATACAGTACAGGCTAAATGAATCTGTTTATTGATTTGAGTCTCGTGTGACTTTTAGAGAGCCAATGTTGGCCCATTGTTTGAAATAAATATGAGGTCAATGAGGCATTCAAGAAGAAAACAGAGTATTGATGAAGAAAAGTTTTCCAGACAACTTCAGGCAATATGATAACAGATCAGCACCATTCTTTAGGGCCCTGTTCAGCCGGAAAACTCCCCCCATGTTTATCAAGCCCCCTGTTCTGAAGAAGTGTCTACATAGCATGTGTTTGTGTGCGAGATAGTGAAAAAGAAAAATGCGTAGGCACTTGGGTGTTGGGTTGTTTTGAGTGCGGATGCATGGTTCATGAATATTCTGTTTGAATATTCAACTCCCCAGATAAAACTCTCTCAGCAAATCAAGGTGCATGTAAGGTGCAGACAAGTTCCATCACAATTTGTTCACTTCTGAAGAGAAACAAACAAAAGTTTGCTGAGTGAAAATATGTTTGATTGTTTTGGTTGAAAAGCCAGAATAATTATTCTATTTAAAGGCAGCTGCTGCCTTGCCTGACGTTCACGTGGATGTCAAAGCAATCATCTTGATTGTTTGACAGAAAAACATGTTAATTGGACAAAATTAACCTATTTTTATGTGGTTAAAGTTCACTTGATGACCTGCCATAAGTGAAGATAATTTTAGTTATATATACACTAACCCTATAGTGGTATTTAGCTAATTCAATAATGGGATCGGATCAGTGTCCAGTATTGATCAACTACACAAGGGCTATGTAGTTGATCAATACTCGACACTGATCCAACACCAATATTGAATTAATATACCATATACGATTGTTGAATTGATAAACATAGATATAAATGTACTGAATTGCTGTTTGTCACTAAAATAATAAACAATTGTAAATATTAATGTAATTTATATACTTGATGAAACTTTAAGCCTATTTTTTTACTTGAAAGGACTATGAAAAACATTTATTCTCGCAGTTTTGTTCAAAATGTGTCTTGTTTAAGAGTGATTTTTAGTTAAAATGATTTATGAATTCACAAGGATATTTATAATGAGTTGTATACAATATTGGACATTATAACAAATAAAAAATGGAATATCCTTAATGATTTGTTTGTTGTAGTATCTAAACATTAAAATGTTGATTTTGGAGTTAGAGAGTGTCCATGTTCAGTCATAAGGTAATTAATTTAATTGAAAATAAGTGAATTTTAGATGACTCATTGATACTTGACAATTTGACACCACACTGGTGGCACATAAAATGCAGATTAATCACATTTAACCAATAGATTGTGGAACACAGTACTGCTGTACTAATGTTAAGCAACCCATTGGTGTTATGAATGAGTAAACCATCCACTGGCTGAAATATAAATTCTTGTTTTATTAGTAAAAGTTTGTTATCTGAATCTGGTTTGTCTGACTTGTATTCTCTTTAGCTTTTTATACAAACCAAATGAATACATGGAAAATGTTTATGCATTATATATATATATATATATATATATATATATATATATATATATATATATATATATATATATACATTGATTGCAGAGGTTTGCAATGCAATGTTTGCCATGCTGGAAAAATAATTTATCAAAACATTGAAAGCATTGGTGCCTTCAGGGGGTGTTCATGTAGAGGTTCTTGTTTGGAAACTCACTTTTATAATATAGCTGCCCCACTTGAATACAGCAGTAATGCTCAATGTGGCATCTGTTACATAAAAGAGCCAGTCAGCTTGTTGGTTACACTGCAAGGGGAACTCCATTCAGAACTCCAGTCATTAAAACAAGCATAGCAGTAACACAAAAATGACTGTCTTTCATTTGGAAAATCAAGCTAATTTTAAATGCTGATAGCTATGTAAGAAGCATTTGGTAATTGCATGATTGCAGTAAGAATGAATGATTGCATTCATTACAGTAATCAATAGATTATTTGACTATCAAAATAGTCATTTGTCACAGCCATTTTTTGCAATCTGCTTTAATTATGAGTGCCATTGGTTACCTATTAAGCCTATTAAGATGAAGCTTCACATTTATTCACTGAACTCAAGACCCCATCCTTATTTAATAGTTCTCCATGTGCCCCCATCAGTCATTGTGATGTTGGCCAGCCATAGGGCATTTGTTAGCTAATGTACACCGTGTTCCAAATTATTATGCAAATGGATTTTCCTAAATGGTCAATGCAAATTGTCATAAGGTATATTTTTCAAGTCATCAACATTTTGGAGTTTAAATCAAATTTTAATAATTAATAAATTAATATACCCCATTAATAATACTATTAAAAATAAGTTAATTAATTAATAACGTTCCAAATTATTATGCAAATTATTATGGTTTTAAAATATTTTATAGTTTGTAAAGGATTGAAAATAATCATTTGTTGAATTTGCAGCATTACAAGGACATAATTGCTGAAAGCAAAAGCTATTTCAATCAAAAATATCTTAACAGGCCAAGTTACATGTTAACATAGGACCCCTTCTTTGAATTCACATTTACAATTCGTGCTTCCATTGAACTTGAGTTTTTGGACAGTTTCTGCTTGGATTTCTTTGCAGGATGTCAGAATGGCTAACCATAGCTGCTGTTTTGATCCCACCTTTATATATCTTTTGCTTGAGGATACTCCAAAGGTTTTCAATAGGGTTGAGTTCAGGGGAGGATGGTGGCCACACCATTAGTTTCTTTTTTTTTTTCTTATGCCCATGAGATGGTGCATTGACCTTCAGGAACCCTAAAGGTGTCTACCAACTCTCTCCCCATGATTCCAGACCAAAACACATCCTTGCTGACATCAAAGTCTTGTTGAGACATGGTGGCCAACCACCAGCCATCCACTACTCCATCCATCTGGACCATCTGGGGTGGCACAGCACTCATCAGTAAACAAGATTGTTTGAAAATTAGTCTTTATGTATATCATGTATTCATGTAAAACAGCAAGCCTCTGGGGGATCCTATACCTTTTGTGGGACTCCAGAGGCCCCAACTTCAAATATCTGCCTGCAGTTTTGTAATGGGGTTTTAGCAGCTGCTTTCTTAATCCACGTAATTTGTCTGCCAGAAACCTTCCTCATTATGCCTTTATCTGAACAAACCCATCTGTGCTCTGAATCAGCCACTAATCTCTTCACAGTTTGATGATCATGCTCAGGATTTTGTGAAATATCTTATGCTTTCATATCTTGTTCAGGGTTTTTACATTATTTGATGCTTTTCACCAACAGAAATACTTCTTCTTCTCCATGTTGCTTGAAATCTGTGGCCTGATTAATAATGTGGATCATGCTTTTTTAACCTGTTAATTGGGTTCACCTGGCAAAGTAACCATCACAGGTGTCTGAGATTGATCTCAGTGAGTTTAATTGAAAAACCAAAAATGTAATTTCTGACCCTACAATTTGCATAATAATTTGTAACACGGTGTAAGAGAACTTGGCAGATTGTCTTCTCTAAATGCATTAATCTTTGCACTAGTGTTGTCTTATTAGCCGTTTGATTGTCTGGCTGCTTGTGATCCAGAGGATGTGGGTGTCTTCACTATGCTTGCGTGACTAAAATGTCTGAGTAACTAAAGCAATAATAAACCTACATGCAAGATGAAGCTCACATATTAGAGTCTTGAATTATTATTGCCTTGTTATGACAATGGTAGTTATATAAAGGTAACCTAGGCAAAGACCCGGTAGCAGAAACTTGAGGAAGCATCTGATCTCAACATATGTCTCTCTATGCCAGATCTGGAAGACTTTAAAACCCAGAGAAGAAGTCCAGTGAGGGTTCGTGAGGGCCAAGGGGTGGTCCTGTTGTGTGGCCCTCCACCGCACATGGGAGGTGAGTTTTTATTTATTTATTGGTTCTCACGGTTGCTATGAAAACAAATGACTTTAATCTTTTTACCGTAAAAGGTTTTTTCTCATTCATACGGTTAACATATCTAGACATTACAGAATCCATTCTTGCATGCAGCCATATAAATATTTCTCTGGGGTCAGCATGCTTTGCTTTTTGAACAAACATGATTATTTCAGTGTATTTAATGTTTTTTTGAAATTCTTTTGTTTTGTTGTATATTACAAAGTGTACTATTATATAAATTATGAAATATACTAAGTTCATTTTAGTAAACTTGCATTAGTCAATAATACTTTTATGTACGCTGCTCAAAAAAATTAAATGATCATTTATATCCCACATTAGATATCAGTGAATTCATTTTGAAAATATTTACTGAAATGAATTGTGTAATTATCTTTCATGAGAAATTGTGCATGCTCCTGATGAGATGGCAGATGGTATCCTGGGGGATGTCCTTATAGACCTGGATCAGGGCATCAGTGAGCTCCTTGTCTGTGGTGTAACTTGGTGGTGTTGGATACACAAATACAGTCCCAGAGATTCTCAGTTGGATTCAGGTGTGGGGAATAAGACTGCCAATCAATGCCTTCATTGTTCAGGAACTACCTACATATTCTGACTGGTCATTGACCTGTACCAGGAGGAACCCAGGGCCAGTGTAAGGTCTGACAATGATGATTTCATCTTGGTATCTAACAGCATTTAGAGAACTGGTGGCTGTCACATGAAGGTTTGTCTGATCTCCTAAAGGTATGCAGACCATCACTAACACCAACACCAAACCATGCTGAATGATTTTGCAGGCAGCATACCATGGTATCTTCAGACTATTTCATGTCTGTCACATGTGGTTATTTTATCTGTGATGAGAATGGGGCACTTTGGCTGGATCTGCCAATTCTGGTGTTCTCTGATGAATGCCAAATGAGCAGCATGGTGCTGGGCTGTGATGGTAGGTCCCACTAGAGAATGTCAGGCTCTCATGCCACCTTCATGGAGTCTGTTCCTGAACCCCCACACCCCCTTTTCCAGGTGTGCCTTTCTGGGAACTGCTATACTTCACTGGAGCTTAGCCAGCTTTGCCATGGTCAGGAGTTTAGAATGGGCTCAATGCCTCAGACGAGCCATGGAGCTCCAGTGATGAGGAGGGGCAGGGGCAACCTTTTTTCTTCCTTTTGCCAAGGCCATTAACAAAGGTTTAAATTGAAAAAGGGAAAACAAAACTTGCTCACATCCCTGTCATATGTCTCGTGTGCTACCCAGCATTTCAGATTAAACTATACAGCCCCTTGTGGGTGGTGCCCGCATTCTCCACCAATTGTCAACAACACCTTGGGTATAGGGGTGTGGTCACGCAAGACCTGACACAAACTGAAAGAGCTTTATTAGCACATTTAAAAACTGTGCTTACAAAACCTTTTGTACTGCATGGAGAGTTTCAGTTGTGCTGAGAGGACTATTGGTTGTAATGGATGGAGTTTCAGTTGTACTTGGACAACTCTTATTTGTACTGGTTGTACAGGGAGGTGTTTGGGCTGTCCTGGGAGCGGTTTTGGTTGTACTGGATGAGTTTTAGTTGTATTGTAAGTAAGTAATTATACTCATTTGATCCACTCTGTTATGCACACATGGGAATTAGACCTCCACATTTTACTCATCCACACACAGTGATACACACATACACACTTGGGAATTCCAGGGACCTTCCAATCACAAGGCTGGTTCCCTAACCACCAGGCCATAGCTGCTCCATTTTTAATTTAATTTAATTTAATTTAACTTAATTTTATTTTATTTTATTTTATTTTATTTTATTTTATTTTATTTTATTTTATTTTATTTTATTTTATTTTATTTTATTTTGGGAGGAGTTTAGGTTGTACTAGGAGGAATTTCAGTTATATTGACAGGTGTTTTTTCCTGGATGGAGTTGTCATTGTACTGGGAAGAATATTGGTGTCTTGGAGAGACAGATAGTATAACGTGGTTCAAATGCCAAAGGTAAACAGAAAATACAGTACATTAGGAAACTAAAATCTTATTGGGCTTCTTACTTACTTTCAGTGCTGTTAATGTTTTTAGTTCATATGCCAAGTTTTGGTTCATTTCTTTTTCTACTACTCTTAGTGGACCTACTGTAAACCACCCTCCATTGCTTGACTCACATTCATGACCAAATAGCCCTGCTAAAATTATGGCTCCCTGATGAGGCAATGGAATTACTTTTATATGTTACTTGCTGTTCTCAACCAGTAATTACAATCCACCACTATTTCCTCATATATCTGTAAAAGGCTTTCCAGCCTTGCTCCCAGCATAGTAATCACAAATTTCACTCTTCTATTTTTGCTCTCAGAACAAGCCTAGTGGCATGCTAAATTGCTCTCTTGTTAAATGTCATGGAAGGCTAACTTTTCACTTACTCGTGTCTGCCTACAGGTGATTGCAGTGTTTATGTAAAAGGCTCAATATGTGGTAACACTGAGGGTGGAAGGGAAAGAATTGAATACCATTTGCTTTAATAAGTTCCATTTAGAAAATGTATTTGACAGATGCTTTTGAACGGTCTGCTAAAACTGAGTTCTGACACTGGAGGTCTAGAACTGTGGCTGCCTGTCCATCTCAGCAGATGGCTTCACTTGTTTTTTGTTGTTGTTCTTTCTTGCCATGGATCAGCTCAACATTCTAGTAGTGTCTGGTTTTTGACACTAAAAACTTCAGTTGTCCTTACTGGCAATCTGTTAGCAACAAACCATGGTATTTTCTCCCATCATCAAATTCTCAGCGTGTTTCATCAGTCTAATGCTCTAGCACTATGACCCGAGGTTTGCAGGTAGCCAGAGTCTGAGAGTGCATGCACACTCTGGGTGGTAGATGGCGCTCTCTGGCCAGTAGATGGCCAGCACAACCATCTATTAGTCATTGTATTAGAGCTGGAGTCCTTGCATGTTCCTCACCATGTTGGCTGCCCAGCAATGAAATGGTGCTGGCTTCACATGTATCAGAGGAAGCATGTGCTTATTTTCACCCTCCTAGTATCAGGAATATCATGGGCATCATGTTCTAATAGTGCTGGGTAATCAAATCAAAATTGAAAAATAAGTAAATAAAAAAAATAAATCCTCTAACTTTTGAGCTGAAAGTTAAATGTCAGTCTCCTTATTTCCCCAAATAAATCCCCAAAGCACTGTCCCTGACATGTCTCATCTGACACAAGGCCTCTAAGGTGCCAGCAGAGCTGCTTCTAGGACACTGTAGCTCTACAGAATTTAATGTGACATTTTTTAAAACTGTGATAATTGAACATAGTTTTAATGGTCATTATTACATTTTACATTTACATTTACATTTGCGGCATTTAGCAGACGCCCTTATCCAGAGCGACTTACAAAAGTGCTTTGCTGTTTACTTAGAATATTCTTAGATAATAGACAAGGCTGGAATCTAGAGATTCCGCACGCTTAGACCACGTTGAAACAAAAATTTTAATTACCGTTAAAGTCACAGTATTACTAACTGTCATATTTTTTCCTGTGGTTTACTGTGAAACTGTTCCAAGTGTAGTGGAGTAATCTAGTTACTATACAGTGTAAAAGCTTCATTAGTGTTCCCAAACATATTCATCTTGCTGCTGCAGCATACTGACACAAAAGTGGTGGGAGAACGCTTCCCTGGAAGCCCAAACAGTTGAAGTTCAAATGACCTAATCACCATTTTCTTTCACTTTTAAAGGCTTACGATTATACTTATTTAATTTTTTTTATTCAGGCAAAGTAGAATGTTGAGTGTTGTGTTTATTGGTATCCATACTTTTGCTATCTTGAGGTATCCTTGGATCCTCTGCTTTACAGTACACAGGAAAGTATTTTTCAGTTTTTCTGTACAAGAGCTTCTGCCAAATGCTGCACAGAAATAGAAATTCGGCTGCTAAAGTGAGCATTGTCACTTTTTCACTTTTTGACATAATGTGTATCTGACAACTGTTTTATTGTATCAGAATTTAATGATGAAAGGACCAATAAAAATTCTCCACAATGTTGGAATAAAATCATTTTACATTGACTTCCATTGAAAGCCAAGAAGGTTTTTTTCTTTCTCTTGTAAAGTTTCCATTTCATGGATACAACGTAGTCGTACAACAAAGTTGTACAATGACATGCTAAAAGTCATGGTTTATAAATTGATTACATGATGAGATGTTATTTTGTTGCCCGTGGGTGCTAATGATTGTGACCTGCAGCACATGGTTAGAATTGTCCATGTGAAAAGACAAGGGACTTCACAGAATTCACATTCATATCCAGTGCAGAGTTCTTTAGCTGTCACGGTACATGGCAACAGAAGACCCACCAGAGTGCCTTTGTTAACACCGCAACCCAGACACAACACCTCACCTAGACTGAAAACTGGACTCTAGTGGTAATGTGTTGTGTGGTGTGATTCAGCTGGACCCCTGTTGCCAAAAAGGCACTGTGTATGCTGGTGCCGGTTTCATACTGGTGTGAGCTGTATTCTCATGTCACGGGTTGGGTCCACTGGTCTGCATAAACGCATCATTGACTGATGCCCACTACTTTTCAGTGCTTGGTGAAAATGTTCAACCCTTGATAGACTTTGTGTACCCCCAGAAAGATGGACATTCCTGCAGGATAATGCACCATGCTGTCAGATTTGGTTCTATAATGTATTTCCAGTACACTTGTGAATTAAGAAATGTCCCTTCTAACCCACTATCAAGCCTTGCTCAAACTCTGATAATTCATGTCACCTTATAATGAGTATGCTGGCCAGTGTTTAGTCTTACTTACAAGACAACGCCTCACAACTTAAACAGGCTCATCTGAAATGGCTCGTATAGTTTAATAGTGTTACAGGTAGGCGAGTGTAGTGTTAAGAGCCTTGCCCAAGGACTGCTTATTGGTTGTTTCTGAACTGTTTTCTGGTAAAATATGTGCCTTTTTATGGGAGTTATGAGAAGTCTCTCAATTTTATGTTTGGCCAATCTTATTACATCTAACTGCAGAGGCATGATATTGAAGAGGTTTGACAATCAGATGAAGTTTGTGACACGAAATATATTATATTATCAAATACAGCTTGATTCCCATGCTCCAGGTAGTTTCCCTACTCATTCAGAACACCCTCTTGCACTTTAACACCTAGCACTGAAGTACACTGTTGCCTACTACATTTCTGTAAACATTAGATAGCCCTAAGTCTATATATGACAGTTGCTCATTAGTTACCACCCACTCTAGACATTGTTCCTGTCTTGCTTACAAAATGCAGTATGGTTCCTAAGATATCAATCTGATCAAAAAGCTTAGTGTGATGGAAAGTAGATAGTCTAGGCATGTTACATTAGTGCGCTGTCTGCCTTTTCCCCTGCTTCCTTGATTACTGTGTTTAGAGCTGCACCTAATGCACCAGGCCTTATTTCTCTTATGGAGATAGACCTTTTTAAGCTTACCAAAGTTTGAAATCTTTTTTTCTCGCTTCTGCGCCCGTCAGAGGAAATTGTCCCGGGTTTTGAAATGTTATTTAGTGCATAAAAATAACTCACATTCTTTATTTATTGCACTTGTATTTCATATGACTTTAGTAAATACTTAAAATATTAGTTTGTGTTTGCTTATTTTCCTTGTGGTCCCCATCAATGACTCAGACTGTAACTTCATTTTCATTGTATTATCCTACTTTGTTTCTAACTCTGTCTTTATACTCTATTGATAATTTTCCAGATTTATGTATTTTTCTGTCCCAAGGTCTTCATTAATGTTTAATAAGTCAATTAGTAACCTCTTGTTCTCATTTTTGTGTATTGTTCACTGTACCTTTGGAGAATGACTCCAAAACAACAATTAAATATGTATGGACTTGTCAGAACAGAGCAGGGAATGTTTTATTAATGTGGGATGATCAGGCAACTGCAAAGATTTAATGTGTCACACAGCAGTGCCGTTCATCACACTGTATGTGCACTTTTTAGCAACTTGTCACTGCCTTTTGGGGATTATTGAAGAGAAAGAAGTGGGAAAGATGTTAAAAATGGTAACATAAATATGTGTGTAAATATGTGAGTATTATTAATAATTTTCATCCTTATGTTTGCAGTGGCATGTAAGACTGAGCTCTTTAGAAGGTTCTATATTTTAAATCAAACAAATGAGACAAAAATTGTGCATTTAGTCATTTACTTATTGTGGAAAATGATCCAATATTACATGTATGTGAGTGGCAAATGTATGTTGTGACCTCCTTGTGTATCAACTGCAAGTCTTGAGTCTGCACTAATTGTATGTTTGTGTTGATGGGTGTCTCCAATTAACTACTGCTTCATGTCCTTTAACAACATGTCTTTTAAGGTCAGGTATTTGACTAAGCCATTTCAAAACATCATCTGTATTTTCCTTAACTATTCTTTGGTAGACTGACGACCTATAATCGTCTTGAGATTCAGTTCATGCACATTTTAGCAGCTCTGGCATTTTCCTTTAGAAATAGATGGCAGACTTCAGAAGTCTTTCTGGTCCAAATGTTTCACAAATGGGGCACTGAAATGCAGTGCTTTTCCAAACATTATATATATATATAATGTATACATGTGTGTGTGTGTGTGTGTGTGTGTGTGTGTGTGTGTGCACGTAAATATGTATTGTTAATGATTTTTATCATTATATTTGCAGTTGCATGTAAAACATGAGAGTTCTCTAGAAGGTTCTATATTTTAAATGAAATAAATGAGACATAAATTGTACACTTAGTCATTTACTTGTACACTTTGTCATATAAGGGCGTCTGACGTAAAACTTTACCAAAACTATAATGCAAGATGATGCACTGTGGCTATATATCATATACACTTTGTCTGGGTGGCCAGCTTCACAAAGAGCCCTGTTGGTTCCAAAATTGGAGGCCACTGTACTCATTGGGCCCTTCAATGCAACAGGAGTTTTCTTTGTATCTATATCTCTGAGGTCTACAGACAGTTGCTTTAAATTCATGGGTTGGTTTTTGATAGACATGCACTGTAAATACATGAAAATAAACAGGTATGTGCCTTTCCAAATCATGTCCAATCAACTTTAGTACAGGTGTAGCTGTAGAAATGGCTCAGTGGAAACCAGATTCACCGGCGCTCAATTCTGACTGTTATGGCAAAGGCTGTGAATACTTACGTACATTTTATGCTTGTATTTTATTTTTAATATTTCAAACAAACCTTTCTCACTTTGTCATTGTGGGGTATTTTGTGAGGAAATTTGAAGGGAAATATGAATTGAATCAATTTTGGAGTAAGAATGTAACAGATGGAAATGTATAAAAACTAGTGCTGTAAATACTTTATGGATGCACTGTGTGTGTGTATATATATATATATATATATATATATATATATATATATATATACATACAGTATATACAGTATATTGTATGTGTGTGTGTCACGTCATGGTTGGAAGTCTGCAGTCAGAATGTAGTATTATGCAAGTACTGTCCGTCTACCACAGTAATCTGTCAATATTAAACATCTAAATGCAGTGCTATTGACGTTCTATACAGTCCTAAATTTGCAATGAGAAACGTCTCTCTATAAACAATATTACTTCAGCTCATATCTTACTCTGTTTATATCCAATATCAATATAAATACAGATATATAGCACAGCCTTATTTCAGAGATGGATTTTCACACTGTTTAAAACAGAGTGCCGGTGAACCAGTAATATTTGAGGTTTTCCCTTGATACCAGATTTAATAGCAGCTGTGTATGGTCTTTGACTTTGCATAGCAGCATGGTGAAACATAGGCTTTCTGATACTCAAACCTGATACTCTTTTAAATAATCAGGCATACTGACATGAGAGTGACTTTGTCATTCAATTGGAACATAAACCAAACAAATGTAAAAAGAATGCTGAACCATCGTCCCCTGAAGCCTGCAACTGGTAATCTGAAATATAAACAGATTATTGCAGTAGATGTTCAGCATATCTCTGACACATTGACATATTTGCTGTGTGGATGGCAGATTGCAAAATATTGCTCCATTTCTTTCTGACAGCTTCTAGAGTAGGGCTATTTACAATGCATCTGTATAGTATTCACAGCACTTCACTTTTTAGCACATTTTATGTTACAGCTTTATTCCAGAAGGCGTTAAATTGGTTTTCTGTCACAATTCTGCACAAAATATCACACAACGACAAAATTAGAACTTTGTTTGAATTTTTTGCAAATTTATTAAAAATAACCCACAGCCTTTGCCATGACACTCAAAATTGAGCTCAGGTGCATCTTATTTCCACCGATGGCCTTAGTCCTGATCTATGTGGCCGTGATCCTTCTAGTTCCTTGATGTTTTGATCTAAATGTTTGGTTGGATCAACATCATCATTACAGCAATATTCCAAACCAATCAAGGAATATGTTCCTGCTTGTTGTACTAAGATGTAATCAAGCGCCACTTGGTTATGTAATATCATTAGCCTCTGTGATTGTAGTGTTGTAGCAATGATATAAGTATGAATTTGATCCATTGCAACATAGTTTGGAATAAATGCACATACAAACCTAGACCAAAATGCGCGATGAACCTTTGATACATGATTAGCAACAAAAGTATATTGTTTTCCACGACTATGGGTATTATCTAGTGTACTGAGTCAAAGCACAAATCCATATGATGGTTTAGGTATTTCTCTATAGTTTCTCCAAATTTTTTCCATAGTTTTCTTGTTACAAATGTGCTCACAGAGCAGACAAAGACAATGGAGGTGGACATACATGCAGTTGATTTGGAGCGTTTAATAACGAAGAAACAAACGGGATACAAAACAAATGGACCAACATGAACTTTAAGTAACATTTAAACAAACAACCTAACCTGACTGACAAAGACAGACTGAAACAGAGGGTCTCAAATACAAGGACAATATTACACACACCTGGAACTGATAGCGAATGGACAGGGTTACAAATGAGACACAGATGGGAATGGGTGGAGACAGGCCCTAAACAAGACACGTGCTCAGTAGCACATGGGGAAAAGACAACAACGATGATGAGATGCGAAAACAGAGGAGTTAGATAGGAATGATACACGACAGTTCTACACAACAAGGAAACCGAAATGGTGTAATTACATCAGTAATACTGTTGGAGCCTTTTTTGGTTGCACTCTGTTTTCCTGGATGTACAACATTGGGATAGTTTTGGTTGAGTTATATTATGACAGGACTTGATGTCCATTGATGGAACAACAGTTTGTAACAGAGTGCAGATGTCACATTCAGAAATTGCATATCCAGTTAAGGCTGTTCCATCAGATACACTGACTGTATGGGGAATATACATTCTGGCCTGGAAACAAAATCTGCCTTGTCAGACGGAATAGTGTTTGGAAAGAATTATCACGGTCTCCATTGAAACTCCATTTTAAAATGACTCTTGCTCATACTGATAGTTGTTGTTGCGCTTCTGTCCACGGAATCTGGATATCTTCCGAGTTGAGCTCTTCAGATGGTGTTCTGTCTGCTTCTCGAATGAAGGAAGATTGTTCGTTCGGAACCTTGGCATCAGCAACCCACTGCCTATTCACTGACACAGACACCTCTTAAAACAAAAACATATGAACAGATTCTTGTAGTTTGTGCGTAATGTATTTGTTACTTGAAATAAATGCGATTCTTCTGCAATTGCATATGATACCACTGGCTGACCCTGTCTATCCATGGGTCCTAAATATCTTAAAGGAAGGTGGAGCACTAACTGCATATTGGAGAACAGGGAAACTTCTCTCTGAGAGGGATATCCTGCGGCCTAACCACCAGGCAGACATACAGGCTCAATATCCAGCATACCTCACTCATCCAGATAGGATGATTAATGATCTGTGGATCTGACACTTGAGTTGCAAGCAGGGGGAGGCAGAGTTCTGGGTTGCCTGCTGGATGAGTTCCAACAGCTGACCTATGACTTGTGGTGACAGTCCTCTACCCCCTTTGTTTGCCTGATCATCCCCCTGACCTATTATTCTTTCATCAGACAGCTTCTTTTTGCAGTAACACTTTGTGCCACTGTATATGTTTCTTGACCACTTGTCTGCAGAGATATGCAATTATACATTGGCCTCTTTTTCATTGGCAGTTAAGATGTCACATAGTTCACTCAAAGTACAGTTTCCATTCAGGTTTTAATATAAGCAAAACCCTTCACATATCTTGTGTCGGCCCATCAGCCAATTGAGCAGCTGACACTTCACTATTCAGTACATAATTTAGGGTTACACATTGTGTTTGAACACCATGGAGCATGAATACTTCAGCAAACCCGTATGTGTACTGACTTACAGACTCACCTTTATTTTGGGACATTCCACCACTTTTTGCCAGCAGAAAGCAGATCTTGAACTTTCACTTAACAGAGCAAGCAGACCCATCAGACAGTCATTTACATCCTTTGGCGAACCCAGTTCATCACTCCATCTCTGATAACATGTTTCCATCTTTGCCAGTTCGTTTGACATTAATATTTGGGAACATATTGCAATGACATTCAGTGGATGAAAGGAGTTTAATCTGTTTTTTTTTGTCATCAGTGTCAAAAATGGATTGAGCCCCATTTCTCTAGGATGGGAAAATTGTCTTCACAATTTTTCAATTTGATCCAGACCTAGGGCAATATGTTTGATAGTTACTTTTACTTCTTCATCCCCTTTCTTCTTCTTACTTGTACTGGTGCAGGCTCAAGTACTGTGCGATCTATCACCAACTGTCACTGTCACTGTCACTTAAAGAAGACTGTGATCCAGTCTTACCCTTAAACTGTTTTAGGGAGAGGTAAAGTGTGACTTTATACTGCTTGGAAAATTTCTTATCCTGATCCTCAAACATCTCAACTTTTGCCTGGAGGGCATCTAGAAAACACTGTTTCTTCAGTTTTTAGCACAATTTCTTTGTGATAAGAACAGAATGTGTAGACAACATGAACAATTAGGTCTACATGCCATTATTTGAAAAAATGGACACTTCCAGATCTTGTTTCTCTGCACATTGTTCCTGAGTCCAGTCAGACTCAAATGAGATGTTGAATTTTGTTGAGTTTCAGCTTCTTTTTGAAACACTTTTTGAAACACTTCTTCTTCAAATGCCTCTCTGTCCACATATGCAGAAGGTACAGAACTAGTAGGGGACACAGACATATTTCTGGGAATCGAGGAAAACATCCCTGCTTGATCAGTAATCCCAAAGTTAACGAAGAAAAACACTTACGACAGACAACTGAAAGGCAACAGACGTTTACGTTTGCACAAAGACCATTCGATGCATTTTAGCTGAGAAAAGCTTGAAGGAAATGGACGTTTGTGGTGTCTCTGAGAAAGTACCATGTGTTCACCTGAGAAAACTTGAAGTTAATGGATGTTTACGTCAAATCGGAGAATGTACAATGCATTTTACCTGAGAAAAGCTGAAATGAAACTGACATTTAGGTTTTCACTCCAAGGCTGTACAATGCGTTTACCCGAGACTGAGTCGGAATACATCAGAAGGCTTAACCATTGTATATATGGTCTTATAAATGCTGCCAACTTTGAGAGACAAAACAAACTGACTCTTTTTCCCTCTCTGGACATTTCTCTTTTTCTTAAAATCTTTTGTCTCAGACCGTCCCACTCACCGAGTCAGCAGTAGAAGCAAGAAATGTTCTGGATTGTGCTCACAGCGCCAATTGTTGAAGTTGCAATCAAATGAGGAAGAAGTCAGGAGACAATAATGAAGGAAGAGAAGATTCTTTATTTCTTGTGAGCGCTCTGTTCTCTCTCACCCCAGTCACCAATCTACAGGCCATTCTGTGTGTTCCGACTTATAGTCATGGTCCAACCCCCAAGCAAAAATAGTAACAGGAAAAGCTACCATATGGTGTTTGACCCTTTAATTATGGTCAGAAAGCTGTTAACTGCCTTAAACCTTCCTGCTGCTATGGTGCCACAGTTTCTGTGCGAAACCAGTCAAGAATAGACAGAATGTCTTTAACATACAAATGACATTAACAAAAATATTCAATACAGGGTTGAAGGAAAGATGACTGCAGCGATGTACAGAGATATCCTTGATGAAAACCTGCTTTGTAGCACTCTGGACCTCAGACTGTTGGCGAAGGTTTATCTTTCAAAAGGACAATGACCATGGACTAAGCACACAGCCAAGATAACAAAGGAGTGGCTTCAGGACAACTCTGTCAATGTCTTTGAGTGGCCCAGCCAGAGTCCAGATTGTCCCAGCCCAATTGAACATCTCGGGTGATATCTAAAAATGGCTGTGTGTGGACGCTCTCCATCCAATCTGATGGTTCTACAAAGAAGAATGGCAGAAACTTCCCAGAAAATAGGTGTGCCAAGCTAGTAGCATCTTACACAAAAAGACTTGAGGCAGAAATTGCTGCCAAAGGAGCTTCAAGAAAATATTGGGCAAAGGCTGTGAATACTTACGTACATGTTATATTTTTGTGTTTTATTTATTTTTTTACATTTGCAGAGATTTCAAACAAACCTTTCTCACTTGTGTTGAATTGAGGGAAAAGATGGATTGAATCCATTTTGAAATAAACCAGCAACATAACAACATGTGCAAAAAACAAAGTGCTGTGAATACTTTCCAGCAGAACTTTAGATATGCTGATGCTTCCTTTACCCTTGAAATGGATGGGGAAAAGAGCTAATGGACTAATGAACATGAGATTTTTTTCTCCCTGTGGTCATATTTTCTTCTGTATAGAAGCAAATTAAGTATTTAAACACCAGTGGATGCGTGTATGTGTGTTTAACACTTTCACATTCATCGAAACCTCTTGCTGGAAAAAAAAAAAAACTCTTCTGAACTCACTGCTGTTAAAAAAAAAGAAAGGTGTTCTCCCTTTGGTAAAACAAATTTATTATATAGTTTCAGATATTATATTTTCACGTTCCACTTTAAAATAGTTCCACTGTAAAAAGTTCCACAGTCTACATTTTTTATTTACCTTCTGAGAAGTGCAGGCCTCGTGACTATTATTTGTGGGAATAACACCACTGCTAACTGCTAACACCAGTGCTCTGAACACCATGGATAAAACAATGAATCAGAACTAAAATGGGAAAATGGGACTAAAATAGTCAACACCCAAACCTTTAGCATATGTTTGGATTAGCAATGTGTAGCTGCTTTGTACACTGTGTAAACAAATCTGGATTATTTGACCAATAGAAATGCTCTAAAGTTAGTCAGATACTGTCTTCTGTTACATTCACTTCCATTCACAGTTAAGAGCATTTTTGCCTTCCCCTACATAATTGCCATTTTGGAGATGTTTTTCATTGGACAGCAATGATATGTAAAAATCAGCCCTTGTTTCAGTAGACACAATTATCTTTGTGATGTATATTCAGTATTTAATGACATTTATGTGGACTTCTATGTTCACTGGACTACTATATATATATATATATGAGTGTATGTGTGTGTGTACTATTGCTAGGCTTATACAATGACAGTAGCTGATATTCCTCTCAAAAATACCACCTCTCTTTCTGCAGAATTGACCTTTACATGGATCTTCAATGAATACCCATCGTTTGTGAAGCAGGACACCCGGCGATTTGTATCTCAGAAAACTGGAAACCTTTACATCGCTAAAGTAGAGCCATCAGATGTGGGAAATTACACATGTGTAGTGACCAACCTGGTGACCAAATCCATAGTCCAGGGACCTCTGACATTACTGGTTCTACGAAGTGATGGTAATGGTTTAATACCTTTGCTCTATGCCGAGAATGTGACATTTAAATCATTCAAGTTATATTTTGTTTCAACAGGATTAAAAATTTTTATTTTTTCCATTTGCTTTTATTTTGAACAATGAAATGTATTAATTAGTAATTATTAATTATTTTTAATTAAATTAATTAATTAATTTTCATGCCAGAAATATAAATAAATAGAAATATGTATGGCATATATAATGAAATATTTAATAATATTTTTAAATATTGAAATAATTTGAAACATTATAAAATATGTAATATAAAAATCTTCATAATTATAAATTATAAATAATTTCTGTTTAAAGACAAAATTTCCTTTCAGTGTTTTCAGTGTTAAGACTTGTCCTAGAAATCATTTGTATTGGGAATGTCCTTACCACTCCTGAAAGTCTGATTTTGCAGTTGATTTGCTCCTTCTGACAAATTCTCCCAAGATGCAGGCAAGACACAATTTCAGGTTGATATTAGGCAATGATCATATTATTCTGTAGTGTAGTGCATTCCCCTTTTGATCTTTTCCCAGTGCTGTCACAGCCACCCAGATTGAGAATCATAAATATGAAACATGTTCGTATTTATGATTTTGTAGTAGGATAAGATAAGATGAGATAAGGTTAGTCCTGTGTTAGTCCAACAGTGTGGAAATTCACAGTATGGAGTGGATGCTGCGTTTGACATGCAAAGTTCAAGTCATATGTGCAGTATCTTGAAATACTGTAACAATAGACACAGACAAGAATACTGTTACCATAGCGATATTCCTAAAGCCCCTTATACATCCATGCAACTGCATACCCCAAACATTATACATATCTGTTCATGGATATCATCTGTACTTAAATTTTCTGGCTGCACATTTCAGTACAGAGCATGTAATAGTTATTGGTAGGAAAGTGCTTAAAGAGTAGTATTTTTGTTTTTTTTGTTTTTTTGGAACTAAAGCATTTTGTCAGGATGTTAAAATATTGTGATGGAGTTGTGTATCCTGAAAATGTCTTTAAATATCATATTTTGTAGCATTTTGCCCACCCCTGCTCGATTTGCAAATATTTAATGTAACACGGAATTGCTGATTGTGTGGTTCCTTATATTTTACAATACATGTGTTTTCAGGAATTATGGGTGAATATGAACCAAAGATTGAAGTTCAATTCCCTGAGGCCATGTCTGTAGCCAAGGGCTTATCAGTCAAGTTGGAATGCTTTGCACTGGGAAAGTGAGTATACTATAGTGTATGTGTTCTCCCATCATGTATAAATAAAATATAGCATGCATGCATAATGTATTATACAACACATGCCATACACATCACGTTAGAGCCATTTAACATTACCTGTTGCTTTTTCATTTACATTTACATTAATGTCATTTGTCAGATGCTCTTATCAATTATTAGCTCTTATTATACTCTTCACTTAAATATCTTTAGCTACTCAGTAGAGGCTAGAATCCAGCAATACAGTGCAATGTAATTTACTCTGGAAAGTATTCACAGCCCTTCACATTTTACACATTTTTGTACAGCCTTATTTTGCACACAATAACCCAAAATGACAAAGTGAGAAAAGTTTGTTTGAAATCTTTGCAAATTTATATAAACAATAATACAATTAAACACAAAAATATAGCATGTACATAAATATTCAAGCCTTTGCTCAATACTTCAATAAGCTTCAAGTCCTTTTTGATAGTGATACTACTAGCTTGGCACACCTGTTTTTGGAATGTTTCTCCCATTCATCTTTGCAGAACTTCTCAAGCTCCATAAAATGAATGGGGGTCAATGTGCAGCCATTTTTATATATTTCCAGAGATGTTCAATTGGGTACAAGTCTGGGCTCTGGCTGGGCCACTGAAGGACATTGACAGAGTTGCCCCAACGCCTCTCTTTGTTATCATGGCTGTGTGCTTAGGATTGTTGTCCTGTTTGAAGATAAACCTTTATCACAGTCTACGTTCCAGAGCATCCTAGAGCAGGTTATCATCAAGGATGTTTCTGTACATCACTGCATGTATCTTTTCCTTGACCCTGACTAGTCTCCCAGTTCCTGCTTCAGAAACACATCCCTGCAGCATGATGCTGCCTCCACCCTGATTCACTGTAGGAATGGTATTGGCTTTATGGTATTGGTTTGATGGAGGCCACTGGGCTCATTATGACCTTCTATGCAGCAGAATTTGTACCCTTTGAACTCTACTAATGCTGTAAAGGAGTCAGGTTTGCAACATGAGCTTAGAACAATAACTGGTCATCCACAACTACATCAAGGCTCTGTACTTGTGCCGATGGAGTGAACCGTGAGTTCTCAAAGGATATGGCAAGATCAGGGTGAAGACCAGTGGTTCCAGAAATGATTAAACAGTTTAGTCTTGTTGGGGTTGAGAAAGTGGGTGAGTGTGGAGATAGAAGAGGACCAAACAACGACGTTGTGGAACATCAGTGGAAAGTGTTCATGGAGCAGATGAACCCAATTTTGTGTGGTAAGAATTCTCCTCCAGGTACAATGCAAACCATCGCCATGCAGAGCCAGTGATTCCAAGACTAGTGAGGACTGACTTGTGGACTACCATGTCAGAGGCTGCAGAGAGGTCAGGGAGAATAATAACTGATAATAATCACATAACTGATCGTGTAGCAATGATAGCAATGATAGCAGTTTCTGTTGAATGTGAAGCCAGTTTGTTTTGGATCCTGGTTTTGTTCTGGGTGAGAAAGCAAGATAGCTGATTGTAGACGTTCAAGGACTTTTGAGAGAAATGAATGAAGAGAGCCTGGTAAACACAAAGGTCTGAATCCTTTTAGTGATTTTTTCGCACTTTTTAAGCCAGTCTCAACTCCCTTGGTTGTTGCACAGTAAGGAAAGTTTTGTAGCAGTTTCCAGTGGAAGTGTGTGCTGGAAGAGAAAGGAGGAAGTGTGTGAAGGACAGGAAATGGTGATCAGAAAAGTCAGACAGGTTTACTGATAATTAGATTCAGTGTGTTAAAGGTGAGGTTAAAAGACCATAAAGTGTCCAATTCATCAATGAAATTGCCCAATGGAGCAGGAGGTCGATAGAGAACAATGATGTGGATTTTGGTGGGAAAAGATACTGCAACAGCATGGAATTCGAAAGAAGAAATGCTGAGATGTGAAAGGGTGAGTGGAGTGGAATGTCACACCAGAGAAACAAGGAAGCTTGTGCCTCCACCCCTGCCAACCCTTCATGGAGAGTGAGAGAAAGCAAATACGGAGGACAGGGCAGCTGGAGTTGCAGTGTTGTCTGTGGTCATCCATGTCTCAGTCAGAGCCAGGATGTTGAGAGATTGGGCAGATGCCAGAGCTGAAATGAAGTCAGCTTTCTGTACTGCAGGCTGGCAATTTCAGAGCCCCCTGTTACCGTCACCTGAGAATCTGATGAAATAGGTGTGTAAATGAGGTTACTGGTATTTCGATTTCTGCCACAGTGTTTGTGTGTTTATGTGAGTATATCAAATCACAATCAATGTACAAATCTACCTGCCTACCTGTCTGTAGCGGATATCCCTTTAATTTATCTAGAATTGCAAGATGGCACTCAGCCCTTGCAATTCACACCTAAACTAACCATTAAACTACACCTGAATTAGGGTAGGTTCACAGTTAGTCAAGAGTTACAACAGAATCTGAATGTAACTTCAAAGAATCAGCCTAACATTACAAGCAGAGGAGGAATTCTGCAAGCACATTGGTTGTCACTTTCTGTGACCACCTGTTTTTATTACTACTTTCTCATTTGACTCATTTTCATATTACTAACATTAAATATAACATGTAGCACCATAAACACAGGTCAACCATAACATTAACTCCCACCTGCTTACCATGCAGGAACACACTAGTTCTGTAATCTGTTTTTTACTTGTTCTTCAATGGTCAGGATCCCACAGGACCACCATATAGCAGGTATTATTTGTATATATCATGATGGGTCATTCTTAGTACTGCAGTGACGCTGATATGGTGGTGTGTTAGTGTGTGTGTGTTTAAACAACATGTCCACTCACTGTCCAATTAGACTCCACACCACCCAGTGTCAGTGTCAGTGTCACTGCAGTGTTGCTCTGTGGTGGTCCTGTGGGCAGGGGCAGAAATGGTGGCATTAATTACATAAATTACATTAATTAGTGACTCAACCTGACACTTACCTGGAAGACTGAGAACTTGAAGCTCACTGACTTGCTCTCACCAAGTGTTTTTGATTTAATATAAATGTGATTAGATCAAATATATCAATCACTGTTTATATCAATCATCTATCTTTATGTCTTCTATTTAGCCCAGTTCCTGCTATCAGCTGGAGGAGAGTAGATGGAGCACCGTTCTCCAGAAAAGTGGATGCTAGCAGAGTGAGCAGCGTGCTAGAAATTCCATATTTCCAACAAGAAGATGCCGGCCAATATGAATGTGTGGCTGAGAACTCCAGGGGGAAAAACATGGTCAGAGGAAAGCTTTCTTTCTATGGTAGGTGATCCATGACTAGACTTATAGTGCCTATAATAATTGCTGTTTATATGATGAGCGTGTATTATTCCCCCCTCACTGTATCATGTGGTGTTTGAGAGAATGGATTTTCACATTATGGCACAATTAACTTTGCGTTTCTTCCATAGGCATCATTTTGTGAGCTGTCAGTCAATGTTATGGTGCTCTGCAGGAATCAATTTGAGAATCTTGCTCCGTTACAGCATATTTTGCTATGAAACATGATAGATGGGTGGCTCCAAAAGGAATCTTGCTGAATAATTGCATTGTAGATTCTCTCACAGTTTGTGACTTGTTTGAGAATGTAATACACGCTGACTGTATTGTGATTAACAGTGACTGTGTAGCAGCATGTTTTCAGACATCTTGGATGTCTGAGATAAAAAATAATAACTTATTTCAGAAAACTTGAGTCTTGTTCAGACTGCAGTACAAATACACTTTTATTTCCAACATAACATGCATGTTTTCAGTTGCTATTTAAATACATATTTGCCTACATTTTATTAGTAGTTTTTTAATCACTTCAAAGCAGTCATTAATACTGATGAATTCAGTGAGCTGAACACTTACATTAATATCTGCTCTTATTAAGTGAATAAATGATTCACTTAATGCAAAGCATTTATGACACCTCTTTGATCATGATTAGGGTTAAGTATTGAAATTCAATATTATTTTTGTACACACTGAATTCCGGTAATACCACTGAGTATTGAAATATGCCATGTCATTCGGCTCCCAACAATAAGAGGGTGAAGACAAGCACGTCTCCTTTGATACATGTGAAGCCAGCCACAGATGCAACCACCATTGCATCATAGTGCTAGTACATTAGACCCCTGAGCCACTGGGAGCCCTTCAAAGTCAAATTTTAATGCCCAATCAGTCTTCTCATTCTTATCTCTGAGCTAAGTTGGTCAGACATGAGGGGTATAAAGTCTCCCCAGCATTGAGCTGTGCAGCACTGGAACTGTGTTCTCTGGAATGATTGTCGTCCATCCCCATCTCCAATACAAAGGTTAATAGACGCCTGTACCAATCAATATCATACTGGGTGTAGAGAGAGCGCCATCTACCTACTGAGAGAAAGCATGGCCAATTTTGCTTTCTTGTACTCCGGCTGCCAATGACAAGCAGCTTGACCCAGGATTTGAACATGGGGTTTTTGGATCATAGTATGACCTCTGAGCCACTTGGGGCCTTTCAAGTTTTAATGTGTGTCTGTGAGTTTGCCAGGGATGAGAGTATAAAGCTCCCCCAGCACTGAGCTGTTGAGCAGTGGAACTTTGTTCTCTAGAATGATGGTGGTCCATCCTAATAGCAATGGTCCTAGCTATGCTAGTAGAAAGCTCTCCCTGGACAATAGAGACACCTACTCCAACAAAGCAGGATCAACTCTATTTTTGATTCCAGTGATTCCTTTGACTCCATTTGGTTCCTGTCTGTATGTGCAATCAATATTATGTCTTCCATATGTAAATGATGGTATTTTCCACTATACTATACAATAAACTATCAAGCTACTACAGTGCACCCAGAACGTTTTCACAGCACTTTTATGTTACAGCCTTATTCCAAAATGGATTCAGTACACACAATACCCAACAATGACAACGTTTGTTTGAAATCTTTGCAAATGTATTAAAAATAAAACAGAAAATATAACATATTATAATTAATACAATTACAATTACAGACTTAAATCTTTGTGAGTATGATTCTACAAGCTTGACACACCTGCAACTGCTTTATTATCTTGGCTCTGGGCTTAGGGTCATTGTCCTGTTGGAAAATAAACTTTCACCCCAGTCTGAAGTCCAGAGCACCATGAAGCAGGTTATCATCAAGGATGTCTCTGTACATTGCTGTACATTGGCCTTCAATGCAGCAGAAATGTTTCTAGCTTGGTTTATGCTCTGTCTAATATGGGACCTTATATAAACAGATGTGTGCCTTTCCAAAAAATTTCCAGTCAACTGAATTCACCATTGGTGTATTGATCATTGGGCATTCTGTGTATAATTTTGACAGGGCAAAAAAAATTAATTCATTTTGGAAAAAGGCTGCAACGCAAAATGTGAATCACTGTGAACACTTTCCGGATGTATTGCATGTAGTCGACTTTGAATAACCCAGTTCTGCAGTTTGAAAAGGGAACTGTTTTTTGGGCCAATAACTTTAGATTGCTGATCTTAGTGAGCCTGTGACCTAAAGGTAACAATAAATCATTTTCATGTTTTGTTTTTTTGTCTTCTCAAATTCCAGCACCTCCACATCTTTTGGAGAGACCACAGGACACACAGAAGCCCATTGATGATTCTCTACAGTGGGAATGCAAGGCCAGTGGCAAGCCCAAACCCTCCTACAAATGGCTAAAGAATGGGGAACCGCTGGAGGCCTTTGAGGTGGGTGAAAGAAGCATCTGTTTGGGATTTTGTGGTGGGCTGGTAAGATCTTTACAGTTATTAGAATTTTGTGATGCAACAAAGATGACTCATCCACTTTTGCTGGGCTAGTAAGCTTAGAAAGAGCCAATGCATCTCAGCACTTCAGGATTAAAGTTTTCCTGTGTACTTTATGGCTGTAAGTGAGTTGATTTATTCAATTTAAATCCTGTATAATCCTGTGTAAAAACTATGTTTTTATAATAGTGATACTGTAATTCACAATTGCAGAGCTTTAAATGAACAAGACAGGTTATTGATGCATTTTATTAAGAAATGTTAACTGCACTGTACATTTATGATGCTCTGTGACATTGTACTATGATTTCAGCATTTCAGAGTAATACACTACACAAGTACAGAATACAGTGGTCTACTGTAGTTATCTTGCTGCTGACAAAAGTTTAAGGGAATGGTACATATTGCTAATTTTTGCTATTAGGTTAACAGTATCAGTGCGTGATCATACATTAATTCAAACAGGTAAACGGTCATGCTTATTATAAATTATATTTCAGGTTTTATTTATGTTTTAATGTTGATTATGTCTGACTCATAATTCTTTCAAACTCAGAATTAAATTAGAATTAAGTCTAATTATTTGAAAACTGTATTTCATGAGTCATGTGCCAAACTGGTCACCTTTAAAACAAAAAGTCAGTATATTTAATTTTAAATGTATTGATGAAATATGGTTTACATTTTTGAATTAAATTCTGAATACATTAACCTTTTCCAAAATAATCAAATTTATATGCACTATTAAGATCAATGGTAAACTACTGTACCCCATGTACACTTACACACACTGTAATGATTTTTAAGACAAGCTGTCTCCCAATACGCATTTTTACAACAGTAGATACTACAAGAGATTATTGCATTAAATTCACAGCTGTTTTTGTGTGGGTGTTTCCTGGTTTTTATTTTGCTAGCCCCGTTTCCCGTTTTTGTATTATGACACAGAATCTTTCATCTGATACCAGCAAACTGCCATGAGCAGAATGGAGTGGGCCAGATAAGAATAATGAGATTACTTATAGAGACAATATTTCAGCTGACTCTTATCTTTCAACAGGCTCCTCATTAGCTGGAGATGGATTTCACCTGAGGCAGCTTATATTAAACTGCTGTGTTTAGTCATGAGCATTAAACCTCCTAACCTAAAATTTATATCAGCACTGTGATGAGATGTAGGCACTGACCTGACACTGATCAGAGGAATTTTAACAGTAGCCACTGAGATGCCAGAGAACATGTTGTTATTGAATCATTAATTTATTACACGGTAGATGTATTAACTGTGGATACCTTTATTGAATTCCTGAGCTACAGAAACCCCCGAATACGCAAAAGCAAAAGAATCATGTGGACACCCCTGGTCAGTTGTTGATTTTGTAAATGTAAATAAGTTAACAAGCATTTGTTGTTGTTTTTTTCAATACGTAAACATGTCATTTTTGTCCAAACATTTGCATACAAGTGTAGGTTAATTGCACCCCAGCTATACTGCTCATCGCTAGGCTATCTGCTAGTGTATTGTCTTCACTTTACTAGGTAAAATAAAATACAGAATTGACTTAAACATTTTATTGGTGGTCTGTAAAGCACTTGATGGTGTCTCTCCAAATTCAGTCTCTGACATCCAGAGTCTTTATTCATCCTAATGTGCTTTACGGTCTTCAAATTAGTTGCTGTTGGTCACTCCACAATCTTGACTGAACTCTAAATGTGAGCTTTCTGTGTAGCAGCCGCAAAACTGTGAAACACTGTACAGCTCTATAAAAGGATCATCCACAGTTAGAATTTAAAAATAGTATCTATATTCTCAGTCTTTTAGCCTGAAGTTCCATGTCCAGGTAGTATGTTAGAATATTCTATTTTATACTAGTGCATCTGGGGGAATTTAAATATCATAATAAAGTAAATGTTCATAATTTAAATCAAAAAGGTGAACTGACATATTTTATACTCATTACATTTAAAGTGACTTATTTCAAGCCATTAATGTTGATACTGTCTGATTAGTCATTTATTCAAACACAAGATTACATTTTCTAATTATCTGAGCTCTATTCATCTGTCCATCTATCCTAAAAATCCCTACCACAAATCCAACAGGCATTACTATGTACTCTCAATAACCTGCATATAATAAAGGCTAGAATTGTTGTATGTACAATAGTTGTAGTTTCACTCACGTTGGGAGATGGTTAACATATTCCCAACTTTGTGTGAGACTGTTCTCTATTAATGAGCTGTGGGGCTACCATTTAGAAAATGTCACCATCAACTGCTACCGCATTTAATCAATCTCCAAACCAAAGGTCACCCCTGTAGTGAATAGCAGAGAGGAGAAGGGGTGTCATTTGTTATTGCTCATTACAATGAACAGACCCACCTTCTTTTTTCAGCCTATCTCTCAGTTTCTCCTATACTTTGGGTTTGTGCCAGTAGACTGGTTAAAGAGCTGTCAACTGGAAATATCACATGGGTGAAACAGGATCAAGAGGCCATTATCTGGCAAGTTCTGTTTTACATCTACTCTGACTCTCCGAGATATTCCAGACTGTTCTCTGCTTCAATAAAATGCTCTCTTCAGCAGTATTGCTGTAGAAGCTATTCCTTTGGTGCACTGTTTGTGATGTCTGTTCAGGTAGGCAGCTTAATCAGTCTGGTACTGCATGCTGGGGTGCACAAATGGTGCTCTCCCGTCGTGGTGAAAAAGTGCTGATTTCAGGGCAATGTCATACCTAATTAATTACCACCATAAAGCTGATCTATGACTTCATTTGTCTTTTCTGCCAGAGGCAATACTGATGTTCCCTGTGTTACCCTGCCCACATGCTCTATATATGAAAGAGGGTGTGTGATGAGGGCTAATGCTGAGGTCTGTGAGCATCAAATCATTTAAAACAGACACTGTGTGTACATGCCCACCGAGACTCTAGTGCAGCACAGTAGAGGTTAGCGCAGCACTGAGTTTTTAAGTTCCCCTCCCACACACTCCCAATAGAATTTGCCCTGCTTCCACCAGAAAATGGCAGAAATTGACCCTTTTCTGCTTGCAATTTCAACCTCTCAGCCCTGTCCCACTAGCACTCCCACAGACTTGCCTTTAGTTGGTTTAATTGTGGTGTATTAAACTTTAGACCACTTTCCACAGCCAACTGACCATCCAGATATCCAGAATCAGTTCATTACTTACTGTTTCCCCTTCTGTTAATTATGCATGGTAATTGAATGAATAGATTAGATTATTCATATGTGGGATTTTTCCGTATGCTTATGTTGTCCTCATCCCCGCACTGTCGATATCTATATCACAACTACATTGCTTTTGATAATAATGTTGAAAAATCTTCCACAAAATTATACCTTTTTGTCTTTTCAACTTAAAACTTAGAGTGATGGTGCACACACTCAAACACTACTGTAGCTGTGTGCATCAGTACTTAACTTAGACCCTTAAGCCATTTTCACATAGGTTAATTCACACAGCAGGTAATGCGGCCAAATATTTTTTTTCTTGCCAAATACAAATATTTTGGTGTTGACACACATGAGCAAAAGATCAGAATTAAACAAATAGCACAAAACCTTGTAGTTTTTCCATTTATTTATTGAGCAAAATTAAATTTCTTTCAGAAAATAATTATGTAAACTTAAGAAATGAGTATTTAATTTAAATTGAATAAGGTTCCCCTAACCAAGGTCCAGAAAATCATCTCTAACTTATATTTTAATTCAGTTCCATTTCCTGTACACTGAATTGACCTATTCTATTAACATTTTCAGTTTTAACACTGAACTGGATCAGATATAATTAAGACATAATCAAAATAAATATTCTTTTCTTATTTTAGTCAATTTTAAAATAAAACAAGCATTTTAATAAACTTGTCTTGTAGTGGTGTAAATATCGCTGCTTTCATTCATTAGCACCACAGTATTGTTAAGCTTTCTCTGCTTGTGGCTTAACAGCCAAACTGATTGTTTGAATGAATTGGCAATGAATCAGCCACACTCAGTCATGGCCATTTCCGATGCAGTGGTAATCCAGGACCAGGATTGGCTTTGTGTCCAACACAGTCGGTATTAAAGCCTCAGCTTTCCATTAAGGAGCCTAATCGAGCACCAAGGGCAAGTAAACCCCGGGACTCAACTCCCACCACAGCCACAACTCACTCCAGCACTTAGACGTAACAGCAGAGACCCAGGCCATCTTAAATGTTTACTGTCTCCAAGCCTCAATCTTTCCAACTTCCTCACAGGGTACTTAGAGTCCAGCCACAACTAGCGGCAGCCAGCCAGCACTTTCATGCTCTTGGCTTGGCACCTGCTGAACATTTCCCTTTCTCCCTTCCCCTTCGCCACACAAATGGACAAGGACATGTTCAATGAATCATCCACATTCAGTCATTTCAGATGCTCTAGTACACAGTTCACATTTCACATAGACTGTTATTCCTTCTCAACCTCTCTTGAAGCTTGGCTTGAGAGCGAGACAACAGTTTGGGACAATTACAGTAAACAAAACGTTTCCCATTCTCAGTGGAGATTTTGGTCAAAACACACACTGTAGTAACTCCACCATTTGTGTTCAAAGGCCAGTTTCACTGGCCAAAGATGCAAAAGCAAACACAAAATTGCTCGGCCCAGCAGAGGGCTCCCACGTGCATGCACAGTTCATCCCTGGGTCCTGTCAACAAACAAGGGATACAGACTTCAGTTTGCTGTAAAGCCACTTACGTTCAGTGACATATCATTGACTCATGCAGTGGGGGAGCCTGCGTGTGTTTCCGTTTCACCACACGCCAAGAAATAACAGGTTCTAGCTTTACACCTGTGTCCAACCACCACTTTCTCCACCTTGTCAGGTTATCAGCAGTGTGCTTAGGAACCCTGAAATTATGGAGAAACAAAGCAGTGGAATGGGGTTAGTGCTTTTGAGAAAGGTGGAAACAACGGATGCCTCGCTCTTGGGCAGGGAGCAGTATTCAAGGGCCAGACAGTGAATGGGATCTGACCACATCACCTGTGCTCCTAACATTTAAACCTGCTGGAGCTCCTCATTCCCTTTTTTTTTCCACCTCAATTAGGTTGTCACATCCTCATCCAATCAGACAACATTGTACCATGGCATATATAAACCGTCAGGGAGGTACGTGCTCCCTTCGAATTCATATGGTGGCAAACATCACATTTGGAGTAGCATATGCTTCAGTTCGCTGTATGCGACTCACATACCATGTCACAGAAATACTGGGCCAGACCTCCTGTCCAGAGGATATCCTCTTTAAAAAGACTGGATGTTGGATCCCAAAGTGGTGATCTCCTTTCCTCCCAAATGGAGAGCAACATGCCTCAGGGAGTAGACACACTCAACCACTCTTGGCACCAGAGATGTGAGTCAAATGATTTTGGCTTCTGAAGTCATCAAAACAATCCAAAGTATGAGAGTGGCTTCATTGTGATCACTTTATCACTCTTAAATGTCCTTGAGTCATGAGTCATGGTGTGAGCACATATGATGGTACCCTTTATGGCTCCGAGCCAGACCTGCTTTGCTTTCTACAGCATCTCTTTGATCGCGACTGAAGAAAGCGAGCTTTCTTCATTATTAAGATGTATTTATCTGCTATCTTAGCATGTCATGAGTGCCTTGGATTTTTATTTATGAGAATGGCATGCAGACTGTGCCCCATCTCCAAGCTTGTAGTTCCTTCTTGGGACCATTCTTTAGTTCTACACATGGTTTAACAGCTGTCTTTTGAGCCTCTGGAGAGCACAGCAGTTCTCTCCATTAAGACCGTTTGTGGTGTTATCAACCAAGGGAGTTGAACTACGCACTTTCTCTGTGCTTTCAGTTTGCTGAAGTCATGTCACATACCAATTCTGCTTTCATGTCCAAGGTTTACAGTGCTGCTTATGTTTGTTCTCTTTTGAAGCTTGTTGCTTTCCACTCTACCCACTTCTCCTCTGAGGAGCATTGGGGGCTGTATTGCGTTTGTATACCATAAGGGTTTCAGAAGCTCTAACCAGCTCTTCATCTCTTGGGCTCCCTCACACAGAGGTTTATCTTTGTCATCTCAACATTTGTTTCATTGCATGGTTGAAGTTATTCATTTACTATAAGATCTCAGAGCTCATTTTTTAGGTTCTTTTCAAAGCGGTATTGGTAAGAGACATTTGTTCAGCTGCCAGCTGCCCCACAGGTTTGTTAGATTTTACTGCCTGGATGTTACCGAGCCTTCCCTGGCATGTACTTTTCTCATCATAGGCTCCTCTAAGTTCATGATACATTTATTGTCTGTTGTGTGTATATACTGTGTATATATATACATAGTCGGCTGTGGCCTGGATGCCTCTCAAAAGCCCCACCTGTTCTTCCATCATTTTTAGTTTATTTCAGCCAGGCTACAATTGCAGTTTTACTTTGAAATTTTTATCTCTCCTGTCCTGGTTTATTTTGCACTGCATCTGTGTAACGTTTGAGGGCTCACAGAAGGAGGTGGAGGCAGAAGCGGAAGTACTTGCAGGGTTGAGTTTATTAACAGATAACTTACAAATACAAATAAGGTACACTAACCATTAATACGAGTAGATGAGACGAGGGACGAGTAGAAAACATGCCAACCAAGAAGAATGGACTAACTGTGACAAGGGACTTATATACACACACAAGGTAACATTGATCACACCTGGGACATGATAACGAGGGGGCAGGGTTACAGATGGAACACAGCTGGGAATGGGCGGAGACGTGACGTGCTACAGAAGCACATGTGAAGGTAAAGTAAACAAAACAAAGACAGACCAGGGGGACGAGACAGATACATGACAATCTGACTCAATTTGGAAAGCATGCAATATGACTATCAGCTACATCTTTCCCACAGTGAGATACCGAACAAATGGTGAAAGAGAACATTAGCTTACTTGCGTAACCCCTGGTTCTCTGAATCAGTAGTGAGGTTCAGAGAATCAGTGTTACACAAGTAACCTAACATTTTCTCCAGCCAGTGTATCTGCACTTGCTGCATTGTTCAGGGTTGAACACAATAATAGAATAAGAAAAGCTCAATAAAGCAATAAATGCATGTAGTCAGCCTTTGAAACAAAGCACATGCTCACGAGGCACCCTGTGGTTGCTTAGGAAGGCACACACTGTAAAAAATCCATTGCCATTTACAACACTTGGTTTTCCTTACATATGTAAACTTGGGAATCAGTGCTCTAATGATGTGTGAGGATTGTTATGAAGGGCCTCCACTGGGGGCCTCAATTTGTTTAAGTATGAGTGCAAAAGACATGGATTGCCCCACATTCCCCTGCGACTAATACTTTCAGATCAGTGACAGACTGCTTGAGACATTAAAATTGCTGCCTGACCAAGGAGATCAAGAAAAGCCCTGGATCCGTTTGGATGTGCTCTGAGAGACTGTGACGAGGGTTAGAGAAAAAGGAAAGAACACGCTTGAGAAGATGGAAAGAGAACTCTTTGGTAGACTTTTGTCACTTGGGTTATATATGGATGAGGGGTTTGGAGGGATTGAGCAGAATTGTAAGAGTGGTTACGAATTTATGAAGGCCACTAGAAACTGTATTTGTTAAAGCAGTTCTGTCAGTATTTACAGAAACCTCTGGCCAGTCTAGGCCTTATATAATTGAGTGGACACTTTCTCAGTGTGTACAGTCAGACTAAGAAACAAACCGGTGTAGATTTCTGTGTTTTTATTTATTTGTTGTGTTTGGGAACGAAAGAAACTGACTTAGTAATGAGCATAAAGGCCAGATATATTATCCTGTCACACCAGTTTCAGGCAGAAATCACACCCTGCCTGAGAGTGATGCATGATCCTGGCTTGTGAGCCTAAATGAGCAGTTATCACACAAACTTGCTTATTCACTTGCGTATTGGATATATTAATGCAATGCAAATAGTAGGTATTTAAAAATGTGAAACAAGTGTTATTTTCAAGGAAAATTGGTTGCTTTCACATTTCTTAGTTATATATGCAATGATAGCTTTTCTAGAACTTTTTAAAAGTTTGTATTGCTAGAAATCGGTTGCATTATAGCAATTTCTGGTTTTAAGTTCACTTTGCAATTGACATCATGGCTGTTACTAGTTACTTTTAGTTTCAGAATTTCGTCTCATTTTTTTTTTCTCTAAGGAAATATGAAGGTGTCATTATGGCA
The DNA here is from genome assembly GCA_034509495.1 of Acestrorhynchus altus. Lineage (NCBI taxonomy): Eukaryota > Metazoa > Chordata > Actinopteri > Characiformes > Acestrorhynchidae > Acestrorhynchus > Acestrorhynchus altus. The sequence continues at coordinate 12,231,153 of CM067518.1, forward strand.
AACACGTGGTCCAATTAGAATATTGTTTAAGAGAAACAGTATAATATTTATTAAATTAATACAAAGATATATTGTTCTCCTGTTTGAAGTAACCTTACACAGGAACTATTGGCTCTTTTCATCCGAACAAGGCAGCCTCAAATTAGCCTCCTCAGCTGACAAATACACCAGTGGTTTTTATTAATAGCTGAGTAACAAAAGGTTCCAGGTCAGAGTCAGTCTATTTTGTTTTCTCACAGTTGTTAAGCTAATTTGTCAGAGTTGGGTATTTTTAGCACTTAGTACAAATGATCTGGTAAGTTCCTGAGATAATTAACAGGCTACATTGTTATGAATTAGCAACCTGTTGTGCATCTGATGGCTATTCACATATTGAAGTTGGGTCAGTGCAGAAAACCACAGTTAATCTGGTGCACATGTCTTGCTTATTAACAGCCGACTGTTTGTTTTTACAGGACAGAATACAGGTGGTTAATGGGGCCTTGTCCATCAACAGTCTCACTCTGTCAGATACAGGAATGTACCAGTGCGTTGCTGAGAACCGATATGGCAGAGTGTTCACCAACTCTGAACTGAGAGTCAATGGTAAGACAATGGTGGGGCTTTTCATCTCTTCTAAGATGAGATTTAGAGAACTAGAGAATTTACAGTATGTACTAAAACAAGGACAACTGTAGAGCTGAAAGAATATTATTAATCTGGGTTAACCGATACATAATTGGCTAATCTACCATCATATTTGTAAACAAAGAGACAAACAGATAAGAGTTTATGCCAAGGGCATAGCTACAGATCTTCTGCACTGTGTGCATTCATGCTATTCCTTTTGTAATGATAAATATATCTTTATAATGGCTAAAAAATAAATAAAACAGTTTGCACTGTGCTTCCCTGCTGAGCTTCTGTCATCAATGCAGTTATGTAATATGCAATTATTATACCTACAGTTTTCATCAAGCCAATTAATCCATAATGTGTCTGGTTGTTACTAACATTACTATTCAAATAATCTGTTGATTACTGAAACAAATAATTGATTAATAATCAATGAATAATAATTAATAATCAAATGACAATGTATCAGTTTATATATTTGCTAACATTGAAGAGAGTAAAGATGAGGTTTTGATTAACTTTCCTGCTGATATAAAGGATAAATAAAATCCCAATTTTTCACTTTAAACATGTTTAAATAGTATAACCTTACAAAATTTGGAACAACAAAAAATAATAAAGGAAGACAAATGTAAGACACTAATTTCAGTATTTTACATGTCTTGTGGATTTTTGATGTAGAGTTCAGAAATGCTGCTAGAATGCACCTTGAATATGTTGTTTTTTGGGTTAATGTAGTGTCATTTGTTAGTCAAGTAAACACAGTGGTATGTTGGACCAATGACACCAAGTGTATTTAATTGGACTCCTGCCACATTTCAGCTCCTACAGAGTGAGATATCCAGAAGGCTGTGGCCTTTCTTAATGGAAATTCCTAAAAACAGCTCAGGGAGACAGGATCTCTTACCACATGTCTCTGATGGAAATACTTTGTAAGTCAAAATAAAGAAAACATCCTGCACTGGAAAGTTATGTTCAGACTACACACAAACTGGATTTGTTTCTCAAATCAAATCTGTTGAGATGATTGTTGAGATGTTATTTGCAAGTGATCTGATCGGATCAAAGCATATCTAGACAAAACTTGGTCATCTGTAACTAGCCATTCTTCTTTCTGCACTTCGATCACTCTGGATTTGACATGGCTGTTGTTTGTCTTTTTGCAACAAGACATTTTAAAATCTGATTTGAGTATCCAGAGCATCCAGACTGAGGCGCATTTGTAGAAATCCAGTTGTAACCCAAATGTAATCAGATTACAAAATATGGTTATTTGCTGTCCACACACATTTGGTCATTCTGAAGGTACACTATAGGATCGAACTGGTGCAGAAGCCAACAATACAAATGTTAAAGCATACATTTAATTTGAGTTGGAAATACATCACAACATTAGATCTATTGAAATTGATGGGCAGCAGAATAACTTAACATGGTTTCACTGGATTGCTTGTAATTGTGTCCGAAAAGTTTAAAATAATTTAAAAGGTTTAAAAAAAAAAGGTTCCAACACACACTAAATGCTGATCAGCCATTAAACATTAAAACCACAGACAGGTGAAAAAAATAACACTGATTATCTGGATCCAGCAGCATTTGTCAAGTGGTGGAATGTACATACTAGGCTGTAGGGCTGGGCGATATTGCTTAAAAAATAAAACAGAACTAATATGTTGATTTGCTGAAAGAAAAATGATTTTTTACATTGAAAATCATAGCATTCTTTGGTGGGAAATGAACAAAAAAAATATTACATAGTACCATTGCATTGATGCTCCTTGCAACATCTAATTTGTTGTTTCTAAAAACAGGTCTGGGCTTGGTTTTCATAGTTTTTGTGGCTATATCGTGTATTTCCTTTCTAAAACATTGATCATTTGAATGCCGGAAATAGTTATAGAAATAGATATATATTTTGCCTTTTGTCAAAATAAGGTTACTATTTTTCTTGACTGTGGTCATGACAGATCAGGGCAGCTTCTTGCATTACTATGCTCCATGACCAGAACAATTCTGGGGTAAAACCCAAATTTCCACTGATAAGGATGAATTAAAACGGAATGACCATGAAATAATGAATACTGAGGTTACAACATTAAAAGAAAGAAAAAGTTTGTTTCCTATACGGTTCTATCTGTAGTTTTGAGATATTGGCCAGTTTGCTTTGGCCTTTAGGTTTGATAGGATGTGAACTGTTGAATCATACACAGATGGTGACCTGCATAATAGATGTAATTGTAATCTATTTGGCCCATTTTTATATGTTGTACTAAATATATTGATATTTATAATATATATGAAACAAGAAAATCAGTGAAGTCTAAGAATCTTAGATATTTTGACAAAAGCCCCAGGTATGTCTTGTGGGCTGTTCCTGATATGCAGAGCTCAGTACCTACAAATTGTGCTCCAAACTGGGATAAATCTAAGACTCATTGATGCTCATGGATCTTCAGTGGTCTTTTAGAGTCCATGACTTGATGAGTTGAAGCTGTTTTGGCAGAACAAGGAGGGAATACACAATATTATAGAGGTGGTTTTAATGGTGTGAACCTGAATCGGATAATCAACATGGTCATAATGATCTACCGTATTGGAATTGGGTTGGAATTGAACCCTGTAGAACGACCATGATCTGAAAAACACCAAAGACTCCACAATGTAAAAAAAGGTCTCTATAAGCAGTTTAAATTACTAAACTACAAAAGATCAAACCTATTGCTGTCTTTCAGATTAAAGGCACCAAAGTTCTGCTCCTTTTTAATATGCTGAACTTGATGCTAATTAAAGGAGTGAAACATGTTCCATAGTGCTATCATTTCCCAGCATAATAGTAGCTTTGAAGGGCTCCGAATGTAGCCGAGACAGAAAGCGCCAGGATAAATCCTGCATGCTGAAATTGTCGTGTGGCAAATGACAGCTCTCTGCTTCACACACTCTTTACACATTTTAAATGTGTGTGAACAGCATGGTTCAGAGCAGATGTCTGGAGGGAGAGAAAGGCCTTCTTCAGTGAGTTATCTTCACTGAAGCATCCTTAGTGTATTAGAAATGTCTGCAAGCTGTCTATCCAAACCCTTGCAATAATTCAGTGATTTCAGTGATTTTAATGATCATGAATAAATATTTGTCTGCTCCTCTGTCATTCTCTCTCTCTCTCTCACTCTCTCTCTGTCTCTCTCTCTCTCTCTCTCTCTCTCTCTCTCTCTCTTTCTCTTTTTCTCAGCTGTGGCTCCAGACTTCTCAGACAGTGTTCTGAAAGATCAGACGCTGGCCCGGCAGGGTGGAGATGTGCTGATTGAGTGCAGACCCCGGATGTCTCCTCGTGGGATGATCTCTTGGAGGAAAGGCAAAGAAGCCCTGAGGGAAAGCCACAGGTATCAAGGCTGCCTTTAAACTCGGCACCTGTAATGTATAGTCATAAGTCTGGACACACGTACACTCTTCAATCCTTATAGGGAAACTTTGGAAAATACTGTGTCTCCCCTGTACTGTGGAAGCCGAATGGAAATGTTTTGTGTGATCAAACTTGACTGACAGGCAACATTGCTCATCATCATCTTTCACTTGCTCAAGTTCAGGGTCATGGTGGCAGTAGCACAAATACAGAAACCCAGACATAGCTGTGTTTGTGTACTGGTCTGAAGTGAGGTTGATTCTAATTAGTTACAGGCTTGTCACTTCAACTTGCTTTAATGATCCCAGCTTAGTTATGCAAGCCCTATGCTTAACCCACATAATAGGTTGCTCTTTGAAATGTCTCCTGAATATTTTTTGAACATGAATGTATTATTCACCAACTCTGCTGCGTATGTTTCAAACTGAGAGCAGTCCTTTAAGTTGCTTTTAAGTCTAAAGTATTACAGTGCATCTGGAAAGCATTCAGAGTGCTTCACTTTTGGCACATTTTGTTATGTACCAGCCATATTTCAAAATGGATTCAATTAATTTTTTCCTTCAAAATTCTGCACACGATACGTCACAATGACAAAGTGAGAAACATTTGAGTGGGCATGATTTGGAAAGGCACACACCTGGGGATCTGGGGAAATATACAGCAAGAATTCTGCTGCACTGAAGGTCCCAGTGAGCACAGTGGCCTCCATCATTCATGATGGAAGGAGTTTGGAACCACTAGGATTCTTCCTAGAACTGGCTGCCCAGCCATACTGAGTGATTATGGTAGAAGCTCCAACGTTTCTCTGTGGAGAGAGGAGAACGCTCCAAAAGGACATCCATTTCTGTAGCACTCTATCAATCAGGCCTGTATGGTAGATTGGCCAGACAGAAGCCACTTCTTAGTAAAAGAATCATGACCACCTGTCTGGAGTTTGCCAAAAGACACCTAAAGGACCATGAGAAACAAAAAAGATTCAACTTTCTGGACTGAATGCCAAGCTTCATGCCTAGAGGAAACCAGCCACTGCTCATCACCTTGCTAATACCAAACGCATGGTGATAGCAGCATCATGCTATGGGGATGTTTTTCTGCAGCAGGAACTGCAAGACTTGTCAGGGTTGAGGGAAAGATGACTGCAGTGATGTACAGAGACATCCTTGATAACCTGCTCCAGAGCACGCTGGACATCAGACTGGGATGAAGATTTATTTCTCAACAGGACAACAACCCTAAGCACACAGCCAACATAACAAAGGAGTGGCTTCAAAACAACTCTGTGAATGTCCCTGAGTGGCACAGTCAGAGCCCAGTCTTGAACCCCATTGAACATCTCTGGAGATATCTAAAAATGTCTATTCAATGAAGCTTGAGAGGTTCTGCAAAGATGAATGAGAGAAACTTCACAAAAAGTGAAGTGCTGTAAATCCTGGGTGCACTGTATGTAAAATATGTCAAAAATAAATAAATAAATAAATTCCATTGTGGAAAACAGGATTTTGGAATACATGAAAGATTCAACAAAATATCATCACATAGATGTGCTAAATCATCAATGAATTATCCAAAGCATTTGCCCTAACCACACAAAGATGAACCCCAGAGCAACAATACGTTGCTTAAAACCAACATGATGCAGCAGCTTCTTGGGCTCCAAGTGAAAACTCGACTTCACTTGCCTTAAACATTGTTACATACAGCCGAACTGAACTTATTAACAATGATCGGATGATCTGGCTACAAAAGCAGCAACAGACTCGCTGGTCTTTAGGGAAGCCACAAATGCACAGAAGATCTAGAGATATTTCTCCTCCCAGGATCCATGTGGAATGGCATTAGGTGCATCACAAACTATAACACCAAAGATGCACAATGTCATAGGGACCCCTCACTGCCTGATGCTCTCAACAGGTTCTATTGTCAATTTGAGGACCTCCAGCAACTGGCTCACCCCACCACCTGTAGAGAAGTCCCTCAGCATGACTCCAACAGAAGTAAGGAGGATCTTTGTAGTCCTTACAAAGTTACTGGCCCACACAACATCCTTGGGAGGGTGCTGAGGGACTGTGCTGACCAGCTATGTTAGGTGCTGGCTGATATCTTTAACCTCTCCCTCATCCAGGCAGCTGTCCCCCACCCTGACTATCACTTCGATAGTCACACTTCGATGAGCCCCTTCCTGTTTCCACTGCTCACATATGACTGCTCACCTACCCATCCATGCTGTCATATTGTAAAATTTGCAGGCGACACAACAGTGATTGAATGCATCAGGAAACAGTGATGAGTTTGGCTACAAACAGGAAGTAGAACACCTGGAGGTTTGGTGCAGGGAGAATATTCTCTGCGTCAATATGAAGAAGACAAAGGCGATGTTTGTGTACTTCAGGAATGGCAGAGCCCTCAACGAATCTGTGGTGGATGTGTTCTCCAGTTTAGCTATTTGGGTGTGCACCTGAATAACTACCTCACTTCCAGTATGATCAGGAAGGCACATCAGCAGCTCTACTTCCTCAGGCAGATGCGGCATGCAGGAGTCTGAAGCAGTTCTCTCCTCCTTCTAAAGATGTGCAGTGGAGAACGTTCTGTGCTCCACCATCTGCGTGTGGCACGGAAGCTGCTCTACTGCAGAGATGAAAGCTCTGCAGAGGGTGGAGAAGGCTGTACAGAGGACTGTTGCAGTCAGCCACTCCACCACCATGGACATTTACATTTCCAGGTGCAGGAAGAGGGCCACCTGCATCATGAAGAGTCCAACTCACCCAGCACATGCACATGCAGGTAGAAGGTTGTGGTGCATTAAGTGTAAAACCACAAGACTGAGGAATAGCTTCTTGCTTGAAGCTGTAAGACTCTTAAATCCTAACTGGAGAAATTATAATATTTGTTATTGTTTGCACTTAACAATCCTGTCTTATATTTTTATATACAGTTTATTTCCATTTTAAAATACATTGCTTTTTGGTCTTTGATTGATTTTTCAGTGTGGTCTGGTAGCCAAGTTATTAAACACTAAACATCTTGTTGGTTTAATTTAAGACCATGATCAAAACAAAGCTTCATGCACATTGTTTTCTTGAATACATTAATGTCATTGGCTGTTTTTGTGTTGTGGTATCGAAATTGGTATCAAGAATCATAGAATTTTAGTGGTACTGGTATCATGACATCCCTAGAGCTTTCTGTTTTAAATGGTTGCAATTTATTGAAGAGAATTTAAAGAGAGTCACTAATGACATAATAAAGGAGCATGTAGGTGTAAACAAGGATCTGTGTTTGTGTGCCTGAATAAGAAATCACTTCATGATGGCTACTGATGAGCTAGAGCACTAAACATCCACCCACCTTGAGTGTCAATTGATAAATCAAGGGCACCAACACACACATGTTCCACTGACTTCTAAAATGTCAAGACGTTTGTCATCTTCTAAATCATCCTCAACTGGGGAAGCATATCTGAAGGAAGATAACAATAAATAAATAAACAGTAAATCTTAAACACTTAGTCATCTTGTTCAGTAGCTCTACCGTCTGATGATTGCTGATGATCAACAAAACAAGCTGTTCTCTGTTCTTCTCATGACTCATGTCTCCTCAAACTTGAAAGCCATATATAAAAATCTTTACCTATTATTTCTTTCATATTGTTATGCTTTTCACTTTGATTTGAAAATATCCACCATCCCAACTGTATTTAATCAACCAATGGCTGTGAATTGCCTTATCTAAGAAAAGTGCTTTTTTTTTCTTTCATTTTTTTAAACAGATGAAACTGCACCTGAAAAATTGGCTACTGCAGAGTGAGCTAAAGGAGATTTATCACCACCAAATCCTTCCCTGCAGCAGTGCTGAGCAGTTAAAGACAATAGTATAATGAAAGGTTATGGTGGGAATTAAGCAGATCCCATGCTATGCTCTTAAGAGTTATTTTTATTCCTGGCAGTGTCGTATTACATTGCTGCTCAACCCTGTTCCTCAGCTCATGTTGTAGGAGAGTGTGAGGAGGTTTAATCTTTTCTCACTTGTGTAGAGGAGACAAATCATGCAGAGCAAAAGTTGAGGTCTAGCAGTGGTGGGTGATATGACCCCAAATCAACATGCATTCAAAAAGGTAAACTGTCATATTAGGAATTCATTACACGTGAAGTTGGCATTTTAGGCCTTTTGTGTTTTACATTTGGTAAGCATGGCTAACATCTCATTAAAATCAGAAATCCAGAACCTTAACTCTTACAACCCGAGATCCACACTTTGAAGGCAGTTACATGCTGTTTTCTAGGCTTTATATCTCAGGACCAAAGTAACATACAAACATCATACACATACCATCATAACGAATTATAAGATTATCCAGGTGAACCATCACATTCTCATCAGCGAGTAAACCAGCTTGGACAACAGCTAAAATTCACACGTTTCCAACTGAATGAAGTCCCAGTTTAAATGCCAAAGGAGTCTTCCAATGCACATTTACTGCTCTGTTCGCAGGTGCATGATCAAACTGCATACAGACTCCAACTGATCAGTTTTTTCTTTTTTTCTTTTATTTTATTTTTTTTTTAATGATAGTATTCAAATGTTTGAGATTGACTAAATTATAATTACAATGAGCGTAATTAGTTTAACTGGATGAAGTACAGCACAATATGGGAAAATCTTTAAATAGCAATTTTTTTTAAGAATTGGCTGAAATTCACGCATTCTGTCTTCTCAGTGTCAAATCGTGAAAATGTCTTGCATGACAATATTTTTACCATAGCACCCACCCCAGATCTGCATGTACGTTTTCCATGGAATAGGAAACTATTCAGGCTCAGGACCTCTCGCTGGTGCCACAGAGCACAGGGGTCACCACAAGTGTTCTTGATCCAGATCAGCTGAACCAGCTGTAGTTGACTGCAATGTAAACACTTTTTGGATGGTTTGAAATTTTGGATCAGTCACAAGAAGTTGAGACAGGCTGTCTTCAACTATCACCAATAGAAGATGAACAGGAACCAGTGCTCTCCTGATATCCAGCTCCCAAGTTCAAGTGTGTATAAAAGTTTGTGGCAATTCCTGTATCTGCTGTACCTGAAGATTAACCCTTATTTATAAAAAGAAACAAAAGGAATCTGATGGTAATCTGTTATGCTCATTCTGCTGCATAAAACACATACACCTCTACAAACCAATCATTGGTGATCACAAAATGTAGCAAAGTAGCATGATTAGGGCTTAGATGCTAGCATACAGGGGGGCACTTTCATCATTAGGTGTGTTCTCAAGCTAGAATTCGTGCTGTCGGTGGTCAGGTGCAGATGTTCCTCTGTTGGGTATTAAAACCTGTTACATATCTGATTTACGGCAATACAAATGTCTGAACAACCAGACTGGAATCCATGCAACTTTTACATCAGTCCAACTCACTGAGTAGAGGGGAAAATGGATCAGTTTAGGAGTGTGAAATGTTCTGACAGTTGTTGAATATGGGTCACATAAATAGAAATTGTGTGGACAGCCTAAAAAAAGATACATTTTTGTTAGAAAATTGGATTTGTGGACCTAGCCATAGAGTGACTGAATTATTGAAGAAAAATGTGGGACCTAATTTTTTCCTGTGATGACATACTTTCAGAGTTTCCGTGCTGGACAATGGAAGTCTCCGAATATCAAACATTACCAAACTGGATGCAGGCCTGTATACATGTGTGGCAAGGAATCAGTTTGGAGTGGCGAGCAGTGCTGGGACTCTAGTTGTTAAAGGTATGATATGAAAGTGACAGCTTTGTTTTTTTTTGTCATATGTAACCCAATCATTGAATGATATTGTTACCCATTATGTGCTTGAGAATAACGGTGCTTTAGTGAGTTTGAGTGCAATATGCAGAGGGTTGCAGAGGGTTCTTAGTCCTTGTTTCAAAAAGCAGAGTCAACAATACTACTGCACTATTAAAATGCAGTTTGCTGATGCCCCTGGTTTTTGAATTGCAAATTGATATCCCTTTTGTTTTCTTCAGTGGACTTAACACAAATGTATTCCTTCAGTATTTGTCCATGTGACATGAAATCCATTTTCATGAAAATAACATTATTATTCAAATCCCATAATCTAGCTATAATCAAGAAATCACTTTTTAAGTTTTTACATGTTTTCTGCCTGTGATGCAAATTATTTTATGTAATTTCTATTGTAATTCATTTTTCTCTTTCAGTCTCCAATTTGCAGTACCTAATTCACTTGTTTACAGAGACATTTTTTGTTAGAATCATATTTTTTTTATATATTTTAAGTGTTAAATTACAGAGTTGTATCAGAATTGCATTCCTGTCATAGTACATCTAACATATTTCGATAAAAATAGAGAGAAAAATATGGGTTGATGTTGTTGGTGTTTGGGTTGCATACATCATTAAGTTTGGCAAGGCATTAGACCATGAATGCACAGTGGCATCTAGTGGTGCTTGTCTTGTAGTACAGAGCACAATATACAGAACACAGTATTGCTACATGCACTTGAATGTACGTTTGTATTAGACGGTATTTCTGTTTTTACTGTTTTAAAGGACTGAAAGTACTTTTCCCCTTTATAAGGAGAGGTTCAAGCTATAAATGATTAATCTTAAAATCTTGCTAATGCTATTCCAGAGCCCACCATCATCACCACTAAGGCAGCCCAGCTGGATGTCACAGTGGGGGAAAGCATTGTTCTTCCATGCCAGGTTTCTCGTGATCCTTCTCTCGATATCCGGTTCACCTGGTTCTTTAATGAGCAGTTGATCAATTTTGGAAACCAAGGTGGCTATTTTGAGAAGGTTGGTGGGGTGAGTAACAATTTAACACATACTAGTACATCTAAAAATATAGTATATAATAAATATAGTTCATCATTTTATTTAGTCATTTTATATTAATTACATTTAAAGTTTAATATAAAGTGAAATGTTCATGTGATGTTCAAAGTAGAAGTTAAATATTCTAATAATTTGAGAGTCTGGATTTCTGATTTTCCAAACGGATCAACAATACATCAAAAAAGCTTGAAATATTTTACTTTAAATGTATAGAAAATATGACAGTTTATATTTTGTTACATTTTACATGTTCTATCAAATCTTTATGCACTAGTACATTTTATTTCCCAAATATGTGTGATAGTATTTAATGTTTGTGACTTATGAAGATGAAAATGACAAAATGTATTTTATCAAAGCTAATAAAATAGGTACAGTCATGTGAAATGTGCAAGAATGAAAGTTTTAAGGAGGAAAAGAAGAAAAACAAAAACATAAATTAGTTCAACAAAATGTATTATGTGGAACATCTGCAGGACATGATGAATAAACAAATAATAATTTTGTATTCTCAGAAATTTGCTGGCGATATCATGATCCGCAACATTCAGTTAAGCCATGCAGGGAGATACACCTGTGCAGTTCAAACAAATGTGGACAGTGCTTCAATAGCCACTGATGTGGTTGTCAGAGGTGAGACCATAAAAAGATTTTTGTGTTAGTGGAATGTAAGGTTTGTTTTTGAAGCCTATTTTCCTCCACAACCAGGAACCCTTTACTGTTTTATTATCTGTGTATTGCTTTATTCAGACATGCTGCTCCCAAAGACCCATTTATGCTTCATTTTAAAAAGGGATATGGATAGAAACCAAAACGTCTGGTCATACTGTTGATTTTATTCAGATATATCTGAGTGAGACACATTTCTGAGCAGATACAGATGAACTTGACCAGCACCAGTGAAAATTGTGAGGACAGTGTAGCCAGTAGTTCAAGCTAAACATGGCCACTGCCTTACGGACACGATGAAGAAAAGCCTTATGGTGGAGAGTTTGTGTGACCTAGTTAGGAATTTTCTCTTTTGTCTTTTTTGCAGTAAGTACAGTGCATCCAAAAAATATTCACAGTGCTTCACTTTATGCCCATCTTGTGTTACAGCCTTATTCCAATGTGGATTATTTTCATTTTTACACAATATTTCATGATGATAAAGTGAGAAAAGTTTGTTTGAAATCTTTGCCAATTTATTTAAAAATAAAACACAAAAATATAACATGTATATAAGTTTTTACAGCCTTTGCTCGGCACTTTGTTGAAGTATCTTTGGCACCAATTATAGCCTCAAGTCTTTTTGAGTATGATGCTACAAGCTTGGCACACCTGTTTCTCCCATTCTTCTATGCAGAACCTCTCAAGCGCCATCAGATTGGATGGGGTTGGTCCACAGCCATTGTTAGATATCTCCATCTGTTCAATTGGGTTCAAGTCTGGGCTCTGGCTGGGCCACTGAGGACATTGACAGAGCTCTGAAGCCATTTCTTTGTTATCTTGGTTGTGTGCTTAGGGTCACTGTCCTATTGGAAGATAAACCTTTGTCCCTGTCTGAGGTGCAGAGTGCTCTGGAACAGGTTATGAAGGATGTCTCTGTACATTGCTGCAGTCATCTTTCCCTTGACCCTGACTAGTCTCCCAGTTCCTGCTGCAGAAACACATCACAACAGGATGATGCTGCCAACACCATGCTTCACTGTAGGAATGATATTGGCTAGGCGATGAGCAGTATGTGGTTTCCTCCAAACATGATGCTTGGCATTCAGTCCAAAAAGTTCACTCTTTCTGTTTTTCATGGTCTGAGATTCCTCTGGACAGGCTATCATGTGGCTCTTTCGTCTGGCCACTCTTATCATACAGGCCTGATTGGTAGATTACTGCAGAAAAGGTTGTCCTTCTGTAAGGTTATCCTCTCTCGACAGAGCAATGTATGATCTCTGTCAGAGTGATCACTGGGTTCTTGGTCACCTCTCTGACAAAGGCTCTTCTACCCCAGACACTCAGTTTGGCCAGGCCACCAGCTCTTTGAAGAATCCTGGTGGTACCAAACTTCTTCCATTTACGGATGGAGGCCACTGTGCCTGTTGGGACCTTCAATGAAGCAGAAATCTTTCTGTATATTTCCTCAGAATCCCTTAGAATTCATGGCTTGGTTTGTGCTCTGACATGCACGGTATACTATGGGATCTTATGGATACAGGTGTGCCTTTCCAAATCATGTCCAATCACCTGAATTTACCACTGGTGTTCTTCAATCAAGCTGTAGAAACATTTTAATCTTAAGGATGATCTGTGGAAGCAAGATGCATGTGAGCTCAATTTTCAGTGTCATTGCAAAATCTGTGATTACTTATGTACATGTTATATTTCTGTGTTTTTATTTTTAATACATTTGCAAACAAATGTTTCTCACTTTGTTATTGTGGGTTACTGTGAGGGGAATAAATGAATTTAATCCATTTTGGAATAAGGCTGTAACATAAAATGCAAAAAGTGAAGCGCTGTGAATACCCCCTCAATCCCCCTCAAAAAGCCATACTGTAGTTGTCAGAAACATTAGACTCTGAACTGCCCTATAATGGATGTATTGCTTAATGCCTGTGGTAACATAAATTCTATGTAAATGTATGTGTGCAATGATGGTTACATCATTTTGACATTCATGTTTGAACATCAACGTAGTATCAATTAACCTTAAAAAGTGTAATGACAAACAGAAGCAGGGTAGAATTTTGCCTCTTACCTAAATGGTGCCTTCTCGTAAAACTTCAATCAATCAAAAAAAAACCTTGACTTGGATATGTTAGAACGCTAATGTTCCAGCTATAATTTAAATATCATGTGTAATGTTTCAGTTCATATTAATTAAATTACATGCAAATCAAAAAAATGCTTTAGAAAAGCACAAAAATAACAATCCATGAAAAATATTACAAACATTCAGCATATTCCATACACACAGTTCAGAAATTCAAGTTCAGAAAAGTCTTAGTTTGTTTTTTGCTGGACAGGAAGAGAGGTAAACAGGGCTGATTTATGACAGTTACAGTAATTCAATCAAATCAATCAATCAAATTTTATTTATATAGTGCTTTTTACAACAAGAAGTTGTCACAAAGCAGCTTTACGTAGATCCGGGTCCAAGCCCCAAATGAGCAGCCAGTGGGCAAACAATGGCAAGGAAAAACTCCCTCAGACTTGGAGGAAGAAACCTTGAGAGGAACCAAGGCTCAAGAGAGGAAGCCATCCTCCTCTGGTCGACACCGGAGAGCATAAACAACGGCACAACACATGGGCATAGAAAAGTAGAAAAGAAATAAAATAAAATAGAGGGAGGGAAGATAAAGATCATTTTGGTTGTAGTACTGATGAAGTCCATGCAGGTAGCGTAGTTTAATCTGGCAGTTGATACTTAGCAGTGGAGGGGTAAAGGGGTGGACCGGTCAGGGGCAGCTCAGGACATGGGAGGGAGAGAGGGAGAGAGATTAGTGCCCCCTTAGAGGTGTTAGAGAAAATCCTGCGTAAAGAGAAAGGTTTTCAGTCGTGATTTAAAGATGGAGAGTGTGTCAAAGTAATTCCACTTCACACTCGACCCCTTACCTTAACAAATACCCTGGTTAACGTACATGTGTGTAATGGGCTTCAGATATCTGCACACTGTTTATGGTTTTGTTTAACAGAGTCTCTCTGAAACAGGTGCACCTGGGCCACCGCTGGACATCCAGGTAGACCACGTTACTGAAACTACAGCTTTTGTGTCATGGAGCCCAGGTCCTGATAATCACAGCCCTATTTCCAACTATGCTATTCAGGCCAGAACCCAGTTTTCTCTGGGCTGGCAGGCTGTTAGAACAGGTATTTGATCTTGATCTCTAGTCTTGTCTTGTCTAACCCCTGTAGAGAAGTACTGAACCTGCTAGATGTGGGCTAGAGTGGTATAAAGCTCCCCAGCATTGAGGTGTGGAACAGTGAAGCTGTGTTTTCTGGAATAATGGTGCTCCATTCAATACTTTCGGAATAAGTTGGGGAGTTGGGAATGAGGTGTGATGGTGCTCATCCAATTTCCTGATCTCATCCTGCTTTTGTCACTGAATGCAGTCAAATTCTCACAGCGATCTAGTAGAAAATAAAAAGCAGGATTTTAATATCTTTGATTTCAGAAGAAACAATACATGAGCAGATGCCCCAGTACTTTTGTTTATATTGTGTAAGTCAACTTAATTTTTAAAAATGCAAAGTACAAGCCCATTAAAGTTTTATTTCCCTGATCTGTTATTTTTGTTTAATTTCCTTTTTGTATTCAAGTACTCTTTGATCTGTTGCATATAAATAAAAATATGGCAGAAAACTGTATGATGTAATATAACTGCTTAACTGTATAGTGTAAAATTTTGTAGCCTACGCTGTACTTATTCTTGTTGATAATAAATGGAGTCATTACAGATATTTTCAGTGACGATATATATTCTCTTTAGTTCCAGAGATTCTTGGAAGAAACCAGTTGGCTGCTCGTGTGTCAGACTTGAGTCCATGGGTGGAATATGAGTTCAGAGTCTTGGCCACCAACACCATTGGCACTGGAGAACCCAGCAAACCTTCCCAAAAAATCCGCACCAAAGATGCACGTATGCACAGCATTTAATGAATCCTCATGTTGACAGAGATATGGACAATATGATTATATACTGACATGCCAAACCAGTATATAAATTGATTATGCAATGGTGTTATCTCCAACTCCCACACCTGCCTATGTTGTGAGGTGTTATCTTGTGAGTGAGGTTGAACACTGGCCAGTGTGACTCATGGCAAGGTGACGGGAATTATGAGTTCATGTGAGGCATGATAGTAGCTGCCAGGTGGATGGGACATGCCATTTCCAAACCTGTGTGGGCATATAACACTTGATCCACAGTGTCACGTGTACCTGGAATATATCATAGGACCAAGCCTGGACAACTTGGGCCTGATGGCACTGCCCATTATCCTACTATTATTTATGAATTATGAATATTCAATCATTATGACGGTGTATGAAGTCCATGAAGGTCTGCAAATGGTCACCAAGCAGTGAAACATACTGGCACCAGCCAGTGATGTGTTTAGTCATTAATATATCCCAAACCAGTTTGGAACCACCACCAGCCTGTAAAGTGCCTTGTTGAAAAAATGGAGTCCAGTATGGGGTCACTACACCATGCCACATGTTACCAGTGTCCTAGGGTCCAGTTAGCAGTCTCACGAGTCCAGGTGAAGTGCTGTGTTCAGTATCTTGGTGTTAACAGGGGCACTCTGGTGGGCCTTCTACTCCCATATGGGATATTGAATGTGGGTGACATATTCCCAGTACAAGTGACACTGTGGATTGAGGAATGTTAAATACCTGCACAATGTGGGAGTGGAATGTCCCATTCTTCTGGTACCCACTTTAATGGTTTGCTTGAGCTCCATTAATTCATGTTACCTCGCCATGAGCATGCTGGCCAGGGTTTAACCTCTCTTACAAGATACCACGTCACAGCTTATACACAAATCCAGGTTTAACAGCATAAAAGCAGACTAATAGTGACTAATATGGTAAAGTAGAAGCCATAAGGGGTTGTGTCTCATGAGTAGAACAGAAACTACCAGCATTTTAAATCCTATTTCCTATTTTAAATGCATTAAGGAATGTCTTCTTTCTCCTTTCTCACCTCCCATAATGTCTTAGTCCCCAGGATCACCCCAGCCCGAGTAGGAGGAGGCGGTGGAAGTCGCTCTGAGCTAGTCATCACTTGGGAGGTAAACTCCTGACAGATAGTTTTCCTTTACAGCTTTATGATGCAGAGTTAACTGTCAGCTGTGACTTTGCATGGCATGATGTAGAACAAAGGGGCCCTTCATGTTGTCACTGAGTTTGATGTCTTGCTTTAGATTTTGCAGGGAAACCTTTTAACATGTATGTCAGTAACACAGCCATTTTCCAGAGTGTGTGTCTATTTTTGAGCAGCTGCTGCGCTTACTGCTCTTTCATGAGCATGTCTTTTTCAGGTCTGTCACTCTGTCACAAATCTTTCTGTGTAATTATTATTCTTTTTTTTTTGTGGGGATGTCCCAGCCGGTCCCAGAGGAGTTGCAGAGTGGTCCAGGCTTTGGATACGTTGTAGCATTTCGTCCCCACGGTGCTCAGAGCTGGATGCAAGCTGCAGTTACTTCACCCGACGCCTCTCGATACGTCTTCAAGAATGAAAGCGTTCTTCCGTTCTCACCATTCTATGTGAAGGTCGGCGTTTACAACAACAGAGGAGAGGGGCCTTTTGGACCTATGAAAACAATCTACTCAGCAGAAGAAGGTAGGAGGAGCGCTAAAGTATTTCTTTTCAAAGAGACAAAGTTTAATGAGACAAAATTTTATGACCCTAACTTTATCCAGGTAGCATCTCATGGTCATGGTGCGCATTCACACTGCAGCGAAGCAAAAGCAAAGCCAATTGCTTCCATCAACCGAGCTGGTCTTTACAGAAAAGAATGTGTTGCTCCGCTCCACTCTAAATACCTTCTACCTTCAAGGATCTTTCAGTTTATCTGCTGGTGGATCATCTGGGATGAGAAATGATCATTGTTTGTTTTAATATTTATTCCATGTTCTAGAGCCAAGCCGAACCCCCAGTAGAGTCCGTGCTAAGAGTTTGTCTGCCTCTGAGGTAGAGGTCAGCTGGAAGGCTCTGCCATGGAGCACCAGCAAGAGACGCATCATGGGCTACGAGGTGAGAAGGTCATACCACAGATCTGTCACTGCAAGTTCAGGTCTTATTCCATATTCCTTATTTCTTTCTCCTGTTAGAGGCTTTTTTCCTCTGATATGATTTCTCAATGGTGTTGTTAGTTTTATTTTACACAACAAATTAAAGAATGTGGAGACAAAAGAATACACACATGAATATTCATGTTGAGTGACATTAGATCAATATCATAATTAACTGAATGTTTTTTGATGATTAATGACTGATTAATTTAATGAATACAGTTTTCTCTTTTGAGTTGCTCAGTTGGCTGTGCTTGTGTTCTCCTCCATGTTGCTTCTATGTCTCAGACTGGACAGGTCTTCTACACACGTGGTAGTGCCTTGCGAAAGTATTTGACCCCCTTGACCTTTTCAACCTTTTGCCACATTTCAGGCTTCAAACATAAAGATATAAAATTTTATTTTTGTGAAGAATCAACAAGTGGGTCACAATCGTGAAGTGGAATGAAATTTATTGGATGTGTGGGGCGTGCAATATTATTCGCACCCCTTACTTTGTAGCACCACCTTTTGCTGCAATTACAGCTGCAAGTCGCTTGGGGTATGTCTCTATCAGTTTTTCACATCGAGAGACTGAAATTCCTGCCCATTATTCCTTGCAAAACAGCTCGAGCTCAGTGAGGTTGGATGGAGAGCGTTTGTGAACAGCAGTCTTCAGCTTTTTCCACAGATTCTCGATTGGATTCATTGGCCATTCCGACACCTGGATACGTTTATTTGTGAACCGTTCCATTGTAGATTTGACTTTATGTTTTGGATCATTGTCTTGTTGGAAGATAAATCTCCATCCCAGTCTCAGGTCTCTTTCAGACTCCAACAGGTTTTCTTCCAGAATGGTCCTGTATTTGGCCCCATCCATCTTCCCATCAATTTTGACCATCTTCCCTGTCCCTGCTGACGAAAAGCAGGCCCAAACCATGATGCTGCCACCACCATGTTTAGTGGCTTTCTTCTTGCCACTCTTGACTGATTGTTGTCCTATGGACAGACTCTTCCACCTCAGCTGTAGATCTCTGCAGTTCATCCAGAGTGATCATGGGCCTCTTGGCTGCATCTCTGATCAGTCTTCTCCAGTATCTCGGACCTGCCTGGTGTGTTCCTTGGTCTTCATTATGCTCTCTGCGCTTTGAAGAGAACCCTGAGACTATCACAGAGCAGGTGCAATTATATGGAGACTTGATTACACACAGGTGGATTCAATTTATCATCATCAGTCATTTGGAACAACATTGGATCATTCAGAGATCCTCACTGAATGTCTGGAGTGAGTTTGCTGCACTGAAAGTAAAGGGGCCGAATAATATTGCACGCCCCGTTTTTTATTTGTTAAAAAAGTTTGACACATCCAGTAAATTTCATTCCACTTCATGATTGTGTGGCACTTGCTGTTGATTCTTCACAAAAAAATAAAATTTTATATCTTTATGTTTGAAGCCTGAAATGTGGCAAAAGGTTGAAAAGTTCAAGGGGGCCGAATACTTTCGCAAGGCACTGTAAAAGTTTTAACATGGTTTATAAATAATATATAAATAATACAACCAATATGAACAAGATTAATTTGGTTAGAGGGCCCGAATGTCAGTTTTGATTCATTTTCAATTAATTGCCCAGCCCCAATGGACCAAGATAGTGAAATGTTACAACTTCTACAAATCTTCTTTCCAAAATAAGATGAAATGATTGTACAAAGACAGTATCATCTATGTCTGGAGTTTTGCTGAAAATATAAATCGATACAATCAAAAATATTCATATATCATTTTATGAAGCACTAATTCACTGTTTATCTGAACTTAAGCTGAGCTACTGGCCAAAGATGCAGAGAGAGGACATGGCCCGTGTCATACGTACAGTCGGCAACAGGACGGTAGCAATCCTCCATGGCTTGGACTCTAGTACTACGTATCACATCACCATCAGGGCCTACAACAGTGCGGGCTCAGGACCAGACAGTGCAGTGGTCAACATCACTACCAAGAAACCTCGTAAGCATCCCAAAGTCAAGATTAAAAAGTAGCAACATGACAATTGCATAGCACAACCTGACATGTTGAAGATCACCTCTTGTTTATTTATTTATTTATTTATTTATTTTGGTGTATATGCTGGTATGTACATTAGCATAAAAGCACAGAACATTCTCCTCCCACCCCCTTTTCAGTCCCTGCACTTCTTGGTGGATTATATATTTTGTCAATTGTTAAAACACACTTTCATAGAAGTCAAAAGCAAAAGAATACAGAGAGACACAACTGCACACGAGAGTAAATAGGTAGTGGAGCAACTGAAATTTTCATTTCAGTGATATAAAACCATTGCCATCTCAAGATGGAGTGGGGAGAAAATTGCTGACCAAAATTTGTTTGCAGCTGTCTGAGTACAGAGCAAGAGTTATTTTGATGAGCTGAGAATTTAAGTACATTTTCACACTTCTTCCAAATACATAAAAATGCACCTACAAAGGATTATGGGCTTGTTTGTTGGTTTGATTTTACACAGATAAGGTCAATTCAAACCGTGATTTGATTGCATAGTTTCAAACCTTGCTCAAGCAGCAATTTCAAACAATTTCAATCATGCAGTCCCGGGAGCAGATAGCTTCCAGACATGCACTAGACCAAACCAGTCTGCTTGAAGTGAACCCCAGACCTATGGTTTCAAAAGGACTGGGCTTAAAAACAGCTCAGTCATATGGATTTTCAGAAGAGTCTATTTTAAGGATAATAAGATGTAACATACTCAGTTTAAGAAGCCAGAAGATATCATGGGGCCCTGATAAGAAGTTAATGAAGAATCTAATTAATGAGAGACCTATAATATCAAACCCAAGCAAAGTTTAAATGTCAGATTATTCTCTTTAACCCCCTTTGAGTTGCACTGCTATTAATGGAACACTTTGGTGTCTAATCTCTGTCTACTTTATCATTTGGTCAATTACCACAAGCACTTAACCATCCTTTCATTAGATACCAATGAACCACTTGCGTCTGTATAGTAGTGCATGTCAAAACACATCTCCAAATTATCACGAAAAAGTTTAGTTCAGTGTTTAATTCAAAAAGGTAAACTGTCATGTATGCCTACAACAAATTACTATTTTGATCATCTATTGATAATTGGGTATTTGGATTGTGAATTTGTCAGTTACCAAATAAATCTTATGTAGCTCTAGCTTGAGGTTATTTTAATCATGTGCTTACTAACATTTAAGACAATAAAAGATTAAATAACCTTGTTAAAAAGTTATTAATAACAAAGTTAAAAAGTTTCGTGATCCATTACACTGCTATTAAATTGCAAATTAGAGAATAAGAGCACATTTCATTGGTAATCAATGCAGAAATTCCATATTCACAGGAGCACTTGCTCCTATTGGCTTCTATTGTAGGTGATTTATGTTATTTTATTAAATGTAGGGAACAAAGTAACTGTTAAAAGTAATCAGCCATGTGTTATGCTGGAGTACATTTACATTTATATGTATGGCATTTGGCAGATGCTCTAATGCAGATGCTCTGTTTACAAAAGTGCTTTGCTGTTCACTCAGAAAATATGTTTAGCTAGTTTTCAGAGGCCGGAGTCGTAGATACTGACAAAATACAAATGTCAGATTGGAGACGTTGATACCACAAGTTTCAATATAATTATAATCCTTTAATGTGTTTGAAGACAGCAAGAGACTCAGCTGTTCGGACCCCCACGAGAAGTACGTTCCACCATTTTGGTGCCAGGACAGGAAAGAGTACAGTGTTGTGTCCTCAAAGATCCAGTATAGCAGCTCCTTATGACTCGTGTGCATAGACTGATCACATCTCAATTCTCATCTCATTGATCTCAGATCAGCTTTGCTTGAATTCTTTTTCCTTTTTGTTGATTTGTTCAGCACCAAGCAGAGCACCGACAAAAGTCATGTGGAACGCCACAAGCTCTAAGATCATTCTGAAATGGGACCAAGTCAAAGCTTTGGAGAATGAATCAGACGTCATGGGTTACAAAGTAGGAATATTTTTTTTACATTGATATGCGTTGTACGTTATGAGATGTTGTATTGTTATGAGAAGGCAAGATCTTGCCAGACTTAATCTTAGAAGATATAAAACAAAAAGAAAAAAACAAACTCTCAGTACAGCATTGGAAACTTTTACCTTGTTATAGACTGTATTCTAAACTGGGCTCCTCTTTTGAAGGTGATTTACAAGCAGAGCAGAAACAATCATCAGAGTGTGGTGGAGACTAACAGGACCTCCCTGGAGCTCACTCTACCTGTGCATGAGGATTATATTATCCAGATCAAAGCAGTCAGTGAGGGAGGAGAAGGGCTCAGCAGCAGACTCATTACCATCCCAAGGATAGCAGGTCTGGGTCTATACTTGTAAATCATGATAATATAATACACAATTGTATAATATACTGTTTACATTTTATATTTGAACTTTGTTTCCAAATATAGTTTGGAAAATATTTAATTATAAATGACAAAAGCTATTTGAATTCCCTGTATATCTTACATATTGCAGCATATTACATATTACATATTACATATTGCAACATTGACAATAAAGCAGACGTTAACTATAAAAAAATCATACTCTAAAAAAGTAATCTCTTAATTCAGTTTTTGTTCCTTTTTTTTGATGAAAAGAAAGTTTCTGTCAGGAACTGGGTTTTAAACATTTAATACAAACGATCCAGTCCCTTGGATGTTTCCCCCGTTTTGCTTTTAGAAATGGAATCATGATCAATATAATTTGGCTTTATTTATGTAATTTTAAGTGAGTTGAGGCAGTTGTAGCTAGTAGTCTCATAGGTAGTGAAACGGAGATCAACGTGCAGTGAGACCAAATGCAGTGAATGTGTTGTAACTTATTAAAGTATGAAGACAGGTGTCTAGAAGGTCCAGTCACTGGTTTAGCAGGATTCCTAGCTACATATACACCATGAAGATGGCATATGTTTGGTGGACACTGCACCATCCCATCTTTAAAGTAGAGTGGTGGCAGCATTGTGCTGCAGGGATGCTTCTCAACAGCAGGCTCGGGAAGGCTTGTGAAGGTAGAGGATATATAATATAGGGAAATCCTAGGAAAATATGATTCTGTCTGTAAAAGAACAACGACTTTATTACTGTCCAGCAAGAAAATGACCTGAAGCCCACAGTGAAAGCTACATAGAAATGGTTTAAAGACAACTGAATGTTCTGGAGTGGGGTTAAACCCAAACCTCAGACCAGTAGAGAGTTTATAACTGGATGTTCAACAGATCACTTGATCTAGTGCAACCTGACAGAGCTTAAGCAGTTTTGGAGGAATGAGTTATGAAGTAATATTGAGGTGTCCAGATGTGCAAGTCTGATTGAGACCATCCACACAGACTCGGTGCTGTGACTGCAGATGTGGTGAATATTCATTCAGTCACTAATGTGGAACTCTATTTTCAATTTGACCTTATAGATTTTTTTGTATATTCTTGTCAAAAAAGCCAAATTACATTGATCATGATTCCATTTATAACAATTATTGTTTCATTTTTGAAACATTGATGTGTTACTACCACTGCTAGTAGTTTAATGTGGCATTTCCACCATTTGTGTGCATGCATAAACCTTCTTAAACAACCTTTAGTTTATTTAGGCATTAATACAATTTAGAGCATTTATAGAGACAAAATGTTCTTCATGTCTGGGTGCAGTGTGTTTCATACTGTCCCTTTCTTTTCCTTCTGCTTTTATTCCATGTGTTGCAGTCGCCCATGCGGTGGGAGCAGCATCAGAGATTTCTGTCCTCTCTGTTCTCATAACACAACTTCTCTGCTGCACAGCCAGGACTTTATTATGACAGACGGTCCAAACCAAGCAATGGAGGACATTTATTAATGTCCCCTTCAGACGGATGCGCATCTTTTTCACTTTTACAGCAGGTTTTACAAACCTTCTGTGGACTTTTCATAGAAAAACTATTTTGTCAGCCACATTTGGATTATTGATACCAAAGCTGCTATCAAGACAATGGAGTAATTGGGAGGGGGGCATTATTCTTTTTGTTTTTCTTTCTTTTATGTCCTGTATAGCTTTCTGCTCTCATATAAGGACAACAAACAATGGGATGTTTCCAGCATGGCAAATGAATGTGGATTAAACACTTATTATTTGAGGACTACATCCAGCACATGTCTTTAAGAGTATATGGATCCTTATCTGCAAAAAATGAACACTCTTTCTGGATTTTCTCTTCTATCTGGGACATACAACCACAGATGACTTCACAGGATATTACTTTTTCCTGAATCTAGTGTTTTGTTATGCAATGGGACCTGAGCACCATTAATGCTTTGGGTTCTGACCAGTGCTGTTTTTTTAGCTTCCCCGGTGACATTCTATACACATCCATATTTTCTAGACTGTGCTGTCCTACTGCATTGTTCAGTGCTCAAGGCATTGTCCCCCCCAAGTGTACAGAGTTTACAGTCCCTCATTGTGGACATGTCCGTCCTTTTCTGTTCCAGAAGAAGACTCTATAGCTGCTGGCCGTATCAGTACAGAAATTCTCCTTAACTGTCTTGAACCCCTTGTTTCTTAGTTGGTAAAGTATCAAGAGCCGCGCTTTACTAGTGTGTGCCTCAGTAATGGAGCTATGAAAAAAGTAGGCCTATTTAAAATATCCTCAGGACCAAAAAAAACAGCCTTAAGAAGTAGTTGATATTAACTTTATTTGATCTTTACTCTGACAGTGTTTTGGAAGAATATTGATTTTAGACAGACCAGCGTAAACTTGCGTTTGAGGTACATTGTGTAGTTAGTGGCTGTGGATGTTAATTTCCTGTATCTTGCTTAACAACATTCCTTTAGGGTCGAATACTCCTCAGCAGAAATTGGCTGTAAAAAGCTTGGAAAACAGTATTTGATTGGTCTGACTGCTTTTAAATAAAAGAAAAGTACATGAGCTACGTGTTTTATTGTTTTGTATAAATTTATGCAAGTGCTGATTTGTAACTACTTTGAGTTTCCCATAAGTCCTAGAAAAATAAATAAATAAATAAAATAAAAAAAAATTTGACATTTTTTCCTGCTATGGAAAATGACATATCCTAGAAATATTACTGATATCATGGAACTATCACTATCACATTTGAACTGAAAACGAAGAAGTTTGCAAATATATTTAAAAAGGAAATATGAAAATATTTTATTCATACAACTATTCACACCCTTTACTGCGAGACTTTAAATTTAGGTCTTGGGGCCATTTTTCTTGTTCATTTTTGAGATGTTTCTGCCCCATGATTTGATTTCACCTGTGGTAAATTTAGTTAACCATGCATATCAAAGCTAAAGCCAGTCCATGAGAAGGAAACAACTTCCTGTAGAGCTCAGCGACAGGATTTTGTGGAGACCAATCGGGAGAAGGCTTCAAACAGTTTTGCTGAACTGAAATATTTCTGCTGCACAATGATCTCCATAAGTGTTACATGGAAGATGTTTGGAACAGAGTCTTCCTACAGTCATCCAACCAGTGTAATTGGAGGAGAAGGGGCTTGGTAGGTGGTGACCATATTAACCCAAACACTGCATTAATATGCAGCTCTCTGAGAACAGCCAGCAATGACCTTTTGGCTTACCCCCATTATGGAGTGTGTTGACATCCTCACCATAATTGTGGTTGTGTGCTGAACTTGACACACCTCACTTTTTGCACATTTTATGTTCCAGACATTCCAAAATGGATTCAATTAATTTTGTCCCTCAGATTGACAAAGTGATAAAAGTTAGTTTGAAATCTAATGCAACCTGTAGTTAAGTATCCACAGCCTTTGATCAATGCTTTGTTGAAACACCTTTGACAGCAATTACAGCCTCGAGTCTTTGTGAGTACCATGCTACAAGCTTGGTTCACCTGTTCTTGGGAGGTTTCTCCCATTCCTCTTTACAGAGACTCTCAAGATCCATCAATTGGATGGGGAGCCTTGGTGCACAGACATTTTAAGATATTTCCAGAGATATTCAATCGGGTTGAACATGATTGTCTTTCTGGAAGGTTCTCTCTCCACAGAGCAATTTTGGAGCTCTGTCAAGTGTGATCATTGGGTTCTTGGTCACCTCCATGGCTAGGGCTCTCCTACCACAATAACTCAGTTTAGCCAGGCAGCCAGCTTTATGAAGAGTCCTGTGATTCCAATCTTCTTCTGTATATGGATGCTGGAGGCCACTGTGCTCATTGGGACCTGCAATGCAGCAGACATTTTTCTGTACCCTTCCCCAGATCTGTCTCTCAATACGATCCTGTCTCTGAAGTCTGCAGACAATTCCTTGGAGTTCGTGGCTTGGTTTGTGCTCTGACCTGCACTGTCTACTCTGGGACCTTATATAAACAGGTGGGTCCAAATCATGTCCAATCAGCTTAATTTACCACAGGTGTCCAATCAAGCTATAGAAACATCTGAAGGATGATCAGTGGAAACAAGATGCACCTGAGCTCAATTTTGAGTGCCATGGCAAAGGGTTCTTCTCCTCACAATAATTTTTTGAGATGATTTACTCTTTTCAGTAAAAAAAAACATTTTTTATTAAATTAAAACACAAAAATATAACTTACATAATATTTTTGTGTTTTGATTAAATAATTTTTTTTTTTTACTGAAAAGAGTAAATCATCTCAAAAAATTATTGTGAAGAGAAGAAAAGGTGTAGAATCATGCCAGCAGTGAAGTATTCTGAGACTATTCATGTGTGGGGTTTGCTTCTCATCCAGGGGAGAGGGTTTGCTCAATTATTTGTTCAGTTCTTGTGGTCAGTCCTCAAAAATAGGGTGGACAAAAAAAGACCAGGAAACTTTGATCAACTCCAAACTCTGATTAGGCAAGAATGGGTTGGCATCATCCAAGATTTTGCCCAGAAGCTGATATCTAGCATCCTGAGTCTTAAAGAAGAAGGTCAACACTATTAATAAGACAACATTAAATATTAACAATATTAAGTCTTCGATTTAAACTGGACATATATACAAACAAAAACAAATTAAATGCTTAGAACTGAACTTCTTTATACCATATAACCGTCTGACAGAAGGTTCTGAAAACTTTTGGCCACAACTAATATAGATTTTCAATGGTATGAGATTTCCTCAGAATCATCAGTTTTACAGTAATAGTTTACAATATTTCACAGTTCTACTCTTCTGTGACACATGCTCATTCATTGGGCATTGAAACTGTCTCTACTGCTCTTTTATACTAGATTTTGTCACATTGCTGTGAGGATTTGATTGCATTCAGCAATGTGTTAGCGATGCCAGGGTGTTATAAGATCATCACAACACCTCATCTGCAGCTTGTATCAAAGTACTGGATGGAACGACACCCTTCCAGAGAACACAGTTCCATTATTCCACATCTCGCTAGGTTTATATTTATCTGCTGTAGATGGTCCTCTTCTATTGGCAGCTCTTCTCTACAGGGACACGTTGGGTGTGTGGATTTGCACATCTGTCAGCAGTGGATGCATCCTAGTAGCTGAATGCATTCATTAGATGGGGTATCCACTAACATTTGGACATATGGTGCATATGTCAATAGTGTCCATTTTTGAAAATACATAAGGAAGCTGCACATTAGGTAAAGCTAGTTAACATCATCATGGATTAATCTGCTGATTATTTTCTATATTTATGGATTATTTTAAACTCTTAATGAGATTCTCAGTTTGGTTGCATTTTTTTTTTGGAGCTTATCTTCTGCACATGGAGTGAATGAGCTTTACATAAGTAGCAGTCTCAGGTGTTAACGTGATGTATGTGTGGGCCTTTGTTTTATTTATTTATTTATTAAGTGTGATTTTTTTAAAGAGAGGTTTCACTTATAATCTGCCTGTGTACTTCAGAACATGGAAAAGTTCACTAGTCTGTGAATTCACTAGTGTGTGTGTGGATGGGTTAATGCGGAGGACAAATCCCCCCTTGTGCTAAACACTGGGTCTTGAGCATCTTTACCTTTATGAGCCATCCTGATCAACAGTAAATCAAATTTAAAAAAAGGATGTCACTACATGAAATTAACATAAAATTGATCTTTTTTTATTGAATCGTGAAAACAAATTACCTTTTTCACAATACTCAAATTTTCTGAGATGCACTACTATTTATTTATTTATACACTATTTATCACTTAGTTACTTGCAGACTGTTGTTCTTTATGAGACCAGTTGAGGGCAGTGTGTCACAAAAAAAAAAAAAATCTTCACATCCAAGCCACACTGAAGGACATGGTTACATTCATGACTGATCACACCATTTTAATTGACTGATCTGATTTATTTCATGTAGAACACTGTACAGCAAACACAGAGAACCAAGCAGTAGGAAGTACAGAGTAGGAGAGAAAGAAACGTAAACACAGGAGCAATCAATCTTAGACTCTGTTCATCACAGGGCCTCAGCCTTCCTGTGACATTACATTTCAGTGGCACATGTTCAGTATTAAGAGAAGAGAGAGAGAGAGAGGGAGTCCTGAACCCTGAACTACAGCGGAAGCACCATCTGCTCACACGAGTTGGCCGTTTCCCAATTCAACCCATTTTTACTCTTCCTTAGTACAAGAGATCAGAGCAAAAGGATGGAAAATACCAAGCAGGAGAACCATCTGATGGCATTAGCACGTTGCTGTCTGTTCAGGGTATATATGTGTGTATATAGATTAAAGATCTTGATTTACAGATGAGGAAACTCTTGGTTAAGAAGGTGATGACTGTCATGGAATTAAGATAGCAGCTTCTCCATCGCACTTTGTTTTTTTTTTTTTAACCAATACCAGCAACACAAAGGGGCGGTTCTCCAGTTAGACACGAAGCCTCATGTTCGAAAAAAAAGTTCTATAAAACTGAATGAACGAGTCACAGCAGGGGGGATGTCATCATTTTTTTTTTTTAAATCAAATTGTGATACATTTTTTTTATCGTGATCACAGTATTTTCTGAGCATATCATGGATATTATCAGTCCACAGTGCTTAAAGCTGGGATTCTCAACCTTCTTAACCTCACTGTCCACCTGTTCATCACTACAAAACATAACGGCCCCCAAAGAAACAAAATAACATTTAATATAACTTGTTATTCTGCATTATTATTTGTTCAGTTTTATTCATGCTTATATCATTTCATAGTCTGAAGCTCTAGATTTTTAATTATGTTTATTTTTTTCACTTTTACTTTTGAAATTTCCATTATCAGGCCACTCTGGACCACTGCCTCCCACTGGGAATTGAACTGCGGATGAATCGAGTGCTTTATGACCCACTGGTGCTCACCAGCCTCCAGGCTGGGAATCCCTGGCTTAAAGATCAAATGCATATTTCAGTACAGAGTGTAATTAGTGCTGATTAACTGGATACAGTGCAGCACATTTTGAATACTATTGAATACAATATTTGGTTATATTTCAGTTTTTGTTTTAATGTTGAAACTGTCTGATTAGTAATTTATTCAAACTCAAATTTAAATATTCTATCATTCGAGATTCTGGCTATAAGCCATTCTGTGTAACAGTAAAAGTAAACCAAAAAAGTCTTGATTTATTTTATTTTAATCAAATTCTTAACACAAATGGTTTTCCACAACATTCAAATGATTAGATGCACTAGTGTGAGTCACTGTACTCAGTATGGTAAAGTGAATAGCAGTTTTTAAGACTCCACCACTACTGGTGTATTTTGTCTGCACGTCAAAATATCCCAATAAAAGTATCGTAAAAATACACTTCAAATACAATTTAATACAATTCAATAGTTTGATTTTTAAAAATGTCTTAATTTGTTTATCAAATTTACTCCTTATTCTCCCAATTTGGTAGTTCCCATTATTCCACCAATTCTCTATGACGTTCCAGATGCTAGGAGGGTCAGGACAAATACATGCCTCCTCCAATCAATGTTTGCCGCCACCCCTCTTCAAACTGCCATCAATGCATCAACACTGTGCATCCAGCACCAGATCCCCAGCTGTGAGAGCGCCATCTGTCAAGCAGAGAGAGCATGGCCAAATAATTGTGCTCTCTGAGGCTCTGGTTGCTGATGGCATGAAAGCTGGGATTCAAACTCGCAATCGTCAAGAGTGATATAATATTTGTACTCAGCCCTACATCACAGTTTAGAGAACAGGAACCTGATTAATAGGTTCATGTGATGAATTACAGAAAAGGAAGCATGTCTGTTCTGTACCAAATGAGGCATAACACGTCAAATCCCGAGTATGAGTTTAGATCTATAGATGATCATAAGATGGATCTGAAAATGATTAGATAGGTCAGGTGTGGTGGATTACAGCTGCTTAAGGAAGTCTCCAGACGACCACTCCTGATTTTACTTTAGGGCCACTTTCACTTAAAACCACGCCTTGGCTGAATGGGATTATTTACAGTGTAACACCAGAGTTGGGCTTAATCCATGTCTGAGAAACTGATCCACAGAAAGTTTAATTTGAACATTTTGTCTGGAAAACCGCCCCTCTACAAGTCTGTAATTGCACAGCTTTGATGTCTGAGACCTCTACTTCTATCTTTGACATTTGCAGATTGAGGAAAGTATAAAACCACGTGGTGCAGTACCCTTAGTTGAAGGTCCATAAGAACAGAAGATCTACAACAAGACACCTCCAGCATTCTACTTCAAATTAGAGCAATTTTTCGATCACGTTTTCTTCATCCTAACACAGGATCCTCCAACACTCGTTTTTAAAGAATAGAAATACACACACCAATTAAAGCCCACACACTCATGAAACACTACAACAAGTACACACCTGCAGTCATTCCTGATGCTGTTCCAGCACTAGTGTTACAGAGGGACGTTTGGAAAGAGAATCACTGTGTACACACTCCACTGAAAATAGAAATCAAAGCCTTATGACGTCTACCACAGAGTAAGGAATCAGTCAGATTGAAACACACTTCAACCTGTAAAGTGAGCTCCTCGACACATAATACGGCATCCATTAACTATCAGTGTGGGTCGCAGTGCACCAAGGTCAGGCAAGAGCCTGCGTCTTCTGCTAATTAACCAAGAATAATATTCACACAGAAAAAACAAACAAACAAAAACAAAAAAAGGTCTATAGACAAGTTTGTGTCTCTGGGATGTTTTTAAAGCCGAATGGCTGCATTTCTGTTATCCTCCTTTTATTTCTTTAAACGCAAGTGGAACTGCATGTTAATTAATGCGTGAACAGGTTCACATGCATATGATACAAATATGCAGACTTTGACATTGCATTACTCTATTTTCCTTCCATTAACTCTAAAAAGAAAAAGAAATAAGGAAATTCTGGCATTCGTTGTTTTTTTTTTTTAAATTTTACGCAAACCTTCACAATGACATTTTGATTAAAGTCTAATTTCATAGTTTGGGTGAGTTTTTGTATTTAACATCAAATGTCTTCAGGCAATTTGACTTGTAATAACAAGCAATGGCATGAATAGTGGTGAACATACACATACACTGCATGGCCAAATGTTTGCGGACAACCTTCTAATTAATGCATTCATCTACTTTAACCTAAGTTGCACCCATGGCTGACACCAATGTGCAAATGCACACACAGCTGGTATAGTCCCTGTAGAAAAGTATTGCTAATAGAACAGGACACTGAAGAGCAGATTAACCTAACCTATGAACCTGGCACCCAGCCTAAAGCCACGTGTGGGCTAGAGAACAATAAATGGAGCCTTGAGCTGTGGCGTAGTGGAACACTGTTCTCTGGAATGATGGCTCTCTCGACTGTACTTCTGGAAGGGATGAGTTGGAGATGAGGTGGGATTGTGTTCATCCAGCAGCCTGATTAATGCTTGTTGATGAATGTAATCAAATCCTCACTGCAATGCTCCAGAATTATCTGGACAGTAGAGACAATTACTCCAACCAGCAATATAAACTCTTAATACTCTTTCAGAAGAACGACACGATGAATGAGCAGGTGTCCCAAAACATTTGTCCAAACAGTGTATATGTACTTAAAGAAAAGCTACTTCTTTTAACTCTTACAGGAGGATTGTAGTAGAGGTTTCAGGAGGATTTTAAAGTCTAATTTTGCATAAAATTCAAGGTTGCAGTTTTCAAGAAACCAATAAATGTGGTGAATCTTCGCATTGTGGAGTAAAGTGGAGCAGAGGATTCTTTCGAGGAGGTCAAGCAGTTGTCACATTTCACAGCAGATTCCTGTTAATCTTTCCTCTCCGTTTAATAGTTTGAGAGTCACTGCTTCTCAGAAGCTTCTTCTTCCGCTTTGTTGGCATCAACTGGTGTCCTTGTGTCCAGCAATCTGTTCGTCCTCCATCTACACCATATGTATATCTGTTTGATGAGGGCACTGACCCACAGCATTTGGTTCTGTCTGTGTTTGTTTAGTTTCTTGATCTGTTTCCATTTTTTATCCTAGGCTATAACCCTGATTTGCCACATGCAAGTTGAATGGGATGGGAATTTGAATTTGCCGACTGAGGATGCATGGGCATGTGAGCACAGAGACAAGTCACGTTTCACGTTTAGTCTTCCGTGTGCCTAGATACGCTAACCAACAGACGGCAGTGCCCATACAGTGAGACCAATCATCCATTTGGACTATTTTTGGACTAAGAAGGTGATGGTATGTATTCCCTTAAACTGAACACCAGCGGTGACCGACTGTGCTGCAAAGTCTTCGGCTCTGGAGACGGTCTACACCCAAATGGGCGAAAGAGAATGCTCCCTTTTAACTTTTCACAACCACAGCAAATGAAAAATCATCATGATGTGTGTATTATATAATGAGTTCTGAGTTCTGATGCAGTATATGTGTGTATCTGTATGCAAACTGTTGAGGTCCTTGGATCCTGGGTCATTTCAAATCCAGAAATTCTCCTGTACACAGTCCTGAGAACCTAGGAGATCAGGACTGAAAAAGAAAAGCGCCATTAGCTGAGGCGTCACAGAAAATAATGTACAAGAAATCGTACTGAGGTGTATTTCAATGAAATCAGTTGAATCCTGTAAAGGAACATGGGTTAAGTGGTCTGTGAGTTGCATTTTCCACTACAAAACTTTCTATAGTCCATTTTAAAATATAAATGTATCACATTTGCGATTTAGTCTCTTTCTCAGAGTTTGTATTGGTGTTAACTCCATTTCTGGATCTGATTCTGTTCTGTTTGGTTACACTTCTCTTGGGTTTTGCTTATATTTTTACTACATTTTCCGGATTTATCCTTATTATTAAAACCTCATACACTTTACCACACGTGTTCTCCTCTGTAACGTTACAGAACATTCGTTCCTACTCAGAGGACAGGGGTTTAATTGTATGAGTCGGACAAATATGTGATAAGGTTCCAGGTACCAGGTGCCAAATTGTGAGATGAGTAGGGTAGTTTAGGTACCATGCAGTAGAGAAGCGCTAATAGCGTAGCTGTTATAAGACATTAGTTGCTCATACTAGGTGTGTTATTGAGCTTTGAAAATGCATCTTTCATTTTAACTGGACTTCAATGGTAAAAACAAGTTTCCGTTGAAATTCACATTATGGTATTATGGTTCCTGCCTCTGAACAGTAAGATATCCTGGTTTGTTTCAGTACATTTATGGTAATATTTATTTTTACTGATGTGCTTGTCACCACTATCTGGCTTTGGAAATAGCACAGGAAGTTGTAGCAACTTGCAGCAACTGTAATGCTGCTGAAATGTCATTATGACCCTGTCAAGACACAACCTGTGCCCCAATTAAATAGACCAATGTGACAAGAGCTTCAGTGAGAGTATGTGAAAAAACATAAGTGTTTATTTTCACAGGGAGAGGATTAATTATGCTCTTTGGGACTGAATATGACAAATACCTTGGACTCCTCATGTGGGTCGTGTGTGGAAGATTCTGTTTCCCTGACAACGACGGCCTTGGTTACCAACATGTCAGGATGCTGCTGCTTGGCTTCTTTTATTGCCATGGCAAGTGCCTGTGGAAAAGCAGACTCTCCAGTCAAGGAACAAAGAAAACATATCTTTATAGATACTTTCCGTGGCTACCTGCCTTTGAAAATTACAGTCATGTGAAAAAGTTACACCCCATGAATGTGTTTTTTTACATATTTAAACATATGGACATTTAATCTTCATTGTAACTATATTGAGAGGTGGGGGTGATATAACTGAACACACACAATAAATGATGTTTAAAAGACATCTGTATGTGTTCAGTTATATCAACTGCATCTCTCAATATAGTTACAATCAAATGTCCATATTTTGTTATAATAATATAATAATATGTTAAAAAGGCCAAAGGGTGTTTTAGGGTGTTCTTACTTTTCACACGACTTTGTCATTATTTGCAACATAAAATAAAAGAGCAGATTGATAAAAACAGCAGTGATGGTGCTACAACAAGCAAAATGTACAGGATAGTAATTCAGGTACCTTTTTACCATTGTGCTATTTTTACATGTGACCTTAGTGAGACAAACGACAGCTCAGGCATATTAATGCCAATTAAAAAACTTGCAACAGGGCTGTTGACATTAACAGGTATAAACACTGTGTCAATAGGGAATTTGTGACTTTTATGTTCTACAATCAAGACAGAGCAGCAAAAACTTATTTTTATTTTAAAAGTGTAATCGTCATTCTGCTATTTGTTTGATTATATGTTACTTTTTAATTATCACTTTTTCCTTTCTTCATAATCTCTTTTCTGTTTAAAAATTTCGTTTCCCCATGTTTAATATCATATTGAAATCTTATCCACTGGTTTTGGCTTTTTATTTTACTTTTTACATTCTAAATTAAACCTCATTTGTTCTTTTAATTCTTTTGACCTTTATAATAGATGGTTTTGTTGTCCGTTATTTTTTGCAAAGATTCAGCTACACTGAAAACGGGGGTCACATTCAGTGTGAAACTATAGGACACCATGTGTTTGTTGTTAGAAACACTTGAACTCTGAACTGCCCTCTAGTGGATCCATTGCTTAACATCCATGTCAGTGTAAAGGATGCACAGAAGTAATGACAGCTACAACATTTGAAAAAGATGATACATCTGTATGTGTGCTTCATTAATCTGGGCAACAGTTTTGTGTGGTTTTTTTTTGTTTTTTTTTGTTTTGTTTTTTTTATTTACTGACATACAAACTGAAGTGAATTCCCAAATAATAATAAATTCATTACCAAATAACAAGTTTAACCCAGTTAGTCATTTCCTTTATAAACACTGTATGTCAAATACTGAGCATGTTGTTAATAAAAACATGTGATATAAATTCCCTGCTCAGGTAGCCTTCAAATAATGTGTTAGCAAAATGTTCAGCTTTTATCTCTGCAAGAACTTACTTGATCTTGATCAACATCGTCATCTCCAGTAATGATAATCCTTTTTTCAATTCTTGTCTCTGAGTATCCTCCTTTCACAGTCTGAAGCAGATAATAAAGAGAATCATTTAGAAAACATTTTCTCATTACTGCTAGATGTCTTCTGGCATTTAAAATTTATAATTTAATGAAATTAAATTATTATTGCTACCTTAGTTACATGTGTTGTTGTGGTTGATGTCACACTCTCTGTTACCATTAAAGAAGACCCAGAACCTTCTCTTGCCAAAGACCCAAAACTGACCTGTCCAGGAATAAAATATTCATAAACATTATTTTTCTCTTTAATTCGGTGATTCAAATGAGGATTAGAAGAAAAGATGAGCAAGCCACCTACGGTAGCTGTACAATTTAACATCAGACATTTTACAGTTGTGTGCAACATTTGGGCACCATTTTGTCAACACAGCCTAATGCAGATCAAACATAAACAAAACAATTTATAACACTTCTTTTTCATAACACTTCTTTATCTTTTGGATCCGTACTTTATATGTGGGGGTTCTGGATTCATCCATTTAATTGTGATCTGCTTTAAGGCTGTAAATAATATTTCAGGTATTACTCCCAAAAGTGCCACCACGGAATTTTGTGGGAACATGGTTGGCAACTTGTTTTGAGACTGTCTGATTATTAATAAATAAATAAATAAATAAATAAATAAATAAATAAATAAAATAGTCTAATTGTTTTAAATGTCTAATTGTTTTTTCTCACAGTATTCTGCTTTTTTAAGAAGCATGAGTATATGCATAGTTGACATTTACAGTGCATCTGGAAAGTATTCAAGGTGATGTTGTGTCACAGCCTTATTCCAAAATGGATTCAATTCATTTTTTCCTTAAAGATTCTACACACAATACCCCAGATGACAAAGTGAGGAAGGTTTGTTTGAAATCATTGCAAATGTATTTAAATTAAAAACAAATATGTAAGTAACAAAGGTGATTGAGCTCAGGTGCATCTTGTTTCCACTGATTTGGAAAAGCACACACCTGTTTATATAAGGTCCCATAGTACAGCGCCCTCCATAATTATTAGTTAAGAAGTGTTCTTTGGCTTCTAATAAATTATTTTTTTAAATAGTATAACAATGTAAAAAAAGAGAAACATCTAAGCTTTATTTGAAGTGCCTTTATTTGGTGGGAAAAAAAAATCACGCATTAAGAAATAAATCTTTTGAATGAAATCATGTGTGCCACAATTATTGGCACCCCTGGTGTTAGTACTTTGTACAACCTCCTTTTGGCAACAAGACAGCACTTAATCTTCTCCTGTAACTCTTCACTCTTCAGAATACAGAAAGAGGGATCTTCATTTCATGTGTTTTGAACTTTGTGAACTTTCTTGTAGTCATTTCCTGATTTATGAAGGCCAACACACATCTGCCTTACTTGAATAGTGTGTTCTCTTATCTTTCCCATGTTTAAGAGTGAGTAAGAGAAACAGGCCTCTGTGGAACGCCATATTTATACCCCAGGGAAACAGGAAGTGATGAATTAATTAGAGGTTCCTAGATACTTTGATCCACTTTATAAACTACAGTAGAAATGACATAAATGGTTCAAATACACTTGTTTCCAAGAAATTGTTAAGGGTGCCAATAATTGTGGAACAGGTCATTATATGGGAAATAATTATTTCTTAGTCAGGATTTTTCCTTTCTTTTTTTTCACTCGAGTTCAAGGTTGCTTTTTTTCTAAATTGTTTCAGAGTGAGATTATGCTTCTGCAATAAAAAAAAATATTTATTTTAAAGCTTTAACTAGGGGTGCCAATAATTATGGAGGGAGCTGTAGACCGCGCATGTCAGAGCACAAACCAAGCCATGAAGTCTAAGGAATTGTTTGTAGACCTGGGGAAGGGTACAGAACAGTTTCTGCTGTATTGACGGTCCCAACGAGCACAGTGTGCATCATCTGTAAATGGAAGAAGTTTGGAACCACCAGAACTCTTCATAGAGCTGAGTGACCAAGTCAGTCAGGGAGGTGACCAAGAACTCACAGATCACTCTGACAGAGCTCAAAATTTGCTCTGTGGAGCGAGGAGAAGCTTCCAGAAGGACAACAATTTCTGCAGCCCTCCATCAATCAGGCCTGTAGAGTGGCCAGACAGAAGTTACTCCTCAGTAAAAGGCACAGGAAGTGCTTCAACAAAGTATTGTGCAAAGGCTGCAAATCCTATCCATCCATTCATCCACCCATCCTTTTTCTGAACTGCTTATTCCTGAATAGGGTCACGGTGATCCGGGTGATCCGGTGCCCAGCCGGCAACTCTGAGCGCAAGGGCGGGAAACAAACCTAGACAGGGCGCTAATTCATCGTAGGGTGCAGCTGCAAATACTAATGCACATTATATTTTTGTTTCATTTTTAATACATTTCAATCATAACGAGGTATTGTTTAGAGCATTTTGAGAGGGGAAATGAATTTAACCCATTTTTGGAATAAGGCTGTAACATAACAAAATGGGAAGAATGTGAAGTGCTGTGAAAACTCTCCGGATGCAGCGTATATGGGTTTGAATCATGTATGAATGTACATACAGGTGAGATCCTCTCTGTCATTGTGAAAGAAGCTTCTCGCAAACCACTCATGCCATGGTCCTGTAACAGAAAGTAACATTTTATTGTTTGATTGATTTGATTAAACATAGACACACAAAGTAAAACACATTTATACAAATATATTTCATAGGAGTACATTTATAATAATAAATATGTATTAATATACAATATACAGTACTAGTCAAAAGTTTGGATGCTATTGGAGATTATATGATGCTACATTTTCAATACTAATATTGAAATCTTGAGCATCCACTAATTACAATCTACACTATTTGGACAAAAGTATTGGGAGACCTCACATAATCAATCATTGTTTCTTCTGAAATCACAGGTATTAACAAGAGTTTATCCTGTTGTTGGTGGTGTAATTGTCTCTACTGTCCAGGGAAGGCTTTCAAGTATATTCTGGAACAGGTGCAACATTGCATACAGACCCAAACATCTCAAAGAGGCACAAATATTCGTTTTTTTCAAGGGCCGATGAGTGTCCAAACTTTTGACTGTACTGTATAAATGTAATTAAGTCCCATTTTACAAACAAATTACTAGTATATAATTATATTCATACAGCATGTTTACTGATAGACACTGTGGCCTCAACTTAGCCAGCATAGGAATGTCTGTGAACTACAGTTAAACTAAGGCTATAATATGTACAAAGCCACAGTTTACATTGTCTACCTGGTCTGATATCTCCATAATGGTAGTGGTGACTTCT
This sequence comes from Acestrorhynchus altus, assembly GCA_034509495.1. Classification (NCBI taxonomy): domain Eukaryota; kingdom Metazoa; phylum Chordata; class Actinopteri; order Characiformes; family Acestrorhynchidae; genus Acestrorhynchus; species Acestrorhynchus altus. The sequence continues at coordinate 12,269,433 of CM067518.1, forward strand.
GATCCATTTGGCTGTGTCTCAATCTTAACCTCAGTCTTCCTCAGAGCCTGAGAGGCGATGATTTCACAACTGTGAGGCTGGAAGGATGCCACCTCTGGACCTTCTCTTCTTACTGCCTGCATACTAGCCAGCTCTGAAGACTCCTTCTTCAAAGCCTGAGCAGCTTTGACTGAACGAGGAGCTTTTTTTGGCACAAAAGGCTTTAAAAAGATAAACAAAATGGCTAAATGTCAACTCTTGATTAGTAGCAAGTCAGTAGGATGTTTGGAGGTCAGTGTCAGTTGGAAGAACTTGACAGTGTAAAATGAAGCGTGGTTGAAAAGAAAATACGAAGCTGTGAGAAACGTAACAGAAATTTGAAATTAAAGCAAGCAAACCTTGAACGGACTGACATTCGACTATGGAAGGCAGCACCATATGGAACAGAATTAGCATCAATCATGAACTGAAATTCCCATGTAAACTCATGCTTTGTTTTGATGCCCTGTAAGACGCAAGAGAAAATAAAAATGATATGATAAAAACAAATACAAATGCACACTTATGCGTCTCTCTAAGGTGGTGCCCCATTTCCTACATTAGAGAAGAAAGTATTATCTACCTCAGGTTTACGTTCCTCTACAGGCTTCTGCTCTACCACAGGTCTTGATTCTTCCATGGTTCTCCATAAGTCTGCATGTTTCTCCTCTGGCAGGATGATGGGATCAGCTCCTAGTATGAAGGCTGGATGGGTTGGCCGGTCTGAAAGGCTAAGCTCAGGGGAGAAGTCCTTCTCCCCGAGCTCAGACATACCTCTGGAGAACTCCTCCATCCCTGTCTGAAGATCCATAAGGACCGTGAAGTCCACCTCAGCTTCCAGACTGGAAGTGGAGCTGACGGTGATGCTAGAGCATTTGCGTTCAATACCCAGGTGGGTCTCTTTGAGATACAGGGTTTCAGGGTCAGGGTCATCCTCAGACACGGATCCCAGGCGTCGTTCCCAAGGCTCCCTCTGAAGGAACAGAGGAAGAGTGTAAGTCAGAAAGGGGCAATAATCATGCAGGGAAACTGAGGTTAAACTATGCTTGTGGAAACAACAAATGGGGAGAAACGGAGATGATGGTATGGACAAATTTCCAATAAAGCAAATATATTTTGGTAATGACAAAAATATAGAGGAAATGTAAGTGCTGGGTAAAACTCAAGAGAAGGATTGACTGAAAAGTTTTCTTTTCAGAACTTGTACATGTTTCTGAGGGAGGACTGTTTGATCTCTGTAGCACACCACATTTGTGTGCATGAATGGCCCATAAAATGTATTGGAGAAAAATCATTACCTATCCAGTGAGCTTTGAACACACTGAACATTCTTGGCTTGTTTCTTATTGAGGCAAGCCTTGGATGCTGTTGGTAGGTGTGAATGTCATTTCTCAATCATGCTGGGACAGCAAAACATGTGGTGAGACAGAACCATCTGTTTCATTGCATCATCAAATACAACGGGACAGTTTACGTAGAGTAACAGTCAAAGGTTTGGACACACCTTTAACCTTATAAAGGAAAACCTATTAAAGTATATTACATAGAAATAATATTTGGTTCATACAATATATTTTAATATGATATATATTTGAATATGTACACCATGTTGAGGTTTCCAAGCTACAAAAACCTCACAGCAATGGTCCAACATCTAAACAGTAAAGAGTCCCTGGACAGTAAAGAGAAAACAATGAATAAGCAGGCATCCCAACATTTTTGTCCACATGGTGTACGTTGTAATTAGCCAAGATTTTAACATAATCACATCATCTCAAATACCTACAATAAAGTGTGTCCAAACCTTTGACTGGTACATTATATGTAACCATGTTAGGATACTGGGGAAGGGGGACATGCAGTTGATTTCATGCAGCTGTGCTATGGAAGCAAATATGGGTCCCTAGATTTTAGCTCATGCCAACGATCCGAAAGCTTTTATACTTGGTTATGGATTAGCAAGATGGAGAATTGGGATGGATGAGTGGAAAAATGAGGCACCTGAGCTTCCTCCTGAGGTTCCGCATGAATTGCTGGAGTGGGGAGGGGCTCCTGGTGAGATGAAATAATAGGAAGAGTAATGCAAAGTTAGAGCTCTGAGGTTTCAGGAAAATAGAGCAGGACACCATTACCCGTAACCATAAGCCACCGTCTGGACAACAATCAAAAACCAGGCTACACAAATCAATTAAGACAGGACACAGTATTCATTCTGTAAGCTTTGTCAACAACAAATACATGTGTGGGCTAGGATAGGTTGGGATGTGATGGTTGAGTGCCATTTCGAGGGCATTGAATCTGGTCTGGTAGTTCTTTTTGCCAACATGGCACTGTGGAAAAATCAACAGTCCAGAAGCTTTGAATGGCCTTAAATATCAAATATTTAAAAAGTGCTTACTCCGCACAAGTCAACACAAGTCAGCTGATACCAAATGATATATAATTGTCGTATTTCACTGGGTTCGGTTTTTGTTGTTCAAGCTGAAGCTTAGTTGGCTTCTTCCCAAAAATATAAGTACATCAATAATCCCTGCCCTTGAAAATAATGACTACCAAATAGTGACAGTACATAATTCCATCCAGTGACCATAGCTTAACTTAAACAATCACTTAGCACATCACCTCTGTGCCCTGCTCATGAGCGATTTCACAGCCATTTTTGAACATCTTGCCTGCAAAAGCTCCTACATTTGCAAAAATGGCATTTTAACATAATAGCATGGTGCCTGTGATTCCAATCAACAGCCAACCTTCCCTTTCCGATCAACAGAATGGTACAAAGAAAGAGAAAGGCTGTTGAGAGGAGGGGCTACGGGCACAGTGGGAATTAAGAGGAACGTGAGCTTGAAGCTTAAGCAATGAAAATTACATGGAGGATCCTATGGTTTTGTCTAAAATGTGCAAGCAGATGTTGAGCTGTGGAGAGGAGGGAAAGGGAAAGGAGGAAGTGTATTATCTTCATCCAATCAGCCAGCGTCTACAATACCTAATGCTACCAGCCAATGGATAACATTACATAAGCCAAACTGGGCACTTGGCCCATCCATCTCTCCTCAGATACAGGTGTTTATGTTCTACAGGTGAAAAACTATAAGACATGGATGTGCAGATTCATGCGATGTCTATAGTTCCTGTGAGTGATAAGCAGATGCCAAGCAGTTGTTACCACTGGTTTCCTCTTGGTTGATTCTAAGCTGGAATTCTTGAGAAGGTTGTGGCTGCAGTCAACAGGAGAGGGAGTCTGTTTGTTACGTGTCTCTCTTGTCCTCTGGGATTTTACAAGAGGACACAAAGGGGTCATTTGATCAGAGCCAGGAAACATTATGTTTGATGGGGAAGCATCTTCACAACAGACCTGGTCTTTCCCAGCACTACGTCTCTGATTAAGGCTGTCTGCTGGATCCCAAAATTGCTGTGTCTGGTTGTGTGCTCTGCTCTCCCTATTATGGTCATCAGCAGCCGGCTCTCTTTTAGCAATTGATGCAATCCTACCCGTGCCTACAGGCCTGTCCATCTGTGTGAAAAAATCCACTATGTTCTCACTTCCAGGTGGCTCCTCGTTTGACTTTGATCCGTCAGCCTCATTAATGAATCTGTAGCTTTCAGGTAGGTCTTGCAGCTTGGCTCCCTTGTTTTCTTTCAGTTTCTTTGACCTCTCAGGCTTCAACGGAACGACTCGCTTTACCTCTGACTGAGGGCTGTTGCTCTCAACAGAACCGCTCTTTAGAATTGTTAAATCTCCTGTTTTTGTTTTGTTTCTTCCACCTTCCACGCTTTGTCTCTGCCATCTGCTCCCATTATACTGATCTCTCATGTGCTTGTCTACAGCTGCATTTGGAGAAGCTTCACCCCAGCTTCTTTCTTCGTAGTTCCAAAAGTCTGAGTTCACAGAATCTTCTTCAGGGCCTGTACCCATGTACCGCCGTTCAGGCCAGTGTCTCTCTGCTGGATATTCATCATAACCATTGGTGTGAATACTGTTCTCAACATGCTTTTTGTGTGGAAGTCCGTTATCACTGTCCATTAAATAACGTGAGTCTTGGCTATGTTGGTTCTTTAATACAGAACGTTTAGCCCTGCTTCTCTGAGGTTTCTCTGGTGATGGGATGGAGTTCATCTTGGCTGTCCTTGTCATAGCATAGCTTCCCATTGTGCCACCATGAGCCATATAGATTTTTCCTCTCATGATTTCCTCTCCTTCATGCTGAGAACCAGTGAGTGATGGATCTATTCTAGTAGGGCTCCTGTTCTTTTCCTCTTTTGAACTTAGGGTCAGGTCTCTTTGACAACCGTCTGGCTTCTCAATCAATAAGGGCTCCTCAGAGGCCTATGTATCAATATAGAGTGAAGAGTTTCAATTGCGTGCGAGGGTCGCCTGTACACTCTATCACTATATCTAAAATGTCTTTTATGCTATAAGGTAAAAGTATGCAAGTCCTTGGGATACATTAAAGGGAAAGATCAATTCAAATCCACTACCAAGTGAAAACTACTTAAAAGCACCAGTTGTGTTTCAGCTGTTGCATCATCTTTATGTTCCCCACAAAAAAAAAAAAAAAAAAAAAAAAAAAAAAAAAAACAGGTGTCAGTATTGACCCATTTTAGACTACAATTGCACTCACATGGCAAAAATTATAGGATAGCAGTATGTAACCTGATTATGAAGTGTTACTTCAGGGGAGGTCTTGGGAACACCTACACCTGTATAATTTGTGAGACTAAACACTGGCCAGCGTGTCACGGCAAGGTGACGTGAATTATCAGAGTTTGAGCAAATGTATGGAAGTGCCTACCAGATAGGACATTCCACTTCAGAAGTCGTGTGGGCATTTAATATTCCAGTTTCATGAATGTACCAAGAATATGTCACAGAAACCATTACCACCCACAGTGGACAGCGCCCCTGACCGGTGGAATCTGACTAGAATTGTCCTTGCACACAGACAAGCGACTGGTAGAAATTGTATCCACATTCAAAACACGAACACATGCATATCCTGCAGGTCAATGAGGTGTTCTTTAGCTTCCATTTAATATGGGAAAAGAAGACCCACCTGACTGCCTCTGTTAACCCCTCAACACTGGACTCATGAGGTTGATACCTGGACCCTAGAGGAGTCCAGTGGGGTGTATTCTCATGGCATAGATTGGATCCAATGGTGCGTTCAGAGATTTCATGTACCCCTATTGTTAGGGGATATTCCAGCAGGATAATGCACTGCGCCATTGGGCCCTGAACCATTGGGCTGCCTCCATGACGTACTACCTCTACACATGTAATAGCTTGGCTCAAGAAATGTTAAATGCCCGCACAGCTTTGGAAATGGAACATCCCACTTCCATTTGGAAGCCACTATTATGCCCTGCTTGAGCTCTAGTAATTCATGTCGCATTGCCATCAGCACGCTGGCCAGTGTTGAACCTCACTCACAAGATAGCACCTCACAACTTACACAGGTATGGCCATTCCAAAGTTGTCCCTTGAGTGCCGCTTCATAATCAACTGACACACTGCTGTCCCATGACTTTTACCATGTCAATGTACTTGCAGTACTGTTTCAAACATTCTTAGTTTGCACTTAACGAGAGGCACGCGACTTCAACACTCTCCTCTTACGGAAAGACAATGAACAAAGAAAGTCATTAAAGAAAGATCACAATGAGCTATTCTGCCCAGTGAGAGTACAGCTCAAATAATTGTACTGAAGCAAACAGTACTTGAGTGCCTCTAAAGTGGATATGATAAGCAAAATACAAATTGTTTCAAGTATATTACAAAACATCTGCACACTGCAGGCTCTTTAAGCCTCTTAAACTCACAGCTTTTTTCTCTGGAGTGCTCCCAGAGGACGCTGCAGATAGGCGTTTCTCTCTGTGGACAAGTTTACTATTGGGTTCCCTCAGTGCCCTCTTCAGCTCGTTGATGCTGGCCTGATGCTTTTGTAGTACATCTTCTGGTTTATCCAGGAACTGCTGCAGAACAAACCCATCAAAAGGTAAACTCACTGCAATGCATAAAATCATACATTAAACAGGCACATGGACTGGACAACAATAGGTTAACAACAGTGTCTAATACGTGTCAGTGCAAATTGACTTCTGCGAATAAACCTGCCTTGGATGCCTCTTAATTCATATATAACATTTAGCTGAAATGGTTGCAAGATATTCAAGGAATGCTGGGAATACTTTTGCATCCTAATTTCTAAAGCAACTGAAGTCTACTGTGCGTTTTTAAAACTGTATTCAACCAATCTTTCAAAAGTTCTGTATAATTTGTTTGATAAAATGTAAAAAAAGAAGTTATTCAGAGGGATCTGTCCTTGAGAAATGTATCAGAATGGGATTAGATCTATTATGAGTGTAATGCTTCAAAATGCACCATCACAAAGATATTTTCTATTTCCTTTTTTAATTTTCTAATTCTATATGTATTTGTGACATTAAAGTTTCTTTTTCATTTCTATTTGATTTACACTTTTTAGTTTTACACTGCTATTTTTGATCTTTCTTTTGCAAATTAAATCATGATTTATTCTTTATAACTTGTTCTTGTAAATACATTTTATTTTCTCTTTCAATCTCTGACGATTGTCAATACTCAGCTACATTGAGGGTTACCCTCAATATTTATTTCAAGTAAATGTTTCTTATTAATCATGAAGTTTTTAACTTGTATATATAGAATAGCCCCGAGAGACTTCCTGTGTTTTTCTTTTTACTGTGTTGTCACTAATTCGTACTAAAGCTCTACTAAAATATAATTAAATTATATTTAATATATACTAAGTATGCTAGTCGTGTGTTATTTTCACCGCTGTTCTAATACAGTTCATGTACTTTTCACATCCTGGGACTACACAGTTATCATATTACAAGAATAATTTAAGACTCGTATACTTAAACTGTATTAGACGAGTGAAGAAAATAAAATTACATAATCAGTATATATAACTATAATTTAAATTACATTTTAGTAGGGGTTTAGTACAAATGAGTGATTCCAAAAGAACATAAATTAAGTAGACATCAGCACAATTTAAGTATACTTTGTTTTTAAGAGGGTTAGCATTATCCGATTTTACAAACAAAACTTCAGATATGTAAATATATTAGACAGTAAATAAAATTACTGTATTACTCTTGAACTGTATTTGCATTGTAATATTGCAGCTGAAGATTCCCAGCAGTCTGTAAGTCTGTTTAGAATTAGCAATTTCACAACAAACCACTCTAAATTTCTTTGTTCTTGACCACTGCATTCTGCAAAATAAATAAATAAATAAATAAAAGTCTTCCAAAAGGAGCTTGAACACAATCAGGCAAAGAAAAGAAATGTCATGAACATATGGAACATGCTTGCACACTTAATGGATCTCCATTTTCGTCCACTTTCCAAAACCTCCACTTACGCACGGACAAGTACAAGGATAGAAACTAATGAAAGGATCCTATCAGAGACAAACAGCTCAGGCACTGGACGTGCCAGAAGTAGTACCTCCTGTTTAGGGCGTGGGGCCAAATCCTGGTCCGACTGGGGAGAGGGGTGAGGGAGTGAGATATGGTGCAAGACGAGGCAGGGCGAGGCACAGCGAGGAAGAGGCAGGAAGGGGGACAGTGGCAGGAGTAAAGACAGGGAGGCAGAGCATGGTTGAGTTTAAAGGGCAAGGCAGGCAGCCAAACAGACAGAGCAAATCTCTTAAAACACACACACACACACACACACACCCACACACTCACACTCACACACTCACACTCACACACACTCACACACACTCACACACACTCACACACACTCACACACACTCACACACACTACACACACTCACACACACTCACACACACACACAATAATGTTGTATATGGAACTGCAGAGAGGGACAATGTGTCAATGCCCTGAATACACACTTCCACATTTTACTTTCTCCATTAAAGGCTGAAAATTACAAAATAATGTACCCAGGCCACTGACACAAATGATTTCAGCCTTATTTATGAGGTGCAGAGTGCTGCATATATAAAGAGAGAGAGAGAGAGACATATAAAACCCCAAAAATCCCAAAGAAAGAGGAAATGCTGTGACAATGTCACCTCTAATCCCATTAAACTTATGAAAGGAATCTACGAAAAAGTGGGAAGCAATATGTGTGCCACCCTTTGATCAATCTAAGTCAACATGGTATTCAAATGAACTCATTTGGCAATATGCTGAAACTGCTCTGCTATTCCTGTGCCATCTGTTTCAGCTCTTCTCATCCATTAAACCCACAAAGTGCACACCAAGTCTGAAAGTATTCACTGAGGTAATGAGCTCAAGGTGGTGCAGATGTAGTAGCCTGTGCTTGTTAAGTGAGCACAAAAACAAGCGTGCGCCATTCGAAAATCACTTAAATGCTATGCAAGAGCAATTATGTGACCTATCCATGCTCCAACCACAAACTCATTCTTTGTTGGGAGGTTGTCCAAGCTGTAGAGATAGCTAGAACATTCAACAAAACCTACAAGCAAGTGATTTAATATGCAAATTGTTGCTTGTATTGCTAAGTATGTCATATCTCCACAAAGTACAAAAAACTTTTAATAGAAGAAAGTTGTTGTTTTTTTACATTCCATATTTTTAATAATATCCAGACTTATATTCGTAATGTCACACTGTTAGCTCAGGATTGCAATGACACAAGTCATAATACAATCTACATTCTCGACCCTTCCACAAAGGTATGCTGTAGTGTCTGCTAGTAGACCACTAGTCTACTGTGTCCCGGCAGCCTGCTGTTGGCCAGTCGATACAGCAGCCCAACAGTTTGACTTCCTCCACTCCATCCCCTCTCTCATCTCTCTCCACCTTGCTATTGTGTGTAGAGAGAAAGTTCTCTCTCTTTATTCTTTATCACTCACTGTTCTCACTTTTGGATTTGAGTGTTTCACTGAAATTCTTGTGAGTACAGAAACACAATGAACATGCCGATGCTTACACTTTCCTGCCTAATTAACACAATACAGGGTATATTAAATACCTTAGGGGGGCGCTATACAGCCCTAGATGAAACTGAAACTTCCTGAACAGTCCTAATTTAAATGAAAAGCAACCTGTGCTAGTCTTCTGAACTAATCTAATGTTCCTAAATTCAGTCACGTCACTCCTCTGCTGCGTTCCCTCCATTGGCTCCCTGTAGCTGCCCGCATCAGATTCAAAACCTTGATGCTGACCTACAAAGCCAAAAACGGACCAGCCCCTCCATACATGATGGCAATGGTCAAAACTCGAGCTGTACCAAGAGCCCTTCGAGCTTCAAGTACAGCTCAGATTGACCCACCGTCCCTCAGAATGCAAGGTAAACATGCATCCAGACTCTTTTCTGTTCTGGCACCAAAATGGTGGAACGAACTTCCCCTTAGAGTCCGAACAGCTGAGTCCCTCACTGTCTTCAAACGCAGACTGAAGACTCTTTCAGGAGTGTTTAACTCCATAAAGACTTTGTTTCAACAGGATCTAAATGTGTGGAATATCTAGATTCCAGCCTCGTCTACTAGCTAAGGATGTTCGTTTAAACAGCAAAGCGACTTTTGTAAGCTCTTTCTGGATAAGGGCTCTGCTAAATGCCACAAATGTAAATGTAATCTTATGAACATTACACTGATCATTCATAAGATTAAATGCACCAAGCCTAATATTCTGCTGGTCCCCTTCATGTCTCCACAATAGTGCTGGCCTGTTGCAGTACAGATTCTACAAGACCTCTGAAGCTGTTCCATTTACATTTATGGCATTTACCTGATGCTCTTATCCAGAGCAACTTACAGTTACTCAATTTTTTTTTACAGAGGTGGACCAGAGTAGTGTTAGGAGTCTTGCTCAATCTTGCTTATTGGTGTAGCACAGCATAGTTGCCCAAACTAGTGTCCCACATGGGGTGGTGGCTCTCTGACTGTGTTATCTGTTGCACCACACCAGCCACTAACAGGTTCCATGGTATCAGAAACCAAGACTAATTTAAGGCACATCCTTTAAATCCTGTTGTGAAGTGGGACCTCCATGAGCATCAATGAGACTTGAGTGCTAGTTCACGGGCTGCCTTTCTTTGAAGCACTTTTGGAACAGTCCATAAGATCTGCCTAATAACGTGGACATATTCTGTCCCAGTCGTCGAGATCACAGTTTGATTTCTTATGTTTGTCAATTTTCCCTGTTTTAACAGGTCAGCTTCAAGAACTGACTGCTGCCTATTATGTTCACCCCTTGCCAGGAGCCATTGGAGCTGAAGAATTAATGTTGTTCACTTTACCCTTCAGTGGTGCACATTATGGCTGATGTGCATGTAGCAAAATTCTGGAAGAACATTACCTCGCAACAATTGCTCTACAGAAAAAATGCCTTTGTAGCCAAAGCATGGATAAATCAGTCATGACATCTTAAAACTGATTGATCTGAGAAGACAGAATGGTTTGGGTTGCATGGAAAGCCTTGTACACGCAAATAAATCATGCTCTGTGGCATGACGAGCTTGATAAAATGCTCATCCCATCACTACTGGTAATGGACTTCACAGCCATGCTGCTGGGATCTACACAGAGGTAGACAAACAGACAGACAGACAATCAGATAGACGAACATAGGCTAGACACCATAAAAATACCTCGGCCTTAGAGTCTAGAGGAGACCCTGGCTCCTCCCTCTGCAAGCAAGAGAATGAAGGAAAGAGCAATTAGTAGAAAGCAGGGGATGGATTAAAAACTAGCAGGATTATACTGAGAACTTCACAGCAGGGAAGAGCAAAAGCAGGAGAGTACACTGACTGATTATATTAGGCAAAAGTCAGGAAGCAAGTTCTATTCAGAAAGAAGAGAGATTAAGAAAACAGCCAGACATAGAAATATATTCCTATCTGAACTTCAGAGCCCCAGGAGTGTGAGGGAGAGGAGAGGAGAGGAGAGGAGGGGGGGGGTCCAGAGAGGTGCCAAGGGAAGTGGAAAGAGAGCAGAGGGGAGGGAGAAGCTGGGACATTAAAAAGAGGTCTTAGTGGAGATGGATTATAATTTGAATTAGAGGAGAAGGCAAGGCCAGAGGTGAGTGTTAGTCAGCTGTTGGCATAATGTGGCTGGACTTCTAAAACTGAATGTAAATACATGCTGAATATTCATACACTGGTCATGACTTCCTGGAACATACACATTTTAGCTGCATTAAAGATAATTCTGTGCATTCCATACCTACTGCTACTCATACCTATAGCTGCTTTATAATTTAGTTCATAACAAGCTATGAAAAAATGTATGACAGTATCTAATTTTGCTTGAAATTATATTAGATATTAAATATTACTCTTATTCATTACTTTTCCCAAGCAGTTTTCAATTTCATTCAGATGCAGAATGGGATCCAAAAGTGAAATCTGAGACTGCGTTGAATAACCCTCTAGCTGACACCTGGCATTAGGCATGGTGCCAATAAATTCACTTGTTGTTCATTCTCTTCCTATTGTATTGGCATAAAATCTCAACAAGACCAGTTAAGATGTGTGTTTGTCAGCAATGGATGCAACTTTGCTTAATGAAAATCAATGTCGGCAAACATTTGTACAAATGGCATATAATTTATATGTGTTTATGAAATAACTTTTACCTTAAATTAGAAAGATTTTCACTAGTGGTCTCAAACTTTTGAACTCAGGATTATTAAAATTTGTGTTGCACCTTTAGCTCCATAGCTTTTGAGGGAGTGACTTCGCATTCGGAGCCTTTGTCTTCAGGTTGGTCCAGGTCATGGTAAAGATCCTGCTCCTGGCTGGATTCCATGAACTCCATACTAGGTGTAGGTTCACTTGGTGTGTGCTGAGACAATCTGTCCATTGTGTCCCCCAGAGCTGAAGCTGACAGTAACATGATATTATCAAACATTAACAACATGCATGTTCTCAACGTTCTGCTGTGGCCTTGATTACGAGGTCTGACCGTGTCTCTTCTGTGGAGGCATCTTAAGAAATTAGAACACTGTTAAAATTGGGGCTCCGAGTGGCTCAGCAGTCTAATACACTAGCACCACGATCTAGGATCACAAGTTCAAATTCCAGGTCATGCTGTTTGCCATCGGTAGCCAAGAGAGAAAAACTCCCCACTCTCTCCCCACATCACTCCTAGTTCAATGCTGGCCAACACACTCCTCCAAGCACATCAGCGGCAGTTAAGTAAATAGAGGTGGTGGCTGGATTCACGTGTAACAGGGGAAGCATGTGTTGGCCTTCACTTGAGTTTGAATTTGATTGGGGAAGAGTGGAAATGTGAATAGTGGAAAAGTGTTTATTGGACCTGAACACTTATTAAATACATAAATTAAATAATAGTCATCATGTATGATTTTTGTATTATAGTTGAATCATTATACACAGTAGTTTTACTTTATAAAATTAAAAATGTTAACGCGTTTTGCTTTTAAAAACTAAACATAAAACACAAAATTGTTTAACCCCACAATATGAGTGCGTCTAATTCCCCTGTGTCCACTTTTAACCCATCCACGCAGTTAAACACACACATACACACTAGGGAAAGTGAGCACATGTGCCTGTAGCAGTGGACACCCAGAGAGTGAAGTGCCTTGCTCATGGACACTTCAGTCATGTCCTTCTAGTTCAGGGAATCAAACTAGCAACCATAGAGTCATAAGGCTGGTTCCCTAACCACCAGGCCATGCCTGCACCCAAAAATACAATAAGAATTTGACCCTAGTGATGCATTTTGTCTGTGTGAAAATACTGCGATAAATATTTTCCTGATGTTTCATGAAAATGTTGTTAAATAATATGACATTTTTCTACCAGAAGAAAATGTACGTCTAATAAATATGTATTATTATTTCTCAGCTCTACAGGAAAAAAAAGGATTTAACATACCTCCATCTAGACTGCGGGACAGCAAGTACCTCCGGCTAACTGAGCGCTCAAACTGCGGGGCTGGCCTGTCAATCAGCGCACTAGCCTGGCGAGTCTGTGCCTGGGTCCGCCCACTGTAGCGGAACTTGGATCCAATCACCAAGAAACCTTTGGGTGGGGGCTCAGGAGAGACCAACCTATGGGAAAGGCCAGTAATCCAAACAGTCTTTATTCATGTCGAATTTTCTCATTATTAATAAACTACATTTGCTCAGATTTGGTTTGTGAAGTTTCCAACTATCCCAAAAAGAGATCTGAATTCACACCCTGCTCATTTCACTCAGGGTGATTGATAATAGAAATATATTCTTCACTCATCTTTCTGTAAGGGATACTTCATAGGGTGAAATACATTTCCAAAATGGGGTGAAAAGGACAGGGGGTGTGGGAGGGGATACAAATATTTGTCAGAGCACTAAAGACTGAATTATTATTTTCTCTAATAAAAGTGAAAGAATTAATCCAAGGAAAAACGCAACACATTATTTTCAAATGGGATGAGTGACACAGACGTGGAGTTTCAGAGACGCTTATTCCCATTGTGGAATAATCCGGATTCTGGACCTGTCATATTTCTGATCTTCTTAATGTGGAGTTCAATGATCACACTACAACTGTATGGAACGTCTGAACAGTAGGATATGTGGTTTATACAATAATGAACAGACAGATGTAATACACAGAGAATCACACTCATGACATTGTTTACAAAAACTGAAACAGTGAGTGACCAACTCATCAGTATTAACACAGTGCACTAAGATGCACTAGGAACATCTGAATTCAAACATCTGAATTCAAAGCATCAAACTGAACATTTAGCTTGGGGATAGCACAAAGACTGAACAGGGACAGGTTTCATATTAGGCAGACTGGGGCTGCACAATATATCATTTCAGCATCAGCTTTGCCGTGTGTGCATGTACAGTAGTCATATTGCAGGACATGGAATCTCAGATGCAATGACATTTGCACTGTTCTCATTTTCCATGTCAGGTCTACCAGAGGCAGAGTATATTTTCCTGATATCATTTAATTTACTCTAATTTTGGATCACTGAGTGCATTTACATTCTCTCAATGATCTGGTTACTGCAGAAAATCAGATTTTGCCAGTAATATAATCAACAAGTTTAAATGTACTTGAGTAATCAGATAATGGCAAACTCTGGGTCACCACGAGTTTCACTATTCAATCAGCCAATGACCTTAGAGAATAAGACCTGACATAATGTAAAATCCAAATTCCATGCATTTTTACACTCTCAGACACACAGTTGAACATACATCAACAAAAATATTCAAATGTTTAATTTCAGTCAGGTTGTTGGTTTCAGGATCTCTCCAAATGTGTTTTGTCTCATGGATGCTGTGTTGCTTCTTTACTGTATCACTGTTTCCATGCATGCACAGACTGAGCAAGCTGAATGATTAAGGAGAAATCTAATTATAGTGCCAAAATTCAGCTAGACTTTACTCCAATCTATGAAATTAGAGTATAGTGTTTACACCACTTGAATAAATAGACAATTAATAAACATTGCAATTAATCTCATAGGAAATCAAAATATCCCAAAGAGAGTTTCTCCCAATATTGTGCAGCCCTAGGAAAGTCTGAGTGCTGCAGGAAGTGTGAGGGTGAAGGCCTACCTGAAAAATGTGTGGTGTTCAATGCAGACCTTCCACAAGCGCTTGGAGGCTCGATGGTTGGGCAGCTTAAAGCCAATGGTGCTCTCAAACTGTTCATACTGGGAGTGCAGGGAAATGTGTGTGCATATGTGTAAGGGGAGTGAAGGGAGAAGGGCATCGTGTTACTACAGCTGAGGTGGTGCAATAGGTGCAACTCCTACTTGCAACAAATAGGCATGCTTCACTGAGTCTTCAAAAGAGTACAATCTAGAAATGAGCAAAAAATCGAAAAGAATAACCAACAGACGCATTAAAACTGTCCTCACACAGCTTAGACTACATCTGAGAGGTCCAAAATTAAGAGTTAGAGCTAAGAATTATGCCTTTGTGTTTATATCAAATACACTCTCATATTTAATCACTGCCACATTAGAACTTTACATTTGTTTAAGGTATAGTCAGAGTATAGTTCTAGAAAAAACAATAGTAAACTACTAAATCTTGGCTATGCAAACAATATTATACATGCTCCTATTAAAGAACGAACTCCATACTCCATTAGAGGGCTGTGTAGAATAATACGAATTAAAATACAAATTATATTGCATCTTTAATAAACACAAGACAGGTAGGTTTCCTGTTGCCGGCATTGAGGGGCAGGTCCTTGGTGCCATACTCTTTGCTCAGGGTGGAAAGACAACCCTAGCTCCCTTTTGCAGTCTGCTACACCTTTTTGTGAGGCTACATGCATTGAAGACGCTTGCACCTCCTGACCAGGAAACATATTTGGGCAGATACCTGAACTGACACTGAGATGGATGAGTGGATTGGAGAGACTGCTCCAAGTCCTGGTTCACCCATCCAGTCTGGCCATTTAGTCTGCCTCTAGGGAAGCACTGAATTCTTTCCAGAACTGGCTAGCAAAAAGAGGTCCAGTCTGTGACAAGATTGACCAGAAGTTCATTATACCACACTTCCTGCTGTCTAATAAATCTAGCTGCTTTAGAGAACTTTAGAGAACCACCACTGTGATCACAGACAGGCCCCTGGACAAGACCATTCCAACACCTTCTTCAAAGGCATCGACTTCCACCAGGAATGGCGAGTCAGGATCTGTGAGGTGGTGGATGGGAGCAGACGTCAGCCTACTTGTCAGCTCCTCAAATGCCAAAGCAAATTGTTGAACAAGCCAAAGTAGGGCGAGGCCTTGATCTAAGATGGGTCCATGGCCAGCTGCCCTTTGCAGACCACAAACCTGAGGAAGTTCACTGAGCGTGAAAGGAACTTTTCCAGTTTCTTCAAAAGGAGCTGCAGTACCTGTCGAACATGGTTAACATGTTCCTTCAGGGTTTTATTGAAGATCAGCATATCATTGAGATATACATAGGCATAGTGACTGAGAGCCTTGTGTAACATGGCCAAATATTCATAGTGACCAGTAAGGGTGATGAATGGGATGTCTTCCATTTATCTCCTGGTCTTATCTGCAACAGATTGTAGGCGATATGGAGGCCAAGTTTAGTCAGTATGGACACTTGTTGCAACATCTCAAAGGCTGTAGGCAAAAGATCAATGGCACAATCAAAATGGTTGTGTGGTGGTATAACTTTCAGAACGTGCTGAAAGAACAGAGATCACTGGAGAAGAAAGCCCCTACACCCAACCTGGTTTACCATTGGACCTAATCATGGAAGGCAGCATGACCTGTTACTGGACCACAACCTGAGTGAGAAATATTGTTTAAACAGACCTGGGCTGAGTTTGTATGGTTTTAAGTTCCCAGCCAAAGCCTCAAAAGCAGAAAAACCAAAACGGCTCGCAGAGCAACTCAAACCCAGGTCATCTGTGTAGGGGAGCAGAGCTCTAGCCACTACTGTGAGGAGTGGGAGGACTTTGTGATTGGTATGGGTTATAAGGTTCCCAAAAGAGGTTTGTTTCATACATTTCTAATGATAGAAAACAAGACCAGAATGCTGGTAGAGGCTTAAGCAGCAAACTGGGATACAGATAAAAATGTAGATAAACAGAGAATGCTGTAAAAAAATAGGCACACACACACTACCGCTGAGCTACCACCAACCCAGAAGAAAAGCGTCGGCAGTCTCAGTTAATAGCCTGACAAAACTAAGGAGGAAAACAGATGGATAAAAAAACAGAATACAGCCCAAACAAAGGTAAAATTAATTGAATGGTTTTTCACCATTTATAGAGGAAAAACAAAAAATCTGTTTGTTTGTTTTGTCTTATGTTTTTAAGAGGAGATCCTAAACACCCTGACTACACCCTGAGGGAAGGAATCTCGGGATGTAAGAGTCAGCATGTGCAGGTTAAAGGAAAGGACAAAACGAAAGCCTTGTGTGTAACTCAGCACAAACGAACGGGGAAAAGCAGAAAGAGTGGCTTGCAGGTAGACCAGCCCAACGGGTTGAGAATCAACTGCTTTTGAAGGAAATCTCAAGTGATCCCTGCACAGCCCTTCTAAAAGGTGCACACACCTGAAATTGACCAGATTATGGCCAGAATTAGTATCCAGCCCCAATCTGGCGGCCAGGAGGCGGCACCACGAGCAGCTTCTTACACTTCAGATAAACACCTTCTTTTACTAACTATGCCTCCTGTCTCTCCTCCCCTTCCTGCCTTGCCCCCTTTCTATGACTGCTGATACACATGATCAAAGGACTTATGTATCTTTCACAAAATCAGCGAATCTTCATTATGTTAAGGATTCTGAGCAGCAATGCAGAAATACATTTTATCTTTAAAATGAAGCATCGTATTGCTTAGTGAAAGTCAACAATTTGAGATAATGAGTGAAATAATTAAAAACACATACAGAATTCTGTACAAGTTCTCATTGTGGAACCGCAGCATTAACAAAATACGGTTATCCCCTCCTAACTTAGCCCGAAGTTACAAACCTATTCTCTATGTAAAATGTACTCAAGCATCAAAGGGCAGAAACTCAAATGTAATAAAAACATTTTAAGATATGAGTGTCAGTGTTTGGAAAAGCTGCTTAATTAAAATAACTTCTCCACGCTCTTCTGAGTGTCGAAGTTCATATGAAACATGAAAAGATCATTTTCTCCAAAATATAATTAAAGAAGGAAAACAAACCTATACAGAACATTCTTTGGCTCTTATTTGGGCTTACTGCTCATGAAAATCAGAAATACAGAATCTCTATTCATTAGCATATTTCAAGTTTGACTAGATTACTATTTAAACAGTATAAACCCTGTTTCCAGGATAGTTCAACAAATACAACCACAATCATGTGAAAGACTGCTGACGTGACAGTTTTCCACCACACAATCATTGAACCACAGAAGGTATCTGCTGTATCAAAGCATATTAATAAATTGCTTTAATAAAGATACATTGTTTGAAGGGGAAGAGAAGACCACATCCTTGAGAGGACTTTTAAATTCAACAAGTGGGAGAGCTTCAAGAATGTGGGACAACTTTGCAAGGAGTGGAATGAGGGTGGTGTCAGAACATCTTATGTTAATCATATTTTAACAACTTAAGAAGCAAGATTTCTGATTTTTATTCGCTATAAGCCATATTAATCATCAGTAAAACAAAAAGGATTTGTCAAAGAATGTAATGAATCTAAAATATGACAGTTTACCTTCCTAAATTGATCTATGAACAACAACAAAAACAATATTCTGATTGAGCTGCTATTACAAATTAAAATCAGATGGGCCAAATTTTCCTTTAATTATTGATAAGAGGATTGTAAATTGTTAATCTGCAGAACTAAAACACCCTTATCTGTGTATCGACATGTACATATTAAGAGGGATAGGACTGAAACAGTTTCTAAAATCCAAGTTTAATCCCATTATCTTTCTCTGTGGTGACTTCTGACTGTAATAAACATGCGTGTGTGAACAATGTCTAAGAAGGAAACCTTGAAAAATTCAAAAGACCTTTTTCTCTACCTCTCCAGGGCGGATTTTGATGTAAAAGTTGCTTCTCTTGTAGGAGATTTTCAGGATCTTGGGCCAGGCAAAGCGGTTTATACGCAAGCGGTCTCTGTAGATCAAAAGGCCACTGGCACACACGCCCAGCATAATGTCAATGCCTTCTGAGTCCTACACACACACACACACACACACACACACACACACACACACACACACACACACACACACACACACACACACACACAGAGAAAACATAGTATGAGCAAAAACTCCAACAGAAAAGGACAATTCAAATGTTTTTGACGTCTCGGGTGAATGTCACTAATGCATCAAGCTAATGCAAGTCATGAAATGCCAGCTCATATCTTTTCATTTTCTACTGTTCATTTTTTTAAGTAATTTCTTTTTGTGTCTTTTCTGGCTTGTTTTTCATCATTTTGAACATTTAAGCCTGTTTAACAAACAAAATACAATTCCAAAATATGATTTCATGAATAAATTTATATTTCTATTTGCTTCTTGAACCCAAACAAAGCTAATAAAAAGTTTCTGAATTAATTTATATACACTGAATTTGAATTTCTCACCAATATCAAGTGAGAGCATAAGTGAATTCATGTCCCACCCAGTGGCTGTATCATATATACAGTATCGGGTAAAAGTTAATAAGCATGTGTGAAAATCAGAATTAAAAGCTGCTGATCTTGGCAGTAAACGTAGATCAACTGTGTGGATATAGATCTGTGATCTACTGTTATAAAATGATTTATGATAAAGTGATTAGACGCCTAATCACTACACAACAATGTAATATATATGAGGTGTGTTCAACTGACCATATATTTTTGTGAATAAACAAATGAAACTGGGGAGATGTGGTTTGGTGCAGGTATGTAGATGAGCCTTATGTGTGGGCTTTTTTTCACCTGCAGAAGCTGTCAGTGGTCGGCCAACCACTGATAAAGTGAAAGCTGTTGGATTTTTGAACAACACTACTGCATTACATTTTGTGTAAAGCTTGGTGATCCCCAAGTGGAAATAATCCATTAAAAGGCTGGACCTGTGGGCATCGGGCAGTTGGCAGTTCAATCATGAAAATGCCCATTGCCCAGTCTTCACATTTGATAGAGGCTCCTTCCCAAATGCACACCTGTGCTTCACCCGGCTCCTCACTCTCCTGACATCATTCCATGTAGCTTCTTGTATTTGTCTGAGCTGAAAATGCGCTTGAAAGGGACCAGATTTCAGGTCGGATACTTTATGAACACACCTTGTAGACATTATATAGCTTGCGTATATATGTTTGTGAACACTAGAATGTTCAATATTTCTCCATAATGTTGACCTAAGCCTTCGACAGACATTGTAAAGTAGACCAGGAGAATCAAATCAAACAAATGAGAAATATTACACTTGATCCAATCTTTATCTGTTAATATCTGTTAGTGGCAAAATTATGTGAAGCATTGCTTTCAGCATGTGGTCTGACTCTCTTGTGTAGCAATAACTGCAGCTAAACATTTCTGCTAAGGTGTTAATCTGCACTCATTTTAGCCCATTTCTTCATACAAAACAGCTTAAATTCTGTTATGCTGGTGGGTCTCTTCCCGTGATCTGGCAAGCCATCCAGGCCAGGAAGCAGCTAAATGGACCCAAACCATGACTACCACCACTATTTTTCTAGGTTTTTATGCTGGAACACAGTGTTTTCCTTTCTACAAACATAACTCTTCTTATTGAAACCAAACAAATATGTTGGTCTTATTCAAAACATTTTTCCAGTAGTGTTCTGGTTTGTCTTTGTGATCTTTACCAAACTGTTCTCCTTGAAAGCCTGTCATGCACACAACTGTTTTACAGTGTTTTGATTGTTCTTCCCACAAAAACAATCGTATTATATTCGGTTTAATTTGGCAGCATTTCCCATAATTTCCCATACAGAAAAAAATATACACAGTGTGCACATATAGTTCTGTATATGTGAGATATACACTCCCATCCAAAATATCTGAACAGTGAGGCCAATCTCTTCATTTTTGCTGTAGACTGAAAACCTTTGGATTTGACCTTAAAAGATGAAACGACAAAAGATCATTTCAGCTTTTAGTTCCAGGTATTTTCATCTGGATCTGATACACAGTTCAGAGGAAAGCACCTTTTGTCTGAACCCACTCCTTTTTCTTGTGAGCAAAAGTATAGGAATAGATCAATTTCACACAGATTAATAAAACTTAATACAATTCTAGTGAAATTTTAATTATATGTTACATATAAATAAAAACAGAATACAGTGAATTGCATTTCAACCTATATTCAATTGAAAACACTACAAAGACAAGATATTTAATGTTCAAACTGATGCACTTCTGAATTTGATGCCGGCAACACGTGACAAAACAATTGGGACAGAGGCATGTTTACCACTGTGTTACATCACCTTTCCCATTAACAACACTCAATAAGCATTTTGGAATTGAGAAATCTTTCAGTGGGAGAATGGGAGGTCTGGACTGCAGGCAGGCCAGTCTAGTACCCACACTCAACACATGCAGAATGTGACTTGGCATTGTCTAGCTCAAACAGGGATACAGGACATCCCTGAAAATAGACTGCTTGGATGGCAGCATATGATGCTCCATGATTTCCAAAATGTGTTCGGAAATTTGGACTCATCAGATCACAGGATACTTTTCCAGTTTGCATCAGTCCATCTAAGATGATCTCAGGCCCAGAGAAGCTGGCAGCGTTTCTGGGTGTTGTTGATACATGGCTTTCGCTTTTGCATGGTAGAGTTTTAACTTGCACTTGTAGATGGAGCAACGAACTGTGTTCACCGACAGTGCTTTTCTTAACTGTTCCTTAGCCCATGTGGTAATATCCATTACATAATGAGGTCGGATTTAATGCAGTGCCGTCTGAAGGATTGAAGGTCAAGGCCATTCAATGCTGGTTTTCAGCCTTGACCCTTACTTGCAGAGATTTCTCTAGATTCTCTAAATCTTTTGATGATATTATAGATGGTAGACGATTAACTGTTCTTGAACTGTTGGACTACCTGCTCACGCAGTTCACAAACCTCACCCCATCCTTGCTTGTGAACAACTGAGCCTTTTGGGTATCCCTTTATACCCAACAATGACACTCGCCTGTTTCCAATGAACCACATTCAAAATGAGCGAATATTTATAAACAACTGTATGTTTATCCATTTGATTATTAAATATCTTGTCTTGTAAATTGAATATAGGTTGAAAATGTTTTGCAAATCATCATATTCTGTTTATATTTGTTTAACACAAAAATGTTGAACATCCCAACTTCATGGAACAAGCTTGGTACACCTGTGGGAATTTTCCCCCACTCTTCTTTGCAGAACCTCTCAAGCTCCATCAATTGACAGAGCCATTTCTAGACATCTCCAGAGATGTTCAATCAGGTTCAAATCTGGACTATGCCTGGGCCACTCAAGGACATTCACAGAGTTGTACCAAAGCCACTCCTTTGTTATCTTGGCTGTGTGCTTAGGGTCTTTGTCCTGTTGGACGATAAACCTTCATCCCAGTGTGAAGTCCAGAGTGCTCTAGAGCAGGATATAATCAAGGAGGTCTCTGTACACCATCACAGTCAGCTTTTCCTCAACCCTGACTAGTCTTCCCAGTTCCTGCTGCAGAAATTATGCACGGCATAATGCAGCTACCACCTACTTCACTGTAGGAATGATATTAGCTAGGTGATAAGCAGTGCCTGGTTTCCTCCAGACATGATGGTTGGCATTCAGTCCAAAAAGTTTCTCATGGTCTGAGAGTCATTTGGCAAACTCCAGATGGGCTGTCATGTGCCTTTTACTGAGGAGTGGCTTCTCACTTGCCAATCTACCACACATGCCTGATAGGTGGAGTGCTACAGAAATGTTTGTCCTCCTGTAAGTTTCTCCTCTCTCCACAGAGCAACATTGGAGCTCTATCAGAGGAATCATTGGGTTCTTGGTCACCTCCCTGACTAAGGCTCTCCTACCACAATCGCTCAGTTTGGTCAGGCGGCCACCACTTTATTAAGAGTCCTGGTGGTTCTAAACTTCTTCCATTTATGAATGATGGAGGCCCCTGTGCTCATTGGGACCTTCAATGCAGGAAACTTGTTCTGTACCCTTCCCCAGATCTGTGTCAAAATACAGTCCTGTCAGTGAGATCTACAGACAATACAGACAAAGTGTTCTTACATGCACTATTGGACTACTATTGGCTTCGGACCATCAAAACCAGCACAACACGGCATGCTAACAGCTTCTTTCCCAGAGCTGTAGCACTCCACAACAGCAGTGGACACCTCTGACTCTCCAAACTTTACTGAAGTAATCTGACTGGTTTAATAGTACTGCACAGTACATGTTGCTCACTTGCGCTATGCTTTTTGCACAACTGTACAGATGTTAAATGTAATAAAAATTGCCTTAAAAATTCTCTCTTTCATTATTCTGGCAGTTAGCACATAGAAATAATTTCGGTAATCCTAACTGACCTAAAACAGGAAGAGTTTATTCTGATTTCATGTGAGACAGTGAGAAAAAACATGCACATGTGTCTTTTTATATAGTGTATGTAAACATCTGGTTTCAACTGTATGGCATACATTTGAAACTGTCCAATTAAACATGTACAGGTAGAATATTGTGAAAAAGCCCTTTTGTGTTCGAAATTTCATCCAAAAATCCAAACTGTCATATTTTATATTCATTACATGTAAAGTGAAATATTTCTATTTTATTTTAATATATATTTTTATGTTACTGTTGATCACTTTGGTTTATAGCTCTAGAAAAACAGAAATCCAGAATAGCAAATTATTACAATATTTAAATCAGAGATAGAATAAATTCACAATCACTGTCAACAGGCTTGAATTAGGTTTCTTTACATGTAATGAATATAAAATGTTTCTTTTTTTACTTAAATTCTGAACAAAGAATTTCATAATATGCAATTTTAGCCTTTATATAGAAATTGGTGTAGTTCTTGGGTACCTTGGCATGATGGAGGTCAACCCCATACATAGAAAGTTTCTTCGCATTCTCCAGAAAGTTCACTTCAGCCTCTGCAGGACTCATACCCCTACAGCAGAGCACATGGATGATCATCACCATTACAGTTGCAATTATCATCAACATTATAGGCATCATTATCATCATCATCATCATCATCATCATAATTATCATTTCACCTTAAATAAAAAAAGTAAAAGATGTAAAGTGTGAAATTGAAAGTTTCACTTCCGTAAGAGACAACCCCAGACGAGCATGTTGGAGAGGATGGCACTGATTGCCGCAGTCTGGTCACTGGCATTAATTCATCTCCCACTCCCGCTGTCTGTCTGTATTTGAGAACTGGCATCCACTCACATTCATTGTGAGCATCTATAATGGGTTTAGATGGCTTGGTCCAAGAGCGTGTTAAATTATCCTGCTGGAAATAGCGCTAACTCATTTTTTTCATTTTCAAAAAGACATATTTCTATGTTAATACCTGCTCAGTGCAGCTCCTCCAGCAACGTCCACTTGTTGTGGTGCAACAGACAATTGGCACATGTTAAGAGGTAGTCCTTTACCATTCACCTCACCATCTGTTAATGTCTGGTAGTTTAGCCAGACAGCTGATTACTATAATATGGTTGTGTTGTATGGTTCATGTTTTTCAGATCACATAGCAAACGAATGCAATCCTAGCTCCATCCAATCAAAACACTGGACCAATGGAGGCTCAGTAAATCGGACATTTTCAAAATAATGGCTTTAGCCCCGTAACCTCTTTCTGCAGGCCCATGACTGGATGCAATTTCTACAATTTAATCTATTTTTCTCTGTCAGCAACATCAGGCCTTTTTTCAATTTTCCTTTATTCAGTGAAAGATGTTAATGGCAGGTTTAACAGCTACTAAGAAAACTATGTTGGATTTCCCCTTAATTTTCAGATCTGAAATTCTGGATCTCTAGTTTTTAAAATACACTGCAAACTTAACAGAGCAATTAACTGCAAACTTAACTTTTCACAATTAGTAATCTGGTAAATTTATATGAATCTATCCAAAGCTATTCCTTTTCAACAGTCATTAATTCATCTTTATTTAAAGTAGTAGTATTCCTGAGTGGGGAGGGAACAACATTATAAAAATGATAGAAACAGAGTGGCCTAGTACAGTGTTTTTCAACCTGTGCCTAGGGACCACCAGTGGGCTGTGAAGTACTCTATAGTTGTCTCCCAGCCCATTCTCAGGGGGAGACAATAATCCATACTGGACTATTAATGGCACTTTAAGTAATGAAAGTCTATTAAAAAAATCTATTATTTAGTAGCAATCGAGAGATCAATTGTGTTCAAACTATTAATGGACAAATGATATCACAAAAATATTGCTAGGCAAATTAGACAATGCAGCTGCAGGAATCTGCACATAAAATGTTTTGTTTTCTTGTGGGCCGTTGTACTTTCTAGTTATAAACAGGTGGCCTGTGAGATGCAAAAGGCTGGGAAGCCCTGTTTATTTGCTACATCATGTTACATGCACTACCGCTGAAGAAGGATCTGGCACCTTCTGAGCAATCACCACCCTATTAATGTCACTGATTATAAACATAATGGCCATGAAAGAGCTACTGCAAAAATGGAGATATCAGAATGCGAGCTCAGTCTTCATCTGCTCGTTCACCTACTGTCAAACCAAAGAAACATATACAGGTGCTGGTCATAAAATTAGAATATCATGAAAAAGTTGATTTCAGCAATTCCGTTCAAAAAGTGAAATAGTCATTCATTACACACAGACTGATATATTTAAAATGTTTATTTCTTTTCATTTTGATGATTATAACTGACAACTAATGAAAATCCCAAAGTCAATATCACACAAAATTAGAATATTACTTAAGACCAATACGAAAAAAGAATTTTTAGAAATTTTGGCCAACTGAAAACTATGAACATGAAAACATGAGCTTGTACAGCACTCAATTTATAGTTGGGGCTCCTTTGCCCCGGATTACTGCAGAGTCAATCAGTCTGTGGGACTGCTCAGGTGTTATGAGAGCCCAGGTTGCTCTGATAGTGGTCTTCAGCTGTTCTGAATTGTATTCTGAACCCTATCGATTTTCTATGGGGTTAAGGTCAGACGAGTTTGCTGGCCAATTAAGAAGAAGGATACCATGGTCCTTAAACCAGGTACTGGTACCTTTGACACTGTGTGCAGGTGCCAAGTCCTGCTGGAAATTGAAATCTGTATCTCCATAAAGTTGGTCAGCAGCAGGAAGCAGGAAGTACACTAAAACTTCCTGGCGTTGACCTTGGACCTCACAAAACACAATGGACCAACATCAGCAGATGACCTGGCACCCCAAACCATCACTGACTGAGGAAACTTTACATTGGACCTCAAGCAATGTGGATTCTGTGCCTCTCTTCCTCCAGACTCTGGGACCTTGATCCCCAAAGGAAATGCAAAATTTACTTTCATCAGAGAACATAACTTTGAACCACTCAGCAGCAGTTCAGTCCTTTTTGTCTTTAGCCCAGGCGAGACGCTTCTGACACCGTCTCTTGTTCAAGAGTGGCTTGACACAAGGAATGCGACAGCTGAAACCTATGTCTTGCATACACACATCTGTGTGTGGTGGTTCTTGAAGCTCTGACTCCAGCTGCAGTCCACTCTTTGCGAATCTCCCCCACATTTTTGAATGGGTTTTGTTTCACGATCCTCTCCAGGGTGCAGTTATCCCTATTGCTTGTACACTTTTTTCTACCACATCTTTTCTTTCCCGTCTCCTCTCTATTAATGTGCTTGGACACAGAGGCCTGTGAACAGCCAGCCTTTAAAGCAATGACCTTTTGTGTCTTGCCCTCCTTGTGCACGGTGTCAATGGTCATCTTTTGGACAGCTGTCAAGTCAGCAGTCTTCCCCATGTTTGTGTAGCCTACAGAACTAGACTATTCCTAGACTAGAGAGACTATTTAAAGGCCTTTGCAGGTGTTTTGAGTTCATAAATTCAATATTGAACCTTTTCACAATATTCTAATTTACTGAGATACTGAATTTGGGATTTTCATTAGTTGTCAGTTATAATTATCAAAATGAAAAAAAAAAATAAACATTTGAAATATTCCAGTCTATGTGTAATGAATGAATATAATATATAAGTTTCACTTTTTGAATGGAATTACTGAAATAAATCTTTTTCATGATATTCTAATTCTAATTTTATGACCAGCACCTGTATTTAGAGTGAATAGAGCTAGGAAGCTAAAGGAAAGCGTGACAGAGTCAGGATAAACACTGGCTTGGTTTCTGAAAGGGAGAGAGCTCCGTTAATTGAAATGATTTAAAGGCTAAGTTGAGATTTGTCTTTTTGAACAGGTAGAATATTCCAGGTTATTACTGCAACTGATTTTGTTACCTGTAATATAATATAATGTACCTAGTAGTGTTAGAGTGTATTACCAGTACAGCTGTATTACCAGTACAGCTGTATTACCTGTACAGCTGTATTACCTGTACAGCAAAAAAGCTGGTTGGCTTGCTAATGCTGTTTTAAAAAACAAAACAAACAACAAACAAACAAAAAGTCTATAACACTGGAATTAGACCTGTGTATCAGCAATGAACTGGCAAGATGATCTATAGCAACTGATATCTAGAAATGGGGTTTAAACACAGCACAATACAAAGCACTGTCCGACACCAATCTTTATATGGCCAGCATTGCTACCCTTATGTTAGTATGCTTGCTACAGGCCTCATCCAAAATATCTACCACAGAAATAGCATGCAGGCCATCAACCTCATCCAACATCACTATCGCAATATCAAAATCCTGGC
Source organism: Acestrorhynchus altus (assembly GCA_034509495.1). Lineage (NCBI taxonomy): Eukaryota > Metazoa > Chordata > Actinopteri > Characiformes > Acestrorhynchidae > Acestrorhynchus > Acestrorhynchus altus. The sequence continues at coordinate 12,296,802 of CM067518.1, forward strand.
TAACGTCCTTGGACATAATTGCTAACACTGTGTTATCACTAGTAGTTAAACTGTGTCCCTGCCCACTACTGTTTTCCTGTCACATGTCTTAAAGCTAACACTACCCTAAGATTTTGTTCTCAGGTTCTCCAGCACGCAGACATGCCAAACACTAACAAAAGAACACCGGGTACCAGACTGTGTTGAACTCCAACCTCCGACATGCCAAAAAAGCTATTTTCATTTAGTCAGATAAGAATGAGCTGGTTCTATGGTTAAGCTATGGCTGAGTTAAATGAGGATTTCGGTGGAAGCCCTTCTTGCCTGTATGTGCGGTGGAGCTCCATCACCCTCTCCTCCAGCTCACGGGTCTGGTTGGGGGCAAAATGGAACTCGCTGACATAGTCAGGCCCATGCTCCTCTGGGTCATAGTCACCCAGCTCAGCTTGCACAGCATATGAGCCCAGCAGAGCATGTGTGACGAATGAGCATGGCAGACGCCCAGACAGCATGTCCTCCCTCAGCTGCAGACAAAGGTAATACCTACACACACACACACACACAAACACACACATACACACAAATGCACCATTCACTTGGCAATCAGGGTCCAGGCTCTCCTCTGGAGTGAGGTACTGGAGATGCAGAGCAAACAACATATGGCAGGGATGTGGAGCATTACGAGAAACTGAAACAAAATCCACAAGCTCAGGATTACTCAGATAAAGATGCATGTGGTTTGGACTGGTGCAGGCTCTTCAGAATGAAGGACGGAGATCAAAGGAACGTTTCATGCCCGAGTCATTCTCAAATCCTTACTGCTTGCTTTGAAACTTTGTTTGTTGATGGTACGTTTAGAGAAAAGATCAAGTGCAGCATGTACAGTGTGCTGTAGTGAAAATAAGTGCATGTCTCACAGCTGGCCATAAAGATGCTGAGTGGATGCTTCAGTGTTATGTGAACTGCAAACTCTAGTGAAATCATCGGCATTTCTGTGAAAGCGCAAGTGGTAAAACGGCAGCGATGGAATAACTGCATGTGGGAGAGCTGGCCTTGTAAGGCTTTTAGCTCAGACCAATGCACTCACCGAGTGATGTCTTCTATCAGCTGAGAGGGATCAGGGGGATAGAATTTGACAGCAAAGGAAAACTGCCAGGAGCCCACTGCAACCAGACAAGCAAAAACAATGGGTTAGAAAAAGACTAGTATATATACTATAACTGCACAACAGCCTCTGTTATAAATATATATATATATATACACACTCCTGTAGAGTCTATTAAGAACAGTTAACAGAGGCTGCTGTGCAGTCCTACTATTAGAAGAATAGAGGACAGACTTCATATGACACTTACCTCGGATCTGTTTTTTTATCTCTTTGGAGGGGTCCAGCCAGTTCTGTAATGAAAGAGCAAAATTCCCATTAGGTACAAATCTTTCAAGCCAAACAGTGCAGCAGTGCGGAGAAGTAGTTAACTCTTTCATCAAAATGCACACTGCATCTCTGCCACGGTCAGAGCAATAATCCTATATGCAGTCCACTAAATAGTCAATACATTCATATTCAGAAGCCGCAGCAGCATCAGGGAATAGATAAATGTCATCTCAGTCCCACTATTCTGTCTTAAGGTCACCCATCGTCTGTCCGTGGCTCTAAAGGTACACACACACACACACACCTTGATTTGAACAGAATTACAACATATTTCTTCTGTAGCACACTACACTTCACTCTACTATACTACATTCAAACATATTAACATCAATATATAATATTGAGTGATTGTGACCGTCCGAAAGAAAGAAAGAAAGAAAGAAAGAAAGAAAGAAAGAAAGAAAGAAAGAAAGAAAGAAAGAAAGAAAGAAAGAAAGAAAGAAAGAAAGAAAGAAAGAAAGAAAGAAAGAAAGAAAGAAAGAAAGAAAGAAGAAAGAAAGAAAGAAGAAAGAAAGAAAGAAAGAAAGAAAGAAAGAAAGAAAGAAAGAAAAGAAAGAAAAGAAAAGAAAAGAAAGAAAGAAAGAAAGAAAAGAAAAGAAAAGAAAGAAAAGAAAGAAAAGAAAGAAAAGAAAAAAAGAAAGAAAGAAAGAAAGAAAGAAAGAAAGAAAGAAAGAAAGAAAGAAAGAAAGAAAGAAAGAAAGAAAGAAAGAAAGAAAGAAAGAAAGAATTCCTTTCCCAGTTTATCAAGTGGATTTTTTAAATTCACAGACCATGTTATCAGCTCCTACCATACAGGAGCACTTGACGTGTGTACACTTTGTAACAGTAGTCCATCTGTTTCTCTGCATACTTTGTTAGCCTCCTTAAACCCTGTTCTTGAAATGTTAGGGGTTTAAACACTCCAGCAGCACTGCTGTGTCTGATTAGTGCTGAGAATGACCAACACCTGCCGAGGAGCCTGTTAAAACACAGGAAATTAGCTAGTCCTTTAGGGGCTCCAGTAGTAATAGTTTGCTGTTAATTGGGAGCCAGAGCGCTGGATATTAGTGACAACCAGAATTCATCAAGGCAGTAGAAATTGTTAATCTGGTTTTTGTTAAGACAGTAAAATGTCCTGCAGTCCACTTTCTGCTTGACTTCAGGATTGTTAGGTTTCTTTTATGATGATGACATGGTATTGTTGACATTTAAATGCAGAGTTTATTGTTTAATTACATTTTGGGACTATTATTATTATTATTATTATTATCATTATTATCATCATTATTATTATTATTATTATTATTATTATTATTAATATTATTATTATAGCCCAAATGTATAACATCTTTGTAATATCTTGCTTTAATGGAGGGCAGTTTAATGCAGTACACATATATGCATATATTGGCCTGCTTGCAGAATCATGCAGATTTACACATCTACTATAAGAAAATCAAACAAGCATTTAAAATGGAATGAAAGAAAAGACCTCTGTCCCACCCCAGTGTCCCACCCCACTGTCCCACCCCAGCGTACTGTACAGATCCACTATATGTGGTTCATCTGTAAGTTATATGCTGTGAGAAATGACAGCAGGCCTGAAAAAAATGCTGAATTCCTAGACAAACTGTAATAAACACGTTAAGTGAAAACATCTTTACAGAGGCCTTTCGTCAGTCTTGCCGTAAGCTGCTTCTTGTTCAAAGCGTGGCCGTTGAGCAAAATACCAAAACAGCTTTGCTCTGTTAGCAGCACCCTGCTGCCTACTTACTCCCTGAAAAAAAAAAAAAACACCCTTCCTCTGTGATCCAACTAGCTGTCAGTGCCCTGCTCTGCACTGCTGCTGCCATCACCTCATGAAGCTCTCACTATCTGTCTCTCACTAGCAATGCCTTCACACTCCACTCAGTGGGCTTTCAGCGGCGAAGGCCAGAGACAGACTTCTCACTGTAACACGGTGTAAAGAAGCCTCTGTTGGACAAAATGGCATGGTGGAAATTGAGAGACAGCCATCACTGGAGCTCAACTAGAACAGGGGAGTTCAGCTGAAATGAGGTAAACCACTGGGACGCGCTCACTGTGGAGCCCCGTCTACACAGAAGGGCACTGAGGGTTCTCTGTTAGACACATTATTTCCAACAGTGGTGATCCATGTGCATGACAGAACAAGCAGAGCTACAGTTATTTATAGAGAACAGGCAGCATTTGAAGGGGGGACTCTTTAGGGGAAAGGGTTGGCGGTAAATGGTATGCACACACAATGCATTGGGGAGCTTTATTGTTATTAGGACTGAGAAAATAAAATAAAGAAACTGCATGCATATGGTAACATTGAACTCCTTTTCCTATTTGTGGTATTCAAATGGAATGACAATCATCAAATAAAAGTACATACTTATATAATGGTCTACATTGTGAGTTATGCATCAAATCGCATTCTGTGTTGACAGGTTTAAATTTGCATGTTTGACTTTCTGTACTGTAACTTTTTCATGAAATGTGGCAAGAAGTATTACTTATGCAGACATGAAAACCTGTGAGCAGTAAAATGATGAAGAATCCTTGGTAGAAAGGTCTGACAGCATCATTACTAGCAGAATATCTTAGTGTTTCAGTGATTCTGCTGTATTCTGGTGAATGCTAAGACTGAAATACAGGACTGCTGAATTATTTATCTTCATTGAGTTCAATAAATATCCTGAAAATAAGCCATATCCAGAAACTCTTTTTTACTTGGAATTTGTCCAATAGATATGATAGGTATGCTTTTAAAATCCCCACAGTTATTTTACACACAGGCATTATCATTTGGCTTCTACTGATCCATAATTGTCCACATTTTTTTTTTCTACAGAAAAAAACATGTTATGGGTGAATATGTTAAAATATATCAATATCTAAAGACATTTCCCCAATACACATGCATATAAAATGCAATGACATGCATATAAAAGTTTTAGTAGCAACAGATTCTTTAAACCTGCTATTCATACTCTCTCCTGTACTTGATACATTCATTTATATTCAAAGTGTGCTGCACTTTATCCAGTTAAATAGGAAAAAATTACACTGTGATAAAATGTGCAGTTATGTATTTTACTATATATGTAATAATAATAATAATAATAATAATAATAATAATAATAATAATACATTTTATACTGATTTAATAGTCATATTGCATAACCCAATGTGTTGTACATCAATTTGAGACAAACACTACATGGAAGCTGATTGTCTGGATGAACTGGTGAACTGATGCTGTACTTGGAGTTAAACTGCCCCCTTAAATCTAATGATTTATGTGAATGTCATATTCAACATCCAAAGCTGCAAATATCACTGAAACGTAACGTGTTGCATGAATATCATAAACCCAAATGTTGTATTGACATCTTAAAATCTGCACTTTCAACATGTTTTGTACTTCATTTTAGGAGATATGAAAGATAAATTATTAATATGGCATTACCATGCTATTACTGCTGCCAACACCTGTAATGTGTAAAGGTTAATCTATGAACAAAGCAATACATTTAAACTTGTATAACTGGCAAATTAAGTTATTTTATATAAACTAGATGCCAGTGTTTGCAAAGCAGAATATAATAAAATCAGTCCGTCGGTCATTATCTTATCCACTTTATCCTGAACAGGGTCATGGTGGCCTTAGCATGGCCAATTTAGTGTGACCAATTCACCTACCACATGCATTTTTGGGAGGTGAGAGGAAATTGGAGAACCCATAAGAAAACCCACAGGGACTAGACACCAAACTACTCACTGACAGCAATCTGAGAGGGGATCAAGCCCAGAACCCTAGTCCCCTGGAGCTATGTGACACATGCACTACGTGGGGTGCCGTGCCACCCAACATACTGAAAAGATCAGTGTACATTTATTCTTGAGTCTTCTTCAGTCCTGAAAGAATAATAATAAAAGTGTGCAGAAAAAGGAGTTAAAGCACTGTGAAAACCCCAGACATTCGTGAAATAAACACAATCAGATTGCTGAGGAAAGATGGTGAATATACCTTTTGGCTGTCAGCATCAAAGAAGGTCAAGCCAAAGTAGTCCTTCTCCAGCAGGTTTAAGTGTTCACACACCATGTCCAGCAAGGCTTGCCCCTTACAGGACTTCTGTCTCAGCACACACGCATACAAACACAGAAAGGAAAGAAAGCAAAGAAGAGACATTGAGAGGTCTAATCAGTGTCAAAGGTAAACCTCCCTCATTCACACAACCTTAATTGGGCACTGCTTTAGTCCCTTTCTTTGGGAATATGTCATTTAACAGCTAATTTGCAGTGCAAGCTAAACGGTAAGGAGTAGACACACGCTGCGCCTCAAAATAGTCGCACAAGTTCCATCCTATCCTTAGCGAACAGCACTACATGCTGACCTTAGGTGCATAAATGCATTAAATCAGGCTTTAAGGTTACACATATTGGGTTTCTATTATGCAGTCAAGACTCAGCATGAGGACCACCTCAAGGCCACACCCGGTTATTCTGCACAAAAGCATGGCAGAGGCGAGGTGATTAAGACACCGGCTTTGGCAATGCCCGTCTACAAAGACGTGGAGCATTTGCCTCCCAGGGAGTCTGGATCCCGCAGCGACAGGGAGATGGAGCAGCTGTTTCCATGGAAACAGAAGTGGTGAAGGCTTTTTTTTCCCCTCTTTTTGTGCACGTGTCTCCTCCCAACCTCTAATAGCTGAAGCACAAGGCTTTATGTGTTATTTTCTTCTTTTTTTTTATGGGAATAGAGAGGGTGAAAGGAGGGGAAGCAGTGGCCAGAGAATGAGGGGTAAAAAAAAAAAAAAAGAAGGAAAAAACAAAAGACTTCTTAGAAAGGCAACAGATATCAGAGTTAACAAGGGAGACCCTCGATTACCCAAGCACATTAGAACAGGATTTCAGGGCAGTTTCATATTTCTCACCATAATAATGAAATGGAGGCAGTGCAATCGAAAGGCTCCCAAAGCACTAAAAGCCATCCAAATCCGCGGATGAGATTTTCACCCTCGTCACAGTCTCTACACGGGAGACTCTGCACTTGTTGCCAAGGGTGATTCAGGGAGGGAGTTTGCCTGCTAATCAGTAAGCAAGTGAAATGGGCCATCATCTTAGAAAAGAGATCATGCATGTGCCAACTGGAAAATTACATGCCAGCAGCAGCGGCCCCATGTCTACAGCTGTAAATATTAATGCTAATGCTCGTGTAGATTGCTCACGCTGAGGTGGTTACACTAAAAATAAACATTTCTGCAATTTGCTTTAACTGCTAGTTCGGTGCGCAGCAATGTGTCTGCTCATGCACATCCTTAGCTAATTATGGTATTAACCCCACAATGAACAGCACCACTAACTGATGGCTATGTGGTATGGAATTATCCTATCCATGCAATGCCCACAATCACACGAATGTATTGTGAAGTTAGACAAGAATGCTGGCAAAATCCCACTGAACCTACTGAATGAACATTAAAAAGTATGTTCCTTTAAATGTAATGAATATAACGTACATATTATATTTACATAATACAGTTTACATTTTGAATTTAATTATGAACAAAACAATTCACAATACTCTATTTATTTGAGATGCACCAGGCAAGACATAAGATTTTTTTGTACAACATCTTTTATACACAGTGGCAATTTAAGTGCTTAACATAAATACAGACACAAGATATCATTTTATGTATTGAACAATGTTCCCCAATTAACTTTGACATTCACTATAATATTGTAATCACATATACATTACAGTATTATTATTATTACACTGACATAAGTTTCATTCAGTGTCTTTTGAATTTTCAGATGTCCTTATACAGGTCTTGGTATTCTGCTTTCTTAATGCCATGCACACAGGCAAGACATCCAGGGCCAGAATCAGCAAAACAATCCCTCCTTCATTTGAACAGGACTTATCCAGTGCTCTGTAAAGCTTGTCCAATGGACAACAGTTGGTACAAAACCACGTATGTGAGGACAGAGCATAGTCAATTCATTATGCATGTGTGATATACTCCAAGTGCCTCTGAGGTAGGAGAACCCATTACACACCGTATGATGCTGCATGAACAGGCGTCTGTTATCCATTGTACTGGATCTGAGAATCTGGCTTTCGTCCGAGTGCACTGGCTGCCCAGCAATGATGCAAATGGGGTTGGGTAATTGGCACTTACAAATTGGGGTGAAAAATGGGATTTAAAAAAAAAAATCTGCTGCTACTGAAAGCAAAAATATTGAGAAATATTGTGTATGGTGAAAATATCTTTAAACATCATGATATTATATTTTTCACCACATCGTCCACCTCAATTTGAGTGTATAGAAATAAAAATGGGGTGTGCAGCTATAGGACCATAAAGTGAGTTGTGCTGCCAGAATCCCCTGCAGTTCATCATTATTGATGGTGTGTGAGTTCAGGAATCAATTTGGAATGAGGAGTCAATTACCAGTGGGGGATCTTTTTTCCACAGGCACTTAATTTATCGCTTCAAATACTGTACCTAATTCAGTGCATTTTGATCAAGGTTATCAGAATATGAATGAGCTGTTGCTTCAGTGCCTCCTGTCAGTCGGCTCACCAGAGGTGCAGCCACACCTCAAGCACATCATCACACACATACACAAACAAACAAACAAACAAACAAACAAACGGTGCCCCCAAGCCTGTGCCCTTCTTTTTAAGTGCACTTTAAGGTTTAACTTGTGATTTAGGGGAATATGACGATGCATAATTATGCTAAATTACTAACTACTGCTATGCTATTATAACAGCATTTTGTATTAGCATACCTATTGAATATAGGTAGTGCTTTACTTCAAGTTGCCAAAAGAATAGGACTCTGCGGAGCAGATAAACCTGAACCTGCTGGCACCATGCCTAATACTAGGTATGGGCTACATGGGTCTTATACACAAGACCCCAGCTGTGGAGCAGTGGAACTGGGTTCTTTGGAATGCTGTTGCTCCATCCAATTTAGGGATGCATATATAATAAAACAAATGATACTATCATATTTAAAAACATTGTAATGATACATTGTAACAATATTTATCATGATATATCAACAGATATACTTAAGGAAAATGGTGATATATGATATGAAGAAAGCCTGTACTGAAAATATCTTGATATTTCGATATTTATGATACACTGCCTGGCCCTAAAGTAGAAGAAGATTTTTTTTTAAACTACTGTTCAACCACTCTCTCTACTGACAGTGATTTCTATTCAATATAAGCTGTACTTCATCCAATTAAATAGGATGTAATTAAATGTCCAGTTGGCCAGTGGTCATTTAGCATTGGTGATATCCTAAATACTGTATGTTTAGAAGTATACTGTTTATCACCATAACAAAGGCTTTAAGATACTGCCCACCCCTACATCTATTATTTTTGTGATGATTTAGGGAAGACATGGAGTGGTGACCTTCCAACATCTTGATATCATTAATGCTCTTTTTGCTAAATGTAATCCAATCCTCAGAGCAATGGGCCAAAGTAGAAAGACTTTCCAGGACAGGCCTTTCCTGGAAAGCCATAGACACAACAGTAATTCCAAAAAAGACAAATGAATGTCCAGGTGTCCCAACAATTTTGTCCATATCACGTATTTGTGTGTTTGCTTTATTTACAGTCTGTCGCATGTTTCTCATATCCAATGTCACTCTACAGTGTATTAAAAATGAAAGGTAGTTCTTCAGATAAGGGAATTCAACGGACGTAGCTGACTATAAAATGTATTTCAAAGCACAGCACCAAATGTCCTGCTCAACCATAAAGGAAAGACTAGTGTGAGGTCATTGAGCAAATGACTACCAGAGCATCTGAGTGCATGAAAATGAAGAGGGAGCCACAAAGGACCTGTGAGAAAGAGGATACCTGTGCATCCAGGAAAAGATGTGCAACCAGGTGATAGGAGTGATATGTTTGGGTCCCTTTGTCCTCTTTTCCTCTGCAGCTCCAAATGGTAACTAAGACTGGGCTGTTCCATTTAGTGCCAGTATAGACGTGTTAATCTGGTTTCTTTTTCCATTTTAAACACCTTTATTTTGAAGAGTTTAGGCAGTTACATGCCATTTTCTAGGTTTATATGTCAGGATCAGAGTAAATAACAAACAATAAAATTTTCATAACATGCAAAACATCATCGTGGTCTCATCAGAGAATAAATCAGCTTAGAAAACAGCTAAAATTCACTCATTTCCAACTGAATTATACCCCAGTTTAAAAGGGGTCTTCCACTGCATGTTAACTGCTCTGTCCACTTGTACATGCTCAGCCTGCATGCATTCTGTGCTAACAATTGACGAAGCACTGCTACGTCAACGTACACTGATCAGCCATAGCATTATGACCACCTCCTTGTTTCTACACTCAGTGTCCATTTAATCACCTTTGTTTACCATACAGCACTTTGTGGTTCTACAATTACATTAATACAAGTCATTAAGGACTGCAGTCCATCTGTTTCTCTGCATATTTTGGAAGCTTCTTTTAACCCTGTTCTTCAGTGGCCAGCACCCCACAGGACCACCACAGAGCAAGTATAATGTGGGTGGTGGGTCATTCTCAGGCATGCAGTGACACTGATATGATAATGGTGTGTCGCGCTGGTATGAGTGGATCAGATACAGCAGTGCTCGTGAAGTGTTTAAACACCACCTTGTAGAAGCAAAGTCAGAGGCAGAGGCTTATCTGTTGCTCATCCTCTAGTCATGTAGTCAGTTTCTGGTCGGTGCACTATTCTCAGTCCAGCAGTGACGCTGAGGTGTTAAAACACTCCAGCAGCCCTGTGTCAATGTGTGTCTGAACTACTTGAACCAACACACTAACACCACCACCACCACGTCAATGTCACTGCAGCCCTGAGAATGACCCACTATGACCCAAATAATGCCTGCTCTGTGGTAGTCCTGACCATTTGAAGAATGAAGAACATAGTGAAGGAGGCTAACAAAGTGTGCAGAGATACAGATGGACTACAGTCTATAATTAGGCAACTACAAAGTGTCCCTCTATGGTCAATGGAGCTAAAAAATAATGTACAAATGTTTCCCTTTTTGGTCACAATACTGACCATCTGTGGGATAACAGTGTCCATCATAACCCCACTGAAAAATTCCTAATTCCAAGAATGCATCTTGAATATCTGAAAAGGATAGACTTACCTTTGACATGTTTACATATTACATACTCAAAAACAAATGAGTATTACTAATGAATACACAATTACAATAATTGTCCCTCTACATCAGCCAACTGTGGTCAGCAGAGATTACAGATGACCTCTGACCTTTTGACTGTACAATAAATCTCCCTGTACAGTCAGATGTGTTGGTCAGCAGCAGTGGCAGTGAATGGGGGGAAGGCAGTATGAACAAGGCTCCACATACGTGCTGTGCTGCTATAGGCCATCACAATCCATCAGCCAATGGAAGCCTCAGGGCAGGAAGGCTGCCATGGCTCTGATCTATGACGAATGTGTGGCACTCCCTGGAGATGGGATTGTGTACGAGAGCTCTCCACCTATCTGTGTGTACCGCCCCTCCCCCAATACAATCCCCTACAGCTACTGCAGAGAGCATGACACACGGAGTCATCTGTCATCACCAGAGCACCTCTATAGGAGCAGAAGTGAAGCAGTGTGGGATTGCATGGTAGAAAGATTGATAAGAAAATCAATGTGAGAGATGTACACAAGAACATCTTCAACCCTTATTTTATGGTCTAGCTCTGGCTGAGCCATGCATATTTCAATCCGGGAAAAATAAGGAGTGGCTGAAAAATGTTTCCCTGCTAAGATTATTATTGTTATAAAACAATATATTATATATATATATATATATATATATATATATATATATATATATATATATATATATATATATATATATATATATATAAACATTATAAAAACATAATATTATACACAAAAAATTGTGGTGTAAGAAAATCTTGAAGGATCACAATATTATGTTTTGCAATACTTACAGATTTTTAATAAATAGTTTAATTGTCAAAATGGTGTTTACCCAATTTGAATTGCAATAATCAGAAAGGGGGTTTGGTTCCTTTCAATGCGACCATCACATTCATTCCACTCTGAAAGGAGACCACATCCCAACTCACTCATCTTCCCCGCGCTCACCAGAGAAGGGATCTAACCTAAAACTTCAAACTATCACTTTAAGTAAAGTATAACCACATTTCCTATGTATATTTTATGTAATAAGTATAGTAAAATCAATGTACTAGTAGTGCACTTCTAAGTGTACTATATTAATACTGACTGGAACTAAAGTAGACCAATTGTTAGTTTATAAAAGTATATTTATAACTATACTTATACCTATATATAGGGATAGGTGTACATAGGTGTAGTATTGAGTACCAACATTTTTATATCATTTTTTAGTTTATAAAAACACGTTTAAAATTATCTACTTGATTTTCAAATACTACAACTACTCTCTTTTGTTTCAGTGAGCATTTTGTTTTCAAAACATTCTTGCATTGGGTGCCAAAATATGAGAACCACTTTAATCAACCTTCCAGTTCACAAACACAAATGGGTTATATTAAAGTTTGCTATGCAGACTCTCTGACATCTGTCCCAACACAAACCTCAAGTATACAAAATTTTATATTTAAGGCAAGAATATATACACTGTAAAGTATAATTAGATCAAAAGATTAAGTAAGCTATAAACTGTATAGTTTTAATATAAACAGGCTTTTCTGAACACATAGCAGAAGTCGTTATATTTAGGTATAATTTAGGTCAGTAATTCTCTTGATAAGAACATTAAAAGTAAACTGAAAGCAAAAAAAGTAAACTGAAAGCATACACACACGCTTTTCCCCCTCAAAATTCTACACACAATTCTCCACGATGAAAAGGTTTCTTTGAAAACTGTACATAAACATTCACAGCCTTTGCTCAATACTTTGTTATGAGCTTGCATTTGTAATCATTATAATATAAAGTCTTTTTAAGTATGATGCTACATGCTTGGTATGCATGTTTTGGGACGTTTCTTTCATTCTTCTTTGCAGAACCTCTCAAGCTCCATCATTTTGATGGGAAGCATTGGTGCACAGATATTTAAAGATCTCTCAAAGATGTTCAAGCAGGTTTGAAGTCTACAAGCTCTGGCTGGGAAACTCAAGGACATTCAGAGTTGTCCAGAAGGCACTCCTTTGTTCACTTGCCTATGTGCTTGGGATTGCTGTCATGCTGGAAGATAAACCTTCGAACCAGTCTGAGGACCAGAGCAGGTTATCGTCATCAAGGATGTGTCTGTACATCGCTGCAGTCATCTTCCCCTTGACCATGACTACTCTCCCAGTTCCTGCTGCATTAAAACAGCATGATGCTGCCACCACCATGCTTCACTGTAGGAATGGTATTGGCTGGGTGATGAGCAGTGCCTGGTTTCCTCCAGACATGATGCTTTGTATTCAGTACAAGAAGTTCCATCTTTTTGTTTCTCATAGCCTCATGGAGTCTTTTGGGTTCCTTTAAGGGCTGTGATGTGCCTTTTACTGAGTGGCTTCTGTCTCATCCCTCTAACACACATGTCTGATTGGTGGAGTGCTGCAGAAATGGTTGTCCTTCTGGAAGGTTCTCCTCTCGACACAAAGCAACACTGAAGCGCTGACAGAGTGACCACTGGGTTCTTGCTCACCTCTCTGACTAAGGCCATCCAACCACGATCACTCACTTTGTGCCTCAATACAATCCTGTCTGTGGTCTACAGCACAACGTCATGGCTTAGTTTGTGCTCTGACATGCACTGTCTACTATGGGACAGGTGTGTGCATTTCCAAATTATGTCCAATCGCTGAATTTACTTACAAGTGTACTTCAATCAAGCTGCAAAACATCTGAAGCATGATCAGTGGAAGCAAGATGTGCCTGAGCTCAAGGCTATTATTTGTAATAAATTTGCAAAAAATGAAAACTTCATGTGTTATTGTGCATAGACTTTTTAATGGAATTAATGAAGTGGAATCAGGCTGAAACAACAAGGTGTGCAAAATGTGAAGCACTATGAATACCTATATTATTATATACTATATATTATTCATATTATATATTATATTCTATATATTTATTATATAGAATAACACATACTATATATATATATATATATATATATATATATATATATATAAATTGTATTAATTCATCTCCTTATCCATTTCATTCTGATCAGAGTTGTGGTGGCTCCTGAACCTGGCTGGGATCATTGGCACTGGAACACCCCCTGGACAGGGTGCCAGTCAAATGCAAGGTTGAATTTACCAAACTGGAAAAGATCAAATGTGGTTCTTAAAGTTTTATTCTTATATAGTCTGTAGATGAGTAGTTACTGTGATTTAAAACATACAGAAGTGTGCACTTATGTTCTATAAGGATTTGTCTTACTTTCCAAATAATGTAATTTGACAAGACCTTCATTTATGTCCTTATGAACACATGTACATTTATATTACATATATGTCATATTTTTGGATCATGTAATTTTGTTTCTTTTTTACACACACAGATCATAATTATATCTTTCATATGCATTTCAAATCATTTAGAACGAATAATGAAGTTCATGATGGTAAAAGCTCTGTAGACTGAGCAGCTGCTTGTATGACTCTACAAGCTTGGCTCCTGTTGCCGTGGATCCAAAATATTTCACCTGTCAGGCCCCCTCAGACAGGAAACCACCTGCTGTGTATCCTCTCTTGCTCCTTACACACATGCACACATCTTGACACATTTCGCCTTGTAAAATCAATCGCTCTTAATATATCAAACTTGTTTACATCACTACACCACCTGCACTGAATAATAATACTGAATAAATAAATAAAAGGCATGTTTCTGAGGTCTATGTACAAATGAGAGGTTCAATCTGGAGTCCTGGTAGGAGAATGTGGAGGAGGTAGAGGGTTGCACCTGATCTTAATGGGTACTCACAGCAAAGGCAGTCGTCAATACAAGGGTACCCAAAGCAGCTCTACAAACATTTACAAAAAATGCTAATTGCAAAATGCTAATCACAGCAGCCTTCAAACCGAGCATGTTGAAAGTACTTCTTTTTGTACTTATTGTTCTTAAAGGCTTAAAATAATCTTTGCAGTATCCATGGTTTACATATTTGTTTTTAATTCTACTCAAAACAGATGATCTTCCACATGTACTTGGGATTCCTGATGTTAGTGCCACGTGCAAGTGCTGTGTGACCCCCAGCAAAAATGAGGCAATTTCCTAGAAATCCCCCTCTGCCACTTCTAGGACACAGTGCATAAGTTACAGCTGCCATACCTCCACTCCAGCATCATAGTCAGATCCATCCAGCAGTGAGACTTTCACAGGGACTGTCTTTGGTCTTTTGGAGGACTTCTGCGGGGACCTGGACACCCTGCTGGGTGTTTTCTCTGATGAGTCGTCTGTGTCTCTGTGCTCATCGGACATCTTTGAGTCATGATCCTAGGAACAAAGGGAAGTGTTTAAGAATACTAAAGCAGTATTGTTGCTAAATCACACAAAAAGGATAATATTGTAAAACTATCCAAAATATGAACTAATGTTCATTCATGCAAGCAAATGATGACTTTAATTAGTCAGACTGATGTGTTTTATCAGTTTTACATTTTCATATGAATGAGTTACAGGATCCATCACTATCATGATATATCTAAAATCTCAATAGGGAAGAAACAAATCTTCAGAACTTTCAATGGGAGTAACTTTGGAGTATTTCTATTGGTCAAATCACCAAGAACAACTACCAGATTCACATAGTGAAAGACAAGCAAAAGTGGAGATAGGGGTTTTGCATGACAGTGGTGATATGCAACATGACGTTGACAGAGAGAGAATGCAACTAATTAAGTAATGTCACACTGTCAAATAGAGTAAAGATTTAATCAAAATCAACATTCAGAACATCAGATTTTTTTAATTCTGGTAATACTTTCCCCTGTTTATGTTCATAAACTACCCCCTTTATTATAACACCTTGACATCTCATCAGCACACTGTTACTCCTCTCACCCAGCACACTGTTACTCTTCTCACCCAGCACACTGTTACTCTTCTCACCCAGCACACTGTTACTCTTCTCACCCAGCGCATTGTTACTCTTCTCACCCAGCGCATTGTTACTCTTCTCACCCAGCACACTGGGGTACTATTCTCACCCAGCACACTGTTACTCTTCTCACCCAGCACACTGTTACTCTTCTCATCCAGCACACTGTTACTCTTCTCACCCAGCACACTGTTACTCTTCTCACCCAGCACATTGGGGTACTATTCTCACCCATTGTTGGCATCACTCTATTATAAAAATAAGCCTTTTTTGTTTGAATGTTGAAACTGTCTGATCAGTAATTTATTCAAACTCAATTAAAAATGAAAACCATCTGAAATATATGATGTTGTACCAAAGAAAAAAAAAAAACTGTCTGTTGTTCATTAAACTATGTAAAAGTAAGTTCATTCATTTGTGATGCTCATTGAGGTCATTTTAAGTGAGAATAATGATGTGAAAAGGACACATTGTGCAACAGTATAACAGTTTGGCTGCACGTGGGGTAATACATTGAAATTTACATTTCATGATTCAGAATGAGCAGAGGGAAACTGGTGGGTTTTCATAATGAATGGATAATTGAAGCTTCCACTGTAGAGGAAATAATGAGCTAACTAGCACTAGCAGTACAGTGTTGGAAGCTGAGAGGGTCTTGTTGTCTTTGAAAGTTAGTCAGACACAGTTTATCAAAGTATTTACAGCTGCACTACCTCTGCCTTTCTCAGTTACATCCTTAACCATGCGTCCGTGTCATTTTAAGGCTTCAGAGCGGAGAGGTGTAAATAAGGGGTCACCAAACCTTCTCCCAGAGCTACTTTCCCGCAGGTTTCAATTCCAACCCAAATCTAACACACTCTTTTCAGCCAATCAACAACTGCAGTAATTAGTTGGAGCAGATGGAGTGGATTATGGTTGAATCTAAAGTCTGCAGGAAAGTAGCTCTCAAGGAGCAGGTTTGGTGACTTCTAGTATAAATAAATATATGAGCATCCCATTTTCAGTTCTTTTCAGACGTAAATCTAAATCATAAAATTTAGAAGTGATGTTCAGTGGATTAGAGCTGTAGTTTATCAATGCTTGATTACCAATTAATGGCGCTGCCACAGTTGGGCATTTGGGCAAGATCCTTAACCCTCTCTCTGCTCCTGGCACTGTAGTGTGCTCTGTGAATCTCTGTGTGTAGGCATATAATCACTAGTGTGTATGAGTCTGTTGACTGCATGGATGGGTTAAAGACAGAGGCCAATTTCCATCTGTATCCTTACAGAAGATGAACTGGTTTTTCAATCAGAATATAATAAATATACAAATATAGAGGTGGCTGCTGTGGTAAAAAACAAAAATACATAAATAAATAAATAAGCTACAATATTACTGGGCCTTTTCAACTTGAAATTTTCAATTATTACAATATTTTCACATACAGAGCATCAGGATGGCAATCTATCCCAATATGCTACGGGTGAGAGAGTTTTAGGCAAGATTAAAAGTACGTGTTAAAATTTAAAACTCAGCATTAATTATATCACCTCAGGTCTGTTCATTCGATGTCAATAAAAGATCAATATATCGTATTAACACCAATAACAGCATTTTCTTAAACAGTGATATTCAAATATTCCCATACTTGGTACAGTGATTTATATTCTGAATGAGCTGCACTGGAGCAATTGATGGAACTAATTGCACTTTTTGTCGTGTGCAGTTCTTCATTCACTAAATGCTCAGAGAAGTATAATGTGTATCACGAACAAAATCTATCAAAATACAATTAAACATCGTCATATTCACCTCCCATACTGGCAACCTGACTGTCTAACACAGTACCGGGTCCCGTACACATCTCTGATTGAAAGTAGTATCATTTACATAATGTGTCACTCATGAAGTACAGAGCTGTGAACATGAAACCATGCAAGATCTGGCAGATCAACAAAATGCTCCTGTCATATAAAGCACTTAAAGATTTTATCTTTGAGACAGAAAAGAAAATCATGCTCCACTCTCAAAAAAAATCAATGCATTTGTGTCCATCTTGCTACTCTTTGTCTGAGAGCGTGTCTAGCTGCTCTCAAAAAAAACAGCAAACACAAAATACAAAAACATTGGCATATATATATATATATATATATATATATATATATATATATATATATATATATATATATATATATATATATATATATATGAAGAGAGAGAGAGAGAGAGAGAGAGAGAGAGAGAGAGAGAGAGAGAGAGACCTTTTTATAATAAAATTCAAAAAGGTCAACTGGCTAAAGCTAAAAATCATATCAGAAATCCAGTTTTGCAAATTATTTGAATATTTCATAATATGTATGTAAGACATTTTGGCAATTTGGACAGGTGCTAAGGCCTGCTGGGAAAGGACATCAGAAGGGGACTTGCAGTGGACCAACACCAGCAACTAACATGTTAGCTTAAGCCATCACAGACTGCAGAAACTTTACTAGACTGTACCTACAATTCTGCACCTCTCAACTCTTCATCCATACTCTACAAGCTGGAATTGAGACTCTCCTGACAAAATGCAGGATTTCCTTTCTTCTGAAAAGAGGACTTTGGAGTACTGAGCAGCCGTTCAGTTCTTTTTCTCCTTAGATCAGTTAAGAAGCTTCTGGAGGGCAGTGTGGGAGATACTGCAGTTGTAGCCCGCTGTTCTGGAGACATCTGCGTGTTCTAGTTCTTGACGCCAGCCTCAAGCCACCACCATTTGTGTTCCTTGTGACCTTTCCCACCATATTTTCCCCTTCCAGTCAACTTTCCATTAATATAGTTTGATAGAGCACTCTAAGAACTGCCAGCAATGACCTTCTATCGCTTACCCTGTTGGTGGAGGGGATCAACTTTCAGGTGAGTCCCATGTTGTAATTGTGTGTACAGAACTAGAAACTGTTTTCATGTCTCTGTTCTGTCTTGTTTTGTTATGCTAGGTGTTTTTCAGCACATGGCTCTGTTGTGTTTACAGTCTAGTCTCCATCCTAACCCTGTCATCAGTTGTCCTACGCATGACTCCCTGGTAGCACTGCCCTCTTGTTATCTTCTCCAGGTGTGTCTAGTCTGTGTCTGTGTACATACAGCCTTCTGTTTCACCATGTCCTTGTCTGTTGTTGTGTGTATGTGTGTTTCCTACTGTCAAGTGTGCTCAGTGCTTTGGCTTTTTCAAGTCTGCTTGGTTTGTTTAGTTTTGCCTCCCTTAGTCTGTTTGGTTTATCAGTCTGCTTTTTTTTAGTTCATGTTTCATTTATTTTCTTTTTTTTGTTTTGTTAATAAATCCTGCATTTATGTCTGCCTCCTCTGATTTTAAAACAAGGACTGAAATACTTTAACGTTACATGTAATGAAAAATATGACTAAAATTGTATCATGCAAAATGCATCTTTTTATGATATTCTAATTTCTTGAGATGCACAAGTACATCACTACCCAAACTCTGTTCTGACGGCCCCCTGCCCTCGTATTTAGAGGATTACCTGCTCCCAGCAAACCTGATTTAACTAATCACCTCAAGCCCTTTATGAGTTGCAGGGGCTGTGTAATGAGATGTAACAAAATCCTCTCAAATGTATGCAGAACAGGGGACATTTTTAGTGCCTTGCTTTTTTGTTTGTTTGTTTGTTTTATCATAGGTTATTATTGTTCCCACTTTCGTTTCTCGAGTATTTGACTTGTTGTGGTTGTTTTGTTTGATATATGGTTTCTAAATATTGCTTTGTTTTTGTTTTTATACTCTTGTGTGGACCCCAAAAAGACTCAAAACGACTGTGTGGAAGCAAATACGGACCCAAATAAAGAATAATGAATATTATTCTTACACGCAAGGCTCTGTAGGAACATACCTGACGTCCCTCCTCTCAATCCTTTCCTGTAAATTCCATCTTGACATTTGGCATTTTGGCATGACCCGATTAACAAAACATGCTTTCTGCTTTATTCCTGACATAGAATGAATGAATAACTTGTTCATTAATACATGGTCTCTGACCTTTGGCTACATAAAATAAAGATGCAACATGTCATATTGCACTAGATGCACTGCATTGCATGCTGGCCAACCTGATTGGCTCTTCTGCTGTCTCCCTCCATGGCATGCTTCATATCTGAAGCAGACCCTTTCTCCGACATGCTGAACACTCACAATCCTGGAAAGAAGAAAGAAAAGGAATGGTCAGATGTCATGGTTAATTGTCACACACAGCAACACTTTTACCAAATTTTCCTTCAGAATCAATATCAGCCCCTTAAGAGCAAGCTTGTCTAAAACATCCACCTGCACTGCAAAGAAAAGGCCCCGAGGCAGTGCGGCTAGTTCTCACCCCCACCAAAAAGCAATGCTTTTAGCATACAGTGCATCTGGAAAGTATTCACAGCGCTTTCATTTTGTTATGTATAGCCTTACTCAATATGGATTTTTCATTTTACCCTTAATATTCTACACAATGATTTCAAACAAAAAAATTGTTGGATTTTTGCTAATTTATTAGAAATAAAACAAACTTATAACATGTACATAAGTATTTCCTTTTCATTGATCATTATTCATGTTTCTACAGCTTGATTGGACAGCTGTGGTAAATGCAGTTGATTGGACATGATTTAGAAAGGAACACACCTGTTTATATAAGGTCCCATAGTAGACAGTGCATGTCAGAGCACAAACCAAGCCATGAAGTCTCAGGAATTGTCTGCAGACCTCAGATCTGTGGAAGGGACCCAGTGAGCACAGTGGCCTCCATCATCCAAAACTGGAGAAGTTTACAGAACCACAGGACTCTTCCTTGAGCTTGCTGTCTGGCCAAACTGAATGATTGTGGTAGGGATTTAGTTGGAGAGGTGACCAAGGACCCAATGGTCACTCTCCTGCTTCACTGTGCTCTGTGGAGCACTCCATCAATCAGGCCTGTATGGTAGAGTGGCCAGACAGTCGCAACTCCTCAGCAATAAAGGCACATGACAGCGTGTTTGGAGTTTGACTCTCGGACCACTTGGCTCGTTTCACTTTTGGACTGAATGCAAAGCATCATGTCTGGAGGAAACCAGGAACTACTCATCACCTAGCCAATACCACTCCTACAGTGACACATGGTGGAGGTAGCATCATCCTGTGAGAATATGTTTCTGCAGCAGGAACTGGGAGACTAGTCAGGGTCAATGGAAAGATGACTGCAGTGATGTACAGACAAATCCTTTTTGATAACCTGCTCAGACTGGAATGAAGGTTTATCTACCAGCAAGATAATGAATAGAATAGAATAGAATGAATGGGATAAAGATAGAATAGAATAGAACTTTGTGATCCCTTGGGAGGTTCCCTCATGGAAATGAAGGTTCAACATCAACATCCAGTACAGTACAGAAAAGAAAAGAGAGTGGCTTTGGGACAATGAATTTAGGAATGTCCTTGAGTGGCCCAGCCAGATCCCAGAATCGAGCATGACTGACTGTCTCTGGAGATATCTAAAAATGGCTGCACACCAATGCTCCGCATCTGATAGCGCTTGACAGGTTCTGCATGAAGAATGGGAGAGCCTCAAACAGGTGTGCCAGCTCGTAGCATCATATCAAAAGACTTGGGGCTGTAATTGCTCCCCAAAGTGCTTCAACAAAGTACTGAGCAAAGGCTGTGACTAGATATGTATATTAGAGTTTTGTGTTTTATTTTTAATAATTAACAAACATTCCTCACTTGTCATTATCGGAGTGATATATGTTGAACTTCAAGGGAAAAATGGAGTGAATCAATATTGGAGACAAGGCTGCAATATAACAAAATGTGCAAAAAGTGAAGTGCTGTGAATGCTTTCTAGATCTATACACATCTGTATGCATATCTCACTGTTTGCAGGGCATTTGCTGTTCCTCCTACATTTGCAGATAAACCATGCATTAGATTGCTACTGGTGTTTGCTTTGTTGGCATTTGAACATTCTTTCTGCTTCACGTCGAAATGCTGTATAACGGGCGGTGAATTATTCAACCCCAAATATACGCTTCAAATAAGTGTATATTTGCAAAAAAAAAAAAAAAAAAAAAATAATAATAATCCATTTGAACATTAAATATATTGTCTA
Source organism: Acestrorhynchus altus (assembly GCA_034509495.1). Classification (NCBI taxonomy): domain Eukaryota; kingdom Metazoa; phylum Chordata; class Actinopteri; order Characiformes; family Acestrorhynchidae; genus Acestrorhynchus; species Acestrorhynchus altus. The sequence continues at coordinate 12,318,407 of CM067518.1, forward strand.
TGTATTGTATTCATTTGAATACAGGCTGAAAAGGATTTGAAAATCATTGTATTCTGTTTTTATTGATGTTTTACGTCCCATCCCAACTTCCTTGAAATTGGGGTTGTATTATCATCAAGGTCTCTGTACAATAACATTGTCCAAAACTAATCTTCAGTAGAGATTAAAGAAGATTCACCAAGTAGAACAGAGCAAATTTCACATTCTATCACATTCCAAAAGTGTTCTGTGGGATTCAGAACAGGTTGCTGAAAAACACTGAAGAACAGTAGGGCTGCTAATGACCTGTTCTGTCAATTAGCATCAACTATTTCATCAGTTAGTTGATATACTTTTTAAAAAAAAATCAAACTGAGCTTTTCAGTTATTCTTGTTCCACATCTGTTTGGTCAACAGTCATCATATAAGACAGCACAGGAACACTGAAATGCAGAAATTTAAGTTTAGATTGGCATTTTTTGACTTATTTTTGACTTATTTTTTGGCTTATCAGAATTTTGCCACAGGGAAGTCAGACCAGCTCTGCTGATGTGTTTGTCATGAACCTTACCTGAAGCGTCTGGCCTCTATCTGGGTGATCATATGCACTGCACTGATGCAACATGGTGAAGGTTCTCCAAAGGAAGCAGTTTTGCTGGTCTACCAGGTCTTCATTTTTGGAAGCTCCTAATTTGTCTTCAACTTTTCCCATCTTTATTCCATTAAAAGACACTATTAAGTGTCATTATTTAAATACATCTTTAGAACTGCTCAAAATGGACAAAAGTATTGGGACACCTACTTAATTCCTTTTTTCTTCTGAAATCAAGGGTATTTAAAAGAGCTAATGTTGCTTTTGTTGGACAAACTGTTTGCTGTCCAGAGCAAGCTTTCTACTACCGTTGTATGAAGACCTTGATTGCATTCAGTGACAACAGTGTTAGTGTGATCAGGATGTTGGCTGGTTACCCCATCTCCACAACTCATCTTTTGTATAAGTATTGAATGGAGCACCACCCACAGTTCTACACCTCAATTCCCAAATCTTGAGCATGGTGCTAATGAGTTGATGTTTATCTCCCTCAGAGAGTCCTCTGAAGTCTATGGGGACCACACAAGATGTGTGTGCATTTGTAGATCTGTGTCAGCAGTAGGTGCAGCTTAAATGCATTTAGACAATATTTGAACATCAAGTGCATCTCCTGACACATTTGTAATTAAAGGCAGATTTGATTGAATGCACATCAAAAATGCATGTAAATGAGCATTTTTACATAGTTTGTAAGAATATATGGCACATTTCTACATTCTCTCAGTCCAGTCCCAATAACACACACAACCTCATGCTCTCTCTGACATTTAACTCAGTCCGCAGATTAAAACTTATCTCCACGACCAAGTAGGCTGCTAATTTCCTTAAGCACAAATGGACACACAGGCTGCTTTAATTAAGGAGGGCAGTCACTGAGAGCCCTCATCCATCCAGTGAAGAACACAAAGCACAATGGCACACTGTGCAGAGAGAGAGCAGTTCACAGAAAGCCAGCCCAGTGGTACTCAGCCTGAGCAGTGTTGCAAGGCACGTTCTCTCTCTCTCCCTCTCTCTCTCCTTCCCCGCTCCCTCTCTCCCGCTCCCTTCTCTCCCGCTCCCTTCTCTCACTCTCTCTCTCCCTCTCTCTCTCTCCCCCTCTCTCTCTCCCTCTCTCTCCCTCCTCTCCCTCTCTCTCCCTCTCTCTCCCTCTCTCTCCCTCTCTCTCCCCCCCTCACTCATGCTATTAGAAGTGATGCCATAAATTATATTAGCTGAAAGCCCTCTGGTGTGGCAGATGCCTGCATCAATGAGAGTGCAAGACAACTGCCTTCTGTTATATGGAAAAGAGGGAAAGAGGCACAAGGGCAGAGTAGATAAATATAAAGTCATTTCACAAATTTTAATTAGTTTAGCTTCATTTCAGTCTTATTTATTTATTTTTTTAAAATGTTTGGGTGTTCTAAGATGTTAATTAAACCTGTTAAATTATTTTACACTTTTATACTTTTCTCTTTTAATTTGACATTTGTGTCTTTTTGGATTATTAATTCCTGTTTTGGTCTTATTTGTAATTCAGTATTTAATGTCTTTTCCCCTCTCTCCAACTAATCAAATCATTTAATAATTTTATATCAGTAACAGTTTTTCATTTACTTCCAGTGCTTTTAGTTCATTACATTTTGTTTTTTTATTTTGTCTTTCAAACCCAATACTCAGCTAAACTGAAAATGAGGGTCAACCGTAATGAACAGTACCAGTCACTTTTCAACACTTAAAGGAAAAACTTACAAAATAAAGTAAATAGTGTCTCTAGTACTTTATAAACCAAACGGAAATGCTTTGTGTATTTAAAAACACATGAACAATAGGAAGAAGTACTTTAGAAGTAGGAATTTTGTGATTTTGTAATTATAAGTAGAATGTAATTTGTAATAATAGTAATATGCAATATAATATGTAAATAGCATTAGATATATACACTATATTGAGGTTTTCAGGCTTGTAGGCCTGTATGCAGCCCCACCTCAGTTCAAATCTTCACAGCAATAGTCTAGTAGAAAATCATTCCTGGACATTAGAGACAGACTCATTTTAATACCCTTAATTTCAAAAGAAACTATGAATGATCAGTTGTCCCAATACTTTTGTCAATATAGTGTATATTGTTATTAGCAGATACACAAGATTTTATTATCAATATCATAAAAGTAGCACCATGTGATCTCTAATACAATCAGTCCAAAAGTGTGTTCAAACGTTTGACTTGTACAATAACTCAGACTGAAAGACTGATTGATTGATTGATTGATTGATTGATTGATTGATTGATTGATTGATTTAGTTTGTGACTATAGTGTTTGTATCTTTGACTTTATTATGTCTTTTTTTACTTTTCCCATGTTTTTACAAATCAAAAACAAGCATTTTTTACAACAAATGCTTGGCAATCTCAGCCAGCCAACCCTTTTTCACCACCATATGGTTTCCAATCAAAAAACGCAAGTGTTTCCAACCTATTTAAGGGATATCTGTTTGTGCAACAAAATATTACAACCCACTAATGATTTAATAGCAGTGATTTAGCAGGCTGTGATTAGGAGTGTGAGCTGTATGACTAATGTCAATACATTAAACTGTAAGACCTGTGCTGGGCACGATGAAGACCATTCTGGGCGGTATTGAGAAAATTCAACATTGTGTGATTTCTCAATTTTATAAGAATACTTTTTTTTTTCTTTCCAGTTCAGCCATGTATGTATTAATAGGGGAATGAATCCATGCTTCAACACTACTGGTGCTGTTCTTATATAATAAGAACTTATAAACATTTACATTTATGGCATTTGTCTGGTGTTCTTTTTTAGAATTAGCAGTGCATAAGGACTCATATTGGTGTAAATCAATCCATGAAATGGGCTTCTTTAACTTTCTCTGTACATTCTTTTATCACCACTATGTTTTACTTCATGGTTTGCTTCAGTCTTTTGTTTGCTGTGCAAATAATAATAATAATAATAATAATAATAATAATAATAATAATAATAATAATAATAAAACAACTCTACTTAATCAAACTTCATAAAAACTGCTTGGACTGTCAGGTTGAGTTCTCTCTTTTGTACTCAAGACTGCATTGCTGATGCACTCCTTCACCTCACATGTATAACCTTTTATGTAAACTACTGTTAAGAAAGCTCTAAGACCAGGATTGAAAAACACTGGCCTAGAGTGTGAAGAGATAATCTGGATAAGTCCGTACTGATTTTCTGAGTGTCCATTGGTAAGTTTTAGGGATGTGACAGAGCTGAGGAAAATCCGCATCCGTCAGATTCATATTTTTTTAGCTACAAATCCGTTGAATCCGAATGCAGAATTTGAAAAACACTAAGCCAAGAACAAGCCAAGTTAAACCCTGATAAGCCCATTTGTGCATGTATTTTTTCAACATGAATACATGATGCTTAAACAGTCCATCATCCACAGGTAGTCACGGAGTCACGGTGTACTGTAAACAGTTCATCATTCAATCATTTATCATCGTGTAATTAAGTAATTATGCATTCTTACACAAAGAAGACATATCAACTAGTAGTGTAGAACTGTTCGTGTTTTCTACTGTTTTGTGTTTTACACTTGTTTTCTTACCACATTCGGCCATTTTCTTTATTTATTTATGTAAAGCTGAAGTATAAAGTAAACAACATTAACCATTAAATTCAGGTGAACATTAGTGGTCTCTAAAAGATGACCTGCAGGGTGGAAATCAACGTGCGTCATGCACCCCTCAGTCTCTCCGGTCTCCAATTCCCAGAATCCTTCAGTTTGTCACCTGACTGATCATGTGACTCACTCACATCCTGATCCCCGAAGTTCTGATTGTATTCACCTGGTCCGGAGAGTGTTTAATCCAGCCTATCAGCCTGTTCAGAGTCTAGCTTTACCTCGTAACCCTTAAGGCGATACCCATGTTTATCGTTATCAGTCTGTCTGTGTTTGAGCCGTTTCCGTTTCCTGACTCCTGTCTTTTGTCTCGTCCTGTGTTTAGTCAACCGGTTATTGATCTTCGCTTGTTTTTCGACTTCGTCCCTGGTTTGTCGATTCTGGTATTGTCTCGCCTGTCTGACTATCGCTTTTGTCCCATTAAAGTGCTGTATTTATATCTGCGTCTGCGTCGCTGTGTCTGAACCTGACTGTATGAGTTGTTCTGATTTATATACCAGCAGCGATTTCAAATCTGCATTCGATGAAAATTGTCCCTAAAACATCCGTCAAATTGGAATTTGCTAAACATCGTCGAAGTTCGAATGTCATCGAATTCGAACTTCGTCACATCCCCAGTAAGTTTCACACAAAACAGACACGCAGACAAATCTACCAATCACAGTACGTTAGACACAGTGAGAGGCAGAAGACAATCATAACACTGATGACCTCAACCCCGATTGATACCCAATAACTCCAGGTGTGAGTTACATTCAATCCCACAATAAGATACATTTGATATGTTTGAACATGTCTGTGCTGTATTATCACAAAATTATTAATAGAAAAATTGAGTACATCAAATCTGACCTGCTGGAAAGGGTTCAAGCATTCTCCACACTGATGAAAAACCGATGGCATGATGTAGAAACCAGCAGTCCAACATGCCATGATATTATTAATTCAAGCAGTCTATGCAAGATGTAGCAACAATTTCCCAGAGGGAACCCTCCCAAGGGATCAATAAATTTCTATCCTATCCTATCCTAACAAGTGTTCCACTATTGTGAGTACAGAACCCGTGACAAGTATGGACACAATTACTCTCTTCAGAGGAAATCCTTACTAAATAATAACGTATAAACCAAAAAGAGAGTGTGTTTAAAAGCAAATGACCAACTGGCATTTTCCAGGATCATTCATTTTTTTCAGTGTATTTAATAGTATTTTATATGTCCTTGATTATGTATTTGATATGTATATTGAGGTTTCCTAGTAGTACCAGTAGTTCCAGTAGTGTTCCACATAAGGACACATATGAAGCCCCACACTTTAGTTCCAATAATCACAGCAATGTCCCAAAATCTAACTGAAAGTCTTCCCTGGAAAGTAGAGACAACTATTTATAATACACTTAATTTCAGAAGAAATAGGATAGGATAGAACCTCGAGCAAGGCACTTCACTCCCCAGCGGCTCACCAGGGACTGTGACAGGTTTGCCCACTGATCTAGGCACGTGTGGCCCTAGCGTGTGAATTCACTGTGAGGATGGGTTAAATTCCCCTTTAGAGGAGAACAAATTCACTATATATCACGATTAATATTGGAATACCAGGCATACACACATGGTGTATTATTAATTAAAACAAAATAATAAATGTATTTAACTATGAATTTAGCTGTATGCACACCCGCTGGGGAATCTGGTAGGGAAAATGTACACCACTAAGCCTTCTTCATACGCTTCAAATGTACCACAGACTTTAACTCCAAAAAACATGAAACGGAAGTTTACAAATGTACTGTGACCGCGTGACACCACTCTGTGTATGCTAATCATCTTCATTTCCAAACCATTTACTGACATCACGTGGAGGGAAAACAGCCACAAACCCTGCAAAAAAAGGGATCTAATGTGAATAAACACAAAGATCCCGCTCCAAATAAACAAACTTACTCACACTATAACCTCACTGCTTTGCATTTAGTAACTACCAACCAAAGGCTCAGCCATCTGTCAGGTTGAAGACAAATGTCTCCTGCACTTCATTAAATTCGCCACCGATCCATACTGATTAACTTTACATGCTGACTGGCTTCTTTTACCCAAGGACTGGGTTTGTAGCTCTACAATGGAGACTCAGAGCTAGTCTAGAAATTAGTTTGTTTGTTTTTTTGATTACCTCAGCTGTATGGAGGGCTGCTATAATACAGTTTGCTATCCAAGATTCTGCTGCTGTAGCGCTGCTGCATAACAGAAGGTGCGAAAAGAAAGAGAAATGTTGGAGGAAAGAATAAAGCAAAATGATGATCACCGTGGAACATCGCCAAGATGAAATGAAAAGCACTCCACATCTTGTTAACCTAAACGAAGTCATGACTCCAAAGCACTGGAGCAAAATCTCATCCATCAGAAATGAGAGAGCAGAATACTGATGCCACAATTTACCCTGGGCTGGGCAATTCATTAAAAATGAATCAAAATCGACATTCAGAAAATACAACGAATTAACCTTGCTCACATTGGTTACATTTATAAAATCCTGTGAATACTTTTCCTACTAGTAGTCACATGAATTTGCCTCCCCCAGTCTGTGGCATGGAAACAACACAGAGGAGAACTCAAACTGAGCAACTTCAACAGGCGGTACCATAGAAAAATGCCATGTCCATCATTCATTTAAATAATAGCTCACTGAATATGTTGACTGACCACTGCAGGCTTGTCCAGCCAAATCTAGATTTTACATATCAAAGAATGTACAACTCTAAATTCAAGAAGCCAAAGGAGTTATGCCAGCAAAATGCAATCTGAGAGCTCGCAGAGTGACTGCAAATGTGAAGGAAGATCACTTTGACCAAGGACTCGCACATTAAATAGAAAGGAAGCTGTTACTGACATGTAATGATTACTAGTGCTTCTTTCAGGTATCATTCAATTCCACTAAGACCCTAAGAGATTTTTTGTTCCAAAACAACCCAATGTTTTGAATTATTGCAGCCTGACAGATTCATGATTTGGATATTATAACTGCTGTGTGACAATGGCATTCAAATGTTTGGGCACCCCTGGTCAAAATGACTGTCGCTGTTAGGCTTATGGCTTAACTAAGTCTCCTCTAACCCAGCCATGGGTTCTTCTAAGCAGCTGCCTAGCACTCTAAAAATGAAAATGGACTGACAAAAACCCTTCTCCAACCATTAAGCATGGGGGCTGCTCAATCATGCTTTGGGATTGTGTTGCAGCCAATGGCATTGGCAATATTTCACGGGTAGAGGGAAGAATGGATTCCAGCAAATTCCTGAAGCAAACGCCTGTCAAAGAAAGCGTGAAGTTGAAAACAGAATGGTTTCTACAAATGGATGAGCAGATCATCAGTCTTTCATCACTAATATTTGGACATCCATTTTTAAATTTTTGGAGAGACTCGTTGCAGAGCCCTGCAGGTGAAAGATCATGTAATTTGTAACCCTGAGAGTTGTGAAGAGTAGTGGACAGGTAGAGATGAAGATTATAGGACATTAGATTATGAGGAGTCATGTTCCTCCTACCAAAATGTTTTATATATATATATATATATATATTATTTCACTTATTTGCAGCAACAACATATGATTCTAAAAATCTAAAAACCCTTTTAACCCAAGATCAATAACCAATAAATATCTCAATAAAAATCAATAAAAATGTCCACATTGCCTATAAAAGCTGCAGTAAAATGTAATTAAAATAAAGAAACATTGTTAAGTATCTTCCAAATGTATCACAGTTTCAGAAGACATTTATGTTTGCAATAACAAAATGAAGTGCTGGCATTCTAAAAAAAGAATGTATTACAGCCCCTTCAGACCTGAGGGTGTCATAACGTAGGCTGCTGGAGCACTTTGAGCTAAACACAGTGTGCAGAAGTGTGAGAGTGAAATAAAGGAAACCGAGAGTCTTTACCATTGAAAGCATCAGTTTCTTATGTCCAGTTATTGGCACTGTATCATTAACATATAACATAAGTGACACCATTATTACCAACACGTTGACACACACACACACACACACACACACACACACACACCCCAATAACCTCATTAATAAATAATTATAATATTAATAATAATATTGCATTTAATAAACATTCTGTTCATAATGTAATTGAAAAACTAAACTGTCACATATTTTAAGTTTTAATGTAGTTCATTTAAACTCAAAATTACATTTGAGTAATACATCTGCATTTCTGATTTGCATGAGCTATTAGCCACACTGATCAATCGTAAAACAAAAATGTCATTTATCTAATAAAAAAATGAAAATGTGAAAATTTTTATGACTAATTTCATTATTAAAATTTTGAATTAAATGATGAACAAGAATGAATTTATGTTTGGAAACAAATACAGACCTCATATTCACCTGTGGAGAGAAGACTGGGTGGGTGGATTTCAAGTACATGGGGAGGTACACTGGGAAAATATGAGCTGATCAGCTTCTTGCCTCAAAGCATGTATATTTCTGTTTTTCAGAGTACTCAGATTCAGTTTATGTCAGTTTGAAAAACTACATGCTGCTGTTTGCCAAGCAGAGGAAGTAAAGAAAAAAACAAAATCCACAATGATTGTCACACCGTTCTCTGTTGTAGACTTATTTACTAAAGCAGCAGTAAGCAGTAAGGAAATGAACATTTCCTTAATGTGTTTTAATGTTAGCATTTCCTTCAATGTCCATACACATCAGATCAATTATGTACCTAAAATAGTTTCTGGCATTTGCTAATTTAGTGTTTGTGAAACAACAACAGCAGCTGTTATGGTGAGATAATTAATGGCGGTAACACCATAAACATGGACACATGTCCAGTAGCAGAGAACAGTGCCCACAATGAAGGGTTTTTGGTTCCTCTCAATGAAAAACAATGTACAGTTTTATGTGATTACAGCAGTACACACTTCTTTAAAGGTTCTTCAGTAAAGAAAATGGTTCTATATAGAACCGAGAACACTCAAAGGACCCTTTGCATGAGTAAAGGGGTCTTAAGGCTGTTGAAGAATGTGCTGTAGAGGATTCTGTATTGAAAAATTATTATGTATTGTTATGATTTAACTTGTAACAATAGAAGAACCATTTTTGGTGATATATAGAACCCCGTTCTATTCCTGCCAGCACTTCTATACCGATCTTTCAAACCTTATATATACACATGTGGACAAAATTGTTGGTACTACTTGGTTAATGAAAGAAAAAACAACAATGGTCACAGAAATAACTTCAACCATATTCAACAGAATTATTTTAAAAAATAAACTCACGAAACAGGCCTGGACAGAAATCACACCCTTGGTACCCTTAACTTAATATTTTGTTGCACAACCTTTCGAGGCAATGACTGCAATCAAATGATTCCTGTAACTGTCAATGAGATTTCTGCACCTCTTAGCAGGTATTTTGGCTCACTCCTCATGAGCAAACGGCTCCAGTTGTCTCAGGTTTGAAGGATGCCTTTTCCAGACGGTATGTTTCAGCTCCTTCCAAAGATGCTCAATAGGATGTAGGTCAGGGTTCATAGAAGGCCAGTTCAGAATAGTCCAATCTTTCCCTCTTATTCATTCTTGGGTGTTTATAGGTGTGTGTTTTGGGTCATTATCCTGTTTAAAGACCCATGACCTGCGACTGAGACCTAGCTTTCTGACTTTGGGCAGCACATTTCTCTCTAGAATCCCTTGATGGTCTTGAGATTTCATTGTACCCTGCATAGATTCGACACCCTGTGCCAGATGCAGCAAACCAGCACAAAGCATAACGGAGCCTCCTCCACGTTTCACAGCAGGGACAGTGTTCTTTTCTTGATGTGCTTCATTTTTCCGTCTGTGAACATAGAGCTGACGTGCCATGCCAAAAAAGTTACATTTTTGTCTCATCTGTCCAGGACATTCTTCCAGAAGCTTTGTGGCTTGTCAACATGTGGTTTGGCAAATTGCAGTCTGGCTTCTTTATGGTTTGTTTTCAACAATGGTGTCCTCCTTGGTCGTCTCCCATTAAGTCCATTTTGGCTCAAACAACAACAGATGCTGCGAACTGACACTGATGTTTCTTGAGCTTGAAGTTCATCTTTAATCTTTTTAGAAGTTTTTTTTCTGTTTTCTTGTTACCATAATATACATCTCTTAGATTTGTCATCAATTTTCCTCCTGTGGCCACGTCTCGGGAGGTTGGCTACAGTCCCATGGATCTTAAACTTCTGAATATTATGTGCACCTGTAGTCACTGGAACGTCAAACTGCTTGGACAAGGTCTTATAACCTTTTCCTTTAACATGCTTGTCTCTAAGTTCCTTTCTAATCTCCTGAGACAACTCTTTCCTTCACTTCCTCTGATCCATGTTGAGTCCATGTCACCAAACAGCACACTGACTACCTGTAGCCCTATATATAGGCCCACTGACAGATTACAAGATTGTAGACACCTGTGCTAATAATTAACACCTTGATATTACATGTCCCTTTGATCACATTCATTTCAGGGGTACCATCATTTTTGTCCAGGCCTGTAGAGTTTACTTTTTAAAATAATTCTGTTGAACCATAAATTAAAGGTGGATTTTCATTTGTTCATTTTCATATCATTTTTATTTATTATTACTGTACCAACACTTTTGTCAATGTGTGTATTGTATGTTGCAGGACATGTTTTTACTCATTCATTTAGTTTTATATGTCTCTCTTAGGTTTATGCCTCTTGATTTATACACACTTCCTTTGTTCTGGTTTTCTTATTGTTTATTTTATTCTGTTTAACTCGTTTTCTGTTACTAATATCCCAATTATTCTGTGTGTTGTTAACTCTTTCTCTTTAGGGAGTCCTGCTCTTTCATGCTCTTGTCATCTCAAGGCTCGACTACTGCAGCTCCCTCCTGGCTGGTCTTCCTGTGTGTCCAGCATTGTGTCCATTCTGTTCCTTGTCAGTCCTTGTTTGGTCTAATTTTGTTTTGCGCATGTGCTTTTCCAGATGTCTCTAGTCTGTGTATAAGCAGCCCTGTGTTCCTGTGTCTCTTGGTCATTGTGTGCATTTTTGCCAGTCGTAGCAAAATCAAATATGGTCCCTTTGTCTGAGTATCCTGGTCTGTTTGGATTGGTTTGTTTATCCCTTGTCTGTTGGTTTGTCTTGTTAGCTCTAGTTTGTTTATATGTATTTTGGCTCATCATTATCCTGTTCCTTTGTTTTGATATTAAACAGTTACATGGGCTTACATTTGCCTCCTGCTCTCTCGACAAACGAGGTCTTTAATCTTCTTAAAGTTCAGCCATGTCACCCCTCTACTGCATTCTCTTCACTGGCTTCCTGCAACTGCCTGCATCTGATCTATATAGGCCTGTCTAATGGCAAGAACCTGGTGATATAATACACACCACAAGACCAGGGCTTTGATGCATTATGACTGTGGTACACGGTGACACTGTGAGACAATGTATTGCAATATTTTAAAATCTAATTTTAGGAAAAATGTCATAGCATAAAAATACCCCACCATCCACAAAGTCTAAATGAAAGAGATTTTTTGTATCCAATTATAATTTTTTTTATCCAATCAGAACAGCAGGATCTTAAGATTTAAGACACTGCTAAATATGCAAAAAGATAATATGCAATACTTAAAAATATCAGTATTTTCTTACACTTTTAGATTAATAGCCTGATGTTGGCCTAGCAGCCCTCTATACCTGATGACTACGGTCAAAACCTGATCTGTATCGAGAACCCTTCATACTTCAGTGATGGTTTAACTTGACCCAGCAACCATCCATGAAAACCCATGGAAGAAAGGCATGTAGACTCTTCTCTACTCTGACACAAAGGAAGTGCAATAAACTTAATAAACCCTAGAGTGACTACACAGATGACTTGTCACTGTCTTCAAACGCTGACTGATGTGTCTATTTGAAGAGCACTTAATTCAGCACTAATTTTACACTTTAAAGCCCGTGGTTGTGCTTAAAGCTCTTACTTTGATTTCTTTGACATTCAGACATAATGTTGTGTACGTACTATATCTAACTTTTCGGTATTGTGCGTCTTCTTTATCTAGGCATCTATACTGACTTCTTTGACTGTATCTGAGCTTAGAGGTATTGTTGGACTTTGTCCTTTTCATGTTGGCTAGAGTGGACAACTAAGCGCTTCCGTGATTCATTCTGGAAAGGAGGATCTGCCAAATGCCATAAATGTAAATGTAATATACAAACTGAAGCACAGTGTCACTATGGAGGATTACTCAAGAGGTGTTAGTGATGACTTGTAATATATTAAATTGTCATTATATGATGTATGATCTTTCAAGATAATTCGTTTATTTATTTTATTAATGTTCTGTTCTGCTGTTCCAGTACTGTTCTGCTGTACTAGTACTGGTATTTTGAGGGTTACTACATGCTTCTTCTAAGTCACATGAAGCCAGCCAAACCCATTATTTCAAAGTGCCATTGATGAAACACCATTGGACAGCTGATCACACTTGCAGAAGAACACTAACTGCCACTTCCATAAAGCCAGCAAACAGACAGCAACACTGGCTAGACCTGGTATTGTGCTTAGTGATAAAAGAGCGAGGTCATTTCTACCCATTCACAGATAGTGAGACCAATTGTGTTCTTTACAATTCTCTGCAATTGATTGTGGAAAATCAAACTTACAATATCCTGGACCATCAGTAGCAGTAGTTTTTGGAGGTTAAAGTTACACACCTGTTAAATATGGGTAAGTGGATCGATGTGAAATTGAGTCAAATCTGGAGTCACTCTAAACTGGGACCTTTGAATCAAATCAATTGGGAAAATGAGTGGTGATACACAGCCCTACAGAGCATTTTCAAACATGAACACACACCGCTTCCTCCAGTACACTACATTAACATTGGCCATGCTGCCCAGCCATAACATAAACCTATATGTTGTGCAAAAAATAAATAAATAAATAAATAAATAAATAAATAAAAATACCACAACATATCATGACAGACCCTTAAAAAACACTGTTACACAATTATTTGGTCACATTACCCAGCCCTAATGTTGTGTCTGTTGTTCCTTAAAATTGTTGTTCATTTATTGTTACTGAGGTCAAATGTTTAATCATAACACTGGTTTGAGGCCATACTGCCTCACAGAACTTTTTCATATTAACACACTACATTTAGTCAGCTTAAACTAAACTAGGAATAACTCGATAGTTCCCTTATAAAACAACTGACTGCCTGTGTTCGCTCAAACGTCTCCCAGAAATAAGAGAGAAAACTAAATGCAGTGAAGACAGGAGTGTGACACGTTCTTGAAAATGTTAATCATCTCTGAATTACATTTTTATTTCTCTTGCCTAATTATGCCTCTCCTGTAAACAGATAATATGATATTAATATCCATGATCAGTACTTAACATTTGAGGATTTAGCTTTTAAACCTTCAAAACCACAAAACATATCTGTGCATAACCCAAAGAGATTAGAAAGGCCAATAACCCAGCACTCATGGATGTGTTTGGATGCAGATGACATTTTAAAGCCCCTTTCTCTGGAAGGAAACGTGACAGAAAGTTGAAAAGGAAGGAGCTCTAGAGCACCCGGTCATCATTGAGAAACTCAATTTTCTGTACTTCAGGGATCTACAAAAGCCAAAAGTGTCAAATATGAAAAATATTCTGATGAACTATGTAATGTCAACTGATCAAATTACAGAGGCTAATGTCATTACAAATTCTATTCACATCCCGAGAATCAAGAAACATTAAATGGCCACACAACTTTGTAAATGGAATGTTCCATCCATCTGGCACCAACTATCATGCCTCGCATATTATGCCTCTGGTAATTCATGCCACCTTGCCGTGGACATATAGGTCACTGTTCAGCCTCATTCACAAAATAATGCCTCACAGCTTAGACTGTTATGCGCATTCACAAGCCGTCCCTTGAGGTAATGACTCTTCATAATAGATTTACACGCTGATATCCCAGTATGTGAATGTCAGTGTATGATTAATGTGTATGTCACAGACATTGTCACAAAGTAGCTTTACAGAGATCCAGATCTGGATCCCAAGTGAGAAAATTTTCCCTTGAAATGAGAAGAAGAAATCTGGAGAGGAACCAACACTCAGAAAGGGAACCCATCCTCTGCTAGTCAACACTCTTTTCCCCACATTATCCATGTAATAACACGGGTGGGACTGAATTTGTAGCACCTGTGTAAAAAGCAAATGAACATTCAGCAGGCCATTGTTTAAAATAAAGTCATGTTCGTTTCAGTATTAAACTGCAATTATTTCTTATATTATTATTATTTATCATTTTGATAATTACAATGTTATAATATAGTTGATGTCATGAAAATGTAGACATATATTTATTGTCGTGGAATATGTCATTCAAATATATTTAGGCTGTTAAACATGACGTTACTATGGCTGCATCACAAATAACGTGTACACTTTACTATTGCAACTGCACTAATTTACATGCTTTTCATAGTGATATGCATATTTGGAAACACTGTAGTATGGTAGTGTGTGGTTTGTGACACAGCCCTAAACTAAAGTGTGACTTGTGTGTGGAGCGAGTGGGAGTGGGAATTAAACATTTTTGCTCAGTCACTGAGAGACTCAAACCCATCGCATTGGTTAATCTAGGTTTATTCTGTTCTCCTGAAGTGCCTGTTTATCCCAGTTTATTTTTTTATTATTATTACTTCCACTTATTAGTTGCAGGTGCCATTAATCCAGTAATGCATTAACTTTAGACTAATTTTGCACTCAGAGAACTGGAAATGGATGACATCAGTAACCTAAGTAACTTACTATGGCAGTTCATGAGTTATATTAATGATGTTTTTTTCGAAGTAATAATTTGATTCAAAATTACATCTCTGGCGCTATGCAAGATGGCTGCCTTTCCAGTAGCTCTGTAGTTTTAGATCTTTTTAACCTCTTTTCTCACTTTTCCACATACATTGCTCTTCTTAAGAAGACATAGTACGTTCTTATACATAACCCATCGATATTTCAAGTCTGAAGACGCAACCAGGAGCCAGTTTTCTCTCATATTCGAGAGAGGAGCTGCTGGCCCTGAGAACAACGGGACACACTGGGATAAAACACCAGATCCCTCGGAGCTGCGGAGGAGAGCCCGGGGCTACAAAGCCGGAGCTAAGCTACAGGCTAAGATAGTGGACAAACTGTCCATTCCCTCTGTCATTATGGGGAATGTAAACTTGCTGCTGAACAAGATCGACAAGGTGTCTGCCCTCAACAACCAGCGGATTTACTGAGAGAGCAGCTTGTTGATCTTTACAGAGACATGGCTGACCCAGCTTGTACCGGACGCTAACGTGGATCTGTGGGGCTTCACTGCTGTGAGAGCTGACAGAGACACTAAAGCCTGTGGGAAGAGCAAAGGTGGGGGCTGATCGTTTATGTGAACATTCGCTGGTGTAACCCGGGCCATATCACTGTAAAGATGGTCTTATGTTGGATTCTACTTTGGCTGCTTTTCACCAGTGTGTGGACTGTTCTACAAGAAACAACAGGACAATTGATCTGGTGTATGTCAATGTGAAAGAGGTATGCAGCGTCACCCACCCCCCCGGGGAAGTGGGATCACTACCTGGTCCACCTTCAGCCAAAGTACACCCCCATGGTCCAAAGACAGCCTGCAACCACCAGATCCTTCAGGAGGTGGTCTCCAGAAATGGAAGAAGCTCTCAGGGACAGTTGACATGGGACATTGATTGGGATGTGCTGCTTAGCCCACACTGTGAGGACATCGAGGGGACGACACACTGTCTGACAGATTATCTCAACTTCTGTGCAGACGTGATCTCTCCCACCAAGACTGTATGGCGTTACCCCAACAACAAGCCATGGGTAACACAGAAAGCCAAACCTGTCCTCAACAGGAAGAAAGGCCACCTTCTGAAGAAGGGACAGGGAGGCAATGTGAGCAGCTGTGAAACACCATGTGATGGAAGCCAAAGACAGCTACAGGAGGAAGGTGGGACGGAAGCTGGAGGAGAACAGCACGAGCGAGGTCTGGGAAGGTGTGAAAACCATCACAGGCCACAATACAAAGACCAGAGTCATGGGGGAAACTGTAGAGAAGGCAAATGAAATGAACGACTTCTTCAACCGGTTCAACCAGCCTACGCACCCCCACCCTCTCCCTTGCTGCATCCATCTCTCCTTCTTCCTTCAACACACCCTCCCCCAGCCACCACAGCAGCAGCCTCCTCCTCCTCACCAGCATCCACCACAACACAAACTCACTCTTTCTTCACTGCGGACCAGGTCAGAGGTCAACTGAAAAGGTTTCACCCCAGGAAAGCAGCAGACCCTGACAAAGTATGTCCCCAACTGCTGAAAACCTGCACTGCAGAAGACATTGTCCATTGTTCCAGTTCCGAAAAAGAACCAGGCCAATCATTCCTATCATTCACTCACTTCCTGTCTGATGAAGACATTGGAGCCGCTATTCCTCTGTGTCCTCAGACCCCAGGTGCAGCATGCCCAGGATGCCCCTTATGGTGCAGGTGCCTGGTCACCTGGATCTCCAGCTACCTCAATGACAGGCCGCAGTATGTCAGACTGAAGGACATCACGTCTGACACTGTGATCAGCAGCACTGGAGCACCCCAGGGCTCGATGCTGGGCCTTCTTGTTTTCACCCTGTAGCAGACTTCTGCTACAACTCTGAGCTGTGTCACATCCAGAAGTTTGCTGATGATACAGCCATAGTTGGGTGTATCAAGGACAATAGAGAGGAGGAGTATCAGAGCCTGGTGAGGGAGGAATGGTGCCGCAGGAATCATCGGCAGCTCAACACCTCAAAGACCTGTCTGGAAAGGCACCATTAATGCAGAGAACTATGTTCAGGTTCTAGAACAATATATGCTCCCATCTACACGTCACCTCTTTCAGGGAAGACCCTGCATTTTTCAACAAGATAATGCCAGACCACATTCTGCAGCACTCACATCATGGCTACGTAGGAGAAGGATCCGGGTACTGAAATGTCCAGCCTGCAGTCCAGATCTTTCACCTATAGAGGACATTTGGCGCATCATAAAGAGGAAGGTGCGACAAAGAAGGCCCAAGACGATTGAACAGTTAGAGGCCTGTATTAGACATGAATGGGAGAGCATTCCTATTTCTAAACTTGAGAAACTGGTCTCCTCTGTCCCCAGACGTCTGTTGAGTGTTGTAAGAAGAAGGGGGATGCCACACAGTGGAAAAAAATGGCCTTGTCCCAACTTCTTTGGGATTTGTTGACGCCATGAAATTTTGAAACAACATTTTTCCCTTAAAATCTGTGATTTGTGTTCTACCCTGCATAAAATATTAGATGTTGACATCTCCACATCATTGCATTCAGTTTTTAATCACAATTTGTTTAGTGTCCCAACTTTTTTGGAATCCGGTTTGTAGTAACCAGTAACTCGTAACCAGTAACTTGCAATCTGCAACCCGACCACCACAACACAGCCGGACAATAACGTGCAATAACGATTAACAAGTGCAATAATAATGTGTAATATCCCCTCTTACATGACTCTGTTGTATATTGTAATATAGTCTCTATATTATATTTTCTTTATATTTCTATAGTGTTTAGTAAATTATCTTCACTATCTATTCTTTGCTGAGCTGTATTAATGCTGTTGCTGGAACTGTAATTTCCCTGAGGGAACCCTCCCAAGGGATCAGTAAAGTAAATCTAATCTAATCTAAACTTATCTAACCTAATCTAATCTAATCATAACACAGTAAAGAAACATTCTAAGTTCAGAAGAAGCTGTTCAGACCAAACATAGACACAGGGGTCCAAGGTCTCCAGTTTCTGTTCTCTGAACTTTAGCGGAATTTATAATCTCAATAGTGTGGTATAAATAAAAAATAAATAAAAGTAAATAAAAGGCCATTTATTCATGTTAAAATGCTCTCCTTACAAAATAAGGGCAATATCAAGGTCAGCAGAAATGATTGAGGCTGTGTCCTGTGTAAATATTATGGCAGGCCTAGTTCTGGCTATTACAGTTTCTTGTCTGAAGCTGGACCTTGTACACACCCACAAGAGACAAACTGGGCAATGTAAGCAACACAGAGCAGGATTAGACTGTAATCTCCTGGGTTGATTGATATGTTACAGGTGATATTACACATTCCACCCTGGTTAATTAAAGGAAAAAAAAAATAAAAATATCTATATATTATATATTATATATACACATATACATACATACACATACATACATACATACATACATACATACATACATACATACATACATACATATACATACATATATATACAATAATTCCAGGACACTTTCAAATCACCCACTTCAGTAAGTTAAAAAAAATACATAGGGCCTGTGTTCCCCTTGCCTGAAAATGATGGATAAATTACAATCGTCATGCTAAAATGCCCAGTAATATCAGAAAGTACACTGACGTTATTTCACTAATGTCATCTGCATTCACTAGAGCTGAATGCCTGTTCTGGTCCACGCAGGACCTAATCAGCTGTCTGTGAGAGATAATAGGCAATCAGATACAGGCCAGTTTGCTCTTATCTTTTCTAAAATGTCCTTTTTTTGTAGATGCTTGTCTTCAGTTGACATTCAAGGATTTCACATAGATGCCTAATCTGTGAAACTGAAGGTCCAAAAACGGCAACTTGAAGCCCCAATTAATCACAAATATAACACCTATTAACTTTGGAGATTAGTTTCACATGCAAGATGGATGGATAGATGGATGGATGGATGGATGGATATATAGCAGTAGAACTTGATTGTGTACCCAGTACTTTTAGAAAAGATGACCTCACTAACAATGAATGCAATTAAATCCTACAGTAACGTTCCAAAATATAGTATCATTTTTTTCCTGAAGGGACAGTTACTCCAACAAAAGCAAGATAAACTCTTTTTAATGCTGATTATTTAAAAAAAACAATGACTGAGCAGGTGTCCCAATACTTTTGTGCACACAATCAACCTCTGAAGAAGGAAACCCATGATCAAAGACAAGGGACTTTTCAAAACCAAACGTCTTTTATTAACCAAAGCTTGTTCTCCATGCTATGACTGAAATGAGTTCTGAAGCAACTGGAACTGAGGTGCCTATGTGGACTCTCCAAACCCTGTGTGGTCCAAGACATTCATATGTGAGCATGAGGCTGCATGTTAACAAGTGTGTGGTTGGTTTTGGAGCAAGCTCTCGTCATGATCAAAATTGCGTTTGACACACGAGACAGCAGGTCATTAAAATGTCGATAGAAAGATCAAGCTGCC
Organism: Acestrorhynchus altus; assembly: GCA_034509495.1. Classification (NCBI taxonomy): domain Eukaryota; kingdom Metazoa; phylum Chordata; class Actinopteri; order Characiformes; family Acestrorhynchidae; genus Acestrorhynchus; species Acestrorhynchus altus. The sequence continues at coordinate 12,337,948 of CM067518.1, forward strand.
TTTATGAGACCAAAGTGGTGCTCAGAGAGTGATATGATTGCTGGTCTGAGATCAGATTGTCCCTAGCGCACACACACTGCCATACCTTTGTCTATTATCTTCTCGTCAGAAGTCAGTTTCATCGCTTATAATCTGGCAAAGGGGTATTCTGCTCTGAATGCTGATGGTGAATGAAATGACAAAGAACCGAGGCAAATGATGGCTTATATATGATTGTGGATCTTGGGAGGGATTTGTCATACATAGAGAATACAAAACATCACCTTTATGGTCTCTACAATGAGAAGGGATTATAGAGTGCAGGCATTGTAGGACAGAATTCTCAGAGTGCCTCTTGTTGAAGCTTCCAGCTTTTCTGTACTGAGAATTGAGGACACAGTCAGATATCTGGCATGTAACCAGCCCATATGGTCATACTGCAAAGTGAACTTCTTGTAACCAGTGAAGCAGCCTATTTTCCTCTGTCACCACTAAGCCAAAAGAGCAGTAACCTTCAAGAGCTAGAGCTGATAACTCGTTCAGCAAGGGTGATGCAATGCAGCGTGATGTCATTTCCAAGTCGACTGCTGAAAGCAAGATGATGGATTGCCTTTCCAGAGCAATATAACCCGACAGCACTGTCCTTAAGAGTCAAGAGCACACAGAGAGTGCCATGTCTTCACCTTTATCTTTACTGATCGCTAGATTATCTGCAGGCTCAGAGAAAATGATAATGAATGTACCTGTGGCCTGCTGGCTAATGAGGTGATTTTGGTCTAATTTGCCCAAATATTCAAGTGGCCTCTAATAAAAATGTACCAGATAAAATAGATCATGGCAGTAATAATGAGAATAAGCCTGCATTTTCTTGTTTGTCAATCAGCTGAAAATGGACTAAAAGCTGAAGCTTCCAGTTGGATTTAAAGCCGCATTTTTATGTGGAGACAAATTACTGATGAATGGGATCAGACATTGTATTACAGTGACTGTTCTGTAAACTGTGATAGTTCATATCTACAATTCGCATATCCCTAAATGGGCAAGTCAACCAGCTGGTTTCTTGAATGGGTCACCTGGAACAAAACAAGTAGTTGCTATATGCTACTATAGCTTTATTGCATAAACCATTATTGCATTATTCCATTATTGCTTTATTCCATTATTCCATATACCACATTACATTAAGCACTATTATTCCAGAGAACACAGTTCCACTAGTCCACAGCTCGATGATAGGGGGCTTTGTACCTCTCTAGGTTATACTACGCATTAGGCATGGTGCCAACAAATTCACGGTTATCTACTACAGAGAGTCCATTTCTTTGGGCAGAAGTGGGCTAGACAAGATGTGTGTGCATTTGCATATCTGTGTCAGCAATGGGTGCAACTTAAAGTAGCTAAATGCACTCATTAGAAGGTGTGTTATGACCTTTTCCTTTAGGAATGAATGTTTCTCATTCTGTTCTCATTCATGTTAGCCAACAAAGCCAAATCTTCCATATATGGCTTACCAGTGTACCTTTTCCACCAGCATCTGAACAATGCACTGGAGGATGCTGGCCCGCTTAGATAAATGCCCCAAAAGCCGGTGAAATGATGGGGCATAATTCCCTGCAAAATGACGACCACGCTAGGCCATTTGTCATCAACTATCTTCCCCTGCTCTCTATCCCTGCAGTGTTGCCGTCGGAAAACAAGGGGAACCAGGCTTGCAACCAGTCCTCTGTAGCTCTAAGCGTAATCACTCATCTGTGCTGCAATCTGTTATAGGAATCCATCATTCCTGGCACAAAGTCATGACAGCGGAGGGGGAAAGCCACAGGACAGTGCATGTAATGACTCGAGTCAAACATGCCAGCAGTTCACGAGAAAAGATTTCAGGAGAATAAAAATGACCACGGGGGAAAAGCAATAACGCAGCACTTCCTCTTGTCTTTCCTTTCAGGGAGGCAGTGTTTGAGAGGGAAAGTTATTTCAGGGGAAACGTGTCGCATGTCGAAAAGCCACTGTGCTGGCCTTTCATCGGGCACAAAAACTGCACTGTTCCCTCTCCCAGAGAGCTTCACAGTTGTTCGCTGTAAGAGAAGTCTTAATTGCAGTAATGCCAGCTGATTCTTATGGACTAATTCCCTATCTTACTGATAAAGAGAGGATCCTGTATATATTTGTTTACCAAGCTAAAAATAAATAATGTGCCAAAAATGTAACTTGAAGATACTTCCCATTTTTATGACATACCAGCACGACATACACTAACACACCACCACGTCACTGTAGCTGCAGTGGTGAGAATGACCCACCAAAACAAATAATACCTGCTCTGTGGTGGTACTCTGGGGTCATTAAAAATCAGGGTGAAAGTAGGCAGAGAAACAGATAGACTACAGTCATTAATTACATGTTAAATTAACTGTGAAGTGCTCCTGTATGGTCAGTGGAGCTGATAAAATGGACTGCGAATGTAGAAACAAGGAGATGGTATAAATGTTTATATGTTTTTATATATAAATATTCATGTGTGAATTTTGAACTATTTTGCCATTTTTCTTTCTCTTACCAATTAAATAATAATTTGCACATTTCTTCACATCATTGTTTTCCTTTTACTTTTTTATTGCTGTTTTCCTTCCTTACTTCCTTTCCACAACTACTACGACTGACTGACTGACTGATTAATTGATTATATCATATACAGTACATTATATAACTGTAATACCTGTCTTAATATATTAAGATTGTACAATGCAATGGTAGTTGGATGGTACTGTATAGTGCTGGGTCGTTGTTTCTATTGAATTTGTTTTGGCAATAAGCATCAACAAAAGTATAGCAGGCAAATGTGCTAGTCATCACAGTGCACAACACTGGATCAGCCCACTTTCCTTTGTAGACTTAAACACATAAATCTTCAAAGCCTTGCTGAATAGGAGGCGATGACGTCGCCAAACTCCATATAATCAGCTCCTGACTGGAATGGAAGGAAAGGAAGGGAGGTTTCTCTTGGACCGGCACGTATATTTTCCCTGGTTAGTATGCATGTCAACACTCTGGCTGGATCAAATTAATTGGAGCGTTTATATTAATGCTGTTTGCATCAAATCCATCAATCTCCCTTGACCAGAGTTTGGCTGCTGTCATGAAGCCAGGGTGGAGCTCCTGTGAGGAAATGTCCTTGTCACAAGAGAATAAACTTTTCCAAAATTGCTTTAGAACTCAAGCTTCTGAAAAACACTGCACGGGAGAGTTAAATCTAAAAGCTGCCAACTATGGAAGGATTTCAGTGAGAGAGCAGAGCCTCGACTTGCAAGGTTCTTTTTTCTCCGCTGCATGGTTCAGCATGGTACAAATGCAGTCCTGAGACACGTCTGCAAAAGAGGAAGCAGTGTGAGAGTTGCCACCATGTTAATCCATATCAGCATCAAACCAAACTGGGAAAAGGCTACATTCTGTTCCACAAAGATATGACTCTTACTCTAAAACAAGATTATGCACAGTACATCAGTCTGGACCTTGTGGATACGATTTAATGCAACTTGACCCTCTCTTCCACTGAAACAGTAGCTCACTCCTAACCACGTTTATCACACACTTCCACTGATGTGTATAAAGCCTACTAGAGCGTTTTTGATCTCCAGATCATCCAGCAATGCTGAGTGCCTGGGTGCACTGTCAGGAGAAAAGTGCTTGACATAGTCTTATAGACATCCAACTGTCTGTTACATTGCTTGGTGAGAAGGAAGTGAAGGCATCCCACTTTCCTTCCCACAGAGTAAGAACACAGCCAGTTGCATGCTCTGTCATGCGTCAGGGATTCACCCAGTGCACCAGCATTTCACCTCATTGCTCGTTGAGCCCAGTTTACAAAAGTCAGAAAGAGCATCATGGGCCAGACAAGTAGTAACAGAAAGAGGAGATTGACAGGCGGATCGATGCTGCCGCCACAGTCATGCGGTCGGTGTATCGGCCCGTTGTGGTAAAGATGTACCGGTCAATTTCCAATTTCCAAATGTGACTTCTTTCAAAATCAACATGCTAATACATACAGTGGGGAGAATAAGAAGTTGATACACTGCCCAGTTTTTTGCAAGTTTTCCTACCTACAAAAAGTAGAGAGGTCTGTATTTTTTATAAAACAAATCCAGAAAATCACATCGTCTCGCCTCGTCTCTTCTTCATCCACTTATCCGGGGCCAGGTCGCGGGGGCAGCAGTCTAAGCAGGGATGCCCAGACCTCCCTCTCCCCCAACACCTCAGCCAGCTCCTCAGGAGCGTGTCCTGGGTCTACCCCGGAGTATCCTCCTGGAGGGGCTCATTTCAGCCACTTGTATCTGCGATCTTGTCCTTTAGGTCATTACCCACAGCTCATGACCATAGGTGAGGGTAGGAACATAGATTCACCAGTACATCTTTACCACAACGGACCGATACACCGACCTCATGACTGTGGCGGCAGCATCGATCCGCCTGTCAATCTCACGCTCCTGTTCACCCCCACTCATGAACAAGACCCCAAGATACTTAATCTCCTCCACTTTTGGCAGGACAGCTCCACCAATCTGGAGAGGGCAAGCCACCCTCTTCCGGTCGAGAACAATATCCTGTGATTCCCAAACTGGACTCCCTCTGGCCCCTGAATAAAGATTATGAACAGAACCAGTGACAAAGAGCAGCCCTGCCGGAGTCCAACGTGCACCGGGAACAGGCCTGATTTACTGCTGGCAATGTGAACCAAGCTCCTGCTCCAGTCATACAAAGACCTGACAGCCCTTAACAGAGGGCCCCGGACCCCGTATTCCCAGAGCACCCCCCACAGAATACCCCAAGGGACACAGTCAAATGCCTTCTCCACATCCACAAAACACATGTGGACTGGTTGGGCAAACTCCCACGAGCACCCTCTGGTCCAGTGTTCCTCGGTCAGGACGAAAACCACATTGTTCCTCCTGAATCCAAGGTTCGACTAATGGCCGAATTAGTCTCTCCATTACCCTGGGGTAGACTTTCCTGGGGAGGCTGAGAAAATCTCATTGTATATCATTTTTAAATAATTAATAAGTATTAAGAATAATTATCTGACCACCTACCAACCAGAAAGAAGTCTGGCTCTCACAGACCTTTTTTCTTCCACAAGGCCTCCTGCTCTGCACTCATTACCTGTATTAATTGCACCTGTTTGAACCTGTTACCCCTATAAAAAAGACCTGTCCACACAATCAATCAACCATATTCCAGCTTCTCCAGGAAAATGGAAATTGGCCTTGTCAATGACCTGAAGAGAGCTGAGACCACAGTCTCAAAGATTACCCCATTAGTAACACACAATGCTATCATGGATTTGAAGTTTGCCAATGACCATCTGGATGATCCAGAGGAGGTATGGGAGAAAGTCATGTGGCCGATGAGAACAGAATAGAACCTTTTGGCATCAACTCTACTCACCATGTTTGGAGGAAACAGAGGCATGAGTACAACTCCAAGGACACTATCCCTACCAATGACAATGGGATGAGGCACGAGCTTCTGACAAACACTGCATGAGAGAGTTAAATTCAATAGATGCTATGGAAGGATTTTAGAGAGAGGGCAGAGCCTTGACCTGCACAGTTTCTTTTTCTCCACTGCAAGGTACAGCATGGAAGGATGGATGACGTGAAACACACGGCCAGGGCAACTCCAAAGAAAGCACATCAAGGACCTGGAGTGGCCTAGCCAGTATCCAGGCCTGAACCCAATAGAAAATCTTTGGAGGGAGCAGAAAGTCAGTGTAGTCCAGCAACAGTCTCAAAACCTACAACAAAACCAAATGTTGTGGAGCATTTTTGTATCAATTTAAACACAATTTAATTATAGATTTACTTGATTATTGATGGATTGTTTAAAATTCAATGAAATCGGTGTGATTCTCTATTAGATTGAATTTAGTTTCAATACTGATATGATGCAAAACTACATAGTATAACCCTCAATTTTCAAACCATGGAATATCTACCTGCAACTTTAGTTTGAACTAATTTTATATGCACTAAAACCACGTGAGGGAAATGCTCAGTAGCACTATGCAGACAGTAACAGGCCGATAAACCTTATTTATAAATTACAACACTATTTGCTCTAATTAGCACAGTGAATATGTGGTGAAACCTTGCCCCATACATTTGTCATATTTATATTTGCGTATTTAATTGTCACATGTGTGGCACAAATCCGCTCTTTCCGATTTTGTGAAGGAATATGATTTGTGTGTACAGAATTGTTCAAACCAGCTCCATGGGGACTAACATTCATACAACATGTTAAACCTGATGAGACAACTACATGAAGGTGTAGGTGTATAGGTCTTCATAATAAAGGTCTAATAATGTGAGTGGACTTACCCTATATAGTCTTATTCTATTTAGACTTACCTTATAACACTTGGACTACACTTATTCTGGGAGCAAATCTACTCTTTCCTTGAAATCGATGAGGCTCTTACCAATTATGTCCACATCATTTTATCAACATACAACAATGGGATCTGATAATGAATCAACCAAATTCAATCAACTAACGAAGAAATCGGATTTGTCTAAACATAGCCATAGCGTAGAAGACAACATCCCTAGTCGTGGGCAGGGTCCTAAAAGAACATGCAGTCAAGCTCTGGCTCTAAGCACTTCAAGGACATGCATAGTATCTATGCATAAAACCCCATTTCAGGACATCCCTTAAATCTCTAATGGAAGGATTCAACCATCCAGCATTTACAGAGATGTGTACACAAATAATTAGATGATGTGAATTCCTGCTTTGCTCATTTAGAAAATTCCCAGTGCCTCTAATGGCTGGCACTCTGTAGTACTGGCTAGTGAAGCTGGTTCATCGCTTTGTGCAGCAAACTACTCTTGATGACATTGACTTTTTTAATGGCAAAAACAAACGTGTTTACTTTCTCTTCTGTCTTCCCACGTCACTGTCATAAAGACATCTCGAAAACATCAGGCCCCATACAATGACAGGCTTTCAGACACCTCTGAAGAGAGAGAAATGACAGGGAGAAGTCGCAGATGCTCTAAACTGATGGGATAATGTGAAACTAAACAAAAAGCTTTATAAAAGACTGTTGCCATAGTGACACAGGAGTGAACTGTCAAAGCAGAACTTCAATATAAAAAGTAGTGAAATTTCAAACAAGGGACACTCGAGTGCTGACTGGCATGAGAACAGCCTCGTACCCCAGTTAGCCAATACAGTCAGCTTCAGGCAGAAATGAAAACTCGAAATGAGGAAGGCCTTACACAGTGATTATAAGGAGGATCAATTTATCATTTATTTTGACCATAATATTCTTTTTATCTGCATATAAAACGATGCTGCTCTCTGTGTGCAGACTAAAAATAGTTGAACACCACAGACTTCTTATCCAATATCAAGCAAACAGTGCCTGCCTCCGCACATTCCGAAAAGCAGCAATGCAAATTTCCGCAGAACTGCCAGCTCTATTCAAAACCACCTAGTTCATTTCCTGCCAAACTTCAAACATATCGGTGTGCAAATTAAGGCTGGACAGCATGTTCACAGAAATGCATAGACTGTTTAGAAATGCAAGCTTTAGAGTTACAGTCAACAGAGTTTCCTGCATTCGGGTTGTTTTTGCCAGCACTGGCCTGGTCTCTTTAATATACAGGATGTGGCAATGATATCATGCTTCTGTCCAGTCATGTTTACCTTCTGTTCCTTGTCTGCCTTAGTCTGTCTTGTTTTGGAAGGCCATGTGTTTTTCCACCACATGGTTCTGTTGTGTTTTCTGTCTTGTCTCCTCCCAAGCTCTGTCCTGTCATTGGTGTTCCTACCTGTGCCTCCTTTGTAGCCCTGCCCTCTCATTATTGACTCCAGGTGTCTCTAGTCTCTGCCTTTGCTAAGCAGACCTTTGTTTCAGAGTCTGTCATTGTGTGTGTATGCATTTTGTCTTTTGTAGCACCATCAGGTTTGGACCCTTTGTCTCTGTATACTGGTCTGTTTGGTCGTTTTCTGTTTTGTCCGTGTTTTAATTCCTTGTCTGTTTTATGTTCCGTTTATTTAGCGTTTTCTGATTCTTTTGTAAATTAAACCTTATACCCTGCATTTTCATCCGCCTCCTGCTCTCCCTCCAACATGACAAGTGAATCATTATAGTTAGACATTGTTTTGGACCTTGACTTACTATTTTTTTCCAATTGGATTGGAATTATTTAACTTTAGTGAAATAATCATACTATATTTGATTTGAAACTGCTTCGATAATGCAATATTAGTAATAAATATAGTTGTAAGCAGAAAGTGTGAGTGTACATAGAGACAAAATTTGAGCCATTTGGATAAAATTCAAGACTAGTTTGAAAAAAGCTATTTTTAAAAAAGAATGAACTAAACATCTAAATTGAATCCTGATTGGCTGATGGCACCTACAACTTTTGTTTAATCAAGATGACAATTAAGTCTGAATTACAGACTGATCTATAGATTCTGCATACCAAGTGTCAGCTTGATTGGGGTTACGGTTGCTGAGAAAGCCTTTTAAGCATTCACCCCACCCCGTTTTGATGCATGTCTGCCAAGCTTGACAAACCATGAACTGAACATTACATCACTGTAAATATTCATTGAAATCAGCTTATCCTTCCAAATTTATAGCTGTCAGAGAAAATGTGGTCCTGCCCCAGAAAGATAAAGTTGCTTATAGCAGCCATACTGTATGCAAACCTTATTTGTGAAACTAATGAGTGTGAAGAGCCTTTATAGCCTTTAGATTGGCTACATTATTAGGCTCTATATAAGTTCCAATCCAGTGGATCAGAATCAGGGTCAATCCAGACATTTTTTAATGGATTGGGTATTGACTATTTTAATCTCAATCAAGTTCCAATTGTTTGTTTTAACCAGTGTTAATAGCATTTATAAGTAGAAGATGAGAGACAACTAAGAGAGACAAAATGAGAAAAGAAAATCAAGGAAATCACACTGTAGGATATTTAAGGGATTTATTTGTAAATTATGGTGGGAAATAAATATCTGAAAATTGCAGACTTGCACCAGGCTGGGAATTTTGAATCTACAATATGCAAGCAAGTCAACTGTGGGAGCAACTGTAAGAAAATGGAAGACATACAAGACTATTGATAATCTCACTCAATCTGGGGCCGTACGCAAATCCTGTGGGGTCAAAATGAACATGCGAACAATGAGCAAAAAATCCCAGAACTGCACAAAGGGACCTGATGAATGACCTTCAGAGAGCTGGGAGAGCAAAGTAATGAAGACTACCTTCAGTAACACACTACGCTGAGAGGGATTCAAATCCTACAGTGCCAGGCGTGTCCCCCTCCTTAAGGCTATGTCTGAAGTTTGCCAGAGAGCATATGGATGATCCAGAAGAAGACTCAGAGAATATCATGTGATCAGATGAAACCAAAATGGAACTTTTTGGTAAAACTCAACTCCTCATATTTGGTGAAAGAAGAATGCTGAGTTACATCCCAAGAACACCATACCTACTGTGAAGCATGGGGGATGAAACATCATGCTTTGGGGCTGTTTTCTGCAAAGGAAACGGGGCAAATGATCCGTGTTAAGGGAAGAATGAATGGAGCCATGTATTTTCATCATTGAGATTCCATCAGTGAGAGCATTGAAAATGTAACGTGGCTGGGTCTTCCAGCATGACAGTGATCCCTAACACACCGCTTTGGCAATGAAGGAGTGGCTCCATAAAAAGCCTAGCCAGTCTCCAGACCTCAACACCACAGAACATTTGTGGAGGGAGTTAAAAATACATGTTGTCCAGTGACAGCCCCAAAACATCACTGCTCCAGAGGAGATCTGCATGAAGGAATGGGCCAAAATACAAGCTGCAGTGTGTGCAAACCTGGTGAAAACTTACAGGAAATATTTGACCTCTGTCAAGGTTAGTATTGAGCTAAAATTTTATTATTGACCAAATACTTATTTTCCACCATAATTTACAAATAAATTATTTTAAAATCCTACAATGTGATTTCCTGGATTTATTGTTTCACATTTTGTCTCTCATTGTTGAAGTGTACCTTACAGGCCTCTCCCATCTTTATAAATAGAACTTGCACATTATATATACACACACACACACACACACACATATATACATATATATACACATATACATATATACACATATACATATATACACATATACATATATATGTGTATATATATTATATATATATATATATATACACACACACACACACACACATACACATATATATATGTATACATATATATATATACACACACACATTTTATATATATATATATATATATATATATATATATATATATATATATATATAGCTTCTAAACTAAACATGAGTCATTATTATCTATTCTAGTGACAGTTATCTAGCCTTTTAAAAAGTATTTTGTGCACCTCATTTACTGAAACCAGAGGTCCCAAATCACCACTCATGAAACTCACCTGATGAGCTATTACAGTTATTTCTGCAGTCACAATGACTCAGAAATATAAAGCAAAGAACTATACAAGTCTTTACCAAAAGTTTCAAGATTCTGATGTTATACAGGAATTGTCTTTGAAGCCAAATTGCACTGGCATAGCCATTAAGATTGTTAAATAAAGCAAGAAAAGGTGCTTTAATTGTCAAAATTAGGAAATACTGTTTAAGAACCCTTGTATTATTTGGCAAAAGCAAAAGGCAAACAAAACAACACAACTAATCTTTTGTCCTAAGATGGGTTTACCATAAAAAAAAGAACATTAGGACTACATCAGTAGATTGTATTTAAGTACTTAAATCATTAGTAAATGTGCTACTATGGGGACGGTCTAGTTATACAGTTGAACATGAAAGCTATATTTAAGATCACTGTATTATTTGCTTTGAACCTACAATCACATCAGCTACTGCTAGAAATAAGTCAACTGAACAATACTGATTAGGCTCTAAGAGACACAGCGGACTAACATGCCATTACTATGATCCAAGGATCTTAGGTTTGAATCCCAAGTCATGGTGCCATCGGCAGCCAGAGTCTGAGAGAGCAAATCTGGCGAGGCATCTGTTAGCTTTTGGCTGCCCAGCAATGATGCAATAGCAGGAGTTTGAAAAGAGACAGTGGCTGGCTTTACATGTATTGGAGGAGGTACGTATGTGTTTGTTTTCCTCATTCTAGTGTTGGGAGCACGGTATGTGATCAGGGACAATCCTAATAGATAGATATATATATATTTTTGATATACTTGCTCATTTGGACAGATATTCAGTATCAGCCACAATTCCTCTAGGAGATGTTTTGTTTGTGTGATTATAAATAAAATATTTTGGCTCATACAGTTTTCATATTGAGGTTTCCAAGCTTAAGGGCCCACATGCAGCCCCACACTTCAGTTCAAATCCACACAGAAATGCACCAAAATCTAGCACATTTGTTTTATATCAGTTATGATTCTTCAATTCTTGTAGCATGGGCTGGGCATAGGTTTCTGGTTTTACAGTTTAAGCTGCTTTTATTTCAAAGATTTCTTCAATCTCTGCAATAAATACAGCAAAATAAAGTGACTGTATGGATATATGATTTTTTAATATTACATTCATGAATAATCTTTGTTATTACAGAACATAAAATTCAATAATTTTATATTTATTTTTACATTTTTACATTTATTTCATAGAAGCACAAAACTGGGTGACAACAACCAATTACCAGCAGCCTGGACAGTAGAGAGTTACTTCAACAAAAGTAGGAGAAACTCTTTTTAATACTCTTGATTTCAGAAGAAACAATGAATAAGCTTATGTTCCAATGTATTTGTCCACATAGTGAACATTGTAATTAAGAGTCAATATTTTAATATCAGTATAAAAATGTTCTAATACATTCAGTGAAGCAGGCCTATAGTTGGATAGTGAGTGTAGAGGAATAGTGATTTTGGTTTGGATGGAAAAATTGTGATACAGCCTTCAGACTCTTCTAAGAGTCTTGAATCAACCTTTCAGGGACAACACTGTCATCTGGTGCAGCCAATCAGAGTGAAGCATGGAAGAAGGGTTAGGTGCTTTTTAGAAATCAATAATAAATTGTTTGGGTTCAGATTCCTAACTTTATGGTGGCACAGCAAGCATTAACAGTATTATAGGAGAACTTTTATTTTTCTGATTCAAACCAGTCTGTGTAGAATACAATTAGTCAACATATATTCATGTCAGCTAATATCACCAAATAGACTTAAATAAGTGAAGTTATGCCCCTAGTGCACATATACTCAAACATATGAAGATCGCTGGATGCCTATGAAAGTATTCACCCAATTGGTTGTTTCCCACTTTTATTGCTGTTATAAATAAAATTATTAATATAATATAGTCTATTTTTATAAACAAAACTTTTTAATATCAAAGATTTTAATATCAAAGTTTGAAATTGACATTTCTACAAAATGTCAATTAAATAAAAACAAATAATGTAAAATAAGTGATTGCTTAGTTAGTGAAATGGAGATCACCTGAATGCAGTGAATGTGTCAAATGACTAAAATATAAACACCTGTCTGAAGGTCCAGTCACTGAGTAATCAGTATTCCTGGCTACAAATACACCATGAAAACTAAAGAAGACTTTTGACAACTTAGAGAAAAGCTTATTGAAGAATGTAAATCAAGGAATGGTACAAAATGAATTCAAGAAACTGAACATTCCCTGGAATTCAGCTAATGATTACACAAATTTCCTTAGAAAAAAAAAATGAAAACAACAAATAAATTAAAAAAAAATGGCATTTGGGGGGAAAAAAGCTAATTTCATAGCTTATACACCTTTGATCAGAATAAAATGTTCCTGCAAACTCCTCAGAGTCTTCTCAGAAAACTTCAAAAGGTTCTATCTGCACTAAACAGTTGAGATTTTGAGCCTTAAAGTTTTCATAGTGACATTCTGTTTTCTAGACAAAGATTCTGGAATGATTACAATAAAAAACACCATATACAATGTTAAGATGTCACAGACTAAGAGTATGTAAATAAAAACGTAAGATAGAACCTTATAGTTCCAAGGGAAGGACATGTTTATGCCTTCATAAACCGAGTGATTGTGAAAGAAGGAGACTAGTGAGGAAGTTCACCACAAATCTAACCATATATTGACCATAATTCCGTTTATAAAAGCAGTAAAAGGGGGATGTATATACACAACTGGGTGAATCATTTCTTAGGCCCTGTAAAGGTGAGGTTCTTTACACTCAATATCTCTATTAGAAAAATTATTCTTTATCCAAACAAAAGTACTTTTGCAGCCTTGCTCAAAGAACCCTTTGTAGCACATTTATTTTTAGAAGTGTACTTGTAAGCTGGAATATTGAGTACAATATACTAATGTAGAATTGATGACATTATAATGAACAAAGTGTGGGACCTCTTTTCTTCCTGCAGTTTCACCACTGAGATGCTGCTTAAATGTGTGTACTTCAACACCTTTCAGCCAGTTTGATGTAGTTTTGCTGCCACAATGTATAAATTAAAATATTAAGCAAAATGTATTGCTTGGAGTGGGGAAAAACAGTGCCAGTGGTACTACATTTATACAGTTCTTTAACAGTGCTAGTTAACATATTTAGACAATATCAGATTCTAGCTAAAGGGTGGCTGCAGTAAAAACACGATGGCTGACATTTAGTAAAGTTATTCATTCAGGCATCAAAGTAAAAACTTTAATGAAGTTACTCTCTGTTTTACACCCCGTCCCAGCTAGAGATTTTGACTGGTTCTCTCTGCTGCCCCAGCCCCAGCTAAAATAAAGATGCTGATTGGTTCTGCTGCAGTCTGACCCTCTGGTGTCCTACACCCAGCTGAAATAGGCCTTCTGATCTGATCTGCTTCAGACTTTGATTCTTAAATATAGCAAAATGAAGTGATTGTATGGAAATATGATTATTTAATATTAAATTCATGAATGATCTTTGTTATTACAGAACATAAAATCCAATAATTTTACATTTTTACGTTTCTTTCATAGAAGTACAAAACTGGGTGACAACAACCAATTACCAGCAGCCTGCACAGATTGCTAAACACCATGTAATAGAAGCAGTGTATTCCTGCCTGTGATTCAGAGTTAAGTGGCCACTTGGTTAAGAGTAAAGGGAGCCCAGATGTACAGCACATCAATATCAGGCTCATAACAGTCTCCAGGCCCAGTAATAGGTGAGAAGCCTTGAGGCGATGGTTTCCCACATCTAAGGAGCATAGTAACTGATGGAGGACGCCGGATGGGATATTACCTTAGGGAGATAAACTAAATCTGATATTGAAGCTAGCAAACCAGCTCCAAGTTCCTGATGTATTCCCTCCTGGTGGGGCTCCTTTCGTATGCTGTTTTGCTGCCACAAAGCCTTTGACTGTGAGAAGCTGTTTGATAGCACTGCACAACAAAATTACACTGACTCAGTCCAATCAAGCCAAGTCATGCCGCCATCCTGAACACCACAGAACTGAACTGCCAGCTGAATAATGCATGGGTCTCCAAAGCTTTTGTTAGTGTAGGAATTCAGAATTTGTTATCCTCGCAAAAAAAAAAACCCAAGTCTGAGGGAAATTAACTTGTAACGGATCCATCACAGACTCTGTCAGAAACCTCAGGGGAGATTTCCCTTCATCCACAGGGCAGAAGAGTACATCAAACACCTCTCCAGCCTCAACCTGTATCCAATTCACACGCATTCTCCATTCCAAGTCGTCATTCACTGGGTCAGCACAGACAGCACAAAGGACACCATTAAACATCACTGAAGAGTGATGCTCGGTCTCGCACTCCAAAGAGGGAGGAGAAAGGGGGTGGTGTATTTTTCAATTGTTGTCAGGCCTGGAGGCAAAATGAGCACACAGATGCAGACCAGCAGGCTTCTATTAGGGCTTTATAGTCATGACAAAGATGAAGGCACAAATCAAGAAGATCATGATAAAGGAAAGTTCCGAAGCTAAGAAACTTAATGGCATGGTACATGATTTCAAACCAATAATAATAATAATAATAATAATAATAATAATAATAATAATAATAAATCATCATCATCACAGATATTACACAATAATTTATAGAATGCAGATGAAAAGCAAAAAAGCAAGAAGACAAGTAAAAAATGACAAGTAATTAAAATAAATGACACCAGTATTTTAATTAATAACTTAAATGTTTACAAGTGATTATTTACAATGTGGGCTGAAAAATGTGAAATGGTACACAATATGAAAAATAACTGAAATGTAAAATAGGATGAAAAACAAAAGAAAATACAAATATTCTATTAAAAACTTGCATGAAATATATATTAAATTAAAGATGTACTGAAATTGAATGGGTCTGGAGACAGCCAAAATCTGCTTATCTAACCTCTGGTGTTGCTGCCTTTGTAAACTTGTTCTTAATGACTTGCCTTGCTTACCTGCCATTTTTTCAGGAACCACGCTGCTGTACGAGTTGTGGAGAATGGAATGTTTTGTTTTCTTTGGAAGCCCAGAAAAAAGGGCATTACTGTAATCGGTTCTACTTGAACTACTACTGTAATGCCTTGACAAGTTCTTCTGGGTCAGAAAAGGTCGATTTTAGAAATATTATCAGATCATAGAATGCATGTGTATTTAAAGTACAGTACAGTACATCTATAGTAACGTTATTTAAATGATGGTTAAAAGATCCTAAATAGCCTAAATCGTCGAAAATGACACCTAGGTTCTGTACATTTAAACTGCTTTGCTTATGCCTGAAACATACTTCAAACAAGAATACAAACACAAATGCATCAAGCTACACAGACTGAGTTTCCCACAAAAATATGTCACGATGCAAATCATAACGCAAAGCAAGGGCAAGCTGCATTCTGAGAGTTGCTAGAAGGGGTGCTATGAGGTGTACAGAAGTGAGGAGTGCGTTTCTTTCGCTGGTGAGCTCAAAAATAAAGTCCAGAATCTAGTTTTCCACAATTGTATACCCCATCTTTAAGATTACAGCTCAAATACTTCAAATGGAAAACAAATGGTTTACTCAGACTCAATACTTCAAGGACAATAACCCTCGATCGCAACCATGATTCTGCTCAGGGAGATAAGCTTTAGAACTGCAAAGACAACAGTTGCAGGCAAAGAACATTAATACATAATAGAGTTAAGAATGAATGCTAGGCAACATAAAATGTACAGGACCTCTGGGACTCATTCAAAGAGTACTGGAGGCATGTATGGGATGCCACCTTATCATAATGCTCCTTTTTATACCTGTGTAATTGTTTCCTTCTAGAATATAAATAAACACTTTAGGTTCAGATGTTCACCCATTCTAATGAACGTATTCAGCCACATTAAACTGCACCCACTGTTGACAGACTGACTAGTTCCTGTAGAGAAGTACTGCCAATAGAATAGGACTCTTTAGTAGGGGACCACTGTTTTGTTCTTCAACAAAATGCCACTCAGACTCTCCAACTTACTTATTTTTCCTTCATTTCTTACTTTTGTTAAGTAATCTAAATTAACTAAGTAAATCAATTTCAGTTGCAGCAGTAAGATTTTCTACTAAATCATTTTATATCATACCTAGTCTTTATTATGTTTCTCTCAGCTGTTTGTAATATGTCTCTTAGTTAAAGACACATTAAAAATCTTTTGGCGAAGATTAAAAACTAGTGTTCTGTAAAACATTTTGGTATTTTTCCCTGTTTCTGTCTAAATTACGGAAATCCCTGTAGTCGTACAGCTGCATTTTGATTGGTTAATCCTGGAGCAACAATTTTAATCCTAATTAAAATAAAAAACACAGCCCTCATAGCATCCCAATAGCACTCCCATTACTAACCCTTACCCACCTGCCATTTGCATGCTATTCCTGAGATTCCTCATTACATACCGGAATTTGGCGACAATACAAACATTTGGCGACAAACACACAAACATTACTCTTTCTTTTTATAGAAAGAGTAATAAATGACAATGACACCAGCTTATATTTAGCATTTCATTGTTTAAATCATGGGAAATCATCAACTGTAAGTGTTTCTAACACAGTTACACTGCATATTGGTCTATGTTAGTTAGACCTAGTATGCATAATTATCTAGGTGGTTATCTAGGTGAGGACCAGCAGTGATGGTCAGTCAGTGGGGTCTGACCTTACCAAGCCAGAGGATATCAAGCCACTGTCTGGATATCATCCCACAATGCCAATGCGGACTGGAAAGAGAGTTTCTTACATCTGAAAACAGAAAGAAATGTCGACTACACCTTTACACCTTACACAGACCTCACACTGCTGTTTGCATCGCAATGCTTTATCACTTTGTACAAAACAGGTCAGTAAGACAATCCTTTATTAGTCCCACAGATGAGACACTCAGCTTTCCAGCCGCGAAGGAGCAGTCCAATATCAATATCAAAGCAGTTTGTACAATATCAACCTTTTAAACAATTAAAGCTCTGAGGAATTTGGGGTGACAGCAGCCTATCAGTGACAGCAGCCTATCAGTGTTGAGCACATAGGGACGCAGCCAATGGGCTTCTCGTCCCAACAGCTGGAGAGAATTCTGGGAGATGTAGTCCCCGTCCGTGTGTGTAATTAAACCACTTTAATAGACTCCCCGTTTTCCACGACGTCTGGCCTACTGGTACTGGTATGTAGAAGACAGGTTTCGTGGTACTGATGGAGGCGTTTTTACTGCTCGGAAGCTGCCACGTCTCCCTCATACACCTTTAATTGGCTCGTGTAGGAGCTAAGCTGCACGCGCCCCTCGCTGCCACACCCTCTCTTTCATTAAGCGCCGAGTCTCCTGCAGCTCGGACCCGGAGTCCGCGCGACCCTCGAGCCGTAGCTCGACCCTCGGCTCGCTCTGAAAGGGTGCTGAAGTGAGGCTTTTCGAAGCTGGAGGTGTCGAGGCGGTGTTAGAGAGACACCAATAAACCTTTAAACGACTCAGTTCGTTTCTGACTCGGTTCGGTTCGGTTCTGACTCGGTTCACGGTACTCTGCTGTGACAGCGAGGTGAACTGGGTTACCGGTTCTGCCTGCACGGGCAGGGAGGTGGGTCATGTGTCGTTGTCCGAAATAAGGACAAACAAACAAAAGATCACCCATAATGAGAGCTTCACCTGAAACAGCCCGCACTGACATGACCAAACACTGACCGCGGCGGGGCCGGCCTGCTGCGGGGAATGAGGGCTGATATAAACACACACACACACACACCAGTGATATGAACTGAAGACGGGCTGATCGCGATGGTCGCGAGACGCGACCGTCACGGTGATCCGCAGGGAAACAGACCTACCTGCCCGTCCTCACTCCACAGCTCTGTCTGTCCAAACGGCCACCATCCAGGTCTTCAGAACCACCGACCGCTCCGGCAGAGACCCGCCCTGCCTTCCTGCCTGTCTTCTCCTGCCGCCGGGAGGAAGAGGAGGAAGAGGAGGAAAGAGGCAGAGCAGCTGGAGGAGAGAGGAGCTGAAGGGGCGGAACTCCGAGAGCTTTATGAGGAGCACAGGCTGACCGCTAACCTTCTACACACCCTTCAGCTACCCCAACACACACACACACACACACACACACACCGTAACACACACACAGCGCTGTTCTCCACTCCTGCATCCATCAGGAGAAACTGAAGAAGTTTCACTGATCATTCAGAATAAACGAGAAGACATCCAGTCAGAGTTATAAGATACTGCCTCCTTATTTTGAGATACTGCCTTATTATTTTGAGATACTGTCAGTATTTTATGAAACTGCCTCATTATTGTAAGATACTTCCTTATTTTAAAACTCTCATTATTTTGAGATAGTGTGTCTATTTCAAGAAACTCGTTATTTTAAGAAACTCTCATTACTTTAAAATCTCATTATTTTGAGATACTATCATTATTTTGAGATACTACCTCATTATTGTAAAATAATATCTCATTATTTTGAGATACTACCTCATTATTGTAAAATAATATCTCATTACTTTGAGATACTGCCTCATTATTTGGAGATACTGCCTCATTATATTAAGATACTATCATTATTTTAAGATACTACCTCATTATTTTGAGATACTCATTATTATAAGATACTACCTCCTTTTAAGAAACCATCATTATTTATACTGCCTCATTATTTTGGGATGCTATGGTTATTTTTGAGAAAATTTTGAGATATGACCTCATTGTTTTGAGGTATTGTCATTATTTTGAGATACTATCACATTTTAAGAAGCTATCATTTTTGAGATACCACTTCATTGTTTTAAGAAACTATGATTATTTTGAGATACTATCTCATTATTTTAACAAGTCATTTTGAGGTATGCATTATTTTAAGAGATTGTCTCATTATTTTAAGATACTATCACATTATTATGAGATGTTGTCATTTTGACTACTCTTTATTTTAAGATACTATCATTACTTTCAGATGGTAAGTTATTTAAGAGATACTATCTCAATATTAGTAGCATATTAATCTTTTTTGTACCAATAGGATGTGACAAGGCATTGCTATATACAGTCATGGCCGAAATTGTTGGCACCCCTGAATTTTCTCCAGAAAATTAAGTATTTCTCCCAGAAAACATTTTACAATTACAAATGTTTTGTTATACATATGTTTATTTCCTTTGTGTGTATTGGAACAACACAAAAACAGAGGAAGAAAAAGGCAAATTTGACATAATTTCACACAAAACTCAAAATTATTGGCACCTCAACTTAATATTTGGTTGCACAACCTTTGGAAAAAAATAACTGAAATCATTCGCTTCCTATAACCATCAACAAGCTTCTTCTGGAACCTCTCAAAAGCTGGAATTTTGAACCACTCTTCTTTTGCAAACTGCTCCAAGTCTCTCATATTTGAAGGGTGCCTTCTCCCAACAGCAATTTTAAGATCCCTACACAGGTGTTCAATGGAATTTAATCTGGACTCATTGCTGGCCATTTTAGAACTCTCCAGTGCTTTGTTTCCATCCATTTCTGAGTGCTTTTTGAAGTATGTTTGGGGTCATTGTCCTGCTGGAAGAGCCATGACCTAGGACACAAACCCAGCTTTCTGACATTGGGTCCTATATTGTAACCCCAAATCCTTTGGTAATCTTCAGATTTCATGATGCTTTGCACACAGTCAAGGCAGCCAGTTCCAGAGGCAGCAAAACAACCCCAAAACATCTTTGAACCTCCACCATATTTGACTGTAGGTACTGTGTTCTTTTCTTTGTAGGCCATTTTCGGTAAACAGTAGAATGATGTGCTTTACCAAAAAGCTCTATCTTGGTCTCATCTGTCCACAAGATGTTTTCCAAGAAGGATTTTGACTTACTTACATTTTGGCAAACTGCAGTCTAGCTGTTTTATGTCTCTGTGTCAGCAGTGGGGTCCTCCTGGGTCTCCTGCCATAGCGTTTCATTTCATTCAAATATCAACGGATAGTTTTGGTTCTCAAGTCCTCTTTCTCTTCTCCATGCTTAGTGTGGCTCACACAGGCACACAATGCAAAGATTGAGTCAACTTCTCTCCTTTTTATCTGGTTGATGGTTATCAGGTGTGATTTTTAAATTGCCCACACCTGTTACTTTTCACAGGTGAGTTTGAATGAGCATCACATGCTTGAAACAAAGTTATTTACCCTCAATTTTGAAAAGGTGCAAATAATTTTGTCCAGCCCATTTTTGGAGTTTTGTGTAAAATTATGTAAAATTTGCCATTTTCCTTTGTTTTTGTTTTTGTTCCAATACACACAAAGGAACTGCAAAAAAAAGGATTGCATAAATTTTGTCAGTGACTGTATCACTGCACATTCTCCTGAGACTGTCAACACTAAGCTCCCATCAGCTTGCTTATGTGAAGCTGACATGGGAGGAATGTGGGCTAGGTGTCCCGTGGGTGGACATGGGCTTTATGTATGTTTGTACATGTGTTGTGACTAGGACCCAGCTGGGCCTCCCAAATGGGCCTCATTTTTACAACTACTTTAATCTCAAATGTTTTCCATCCTGGCAGTGTACAACACAGATTACAGTGTACAACACAGATGGGGCCTATGTTTAACCTCTCCTGATAACATCAGAGTCCCTGGTGGGCAACCATATGTGGGGCCAACATGGAACCCATGGACAAAACTTTTTGGTCCCCGGTTGTCCTACCCATACTGCTGCCACATGGGCATGTTATCTGGGCACATTTCCACCATTATCTGTGAAAGGAGAAAGGAGGCTAACATAGTATGTAGAGAAATAGATGGACTACAGTCTGTAAGTATAGAACTACGAAGTGCTCTTGTATGATCAGTGGAGCTGATGGAGGAGGATGCTAAACTCTGACACCTTATGGGAATTCATTAATGTGATGTCTGGATCCGAATCTCAATTTGACAGAGAGAATGATCTAGAATGTCATGTGACCATTACAACCATACACAGAAACAGTTAACAAAGGCAAACCTTACATAATCTCATAAGCAGCACTGGTTGTTATACAGGACTGGTTTAATCATAGAAAAAAGTATTAAGTGGTTCCCATCAGGTGTCAGAGTTGAGTTTCCTCCTCAGTCCTGTAACATCCTATTAATCTATGTTAAATCATAGAGACTGTAAGATAGTCTGTGTCCTTAATTCATATAATTTTTTTTTTGTAATACATCTCTATCATTTTGAAACAAGTGAACAAATGACAAATTCTCAAGGTAAACGATTTAGCATGTCTTTACTTTTTTTCTTTCGTTTGGAACACAAACATTCCTTCCATCGAAATGTAATGAATTAAACAACACTGCTAAAATATTCAGTATGTCAATGCTGCTCATGAATCGTCCATGTTTATCGTTTCTGTGTATGGTTGTAATGGTCACATGACATTCCAGATCATTCTCTCGGTCAAATTGAGATTCTGATCCAGACATTATATTAATGAATTCTTTGGTCAGTAAAACAGAACAAATGTTATGCTTCAGCAGAGGCCTCCAAGCCTGGCACCACAGAGTAGCTCACAATTAATTCTGAAGCATGAGGACCTGACAGTTTGGATCAGTAGCCCGTATCATTCATTGCTGAACAAAATGAAAAGTCAGTCTTATTTAAATATGCTGCTGCTGAGAGTAGACATGTCGTTATGATCCATTATGAAACTAGGATTAAACAATCGATATGGTGTCAAGTTGTAGTTGGGGCACTGGAAACCGCAGGCTGTTTTTTGCTGTTGTTCATTATGAAGCATGCTGCACATTCAGCCAACCTAAAAGCTCAGCATTTGTTCAAAGCGTGCTGTGTTCCCCAGTCAGGATCATTCTATCCTGTCTCCTTTCATCCATACAGCAATTAATAACTATCATATGCTCTTTATGAAACTGGTTAAAATGGCAAAGAGATCTTACATGCAGGTCCACCGTACAGAAAAAGAGTGGGACTACTTAGTAACTGTCTCTGCTGTCTAGGGAAGACTAGATTTTGGAGCACTGCTGTGGGGATTTGATTGCATTCAGTGATGAGAGCATTAGTGAGGTCAAGATGCTGGATGTTCACCACCTCACCTCATCCCCAACTCATACTGTCCAAAAGTATTGGAGCACCATCAATCCAGAGAACATGTTTCCACTGCTCCACAGCTCAATGCTAATGAGCTTTACACGGCTTTATGCATGGTATTAGACACAGTGCCGATTATCACCACCCCACCTTCCCTACTGCCCCACTCTCAAAAGTAGGTGGAAAGGTTCATAGTAGGTTCATAGGTTCTGCCCCAGTCCTATTCTATTGGTAGTACTTATCTACAGGGACTGGACAATCTGTTTGTGTGCTCATCTATATCAGCAATGGGTGTAACTTAAAGTAGCTGAATCCATTCATCCGGGTGTTCACAAAGAAGTTGCATTGTCCACATATGCAAGAGGCTCATGAACTCACCCCACACACTCTGCTAAATAAAAAAATCAGTTGAAACGGCAAACTGCAGCTTAGTATGAGATAGCAGGAGTCATGAAAAGAGCAATTTTGGCCACTCGGCAGCTGACATTTCAGAAAGTGTCAGGGACAAGGAGCACTTGAAAAAGTAATGGGGACATCATCCCCTGTGTAAATGATACCTAGAAAAAGTCATTTGCACAATACACATAAGCATAACAAAGTCTTTATATCTGTTCTCCATGATTAATTGCATCAGTTTTTTATACTTACTTGTATATTTACTTGTTTTTACAATCGTTGATCCACTGACCATGCAGGAGCACTTTGTAGTTCTATATTACAGACTGTAGTCCATCTGTTCTCTTCATACTTTGTTAGCTTCCTTTCACCATGTTCTTCAATGGTCACGACCCCATAGAACAAGCAGGTATTTTTTGGGTGGTGTGTCATTTTCAGCACTGCAGTGACACTGGTGGTGTGACATGTGGGGTGTGCTTGTATGAGTGGGTCAGACACAGCAGCATTGCTGGTGAATGTTACATCTAACTTAAACCTATTTAACTCCATTTTCTTATGTATGTAATTATTTATGATGCTATATGTTATGGTTATCATTAAGATATTATTAAGAGAAGTCATTTAATAAGTACCACACAGTGCTTTTACATGTACTTAATTATCTGATAACTCAGATTGTTTCAGTAATTTGATCATCGCATCTGCATTTACTTAAACAGGTCAGCAAATAATGGGAAAACTTGGGGTTTACAGGAGTCAGACAATAATCCAATTTCTACTTTGCAAGCAGCCAATAATCTGCCAGAAAAATGTGACGTACACTGCAAACTTCTCTTTGTGGCATTTTATAAACCTGAACTCAGTATAGAGATAAATATGGATCTCCTTTGTAAAGGTTTCTAATAATTACAATGCTGACCGCATTATCAATATTACTGCAAAGACAGTTATCCAGTTATGATTGAATTATTAAGTATATGTAAACACACTCATTTATATTACAGAAGTCTCAAAAAATCAATATATATCAAATGATTTACATTTGGCTTTAAAGGGTTAAAAATAAAGGTGCTACAAAGGGTTCTTTGAGTAATGCCATTTGGAGAAAAACGCTACCTGTTGTAAGTATGCAAACACAAATGCCAACTCCTGGCCACTACTTGTGTGAAGTATGTTTTGGCTATGCATATGTATGGTGCAGTACACTCAAAAATAATAGTGGCAGTGTAGCATCAATTTGGCAGAAAGTTTGAAAGAAAGGCTGTGTGGGCACGTCTGCAATCATCTGCATCAGTATGATGTGGCCTTGCTGCTGTACACTGACAAATATGCTTGTCAGATCAGCTGGCAAAAGATCAGTATTATTTTAAGTGCATGTTTCAGTAGATCCTGCAGATTCCAACAAATAATTTGACAGCAGAACTATTTTGTGGGACTTGTTTGAGGAAATTTCAATTCTTTTAGTTATGCTTTTAAGGAACCTGTTTCCAGAAGAAAAGTGAGAGCATATCCTATGGATGATACAGGCCCCATGGTAGTGAGGACTCAAACTGGCAGCAAGATACACAGGATACTGGACTGTTTGAAGAGCTCTCTCTGAAGTTATGGGCACATTATGCACTAAGCAGTGAAAGCCTAAACAAAGGCAAAATTCACAGCTGTAGATTCTAGCTTAGTTCCACTCAAAGGAACCATTTCCAGCACAAGACGTTCAGTGTTGCAAATGTACAATACTGTTACTGAGTTGGAATCTAGGCGTGGGCAGATAGATCCAAATATCGATAGTAATGATACAGTACCACCGTTAGTATTGGTATGGACTCAATACTAGCATTATGGATCCGTTTCTCTCCTCTACATTCAGTAATCTCCTTTCAGGTCTTGCAGGCCCACATTGGGGGAAAGCCCCTCAGAAAGACCAAGACCCTCAGCTCAGAGACACAGGTCTAGGGGTAAAAGTAGTCATGTATTGTTAGCATTGTGGGTACTGAGTATAATAACCCTTGTGTTACCCTTTGTAAAGTTTGTAAAGAAACACAGATTAAGATCACAAATCTTCTCTTTGGAATTTAATGAGGAAAAAAAATCTTTATTGCACAATTATGATGTCATATGCGGCACCAAGGGCAATGCACAAGTTTTTAGCAAATTGCACTTATCCAACAGTAACCCCAGAGGAGCAAGAACATTTAAATACTCAGATTACAGATGAAGAATTTTAAGACTGTGTCCCTTAAGGCTGGTAAATCCTCTGGACCAGATGGATTTGGTAATGAGTTTAAAATGTATCAGGCATTGTCAGGCAAAACAGGGACTTCTGTCTATGCTAAAGGAGACATTGATTATCCTGTTATCCTTATTTATTTTTGGTTTAGAACAAACTAGATTTCAGGGACAACTTTATTTTATGGATTAAATAGCTCTATACTAATCTCAACATTGAAACTTTCATTCTACCCTTTTTGAGTTATATACTGATATATATATATATACATATATATATATATATATATATATATATATATATATATATATATATATATATATAACAAAAATGGCCCATTTTTGTAAAATTAAGGTTCACGGGGGGCGTCCTTCCTAATTTTAGTGTGTACTATTGGGCAGTGAATTTTAGGTTTTTGAAGTTTTGGCTAGATGATTCTGCTGGGATGGATAACTGGTTAGAAAGTGATTGGAAACCATTTCGTATTGGGGCAGTCTTGCTGTCTTTTACCCCTTTACATAAAATTTAATACAAAAATATCCCCATTATACACTGTACAGTTCACATTTGGAAACAAACTATTCAAATTTTCATTTGAGAAGGCATATTTTCTTACCACAATAATTGCGGATAACCCATCCTTCATCCCATCAACCCTGGATAAAATATTTAAGGCCTTGGTGGATATGGGTATCTGATTAACTGGAAATTTGTTCATGCATGGATCCCTGGCTTTCAACAGTTGCAGGATAGATATGGTTTACTTCTGATCAGGATTAACTTTCTCCAGATGCCATGGAGCCCTGTGGGAATTACATAAAGACTTATTTAATTAAATCTGCCTGGGCAAATCTTTGGCAGTCTGTTCTTACTCAATGAGTGTCACTGTTTGATTCACATTAAACAAAATTTGATTGCATCAGATTTTCCCAAACATTTCTCCTTCATTTGAAAAATGTGCTGTGGCTGAGGCCTATTTAACTCACAGCTATGCTGTATGTCCCAAGTTACAGGAATATTGGATAGAGGATTTTAAGATGTTATCCAGGATTTTGAATCTGAAATTACATGCTTGTTCAGATACTAAAAACTCAACTAGAATGTGTTGTCTGGACCACGCTGTGATTGTATCAGAAACATATCTCTGCTATTTTGAAAGAGGAAAGACACCCCTGCAGTTAATAGATCTGCCTGATATGTTGAGCTTTGCCAGAGATTTTATGTCAAAGGGTCAAATGTCTTTGTTTGAAGGGATATGGAATCCCTTTGTTTCTTTCTTAAATGATGTATTTCTCTTAAAGTACATTGGTGACAGTTGAGGGAAGGTGTGGAGGTGGAAGGTGGTGATTCTTTGTTTATGGATCTTTTTTGTTGGCATTTTACTTTTAATATTTAAACGTCATATCATAATGGTATTAGGAGTGTAATATGTATATATGTTAGTTTTCATATAGGTTTTTATATAAATGTGAAAGCTTGCAAAAATTTAATCTACCCTCTAGTGGAAGCATCCAGTAACATGCTTAGAACGTGCATGTGCACGGTTTTGTTCACGATGCAACCACTTGCATGGCCAGTGAGCAGGTATAAATCTCTAGCCTTAGGAATAAGTTGTTCCAAAGTTTACTGTACCTGTCATGACACCACACATGACTTGATGATAGCAGGCTCAATCACGGCATGCTGTGGGGCTGGCAGTGGCAGCAGCATTATTGAATCCCCCTCATCCCCCCCTCATCCCCCTTCAAGTTTGTTTGGTTTCAAAGTATTGCATGTGTTTTCCACAATTCTGAGCAGGGTTTCCTTGTTCTTAAATAGTTCCTCTGTTATATATTTTACACTTAAATAAATTAGATTTTACAATTTTGCTTTGGCCTCACTTACATTAGGGAACAGACCCTCATATACATTCCAAATTTGATTATTTTCTCTATTTTTTGGTGTGATAAAATGTCTTTTTCCAGTGGCATATTTTAGAATGAATTGCATGATTTTTTATCATTCAGTTAAAATTGTTAATTTAGTGTATGGAACATGATCAGTACATTATTAAATGAATAATATAATCAATAAAGACAGAATAACTGAATGGACAAAAGTATTGGGACTTGCTCATTCTTAGTTTCTTCTGAAATCTAGGGTATTAAGAAGTTCATACTGCTGCTGGAATAACTGTCTCTACTGTCCAGTACAAACTTTCACAATATTTTAGAGCACTGCTGTGAGGACTTAATTGCATTCAGCTACAAGAACACCTCATTACCAACTCATCCCAAAAGGATTATGCCATTATGTTCATGTTTGTCTGCTCCAGCGAGTCCTATTCCACTAACAATACTTCTCTACAGGGGCTAGACAAGCTTTGTATGGCATTTGTACATCTGTGTCAGCAATGCGTGCAACTTAGGTTGAATGCATCCACTTGAAGTGGCTGTCCAAAAACATTGGGACATATTGTGTATGATCAGGCAGCTTTCTGGTGTTCTGATTTCCCTTTCCCTTTCTGCCTGTTTCCTGTAACTATATTATGGATCCTCTTGTGTTGGTTGCCTGCATTAACCTACACCATCGACAGCAATGATGATTACTGGCCACTGTGAAAAAAGCTAATTCATTCTGAGTTATGATAAAAGAATATTCACAAAAGCACTTTGGAGTTGTGCAGCTTGCACTCAACCATGTGGCCCAAAAACATATTTTTATAGAGCTCTCTCTGAGCATCCAGCAGACCTTCTAACCTGTTTAGAGCTCTCTGTGGATGCTCAATATAGCGTTTGCTGCAGCCAAGGACAGAGAAGAGGAACGTTCTTTGAAAGAGATGAAACAATGAAAGTGTTTATAAGAACTAGTATGTGAATTATAAATCCAATATCTTTCCTAAGACTTAGTTAGTTAGTTAGTTAGTTAGTTAGTTAGTTAGTTAGTTAGTTAGTTAGTTAGTGTTAGTTAGCAGGTAGATAGATAGATAGATAGATAGGGACAGATAGATAGATAGATAGATAGATAGATAGATAGATTAGATAGATAGATAGATAGATAGATAGATAGATAGATAGATAGATAGGTAATTTTTTAGATTAGCGAGCAAAACTAAGGCATCCAGTAGCTTAACAGTGTTATCAGTGTGACTTTGGTGCAGTGGTATAGTGTTAGAAGGATTGTAATAGTATGAGTTCAACTGAGATTAAACTGTGCTGTACAGTTGATGGAAAAACAAATACAGTACCAGTCAAAGGTTGGACGTACCTATGCTCTTCAATCCTTTACAAGGAAAAGCAAAATAATGCGCCTGTCCAGTATCTTTACACCAATTGGAAATATGTCTTGTATTTAAAAGCACATTACAAAGCATATGGACCTGTATGCAGCCCCACATTTCAGTTCAGATCCTCATAGAAGTGCTCCAAAATCTGCCCTGGACAGTAGACGGGTACTCCAAAAAAGCAAGATAAACTCTTTTTAATCCCCTTAATTCACATGATGTGACACCATCAGTGGCAGGGAGCAGGCTTAAAGACAGTGCTAATGAAGCTGGCAGCCAGCATGCTCACACTGCACTAGCCATTCTGGATGACACCTGTAACCAGCATTGATGTTGAATACAATCAGTATGCTTAATTTAGTTATCTAGCTAATGATTATGTCAATGCAACCAGAGGCCATTCCTCCAGAACCCAAAGAACAGAGAAAGGAGCCGAGACTAGAAGGCCGCTGAATTGTTCAAGGTCTTAAATAAAGTCATCCTTTGCAGTATAGATTAGGAAACAGACCCTGATAGACATTCCCAATTAATTTCTCAGTTAATAAAGACAGATTAACTGAATGGACAAAAGAATTGAGACACCTACTCATTCATAGCTTCTTCTGAAATTATGGGTATTAAAAAGTGTTCATACTAAACTAGCCATTAGGCGTGTACTTTGTGCACCACTGGTGCCGGTCCCAAGCCCGGATAAATGGTGAGGGTTGCGTCAGGAAGGGCATCCGGCATAAAACTTGTGCCAAAACTATTATGCGGATCAGGCAGATGATCCGCTGTGGCGACCCCTAAAGGGAGCAGCCAAAAGAAGAAGAAGAAGAAAATAAGTTCATACTGCTGCTGGAATAACTGTCTCTACTGTCCAGTGAAATCTTTCTACTGGATTTAGAGCATGGCTGTGTGGACCTAATTGCATTGAGTCACAAAAGCACATCACCAACTCATCTCAAAAGGATTATGCCATTATGTTCATGTTTGTCTGCTCCGGTGAGTCCTATTCTATTGACAATACTTCTGTACAGGGGCTAGACAAGCTTTGTATCTGAATTTGTACATCTTTAATGAAATCAAAGGGTCAAAATTAATTATTAGACCTGCTTTAAAGACCAGATTTTTTCTCCTAAAAAGAATTCACCAACTTTAAGGGCTGAAGGTCATTAAGCCCAATTCCAAGCAACTTCCATAAAATCCAGTACCTTTGGGTATTCATGTTGAGATAATTTTGTGATCTGTCCAAAAAGGAAAAGAAAAAAGAATTAACCTGTAACTGAGGTGGCACCTTCAAGGGAACATCTTCAGTACTTTTAGTCAAGGAACATAATAGCACTATATAAACAATGCAGGCTTTTACTGCAGGAAAGGTCAGCTATAATCTATAGTAGTACTGTTTTAGGATAAATGTTGTATAAGTGGTTGTCTGCAAATGTAAGCTCATACATTTATGTAATGTCCAAATAAAGAAAAACATTACAAGAAAAGCTTGTTTTCATTGATAGGACAAGACAGAAACTGTGCCAGCTAATGAAGTATTGATTGTAACTCTCAGATGGAATGTTTTTACACATAAAGTTGCAAGCGCTTCACTTTTAAAGCTGTACTCTCAAAAACATGAACTAGGGAGCTTGTCTGGCTTACAACCTGAAAATATTAACATTAACACTGAGAAAGAAAAGCCCAAACCTGCTTACTGTACTCACCCAACAAATAAAATAATGGGGGCAAATAATCTTGAGAATGTTTTCAGAAAGTATTTTTTTTTTTACTTTTATTTTTAACAGCCAGGGCTTAACAGAACCATGCTTGCCTCTTTATTTGATTTATTTGCCCTTTTACAGCAGCAATACTCTTTTTCATGCTCACTAGTTTTAATTTCTGTATTTAATTTAATTATTTTTATTTATTTAATTTATTTACCGGTTAGCACAGTATCTTTGCCATCTTTAAATTATTGTCAAATATATTACAACAAAAATGTTGTAAATAAATGTGTGACATGTGCACAAGTCTGGGTCAGAAAACCATTATTAGGTTGATCTTTGAGTCAGACATAAATTTCACAAGCCCCAGTGTTACATCAAACATTTGACCCTCAGTCAGTAAAACTTTCAGATTAACCTCTGTCTCACAGGTTCTGTTACAATTACATTTACATTTATGGCATTTAGCAGACGCTCTTATCCAGAGCGACTTACAAAAGTGCTTTGCTGTTCACTCAGAAAATATCCTTAGCTACAATCCAGAGATTCCTCACACTTAGATGGTGTTGAAAACAAATGTCAGATTGGGGACTAGCAAGATTCAGTATAAATCTTTATGGAGTTAAATACTCTTGATACAGATGTGTCTTTAGTCTTTTGAACACAGCAAGTGACTCAGCTGTTCAGGTCCTGTGAACTAATCGCAGGTAATGTTTATTACATCTACCACTTCACACATTCAGTGGTGTGAACTCATGTTGCTGCCTCTGAAAATGATCCGCTTTGTCTTGATGATGGCTGTGAATCACTTTGTCCATGTTTACTTCATTTCCAGCACTGCTTGCTCAAGTTTGATTACTGCAGTGAACGACTGACAAGGTAGCCAGGTCTATAGATTTTTCTGTGTTTCTCCAGCAACAACAACCAGCTAAAAGAACTTCCACTACTGTTTTTAAATATTCTTTAATATTACTTCAAAGGTGATCAATTATTCACCCAGTGTTTTTAAGAATGTTAATTTTGCCAGTCCAAATAGAGATTTGTTTTATGTCTATTTAGTCAAAAAGCCTAGGCGTAAGCCTCATAAGCCACTCCCTAACTCTGCCCCTGCCTACTATTCTGTTATAAGTGAAATGTAATTATGTGGCATAATTAAATTAAGGCATTAGTCATTGATCTTTTAATTGTATTTATTTATAGAGTGTATTGTTCCTCTGCTGCCTAAATGTTCAATGAAAAAGCTGTTGTTGCTGCTGCAATGTTAAATATGAAATTATGTTGAGCAGTCTCCTTAAAGCCTGTCATTAAATATTTGTCCACAAGGTGTCATTAATTCAACACAAACGTCATCTATTAAGTTATGCTGATCACAGGCCCTTGGCTTTCATAACTCTGTATGGACTGTGACACTACCACACTTGACTCACATTGTTAAGGATTCATTCCCAAAGTCGGTAATTGTCCTTGTTAATGTGCCTCTTGACATTGTAGTTTTTCAGTTAAGAGACATTTCAAGAAGAATATACAGTATATGCAAGAGAATATGACACATAAAGCAATGTATCTGGATAGGAAACATTTAATCAACAGTATGTTTATTTAATCAAAAGACAGTATTATTAAGTGACCACCACCACAATTCATTCATACAGTAATTCCCCAACTTCTGCTCCACAGCACAGCACTGGGGGGATTTGTACCCCTCTAGCCCACATCAGGCAATAGGCACAGAAAGGCTACAGCATCACAAGTCTCAGAACTATTAACAGTGTTTATCAGAAGAACATGTTGCAACACAGCATCTCACACCCTAATGTATAGGTGCAGACCGATAAGACTGCCCATTCTAATCCCATCCACCATTAAAATATTAATATACCATATTATATGTTCATATATCTTGATATGCTTAAGAGCTGCACCCAAAAGGAAGTATTTGATTGCGATGCAATTCAGAAGGAATATAATGGTTACCAGGAACAATAAATACTGATCAATTTAACAATTTGATTTGGGTATATACTGTATTTATGAGCTACACATAAATGTGATAATTCATCCAATTCAGCTTGAATATCCTCTTTTAATTCCTGCAGGTTTTGCTGTAGGAGTGTTGATGGTGTGTCCAGTAGCATCCCACACATTTTTAATCAGGGATGGGTCTAGTGATGTGACTGGCCCTGGCATTATCTTCATGGCAATCTCTTGAGATGGCAGCACTATACAGTTGGAATAGTGCACCAGAGTGTTGTTTCAGAAAAAGTAGGGTCATTGGTTTCAGGACCTCATTAATGTAATGATGGATTGTCAAAGGGTCTGTAACAGAGACCAAAGGTTAACTGACAGTGCACACCATGACACCGGGTGCAATGACCTAGTGTAAATTAAGATTTTTAATTAAGTTGTTTAAGGCTGAAAAAATCTTCTTACTGGTCCTATAATTACAATGTATTACAATTACAAGCTGCCTACCATCCTAACCACAGCAGATACCCATGTGTCCACAGCAGATACCTGTTCAAAATCAAAATATGTTCATCCAACATTATTCATACAGCAACATTTTTGTAAGTTCTCAAATTTGACAAGACGTAAACTGAAAACCTTTTTTTATGACACAAAGAAAAAATGTCCCAAGAACCACTTTTGGTTTCTACATAATTTGAAAGTTATAGTATAGCAATTAAAGTATAGCAATTAAAGTATAGCAATTAAAGGCAAGTCAAATACAAGAATCATTTAAGTATCTTTAAGTCAAAATATTAGTGTATCTCAAAAATTAGACTGTTGGGATTTTTGAATTTAATTTAAATAATAATTTAAAAATATCATTGCTTTGTCATCCAATGAAAATGATGTATCTCCATTTTAGTCCATTTTTCTTTCTTTTATGGTTTGAACTCTGTAGCTGCTCTGTATACTGTGTAAATAATTCTGTAAGAATAGATCAATAGAAATATTCTAAAATGATTGTTAATTACTCTTTATTTTATATTGACTTCCATTCCGAGTTAAGAACCCTTTTGCCTTCTCCTATGAAGTCAACAATTTATATTCATCACAGATATTTGACATACGTGACATATTTCAAGCCTTTTTGTTTTGTTTTAACTTAAAATGAAACATTCTCATATCTTTAGTTTCTGGATTTCTGATTTCCATAAGCTATTAGCCAAACTGATCAGCAGTAAAACAAAAAAGGCTTGAAATATTTCACTTTACATATGAAGAATATTAATATGACACTGTATCATTTTAAAATTAAATTATGATAATAAATGAACCTTTTCATACTATTTGAAAATGTTGAGCTGCACTAGCACTTCCATTGCTAACCTTCGTTTGGTTTGTCTCTGTTTTCTTGATCCAAGCTTCAAGAAGGGTTATGATAAGATGCCATATGGTGCTCAATCAAAAGATGGATGTGGTGTCCCACACCAGTATTCAATCACTTAAAGACAGCTGTGAAAACTCACATACACAACAAAGTGTCTCATTAGCAGGAATGTGGAAGGTCAGTGTGACTGGGCAGGTAGTGGTCAAAGGTTTGAGCTGGGGGAGGGACAGAGGAGTGAGTTACAAAATAAACAAGGGTCAAAATCTCACTTTAGAAGTGCATAATCATCATGATAAACAAGATGGAGTGATTTACAAGAAATGCGCCTGACCAGTTCAATAAAGAAGAGAGGAAGTAATGATGGATTACAGTAGCACTTTGCACAGGGTGGTTTTTATTTCTCCCTCAGTACAATCATCTGCAGAAGAGGTCATGACCCTACCCCACAAATTCCAAACAGGATGGACTTTTTCATTCTACTTGAAGCTTCACAGTTGACACAGCAGAGTCATATTCAGTGGGATTTTCACTATTTGAGAATGACATAAGTTATGTTCTTTGGTTTTAGAGCATCTGCTTGGCTGAGCTTTAGAGTGTGAACAGCTAAAAAGAAATGTATATATGAATATATATATATATATATATATATATATATATATATATATATATATATATATATATATATATATATATTGTGAGCAAATTCATTAAAGCTTATAATTCCATTCAAAAATGTCAGTTTGGTTTATAGCTCATGAAAATCAGAAATATGGAATTTAAATAATTAAAATAATTAATTTCTGAATAAACTGCTAAATGGAAAAGGCTGGAAAAATGCCATTTAAAATATAATAAATATAATCGCTTATATAATTTATAATCTTTCTGAATTAAATTATGAAAAAATCATGAAAAAATGGTCAACTGTTGTTTTTTTTTTCCTTTTTCATATAATAGGTTAAGGTCAGAGTATTCAGCTACTTTACATTGTGCTCTTTTCTGACATAGAGGTGTAAATGCAAACACAGCTGGTCTGCTTGTCTAGTTTCCGTAGAGAAGTAGTGCCAAAAAAATAGGACTATCTGGAGCAGATAAACTAACATGATCCTATTGGCACCATGTCTAATGCTAGGGGTATAAAGCCCCCTAGTAGTGAAATTGTATGGAATGATGGTTCTCCATCCAGTAGTTTTGGAATGAATTGGAGCTGGGGATGAGATGGAGTGGTAATCACCCTAAATACTGACCTCAGTAACTAATGCTCTTGTCAAAGTTCCAAAACCCTGTCCTTCCTGGAACAGGAGAGACAGTTACTTCAACAAAAGCAAATTAAATATTTTTTCATACCCTTGACCCTTCAAAACCATTCACTACCTTGAGAAATTGTGTTCAATATAATAGTGCTGTACACTTTCTTTATCAAATATGTTAAGACAGTGTTTCTCAACCTGGTCCTGGAAGTACCCCCTACCCTGTCACCCATTTACTGATTTAACTGCTGAAGAAATGGAATCAACACTGTGGATCAAATGAATAAATCACAGCTTCTGTTGCCAACCTGCATACACTTATTCATTTCTTTTTTCTTATATTGCTTTGAAAAGGGACTATGGCGGTGACAAGAAGATGCATTTAATCATTTAATTTTGCTTTTAACTGCTATGTTGTCGAAATATTCTGTATACACCCCGTGTCCTAAGAGTCAAAAGACCCATCCACTGAAAGCTTCTTTGGAAGCCAAAAATGATTCTTCTATGGCTCTGAGCAAAGAGTGTTCTGCTAAAAATGAACCGTTTGGAGACCTGAACCCTTTGGAGATGTGTGGGAGTCATAATGTTACATGAAAACTTGTGTGTGTGTTCATTCTGAGATTAATTGTGGAGAGCAAGGCAACTCCTAAGGAGGACTCAGGAAGAGCTTATCCCCTCTGACCCCTGAGAGCACTCACTTAAGACATGAAACTGACACAGAATCCCTGAAGGTGGCTCACTTTGACCCTCAAATCCCCATAGAGCTTGAATACACAAACTAAATCACTGCTGTAGTCAGCATCACAGACCATGAGATCTGGGCCCGGACAGTGAGTAACTCCATGAAGGTAAGATCTTGAATGAAATTAGTTAGAGACGGTCATGACAAATTTAAAGCAGAGAGCAAGATACACTGAGTTCTAGATCCATTCTCAGTACAACATTACAACATTTAGCAGTGTTTCATGTGAACATGAAAGGGACCATTGGTTCAAATTCATTCTAATATATAGTCTGAGGATGTCAAGCAGACATTGCACAGAAACAGATGAGCTTCTGTCTCTTTACATCTACAAGATGAAGCAACTAGTTACGAGAGTCTAATAGAGCGGACTGTGAATGAACACAATGTTTAAAAACTTCAGCAGCACCGATTTGTCTGATCCACTTGTACCAGCCAAACACACACCAATTCATAACCACCATGTTGGTGTCACTGCAGTGCTGAGAATGATCTTCCACCCACATAATACCTGTTCTGTAGTGGTCCTGTGGGGTTCCAACCATTGAAGTAAAGGGTGAAAGGAGGTTAACAAAGAAGAAACAGATGGACTACAGTCTATAATTATAAAACCACTTTGTGGTCATATATACACACATTTCACAACCCCCTTCCACTTCATCCAGCCCCTAAGTGAGAGAGCTTAGCTAGCTCAGAGGCCCTCCCTGATGCCATGATTCACTTCGAAACATTGCAGCATAGAAAGAAAATGCATTATGAGACAATTCACAATGACTTACACATTCACACTGACTCACTCCTAAGAGATAAAATGTCAAATACAGGAAGTTATAAAAACGAGTAAGCTTGTACAGTAGCAGTCAATAGTTCAGACACACCTACGCTCTTCAACCCTTCATCACCAAAAAACCCTACGACCAATAGGCAAACATTCTGCTAGTATGTATTGTTTATATCTGATAATAATCATGTTTTTTTTTCTGGTTCACACAGCCTGTTCCAGAATCTATTAGAAAGCCTTCCCTGAACCACAGAGAGAATTACTCCAACAAAGTCAGGGTAAACTTATTTTATTACCCTTGATTTCAGAAGAAACAATGAATGATGAGCTGTCCTAGTACTCAATACAATCCTGTCTCTGAGGTCTACAGACAACAGATTAAGACTTCATGGCTTGGTTTGTACTCTGACATGCACCGTGTGTGCCTTTCCAAATCAACTGAATTTACCACAAATGCACCTAAAGTACACCCAGACTATGAGAAACAAAAAAGATTGAACTTTTTGGACTGAATGCCAAGCATCATGTCTGGAGGAAACCAGGTACTGCTCATCACCTAGCCAATACCAATCCTACAGTGAAGCATGGTAGTGGCAGCTTCATGTTGTGGGGATGTTTTTCTGCAGCGGGAACTAGTCAGGGTTGAGGGAAAGAGGACTGTAGCTATGTACAGAGACATCCTTGACGATAACCTGCTCCAGAGCACTCTGGACCTCAGACTGGGATGAAGGTTTAATTTCCAAAAGAATAATGATCCTAAGCAAGCAGACAAAATTTGAAATGAGTGGCTTCAGGACAACTGAAATGGCCCAGCCAGAGCCCAGACTTGAACATCTTGAAAATCAATGAGATATCTATCATCTCTGAAGATATCTAAAATGGTTGTGCACCACCACTCTCTATCAAACTGATTGAGCTTGAGAGGTTTGGCAAAGAAGAATGGGAGAAACTTGCCAAAAACAGGTGTGGCGAGCTTGTAGCATCATACTCAAAAAGACATACTTGCTGCCAAAGGTGCTTCAACAAAGTATTTAGCAAAGGCTGTAAAAGGTTATGTATGTTATATTTTTGTGTTTTATTTGTAAAAAAAATATTGCAAAGATTTCAAATAACCTCATTTCAAAATGAACAACAAAATGTGCGAAAAGTGAAGGTCTGTGAATACTTTCTAGATTCAATTTATATACATACTGGTATTTTCTATTTTTCGGATGCTCTTATTTATTTATATTTTTCATTCACATGAAGGCAAAACATGTTGAATTTTAATTTTTTAAATTATTTACAAGGACAAGAGTCATTTTATTTATAGGATGTAAAGGCTTTTTGTTAGTGTTGAAAAACGAGTGAGTGTTTATATATTAATATTCTCTAAATGCTTGATTTTAGATGATGAGTTATGCCTTATTATACTCCATCTCTCTCTCTCTCTCTCTCTCTCTCTCTCTCTCTCTGTCACACACACACACAAACACACACACACACACACACACACACACACACACACACACACACACACACACACACACACACACACACACCACTACTACTACTACTACTACTACTACTACAATCCTACAAGTGTCCCCAATGTCTTCTTTTGTGAAAACCAAAATATAGTCACTGCAATCTAACCATACAAGCATTTTCATTTGTTGATTGATAGTTGAAAAATATACATTGCCTCTAATCAAATAAATCAGAATGATCAATTGGGCACCACACCTGTCTGTTGTGTGTAATGTTCAATGACAGACCAAACCAACCAGCAGTGAAACCTGCCCAGAGTCAACTGGGCTGTCATTGAACCTATAAACATCTAGCGTGTCGGGTGATAGATGGAGGCAATGTAGCGGAGTCTGAAAGTGTAAATTATGTCTACACCTGTAGAATACAAATCATGTTTTAGAAGACACCTCAACAGCCTGGTAGGTGATGAAACCCAGACAGGTTCACCCGTCAAAAGTTAAAATGATTTAAGGTGTTCTGTGCTCTGCTTGTTTCATGGTTAAATAAATGGGTATTTTCAGGTCAGAACTTCAGAAAAGAAAAAAACTGAATGTTGTAAACTTGAGTCAGAGTTAAGGACAGACTATCTTGTTCCACCATAAATAAAATAGCAAAATCAAATCTCTTTCGATTACCGTTTCACCTCTTAAGCAGCATAATGAGAATGACAGAAATTGCCGGCAGTTCATGTAATTTACATCATTTATTATGCTGCCATTTTTGTTACATCAGTCCATCATGCTTGTCATCATTCATAAAGAAGAAATAATGCCTTACTCTGATTCTTCAAAGCTGAACAAACTACTCACAAGTAGACATTCCTCAGCGTGTATGGAACCTCCCACGAAAATACTTGGAACCTGTGTTAAGATGCTTATTTTAGCCATAAAGTGTCTCAGTGAGCTCCAGTGGAGAGACTGTTCTCTGGAAGTTACATTTACAAGCACTGTGCTTACATTTCTTTTTCAAAATGGCCACAAATCAATTCTCAAAATCAAAATATCAACCCTTGTCGATCCCATGTGGCGCAGAATTGAAAATGGCTCTTCTAACAACTTTGTTGAATAATTTCTCACCCACAGCTGACAGAAAAGAAATGCTGTTGCAATTACTCCTCAATGAAAAGTCTACACATGCTGTTCATAATTAAAAGAAGTGATTTTTGAAAATGATGTATCATTTCCTTTTCACTTTACAAATACTTGCTACTTTGTGGTGGTCTGTCACATACAATCCCAATAAAAATATGTGGTATAAAAATATATTAAATGTGTTGAAACAGACCTTTAGCAACCAAAGGTACACTTTAATGAGCTGGTTTTCTCTTAAGCTCTAACCAAACACCATAATGTTGTAAATGTGGTCTTTTGTATCTGTGTCACCATGGGCTCGTATGGGTTGTGTAATATAAATTTCCATCATGCAATTGACCTGTAATAAGAGGCACTCTGGAATTGAGTGCCTTGCTCAAGGGTACTTCAGTCATGTTCTACCAGTTCAGGGAATCAAGACTGGTTCCCAAACCTCCAGCCCAGAACCTCCTGAAAAAGAGGAAATTCATTTCTGGGTTACTTTAACAATGTGATACAGATATCTGATTTGAATAAGTTAATAGTACATTATAACTTGGTTTTATTCCTCTACCTGTAGATGGATGTAGAAAAGGCAGCAGTTCCTCCAGAGGTCAGTCAGTGAGATCTTTTTTACAGGTTAAATATAACAAGTTTTACTGCTGTTAAAAATCCTTATTACTAAAGGAAGAAAAAGATTAGAAAAAGACGCAGGTCTGATGGAATGTAGTGAATAAGAAAGCTAGTAGGCTTTGTTTACACCAGATTGGGAATTTGATTATATAGGCCTGTTATTCACATTAGGCACATTTATATTTCACATTTACAGAGTGAACAGTAAACAACTTCTGCACATTATTGCACATCACAGTGTCTGCTAAATGCTGTAAATATAAATCAAATCATGCTGCACATTGATGCCCACCTTTCCTTCACTCAGTAAGTGAAAATACAGAAGCAAAAAAGAAAATATGCTTTCATTTTGACAGTTGTTCATGTATTTGAATGAATTGTTAATGATAGATGAATGCTTCTGAACTTACAATAACAGAAAAACAATGTACAAATGGTACTTTTCTGGCAGCAGGGGTGCCACAAAATGTCTGTAAATCAAAAAGACCTGTTGGATGATAACTGATATGTTAATTTAAAAGTTTTTACATTTTTTTTTTCTGTTGAAACAGAAATGTGTGAGTCAAAATTTAAATTCAGAATTGTTACCATTTCTTTTTTACTTTTCTAGCAGTTTGGAAAAAGAAATATGTGTTAGCAAAGTCCCTTAACTGTGGTAAAATTATATAAATGATAGATTTATTGAAGATGTCTAAAATCCTATTCTCTCTTAAAAACACCCAGGCTAAAGCCTCACGCTGACAGTGGTGCTCATATTTGTTGCAGAGATGCTTGCTATACTGTAGACCATATATTGACACCATCCCTGAAAACTGCATTATTATTTTGTGTTCCATATAGAAACGTTTGTGGGGTCTAATGTTTTGTCACCTGCAATACAATATCATTCTTGTCCTTCCTCATGTTGGGCTTTTCTTTTTAAGTAAACTAAAATAATGAACTAATACTATCATACATAGCTCAGTGTCTTTCGAAACCAAGTGAAACATATGGTAAAAAGGGGACATGCAGATTTATTTGAGGTATACATGCTTAATGTTGTGTTTTCCAAATAGGCCTGTTTGATTAACTGCAAATTGTTAGCGTCATTGCTTTAATTTCCTCACAAAGCAAACAGTATTATATTATTAGAACTATAAGTATGTTTAAGTATAACATACAGTAAATTGGATTCCATTATAGGAACATTAAGCTTTTTGTATTTGTGTTTTTCTTGGATGCCATTTTCTTGCACAGTTAAGCATATCTGTGTTTCTGTTCATAGGTCTGCATGCATGTGTTTGTTTTCCTAAGAAGTGCAAGATGACTTTTAAGACAGCACCCCCACCCCTACACATCAAACCTCAGAAGACCCAGCCCCCCGGGATTTCAACTCCAAAATGTTTTCTATCTAAATAAATGGAGCTCCCTTTGAAAACCACACTTGGGAGGTGGGGGTAACTACTGAAAATCACCTCCAAACACTGAAGGACCTGCTGAAGTCTTTTAGAAAACAAGGGGCCATCCAAGAGATGAGAGATTGTTTAAAAAGAATTTATGGTTCCCTGAAGGATGTTTCAATGGAGGACACTTTAAAGAATTGTTTCAGTACAGACCTTTAAAGTTTTTTAGGACTTGAAGGCCGTGAGTCTCTGCTTCATCTCATGGAAAATGAGATGTGGTAGAGAATGTGCTCAGAGTGTCTCTGTCACACACACACACCCGACACACACACACACACACACACACACACACACACACACACACACACACACACATAGGTGATTTTCGAAAGTTACATATATATATATATATGTATGTAACTTATATCATCCTGATATCATCCAGAGATGAGTTTGGGACTGGTGAATGAGGTAGGGTGGTTATCATACAACATCTAAACCTGACCAACACTCTTATCACTGAATTCAATGAAACCTAACAACAATGCTCTGACATCATGAAAAAGATTTTTCATTATCATAATGAATATATACAATATATATATAAGTTACATATATATAAATCAGGTGTGGTAGAGAATATGTATATATATATATATATATATATATATATATATATATATATACACACATATTCTGTACCACATCTGATTTTCCTAATGCTTATATTTTAAAGCTGTCAGAAAGTGTAAGTGAGAAAGTGAGATTTTTATTTTTGACAAGATGACAGAAAAACTGAACAACACTACTGCATTAAATTTGTTAAAGTTTGGAGATTCCCAAGTGGTAGTCATTTGACTAACACTTCAAATTAAATTGACAAAAGTGTGACATTCTGGTGTTATATGTCAACAGTAAATAGGACATAGTTCACCATTTTTATTATTATGATAATAAAAATTCTTTTTCATGATGTCGGAGCATTGTTGTTAGGTTTTATTGAATTCAGTGATAAGAGCGTTGGTCAGGTTAAGATGTTGTATGATCACCACCCTACCTCATTCACCAGTCCCGAACTCATCTCTGGATGTGTGCTGAATGGGTTACCATCACGCTTTATAACCCTCCCTTTATAATTATATATATTACATTCTGCTTTGCATGAGCAAAATATATATTACATTCTGCTTTGCATGAGCAAAATTATTTATGATATAGTTCAGCCAAGGACATGCTAATCTAGTTCTGGCCAATGCCACAAAAGACACAATCCCTTAGCATGTTATGCACGTAATTTTAGCACATAATATTTGTGTGGGGATTGCTGGTGAAGTTAACATGCCAAACAGTGTTATCATGAAATGGAGAGCTGCCTCTGCTGACAGTTGGTTTCCACCAGGAAAAACATGTAAAAAACACACTCATTTAGCTTCCTTATGTTTCCTTCAGGCCACAGAAATGAGGAGCATTTTAAAAAGGTCTTTTTTCTTTCCTTCTTCAATTTGAGTGGAATTCCTCTCCTTTCCAGATCAGTAAAAAAAAGCTGATGGATATGGAATTTCCTGAGCCAAATGCTTGTGGCTTTGATTAAGGGTTAGAAATAATGGCACTGAATGTCACACACTCCACCAAGCCAAAATTACAATAAACCTTATGCAGTACAGACGTGTTAATGTGCAACTTTGAATTATGTTAGAAAAAAACACTACACAGATGTTATCCAGTGGACCTCTTCTATAGATTAAATAGATGGGACTGTTCAGTATTCTTACTGTTTGAGGTTTTCTTCACTTTCAATTTTTTAGTGTTTTATGTCACTTGTTTTGTTTTTTATAATATGTGCAGGACACCCTGTGGCCACATGTGTTAGCTTTCAAGACACAGCCTCCAACTGGCATTTTTTGTCAGTGAGTGTGTATAACAACACTGGTACTATTATACTATGCTATATTCAGTGGTTGGAATTAACAAAGTACAAGAACTGCAATTAAGTCGATTTTTTTAAATAGCTGTATTTGAGAAAAGAGTTTTTACCTCTAATTTTGTTTTTGTAGTTTCACATATTTTTATTTACAAAAAAAAGTATTAATAGGAGGCAGCTACACATTCAATATATTATGATTTTCAGGAGATCATAGGCTACTCAATTCATTTGAAATGTAAATATTAACAGACTTTTTATTTGCCTATAAGGACTAAAAAGCACTTATAAGGCTTATAAGGACTTTACACCTTAAACATTCTGTTGTAAAATGAAGCTAAAAATTCAAGAATTGTGATGAATTATTTGTAATGAGATTTATAAGAATATTTATAATAATAACCTCTTCAAAATACTTGACAGTAGTCTAAAAAACAATGAATATTCATTATTATTTACAGTTGTTTATGTATGTATCAATATGATCCCCTTTCATCACTTTTATTCTGAAATTTGAACACTGTGTGAGCAAAAAAAAAAACAGACCAAACAGCCCTTATCTTCTCATTTTGCTCTATAACCCAATATCTGGGTAAGTGACTTCATTAACCCTGCCCTCTTTTCTTGATCACTTGGACCCTAGACAGAGCACACATGCACTAGAAGGCTCCTTTGACATTTAAATTGGGATTTAATTCATTAATTAATGCTTTTTTCCAAACTGATGATTCATCATGCAGTGAAGAGACCACCACTAGATAGGGTCAGTTTTGTAGATTCTTATACTATATGTATATCATGTCTGTATGTATACTATGATCCTGAGTTATGAAGCCTAGAAAGTGTCATGTATCTGCCTGCAAAGTATGGATCCCAGG
Source organism: Acestrorhynchus altus (assembly GCA_034509495.1). Classification (NCBI taxonomy): domain Eukaryota; kingdom Metazoa; phylum Chordata; class Actinopteri; order Characiformes; family Acestrorhynchidae; genus Acestrorhynchus; species Acestrorhynchus altus. Next base: position 12,381,547 of record CM067518.1, read on the forward strand.
ATCTAAGAAATGTTTAATTTAACTAATTTTGGACCGCACAGTTCTTAATCAGGCACTTAAAATAGCACGCTGTTGTTGGTGAATTGGAATCTCACACCTCTCCCACCTGTATCCATGCCTCCATGTATGTACATTTCATACATCTTTTTGTGCCACACTTTTGAGTGAGTTGTGTTAGACATATGTACACCATTTTTACAACCAAATGTCTTCATGCAGCTGAGATTACCATTGATATCTGTCCAGTTTCATCTGAAGGTAGTCACAGGTGTGTATCAGATGCAGAGTCTGCTCTCTCAGATACGCTGAGGAAGACTGAAATGCTTGTTCATACAATTCTACTGTTGTCCCACTGTGTACTCATCTATACATAACTACCCATGTTTAATATTGATTAATATTTGCCAACCAAAGTCATTATTTCAATAAAGTTAAATCAGTAAGTCGTGTGAGGTGGGACTGCTGGGGTTTTCAGCAGTTTGATAAACAGGTTTCCAGATCTGAATAAACAACAATGGAAATGTTTCATCAGTGTTCTGGATAAATTGGATCTTTACCACAAAATTCTTACAACCAGTAAAACCAGTAAAAATTTGAAAATGAGTTTTAAAATGACTTAAATTTAATATAATTATAATGTCAAATAAAAACTGGAGCATATATAAGTATATAAGTTAATTTGGTAAAATGAATACAGAAACAGGATATTAGTGTTAATCTTATGGTCAGGATATCAAAGCTGAGAACCATATATTACCACATTTATCATCTATGAGTTGGACATACGAAAGTGGTAAAATCAGTATTTAAATGGTGATTAAGATCAGATTAAAATGTCATTTTAGGCAGAAGATGATACCATTTTAGCCCAAACCATTATTTACACTCAGTATTTACAAACCATTATGTAACTCAAAACACATAATTTGAATCAAGATAATAAAGAAATTAAAGAATTAAAACCCCCTTTTTAAGTTAAAAACTTTTTTTTTTGTACTTCAAGTACATTTAAGAGTCTGCACTTCTTCTTTACATGTGTTCGTCTACTTCCTTTGATCATAGTATTACACGATAATACTAATAATTTAGTGCATAAAGTAATTCATAAAAGCGGCCCACCCACGTCTGCATACTGTATCTGAACACAGTATTTCAGGGTTTGAATACGGTACTTTACTCCTTCAAAATATTTCTTTTACAAGTAATATATATCGTGAAAATCAAATAGTTTATATTAAAACAGAGTCGTAGGCTTTACATAAGGCCTGTGGAATGTGCCCGTGATAGACATATACTGCCGGACTTCACACAGTGGAGGAAATTGGGGTTAGGAGCTTGCAGACATAGGTAATCTGGATGTATGTTTTCTTTGAAGTGGTCCAGAGGCAGTATATCTGCAAGAGGGGAAAATGTCATCTCTCCCACACACATTACTGATGTTAAAAAGAAGCCCCAAACATCAAAAAAATAAAATAACATCTGAGCCATGTCAAGCTTTTGTCGTATGTCTGAAGCAACAATGCAGGATTCATATGTTCTTCCTTCTTAAGTAGAGCCTTGTAGACCTCTTGAGTTAACTATAAACCTGCTATGATTCCAGTGTCATACGTAATAAGTAATGAGACATGAGAACAAGTAAATTCTGCTGACCAGCTGCTAGCATGTCAAATGCAGGAGGGACTGATTAGTGTTACTATTACATATCTGTACACAAGAAAAGGGAGTAAAAAGAAAAGGGAGGCGTCTGAATTCCAAACCACTAAGTGCTCTTCGTTACTTAAGGCCATTTGTTGAGTCAATCAGCAGAGGATTCCTAGAGAAGTTACTAACTCTAACATTCCCTGCTCCCTATGTAGTGCACTACACAGTTGTTGAAATAGTGGCTGAATCAGCCATACAATGCAGTACACACCAATCAACCATAACATTAATACAACCTGTCTAATTGTGTGGCATCACAACAGATCATGGACTCCACAAGACCTCTGCTCTGAAGATGTCCTGTGGTATCTGGCACCAAGACTAATATTACAGCAGATCCTTTAATAAGCATCAATAGCCCTTGCGCAACCCTGAACAGGTCACCAATTCACCATTTGTACACACAGCTTGTCTGGTCCCTGTAGGAAATTACTGCCAATAGCATGGTACCCTATAGTGTCCTATTCTGAACCTATTGTTGTGAAAATGATGGGCATAATTCACTGGGGAAGTGTCAATCTGCCCATTCTCATTCCACAACCAGGAATCAAATTATAGGGGGGGCATTTCAATTATTGCTGGATATGGGTGGGGACGTGTCACCTCCATTCATTGAAAAATTAGGCCCTTGGAATGGAGGGGATACCAAATTACTGGTGGGGACAATTCAATAATCACTGGATATTGGTGGGGATACATTAATCCATCCATGCTAATTCTATGCCCTTGGTTGATAGTGCTTTTTCCAGTACTAGACAGGATGAACTGGGTAGTTGTGTATGAGGTGGCGTGGTGATCATCCAACATCCTGACCTCACTAATTTTTGTCACTGAATGTAATCAAATCCACACAGCATTCCCTGCACAACAAAGACAATTAGTCAGGATATCCCAGGAAATCGGCATAAACTTTTCTAGCAATATTCAAGGATTCATATCTCAGGATCAGAGTAACCTACAGACATGTTACACATGTCATAACAAGACCCTATTCATCATAGTGTGATATAATAACTAGTTATGCATCTTATGAAAAATCATACAACTGAATTAAATCCCAATTAAGTGCTAAACAAGTGTTCTAGTGCATGATTACTGCTCTGTCCAAGTGTACGTCCTCAACCTAATTAACATTTAAAGTAATTAAAGATCTTTTCATTATAAATATTTAGCTTCACATATAGTCTTCGTCTTCGTCTGTCTTCGTCAGGATCAGAGTAACAGCTTTACATAAAGTTCATCAATTAATGAGAAATTATTGCAATTATTGCATGTAAAGTGTTTTGTGTTGTTCTAAGCAATAAATAAACAAATAAACAAATGAACAAACAAATGAATTTAAAAAAGGGTGAAATTAATACAAATATTTCAGTTTCTTTACATATCAAATGAATGTCTCCTATAAATATTAAAATTAAACGACAAACTCAAAAACATTCGACATGAAGACTGTTACTGTCCACCTGTCCATGATGTTACTGCTCAGTGTCTGTTAAATACAGACATATATATGCTTGGAGTTCTCCCCAATCTGACTACAGTGTAATAGTGGTTCTCCTCAGTCTGACTACAATGTAATAGTGGTTCTCCCCATTCTGACTACAGTGTAAATATGGTTCTCCCCCAGTCTGACTAGAGTGTAATATTGGTTCTCCCCCAATCTGACTACAGTGTAATAGTGGTTCTCCCCCAATCTGACTACAGTGTAATAGTGGTTCTCTCCAGTCTGAATACAGTGTAATAGTGGTTCTTTCCCAGTCTCAAAACAGTGTAATAGTGGTTCTCTCCTAGTCTGACTACAGTGTAATAGTGGTTCTCCTCCAGTCTGACTACAGTGTAATAATGGCTCTCCTCCAGTCTGACTACAGTGTATAAGTGGCTCTCCTCCCGTTTGACTACAATGTAATAGTGGTTCTCCCCCAGTCTGACTACAGTGTAAAAGTGGTTCTCCCCCAGTCTGACTAGAGTGTAATATTGGTTCTCCCCCAATCTGACTACAGTGTAATAGTGGCTCTCCTCCAGTCTGACTACAGTGTAATAGTGGCTCTCTTCCCGTTTGACTACAATGTAATAGTGGTTCTCCCCAGTCTCATTACAGTGTAAAAGTGGTTCTCCCCCAGTCTGACTACAGTGTAAAAGTGGTTCTCCCCAGTCTGACTACAATGTAATAGTGGTTCTCCCCCAGTCTGACTATAGTGTAATAGTGGTTCTCCCCCAGTCTGACTACAGTGTAATAGTGGTTGTCCTCCAGTCTGACTCCAGTGTAATAGTGGTTCTTCTCCATTCTGACTACAGTATAAAAATGGTTCTCCCCCAGTCTGACTACAGTGTAATAGTGGTTCTCCCGAGTCTGACTACAGTGTAATAGTGGTTCTCCCCAGTCTGACTACAGCGTAATAGTGGTTCTCCCCAGTCTGACTACAGTGTAATAGTGGTTCTCCCCAGTCTGACTACAGTGTAATAGTGGTTCTCCTCCAGTTTGACTATAGAGTAATAGTGGTTCTCTTCCAGTCTCATCACAGTGTAATAGTGGTCCTCCCCCAGTCTGACTACAGTCTGACTACAGTGTAATAGTGGTTCCCCCCAATCTGACTACAATGTAACAGTGGTTCTCCCCAGTCTGACTACAGAGTAATAGTGGTTCTCCTCCAGTCTCACCACAGTGTAATAGTGGTTCTCACCCAATCTGACTACAGTGTAATAGTGGTTTTCCCCAGTCTGACTACAGTGTAATAGTGGTTCTCCCCTGTCTCACTAAAATGTAATAGTGATTCTCCCCCAGTCTGACTACAGTCTGACTACAGTGTAATAGTGGTTCCACCCCGGTCTGACTACAATGTAACAGTGGTTCTCCTCCAGTCTCACCACAGTGTAATAGTGGTCCTCCCCCAGTCTGACTACAGTCTGACTACAGTGTAATAGTGGTTCTCCCCAGTCTGACTACAATGTAACAGTGGTTCTCCCCAGTCTGACTACAGAGTAATAGTGGTTCTCCTCCAGTCTCACCACAGTGTAATAGTGGTTCTCACCCAGTCTGACTACAGTGTAATAGTGGTTCTCCCCCAGTCTGACTACAGTGTAATAGTGATTCCCCCGAGTCTGACTACAGTGTAATAGTGGTTGTCCCCCAGTCTGATTAAAGTGTAATAGTGGTTCTTCCCCAGTCTGACTACAGTGTAATAGTGGTTCTCCTCCAGTTTGACTATAGAGTAATAGTGGTTCTCCCCAGTCTGACTACAGTGTAATAGTGGTTCTCCCCAGTCTGACTACAGTGTAATAGTGGCTCTCCCCCAGTCTCACTACAGTGTAATAGTGGCTCTCCTCCAGTTTGACTAAAGAGTAATAGTGGTTTTCCCCAGTCTGACTACAGTGTAATAGTGGTTCTCCCCCAGTCTCACTACAGTGTAATAGTGGTTCTCCCCCAGTCTGACTACAGCGTAATAGTGGTTCTCCCCCAGTCTGACTACAGTGTAATAGTGGTTCTCCCCCAGTCTCACTACAGTGTAATAGTGGTTCTTCTCCATTCTGGATACAGTGTAAGAATGGTTCTCCCCCAGGCTGACTACAGTGTAATAGTGGTTCTCTCCAGTTTGATTACAGTGTAATAGTGGTTCTCTTCTAGTCTGTCTACAATGTAATAGTGGTTCTCCCCCAGTCTGACTACAGTCTGACTACAGTTTAATAGTGGTTCCCCCCCCGTCTGACTACAATGTAACAGTGGTTCTCCCCAGTCTGACTACAGAGTAATAGTGGTTCTCTTCCAGTCTCACTACAGTGTAATAGTGGTTCTCCCCCAGTCTGACTACAGTGTAATAGTGATTTCCCCCGAGTCTGACTACAGTGTAATAGTGGTTCTCCTCCAGTTTGACTATAGAGTAATAGTGGTTCTCCCCCAGACTGACTACAGTGTAATGGTAGGATTTCTCCAGTTTGATTACAGTGTAATAGTGGTTCTCTTCTAGTCTGTCTACAATGTAATAGTGGTTCTCCCCCAGTCTGACTACAGTCTGACTACAGTTTAATAGTGGTTCCCCCCCCGTCTGACTACAATGTAACAGTGGTTCTCCCCAGTCTGACTACAGAGTAATAGTGGTTCTCTTCCAGTCTCACTACAGTGTAATAGTGGTTCTCCCCCAGTCTGACTACAGTGTAATAGTGATTTCCCCCGAGTCTGACTACAGTGTAATAGTGGTTCTCCTCCAGTTTGACTATAGAGTAATAGTGGTTCTCCCCAGTCTCACTACAGTGTAGTAGTGGTTCTCCTCCAGTTTGACTATAGAGTAATAGTGGTTCTCCCCAGTCTGTTCTACAGTGTAATAATGGTTCTCCCCAGTACGACTACAATTAACAGCCAAGTGGCTCTCCCCCAGTCTCCCTACAGTGTAATAGTGGTTCTCCTCCAGTTTGACTAAAGAGTAATAGTGGTTTTCCCCAGTCTGACTACAGTGTAATAGTGGTTCTCCCAGTCTCACTTCCACAGTGTAATGATGTAGTTCTCCCCCCAGTCTGACTACAGTGTAATAAGTGGTTCTCCCCAAGTCTGACTTCACAGTGTAATAGTGGTTCTCCCCAGTCTCACTACAGTGTAATGATGGTTCTTCTCAAATTCTGGATGCAGTGTAGAATGGATTCTCCCCTAGGCTTGTTGACTTCACAGTGTGGCAGTAGGTTCTCTCCAGTTTGATTACAGTGTAATAGTGGTTACTACTCTTCTAGTCTGTCTACAATGTAGTGGTTCTCCCCAGTCTGACTACAGTCTGACTACAGTTTATCAATGGTTCCCCCCGTCTGACTACAATGTAACAGTGGTTCTCCCCAAATACTGACCCTGAAGTAATGATGGTTCTCCCCCAGTCTGACTACAAAGTAATAGTGGTTCTCACCAGTCTCACTACAGTGTAATAGTGGTTCTCCCCCAGTCTGACTACAGTGTAATAGTGGTTCTCCCCCAGTCTGAGTACAATTAGCAATAGTGGTTTCTCCCTGAAGTCTGACTACAGTGTAATAGTGGTTCTCCCCAGTCTGACTACAGTGTAATAGTGGTTCTCCCCCAGTCTGAGTACAGTGTAATAGTGGTTCTCCCCTAGTCTGACTACAGTGTAATAGTGGTTCTCTCCAGTTTGATTACAGTATAATAGTGGTTCTCTTCTAGTCTGTCTACAATGTAATAGTGCTTCTCCCCCAGTCTGACTACAGTCTGACTACAGTGTAATAGTGGTTCTCCACCAGTCTGACTACAGAGTAATAGTGGTTCTCCTCCAGTCTGACTACAGTGTAATAGGGGTTCTCCCCAGTCTGACTACAGAGTAATAGTGGTTCTCCTCCAGTCTCACCACAGAGTAATAGTGGTTCTCCTCCAGTCTGACTACAGTGTAATAGTGGGCGGTTCTTGAATGAAAGCAGGACCTCAGAGTCTTTATTGACTCTAAACTGCTGCACGCGCCCCGTAACGCAGTAACTGAGACGCAGCACGTTCCGTTACTCGGGTGGAGTTGGTGATGTAGGGGGGTTAGCTCCAGCCCACCGTACTCGAGTGGTCCTGGACCCAGCAGATCACGCGGATTCTCCCCACGCGCAGATCTCTTGGATGGCACCGCTGGACAGGTACAGCTGTGGTCACGTGCGCCGTTCACTCAGGTCTGAGTGGTAACGTTGGAGCCCATGGCGAGCATGTATGTGTGTGTCCGGCTGTGGCTCATCTTGGGCTTGACCGACGTTTTCACTGAAGGTAAGGAAGCTTTTACTTCCCAGAGAAGCTCATGACCGTAAAACCCACCTTGAAATGGTTTCACCTGGTAAGAAGGAGTGAAACTGTTTCCCTCCAACAAGTACTGTGATTGAAAAAAGAGGGATGGGCAGTTCTGAAGCGTAAGATAGTTTTGGGATTCATTTGTTAAAGTGATGCACTTATGCACTCTCTGTTTCCCCAGATGGACAAGAATAAATCAGTCCACTGGCCTCATAACTGCCACTCCTGGTCCACCCTGTTTTATTGCCCTGTGGACAAAATCTTATTAGGTTTTAATCTCCTTAAACAGATTTTAAACACAGATTTTTATTTTAGTAAATAAACTAAGATAAATAATGTGCGGAAAAAACATGTTGAAGCATTTTATGTGAAAATGTTGATGCTGTAATGGATGACAATTTTCTTACTAAACTAATTTACAACATATAGCAAAAGTTAGATAAATGAATGAACCAAACTCCAATGAGCAATAAAATGTAGCATTTTATTTAATAATATACTTAACCGCTTGCAGACCCCGCCAGAGATCAGTAATCAAAACACTATAGGAACCACCAGCTTTGACATCAGCCTTTATTCTCTTGCCTACAGGGTCTGAGCACATTGTGAATATTGTCAGTGCTTAAAAACCAACTGCACAATTCAATTCAGACAGTCTAATTAGTCCCGTTTAATTGGATATAGTGCAGCACTGTATATAAATCACAGTCAATAATCTGCTGTTGCATTATGTCAGCAGATCAAAATATCATAATAAATATTTAGTTCAATATGATGAAATGACATTTGTACCATATTGTCCTACCCTGTCAAAAGAGAAACCATAAAATATTACATACAAGTATGAAGTGGATTTAATCAACTCAAATAACTTGAAAAGCCTTTAATTAAAGAATGTATTTATATGATTTCAATAAACCTCTTCAGTTGACAAGCCATGTTTTACACTGTTAATGTTACTGGTACATTTTACAGCAAAGCTAAACACAATATTTGACACCAGTTCAAACCTTAGATGTCACTCACACTGGCAGGCACACTGAGAACAAATGTGTCAAGTGGTTGCAAATGAAAAAAAGCTCTCTGTGAACACAGTTCTTGGCTAAATGAGTGCATTAAAACAAACTTGTTGATGTAACATATTCTTGTGCAGCTATATTGATTCTCAGTGATGGACTACTTGTTTTGAGTTTGGCTTGGTGTGAGCACTTATTTCAGAGGCACATTTTAGATTTTTCTAAATTAAATAATTTATAGTATCCGTCTTTAGCCCCAAAATGTAAAGTACAATGAAAGGTTTTAGTCTTCGGAAAATTAGAATGAAAAGCTCCTTATCTGGACAGTAAGGAGATTAGGCCAAACACAAATAACACTGAAAAAGTAGTGGTTTTCACATCACTGTGCTCTGTTCTCCAGCGCTCTCCTCATTGGGTCTAGTGTTTTTTATACTTAACATCCAACCTCTGTTTTGTTCTTCTAACTAGCCCTTGTTCCTTTTTACTGTATTAATGCTTTCCTGCATCTGTTGTGATGTGGAGTTTGTAAAGTAAAAACTCTCAGAGAAATGGTTTTAGTCGTTGGTTTAGTCAGAAAGGGTTGATGGTAAACATAGATATTAGAAATATGGGATATAACTGCTAACACATTTGAATTCAATGTATTAGTGCAGTAACCCAGCATCAGCTCAGTTTCCCCACTGTGTGGGATGATATTTAATGTGACCTTTTGTCTGGAGTTGTCAGTTTACATCTCTAGTTGAATACATACAATACATACATTCACTACAAGACTACATAATATATAACAATCACAAAAAGATCTATATTTTTTAAAAGATAATATATTCCAACAGTAGGCAGTGTATTACACTGTAGTGACAGTAGGCATTATAATAGCAATAGTCATTTGTACACTAGTGCCTTTTGTTTTTGTTATCTTGGTTACCCATTTTTTTACTTGTGCAAACTAAAGCCAGGTCATTGTTGTGGCCAGGAGATGCCCAGAACATCCCGCTCAAGTCCTTTGAACTCTCCACTTCTGTTGACCCAAAGCGAAGTCCCAGTTGGTACAAAGTTGCGGACGATCGTGCTCATCAAAGACCCAGGCGATGTACATGCTTCTCCTACAGGGACAAGGAGTGTGTATACTACTGTCACCTGGACATCATCTGGATCAATACACCAGAGTGAGTGTACCTATTACTGCGAGACTGAACGTAAGGAGGCAGGATGCATGTCAGGTTTATTTTGACTTTGTAGTGAGTCCAGTTAGTTGGCAAATAAACGTGTGAGGGCCAACACATACTAAAACTCAAATCCTGAACACTGAGGTACAGGTTGAAAGAAGGCTAACAAGGTATGCAGAGAAACAAATGGACAGCATAGAACTACAAAGTTGTCCTGTGTGGTAAGTGAAGCTATTAAAAATGAACAGTGTAGAGTGTAGAAACAAGGAGTTGGTCATAATGTTGTGGTTAATTGTAAAACAAATCAATTTTGTGATGTGATCTCTTGATAAGCAAGATGTTGCTGCATAATATATGTACACTGCTGGTCAAACGTTTCAGAACCCATATTGGGTGTTCTAAAGCATTTGACCAGTAGTGTATATGTAATATAAATAGATTATTTACACATTTACTTACACTGTACACACATAATTGCACTGTAGAAGTACTGTGTATGTAGAAACCATAAATAAAATAAAGAAATATATTTACATGTGCACTGGATATAGAATTGAATGTAGTATGAGACAGTGAGAGGGAGACAGTCTTTGGTGGGTGTAGTAGCTAGTTGCTGCTCCAGTGAGTAAAGTACAAGTGCAGAAAGAGTTTATGTGGTGTGAGGAGGCACGTGAAATGAGTCGTGACTGGCTATGGACAGGAACACTGTGATACAGCCTTGTGTCCTGGAAGAAGAAGCTGCCTCGGAACCAGCTGGTTCTAGTCCTCATGCTTATGTATCTCTTCCTGCTGAGCTGCTTAGAGAACAGGCAGTGGCTCGGGTGGGTGGAGTCCTCTGTAATCCTCCTGGTCGTCCTCAGACTGGTGTATAAATGTAAGCTGAACCCCGGTGATGTGCTGGGTGGTGCGCACCACCCTCTGAAGAGTTTTCCTCTTTTCAGAGTTTTCATTCTTAACTCTAAGTGAACAGACATCAGACTTGATGCCACCAAGTAGCTTCCTAACATCATTAGGTGCAGTTCTAGCTGCCATTGCCGTGTCTCCTTTAATGTCCTCACCACTTTCAACCAGTTTGCTCTTTGTGCTCACTCTTGCCATAATTGATGCACTTTCTTGTGCACAGTGTTTCTAGAGTGCTGGGTCTTCTGCTCCCGTATACCATGGAAGCTAAAGAACACTGCACTAACACAGGGCTCCTGCACTGAATGTGGATGTGATTTATGCCAGAGTTGCTTGTTGCATCACTGCTCCCAATCATTAAGCACTTTTGGGAGGTCCTACATTCTCCATTGTGTGTGGTAATACCTCCGTTGATATTCCATGTACATATATGACAGTTTGGATTGAGGAATGTTAAATGCTTCAGAAATGGAATGTCCCATTCATTTGGCATACACTATCATGTCTAACTTGAGCTCCAGTAATTCATGTCACTTTTCTGTGTTTAACCTTACTGTCAAGATCTGACAAAGATCTCCCAAGCCATCCTGTGAGGTTATAATACTTCATAATGAATTTATGTACTGATATATCATGACATTTGGCATATCAGTGTATATGCCAACATTAATAGTGTGTGTTCTGCAGATAAGTACGCAACCTTACCTGTTCTATACTAACAGGAAGATATGAAGAAGTACTATGCCAGCATATAATGATGATGCTGCTGGGGATGAGGTTGGGTGGTGATCATCCAACATAATGATCTTGCTAAAGCTCTTGTCCCTGAATGCAATTAAATTCTCACAGCAATGCTCAAATAACCCCTCCCCCCCTCCCCCCCAACCATGGACAGTCTGGTTCCACATCATCATAAGCTGAAGGCATGGCCCAAACTATCAAAACCAATTAAAAACCCTTGATTTCAGATGAATGAATGAATGATCAGTGTCCTAAAACTTTTGTCCCTATAGTGTATGTCTAATGTAAATGTGTTGGCCTGATGCTCTTTCGTGCTTGCTAAACTGTTAAATTGTAACTTCCTTGCATAATTGAAACCATGTGGTGCTTTACTTTAGGCCTCGCTCTCAATATGTAAGCAAGAAAATGACCCAAAATAACCACAAGCGTAGAAAGTTGAGTGTCTTAATTACCTTCCATAGAGAACCACTTAGGGTTTGTACCAACATGTCCAAGCTGACAAACCAAAAAATAACCCAATGCAGTGTGGAGCTTTTTATGAGTGTACTCATGGAGAATGGCTCAGTTTTCACTGCTGCCTGTTAAAAAACAGATGTGCCCCTTCAGACTGTGCATCTGGACACTTCAGTGTCATTTTGTGTGTTGACTAAGGGTGTAGTCAAGTTAGGTAATCAATATCATACCCCAAAACTCAGTTTGTTTGACTAATGTGATCACTTTTAACCTTACCTGAGCATAGTATAGTGAACTGAAGTGGCCCCCTTGAAGAGATGGGCTCAGGCACACCTCACTGATACTTGGGCATTGCATGCATCCAGCATGATCAACCACTGTGCACTGGCATGGAACTCAAACATGACACCTCTGTAAAAATCGTCTTATGCCAGCAGCACAATTAACAGAATGTTGCAGTGCTGCATAATCAAAAAATATAGGTGGAACATGAGAGGGCTGTGTGTTGGTGCACCCAAAACCACTAGTCACACAGTACATACAGCCTGCGTCATCTGCCTGATCTGGACTGCACATGTTGGTTTATTTACAAAATTTGACTCATGTTTGTAAAAATGCTTCTTGACAGAATGAGAAAAGTAAAAAAAAAACAAAAAAAACAAGTATGACCCAGTATTCAAGGATTGGGAAGCTTCAGTTTATAATACACAGTACAGAGCTCTGGTGTTCATTCGTTAATTTTCCAAGCACAGACGGTGTGGGAACCCTGTTGTTTTTGTTAGAATTGTTCATGGTCCAAGCACTGAAGGTACAGGAACCATATTGTTTTTGTTAGGATTTGTAGGGGTCCAAGCATAGAAGGTGCGGGAACCATATTGTTTAGATAGGATTTTTTGTGGTCCAAGCACCACAGGTGCAGTAACCCTATTGCTTCTGCAAGGATTTTTCGGGGTCCAAGCACGCAGGTGCAAGAACCATATTGTTGTTCTTAGGATTTGTAGGAGTCCAAGCACCGAAGGTATGGGAACCCTATTGTTTTGTTAAGATTTTTCTTCCTTAAAATGGAGTGCAGCTCGAACTCAGAAATGCTTTGTCTGATTGCTCTGAAACTCACACACCTGTACCCTAGGGGGGGTCCAGAAAAAAAGTTTGGTCGTACTGCATCACTAGGGGGTGCTAGTTGGTGCTAACAAGCAATAATTTGCTAAGACAACAAAATCAGTCCCATTGACTTGAAAACTGTCACGGTGCTATTATAGGCTGTCCTGGACATGTATCTATGAGTATAATGTCATATTAAAAAAAACATGGCTGCCATTAGCCAATCAGTTTTCAATATGTACTTAAATGTCTTAGACTTTACCAACAATCATGAAACTTAATACGTGTCTCTTGGTATGGACGCTCTGCTACCTACTGAAGTATGACAGGATTCGGCCACTGGGGGGCACTGCTTATATCTTAAAACACTTAAATAAACATATTTCTCATACTGTTTAGGTGATACACATGCATCAGCTAATGTGCTATAATGAGCTAGGCAACTTTGCAAAAGCTTGTAATTTTACCATTGTTCTATATATTTATGTGTGTTGTGTGAAAAGGCCACATTTTGTACTAGTATATAACATTTAAAAAGTTGGAATTTGAACATTGTTTAGCACCCCTGCCCCACCCAATGCTGCAATACATAATGTGGCTTCTGTTCCAGGAATGGGTCATGTATTGATGTATTGGGTCTGAGTGGGCCAATATGCTCATAGACCCACTGTGTTTCACACACAGGGACCGCATTTAACCCATCCACAAACAGTGATAAACACACATACACACTAGTGAATTCACACACTAGGGGGCAGTGAACATACATGCCTGGAGCAGTTGGCAGCCCTATGCCTGGGAGCAGCTGGGAAGTTAAGTGCCTTGCTCAAGGGCACTTCAGTCATGTCCTGCCAATTCAAGGATTCAACCTTCCACAAAGCTGGTTCTCTAGGTTGGCTTGGACCCAATAACGGCCACTTTGAAAATGACACATTTTGTACTAGTTCTAATATTTAAATCCCAACATTACATTTCTGGTATTATAACAACATTTAAACCATGGAAGTAAATAATTATGAAAAATGTTTTTAATTGAATGAACCTTTAATTAAATTGATTTACAAAATGTCAAACAATCTATCTATTAACTATTATTGCACATAGTCAAGTTGTGTTGTGGTGGTCAGGTTACAGGTTACTGGGTACTGCTCCTTCCCATCCTCTGTCCACCTGTTTCTGCAGCCTCTTTAGAAAGTACAGCCTGCTCTGTCCCTTTCTGTAGAGGTGGTCAATGTTACACATCCAGTCCAGCTTGTTGTCCAGCCACAGCCTGAGGTACTTATAGGAATCCTCAGCCTCCACCTTGACTTGCTTGATCAGAATTGGTCAAGTCAATGACCAGCACCTTGGTCTTTGAGGTGTTGAGCTGCAGATGGTTCATGTTGCACCAAACAGCAAAGTCCCTCACCATGCTCTTATACTCTCTGTCATCCCTTATACACCCAACAGTGTCATCAGCAAACCTCTGGATGTGACACAGCTGAGTTATAGCAAATGTCTGCAGTGGACAGGGTGAAGAGAAGAGGTGCCAGCACTGTGCCTTGAGGCGCTCCAGTACTGCTGATCACAGTGTCAGACGTAATGTCCTTCAGCCTGACGTACTGCAGCCTGTCAGTGAGGTAGTCGGAGATCCAGGTGACCAGGCAGGGGTCCACTCGCATTCCATTCTGTTTGTCCTGAAACATAAGGGTCTGGACTGCATTGAAGGCAGTTGAGAAGTCCAAGAACATGATCCTCACTGTGTCATTCCAATTATGCTGGTGCAAGTGGGCTTGATGTAGTAGATGGAGGATGGCATCTTCCACACCAACACCTGCCCGGTAAGGGAACTGTTACACCTGGGGTCTGATGAGTCCAAGGAATAATCACTCCAATCACAATCACTCCACTCCACTCAACGTCTTCATCATATGTGAAGTAAGTGCCAGTACTTTTCAGGAACTGGAACTATACATGATGTCTTCCAGAGGGTAAGCATTCACCCCAGCTGCAGGCTGTGGTTAAAGATGAGTGGTTAATCTTCTTCAGCAGTGCAGGTTTTCAGTACTCTGGGACACACCTTAGCCGGGCCTGCTGCTTTCCTGGGATGAAAGCTCCTCAGTTGACCTCTGACCTGGTCCGCACTGATGTACGATGGTGTCTGTGTTGTGGTGGATGGATGATGGGTGGAGGGCTGCTGCAATGACTGGGGGAGGGTGTGTTGAGGGAAGAAGGAGGGATGGCTGCAGTGAGGGAGAGGGTGGGGAAGACATGGGCTGGTTGAACTGGTTGAAGAATTGATTAGTTTTGTTCACCATCCCCACTGTCCCCCAACGACTCTGGTCTTTGTGTTGTGGTCTGTGATGGTTTTCACACCTTCCCAGACCTCCCTCATGCTGTTCTCCAGCTTCAGTTCCACCTTTCTCCTGTATCTGTCCTTAGCTTCCATCACAGAGCGTTTCACCTCCTGCTGTGCTGCTTTCATCGCCTCCCTGTTCCTGCTCCAGAAGGTGGCTTTGACCTCTTGCATAACCCCTGGCTTGTTGTTGGGGTAACACCATACAGTCTTAATGGGGGGAGACCACGTCTGCACAGAAGTTGAGATTATCTATCAGACAGTGTGTCATCGCCTCTATGGCTTCACAGTGTTGGCTAAGCTGCACACAGGGTACAATCATGCTCTGTACAAGATGACTGGGCCTTGTCATGGTATGTTGAACAGACGGAGAAAGGAGGACTTACTCACAGGGTTTAGATGATTTATTAAGCATAACAAACATCAGGAGACACAGAAAATGAAGCACTTGACAGACCAAAAACAGCTCATAGGCTTAATCCAGCTAGATATTGGTTCTAAGCCCACCAAATAAATCCACTTTCTCAACTGTGACTTTAATGAGTTCAGATGATTATTAAAACAAATCCACTAATCTGTAGACTCAAACAGGAGCATGGCCAATTTTGCTCTCACAGTCTCTGATTGCCGATGGCAAACAGCATGACACAGCATTCAAATCTACAATCCTCAGATCATAGTGGTAAGTGTATTAGACCACTGAACCACTCAAAGTATCAATACACTTGGTTGCAGTTTATATTGCATGCTGTGGTTTAGCTGTTTGGCCAGTTTAGCTCTTGACCAGTATAGGCTAGGCCAGGGGTGGGCAATGGCTGCTGCAACAGACCTACTAAGCTTGGCAATTAACAGGTGAGTTCAATCAGGTGTGTTGGAGCAGGAAACAGGAAAACTGTGAAGGAATATGGCCCTCTAGGACCGGAAGTGCCCACCCTTGGGCTAGACAATAGCATGAACAGCATGATCAAGCTAGATGACCAGCGTTACCAGTATGATCACAATGGTCGACCAACATGATCGACATCACCAAGCTGGTTAATCAGCTACAGTCCCTTCCAAAAGTATTGGAACAGTGAATCCCTTTATTTATGCAGTAGACTGAAAACATTTGTGTTTGCTATTAAAAGATGAATGTGAGACAAAATGTTAATATTTCAAGGTATTTCAATCTGGATCTGATACACAGTTCAGAAGATAGCACCTTTTGTCTGAACTCATCCATTTTTCTTGTGATTGAAAGTATTAGAACAGATAAACTTCACATAGATTAAAGTGAATAAGACTAAATATTTAGTTGAAAAAGCTTTGCTTGCAGTAGGTGCATGATGCCTGTGACCCACTGACATCACTAAACTTTTGCATTCTTCTTTTGAAATTGTCTGTAAATTGACTAAACCAGTCTAAAATCTTCCACTTCTTGCCCCTGATAAACTCCTCTTCTATAGTTTTGACAGTGTGTTTTGGCTCATTATCTTGCTGCATAATAAAGGATCAAAATGTTTCTGTAGGTCAGCCCATCCCAGAAGAAGCCATGCAAGCCTCAGCCATGATGTTACCTCTAGTGTATTTCACAAATGAGCTTATATGTTTGGGATCATGTGCAGATCCTTTCCTTCTCTGAACTTTGCCTTTTCATCACATTGTTTAAGGATAATGGTTGTACTGGCTATGGACAATATTTGCACAATAGCTCTGATTGACTTTCAGTCTTCTCTCATCTTTACAATTGCTTGTCTTTCACCAAGACAGCTCTCTGGTTTTCATGTTGGTTACTCCTCTAACTATAAATGCAGAGTCTGCACAGGCAAAACCTAAATCTGAAACTGTGTGTAAATTTTCAGCACTGTTTGAATAATCAATGAAGCATGGCACACCTGGGCAACAAAACACACCTGTCAGTCACATGTTCCAATACGCTTGCTCACAAGAAAAATGGGTGGGTTCAGACAGAGGTGCTATCTTCTGAACTGTGTATCAAATCCAGATGTAAATACATGGAAATAAAAGTTGAAATGATGATCTTTAGATTTATATTAATATTGTAATGTCAAACCCAATTTTTTCAGTCTACAGCAAAAATAATTGGCCTCACTGGGATTGTAGTTTACCAGTATAGGGTATGTTTTTGCCTGCATGACCAGTTTTCGTCCAGCTTGACCATCAAAGACTACCTTAGACCACCTGAAACCAGCTACCATTAGAAGCTGGTCTTGATGTGAGTTTTTCAGCAGGAATATTACAGCTGTGACAGTGGTGGTATGTTGAGCTGAACAGTAGTCAGTCAAACCATAGTGAAGATGTTTTAATGGTATTTCATTTCCTATAAGAAAGCCAAGAAACTCATGTCCCAGTGTTGGGTTTTGCAATTAAAATCAGTCTGACCCCTTTTAACATTTGACTTGGTAAAGTGGCCCGTTACCTTAAATGAGTTTGCAAACCCTGGCTGATAGGTACTGTACTGTTAGATGAGCAATAAGTTCCAGCAGTGAGCTAAGTAATCTCTTTCAGTTCAAAGGAAGTCATTAAAATCCATCTTGTCTGTGGCCAATTTAATGATTAGAGTGCAGATTTTGGTAAAGGAGAGATGAGCTCAGGTTCATTTACAGTAATTGGCTGTTAGAAGTGTGTGACTGTGTGTGTGCCTTTCGTTGTCTCAATGTTATTGCTATCTGTTTCGTGCCCATTGTTACTGTCCATGGTGCTGATGTGGATCTGGGGATTATTAAAACATTAAAACAGCTGCTGAATGTAAAATTTGGATAGAACCAAAGCTGCTATGGTTAAGAAAAATCAAGCCTGAACTTTTTTTGCACAATTCAGCACAGTCTCACTTTCTTGATGGTGACAGTTCATAGTCTGGACATAGGAATATGAAAAAAAGCGTAGGCTAAATTAGATAGGATATGATTATATAACACAGAGAATGCAGCAATCAAAACTCATGTTTCTGATATTTATGTGTGAATGTCACTGTGTGGTTAGTACAGAGAACATACTGGTGTGATTGCTTTTTCTCTGGATTTATATTAGGCATACTTCATTCAATTCTTAGTGATTGACACCGTAGATGAAATCTCCATGTATGCAACAGCTCTTTTATTGCAGTAAAGATGTGATGTGGACAGCGATATTGCAAAAATAAAGTTATGCTGCCTTTGTGTGGGTTACACTGTTGTATAACCTATTTGCATACAATTTTGGGCTGTTACATACATGGAGATTTCAGAATGGCATACTCATTTTTCATCTACTGTCAATCACTGTCAAACCTAAGAAATGCAACAATACAGCTGAAAAGAGCTGGCAAGCCAAAGGAGAGTGTCATTAGAGCTAATTTACTACGTAACTGCTTCAGTAAAATATTGTGGTTCTCCACTCAAGTTAAAAGTCAGTTTTATCCTGGATAGCTTAGCAGATCTACAGGACACACTATGCAAATTCACTACTGACAGTTTCCCATAATGCCCCAGCATCTCCCCAAAAGCTTGAGCAGCTAGCTCAACACTTTCATTCGGTCAGTTTATTTCACTTTAGAGCACATAATGGACATTTGTAAATCGGCAATGCAGCAGTCAAGGTGATAATAGCTTATAGTTATATGTTTTGATAATAACCATATATGACATTTTAAACTACCAAAATACACTAAATACCAAAAATACCACTAAAGCAATTTTATTTGAAAGTCATATAATCAAAATCAATGCAATTAAAACATATTTAGTGTTCATCTTTCTTCATTCCTCATCCATTGCAGAGTAATGCCTTCTATTTTCTTCGAAATAATTCAAGAGAATAATCAAGAGTTTCAAGAGTTGTCCTCACTGATGTTTTGTATACAAAACCTATACAACCACCTAAATATAAATCTGATGTAGTGGATGGTTTATACAGAGCTACTGGACTAACCAACTGTACTGTTATTGGCAGTCTTTTATCCGTTATCTGTTGAATGACTGTTTATTTCCCTATTGTTGCACATTTTTAGTTTTTTAGATGTTTGTTGCTACAGCTAATAGCTCCCTACATTACAATAAATGAAAACAATCTGCGTAAAAACACATAATATGGTTTTGCATGGAAATGTAATTACATAACCTGCATTAAAAATAAAAATGCTTTTACACTAAAAAACTTACTATTGTTATTACTGTACAGTTATTATGCTGATAGGAAAGATCTGAACACTTTTTCTTCACTGAGCTTTGACTGAATGCTCTCTGAAAGAGCAAAATTAGAAAAAAATTATATTCTGCTCTGAAAGCATACTGCACCAAGGTGCATGCTAGTAGTCTTCTAAATGCTCTGTGCATTTACACATTCTTACCAAAAATACCTCAAATCACTGTACAGAAAACTAGTCAGCTTCTTATTCTTGCACTTGAGGTTGCACTATTTAAGATGGAACAGGAAGACAACCTGGAAAATTTAAGCAGATTTCAGGTTCTTGCTTCTTACCCTGGTTTGGGGGTATATTGCATTTTTATGTGAAGGATTATAGGGGATTAAGACGGATGGATTTGCTGATTATGTGTGACATTGCTCTGCTAAACTTGTTCTTCAACACGAGGTGCAAACTGAATCCTACTCCTCCAGGCAGCTAACCAGCATGTCTGAAGATTATAAGACAGGTTTGGTGTAAAGTGGTTGGATGAAAATGAAGTTATGGCTAATTTAATATTGAGAATTCATCATATCTCAATACTTTTGCATTTGTTTACAAGTGAATATTCATCTCTCCAACATGGCAAACACACAGATGTATCACCTCTGATAGAGAACAGACATGTCATCTATGTATGTATATCTATGCGTTTGATATCAAGGTTCACTAAGCTGTCACTGTTGGGCCATTGAGCAAGGCCCTTGACCCTCTCTGAACCAGGGACACTCTGACCCTGAGTTTGTCTGGTGAGCTATGCAAGAATTTATTATGGGACAATGGTGGCTCAATGGTTAGAGCACTGGGCTTCTCCCTGGGGGCTGCAGCAAAGGCTGCCTACTGCTCTGGGCGCGTGTGCTCACTAATGTGTGTGTGTTCACTGCACAGATGGGCGGAAGGTTTAGGTCAGATTCCATCTGTGTCCAACACAAATGGTGATTGTTGGTTGTCTTAGTCTAATCTAATTTGAATGATGGAAAGAACCTTATGACTGCTTGAGCACTGTCCACATGCACCGAAACAGATGTATGCTTTGGCTAAACTGATTGCCAGTCCCTGCGGGAACTTTTTAAGTGATGTTGAATGATACAGCCAGTGCTATTTGAACCCTTATTTATGACACATCCTGGCTCATAATTCACTGGAGACATAGATGGACTGTCCTCCAAACAGTCTGTTCTGAGCCTTGTCTTGCTGGCGGGGGTAGTGTTTAATGGAGAACATGAGGGCGAATGCCACTGGTCTGAACTCACATGCATTCATAACATAGCAAGCGCGGTGGCTAGAGATCAGAGAGAATCTCTTATAAGAGCATGAAACTTCTCCCAGATGAGACTACAGAATGGATCTTGGCACTGGTGTCCATGCCTCAGTTCAAACTCTATAGAGAGTATCATATGGTCTTATGGTTGAGCTGTAGCAAGCTGTCAAGACAGGTTAGTCGATTGAGAAAATATATTCTGAGACGTCTTTCCTTCGACTTCTTTTGAAATGACGCCTCTTGCTTGACCCCAGTGTATCCAAGTTTTGCATATTCTGGAAAAGGGGTATTTAATTAAAATTTTATGAGGTCCAGTTAGAGAAAATATTTTCAAGCTAAGGTCTGGAAGATCACAATGTTCCCATATGCCATACCCTATCTAAGTAGCCTAGTAGTTTGTCAGAATGCTAGTGCACAGATCTGACTGGCTGAGCAGCGTCACGCGTGATATGTACAGTTCCTGCGATTGGTCTGAGAGTTACCATGGTTGTTAAACCTGTACCACAAAGGCTAGAAAATGTTATGCTAGTTAAAATAAACACTCCATCAAAATAAAATAATTCTCAATAATTGATCAGTTGTAGGTCCAGGTCTGGATTGGACAGCATCTAATTCCAGACATGTATCATGGCCTGTTTGTTGGTGAACTCTGTTCTGGAATGTTGTTTTCTTTACTGGGAAATCTAAACATCATTGGATATTCAAACTGAGGCAGACATGCTTTATTGGAATATGTAAGATCTGTGTTTCCTTCTCTCCTTTTTCCAGCTGTGAATGTCTGAACCATGCTGGCCCATTTTTTTTGTGCTCATATTCAGAGATATATCAAAGCAGGCTGGCAAACTGAAAACATTCTTCCCCCCAGACTTCTGTGTGTATGCCCGGCCTTTGTCTTTTCTTTAAAAGTGTCTGGTACTTTTAATCTCCTGAGCTCAATCAAACATGAGCCAGTCAGAGTGGTTGGGTCATAAAGAGTGTTAGTGTTAATAATGTTAAGGTTGCTTTGTACCAAGGACAGTCCTCGGTCCATATCATAGAGTTCATTATAGTAGGTCAAGTGTTTTGAATCAATGGGGTTTCATCATGGGGTTTTATAGCAAAGTATATTCTGTAGTATAACACATCAGTGTTCTACAATGTTCTGTAGTGCATCAGATGTACTAGAATATTCCTCTTTTATAGGCCTATACTGGACTAAGAATAAACATAATCATTTTAGATTCTTTTTCAATCAAGTTTGTTTGCCCTGTTTAGAGATAAAATATATAGCATATAATGCCAACCCACAAAGATTATTACCCTCCACCCACCCTCATCCCCAAAAGGTTTTTGTTCATAATTTAATTCTGTGCTATAAGCTATAAGCCAGTGTTTCCCAACCCTGTTCCTGGAGGCACACCTGCTCTGCATGTTTTAGAGCTTACCCTGCTCCCCACACATCTGATTCAACTAACCAGCTCATTATCAAGCCCTTCAGAGTTGAAAGGGGTGTGTTAAAGCCAAAATGTGTAGGGCAGGTGTGCCTCCAGGAACAGGGTTGGGAAACACTGCTATAAGCCATACTGATCAACAGCAGGAGTGTTTCTAGAACACTTGTTAAGGGGCACATAGAATTTAGAGGAGCACAGCTGTATCCTTGTGCTTCTCAGTCACAGGGGCACAACGGTACATCTGGAAAAAGTCTGTTTAACATCAAATATATTCATTGATTTAACACTAAATGGACATTACTCTGTCATGGGTGAGGAGTAAAGAAGAAATAATGTTTCTATTAATTGCATTCATGTTTATTTAGATTTTTGAAATAATAAAAACAGAAACAGTTTACATTACCTTATTTTTGCACCTTCATTTGCCAAAACTAAATCCACTGTTCTTGTATTAAATATTTCCTTTTCAGAATAAAAATACATAAAAACACAATTTGATTACAACATGAATTTGTCTTTGCATCATCAATTAATGTAAGATAGATAGATAATAGAAGATTTTTAAAACTTATCATTGCCCTTTTAACTAACGAAAGCAAGCCTATGCTAATGTAACTAATGTCTGTGCTTTAGTGGTACTATTGGTATTTTACTTACTTATGAATCGTAAGTGGCTATAACCAAAAAGCAGTGGTTACTTATATAGTATATATAAGTAAAGTATGTCCTTATAATGTGTCCTTTACGTATGTGCAGCTATCCAGGATAAAATTAACTTTTTACCACCATGATTTTAGTTGGGCACAGCAACATTTTACAGGGGCAGGTGCCAGATCATCCAGTCAGAAGGAGATTGATCTGCTGCACAATTCAGCAGAATAGATAATTGGCCTACAGAGCAGGAGAATATTTAACTTCACATAAACGTTAATTCTTACTATTAAACAGTTTTGTCACTGTGTGCAGCCATGGCATGAATATAACCTGTAACATTGCCTAATATCTTGGTCATGGTGAGACCTGATCTGAACCTGATGATTTGGAAATTATGATGATAGTGATGATAGTGTGATGATTATGATGATAGTGTGATGATGATAGTGTGATGATTTTGATGATAGTGTGATGATGATAGTGTGATGATGATAGTGTGATGATGATAGTGTGATGATGATAGTGTGATGATTTTGATGATAGTGTGATGATGATAGTGTGATGATGATAGTGTGATGATGATAGTGTGATGATGATAGTGTGATGATGATAGTGTGATGATGATAGTGTGATGATGATAGTGTGATGATGATAGTGTGATGATGATAGTGTGATGATGATAGTGTGATGATGATAGTGTGATGATGATAGTGTGATGATGATAGTGTGATGATGATAGTGTGATGATGATAGTGTGATGATGATAGTGTGATGATGATAGTGTGATGATGATAGTGTGATGATGATAGTGTGATGATGATAGTGTGATGATGATAGTGTGATGATGATAGTGTGATGATGATAGTGTGATGATGATAGTGTGATGATGATAGTGTGATGATGATAGTGTGATGATGATAGTGTGATGATGATAGTGTGATGATGATAGTGTGATGATGATAGTGTGATGATGATAGTGTGATGATGATAGTGTGATGATGATAGTGTGATGATGATAGTGTGATGATGATAGTGTGATGATGATAGTGTGATGATGATAGTGTGATGATGATAGTGTGATGATGATAGTGTGATGATGATAGTGTGATGATGATAGTGTGATGATGATAGTGTGATGATTTTGATGATAGTGTGATGATTTTGATGATAGTGTGATGATGATTACGATGATAGTGTGATGATTATGATGATAGTGTGATGATGATAGTGTTATGATGATAGTGTTATGATTACGATGATAGTGTCAGTCAGGAGCCTGAAAGAATGTAACAATTGTATCTGGTGAAATGCTGGTAAATGTATCACTTTTCTCGCCCTTGTCATCTTAAAATCTAACAATTATCAGCAATAATGGAACTGTAGTAAAATCACATTAATACATATAAAATGAGATATTGGCAATGGAGTACTAACCTTCAGAAATTGTCATAGTTCTCAGCTCGACTGGACTGGCAACTTCACCCTGTTAGCGGCACACATTCATGTATAGGTCTATAGAGGACCTATACACATTACACCAGTATGGAACTACTACCAGTCTGGACAGTGACTTATTGACAACTGGGGTCCATGTTTTCATAGGGTCTGCGCGCCACACAAAACCTACCCACCTACCATCAGCCTGAAACAACTGGTACAGTGACTACATGTTGCCAGAGTCCAGTTAGTAACCTCACGAGCTGTCAGTGTATTTCATAGTTTTGTATTAAAAAGAAAAAAGGTCATTCAATCAAATAGTTTTCTTGAAGTAGCTTTACTTCTGAGTTAAAGATATTGGTGCATACATCACTCTGTGAGACACATGCTTGTTAGAAACTTCCAGATGTTGGAACCTGACTGTTGTGACTTGTTCTCTTATGATGTACTGTCTATCATTCATTTTCACACCATGTACTGTATATCCTTTGGCTCCAAAGCCAATCACACCTCAAAAAGCATTGAAAACAAATTCCTTACTCCCTGCCAAGTGATAGAAGCAGCTCAATGTGGTTTTTATTTGAAGCTGTCTTTTTCTTAACTTGGTCCAAAACTATGTGCAAACCATTTCTATTCAGTCTAACCCCTTAATTTGAGCACACTAGATGAAATACTGCAGCAT
Organism: Acestrorhynchus altus; assembly: GCA_034509495.1. Taxonomy (NCBI): domain Eukaryota; kingdom Metazoa; phylum Chordata; class Actinopteri; order Characiformes; family Acestrorhynchidae; genus Acestrorhynchus; species Acestrorhynchus altus. The sequence continues at coordinate 12,406,338 of CM067518.1, forward strand.
TATTGACATGCAGATAAGACACACACCTGTATACTATAAGGTCCAATGTTTGAAGCCAAGACACAGAATGTTTCTAATAAAGAATGTGTTTCAACTAAGTTCACCAATGCATTCAACAGATCGCAGAATATCTAATACACAGAATCTACTGGGTATAAGACTTCAAATATTTAGCATTTCATTGCTGTCAGGCAAAAACCTTGTGTCTCAAAAAACAGCAGCTTTATAAGAGAAGGAACTTTCAGTGAATGTCAGTGGGAACATTTTTTTATTCCAAATTAATTTCTATTGGTCTAATCATCAAGAAATACTGACACAATATAAATAAAAAATGAACATAGTAAAATAGTCATATGCATGGCTTAGTATGGCCTATGGCTAATAAAATCAGAAATCCAGAATCTCAAATTTTGTAACGACTCTGGACTCACAGAGGAGGTAGGAGGCGGAAGTACTTGCAGGGTTGAGTTTATTCCTGAATAACTCACGACTGGTAGCAGACATGAAACCACGACACGAGTAACCAAGAAGAACCAAGGCACACAAACAAACAAGAAGACCGACAAGGACCAACAAAGACAAGGGACTTATACATGCAATCACATTAGACACGTCTGGGACATGATAACGATGGGGCAGGGTTACAGGTGGAACACAGCTGCGAATGGGATGAGACATGACATGTGATCAAAAGCACATGGGAAGGTAAACAAAACAAAGACAGACCAGAGGGACGAGACAGATAAGTGACAAATATTGAGTTTGAATAATTTTCTAATCAGGCAGTTTTAACATGAAAAGAAATAAGACGTGATGCATTTGATGCATTCTACATCATAATTTAGGGACAATATTCTGGTTAATTTAGCATCACACTGATATGTTTGATAAAGAATAGAAAGATATGACCCAAAGGCATACAAATGAAAACATGGCAGATATTATGTTGTGCATTATGTAGTGATAACTGTAAGAATATCTAAATAAGGGCACACAGTGTCATTAAGGTCAAGCCTTTAAAGTTATTAAATCAATAGAACATCATACAGGTGTTAGGAAGTTTTTATTGTATTTTACCACAGCCATCATTTTTCTTTTCTTAAACTAAAACATTTTGGACCTGTATATAGTGTGTTATACAAATTAATATGAATTACATTTGCCTTGTCTTGCCTGCTGTACTTAACAAAGAAGGTCCAAGAAGAACAAAAATGAGTGTTTTAACTCTACAATGTAACTCATTGTGTCACCATATAATTAATTACTGGATTATCTGCTTATTGAATTATATAATTATGTAACAGCTCTAGATATAATTTAGGTTTATACAAACAAAAGTAAAACCTTTTTTCTGTTTTTGAGCATGTCTTTTTTTTCATGCTTGTCTGCAGGCGAACAGTTCCTTATGGGATGTCCAGCTATCGTGGCTCTCAGCGGGTCAGGCGCACTAGTGGACCAGCAGTGGTAGAACATCAGCGCTGTACCTGTAGATCCCGTAATGACACACGGTGTCATAACTTCTGTGAAACAGCCACGCAGGTAATTCAGATGAGTTATTTTAGCATTGGTCTATCACATGATTGTTGATCTCCGTCCAGTGGATCTCAAAATGGTCCTCTGAAGCCCACTTTTTCTCCATCCCAAGTATGGTATATGGGGTGGTATATTAGGTGGAGCGAAAACCTGGACCTCTTCTGACATTTCTGAGGACTGGTTTCGAACCACTTGTTTAGTGTACATGAATTAAAACAGAATCTTCTATTTTTTACAGATCTGAACACAGAAAACACCTCAGACAGACTTTGAAAAGGACAAAGCCTCTTTCTTTTCTCATCATCTTTGAGAACGGCAGACTCCACTTTTAAGGCTCATCTGGCCATTCTCATTGTCATATTGGAAGTGAACTCTCTGACAGAAAGGCTGTAAAGGATGACCACTCTGAAGTGAGGACCTGAACCCTGAATTTGAAATCTGGACGAACTTTGCACTGCCGGTATTTCAAACGAATGAGTGAGCTAAGCCAGAAAGGAAGTGACCCCAACGTCCACAGATGTTTGTTTCATTATCTTGAACTTCAAGTCTAACTTCAGTGGAAAGATTTTGTGGAATGTTCTTTCAATCACTTGTCCACCTGCCATGTTTAAAAAAACAAAAACAAAAAAAAACAACTTAAAGGTTGAAAAGTTAAAAGGTAAAAGTTCAGCACAGTGTTAGACCTGGAAGTACTGTGGGAGGAGAACATTCTGGTCAGATATCTTAGAGGAAATTATAACTTGTATAACAGTTTTATATTGACCATCATGACATTTTTACCTGGAAGAATCATTTTTGCTATTAAGTCACTTCTTCTCAAACCATGTGCACCCTCTACATCCAGTGTTAGTGCAAGGTTTACATTGTAATCCCTTGAAACTTGTAATCTTCGCGTAGCTTTAGTATCCAACACTGATACCATCTTTGCACATGGGTGTCATTTTATTACATATACCTGTTAGCTCTCACTGTAACATTCAAATTTGCATACAGATGTATTTAGTGCATCGCAAGTTCATTTGTGTTCATTTCATTCAAAAGTTATATAAAAATATTTTATATTCATGGCACGTAAAGTGATATATTTTACACATTGTTTTTGCTTTACTGTTGATCAGTCTGGTTTATAGCTAATGAATATCAGAAATCCAAAATCTCAAATTATTAGAATGTTTAATTTTGAGTAATAAATGAGACAAAAACAGCTTGAAGTATGTCACTGTAAATGTAATGTATATGAAATACATTGCTGCTGTCCATTGAAATACATGTATTATCATTACTGTCCATATTATTTTCTTCCATCATTTGAACCCTGTAGCTGATCTGTTCACTGTAAATTCTGGATGATGACCAGTAGACATTGACATTTAATGACTCATATTGCCATTCTTCTTCTTTTGTATGTCACCATTTTGGAGATACATTTTTCATTGGACAGAGACAATATGATAATTTTCCACTTTCCACTTTCCATTATGAACAAAACAATATTCACATTATTATATTGTTTCACAATATATATATATTTTTTTTTTTTGAGAAGCACTGGTACTTGCTAGTGATGTGGAACTATTTAAGTATTTCAATTTTAATTAAAAACACAATTATTATATAACAAAGTGATATAAAATTCATACCCAGGTAGCTAAAGGTTGCGCAGTTGAAGACTTTGCAAACCGTCTCATAAAAGCTGTAAAAGCTTCAAAAAGTGCAACATTTACTTCACTGGCATAAGGTTTAGCTACTGAATGGCATTTAAAATAACTTCAGGAAAACCACACACACTCATTTCAGCAAAGTTTTAGTTGGCTTCTCATTCAAAATTTTCATTCCACTTTCTGTACAGGTGACAAAATGCAACAGCTGGAAGAGAAACTCTAATTAAGAAGTTTATGAATTCAGAATTCTTTGCAGTACTTTACTGCCATCAACTACCATTACAGTGATAGAGGGTGTTGTAGGGTCTCAAAGAAGAGACATTCTGACCGATTTCTAATCATTAATTCTAATATTGGACTGGTGATAATAATTATATTAGTTTTTTAATAAATGGAAATGCATTTTTCAATTTTAGGTAACTATGTTGGCTGCTGGTTTTCTGTGAATCCCCAATTAAAATAGAATTCTAATTACCAATTTACAAAAATGGACAAAAGTATTGGGACACCTGCTCATTCCTTATTTCTACTGAAATCAAGGGTTTTAAGAAAAGCTGTTTATTCAGCTTTTATTGCAGTAACTGTTTCTTCTGTCCAGGGAAGGCTTTCTACTAATTTGTGAAGCATACTGTGAGGATTAAATTTACAAGAGTATTAATCATGTTGGCATATTGGGTTGGATGAACACCTCCCCACTTCAGAGAACACAGTGTCACTGCCCAACAGCTCAATGCTGGATGGCTTGATATCCCTAGACCAGGGGTTTCAACCTAAAAGTCAGCATTTAATATAAAAATGTTTTTGCCTTTTATTTGTCTGACAAAGAAAACGTGAGAATTAGGGTCTATATTAGGGAATAATATCAGAATATCAGATCTGCATGAAAAGATCTAGACCAAATGTAGCTTGCCTGAGCATTACTAACATCAGACAGTAACAAAATATGGACTTCTTTATTTCTTAATTCTTAATTCTGTCTCTGTATGTCAGATCCCATGTTGACACAAATGACCCCTACTAAATCATTTTTTCCACTTAATGATTATGATTTAAGTGCCATTTCTAGCACAGCATGGACTACTGCCTCACCCTGAGGATGGGCCTGCAGACCACAAGTGAGTGTTTCACGGCCCACTGGTGGTCCCCTGCCAACAGGTTGAGAAACCCTCCTCTAGACCACACCTGGCATTAGACATGGTGCTAGGAAGTTCTCCAGGGACTAGACAAGTGCATTTGTACATTTGTGTCAGCAATGGGAACAACTTAAAGTAGCTGAATACAATCATTATAAGGTGTGTTAGACATAACACAAACGTTGGACATATAGTGTATATTTTATTTTAAATAATAGAAAGACTTTTAGGGTGTTGCACATTGGTGATCTCCACTGGAATCTGTTTCAGCAGCTTTCTGCAGCTTTCTCATGTCCTCCAGTATTTGGACAGCCAGGTAGTTTCCGGGTCAAAAACAAGTAACTTAGGATGGAATTTATCAGCTAACTATATATCCAGTGACTTGCTGTTTTCCAGTTAAAAGAAGTTACACACTTTTGCACAGTACTGTTCACCCCAGTAGACCAGTACCACCAGTTCATAATTTATGCTTTCTTCTCATACTCATTATTTTGTTAATGGTTAGTCATCTACTGTTGTCATGGTTGTAATACTGTGTCCTATTTGTGCCTGTATTGGGGTCAAGCTATGAAGATACATTTATTTATGCATTACTATTAATATTAATATTAAATTCCATAACACCAATCCACATCATGCTTTGTGTTGTAATCACAGATGTTTGTACACTGACAGATGTTTCAGTATGAATGAGACAGCACCACCACTGTGCTGTGTGATGTTATGCATTGTGCTGCATTTACACGCTTTTGTTGAAACATAACTACATGTCTCATAGTGACATGTGTCCTGGGTGGGTAAAATGGTAAAAATATATCATGTCATTTAAAATAATTTTCAAAATATTTTGGCATGCAGACAAAATACACTAGTAGAACACTTTCTCATACTGAGTAGAGTGTTTTATATTCAAAATGTGCTGCACTGTATCCAGTTAAACGTGTATATTTACGCTCTTTGTAATGTTCAGTTGGTTATATTACAAAATTACAAAATATAATCACAATACAATACAATATGATAAAATAGTGAGTGTGTTTACATACACTTAATAATTATCTCAGTTATCAGACCAACATGTTTACTGGCACTTTGGTTATCAGATAATGAGAAAAGTAAACAGGTTTAACGGTCAGATTTGTACTTTGCAACCAGCTAGTTACCTTAGAGAGAAATGTAAAAATGGGGAAGGTGGAGCTATTCAGAGGCTCATCTCCTGATAAGGCACAGGTGCAGCTTGTCAGAAATATGCATGAACATGCAAACAGAGAAAAATTAATGAAATCAGACTAAATGAGTTGTAAACATACACAGAGAAAGCTGATTATTGAGCATAAAACCAGCTTTTTATCAGATTTCAAGGTCTTACCCTAATAATAGTCTCAAATTCAAATGGATGTCTCTAAAAGCTTCCATTGGAGGTTCCAAATCTTCCAAAGCTTGTCTCTAAAACCTTTCCATTGGAGGTTGGGTTTTGTTCCATAAGAACAGGTTCTTCTACACTTCAGGAATAGCTTGGAAAACTGAACTCTTGATGAAATGTTCCACAGATTGCTGTGGAGACAGAATCCAATTGAAAACAATGAATATGCATTTTACGTATTAATCAGAATGTGAACATCAACATCATTACCATTTGTTCTTTCCGATCTGATTGTAGGCTACATTAATATAGAGTAATTGTCTGATAAAGAGTAAAAATAAATTTGCTGGATTATATCAAAAACATTTAGCACATCCAACAATCCCAATGTTTATTATCCAAATGACTCTTTTTTAGTAACCTTAAATACGAAAGCCACTAATGGCATTGGGACCAGTATGTGGTCTTTGGTGAGGTCAGCAGTTTATGGATGAGATATGGCAGATGCTATGTGTCACTTAATTGCAGAGTTTTCTAGTATTTCTTATATAATATGGTAACAAAAAATATATAATTAAAATTGTATTACATCATACATTTTCATTGTGTGTTATTTTCTAGATAGACCTTCTCCCCTTCACACTGGACAGTAAACTGAGAAATTTCCAAAATGTCATCCTTCTGTTTTTGACTCAGAAGGCATCCTGTAGCACCAAAAAACCCACTGTTGATTTGTAGCTTTCTCTTTTTTTCAGAATGTATAACCCAAACAAATACATACTGGCTGATCTATTAAAGAGTACCTCATGCAGAATGTGATATTTACACATAATGAATAAATGGTTCTATACAGCAGTTTCCAGTGTTGAAATTCACTTTGCTTTGGTTCAATTAAAATGAACCCTGATGTGACGGCTCTGTCAGTGCTGTTTGTCAGAACAAGTTAAAACTGCTGCCACATAAACTTTAGTGCATACAAAATAATCAGACAAGACCCCCTGAGCAGGTAAAGGAAAAGGAAAATAAGACAAGTTTTGTTTTTGCAAGACTAGGTTATTTATATCACAACATAACAAATGTTATATGTTGTTTATTTCCCATTTTATAAAAGCAGAAATGCACTGACTTGGAGGGCAGTAATTTCACCCTGTTTGTCCTTAAGAGTAAATTAAACACATGGTTTTCGTGTCCTGTTGTTCTAGAGTATCAAAGACACCCCAAACCCACAAGCGTAACTCAATCTGATTATAAAATGGTTCAGGATTTTGGATAAATATTGTTGTGGTCATGCAAATATCTTGATGTTTTTACTATTTTTTTTTTTTACATAATTTAAATCTTTGTTCTTTATATTGTGTCAAAATGTTATGATGAATGATCCAATAGAAATGGAATAAAATCTTTCTTACATTAACTGCAATGGAATTTTTTATACTCCTCCTATAAAGTTTTTGTGTGACATTGCTATTTTATGTACACTGACATGCCAAAAGTCAATATGTAAACTGATTTTGAAGTGGCCTTTCTTCAGTGGTGGGCTAGCAAACACCCACACCTGAACAATGAGAATCAGAAGCTCTTTTTTCACCAAGTATGTTACACATACAAGAGAGCTCACATGTATGACATGTAACAAGCACACAGACTATTTACAAGTATTACACCAAGATAAAAAATATAATAAAATACTATAAAATTAATAGAATAATAAAGAGCTGGTTATATGTATATAGCTATACAGTACAAATGAATAATAGAAGTAGAAATATATTACAGAGCTATTATAAACAGAATGGTACAGGCAGTGCAAATGAGCAGTGAAATGAGAATCAGTGCAGTGAGTGAGATCAGAAAAGTTTCAGTGATACAGATCAGAAGATAAGTTGTGAGGTGTTATCTTGGGTGTGAGGTCGAACATGGCAAGGTGATGTGAATTATCAGAGGTCGACCGAGGCATGATTGTTGTGCCAGATGGACAAGACATTCAATTTCTTAAATTGTGCCAGCATTTAACATTCCTTGATCAACAGCATCATGTGTTTATCAGGAAAAATTAATAGAAGGCATTACCACCCATGTGTGCTTAATGACCACGAGTGGCTTTTCAAACTGAGAAGCAACTCTAGTAGAAGACTCTGCATCTAATGCAGGAGCCCCATATGCATATATGAGAGCAGAAGTGTGCCCACCAGAGTGCTTCTGTTAACACCACGACACCAGACACAGTGATTCAACTGGGATTGTGAGTCTAGTAACTGGACTACAGAGGACTTGCAACATGTGATGTTGTCGGATAAGTAATGGTAGCAATGACTTTGGGCTGATATAAGGGTTTGTGTTGGGTGCAGACCCCATTAAGCCATGGGCCCCAGCTATCAAGGCACTTTACAGGGTTGTGGTTTACTGGTTGGGTGTATGCTCATGACTTCCAATGTTTAGAACCCTAGGCTAAATTTGCAGGATGTTTTTGTAGTTTGACATACTTTCATTCACCAAAATATTTGAAAAGGTATTTATAGAAGACAGGGATGTAAAAATTAAGGGAAGTTAAACATATGTATGAATTGGACTAGGTTTTGATAAATGCAAAAATTTGAATTAATGATTTGTAATGATTAATTGACAAGGATATTCATAATAATACATTTGTCAAAATACTTGACAGCAGTAAAAAAAATGGAATGTCCTTTGATCTTTTTGTTATTTATGTATTTATCAGTATTATCCTGTCTCATGACTTGTATTCTGAAAAAAAGGTTTTCCCTCTATTAACCAGTATCTGGATCAATGATGTCATCAGCCCCACCTCTCATGTAGGGTGTGCAATGGACAGAGCAGTAAACATGCACTGGAAGTCTCCTTTGCTATGTAAAGATTTAATTCAGTTGGAAATGAGTGAGTTTTAGCTGGACTACTCACCAATTATTGACCCTACAATGATCATAGAGTGTCTAGTAGTTTGTTATGTGTATCATGCTTGTGGGTTACTCTGTTCTTGAGTTATGAAGCCTAAAACCTGAATGTAACTGCCCACAATGTGCGGATCTTAGGTTCTAAGAGTTAAATGAGAACCATTAAGTTTGTATAAAGAACAATGCAGCATTCCAGCATACACAACTTATCCCATCTTTGAATCATGGAGGTGGTAGTATCATCATTGTGGCTTAATCTGGCCTAGGACAGCTTGCCATCTTTGATGAAACAGTGAACACTCACAGATATGTCATATTGGATCATTTTCCTCAATAAATAAATGAACAAGTGTACAATTTTTCCTCATTTTTTAAAAATGGGTTCTTCTAATTTATGTTTAGGACATATGTTTAGGACATTGGTGGCGCAGTGGATAGTGCTGTTGCCTCACAGCAAGAAGGACCTGGGTTTGATCCCTGGGTGGGGTGACCTGGGGAGTTTCTGTGTGGAGTTTGCATGTTCTCCCCGTGTTCACGTGGGTTTCCTCCAGGTACTCCAGTTTCCCCCCACAGTTCAAAGACGTGCATGATAGGTGAATTGGTGACTCTAAAGTGTGTGTGTGCGCGTGCCCTATGATGGATTAGCGCCCTGTCTAGGGTTGTTTCCCGCCCTTGCGCTGGGCACCGGCTCACCCGTGACCCTATTCAGGAATAAGCGGTTCAGAAAATGGATGGATGGATGGACGGACGGACATCGGATGGTAAGAATACTAAAGGGTTCACAAACTTTCAATGTAAAATTAAGAAACTATGAATGAGCAGTTGTCCACATAGTGTAAATAGCTGATAATCAAGATCTTCACATAAATATCAGATTGAATACAATCACATCATCATTAGCAGTTATTTTGTCCGATGGACATCAAAAAACATGCCCAACCAGCTGGGAATGTCTATAAATATAACTTTTGTTTACATCTGTTTATTCAGTGTTAAATATGCAAATATGTCAGTGTTCAATTTGTGTTCAGCTGGACAATAATAAACCCTGTCCATAGATGTTAATTCACAGTGTAGATTGTGCTGTGTAGGGTTGTGAGCACTATGTAAATGAAATGAGGTTAACTGAGCTGCATTAGCTTAGTTATCATTTTTGGAATTTTTGTGCATTCCTTTAATTAGAACTCGGAGTTCTGAATACTGAACTCTGTGCTTGCAGGTCCTGAAAAAAATCACTGCTTCATTCCTCTTGCCATTTAATGGCCTATTCCTCCACTCAAGCTAGAATCTCCAGGTTAATTGCTTCAAGGCGTAGATTGAAAAGCAGATTGCCTTGATTCTCTCTTTCACAGACGATTAAACTGCTTCTCATTGATGGCCAGTCTCTCCTACAGGGGAAATTTCTTCTGCAGCTGCTTCATAGAACTAGAACTAACATCCAGGATTTGACAACTTGCTGAGATAAATTTTACTTTGGCTATTTTTTATTTTTCTCTACACAATAAGCAGTATGCATCTAATGAGTGTAATACTAGTATGTGTTCTGTATGGCATGTATCACATACAGTACCAGTCAAAAGTTTGGACAAACTTGAATGACATGAATTTATTACAGATTAAACGATGCTCTGTTTATACTGATATTAAAACCTTCAGTATTTGCTAATTATAATATACATTATGTGGACACTATTGTGACACTTGCTCATGCATTGTTTTTTCCTGAATCTGGATTGCTCATTGATAATAGATTACATAATGATGAGACAGTAAAAGGAAAACACTGTGTCCCATCTGTACATCACAGGATCTAAACTGACGTGTGGGGTTGTATGCAATCATATCTTCACAGCAATGTTCCAAAAATCTTTTAATTACCTCGATTAAAAAAAAAACATAGGCGTGCCAATACTTTTTTTTTTCCATATACTGTATAAATGTGTTATACTTTTGACAAGCAAATGAGACAAAGCAATGAGAATCTGTAGATTTGTGAGACATATTAAACTATCCATGGTCTGCTTTAGATCTGTATCTAAAACCCTCTGGCAAATCATTTTACATTTTTAGTTCATGAATATAAAACCTTTTGTTGTGCAGATGATATCTGGCCAAGATTGTTCTGAATTTAGAGGGCCAGAGGTAGACTGATTTCTGCCAACTGCTCACACAGATGCAAGTCAAGTTTCATTATTGTCTGGTTGGATCCCATATAGTAGAGTATCGGGCTTTTGATGTGGTTCATGTCATGATATCTAAAATGTTACACCGCTTTAAAGTTATAACTGTTACTTGAGTGTTACCAGCTTCAAATCTTCTATCTTTAAGCTGGACCTTCTGTAAGTGTGAAAACTAGTGCATTGAAAAACAACAATCAAGCAAAACAAACAAACAAACAGAATATTGTGAAAAATATTGTGGAGTTGGTGACCCCTGGAGTAAGGATGCCTTTAAATTGTACAGTTTTCCCCAATAAATTTATCCTTTCACTCACTCATATTGTACAATTGTTACATATGTCATTACATTCACACATAAAGTTGTATTTGAATCTAACAACTCCTTGGTGCATTTATATATATACACAGGTATATATATATATATATATATATATATATATATATATATATATATATATGTGTGTGTGTGTGTGTGTGTGTGTGTGTGTGTGTGTGTGTGTGTGTGTGTGTGTGTGTGTGTGTGCATGCGCATGTGTGTGTATGTTCACAATTTCATAAAAGAGTAAACTGCCATATTTTAGGTTCAATACATACAGATGTGCCACGTTAGTGATGATAATCACATAACAGGCTACTTATTATGCAAATGAAAAGGGTTCTGTATTAGTATTGTAATGTAATGTCATACAAAGCTGCCACATAATCATCAGTTTATTACTGCACCTCTCAGTATATACAAAATTAAGTGCAACTGTTGCTGATCCAGGAACATAAAGAAGCAGGTATAATAGAGGTTAGTGATTAAGAAGTAGATGATTACTTATTTTTAATATGGAATTTTAAACTATATTTCCATTAATATATTTACATTTATAGGAATCCATTATAGTTTTTTGAACCTAGACATGGGGAAACAAAGCAATTCAACCAACTATTTAGTGCAATTAAAAAACAAAATCAAACATTCAGGTTTCATGAAGAAAGGAGCAGCACTGACTATAAACCATGGAAAACTCTTTATTTAATGGATGAGTTTTGCTATGGTTACATAAGCAGTCACAAAATATGTTAGTCGACTGCTATAATCAACACTGATACATTCATTTACACGATTGTGAGTTCTCATTGATTCAGTAATAAAATACAATCTCAGAGGTGGACTGATTTGCATCTCATTGTGTATTAATACAACTTCATGTGAAACTGTAGCTAATTTTAGGTCAAAGTAAAACTTGTATAACATATTTTTATATATAATATTGCAGAAAACATATTACGAACAGGTGTTTATAATTCCCTCTACCCATTCCGGTGGCCTAAACACAAAATAGCAAGTTTTCCTGGGAAACAGCACTTTGACGCAGTTTGAAGCAGATCTTTGTGTCTGCAGTTACTCAGAAAAAAGCAGCATAAACTATTTTAAATACCATTGGTATCAGACGAAATGATGAACAAGCAGGTGTCCCAATACTTTGGTCCATATAGTGTATTGTAATTTATTGTTATGCAAGATTTTAATATCATTATAAAAGAAAAGCAAATGAATATAGGATTATGTCATCCTTAATACATTGAAAAGTGTGTCCAAACACACTAGTACGACTAGTACTGTCGTATTTCTGATAAAGGTCTTGAAGTATAGGCTGAAACATCATGCTTTTAATTGAAGAATGGATAAATGTTTTCAATATATAGAGCAAAAACCCAGAAGAAAACACTTGTGCTGTGAAAAAGTAGCAGAAAAAACAACTAGAACTCCCTGAGAAGCCATTCCATTATAAAGCTGTGCGAAGTATGGTTCCATTTTTTTTGGCTTAGTACAGCATGTCCTGTCACTCTCTTGTTCTCCCTCGATTGCTATTCCTGACCAAAAAGCTTAAACCACAACCTCAAACCTGGACACAGATGCCTGGGAACTGCCCTACTTAGGGACTGCACTTTTGGGTTCAGGCCTGCACGCCATCTCCCTGGGATAAGACGACAATGTACAATAATCCAGCCCACCAACATTCCTTCTTATATCCAACAAATGCTTAAGGCCTATTGGAGCAGGAGATGATGGGCCCGTGCCAAAGGACAGGCATGTTTTCCACCAAATACTTCACATTTATTCCACATACCTCTAGTGGAAGGGAAGGGGAAAGGGGCGGGGGAAAGAAGAGGTATGCCAACCCAGAAAGGCAGTGGATGGGGTATTGATGATGAAGTGCTGAAATTTGTTGAAGGGTAGCCTTTTTCCCTCTGTAGAGTAGTTTCTGGACTAATGAGGTTTATTGTCCAGATCATTAGAGATTCATCTGTCCCATTCCATAATTATCCATTTCCAGTAATGGAAAATTCTACTTGAAATTGATAGCTAAATCAGATTGCAAGACCACCAGCCTTTTTTTTTGTTTAATTGTTATTCAGTATGGCTTATTTTAAACTAATTTTATTTATTATTAGAATATTTGATTGCAAGTTTGAATAAATTAATAAACAGATAGTATCAACTATAAAACAAACAAAAAGAAAATGCAATGGCTCCCTCTGCTGGTCTTAGTTGGGATAGTGCATTTACAAGCCATGCACTCCACAGGGCTTGATCTTAGCCCTGCCTCTCACCTGAGACCCTACAAGGACTAATTGGGCCTATTTTTAGGTATCTGTACACTTCTGAGCATTGTTATCCTCCATTAGCCCATCTGTGGTTTTGACCCATCTGTCTTCACTAATTATTGTCTCGCTGTTTCTTGACCCCTACTTGCCATGATGAGACTTGACATTCTCCTCTGCACATGCATCCTGCCATAGCCCCTATGTCACATAAAATGTAATTAATATAATGGGAATATTAAATATTAAGTAACTGATATTCTATTGGTCCATTCATTATGAAATTCTTACACAATATAAAGAACAACTGCCAGATTCACATTACGCCAATGTCAAAAATGGCAAAAGATACAATTAATTTGAAATATGGATATTTTAAGAGAGCGTAAAACCTATTTTACTTGGGACATTTTTCATGATTATTACACCTGAGGAAACCAATGTACCCAGCACCCAAAATTTGGTGTTACACTCCTACTGCTTTACCCTATAGGATATAATAAAGTCCTGTAGTGACTGTGGGCTCCTCTGGGGTGGTGTTACGTTGCTTCCGTTGCTTAACAATATAAAAATGGTTAAAGGTGTAAGACTGCTGAACCTTCACAAAAGAGTATAAAAGTATTAAATATTTAACAGAACTGCAGTGAAATTTAATGATATATTGCTTATTGCACCCTCTCCCCATTTATTCATTTTGGTTCCATGCCTGTGAGAGTATTTCTTTCAGAGACATCTGCATTTTTAGCCTCATTATTATTATTTTTTTTTATCTCCTAGAGACAATGTACCAGAACAATGCTGAGAAAATGCTAATAACAGGATTCCATTCATAGTGTGGGCTGATAAAATGTACTGAATCATGGATTAATATCAGCGTCATACTCGGAGCAAGCCATGTTCTCAGTTTCAGTATGCGGACGAGCTCCTGTTGGAATAGAGTACTGAGTGTAGGTAGGGCCACTGGTTGCAGGACCTCATTAATGTAACTTTGGGCTGTAAATGTGCCTGTAATGAATGGTGATCTGGAATCATACAAAATTACACCCTACACCATGACACCAGGCCTTCTTGAACTGTGACGTGCCAACAAACCAATGGTCTTGGCAGTTTGTTGGTCAACTCCACCAAGACAAAAATGAGACTCATCACTGACAATGTCAGTCTGATGTCATCAATGGCTCCGGATCCACCCACCATGACCATATTCAGGACAAAGCAGACAAGAAAATGACTGACTGACAGTTTGTAAGCAGTGAACTGCTGCTAGCTGAGTGGCGCCACCTGTGGTGTATTTTTTCTAAAGGCACAACCAAGAATGCCCTGTAAGCCTGTGGCAACTCACAACTTTCAGGTTACTCGTTCACATCCCTTACCACTATGCTACCAGCCACACTCTTTCTTTGATCAAAAATATGACTCAAGAACTGAAGGAAAAGGAGGGGGTCACACTGGTTCAGTAGATAAAAGATACTGGCACCATGGGCCAAGGATCATGAACTGGAGATCTGGCACCTTCCTCCAGGCGTGTAGGCTGCCCAGTGATGAAAAGAAGCTGGCAGTGGCCAACTTCACATGTATAGGAGAAGGCATGTGTTTATACTCACCCTCCTAAGTGTCAGGAGGATTCCAAGTGATGGCGAGAATCCTGCTGATTGGATGCATCAGCTAAACTGAACTTTTCCTATGCAGAGTTTTGTGGCAATATTTTGCAATTTGTGATGTGAATTCCTGTAGGACAATACAATAAGAACAGATGATAAAATAACCTCAAATGCCTTTAAATGAATTAAAAAAGGATTATAAGAGTAGTGACAGCACAAAACTTTAACAAATAAAGTGTGCAGTGTACTCAGTGTATTCTGTTTCTAGATGGGGTTTGAGGGTGAAGGGTGTTAGTCTGGAAACATCCAGTAAAAGACAAATAGTACAGATTCTGAACAATAACACAGCATGTGTGAATTTTATATGCAGCAGTTATGCTGTTATCCTGATTTCTGCCTGTCCACATAAATTTTACAGAATCTGTGAGATTCCACACCAATCTGGAGGCAACCACAGGAAGACAGAGAAGGATCAATGGTCTACATTCTTCTTCAGGTTTTCCAAGTATTTTCCTGACTACACAACTCCAAAAAATCTGTATGAACTTTTGTATTGGTCAAAAGTATTGGGACACCTGCTAATTCGTCATTGCTTCTGAAATCAAGGCTATTAAATTAAACATTATTCATTAAAGTTTATCCTGCTTTTGTTGGAGTAACTATCTCTACTGTCCAGGGACTTTTTTTAAACTAGATTTTGCTGCGAGAACTTGATTGCATTCAGCCATGAGATCCTTAGTGAGATTAGACCTCAGTGCTGGGGGGCTGTATACCTCTCCAGGCAACACCCAGTTTATACTGATCTGCTCCAAAGAGTTTTCTACATCCTATTCTATTGGCAATACTTCTCTATAGGCTAGACAAGCTGTGTGTGCATTTGCACATCTCTGCCAGTAATAGGTGCAAATTAAAGTAGCTGAATTTTATCATTAGACAGGTGTCCACAAACATACAGTTGAAACCAGAAGTTTACATACACTATATAAAAAGACACATGTGCATGTTGTTTCACACTGTCTCACATGAAATCAGAATAAACTCTTCCTTTTTAGGTCAGTTAGGTTTACCAAATTTATTCTATGTGCTAACTGCCAGAATAATGAAAGAGAGAATTTTTAAGGCAATTTTTATTACTTTCTTCAAAGTCATAAGTTTAAATACACTAAGATCACTATGCCTTTAAACAATTTGGGACAGCTCATATGATGATGTCATGTCTTTGGAAGCTTCTGATAGGTTTATTGGCAACGTCTGAGTTAAGTGGAGACACAGCTGTGGATGTATTTTAAGGCACACCTGAAACACACTGCTTCTTTGTGTAACATCATGGGAAAGTCAAAAGAAATCTGACAAGATATCAAGAAGAGAATTGTGGACTTTCACAAGTCTGGTTCATCCTTGGGTACAATTTCCAGATGCCTGAAGGTGCCTCATTCATCTGTACAAACAATTATATGCAAGTACTAACAAGATGGGAATGTCCAGCCGTCATATCGCTCAGGAACGAGACGGGTTCAGTGTCCCAGAGATGAACATGCTTTGGTTCGAAATGTGCACATCAACCCAAGAACTAAAGCAAAAGACCTTGTGAAGAGTGTGTCATTATCCACAGTGAAACAAGTACTGTATCAACATGGGCTGAAAGACCACTCTGCCAAGAAGGAGCCATTACTCCAAAAGAAACATAAAAAAGCCAGATTAATGTTTGCAAATGCACACAGGGACAGACTTTAATTATTGGAGACATGTCCTGTGGTCTGATGAAACTAAACTTGAACTTTTTGGCTATAATGACCATCGTTACATTTGGAGGAAAAAGGGAGAAGCTTGCAAGCCTGAGAACACCATCCCAACTGTGAAACATGGGGGTGGCAGCATCATGTTGTGGGGTTGTTTTGCTGCAGGAGGGACTGGTGCACTTCACAAAATAGATGACATCATGAGGAAAGAACATTTATGTGGAAATACTGAAGCAACATCTCAAGACTTCAGCCAGGAAGTTAAAGCTTGGGTGCAAATGCGTTTTCCAAATGGACAATGACCCGAAGCATACTGCCAAACTGGTGACAAAGTGGCTTAAGGATAACAAAGTCAATGTTTTGGAGTGACCGTCACAAAGCCCTGATCTCAATTCTATAGAAAATTTATGGGCAAAGCTGAAAAGGCAGGTGTGAGCAAGGCGGCCTACAAACATGGCTCAGTTACACCAGTTCTGTCAGGAGGAATGGGCCACAATTCCTGCCAACTATTGTGAGAAGCTTGTGGAAGGATATCCTAAACCTTTGACCCAAGTCGTACAGTTTAAAGGCAACAGTATCAAATACTGTGAAATGTATTTAAACTTTTGACTTTGTGGAAAGTAATAAAAAATGCCTTAAAAATTCTCTCTTTCATTATTCTGGCAGTTAGCACATAGGATAAATTTGGTAATCCTAATTGACCTAAAACAGGAAGAGTTTATTCTGATTTCATGTGAGACAGTGAGAAAAAATCATCCACATGTGTCTTTTTATATAGTGTATGTAAACGTCTGGTTTCAACTGTATGAACATTTAGTGAGAACTGCAAGTTCTCTCCACAGAAGAAATTGACATGATCCAAGCCGTTTTGGTGAGGGCCTAAGGCTGATCTGAATATCTTCAGTGGAGGAGGGCAGCAATTTTAACTTATACCTCTCTGTGCATCCTGAGCTCCAGTGCTCAGATGTGTTCCAGCTGGGTTTGTTAAGCTCCAGCTCTAACCCTTCAAACAAAAAGCAAGCATTGGATCAGAATACATCAACAGGACCTTTGCACACCGGTTCCTGGGCTTCAGGTTGATCTTTGGCCTCAACCATAGCAGCACTGCCAGGATTCCCTGGCACTCACTCACAACCTCAACTCCCCCTGGCAAGATCTGCTTCTCAAACACTTTAGCATACACCACACATTTAATCTCCCAGAGTTTAGAGCTTGTGGCTCTAAAATATTGAAGAAATCATCTATTAAAAACCTAATTTAGTAAGGTAAATTCCTGAGCAAAAGAGCAAAATTGAACTAAAAGTTTTAAGCCAATGTTCAGACCTGGAGTTGATCTGCCAGTTTCTTATCAGCCCGCCCTGATTGTGGGCTGGTTATAGGCACTGAGGTGGACTCTCTACTACAAACTTAGGCCTTGCTGGCTCAGCAGGAGGCATACAGACACAGAAACTCGATTAGAACAGGGGAAACAGGGGATCTGATCAGGTCTTGTTGTAGCTCAGGGAAGTGTTCTTTTTATATTTGCAGTTTGGGGATTATAAACGTATTGCTATGAGCTATGAAAAAAAAAAGATGTTAGGTGGCTCTGAGACAATGTTTGTGTGTCTCTGAGACTCATGAGGTTGGCCAACAATGTGACTTCTCCCCGCAGCTGTGATTACAACAAGAATTCACAACAAATAAAAAGGCAAACAGTCAAGAAATACAGTGAATGGGGAATGTTTAGGTCTGAGTAAGGAGCTGGAGAAGGAGCTGCCAGCTGAACAATGAGTGGAGTTCATTACTGTGACAAGCTGCTAGTAACTATAACTCATCTGAAGGAAAAGTTAACAGTAAAACATATTGTGACAGTAAAACGTACGTGACAGTATAACATTAAAACATTCAAATTGTGGAAAATGATAGGACATTTAATTCTCAAGTCTTCAAAATGGTTCAAACATTTAGGACATTTTGTTTAGAGTACATTTCTACTGAAATCAGCTAATTGAGGGCAAGAGCTGGTTTGTACTTTTGATTTTTACAATTGCACTATGCAATATGCAAAATGATAACATGTAAAATGGCATCTGTGCTCATTCGTCTTGGTGAGCCAATTCCCACAATGCATGGAAACCACAGTGCTCCAGGTTGTAGTTCTACAGACTACTTCAAATTTCAATTGGCACCTCCAGGTAAATTTATAGATTTGTAATCTGTCTTTTATTTTGATGACCATGGCATGTATTTGCATTGGGAACTGTGAATCAATCAGTAATACGTTACATTTTACTCACCACTTGAAATATGTAATGTAGTACGTTAGGCATTATATTTAAAAGAGAATAGTGCATATCCGATCACACTATTTCTCATTTGCTTGTGCAAGTTCAAATCTTGAATCTTGGCATATCATATAAAAGCGAAGTAGCCTTGGAGGCAGGGGTCTGAGCACAACATTTAGAGAGGCAGAGAATCCAATGATATTTGCATTACAAATGTATTTTATCCAAAACACGAACAGTCTCTAGACTGGGAGAATATTCATTGGCTTTCCTGCTTAAAAATAAGGATTTCTTTAATATCTAGCAACTGGCACAATCCTCATTCACAATTCCCACCCAGAAGGACTCTCAGAGAGAGCCTACCCTCTGACTACACTAGTCGGAAAAAGGTGCCATTCGTTTGTAACTGATAATGCATCCAATTTGATAAAGGCATTCACTTTGTTTCCATCAGTTCATATTAACAGTGAGAATCGAGAAACTTACCCATGCTACAGTGGTCTTGGAAGGAATGCAGAGTCCTCAACCTGCTAAAGTCACCTGCTGGAAAAGCTAGTTGAAGATGCTGAGGTCAGTCTTTAAAGTTCCAAATAATATCCTTGCTGACACTGCCAAATTCAGCTATCAGCATATGAATTAAAACTCATTCAGGAACTTTGTGAGGTGTTAGAACAGTTTGAGGAAGTCATGGACTGCTGTCAGGCAGCAAAAGCTGTCACATCAAGCTTTGTTATTTCTTGTATTAGAGGACTGAGACATGCAATCAACGATGTTAAGATGGCTGGGAATAAAAGGTTTGTGTCCACCTTACAAACCTCACTTGAGAGACAACTAGTAAAATTTGAGGGCATGGAATGCTTTCAGAGGGCTGCAATGCTTGATCCAATATTTAAACTAGACTAGTGTAATGGTGAAGAACAGACTCTTTCCTACATGGAGACTCAAACAACTGCTGCCCCAACTGACACAGCCTCACATGAGCGCAGAGTTTACTTGAGCACACCATGACCAGTGGCCCTCACATCCCATGTCATGAAGGTCCATGTAAGACTGGTGCTGCTACATCTCATGACCTATGCTATGACCTCAAGTCAACCCCTTTCTGGATCCCCTGCAGTTTGCTTATCAACAGCAGGCTGGTGTGAATGATACATTAATCTACCTACTGCTGAAGGCACACTCCCATCTGGACAACAATAACGAAAATCACTTTCTTCAACTTCTCAAGTGCACTTAACACCATTCAACCTCTCATGCTTGGGGGAAGATGGATAAAATGCATGTGGATTAGTCTCTGAAAACCTGGGTCCAGGACTACCTGTAATTTAGGTCCCAGTATGTGCAATCAGGAACCAGCCGGTCGGATCTTCAGGTCTGCAACACTGGAGCACCTCGGAGAACTGTACTCTCCTGTACTCTCAGATTTAAGCCACCATCAGAAATATTCTGGTGATTCTATGGTGGTTGGGTGCATCAGGGATGACAGGAAGATAAATACAGAGTCCTAGTGAGCAGCTTTATGGAGTGGTGTGCGAAGAACCATCTGCTCCTTAATGTGACCAAGTCCAAGGAGATGGTGGTGGACTTCAGAAGGTCCAAACCTGTTACCATCATGGGTAAAAATGTTGAGCTGGTTGACGCTTACAAATATCTGGCTGTCCTACTTGACAATAAATTGGACTGGAGGGCAAACACTGAGGCTGTGTACAAGAAAGGGATGAGACTCTACTTTCTGAGGAAGGCCAGGTCCATCAATGTATGCAGCAAAATGTTGGTCATCTTCAACCAGTCTGTTGTTGCGAATGCTTCTTTGCAGCAGTCTGTTGGGGAAGCTGCATCAAATCTGGAGACACAAAGAAGCTAAAAAAAAACTGATCAAGAAAGCTGGCTCTGTACTTGGATGGACACAGGAGGTGGTGATAAAAAAAGAGGACACATAACAAACTGACAGCTATCCTGGACAACACATCTCACCCCCTCCATGACTTACTGGTCAGGCTGTGGAGCACTTCTAGCAACAGACTCATTCAGCACCGCTGTAGTAAGTACAGGAGTATATCTTCTCTTCATTCTGTCGGGACATTATCACACAATGAGCCACTAACAGGACAGACTCACAAATTTTGATACTATTTTCACTTTATCTACACGTGTATAACAGACAGACTCACTTAATAGCTGGACATTATTACCCTTCTATTCAAATAGTGAGACACTATACACGTATACAAGAGGACATGCTGAAAGTGTCTTTGTTGGTACTGTATTGTTCGTATATTGCACATTTTTGCTCCATAGATGAGTAGTTGTTTTTTTTTGTAATTTATTTCAATATATCTCTTATTTATTATGTTCCTTATCAAGGCTGATGTACTTTGTCCTCCTACTCTTTATGCGCTGCTGTAATGTGTGCCTGCCTGCCTGCCACCAATAGAACACTCAAGGTTCTGTGTTACTGTCACATATCTGTCCTGTTTTTGCTCCTGTCTTCCCATCTTGTTGTTGTTGTTGTTGTTGTTGTTGTTGTTGTTTTCTTACCCACATGTTTCTGAGCCTGTAATTTGTTTTGGTCTTGCCTCCGCCCATTCCCAGCTCTGTCTGATTTGTAACCCTGCCCCGTCATTATCCCGCTCCAGATGTGTCCAATGTTGTCTTGTATTTAAGACCCTTTCTTTCAGTCTGTCTTTGTCAGTCCTTTGTTATTGTGATTTTAATTATGATTATGTGTATTTGTCAAGGTTTGTCAGGATGTTTCTTTTGATTTGTATTGCATTCTGTTTTGTTATTAAACCCTCAACAGCAGCTTTAACCTCTGCTTCCCTAGTTAACGTCTCATCTGTTCAGCTCGCAATCCAAAGTTATCATAAATAACAACATGGCAATACTGAAATACAATAATCAGTGGAAAACACTTATACAATGAATTATGACAATTTATTATGTCTCAGAAAATATGTATATGCTCATGCTTGAGCAAACTTCTTTTTGTAAGGCAGCCAATCAAATTTTAGGAATAACTTACCATCATAGACTGCAAAAATAGTTAGAATTAATAAAAATTGGTACAAATTAATAAAAAATCTAGTGTGTTTTACTCTGTGTACAAAAATCTACAGATATGCTGTGTAAATATGCTGACCTTGACCATCACCACTACTTTCTCATTTTGTATTTGGGCTTAGCAATTGTCCTTTGTGGCCTTTTGCTGTGGTAATTACATTCTCACATGCAAACATATACTCACACACCATTGCACATGAGAGACTCCACATGAAGAACATGCTTGAGGCCCAGCAAGATATCAAACACGCAGTGGATTTCTGGCTTTGGGCCTGTTCACACAGTAAACAACATTTCATCCAATTTCTTTGACAGCCTTGATAGAAAACCCAACCGATAATAAAAATGTTCGAACTGACCAGGAGCTATTTTCTGTTTACCACATTACACCCTTAAACAAGCCCAGAATACTCATTTTGAGTCTGACTGCACAGTGTAGGAGAGCCATCATCTGTCAAAACTGTAGCGCAGGGAGGAAATATAGCCCATTCAGTTTCAGCAGGCAAGAACACCCACAGCTTTTCTTGGGACTGAAAAAGAAATCTTAGGATACTCTTACAACTCACATTCAACCTTCCAAACAGCTGCAGACACAGTCAGTGTGGGGTAAAACCAGAAGCTCTACTCAGGCCATGTGAAAACAAACCACTTAAAGAAACTTCTGAATCAAACTAGACTGGCGAGTGTGCTATTTGTTATATTTACAGTAACAAAGGCTCAACAAGCTGCTGTGCATTCAAACTGAACCTGCTACCTAGAACACAGGAAAAGAAAGAAAAGAAAGAGCATGGCACCCTCTAGTGATCACAGAGCAAAATAATGTCTGAACCACCATTTCTACATCAAGCTAAAGCAAAATATTAAGCATAAAATCCTACTGCTACTACTACTACTACTACTACTACTACTACTACTATTATTATTATTATTATTATTATTATTATTAATAATAATAATAATAAAAATAATAATAATAATAGCAGCTTTCATACATAATGCAGCTCATAGTGCTTCACAGCAAGATTTTATAACAAAAAGGAGTTGACAGTGTACCAAAGTATATCTACTGTAGGATGAGTTTATAATTTAATTCAATGCAGTCATAGAAATGTGCAATGGTGAGCCACTACCCTCCCAAAACACCAGCATCCACCACCACCACCACTATAATATTGCCCACCACCGTCTCTACCCATTGTGGAGGAGGTGGGGGTGGGAATTGGTGGGTGGTTGTGGTGGAAGGCAGTGTTAGTGATAAGTATCGCAATTGCTTGTGTATATTTCAAGTCTACAATACTACAATACATAATACAATGAACCCAGCGGTCCTTCCAGCATAGAGCCAAATAAAACAGACCTCCAAAGAAAAAAATGTATGGCTCAGAACACACCCCACAATGCCTTCATTTATCTAAGCATATCTGCTACCACCACACACCACTATCCACCACCACTACCACCACAAACCCATCACCACACAGGTCAACCGTGGCTAAATTGGGTGGATACATTTTTGTTTACGTTCGATGGTTTAGCTGGTCTACCAGCATCACCTTACCAAATCTGACCATGCTTGTCAAGAGCTGGTTACCCATTAAAACTCAAGGTTAAATGTCTGGCATATTTTCATAGTTTGATGTACTTCTATTTGCCAAAATATTTAAAAAAGTATTTATAGGAGAAGGTCACACATAGCAGAGACAGTTATTTTCAGGAAAAAACTTTGTAATTAGAAAATCTAAGAATTCTGATGAATTATTTTTAATGATTGACAAAGATATTTAAAATAATTTCTTCAAAAGTATTATCTCAGCTTAGGACTTTTATTCTGAAATCTGAACACTGTGAGCAAAGAAAGAGCTCAAACAACCTTTCCTTTCCTATTTTCCTCTGTAAACCAATATCTGGGTCAGTGTCATGATCAGCGCAGCCCCTTCTTTCTGATCAGTCTGAGTCTTCATGCAGGTTGAGCATCTAGATGTGGACAGAGCAGTAGACAAGCACTGGAAGCTCCTTTGACATTTGAACTGGCATCTTAAAGTCGTTGAATGCATTCATTAGAAGTGGTGTCCACAAGCCTTTGGACATATAGGTGACTTTAAATTTTGCTCATCTACATTTGAACATTTGTTGACTGCAGAATGACCTTGTGGAAAATTTGTTGCAGGCAGAGTTAAAACCAAGTCCTTTATCATACAGATCTGACTGAATTTTCAAACAGTGTGAGTGTGGTTTACCTGTGTTTGCAGGGCTGATTTGCACATAAGATGAGTTTGTGGTTTGAATCAAAGTGTGATCTTCATGGGTCAGTCTGTAGATCCTGTGTTCACCTAAAGAACATTACATAACCAAATGTGAAGCTAACCTATGTTCATCAAGGTTGATTGTTTATTGTACTGGACTTGAAGGTACAGGACAGACAAGACTGGGTTCTCTCAAGTGTGGCACAGATCCCATAAAACCATGGAACCCAGTTGTCAACAAGGCACTATGCAGGCTGGTGGTACCTCCATACTTGTATGGAGTGTATACTCATGTCATGAGTTGGGTCTACTGTACCACCTAAACATGTAATTGATTAGTGTCTGCTATGTTTCACTGCTCGGTGACCATTTGTAGCTATTCATGGCCTTCATATATCCCCATGATGATGGAATCTTTCAGCAGGATAATGCACCCCGCCACTGGGCCCATGTTCTCCAAAATGGGTTCTATAATGTATTTAAAAAAACACATGTGACACTCTTGATTGAGGAATGTTAACTGCCCACACAACTCCAGAAATGGTATTTCCCATCCATCTGAACCACTATCATGCATCAGTTGATAATTCACATTGCCCTGCCATTTCAGAAGTAATGGGATACCATTTACATACAGTAATTCCATGACATTTGGTATGTCAGTGTGTATACGGTGAAGATATCGACATAAAACATGCAAAATGCATTGGATGACAGGGAGTTCATGTTTTCACATCACTTTGTACACCTGTGGTAAAAAAAAAAAAAAAAAACTAAACTAACCAATGCATCTACCGATTATCAATGAATGTTCTCACTGTCAGTTGAGATCATTGCTAACTAAGCTAATGATTTGCTGTTGGTAGTGTCTTTTAATAAAATGAACTTCTCATGATTACATCCTCATGACCAATGGCCCTTTCTACAAAACCCCTAAAGGAGCTGGGGCTAAGATGTGGCGATATGAATGCAGCAGAACTGAATTGTTGAGCACTTGAGGTCAGAATTCTGCTCTAACACCCTCCCGCAACCCTGAAAGGGCCTGTTAATGTGGGATGTGGGTTTTTTGTTGGATGAATGACTAGTTATACCTAAATGTTACAAGATGCATGAGAGTGAAACATGGATTAAAAAAATCACAACTCAGACACGTTTTTTTTTTTTTTGGATTCAGTTGTTGCTTCTTAAAAAAACATTTATCGAAACTTCTGCATCATAAAAGAGATACCAAACAAAAGTACCAAACCAGAAATGCAAAATCCCACCTCCCCCCCTTCAGTTTAAGTGGCAAGGAATGTGATGGCATGACATCACTTTGAATAATCAATAAACATCAATTACAAACAGATACACTGTTTATCACACTCACAAATGCTTATGGAGAATTAATACCATGGCTCAACAGGCCTTGATTTTTGCAGCTATTAGGGGAAAAAGACAACCAACATAAGTCCATAAAAAGGATCTAGACAGCACAAAAAACAGCCTCTAAAATCTAGTCACCCCTCACAGATGATGCCACATTTTCAATGATGTTGTGCAAATCCTCAAAACATTTCTAAGTGCATTTGTTTGATGGGAAAAAAGCCCAGCAAGGTGGCAACTCATTATCTTTTATGCTCTTTCAAAAGCATAGTTCTTCTTCAGTTCGTCCAAAAGAAATGCACTACAGAGGTGCAAATAGACAACATAAATCAAACTTACTAAACTCTTAAGCATCCAACATGGTAAAAATGTAAAAAATAAATATAAACCACAATAATAATACACCAAACAAACCTCAATATAAAGTGGCATTCTTTAGATGCATTTTGGTTTCTGAATTTATACGGATCAAGTTTCTGAAACAGAACACTGCTTCAAGTAGCTTGAGAACAATTAAATGACAAATTATGGAAATATGATGATGGTAAGACACTTCATGGAAATAATTACTGAAAAGGTTATTCCAGACATGCTGAGTGGTATACTAGCTGTTCCACATTTCTCATAATCAGATGCTGGGTAATCCAGCTCCAAAGAAGTGCATGTGTAAAGCATGTTTTTACTCTTTGGTCCTCGATTACCCACCTCGGCTGACAGTGTTCTACATGTCTGGTCCATATAGTCAGGGCAAACTGCTTTTTTGGAATATGAATTTAATAAATACAATGTATCTTAGGCTACATTCACACAACAGATAAAGTGGCACAAATTAGTTTTTCTCACCAAGGCTGTTCACACATATCTTTTGTGGTGTGTGCAGGTCCACTCCCAGAGGTTTTGGTTTCATTTTCGCAAACATTACAAGGGCTATCAAGGAGTTCCAGTGGCTGACAATTGGGCTTATCACTGAGAATACGTTCAAGCTCGCTATGAAAAGAGCACATTATTCCGCCATTCGCATTGCTTTGCATTGGCTTATTTAAATTTTGCCTTTAAGCTTTTTATTTTTCTTGCCCTCCAGTGACCTGTTCCTGCACTATCACACCACTGCTCTCATCCATTTTCCCTTCTCTTCAGTGCACATTTATGAGAAATGTCAAGTTACGTTGACATAAAAGTCACATATATTCCAATCAAGTTGCATTGCAGTGAATCGGATATAAAAGTCATAAACTCACATATGAAAGTGGTCCAAATAAGAACAGAAAATGTCAGGTTCTGTGTTTTTTCTGTTCACATTGCCACCCAGATAACACACCTGTGTCATATATGGTGAGAAAGATCAGATTTGGGCCACTTTTTACATCAACATAGCCTTCTTCAACACAACTACAAACACTTCATATTTTCTTTTTTGTTTGTTTGATATTTTAGTTTTATTCTTTAAAATAGCTCAGCATAAATCAAACCCATACAGCCATTCTGCACAATCCTGAGGTACAGTATTTTGGCACAACTGGAAGTCTGTTTAAAAAGTACAACATCAAAATACAGTAATTATATGTCTTATTTTGTACTTTTGTAGTTTTTAATGAGACATAAGCCATGAAATTAAGTTGTGTGTGACACAGTAGTAAACGCTAAACTGACTGAATGGCTTATATATTTTAATATTGAAGCCTATATAGATGAGATATATGCTCATCTGTGAAGAAGTGAATGTTTTAAAGTGCAATTAGAAGATGTGGGGTAACAAGTCTGAAAGTTCAGCAGGAGCACTATATGATCATGTGATTAGTTTGCTCGTGAGTTCAACTTGTGATGTAGTCTAGTAAGGCACTGCCTATCATTGGTAGCTTAGTCTTGCAGGATGCAAGAAAGTTTAAAAAAATCTTCTTTTGTGTGCTGGAGCGGCAACTTACTGTACGTATCTGTTTAATCGTTTTCCAATTATTTACATGTGATTAGTGCTGTTTTAATATGTATTATGTGAATAGTAAGTGCTTTTAAATAAGATACTTTTCTAATAAAGTATAAGAGAATTCTCTGAATGTGTAAATAGTAATAAATAATGATATAACTTTTAAAAATTCTTATTATGCCATTTGGAGAACTGATAGGCTTTGATAGCTTTTGTGTCTTTAAAACTACAATCAGTAAGTTTTAGAGCTACTTTACATTTAATGCCAGAATTCCTGTAGAGGTAATGGAGGAATTCCAACTTCTGTTTGCACTCAAAAATGGCACTGCATTCACTGTGACAAAATGTCTGAAACAAATGCATACACCATAATCCAAGTTGTTTGAAAATAAACATAAATGCTTGCTTTTATAATGTGCGGTGCCCCTAAGAAGACCTTTGCAAAATACAAAAAATAAAAAATAAAAAATCCAACCTGTGTGCATGGGAAAACCTACTTACGTACATGGTAAACTGTCCATGTCCAACATAAATTTAAGCATTACCATGGGAAATGTTACTGTATACATGGGAAGCTTTCACATGTGCTTGAAATGTCAGCTTTACCATCTTTACCAAAGTGTCCTTAGAAACGTCAGATTTACCACGGGTAATATTAATGTATACAATGGAAACTTCACGTGTGCTTACAATGGGAGATGTTAACATATATACACGGCAAACTTTCACGTGTGGGGAAGCATTCATGTGTAAATAGGCAACTTTCAATTGTGCTGAGATTCGTACCTACAGTTTTCCATAGGCAATGTCATAATTAGCATAATTTCATGATCTTTTACATGGGAAACTTTCACATGTGGGAAAAAGATGGCAGATTTACCATGGGAAACATTTGCATGGACATTTCACGTGAGCATAAGGAACGTCAGCTTTGTCAAGGGAAATTGTCATGCTACCATGGGAAATGTGAACTGATGCAAGCTATACGCAAAGACTCTCAGATTCAAGGGAAAGTTTGTCATACAAACCTTTTTTGCAGAGGTTCCTTTAGGGGTTTAAAATGTACTAACTGCAGCTTTAATTCACCATGAGCTCTTGTATGGCATTAGGCATATTTAAGCATGAACACTTGCATAACTCTTGTAACATCTACATTTTTGCCTTCGCATCTCCCAGTGTGCATTAGCAGCGCTTTGGGACGAAAGTTGATCCTCCCCTTAGATATCTTGCATGTTTGCAGTACTATGATAAACACCAGCATGTTCCATACTAATGGCAGTAACCCCACTGAGACCATTGTCCTCTGATGATAGATGACCCACCTACAGACATGGATGTGTAGGCCAGATAGCAGTGGAGTTAGGAACTTAAGGCTGCCACATAGCAGGAGTGTGTGTACAATGGTTTCAAAGCTGGTGTGCAGGACCCAAGCGCTGTGCGATCGCAGGAAAGATGAAACACAGTGTATGGTTTGTTGTATCTGAGGTTATGAAGAAGCTGATGGACTACACACATATTCGCACACACTCAAGCAGGTGAAGGGGAAGTGAGAAGAGGTGCACTCGCATGTGTGGCTGTGTTCAGAGCCGAAGGTCACAACCTTGCATGTGCGTTGGCTATGATCTCAGGAGGGAGTTCTTTAATAGGGAAATCTCCAGTTTCTCCCCCGCTGTCTCCTGCCCCCTGATCTGTGCTCTCACAGCTGCTCTGAGGAGACTCTGGAGGAGGCTGGTATAGCACACTCGCCATCAGGAAGAATATTGTGCCTAATACCTGAGAGAGAAAGAGAGACAGAGAGGTAGTTTAAGTACATAAGTAATAATAATAATTAAGAGTAATAATTAAAATTGACTGAAAATCAATTTTACAAATAGACAATATTTAAACAATGGCCAACATATCCAAGTCAGGCCATCCAAGATCAACCCAAGAGCAAACCACACATTAGTAAAGAAATTTCCAACAATCCTAAAAGGTAGGATTCTTCTGTCAAAGAAACAAAAACATTATTTTTTTCACAAAGTGCAACAGCTGATTTTTAATGGTTCTTATATCTTCAGAAATTCTTTGTGTGTGAATGTATCATCATTACATTCACACATATAAAGGTTCATTTCTTTCACTATATTAGTTTAATTTTGTGCACTTCATACACTACCCAAACAATATTAAAGAAAAACACTAAATCACACACAGGATCTCAATCAATAAAATAATGCTGAAAATCTTTACTGATATAAATTGTGTAATTAATTGAGAACAAAATGACATAACCCAGTTAATGTAAACTAAAATCATCAACAACTCAAATGACATTTAGTATTAGTATATACTAAATACCCACAGTATATACCCATGTGCCAGTATGTACTGTCTACAATGTCTGAGGATGCTCTGACAGTGGTTGGTGTCCAGACCCAAATCAGAGCATCAGTGAGCACCTAAACAGTCTGTGGTGAGACTTAGCCGTGCTGTATACAATGACACAAAGTCCCAGAGGTTCTACCTTGGGTTCAGGTCTGGGGAATATGAGGGCTCATAAATAATATCAATTCTTTTCCAGAGGGCTCTTTATTTCTGGCCAAGCTCCAAAAAATTATTTTGGAGTTGCTATTGATCTAAGCTACAGAACGTATGCTGGCACGACACCTGCAACTAAGCATTCTTTGGCCACTAAGCACTTGAATGTGCATTTATGGATAAATCTACTTGCCTTATGATTGGGCAGTGCACATTTGTTTAGTGAAACGGACACATTTCCCATTGGATTCTGGCACCTTCTACTTGCATAGTGCATGTCTTGCCCTGCTCACACACAATCAGTGTGTAATCAATCCCCTCCAAGGGAAACCTTCCCCTGTTCACTTGTAACCTATAGGGCAGACCTTGACTTTGAATCCAGTTTCCAGCCCTAATTCTTGGTAGGCTTGGCACCACAAGGACAATGAATTGCATTAACTGTGAGAACAAAATCAGCACCATAAGAAGCATCCTCTTTCAGAAGCAGTGCATATGATATGGACAGAAAAAAACCCCACAAAAACCTACCACACCACTTTTTATTTTAGAATTAATGTATTAGACATTGCAGGGATGATCATGCCAGCACACTGATACCATGTATTAGATTGTTTTGCTCCCTCCTTGCTCAGGAATACTACTGCATTTAATAATAATTAATAATAATAATAATAATAATAATAATAATAATAATAATAATAATAATTATAGAAATCTTAATGACCTCTGCTAGACTAGTATATTAACTGGGTAGGTTTAAGTAAATGTATTAGGATAAACTCAGTAATACTACTTCAGTTTAATGGAACTACTGTCTAAATCGTGTTTGTTTAAAGAGTCTTTTGAATGCATGGGGTTTTCACTCACTTCCAACAATCAAGAGCAAACCATACTGATTGTCTGAGGTCTCAACATTCTCTAACAAGGCAGTCTGATGCTTACACATGGCTGAAATGATCAGTTATAGAAATTTTAACCCCCTTCTCTTATTGTGTAAGTACACATTCCTTGTATGTGCAGTAAAACCTGATTCTTTTGTAAATGTTTGTTTTTATTAAAAATATATATTTTACTACAGAAATGACAAGCATATCACTGTCACACAAAGCCCTTGTAGCTTCATTGTTGCTGTTTTTCATTTCTTAGCATAATTTGGAATGTCATAATGAATGTATAACAGAAATGTTCCAAAATTACATGATAAAAAGTCCACTGGAAGAAGTTTACAATATCTGTGTTGTTGATGAAATGTGTGTTGTTCTACCTTGTAGATGATGCCAGCAATGAGTGTGTACTGGCTCATGGCAGAGTTCTGGTAGAGATAGCAGGATCCATGTTCCCCACATTGCTCTTGCCACAGCAGGCACGAGATGTCGATCACTGAACCAAATGCTATTGGGCCTGGGATACCACCTGCAGGAAGTGAATGGGTATTACAGACCAGTTCCAGTTCCAGGGTTACTTAATAGTTAAAATTCTGCTATTTATACAGCACCCTCCATAATTATTGGCACCCCTATTTAAAATGGGACCGTGTTTATTGCAGAACCATAATCTCACACTGAAAATTGTGAGATTGGAAATAAGTGTATTTGAACCATTTATGTCATTTCTACTGTAGTTTACAAAGTGGATCAAAGTATCTAGGAACCTTCTTAGTAATTCATCACTTCCTGTTTCCCTGGGGTATAAATATGGCATTCCACAGAGGTCTATTTCTCTTACTCACTCTTAAACATGCAAAAGACAAGAGAACACACTATTCAAGTAAGGCAGAAGTGCGTCGACCTTCATAAATCAGGCAACAGCCACTCACATGCAGATGCCCTCATATACAGTCAGAGCAATAATCAAAAAGATCAAAACATCTGGAACTGTGACAAAGAAGCCTGGAAGAAGACACAAGTGTATCTTGCCACCACGCACAGTGAGAAGGATTACCATAGAAGTAAGAAAGTTCTCCAAAGCTCACTGCAAGAGAATTTAATCAAATGGAACCATCTTAGGGTTACGAGGTCTCCCAAACCACCATGTAAATGCCAACAAGCTGTTTGGGAGACATGCAGGAGAAAGCCTTTTCTGAGGTATACTCATAAGCATTAATGGGTGGAGTTTGCCAAGCAGTTCTGGGATTCTAACTGGGACCGTGTGCTTTTTAGATTTTTGGCAACAAACATTCTAAGTGGGTCTGGCATAACACCAAAGATGAGTACATAGAGAAACACCTCATGCCCGCTGTTAAGAATGGGGCAGGACAGGTGATGCTGTGGACCTGTTTCTCCTCCAAAGGACCTGGGAACCTTGTAAGGATTCATGGGATCATGAACTCTTTGAAATATCAGGACATTTTGAATGAGAATCTGGAGGCCTCTGCCCGAAAGCTGAAGATGGGTCGTCACATTCAGAAAGATAATGACCCTAAACATGTGGCCAAATCTACTCAAAAATAGTTCACAAGGCACAAAATCAAGTTCCTCTCATGGCCATCTCAGTCCCCAGACCTCAACCCAAAAGAAAACCTGAGGGGTGAGCTGAAGAGGAGAGTGCATAGGAGAAGACACTGGACTCTGGAAAATTTAAAGGTTGTGCAAAGAGGAATGGTCAAAGATCACTCTTCCTGTCCACCCTTTCTGAAGAGTGAAGACAGGAGAAGATTAAGTGCTGTCTTGTTGTCAAAAGGAGGTTGTACAAAGTACTAACACCAGGGGTGCCAATAATTGTGGCACACATGATTTCATTCAAAAGCTTAATTTCTTAATGTGTGATGTTTTTTTCCCCCACCAAATAAAGGCACTTGAAATAAAGCTTAGATGTTTCTCTTTTTTGCATTGCTGTCCTTTTTTATTATTTTTTTTAAGAATGTATTAGAAGCCAAAGAACACTTCTTAACCAGGGGTGCCAATAATTATGGAGGGTGCTGTACATGGAAACAGGATGAAGAAAAAGTTGACAAATGGATATGGTATAAAAACAAGAGGTTCAAACACACCCAATGTCCGCACCACAATCCACTGAATGCCAAGCCCGAAAGACCGCTGGCTGTCAGGAACACACCTAGAAGATGAGAGAGCTTCAGTCTTAGCTATGCTGTAGGCTGATGCCCTTTGCAAAACACAACACACACTCATGAAGTGTACATACAAAGAAGTAGCAAACCAACCTGAGTGTGGCCGTGAGAGCAGGGATGCTGCACAAGAAGGTGAAGGAGATGACGATGAAGAGGAAGGTGAGAAAGGCTGGCATGTGGTTACAGGAAGAGCTACACTTTCCTGCTACAGCTGTTCCCTCCTCGCCCCGAGACATGTTCTTAAACACACAACTACAGTCTGAAAACACCTAAAAACACAAACATACACACACGTTTGATGCCAGAGGTATACAACTCTTACCAAGATTCAAATAAACTTTGAATCCTGTTAAATTAGGGTTCACTGAATCTCAGCTCTCATCACAATTCAATTTAACTGATTCGTTTTGAATACAACTCAAAATGATTAAAGAGTATGTTACCCGAGTGGACATATTTAATACCCTTTAATACCCTTGAATGGATGTCCAAACTATCTGGACTGAATGACTGTCAGGATGCTTATATCCATATGAGTGTTTATGGTCTTCATTATTACAGTGCTCTCTAATGTTCTCTTTGCATATCTCAGTTTAGAAGACCAAGGTCAGAGCTCAGGGTCAGCTGTGTTATGGTGCACCTGGAGCAGAGAGTTTTAAGGGGCTTGCTAAAGTGGCTTGGTTATAAGCCCAACAAGCAGAGCTTATGGTAGTTTTAGGTATTGTTCCACCACCATAGTTCTACTGGTGATGAATGGGACACACCTGATATGGGCTCTGTAGTCTAGAACACTGACTACACTATTCTCTCAATGGACAAAGGCCATTTCCAGAACCTTGGCTCAGGACTCAATCAGTGATCCCTTTTACATTATGTCATCCTTAGAATATTATTATACTATGACTGTTTACTATCTTCATCAAGCTTTCACAGGAGTCCTATTTGATCAGTCAGCACTCTCAAAGCTTAGACATCACATTTTTGCCCCTGCACAGTTCAGGTTCCAGGTATCAAATATGTCTAATGGAAAAACAAAAAAGCCAAGCTGAGTCAAGGAGGTACCTTGGAGTAGAAAAACACTGTTAGTGGATGCAGGTTTTAAACCCACAACCCTGTGATTAGTAAACCGGTGCTCTGATGATGGAGCTACTACTGCTATATTATTATATGTTATGAACCAATTGTGAGGCGTATATGCAGTACCTGTCTGCCACCATGGCTAAGAGTGTGGTTGATGGTTCTGCAGCCAGCATGGCATGAGGAGTAGTACATTATCCCATCAGCTCCACAAACAGGGTTGTACTGCTCCTTCACACACTGACAGTTTGCATTACAGCCCACTGTCAGGTTTCCACCTGTAAAGGAACTGAGAGAGGAGAAAACTGCTTCACTGCTGCTACCATTATTTTACAGTAATTTCCTCAATGTGGATGCAGAGCTGCACTGAAAACATACAGATTGAGCAGCTGTTCATTTTTATTTCATATTCCTTGTTTATTCAACGTCAAACTGTACGTCATCATATGATGCAGCACAGTAAACATTTAACTTTAAATTGGAATCTCCAGCTTGAAAAACTTATTTTTAAACTCCAGGAGAAATCCAATTTATGTTTCTATTTAAACAGGATACTGATCTTATTTATTAAAACATGATGTACTATTAATCATTAATCACATGACCTACACAAAGATGTGATTAAAGTCACAGTGCAAGTAAAACATGTTGTTATGGTAATATCCCATCAAGCCTAAAGCCCAGCGCACACTGACCAAACACTCAAAAACACCAACAGCAATTAAGGCCAATCATTTTCAAGATTATATCACAGCATGTCAACTTGATGCACCACTGATCCAACAAGGCTACTCACTTCAAATGGAAAACAGACCATATCAAAACACTTTCTTACAATGCAGTTTAATAGAGAATGTCTCATCAGCCTTATCACAAAAACAAACAATACATCCTGACACTGCCAAGGTATCGACACCTCACTGCAAAATCTGAGTGTTTACCTGTGTTATCATTAGCCATTTTAGTGTTTTCACCCAATTGCATAGAATGCTATTTAACTATCCTTTGATTCAGACATGATTTGTTGCGTTCCTGTCATAGGCATTTCATTTTCAGACACAATTACAAAAGAACAGACTGTCAAAAATAAAAATCACTAATAAATGCAGAATGTCAAAATCACATAAAGTCATTAACATAAAATAACAGACTGTGTCAAAATCAATCAGCCCAAAGTAATAAACCATGTCAAAATAAAAGCAATTAATTCAAACTAAGCCATAACCTAAAATCCAATCTAAACCATAACTTTCATCATCCATACACCATTATGTTCACGACATTGCCTATTGCACATTCTTCTGCATTATAATTGTTGTTCAAATGACCCAGGATTGCGTACCCTTGTACGTGCACAAACACTTTGTAAATATGTAAATGTGAAATGATTCATTTTTATGGATAATCTCAGACGAGCAAGGTCCCTCCTATTTGATTCCACCAGTTATGTAACAAAATGAATGCTGGAAAAGTACTGATTAGATGTAACAGAACCATTTATATATCCGTATAGTAGCTACTGACAGTAGATAAATGCATTCATTAGAAACTGCATCCACAAACAACTACTATGTAAAGAACAACTACTAGATTCGGAAAGAGGGACAACCAGTGAACCGACAACAGGGTCATGGTGCCCAGGGCTCATAAATGCTCATGGAGTTCCAACCTCACATCTTACAGGACTTACTGTAATGTTAGTCTTTTTCCAGATACCTTCAGAGTCCATACCTCTACAAGTCAGAGCTATTTTGGTGACACAAATGGGCCCTACACAATATTAGACATGTGGATTTAATGTTATGGATGACTGCTGTGTATAGTTATGAGTGCTTGAGCAGAACATAATTTGCAGGAATTTTACTAATGCAGGTGAATCAAGGAGGACCTCATTATGGGTTTTGTGGGCCAGGTGTTTTTCTACTGTCACTGGCTGTGTTGTGTGTCCTGTACTGTACCTGTTATTGTCTGGCTTCAGGTATAAGGGACTACTGTAGTGGATGTGCAGGGAGCTGTTGTGGTGGTAAGGGATGGTCACTCCAGCCATGGGCACATTTGGGCAGTGCAGGAGGAAGATAAAGATGGCCAGCAGGCTGACCATGGCACACAGCATGCAGAAGCGTATGATGCCTCGGCAGCGCAGATTCAGCTTCTTCACGATGTAACCACCCAAGAAGGTGCCACCCCCACCAGCGGGTACCACCATGTAGCCTTTGGAGGAAGCAGAACAAAGACAGAGAGGTTTGCATCAATATTTGGGACATGCACCTGTGAAGATGAGTGCACATCCTCTTTGTTGGTATTAGCAGTCACATGAAATTGTTTTTACTTCAATACTAAAAATGTCCAATGCTCCGAGCAGGGAGTGTGGGTGTGACGTTTAAATTTAGTAGATTACTCAGCACAGTGCTGCATGGTTTGAAGCCTTGAGATGACTGATCATGACATCATATTTTTAGTCAATGTGCTGTCAAGCCATGACAGGTCTACACAATATGATGACTTAAGCTCCCAGGACAAAATTGAGTTTAATGTGATTGTAACTTCAGGCTTCTGTAAATGGTGTTGCACAAGGATGATTGAGATTTAAATACCTGCGGGTGTGCGACAGGATTCGTACATTGAGAAGAGTGGGTACAGTGAATGTCTTGTACAGTGCAGTGAATGTCTTGTTCAGTGTGTAGAAAATGGGTTGCAAAGCAAATGTTAATGATTGCACTTGGACATGCCAAAGGCCACAGTGTGAAGAAAGTGAATTTGCAGGTGTATCAAAGCAAGTCAAACAGGTCTACCAGCAGTGGCCAAAATCCCAGTCTACAAAACATTCTAATTTAAAATTTTTTTTTTTTTTTCCAAGAAATCTTTATTATAATACATGTATTTAAAAACAATATTCATCATATAAAATTGGAAAGAAAGAAACCAGTTATGAGCATCTCTTCAGTGTTTAGTAACGGTGGTAAGAGCTAAAGGTTCAGAGAACATAAGATGGGAACATCTGACCCTTGTGTCTACAAAAAGTCTGAAGAATTTGTTAAAGTCGAATGTTGCTTCATAATTAATTTGCATAAAGTTAAGAAAATCTCAACTTGATTTATGTCGCTTGCTGCTTGTCACTTATTTGCAGCGACAAATTGCTTACTCCCATTGGAAATGACTGGTTGCTTGTCACTGTTTGGCCTGTCAGTGAAAATATGACATAGATTTGATGCGGAAGCCTTTAAACTGTGCACTGATCTTGTTCTCTATTACACTGGACGTCCCATTCCCAGCTGTTTATCCCAGACTTATATAGCTTTACACCTTCAAAACTGATATACATTTGATTTGATTTGTCACACGTAAAGTACTGGTATTGGATTATTGGCATTGGTTATATGGTATTGGGTTATACACTTATATTATTACTCTATTGCCCTGCCTGGCCAATGACAGATGAGTAGGGCTCTCTTACCAAACCAAGTGGCAGCCTCTGATGCACTCAGACTGAACTGAGACTCCAGAAACTTAGGCCCAAATGTCGACATTCCGGCTATGAGAGTTGCCTCTGTAGCGCCAGCCAGGCACAGAAAAATAAATGTAGGATTCTTCAACAATAGCAGCACAGACCTTAAGTCAGAGAGAGAAATGTATAAGAAAATACAAATGTAATCAACACACTTCTGTATAGCTTTTGTATCTCAATTTTTGCTTTTTTAAAATTATTTTTACACGTCAAAATGTTGATGTAAAGACTGACAGAAATGCTACATAGTTATTAGAAATTTAATGACATTATGGTGGCATTACTACCAGGACACAATCGCAATATTATTGCCAAAAGGAAGACAGCAAACTTCCAGTGTTAAAATGATGGACATTGAGGATTTGTTTACCTCTGTAAAATGTATATTTTTATGTAGAAGAAAGAAGTAGGCAGACCTGGATGAAAGTGTCTCTGCTGAAGGACAAATCACAGGCAGTGTCCTTTTGGTCATTTTGATCATAATTCATTTTGTCTCTTGTGAAACTACAAGCCCGCATCCAATGGCATGTAGATGTAACCACCAATATCCTTTCTGTTTTGTGCAGATCTGTTTCAGTATTTTTATACGAATAACAATATGGTGCTGATGTGTAGGAGATTAGTGAAACTGGTATGAAAATGTAACTTCACTAATTCCTCACACAAGGTGGTTGCTATGTTCCTTTCATAAACCCTTTGGTCATAATATTGCGACATCTCCTGGTAGTAATGGCAATGTAATGCTATTATAATAGCACTGTAATTTTATTATTGTATTCTCAAAATATAGTGATTTTATAAAACAAAATATTTTTAATGATTTATGTTACAAATATTATTTTCTGATTTTTATGACAAAAAACTTTATTCTCTAAATATTACAATTTACAGATCTACAAATGGAATATATTTTTATAATGTTGTCTAAAACAATGTCGTAGAAATGCTCCAAAAATTTTTTTACACTGACTTCCAATGAAAGTTAAGAAGCTATAATCCTTCTACTGTAAAGCTGACATTTTGGAGACATTTGTGTGATAGCAACACTCTTGTGACAAGACAAAGTTATATAATTGCACTCAACAGTCTGTTACATAACCTGGTTTAATAGCTGCTGCTTATTTTTTTTTTCAGTAATCCCCGTTACCACAGTAACTCACTGGGCCACACTTAACTAAAGCCTTAAGCCCATTAAAACCTTAACTTCATCCAGACCATGTTTATGACATCAGTCAAACAACCAATGATTACTGTCCCAGACTTCAGTCAACTCATAGCACTTATTCTGTTTGTGAAACAATCAGATTTGACCTAGCCTGTGTATAAGTGACTGAAGTGAAACCGTGAAAGGAAAGGAAAGCACTTCAGCTGTGTCCCACAGACTTTGGCAGAAAGTCTGACCTTGACTAAACAAGCTTGTTTCTAAATGGCCTCATTGTGCTTCACCATCAGCCCTCTTTGTGCGGTATGATCCTCTGCTGTCCTATCCTTTTTCTTTTCTCTATCTGAATCACGTAATTCCCAATTCAACCCTCACATTCTATTCACTCATTCCACTCCTCCCTCCCCTTTGTCATACATCTTTTATTTTTTCAACTGTCCTTTGATTAAACTTTCACAGTGAGGACAGGGTGTTCTTACCTGGGCATGTCCTTCACAGTCTTGCCAAACTGAGGGTCTGCAGCAGTCACTTGACTGCCATCCTTCAGCTGATGAGCTTCAGAGACACGCATAGCCACATAGCGTTGAGAACCTATGTGCATATGGATTGGAGGGGTTAGAATTGTAAATTCCCCCATTTGTTCAATAATCCATTCAAAGGTAAAGTAGCTTGAAGACACATTTACACACTGAACATGATTTTTAGTGCAAATTATTTGCATGTCAGAAACATTTAAAACAGATGAGTACATTCGAAGCATTTCTCCTCAAGTGCAATTTATCAGAATTTGATTCACCCACTCCTCTGATTTTGTCACCCATCACAGCTCTTATTTTTTTGCGTCATAATCTGCGCGTACCGGCCTTGAATCGGCTGTTAAACACTATCAGTATGTGGAATTTGAATTTGAGCTTCTGTTTATATAAAAGCATGATTCTCTCTGTATTGTTGGATGCATTGTGATGAGTGGTGTTTCGTCATTTTCCCAAGGGAGTCTACTAACGTGTCTCTTTTCATATATTTTTGATAACACAGCGTAGAAATATAGCTGTCTGAATCTGTAGATTTTGCCCTGTCAGTTGAATCTAATTGCGAGACTACATGTGTCTCACACCTGGGGACAAAAACTTGTCTTCTGCCTCCTGCCATGTCTCAGTGACAGTTGCTTGTGTCCCTGGTGGTTTAGTGGCTAAGTTTCAGCACTCTCACCACCATGGCCTGGGTTTGATTTGCTCTGTTTCTAGGCAGTGGTGGCTCAGTGGTTAGAGCACTGGGTTATTAATGTGGATTAAGCTGCCACTGTTGGGCCTGATAACTGCTCTGAGCATGTGCGCACACTGTGTTTGCTTGCTGCACAAATCAGTTAAAGGCAGATGCCAAATTCCATCTGTATCAAATTGGAGGACTGTGTTTCCAACTATGCATTATGTAAAAACTATGCAGAGCATCACAGGCCAATATTCACTTGTGAAAATGTTTTCTGCAATCACAAAAAGCTCCTTATTCCATGCTGGTTGCGAATTGATTGTGTCGTGAAAAATGTCATTGTTCTTGTCAGTTTTCACTTATTTGCCCAAACCACCAAAGGAAAAAAAATTATTTGAAGAATATTCAGTGCATCCCTATTATTGTACCTGGTAGCTGGCGGGGATATCCCAGAATGGGCAGGGCAATTATGAGCGCTGCAGCCCCTCCAGCCAAGAAACCGACCCACCACGCTCCAACCCACAGTGGATTCTCTGGAGTCAACTCAGTTCTGGAATAAAGG
Source organism: Acestrorhynchus altus (assembly GCA_034509495.1). Taxonomy (NCBI): domain Eukaryota; kingdom Metazoa; phylum Chordata; class Actinopteri; order Characiformes; family Acestrorhynchidae; genus Acestrorhynchus; species Acestrorhynchus altus. The sequence goes on from CM067518.1 coordinate 12,447,007, forward strand.
GGAGAGACAGGGACAGAGTGTTTTCATGCAGGTCAACAACTGAGCCAACAAAAGAGTGTTTGTGAAGAAGATATACGAGACAACTCAAGTATTGTATCTCTGATAGACCAGAGAGACCAACAGAGAGTGCAATGGAAACTGGAAAGAAAAAAAAAAAAAAGAAAAAAAGAAAAAGTTACTGACCACTAGAATCAGGGTCACATGCTTTTCCAGCCTCTACATGACTCTGTTTTCTAGAGCATTTTTCTTTTACTCCATGAAATCTAGGTATATTTTTCAATTATTATTGTGACTTTAACAGTTTTTTAAACACCTCAGTCAAATTCAGTCTCAGAATGTAGAGCATTTTCTGCTCGTCACAATCCGCTCTGTATCTGTGAACCTACCTACTGCTGACAAATCTGTGAGAAAAATAAACAGGGACTGAGAATGCATTTGAAAGCAGCCTCAAAGGTGTGTCCAGACTGATTCATATCTAGTGTATGTGTAGTGATACAGCTGATACATGAACTGATTAATCATGTCATTGTGTAATACATTTAGTAATTGTGTAGCGCAGCCTACATACATGTTATGTAGAACTGTAAAAAGAGTTTATCATGGACGTACTCTCTCTACTGTCCAGAGAAGGCCTTCTACTAGATTTTGGAACATTGCTGTCAGAATCTGATTGCATTCAGTAACAAGAGTGTTATTAAGGTCAGGAATCCCCAACTCATTCCAAAAATACTGAATGGAGCACCACCATTCCAGAGAACACAATTCTAGTGCTCCACAGCTCAATGCTGGAGAACTTTATGTCCCTCTTGCCCACACCTGGCATTCGGCATACTTGATACTTATTTTCAACAGAAGTGGTACCTTTGGAGGCCCCACTGACCCCTGAGTAAATGCAGAAGGAAGGATATAGAGAGACTCACACTTGGCCAATTTCCGTGTACATGTTGAGGAAAAAGCCGCCCAGTAGGTAACCGGCCGCTGGGCCCACAATGGCTGCTGTGTAGAAGATACCTGGGAAAAGGGGAGGCACTTTAGCTTGGCATGTTAGCGTGTTAGGGCAAGGCTTGGGAAAAAAAATATATCCCTCCATTGTTTAGCTTCTTACAGTTCACCCGCACCTGTGTTGTTTTGTTTTTGATCAATAGTGTGGTGGACAAGAACCAGAACGCTTTCACAGACAAATCTGTCTGGGAAAGAGGGGGTGACCGGGGTTGCGATTGTCTTCGATAGGCTTTGAAATGGTGGGAAGATCTGGAAGCAGCACAATTGAAGGACGCTTTATTGATGTTTGGGCTGGATGCTAGAGCCAATAAAGCAGTGTAAATGGGTAGATGGGTACATTAGTGCCTGAGAGGCACAAACATACAGGGCTCTGCATTGTTAGCCATTGCAAGACTGTATTTTAAACCTGAACAAAGCATTAATTACTACAAATTCCTATGATTTCAGGTACTGGAGCATAGAAAGGAAGGTATAGCATTGCTTTAATACACATATAATATGCATAAATGCAACTAAAAGAACACATAGTGTTTATTAAAGGCACAATGTCATACTTTGCACATCCAACATCTGTCTGGCCCATTTCTTTTAAATCCTGTAATTAGAGATGGGCACAATAATGAGGGTTCTTCAGTAAAGAAAATGGTTCAATATAGATGAACAATACCATTCCTACAGTGAAGCATGGTGGTGGCAGCAACATGGTGTGTGGATGTTTTTCTTCAGCAGAAACTGGGAGACTAATCAGGGTCATGGAAAAGATAACTGGAGTAATGTACAGAGACATCCTGAATGATAACCTGCTCCAGAGCTGATAATACTTTCTGTATATAGCCATATATATTCCGTATGCACTGTATATAACCATTCCATATAGCACCAAAAAGGTTCTACTATTATTAGGATATAGCTTGTGTTCAGGGTTCTATTTAGAACCATTTTCTTTAGCAAGGAACCCTTGAAGTGTGTAGTGTATTTTAAAATGGTAAAAAAATAATATTTTCCACAAATTAGTTTTGAAAGGTACACTGCCATTTCATATTCATTAGATTTCAAGTGACATTTTTTTTTTAAGGTCGATACTGTTTGATTAGTAAAATTAAATATTCTAAGAATTTGTGAATGAATTTACATGAATTAAAAGTCATGAAATAGCAATGAAATATCACTTTACCTGTGAAGTCTTGCGAAAGGGCCGGAAATCAGCTATGTAAACTGTGCTATGTTTTAGTTCAGCGGTCTCTAAAAGCACACTGACTTGAAGTCTTGCAGTGTCTCCCAAGGCAGTTTCATGATCAATGTCTCTGTAACCAACTCACGAAGGCAACACTGCATCCTGACGTTAACGGAAAATCGAGAGCTCACTGCTAAATATGAGTGTTTAGCTGTGTTATGATTATCCATAAGCATTGCCACCCAATAACAACACACAGTACAATTAAGTCAATAAGCTTCAATTTAGAGACAAATCAGTCCCGTCCTCACTCTGAATCATGAAGAAGTAGGGAGCATTTTGTTTGAGACACAGTAACTGTCTCAGGTCTCAGCCACCTTCCTGAAAATTCAACCCTAATTCACCCCACCTGATGCAACTAACAATGGGCTGTTGGAGCTGAAACCTGCAGGATGGTAGTTCAGCATGAGCAAGGTTGGTGACCCATGAAGATTGCTAGTATTGTACCATCTAATCCCACCTCCTGACTAAATGTGGACCATGCCACCTTACGTTTATGTGGTATTTTGTAATACAAATGAAAAGAGTTGAATAATATCGCTTGTTTTAAAACAACAATAATCAGTGCTTCCTCCATGTTAGCTTAGACACAACAGAGATAGTGCAGAGTATGTCACAGGCCACACAGTCAGAGCAGCAGAGCTATTGGTCAGGGATTTGACTTCACCTGTCAAGGTTCACCAAAGTTGAACTTATACTGAGATACACAGTTAAATATTTACTACTTAAATATACACACTGTTTTGGTGTTACAGATAAATACTGATATGTCAATACATGATACTTTAAGGTTTTCATCATATATTGTCATTTATTCCCATTCTGTGTAAGCATATTCAGATCCTACTTGCCATTGGAAAAAATCATTTAGTCACAGATCACAATTGACCACAGCACATCCTGTTAAGAAACTCATTTAAGGCACACCCACCCAACCCCCACACCTCTCTCCCCATATCACACCCTGTGATACTAGCCAGCACAGGTGTCTGTTAGCCATTGTTTTGGAGCTGGTTACCCAACACTTTCCTCCAAGCATGTTGGCAGCCGAGCAATAAAAAAAACGTAATGTTTTTTAAACAGAAATATTACAACTTTGGAATCTAGACACTTTGTATCAAGTCAATGAAGCGTTTACATTCCTTATCTAAATGTGCTGTAGCTATGCTAGATTATAACTAGTGACAATGTTGAACCCTTGAGAATATTTTTTTGTCTCTTAATTTCTGACAGTGTAGTTTCTTTAGGAGCATAATTAGAAAAAATATTGGGACATTTCTCATGTGAATAAATTATATTTTTCAATGCTCAGTTTGATGTGTTCATTAAAATATGTCACATGTTTACCCATGTTCAGACCTTTCTCAATTTTAGCCAGTTTCTATCCACTTGCTAGCTGCACATACTTCCTCCACAACACATGAAGCACTTCATCTGTTTCCAGATGGCACTAAAAAAACTGACTCCTCATTAGGCCTGGCACAATAATTATCAACATATCATACAATATATGGACATCAACTCAACAATGTTTGCTGACTTGGATAATGGCCTTTTTGTTTACTTGATGTGAATGAGCCAAAGTGTCCAAATTAAAAATAGTGGTTTTAGTTTATTTGTCTCATGTATTTGATCTTTATTTATTTAAATTCTAATGACAAAATATACTTAATCAATGATAAAGTACATCTGCATACACATGCATTTATGACGTTTGTCTTTAACACACTCACCTATATATACTGGTGCGTAGCTGGACTTCACATTTTCATCCAGGTAGGTGACGCCAAGAGTGTAGAGAGGCGTGGCCCCGACACCATGAAGGAACTGACCCAGCATGAAGACAAACCGATATGCAGAGAGGCCACTCCCTTCACTGTCTCCACACACTGCAGTGTGATTGGCTGTGCACAGTCCTGTGTGCTCCGGTATTTTTACCTGATAGGGTGGTGTAGTGAAGTGTGGTAGTGCAAATACCAGCGACCCCAAAGCCATGATCAGCACTCCCCAACCCAGCCAGCGAGGCTTATGGCCAGTGCCGCCGAAGTAGCTCACAAACGTCAGGCACAAACAGGCTGCAATATCATAAGAGCTAGCAATGAGTCCAGCCTGTGAAATAAAACAAAGACATTTTAGAGAAGTACAAGAACTATGAGCTAACTTACTGGAATATACAGAAACTTCTATTTGACTGAGTCATGATCTGAGATAGTTCTCCTCAGAATTCTTCACTGACCTGAAATCTATAGACAATATCTTTATAGTGTCATTTATATTTATAAAATGGCAATAAATCTTAACACAAAATAATTAGCAAATTATAATGCAAATTATCTACTGATTAGTTTTGAATGTAAATAATATTTTGAATCTTGAAAAAAAAAAAACCATGTATAAAAATCTAGTGTAAAAACTTTTTTGACAGATAATTGCTTTAAAAACATGTAGAAACTTAACCAATATTTAAAACAGACATTTAATTATGTATTTATTGCCCTCTGGAATGGTAAAATAAGATTATAATGACTAGGACTAGATGTAGAAATTCAATACACAAAAGGCACTGACTACTAATGAGTAACAAAATGTCTGTGCCTTTTTTAGATTAATGAATACCGAAATAATCTGTGCCTTTTTTGATTCATGAATTTAACACTACTACTAAGTAGAGCTGCTGTGGTTAGCTGACATAATCAATGATGTTGCCACAGAAAATACTCAAGAAATCAACATTTTAAGCTGATGTAAATTGTCTGTCAATTACAAAAAAAGATATTGAAATAATATATCATTAAAAAATATTGAAAATATTGAAAAAATATATAATTAATAATATGGTATCATTATAAAAAGCATTGCATTGGTTTCAGGATCGAACATCATTGTATTATACCCAGCCCCATGTACAAAATTTTTATTTATATATATATATATATATATATATATAAATAAAAACACATATATTAACTTTCTGCCATGTTTTTACTTTTCTCTACTTTCTATGATAAACCTTTGAGATTTACAGTGCAGTTATGGGTCCTGACTCTTTCTGACCCTTGGAATAAAAAAAGGCAAACCTGGTAGCTGCGCAGGTCAAAGCGTCTCTCAATAGAGGTGATGACAGTGTTAATGAAGCCATTGATGATCATGCCCTGGAGGAAGGACGCTACGCAGAGAAAGAAAAGCACCCAGCGGGGGGTGTTGAAGGTCTGTATGAAGCTGGGGGTTAGTGCCCCCCATCCACACAGATTTTCTGAGTCCGAGGGCACAAACTTCACCCCCACCGGGGGCTCTAAGAGATCAGTCCCATTTTTGGCCGTCTTGATTGGAGCATCTCTGGCTGGACTGTTTGGGATGGAGCAGATAGGCGTATCACTCTGTGACCCAACCGGGCTGGGTATGTCCACACTGGGAGCCAGAGGGCCATCCTGCAGGTCCAGGAGCTCCTGCTTGGAGCTGAAGGAAGTGTCATTGTTCAACAGATGGGGCATGGCCCCGAAAGGGGCTGAGTTGAGTAGAGAAGGGCGTCACCAGAACCACACTGTTGTTGTTTGTTGGATTTTTATGCCAGAGTGTTGTTGATACCTGCAGTTCAGAAATCCATACTAGGCTAAATCCTGAGGAGGCATCCAAGTGCTCTGGAAGCAGGGAAATATCATTCTGAAACAGAACACACTGATTTACAAAAAGGAGAAGACACTCACATGCATCTCTTGACGTTTGATTACTAAGCTGTGTTACATCACAGTCTGAAGTTAAACCACAACAAAAAAACACAGAGTATAGTGTTCTCTTTCCCAAATCTAGATGTCAGGGATGGAAATAAACACTTGTATGTTAACTACCAACATTAACTAGATGTTTTATTCATAGTAGATGATCTGATTTAAGATAGATGTTAACTATTCTAGGTGACATTTACTAGATGTTAACTACTCCAGCTGATGTAAACTAAGCTGACGTTATATGACTCTTTGTAATCTGATGTTAGCTAAATGTTTATTATTATAACTGATATTTTCTAAAGTAATCTAGCTAACATTAGTTTGATGTTAGGAATTATAGGTGATATTAATTCAAAGTTGTATATTGTTGGTGATCTGAAATGAGCTAGATGTTAAATAGTCTAGCTGATGTTGGAAGTTAATTTGCTGAAGTTTGCAATTCTAGGTGATGGGTTTAGAAACACTGAAAATAACATTTCCAATAAACAGTAATGTCTATTGAGAAAGTACCCAATGTAAAAATAAGTCCTCATCAGTATCCATATTAGATAGTTCTGTCAAAATGTTCTGAATAATAAAATCTGTTTTAAAATGAATTGTACTGTGTGTTGTTAAATTGTTACTGGAGTGACTGCTTTGTCTATTAAAAACAGTTCCACATCAATTTCAGTCAAAATCTATCCATGAATTGGTTAAAGAATAGCAAGATTCATTCATAATCCATTAACTCTTCTCAATGCTTGACCATCAATCACAGTGAGAATTTCCATTCAGATCATTCAATTGAACATCTAATTTGTCTAAGTTGTCCCTGAAGGCTTGATGAATTTGGTCAATTTGTAAATTAACTGGTCACTACAGAGTTCCTGTTATCAATGCACCACTAAACAACATCTATCTGGATTCACACTGCCAGGAAATATAATTCAGACAGCCATGACCTGGTTGTTAGAGAACCAGCCTTGTGACTGGCAGGTTACTGGTTTGTTTCCCTGAATTGGCAGGACATGTCTGAAAAGCCCATGAGCAAGGCATTTAAATACCCAACTGCTCCCCAGGCAACGTGGATAGGGCTGCCCACCGCTCTGGGCACATGAGCTCACTGCCCCCTAGTGTGTGAATTCATTAGCGTTTATGTGTGTTTGACTGCATGTGTGGGTTACATGTGGAGGACAAATATCCTTGTTTTACGCAGTGAATCTACGTTTACATTTAACATGACTATATGTGTAGTATTAGATTGTGAATTTGTACTAAAATGAATATAGATATTTTAGGACTGTAGTCCAACACCACCATCAGTCTGGTCTTCTGAATTACAATAAAATATTGAAAAAGCATACATTTCATAAAATGAAATGTCACAAACAGAAAATACATTTTTTACTTACTTGGTTTTTAACTTGTGTGAATCTTTGGCTCATTTTCATGCAGAAACCAAATATGCAAACTTGAGACTGCTAAAAACATGTCAGCGGTGTATGTTTTAGTTTTAGCTGTAATCATTTGTTAGCTAATTTTACACCTCTAGTGCAAAACTATAGAAGCAAATTTTAGAGCATAAACATGCCTTGAGTAACAAAAACAGGAAAATCAGCTTCTCCAAACAATGCAGTTAAACTATCACGTAACATGAAAAAAATCCCTGCTTGCTTTTATTCTTCTGGCCTGTAAAGCAGGTTTTATCAGGTGCTCGTGCCTCTGCCATTTTTGCCAGACCCAGGGAACAGGACCAGGAGCAGAGATTAGTTCTGCATGCCAGCAACAGTCTCAGAGTAACCGCCCTGAACTAACCACAACTCTTCTCAGGCCCAATGCAAAGAGCATGGCTGCCCTGCCTCATGGGCACCCAAACAACAGTAACCTGCAGTAACCTCTCAGCTTATTCTTCAAATTAAAATCATGGTCATGGCTGAATCACTTTGAAATTATGTTTCGATTTTGAAGTCAATCAACATCGATATGGAAACATTTTCTCAACATCATCATTTCATGCTGTCAAACTTTGGCAACTCACTCATTTGTTTGCATACTTTTTATATGATACTAAAAAAACATAAATAGTCATGGTCATTTTTTTTCAGCTGGGCTGTTGTTTAAGAAAGTTTTGGAATTTATGAAATTTGCAGTGGCAAAGAGAAGCACGATAAATCGCTGGTAAGAAAATTTGGACATCTGATATATACATTTCTGTCAATGATGATCAATCAAATTAAGCACCTTAGATTAAAATCACAGAATAATTATTCCGATATGGCTAAAAAAGCGGTTAAATGAACAAGTTGCAGGTAATTTAGTTCGGGAGCTAAATTCAGGTTGGGTTCTGTAAAGAGTATTTTCCATCTTTAATTTTCTGGCAGTTTGGCTTTGTCTTTACAGTGTTTATATGTTGTTTGAGTCTACACACGTTGCGACGAGACACTATACTCTTATAAGGCCAAACTGACATTAAATTGATATGAATTTCAACTTTGATCTTGATGTATGCTTTGGATATAATAATAACATGGTCATTGTGTCGTCTTTTCATGTCTCGTCCATAACTGGAAATCCTGCAGAACAGCTTTTGCCCTGATTTCTAAAAATCTTTAGATTTTAGTTAGATTTACTTAGTTTGTTCAAGATTGTTACCATACTATATGTGTAACCATAATATGCTGTGATGCATGTGCACAAAGACAGAGACATGTTGTTACTGGAACCCAGTTTGAACCCAGGCGATGACTGAAAACTCATATCTCTATGTTTGTGGGAGATGTTGATATACACTATTACATAATGAAAAAATGTAACAAGTAGGAAGTATTACAATTTAATTGTAACACCAAAAACACTGCATGCTGTATATTTAAATAGTAACCTTTAGTTCTGATGTTTCTGTGTTTTAATTTGAACCAGACCATACTCTGTTGAGTGTCATTCATCTGGAAATTGAACTATTTCCACACAAATGTCCCACTCGTGTTCATTTTTGTTATTAAATTTTACACACATGTGTAACATGTGAAATCATATTATGGGCACTTTTAATACCCCCAATATAACAATATACTGCCCTATCTGAAATGTGTTTTTGTGACTCTGTGAGAACATCGTGTTTTCTGCATCACAAATAGAGCCATATTCGAGCCCATTTATGGTTGAGTGCTGCTGCTTACCTACCCCCCCTTGATCCACCCCACCAGCCCCTCCCTTAAACTTGCCAGTATGTGCCAAAATACTCCCAACCCCTTTGTTTTTCCTTCCTTTCTGTTTTCTTTTGATCTCTTTCCCATGCACAGATACCCTGTTATGACTGTTCTGTCCCAGCTCTGCCTGACCCAGCTCTCTAGTTATTCTTGTGGTTCTGTTATTCTGTTGTGAACCAGAGGAAGATGGGTTGCCGGTTTTGAGTGTTGGTTCCTCTCAAGTTCTCTCCCTCATGATCTGAAGGAGGTTTTCCTGCCACTACTGCCATTTGGTCATAAAAGGCTCAGACTTGCTGTAACGTTGCTATATAAATAAACTGGAAGTAAACTGATATATTGGCTTGTGGCTAAAGCATTAGGTCAGGGTACTGTAAAGCTTGTATATTTACAACATCTATTAGCAATTATTTACTGATGGTGTTTTTATTACGGATATTCCTTACACATTTGTCCACATTAAGAAGAAAAAAAAAAAATATATATATATATTTGCATGAGCAAACTTGGGGTCAGTCCGGAACAGCAACAGGGTATCACCATAAAATGATTTTGTTCTACATATCACTGTTTTACAAGGAGAATGAATTTTATTTTAGACATTTTGAATTTACTTACAGTTTAAAGCTTGACTTAATAGCTTTGAGCAAACAGACGATACAAACAAGCTAGATGAAATAAACAGTTATGCAAAGGAAGAGAAGGGGAACATCATGTAACTACCTCTTTGAATGCATAACTGTAGGTGAAATAAACACCAATGTAAACTGAGAAAGGTCATTTCAACGAGACCCTGAATTCACATAAATACAGTTCAGCAAAACAAACTATGTAAATGAAAGGCAGATAGGAATGGGAAGTTGCAGACACCACAGGCTTGGAACCCCCATGTCAACTCAGTTGAGTAAAGTACAAAGGGAGGACAAAATCACAACTGATTTGAGAAAGGTCAATGGCTAATAATGAGTGTGATTCAACAGTTTCTCAAGCAAACACACCCTGCTATTTAAAGAGCTTCAGTCACTTCTATGATTGAACAGAAATGTCTTGAGACCTAAAAGGAAGTTGTTACACAATATGCTACTGAACTGAAAAAAATCCCAGTTACGTAAATTAGTAATGCTACAGTAAAAAAGTTTTGCAACAGCACAGTCAGTCATGATGTCATTTAGGTGCTACATCACATGGCAGTAGTGAGGCAGCACATCCAAATTTTTTCCGATTTGAGGTTAAAGAATGAGCTAAACATGGCAAAAAATATTAATGATGGTCTTTCTTTCTGTAGAACAGGACTGTACATCCAATATTGTCTCCTTATCACCATTAAATCACCATTAAAACTTTCAACTCAACAAAATAAAAATTGTACTACAACTGCTCCATTTCAATGATCAAAACAATCAATAAGGCCCATCTCAGAAATTAAGCCTAATCTAAAGCTACTCAAAATATTAGAGTAGTGTGGCAAAAGTTAATTTGTCATATACAAATCAGTGACAGAAATTATTTTTGAGCCGCGCCAGTATATTTTTCTTTAAAGCAGATTTATGCAAGAACACACACACAAGAAAAAGAAACACGGCAGTAGGCAGTAGAGTAATATTACACAATTTTACACAAATATGACACTGATTTACAGTGTTATGCAGTTCTTGCGAGTGCTGTCTTGCCTCAAACTTACATAGTGTAGTAACTGGAGAAATGACTGGAATGTTATTCTGCTGTTTTCAGATCAGTGGAGCATTACAATGATTTTGAAGCTGCTATTTCATGGTTAAAATTTTTTATAATGGTTTAAGTGGATAATCACCATTCAGGATGTGGTGTAGTCGCATATCACACAGTACCTGTTTGACAAATTGACCTGCAGGCCCCAATTCATGAACATGGATTAGGACTAGATGTAGGATATGAATTATGAAAAAAAAAAAAAAGAACAAATAACAGTACAGTAGTTAATCTGAAGTGTTTTTGAAGTTTGAATTAGTATATAAGCATTTTTAATCTAAGATTAATCTTAATTTGAACCAGAGGAATGAGCTCAGAGTGTTTAAATCAAATGCATCTTAAACTGTAAAAACATCAGACAGGTCAATTATTTCATGTTTTGACATTTGAAAGTATTAAAAATGGTTAAACTTTAATTTAATTTAGTTAAACTTTAAAAATGTTACTTAATTAAGTATTTATCTGAGATAAATAAAACCAGCTCAAATTCTTGTCACTACACCTGGGCATTATTATGATATTTAGCATTATAGTTTACATGACATTATCATATGCCTCAGGGTGTTTTTCTGAATATGAGTAGGTTTTAAAAAACACTGATCAACTGCACGTTAAAAAGACCAGCAGGAATTATTTGTGTATCGAAATCTATTGGATTTAGTGCAGCACAATGTACCATTCGGCATCATCATTGCATGTATTTATGCACAACTGGGGCTGGACAATATATTGACATTTAAATCGATATCAGGATATAAACAGAACATGATATGGGCTGAGGCGATATCGTTTTTAAATAAATAAATAAATATATATATATATATATATATATATATATATATATATATATATATATATATATATATATATATATATATATATATAAATATATATATAAACGCCCCCTGGTGTCATGTCTGCCCTTTGTCAGTCCAGTTTACCTCTGTCTTCCTGTCTTGATGTTGCTGTTTCCTCCATGTGCTCCTAACATTTGTCCTTGTCTCCTCCCTTGCTCCGCCCATTCCTACCTGTGTCTGGTTTGTAACCCTGCCCCCTCGTTATCAATTCCCGGGTTTGATCAATGTCATGTTGTATTTAAGACTCTTTGTCTCAGTCTGTCTTTGTCAGTCCTTTTGTTTGTCACTGGTTTGTAGTTTGTTTCGTTACCCTGTTTGATAGCATAGTTAGCTTTTGTTTGTTTGTACTTTGTTCCCCAACTCTGTATGTAAGTGTAGCTTGTTTTTGGTTTGTTTGTAGTCTTTGTTTATCTAGGTTTTGTTTTAGTGTATTTACTGTCAGCTTGAAGTTCCCCAGTTTTTGTTTTAGTATCCTATGTTTGTTTTTTCCTTTTTTCATTAAATTCCTAAACCCTGCGTTTGCCTCTGCACCCGTGTTATCTCTGTCGTCTGTCCGCACATGACACCTGGTCTCAGCTCTTCTACTCTGCTCTACTATGCCCCACGTAAGACATTTCTGACCCTATAGAAAATGGATGGAAAATATATACTACTCTAAAGTAGGATCTAGTCTCTTAAAAATGAACTATTTGAAAATCATATATTTGAAGAGGTTTTTCAAAAGATTCTATTTTTATAGCCCTTTGGAAAGTTTCAGGATCACTGCTGAAATTTAGTTTTGGAACCTTTATTCCCCCAAATTTAATTCAAGCTTTTGTGCACTCAGAACAAAGCGACCTGGTCAAAGTTGGCTTGTTGATAGCCAGTTACCATGCCCACCATTTGTAACAGTCTACAGTTCAGATAGAGTGCTGGCCAACTCTGCCCCTCAGCCAGGCAACAGAAAGTGAGAAGAAACAGCTCGAGCGTGCTCTGAATGTGTGGCATATTCAGCTTATCTGTACCACGTGAGCATCTGTTTTGCTGTATTCTTTAAACCTACCAGGAAAACAGTTCTAAACTTCCCTAATGCACAAGATTGATGTTTCACATTTAACCAATCAGTTCCTGTCTCCTGCTGAGGTGTACTGAGCAGAACGGCTTATGAGGTTACTCATATTACAGAGGAGGGCCTGAGTCGTGTTAGCAGTCTTGCCCAAGGACTCTGATTGTTGTAGCACAGCATAGTTGCCCAGGCTGGAACATGGTGTGGTGGTTCCCTGGTGGTGTTACCTGTTGCGCCACAGACTAAGACTAGCCTTATCTGTATTAGGAATAATCATGCACATGAAAAAAATAAATAAATCAATTACTACACTGTATTTATACAATGAAATGTACAAATACTAAAACACTGAATACTAATATTGTATAAATGTAACAAAAATGTATAAAGTACATAAACAAATAAGAATGTTTCACATGAAGTGGACTTCTTTTGATCTCTTTTGTATCCAGCTCACTGTTATTTTAATTATGGATTCATCTTTTCATTATAAAATGATTGTTTAACTTTTTAAACTTAGGTTGGTGGGCATTTTCTTTTGAGTTGCATTTCTTTTCAATACTGCTATTAAACAAATGTGCACAGTTTGAAAACCATCAATTTTGATACAGTATAGTATAGGTATAAGTATAGGTATCACAGACTTTTATCTTGTTTAATCCACTATGATTAAGGGGTGTAAAAAAATCAGTATATCCAGGCATCATCCATACATGCATCTATCTAAATAAAAATAGTGTCAGTCAGTGATTCATTTTGTGTTGTGTTTAAACTCAGACAACTATACATCAAAGTCTTCAGATAACACTCTTTTGACTGGATAAAAAGTACACTTTCCTTTTAACCAGATTTCATGCATATAATTATATTACATATTGCCAATCTTATTTTTAAAAATCACAATATGGCTTTAAAACATACTTCAAGCAAGGATGCACAGACATTTCCATTAAATATGTGTCACAATGCATTTCATAGTGCACGCTGCATTCTGAGCATTGCCACAAGGGACGCTTATATCCAAGTTTTATTTACTGCTTACACATTTAATCCTGTTGAAGGTATTGTGTTACATCACAGTAAAGTAAGAACACACATTAATTTTGTACAGAAGGAAGGTGCATTTGCAGACCCTGTGCTGGGTGTTGGCATTTTTATTTACATACAAAAAAGTCACCTTGCTTACAGTAGCACTATATATCAAAACATAATGAATTGTGGTTTTGTGATACATATTGACGGGTAATGCACAGCAAAAACAGCTAAATGAATGAATTTTAAATTTGTTAATAGTGTCCACAAAAAAAAAAAAAATCTTCCATTATGCGGATATACTTGTACTTAAAAATGAGAATACTATAAAAAATGTTTTTGGTAATTTAATTCAAAAATTAAACTATATATTTTATATTCACTACAATTAATGTGATATATTTCAAGCTTTTTTGTTGCAAAGTTGATTATATGAATAGAAATCTATTTTTTGTTTCTAAAAAAAGGGCTTGAAACATCACTTTACATGTAATGAATTTAACATATGACAGTTTAAATGTATCAATTTGAATGTACACATTATATATATATATATATATATATATATATATATATATATATATATATATATATACTAATTTATTTGCTTTAATGCATTTAATGTTTTCTATGTCCTTCTACTAGTTATGATCTTCTAAACCACATTGTAATAGTTACACATTTCAATATCATACTTGTATTAGTATAGATTACCACATTAAAAATGTTACAAAATTAAAAAATAAGTAGTTTTAATATCAATTTGTTTTGTAAGGCAATGTAAAGTATACTAAATCTCTTTTCCTTACCTTCCATCAAAGAGGGCAACCACAGAGAGAGAGAGTGAGAGTATGTGTAAACAAGAGTCACTTTTTAAAGCTCCTTTGAGCCCAGCGCTGAGGCAGCACTAGTCCAATCTGCCTTCCGTCTTGGAAATCCTGCTGAATGGCAGCCTGTTAATCTAATTCGTTAATACTACCCATGTCTGTTCACAACCCTCACACACCCTATCTATCTCACACTCACACACACACACACACACACACACACACACACACACAGCTGCTCACCTGCTTCATCTTATCCTTCCATGTAGTTACTGAGCATGTGTGTGAGTGAGAGAGAAAGAGAGAGAGACATAGGGAGGCTGCCACTTGTATCCTTTTTGCCTGTGGCATGGAGGAAGAGTGGGATCAGCGGTCCCTCTCTCAAAATTCCTTCAAATAAAAGTCTCTTCCTAAAGACATGTGCTTCCCTGTGGAATAAACCCAGTATTATTACTATTTGAAAAATAGTAATAATAATTATACTATATATATATATATTTATATATATATATACACTTGTACTCTACTGAACCACATAAACTCTCTATGTCTATAAGACACTGTGAAGTCTTCAGTCATGCCCCGTCTTCAAGACATGCAAACTTATTACTTTCATGACTTAAGACATTACCTTTCATGCCTCAAGATAAAGACAGTGGCTTCAACCATAAATCTTAAGATATCCTGCTATTACAAACTCAAGACATCTTGTTTAACTTGTGAAGACATCTTAACACACAGCTTAAGTTACAGTTCCATTCACACTAAAGAACATTTTGGGTTTCTCCTGTGAAGTCACTATTTTGAAGATATATGTGTGCCATTGGGCAGCAACAGCTACAGCTAATTCACCACATGCATTATGAATAACAGCATCAGCATTAATGCAAGGATTTGAGGTCTGTTTAGACACCATGCTTAGCTATTGTCTTAATATTAGGAATCAATTGATATGTATACAAGCCATTATGGACAGTTTTACCATTGGAGGACTCTTTATCATCACACTTAGGTGGTCATCTTTCAGGCACATACCAGTAAAAATACTCATGTGGGGCTAACGTGGGTGAAACATGGGCTAGGTGGGTTTCGGGTGGGCATGGGCTCAGTTTGTGCATTTGTTGTTACTTGAACGCCCTTGGTTTCCCAAATGGGCTCTAGGGCTGGGGGACATTAATGAAAATGAATTAAATGAATCTCAATATGCTTAAGAAAAATGGCGATTCACAATATATAATATGATAAAATCTTCAACGTATAACATTAACATATCACATTTTAACTATAACACCAAAAACACTGAATGCAGTATATTTAAACAACTTTAGTAAGCTTTAAGTACTATGTTTGTACAGTAAAAGTCCTCCAGAAACGAATCCCTGTCCACATAAATGTGTAAATTATATAGTACAAAGATGGTAAATGCAAATGCAATATTTTGATATGGCCATTTTTATACTGATATCGCTAAATTAATATTTACGATACATTGCCCAGCCCTAATAGGCCCCATCATTACAGCCCTCCTTAAACTGGATCCCATCTAAGCCCCATGTTCAGTCTACAACCCAGATGGCATCCATGTTCAACCTCTCCTGGTCACATCATGAACACTAGTGGGCATTCTTATGTTGAGCTGACATGAAACCCTTGGACAAAACCTCATTACTAGCTAACTCTGACACAGCTAATATATATCATTTATGTAAATGACGATGCATTACCACCTTTAATATATAGTTGGCACCTTTGCAGAAATAACAGCCCCCACGCTTCTGGGAAGGCTTTTCACAAGTCTGTGAGAAGGGTGTCCATTTAGTTAGTTAAGTGAACATTTGTGAGATGACTGGCACTGTGGCTGCATGAGAAGGTCTCTCAACATTGCAACTGAATCCAAATGAATTCCATCCACTCTATGTAGGACAGAATTCTTCCACACCAAACTCATCAAATCATTCATTTATTGTCCTTAATTTCATTGTATGGGTAGAGTCATGCTGGAAAAGGTAAATATGTTCCCCCAACTGTTGTCACAATCCTGAAACAACAGAATTGTCTTGAACAAATCAATTTCTCAAAAGCTGAAAAAATGTACTAAGACTGGAGAAGTAATTTAATACAGGGTCCATGTTGCATGACCCTCCCTGCAATGTCTAATCTATTAATTTTAAAACAGAGTGGTCTGTCAGGAGTTTTTCTGACCACATCACATCATTACATACTTATGTCACATGCACCACCTCTGAGGAGATCCAATGCCTTCTGCTGAGTAAGTGCAGTGCAGTTAATGGTGTGGTTTTAAACAGAATGGCCATACAAAGCTACTATAACCATGAAAACCTACAAACGTATATATTTCCAAAGAGTTTAGATTTCCAAAGTGATTCAAATTGTTTATTCAGCTTTCTTTTTCTTTTTCATCACTATGTTTGTTATTTTTATTGTTCTATTTTTAGAGTTTATATAAAATATATTACATATATATTACAGGATGAAAGATTCTTTACAGTCGTCACCTGTTCATTTACCAAATGTTAAACCATAGAAAAGTAAATTAGAACTAAAGAGAGCTGGCAAAACCAAAGGAGTGTGTGACACAGTCAAGCTCAAAACCAGGATTAACACTGGTTTGGCCTCTGAAAAATGGCGAGAGTTCTGTGACCTGAAAGGATTGAACAGAGATGCTGAGCTAACTTTTTTTTGCAGAACAGGAAGGATTGTCCAGGCTTTCACTGCTGCAGATTTTGTTACCTGTAATGCAATGTATTGTTGATACGTTAGAGTGTCGTGCAGTACAGCTGTATTACCCGTATATACAATTTAGCTGGTTAACAATTTCAATTTTTGTAATGTCATTTTGTAAACACAACTTATGCAACCAAATAAATTACTACTGGACTCATATAGACTCATCTTTTTACCTGTTGCTGAAAGAATATAACACTTTCCCTAATGATGCCATTTTCCCAAGAGACATTTTCCCCATTTTGGATGTAACTGCTCTGTAATTTGTTCATCACTTATGAGCTCTATCTGAATACTCCAGAAATCTTCCACATGCTTGGTGTAACCTCTAAATCCCCAAGTCTCCAAAACCTACAGAATGTCACTTGGCATGATCTTTTTGTTTTTAACTATTTAAAACTTCTTCACCCTCTTTCACACATCATATTTACAAGCATTGTGGTTTAAGAATGAAACCACACTTTCACTCTTGTAAATGCTTTAAGAAAGAAGCAAATAAACATCCTGCCAGTCATGAACATTAATTAGGTTGCATGACCATCGCTTCATGAGCAGGGGCGGAGCAATATAGAGATCGGATGATTTTTCTGACTGTTGCTCCGGAACGACAGGTCACAAAGGAATAAATTCCATGCCTGTTTTTAGCCATCAAACCCCCTATTATTTGTTATTGTGTTCCGCAAGCCATTTTCTTTTTACCAGATTCAAAGTGGATCAAACAGAAGGAAGCCTGGATCAGTACGCAATGTCTATGTGTGAGAATAGGCCCCGTGTTTGCTTTGGAGTCTTGCTTCTTTTGTCCTCTTTGAAGCACGGCTGGGTGCTAACAAGTGGAGGGCATGGACAACAGAGAGCAGGAAGCCAGAAGGCCAGACACTTTCACCCAGGACTTCTAGGAAGGAAGTTCAGCCATCACAGCATCTATTTTCATCAACTGGGGGAGAGGGCGTTGGGGAGTAATGGAGGTGATGTTAGATATTACTCTTAGGTGCAGAAGACTTTCTAATGCAGGCGTGATGAGATACTAATTCATAGGTTTATATTATAGCAAAAAAAAAGGTAATTAACTATCCTTGCAGAATCTATTAGCCTTAAAATACATTTGATAAAATATTTATAATTAATGATAAATTAATTATTTGTATTTGGAACAGGTTATTAGTTCTCAGCAACAGCATCGAAATTACACCCCTAGAGGTTTTTATCAAGATGCATATCTGCATGAGACATGCTGATGTTTGCTGTTACCCACTACTCACTAGTGACCACAAAACCTTAATCAGAACGTCACCTCAGTTATCATAGCCACCTCCACCTAACAAGCATTTAACAAAGCACAACATCAGTTTCTACCTTTATGCCCAGCATAGTGTCACAACAAGGTTACAAAGCAGGTGTGCACAGCTCCAGTCCTAGAGGGCCAGTTTCCAGAATAGTTTGGTAGTAGCCCTACTCAAAAACACCGGACTCCACTAATAAGTCAATTAACAGGCAAAACAGGTGTCCTTGAGTAGGGCAACTACCAAGCAATGCTGGAGAGTGGCCAGGTTAACCCTGTCCCATTAAAAAGTGAAATAAAAGCTAGATAAATGAAGGCCGTTAAAGAAGTGAGTGCCGCCCTTCAACAGAAAGGATAATAAGCAGCCAGCTTATTGGCCATCAGTGTAGCAAAAACCTTTTTCAGATGAATTCCTGCCCTTCAACAAAAAAAGCCAATTTTGAAGTAAACTAGGTTTTCACTCCAGTGTGTGTGAGTATTTGTGAAATTATTATAAATTATGTAATCATATATGAGATATGAACAACATGAAAAGTTCACCGTCCACTTTAAAAGTAAACCATAGTTTCATTCTGGCGCCAATAACTTCTGCAGCTTTTAAGGTGGAATGGAAAAATCTTATAAATACCCTGTCATTCATGATGGTCAAAACTGTCAGCTGATTTGCACAATAAAACTACACAATCCACCTTTAAATGTCTGGTTCATCAAAGCCAGTGAGCATTTACAGAGGTGTGCAGTTCGACTGCATTTGCATTTTTACTGGCAGATATTTGCTTATAATTTGACTGGAACTGCACACATGTTGGTTAATATTTTAAACTGATATTTGATGATGTATTTATTCATTTACATGTTGAAAGTTTTTTGCCAAAATATTCAAGACTACCAATAATAATACGAGAATATTTCTAAATAAATAAATACTTATTTTTGAGATTCTGAATAAAAATTATTGTTCCGTTTTTGTAGAATGAAATGCCATATTTCTGCACATTTTTTTCACCTTAAGTCACGTGTCTGTCTTGCCCCTCTGGTCTAGGCTTTGTTTTGTTTATCTTCCCTTGTGCTTCTGAGCACATGTCATGTCTCCGTCCTTTCCCAGCTGTGTCTCATATATCGTCAAGTCCAGGTGTTCTTTATCATGTCTGCTTGTTTTCTGGTCTACTCGTCATGTCTACTCGTCTTGTGATGCTTAGTGTAAGTATTCTGTGTAACCCGTTAATAAACTCAACCCTGCACGTACTTCCACCCCAACCTTCGTTTGTTCAGCACCCAGCGGACGTTACACCTTAAAGGAGAGATGGTCAGTCATGACTGTAAATTCACTTCAAAGGAGACCAAATGGCATTTTTTTTCTAGGGCTGGATGATACTGGAAAAAATGACATTGCTAAATATATTTTCTCTATAACCTTCCGATGAAGCTCATTTAGAATAGCCCACTCCTGAATGAGGCAATAACCCCTATTAATACATTTCTCATAATTCTAACAGGGCTGCACAATATATTGTTTCAGCGCATGTGTGCATGTGCAATAGTCACAGGATGTGCAATGACATCTAAGGCAAATTAAACCATACATGTCATCCAACAACTTGTCATACCATTGTAATTCTTGTAGGATTATGTAGGATTATGAGTGAAATTACTTTGAATGTACTGTTAAAATCATGTAGACACTATATCACTGTGTAGAGACCTCGATTGTTTGTCTTTAAACAGATAAGCAAAATGTAGGCAGGAGCCTGAACAGAAGCACAAACACACACAGTCACATACAACTCACACATACAATCTCTCAAATACGCACAGAAACACAACCCCCCCCAGCCCCCATCTAGTTTGTCCTCCCCATAGGCGCATTATCATTCCTAATTGAGCATTCGTTTCCCCTCCCTACACAAAATGCCCTGGGTGCTGCTCCAGCCTGAAGATGATCCTTGATGGAATTATAGTTAATCACTAGCGATATGTATAATCTATATATTCTATGCACATCCAGAATGTCCATGAGAAAAACTCTTGAGCAGATAAAGTTAACCTTATCCATTTTCCAATTACCATGAGACCTGTCATACACTTCTGATTTCACATCTCATACTTAGAAGAAGTCTCTTAGCTATTCTGACTTTGTATTATCTTTGTATTTTTGACATGACTTTTCTGATTCATCATTTTTCCCATACATCAAACATTGGTTTGTCAAGCATTTTTCATCCACCAAAAACTGGCAAAAGTTATTTCACACACACACACACACACACACACACACACACACACACACACACACACACACACACACACACACACACATGAGGAAACCCAAGGTGCTATAGGAAACCCAAGTCATATGTCAACATTTCCAGTAAACAGTACTGGTCCTCAGAAATCCAGTTCATGTGAACAGATTCTGTGCAGAATTGTAATGTTGACTGAAAATTGTTTTCTACTCAAAGCTACAGAAAACAACAGCTGGAAAATGCTCAGTATAAACAAAGAAAGTTTGGTATGCTGGTTTGTAAACAATCAAAACAGTTGTGCACCTGTTGACTAGTCATTCTGCTGTACTACAATATTGAAGTCAGAATTATAATAAAATTATAAAACATTAAAAATTTAATAAAACAATAAAATAAAAATTGTGTTAATATGCTTATGATGTTTCCTATATTTTTGTTCATTGGAAAAGTGCAATAATTTATAAATATAAAAATAACTTATTGGTGCTTAATAATGTGCTTAAACACCACGTGCTAATAAAACCCAAGCTGACACACTAGCAGCAATCTATCATGCTACATTTCACAACAAAATACATCATTAATAATTACATATTAAATTAAATACTACTACTGTTTTTTTTTTTTTTTGGTACCTACCTAAACTATGCTCCTTTTGGAACATAGTCTGTGTGTTTTCTGTTATTGTTTTTCTAACTAATTCTTTCCGGTTGAGTGAAGGCTGTGCGCGTATGGCTGCCGCTGCTCTCCGGTGTTGTTGTTTTGTTTGTGTTGTGTTTGTGTTGTGTCCTTGACTGTCCAGAAAGGCACTTAAAAATAAAAAGTATTATTATTATTACTATTATTATTACTACTGTATCTCAAAAAATAGAATATTGTCAAATGACATATT
The DNA here is from genome assembly GCA_034509495.1 of Acestrorhynchus altus. Lineage (NCBI taxonomy): Eukaryota > Metazoa > Chordata > Actinopteri > Characiformes > Acestrorhynchidae > Acestrorhynchus > Acestrorhynchus altus. The sequence goes on from CM067518.1 coordinate 12,468,801, forward strand.
TTACACCTCTTTTTGTTTAATGTTGATACTGTCTGTTTTGTATTCAATGAAATTAAATATTCTAATAATTTTCAGATTCAGGATTTCTGAATTTCATGAGGTCTAAGCTACACTGATCTACAGTAAAACAAAAAGGCTTGTAATATTTCACTTCACATGTAATGGACATAAAATATGATAGTTTACCTTTTTGAAACACCCTGAATTATTTAGTTCAGTACTGTTTAATTCAAGTACTACTGGTCTTAGATCAGACTGGCTGGAAAAAAATCACATGCCGATATATTTTAGATGAATGGAAATATATATTGTTATATATGATATGAAAAATACAATGTAAAAATATATGCAAACCCAAATCCAGCAAAAATTGACACTGAGGTGGTGGGTGTCAGCGAAAGTCGAGAATGGAGATTGGGAGTGTTGGTGAAAAATTAAAACAAGTAGCCCAAAAGTAGCCCAAAAAACTAAAATTCACTTATTTACAACTGATTTAAATCCCAGATTAAATGCAAATATGTCTTCCAGTGTATGTTTACTGCTCTGCCCACATATACAGGCATTGGACAATGAAACTGAAACACCTGTCATTTTAGGTTGGGAGGTTTCATGGCTAAATTGGAGCAGCCTGGTGGCCAATCTTCATTAATTGCACATTGCACCAGTAAGAGCAGAGTGTGAAGGTTCAATCAGCAGGTAAGAGCACAGTTTTGCTCAAAATATTGCAATACACACAACATTATGGGGGACATACCAGAGTTCAAAAGAGGATAAATTGCTGTTGCACGTCTTGCTGGTGCATCTGTGACCAAGACCGCAAGTCTTTGTGATGTATCATGGTATCCAGGGTAATGTCAGCATACAACCAAGAAGGACAAACCACATCCAACAGGATTAACTGTGGACGCAAGAGGAAGCTGTCTGAAAGGAATGTTCGGGTGCTAACCCGGATGGTATCCAAAAAATGTCATTCCCAAGACGACTGAACTGACGCTGTATTGGCCGCAAAAGGAGGCCCTAGTATACCATACTAATCAATTATTGTGGTCTAAAACCAGGTGTTTCAGTTTCATTATTCAACTTATTTACCCCTGTACATGATCAATCTGCATGCAGACTTTGACTGACTAGTGAGAAGGGGTGGGGCTGATGACATTACTTGCCAGATATTGTGTTACAGAGGAAAATAAGAACGGCTGTTTGCTCTGTTGCTTATACACTGTTCACATTGTTCAGAACAAAAAGCCTGAGAAGGGATAATACTGAAACACACACACACACACACACACACACACACACACACACACACACACACATACATATATATATATACATTTTGTATGGACAACTTTCAAGTATATTGATGAATTGTCAATCTAATCATTACAAATAAATCATCAACATTTTACATTTTCAGTAAAAACACTTTCCAATAGGATTTCTGAGATTTTGTCCTTATAAGCAAAACAAACACAAAAGAAATTGTAGACGCAAGTAATTTCTTTATCAAAACATGGTCTAATTCATTCAATTATTTAAATTCAGTTTTTACATTTCAAATGAAGAAATATTTCGGTAAGCTAGGATCTCCTGATAACAATATCTGGCAACCGTCTCCTATAAATACTTTTTTTTTATGTTTGGGCAAATAAATATGCCAAACAACAAAAACATCCAACAGAATTGGCTAGGTTAATTCCAAAAAGATGGAAACTGTATGATAAAAAAAGGTTATATAACATATCAACCAAAGCATTATTTATCTAAATATAAATGATTTTGCAGATATAAAAACGACTAAAATCAGTAGTTGTAAGAACCTACCTCACATATGCAAAGTTCAGATCTATGAGTAACACATCTTGTTTCCTCCAACAATCCTTTAAGTGTGAAACTCTGGGCAGAGATCATAAAAGCAATCGAAAGTCTTACAGATAGCTGTAGAAAACGTCAGCCTTGGCCTAAATTACAATGCAAAAGTAGGGCAACACCAGTTCAGTGCCTTTAAACTGTCTGATGCCCTTCTCCACACTGTTTACAAGGAAGCTCACAACCCGTAATTCTAACAAAGCCAAACTGATACTCGAGCTGACTTCATTTCTCTGTACAGTACTTCCTGGCACCACCCAGGTAACTGAGGCAGGTGAGCAGCAGCAGTTTCCTGTGGAACCACAGTGGACAGTGGCTTATACTTCTTCCCATGACTTACTACATTATATTCATGTGCTATTTACTGATACGTTTAAATCATGTAAATTCAAAAAATGACTTTTTCTCAGAGTTTACGGACAGATGTTCCATTATGTTTTATAATCTGTACTGTTTTGTTAGGCTGTTCACACTATCGTTTGAATGTGACCTATATCCAACATCAGATTCCCCGCAAACACCCCATCCTCCTGGAGGTTTCAGGTTTGTCTTTACCAGGAGCCATCAAGGAGTTCCAGTGGCTGACCGCTGGGCTTATCACAAAGAAAGCATTTGAGCTCTCTGTAAAAAGGCATGTTATTCAGCCAAACCCACTTGTAGGGTTTGATTCCTTCATTTCACTTTGCTTTTAATTTTTTCCCCCCTTGGTGCTACATCCACCTACAAGAAGCCTAATATAAATGTAATATTTGTGTTGATGCAATTAATGAATAACTGGTGTTAAGAAAAAAATTCTAATCAGAAAAATGTTTCAACAGCCTACAATATCTCGATTTAACGTCCAATACAGATGAGGGTATAGGTGTGTGTGGGTGTTAGGTGGTTTACCTGTTATCATTACAGTAAAGAAATTCTGTAGGTCAGGGGTCACCACCCACCACCCACCCTGCTCCTGAAGAGCTTCCATCAAGTCTGCTCCACCACCTGATCCAACTAATTACTGCCTTCAGAAGTCCTTAATTGGCTGAATGGGGTGTGTTGGATCCACCATTCGGCGGATTTCCACCAACAAAAATAGCTTCCAAAACCAGAAATGTTTGTTCACAGCGGGAAGCAAAGATTAGTAGGTTTTCAGCACAAACTGCGGTGGGTATGTCCAGTTGTACAGCTCCAAGTTGATCCATGTTTGGATTTTGGAGAAAAACAAACGTCTGTAACAGCACAAATGCTTGCACAACCTTCTGCTTAAGCAGAACCACTTATTAAACATTTTTTTGAACATTCGGAGTGGATGGGAGACCTGCTGATATTGCAGATGGATGTACTAAACTGTTTGTCATTTTCATATATTTAAATGACCAAAAGTGGGGAATCCAGGTTATTAAGATTTTAGTTTCATTTTATATGATTTCATTTCTTTTTTTGTTGCTTTTTTGTGTACCTTTCACTGAAGCTGCATTGTTTTACTTTTGCATTTAATATTTAATTTTAAATATTATTTATGTCTTTCATTCTGTATCCATATTTGACTTCTCTTCATCTTATGTTTACTATAGGGTCTTTGCAAATTAGGTCAGTGATGTAACGCTGCCTGGTTTGGTCCGATGCACACTATTTGTTTTATTTATTTTTTATTTTTTTTGCATGACTTGCATTAGTTCATTCTGCAGTTGCTCCCCACAGTCTTCCTGAGCATGCCTTAATTACTATACAGCCTAATCCTGATTGGCTAGACTGTCATGGCTGCTGATACCTATGACAGCTGGTTCTTTTTATTCTAAAATGTAAATCTGTTCTTGGGATTTTGTCTTATTTCTTTAAGGCCCTATGATTTACGCAACATGGAGAACATTTAAGATTTCATATATAAAGAAAGAAATGATTTAACAAAAAATAAAAAGCATTATCCCAGACATCAATTTCAAAATTAAATGACTAAAAAAGAGCAAAATCAGGCCCCCACTATATCCACTTATACTAATGTGCACACATACACACGCTTTGCGCTAGAGCAAACCCGGTGCCCTACTTCTCCATGGGGCGTGTCTAGTCTGGCAGTCGCTTGCAGGCTTGCTGTAGAGCAGGTGAAGTCGAGTGGAATGAATGACCCAGAGAAGCACCCATTCAGATCACCAAGTCTGGGATGAACTCAGATCATTATAATAGGACCGTTACTACAGATTTACACACAGCTCTAACCTACAACACGAGTTTCTCCACCCCAACAAAATCAACATGTCTGGGTAAGGACATACAGAATACTGATTAGCCATGACATTAAAAACCACCTGCCTAATACCCAAAACTGTGTAGGTGACCAAGTGTCCTTCCTTGAAGCACTTCTGGTAGGTACTGACCACTGCATATGAGAAACACTGCACAAACCTAACTAATGTTTGGAGATGTTTTCACCAACTGCTCCATGGACCGGTACAGGTCCACGGCCCGGGGGTTGGGGACCACTGTTCTAGAACATCTCAGTTTTGTAGGGGTCAAAATGTCTGATTCATTCACTTGCTGCTTAAACCAGTCAACTTCAAGAAATAACTGTGTATTTGCCACCTAAAATATGGACCCCACCACAAATGCCATTCTAATAAGGTAATGACTGTTTTTTTACTACACCTGTCAGTGGTTTTAATGTTATGGCCTCCAAAGAAAATGAGCAGGAATTCATACAGTTGATACAATAAGCATAGATTCATACATTTTAACAAGATTATTCATGAACCACAGGCACCAAAACCATGGACTGAGCCACAGAACAAGAAGACGTACCACCTACCTCTGACACCTGGGCATCCCTTGGTGCCCATTACAGGAATCCCTTACCCTACTGGGTCCTTTTATTGGGTACTGTCACTTAAATAGTATCTGTAGTCAGCCTGGTTTGACACACAAATGTGACAGAAATAGGCAGCAGCAGCAGAATGAGAAATGACTAATAGGCAGTTGCTGATGAGGTTACAGGGAAAATGGCTTTGCCTCTAGAGAGGAGTATAGCTAGCCTTGCTTTTTCTTGCAGTAAAGCTGAGTCACTATGCTACCTTCCAGCAGCAGGAGAGGGAAACAGGTTTCCAGCACCCTCATGTCAAACTGTGATACAGTGGGTTTTGCATATCTGTCTTTCAGACACAGCAACTAGAAGTCAGTCGGTTAATAAGCAGTTCAATGGACAAACAGAAACCTCTGCAGGTTCAGAAAGAGTGATTCAGCAGGAGAGGTGTCATTAAGGTGCTCTGACTATGGAATTTAGTGGCATCATCATGCTGAGTGCACTCGCAGTGCTTATAGGAAAGTCCGAAGCCATCAAACACTAGGCTTCTATGAACCAAAATACCCCCTAAAGGCTCAAGAGTAAAATTACTGATTCAAAAGATATTTAGGAGTTTGTCCTCAATTTGTTTGTTTGGAGGAGGCCCTCAATTATACTATTAATTCATTTTGATTTGCTACAAAACAAAACAAGCAGACAGATTCCATACTTGCAGCACAGCAGACCAAATCAGAGTCTACTTGCAGTCAAACCCAGACCAACGATTTTAGGAGGACCCGAAACCAGCCCTTTGAACCACTTTCAGGCTTGAAAACAGCTTTCCCACTTGAGTAAACTGAACAAGTGCTTCTCGGCCCTGAAAACATCCGTAAATTACAGACAAAAACCGTATGAATAGTAGCTTTTGGCTCAATAATGCATATAAAATGTAATTTTGCTGCTTGTTCCAGTTACTGCACTTGCACCACTTGGTTCACTAGAACCAGAATATGGTTGACCCTCCTGTACTCCCAGCATAACCAACAAACTGACTGATTCTTTTTGTTGAAGGGCAGGACAGATGCCACTAATGCCGTATTATGAGAACTCACTTTCAAATTTCACAGTCCAGACAGTCATTGTACTTACAAGTATATACTTTTTACCAACTTCAATTTGGACATAAAAATATTTTATGCAGCCCTACTTTGGAGCAGATAAACATGAATTTGGCACCATATCTAATGCCAGGTATAATAGAGTAGAGACTTGAGTAAATCTTTGTGATGTCTCCTCACAAAGTGAATTATTTTCTCTTTCAAGTGATCTTCACACAACAGGGCATTCCAACATTATTACATCTAATCACATATTATTTAGTTATTACAAAGACCACACTGTAAAAAAGCTCAGTACATCCACCCTCATCATCTGCAAGCATCTGTCCTTATAAAAAATCAGTATAGAAGGATATGCATGGAGGAAGTTCTTAATGAAGAGCAAGATGAGAAGACAGCAGACTACTGCTACATAACACAGTGATAAATCTCACTATTGCTTAATCATTTCGTGGACAGCTGTGGCCTGGTGGTTACGGAACCAGCTTTGTAACTGCAAGTTTGCTGTTTCAATTCCCTGAACTGGCAAGACATGACTGAAGTGCCCTTGAGCAAGGCACATCCCAGTTGCCTCCCAAGTTTCGTGGAATTGGCTGCCCACTGCACCCTAGCGTGTGAATTCATCTGTGTATTTCAATGTGTGGATGGTTTAAATACAGAGGACAAAAACTAGACATGTTTACGTTTATCAGTTAAGGGGAAGTTACTGACTCAGCAGAACTGCATTGTCACCCACTTTACTGAAACAGCAAAATTGTACTCTGTCAAATATAAACTTTTTTTTGTTGGACAAATCATTGATATTACACAAATATTAAAGAAATGTTGTTTCTGATGTTTGCATCAGCAGACCCTGGTCATTTTAGGGGTTAATGTTCTTGCAGTGGAGAAAAATTTATGTTCAAGAGTCCTGTTTTTGAAAATGTCATGGTTGTTTTGAAAAGTAGGCTATCAGCTGAATGTCTTCTACTACAATAAATAAAACTCACTCAGTACAAATGAATATGGACAGATGGACAGAATGTTGGACAGATAATGAAGGGGGAAGATTATTGAATGTATTAATTAAAATACCCCAGGAGGTTTTGTCAGCAGTAAGTCATAGAACAAATACAAAGTCAGAGTGACACTTGTTCTAAAGACAGGTGACATTAAAATATTTGATTATGTGTGTAATTGCTGGGTTGCTAAATGGATATGAAATGTATGACAGTTAAAATAAACACTGTCAAATTTCAATGGTTCTCAACAGTTTAACAGGTCCAGTTTACAGGTCCAGCTAGTAGTTACTTCTGATATAGAGGATTGCTGACCCTGTAGTCAATTACCATCATATCCTCCTGTGTGACAATGAATATTTCATGTGATTTTTACTCGTGATCTGCCACTGGGGGAGAGAGGAGAGGTCGGAAGGGTTAAAGGCAGTTCACAGAGTGCAAAACCTACCTGAATTATAAATAACTAACAATGAGTGAACATACAAACCTTTAATCTCAAAAAAGGCCAGGGCCAAGGCAGAGGGGAGGGGAGCAATTTCCTATGAACTGTAATGTAAACAGTTGTGGACCCCTGGCTTCAGTACCCAAATGTCTTCTGTAACAAAGCGTTTCAGAATTGAGATGCTATTGTAAGTAACTACCTGGATCAGCCTTACAGAGTAATATTTAATTCAAGGTTACAAATAATACAATGAGTTAAGGTAGAAATTTTAGAGCCTTAAGTAACTATTAATTATTCAATGTGGGTGAAGGGAATGAGCTGGATCCCCTGTGTAATAAATTATTATATAACTGCTATGGAATTAATATTATCACTGTCCAATGAAAATCATGTCTCTCCAAAATGGTGACTTTAGAGGAGAGAGCAAAATAATCTTAACCTTGAATGGAAGTCCAAGTAAAATAAGAGTAACAGTAATTTTAGAGCATGTCTATTGGTCTGTTCACCCACAATTATTTTCACAGTGTACAGAGCAGCTACAGGGAGCAAAAGATGGAGAAAATTAAAAATGGAGATACTTGGATTTCATTGGATGGCAGTGATATGTAATATGTAAATGAAGTGTGAGGACTTGAGCTTTCTTTCATCTTTTCGAAGCAAATATTATAAATTAGGCAATTTCAAAAGAACTCAAATTATGAGACAATGACGTAACTCAAGCCTAATGCCAAAGAAAAATGCTGTGTCTATTATTTGTCCATCATTTGTCTTTAGTGAAGACACCAAACAGAAAGTACTGAAGTACTGTAACATGACTACACACACGGTAGCATGTTCTTAATGAGAGAGTACATGAAAGCATGCGTTATGTTTAAAGAATTTAAAAAACTAAATAACCAACATGGGCAAAATTACTTTGCTTAGAGATTCTGAATGTCAGTTTTCGATTAACTGTCCAGTCGTACTTTAATAGTTGATCAGCTAATTAATGCATCTGCAGTGTTATTATAAACCAGCTTATGTCGATGATTTTATACTGAAAAAAGCCCTTTGCTCTGAAAACCCACCCCACAGATTGAGTTAATACTTTATAAATCCCAATAATATACTGCTTAGTTTGGCAGATACATACAAATCTATTTTGAGTTGCTGCCTGATCTAGAGCTCAGTTATGAAGTGCCCTCACTGGGGTCAAGCAAAGCCAGTGAAGACTGGACAGGTGCCACTGGTAAGCTAGGCAGAGGATGGAGAGGACGAGTTGTGTTTTTAAACCTGGCAACTCCGCGGGTAGAAATAGTGTTGGGGAATGAGCAGCAGGTGGCGTCAGAGACTAGCAAAAATGCTGAAACACTGCTGACAAGAAATGACTTTACAATAGCATATTTCCTCAATATCTGATGACAGATCCTGATCATTTAATCATTTATTACAGAAAATATAATAAAAACATAATAAATATTATCATAATTATATATTATTATTATTATATTATATTATAATAATCATTATATATCCATCCATCCATCCATCCATCCATTTTCTAAACCGCTTATTCCTGAATAGGGTCACGGGGGAGCCGGTGCCCAGCCGGCAACTCTGAGCGCAAGGGCAGATATAATTATTATAGCCCAACTGATCTGAATAATCGAAATAATTCTTTAAAGGGTGTAACTGCATTATTATATTTTCTCTGTATCTGTGGCAAAAAACAGCTCTTAAAACGACAGTAATATTGTTTATCAATTGTTCTGTGATAATATACGGTCCAAACAAAAGTCATAGTGACAACGTGACAACCTCTCCAAACTTAACTTTACAGGACAAGAAAAACACTTCTAATGGAAGGCAAAAATATATATTTCAAGTAATTTGTGGAGCATGTCTATTGGTCCATCATGAAATTCTGACCCAATATAAAGTGTAAACTGCCTAATTATGTCAACAAACAACACAATACACACAATTCCTTCTGGGAGTCTACTGTAGGGTTACAACGGTATACGATTTTCACAGTATGATAATATCAGTTTTACAGTATCACAGAATGACTTATAATCATTTCATAATTCTCCTTCTTCTATTCTAATTCTTTTTCATTTTATGTAATTCTTTTTTATGTCATTTTCTTTTTTATTTATAGTTTCAGTGAATTGCAAATGTTCAAATCAAGGGTATTAAAAAGAGTTTATCCTGCTTTTGTTGGAGTAACTGTCTCTAATAACCATGAAAGGCTTTCTACTAGTTTTGGAGCATTGCTGTGAGGACTGGATTGTATTCAGCAGTGTCAAGAGTGTTATTGAGGACAGGATATTCGGAGGATCATCACCTCACCTGATATCCAAATCCCAACTCATCCCTTCCAAAAGTGGTGAATGGAACACCATCATTCCAGATCACACAATTCTGCTACTCCACAGCTCAAAGCTTGGGGTGGGGGTGGGGGGTGGGGTATCCCCTATGTCCTTTACCTGGCATTAGGTATGGTTCCAGAAGGTTTGTGCTTGTTTATCTTCTCCAGAGTCCAATTCTAGTAGTTGTCTAGAGGCACTAGACTAAAGCTGGGTCATGTGGACAAACAAAATCATATCCTGATATATTTTAGTCGAATACAATTCGATATATGACATGCAGTGCTAAAAAAACAGGACACCCAATGAAATTCTTCATCTCTTTGACTATATTCTAATATATTGAAATTTGGTCTTCATTTCCTCTTTATACAAAGTAAGTCTTATGCATCCCTCCATAGTGTGCATGTGAGAGCAAATGGTATGTGTGCATTTGCACGTTTGTTCCTACAGCAAAAACATTTGGACATATATATATATATATATATATATATATATATATATATATATATATATATATGAATAAAGCCTTTTTAAAAAAGGCATTTTGAGTCCTTTTGAACTTAACCTGCTGATTATTTTCTTCATTAATCAACTGATGGATTGTTCAAAATGAAAGCAGTCGCAGTTGCATTTGTTCTTCAATACTGGTATTAAGGAAATCTACACTGTATGACAGTCATCAGTTTATATACTATGTTAGACCTAAAACCAGTAATACAGCATGTACTGGCATGTCTCTTTAGGGATGCAGAGGTCCACTACCAGGCCTTTACAGCATCATCCAGAGGTTGTAACATAGCCTAATGTGGACTACCAACCTTCATATAAGACCTGCACTGCAATATAAAAAGCAGCACTTCCATTCTGTTTTTATCACATAACACACCTCAGCTTCCCAGCAGCTGTGGGGAGAAGCTGAAGAGGGAGGGGACACAGGCCCATTCCTGAGCACACTGGGCTGTGAGCTTAGTGTAGGATGTAGGTGAATATATTTTAGAAGAATAAGTTGTAAATCACAGAAATAAGAAGCAGATGCACATTTGGAGTCTATCCTAAATGCGACAAATAAAAACTCCAATATGCCACATTTTCAGCCTGACCAGCAAATGCACGGTTCTAGCTGTAGGTGGAACATTCAGGTTCAGGAAGCAGAAATACAGCTCCACGATTTTGTTCCGACCGGCTGAGCGGCTCTGCTGCACCGAGCCCCACACGAGTCCCACACACCGCCGTCCAGGCAGTCGGAACACAATCCTGTAGCTGGATTTCTGTTTCATGGACCTGGACTTTCCACCTCCAGCTAGAACCATGCATTTGCTGCAGCTTATCTAATGAATCACAATGACACGTGATGAATCACACATGTCTGCATTTGTGAATCGGCACGTCTTCGGGATAACAGCACGAGACCACGTTAACAGCTGCGTTAGTAAGCAGAAGGTCTGCAGACCCTGACAGGCGTGTCGTTTACCTGCGTATCAGTGATGCTGACGTGTGTGAAACCATGGAGCACCAACCACACACACCAACAGCCACACACAGTACTCACACTCATCAGCCGACCACCGCATCCACATCAGAACGCTCCTCAGACATCTGGACCTGGATCTCTCTCTGTCTCTCTCTCTCTCTCTCTCTCTCTCTCATCCCGCACTCTGCTGATGACTCGAACGGAACAGCGCCCTCCCGAGGCGCTGTGCCTTTGAACTAATAGGATACTTTTGACTTGTTTGTTTGAGTTGGGCGGGAAAAACAGACCTTTATTATTATTATTATTATTATTATTATTATTATTATTATTATTATTATTATTATTATTATTATTGATGGTGGTGGTAGTGGTGTCACTGACAAAGGTGTCACTGACTCTGAAGATACATACAAGACACAAACTATAAATTTCATAAGAACTACCAGTGTATGACCTTAAATCTCCTGCCAGTCTAACTTTGTTTATATTTTTATAATCTAATTCATACATTTTGTTAGCATTTTGTTTATTGTTATTAGTGTTATCATCATTATCTTTTTAATATTTTAATCTTATTTTTTACAGTAATTTTAATTAAGACTAAAATCTGAATTTGACTTGTTTCTGTTCTCTCCTCTCCTGTATTCTCTTCTACCCTCCCATCATTTTTGTTGGCTAACATTTTTTTCTTTCCCTTTGCTGGTCATTTCTGAATTCTGAAGGACTCCTCCTTTCCAAACACTCATCAGCTATTTAATACTGCATCTGTAACATACTGCTAAAAAATATTTGTAATTTTTGTACTGTTTGTAATGAAAGCATTTGCAAAACCTGTGAATCTACCAACCCTGCTGGAAAACTTTCCTTCCAGTTTTGGCACTGCTATCAACCAAACTGAGCTACAGGGTCTCAGTGACAGCAATCACATTTACCATATGTGTTACAGGGAGGCAGGACTCAAGTAGAAAACATGATTTAACCCTTTCTGCACCTTTAGGTTAATGAGATTTTGATATATCTGGGGCTTTTTTATGGACAGGACCAAATTATCAGTGGGGACAATTCAATAATCACTTGTTGGGGACACATCACTTCCATCCATGCTAATTCTATGCCCTTGGCCAAAGCCATACAAAGTGACTTCCAGCAGGCTACTGGTTTGCAGGTTTATGAACAAACTATAAGGAACAGACTTCATAAAGGTGGAATGTGAGTCTGATGTCCTCTAGTGGCACCTGTATTCACAGCGTAGCATCATGCAGCTCAGTTGCCATTTGCCAGAGAACACTAGAATTGGCAGGACCATTACTGGCCTAAACATGCTGTTAGGTACCGAGATGAAAACATAACAGTCATTGTCAGACATTATACTGGTGCAGTGGGCCCAGAGTTTCTCCTGGTGCAGGACAATGCCTGGCCTTATGTGGTCAGAGTGTGTAAGCAGTTCCCGGACAATGAAGGCATTGATGCCATTGGCCTCACATTCTCCAGACCTGAATCCAAAACCTTTATGGGACTGTATCATGCCAGATTGTTCAGGAACTTATTGATGCCGGCATAATAAGATAACCAGCATCCGTCATGTCATCAGGAGCATGTCCAGACATTCAAGGAGTGCATACAGGCACATGGGGACCATACACATCAAAATTATGAATTGCCGTAATGAAATTCACACAAATTGGATATGCCAACAATTTCATTGTTGACTTTCGTCCAGCCCACCATGGGTTGATCATTTTGATTTCTCAATATTTTTCAGTAAAGATTTTCAACACAAATCATACATTCATCAATATCTGATTTAACACATTCAGTGTACACTTTTTAAACAGTATATATATATAGATATATATTTGTATATATATTGTATAACTATATATATATATATATATATATATATATATATATATATATATATATATATATATATATATACAGTATATATATTGTCACACAGTATGTTAACCAATATATAGACCATTATGTCCTACAATGTGACCCCTCTTGAACTTTTTCAACTGCTTATATTCCTTTTGAAATCTTTTCTGTGGCATACTTTGTATGTGAGGCAAGACATCCCCCACAAGCTGTGGAAGAGGAGTTGGATGAGCTGGGTTCTGCATCATGCATGGAAGAGACGCTTCAAGTCTATTCTTCCTTCTGTCATTATGGGGAATGTGAGATTGCTACACAGTAAAATGGATGAACACACAGCACTAATGCGGCAAAGCTTGGGATATCCTTCAGACACAGCACCCACAGGCCCTCCTCCTTATTTCTGAGGACATCAATCATGTTTCTCCATCCTTCACTCTGCCCACCTTCACAAAGTATGCAAGTATGACAAGTTCTACACAGACAAGCTCTGCAGGATCATTGAGCACATGTTCAACATGAGTCTGAAGCTGGGAAGAGTACAACAGCTGTGGAATACATCTTGTGTGGCACCTGTACCAAAACACAGCACCCAAAGGACATAAACAGCTACAGGCCAGTGACACGAACTTCTCATCTACTGAAGTCACAGGAGAAGCTGGTCCTTACCCATCTCTGTTCTCCATGGACCATCTCTAGTTTGCCTACCAACCTGGCATCTGGGTGGATGATGCTGTCATCTCTCGTCTACAGTCCTGGCACCTTTCCTCTTCACCCTGTACACAACCTAACATAGTCAGTTTATTCAATACTCATCCTTGCTTGTGTTTGTTTGGGGGAGTTACTCCCTTCCGTCTCCTCTTTAGCAGGTAAAATGCAGCTCTATAGGGTTTTGTTTGACTAGGCCAGTATAAAATATTCCACTTCTTGCCCCTGATGAACTCCTCTGTAGTATTTCTGAATCAATTTGAATTCTGAACTTGAATCATGGTGTGACCCTGGATTTTGTAATCATATGCTCCAAGTGCTGCTGCACTGCCCTCCTTGAATGTCATCACTGATTCTTAGCAAGGAATGCACCTCTGCATTCAGCAAAGGTTTCTGGTTTGGTCAGTGATGGTCTTAGAAGTGGTTACCTCCTCTGTGATCCTGATGTAGTTCATGACAGATGATGAATACAACTCTAAGTCCATGCTGCTCCCTGTTGTTGCAGCCTCAAAAGGAGTCTCAAAGCAGGCCTGAAGCCTGCACACAGCTCCTTCAGGCCACGTGCAGATGGACTTTGTTACAGGGGCCCTGCTGTTTGACACTGGGCCCCTGACAGTATGCAGGAGCTAGCAGGAGGTAGATATGATCCAAGGCACTGAGGCGTGGGCAGGGCACTGCTCTGTACACTCCTCGTCTGTTTGTAAACACTTTGCCCAAAGTGTTTCTCCCCCGAGTGGTGTTGTTAACACGCTCATAGAATAGGGGGAGAGTGTCCTACAGCATCAACAATACAGTACATCAGCTTTAATACAGTGGACAGAGAAGATAATAATAATAATAATAATAATAATAATAATAATAATAATAATAATATAGTAGTAAAACACTACAGAAAATTAGAGACTATATAATATAGGGACTATATTAAAATACTACAAAATACAATCCCCTCCTTGAACTGTCACCTTATCATGGTGGAGGGGTTTGAGTGCCAGAATGATCCAAGGAGCTATGTTGCCTGGGGGTTTTATCCCCCTGTAAGGGTCTCCCGTGGCAAACAGGTCCAAGGTGACTGGCCCGACTAAGAGCAGTCCAAAAGCCCCAATGAAAGATCACAATAAAAGTCCCGCAACGTCGCCCGGTACGGCACAACCAGGGCCCCACCCTGGAGCCAGGCCTTTGTACATTCTCTTTTTTTGAGCATTGAGTGTGTGTGTGTGCGTGTGTGTGTGTGTGTGTGTGTGTGTGTGTGTGTGTGTGTGCGTGTGTGTGTGTGTGCACTTCTATGTCAGCAATGGGTGCAACTTAAAGTAGCTGAATGCATTAATTTAAAGGGTTCTTCACAAATATTTGGACATAATGTGTATGATGAACACAGCAGTTGCAGAGGTACCGAATACAGTAATTCTGCTTCTGTGTCTTCTCAGCATTAGCACAAGGATAGTCCAAATTTATATAACTTGATCTACAGTTGATGATTTGCTTATCAAGGTTAACTTACTTAAGCAGTTTGACAATATCTCAGTAATAGACTGCATACATTTAAGAAGCCAGAAAAGGCCTTATGTCCATGTGCATATGTCCAATAAATGCACTCTACTAGTCAGGTAAGTACGAACACACATGAACTGTACTGACAATGACATTTACTGTACATCAACATTCATAATAAATCTGTATTATACAATGAAAACAGAGAAAAGACAGTAACTTACTGACCCTTAATTTTGGAAGAAACAGTGGATGCACAGGTGTCTCAATACATTTGCACACAAAGTGTTTTAGTAGGGAATAAAAATATATTGTAAACATTATTAACAGAATGTTCATGATGATAATTGTGTTATTAAGAATCAAATATATATTCTAGAAGGGTGACTGTAAGTACCTTTTATTTTAAATATACAATTTCCAGTACATGTGATTAGATTTAACAAATTACTGTTTACAAAACTGTAACTAATATATTTTAAAAAGACATTTCCATTTCAAATAATCAAACAAGCATATAATCATGCTATCCTGTCATGCTAATCTATTCCTTGATATGTTGTTTGTCTTTGTCATTAGCCATCCTATTGCATCAAAATAAACAGTAAAATATTGTGAAAAATGTTAATGTTAATATCGAATAAGTAGATTCATTACATTTTTTTGCTGTTCATCAGTATCGCTTATAGCTCAAAAAAATGAGAAATCCAGAACCTCACATCCTTACATATATTTTATAGAGCTGGTCCAGTGTTCCTCGGCCAGGACGAAAACCACATTGTTCCTCCTGAATCCAAGGTTCTACTAATGGCCAAATTCGTCTCTCCAGTACCCTGGCATAGACTTTCCCGGGGAGGCTGAGAAAAGTGATCCCCCTATAGTTGGAACACACTCTCCGGTCCCCCTTTTTAAACAGGGGAACCACCACCCCGGTCTGCCACTCCAGGGGCACTGTCCCCGCCCGCCACGTGACGCTGCAGAGGCGTCAGCCAAGACAGCCCAACAGCATCTAGAGACTTGAGATACTCCGGGCGGTTCTCATCCACCGCAGACCACCTCTGTGACTTCAGCCCGGGTGATGGGCAAGTCCACCTCACAGTCCTCCGTGAAGGAAGACGTGATGGTGGGATTGAGGAGTCGAAGTATTCCTTCCACCTCCCAACGATATCCAGTCAACGGTCAACAGCTCCCAACCTGCACTGTAAACTGTGTTGGCAGGGTACTGCTTCCCCTTTCTGAGGTGCCGGGCGGTTCTGTGGGGCCGGCCAATAGTCCCATCTCCATGGCCTCCCCGAACTCATTCCAGCTCCTGGTTTTTGCCTCCTTAACCGCCCCAGCAGCAGCACGCTTAGCCTCCTTGTACCTGTCAGCTGCCTCGGAAGACCCAGAGGCCAACATGGCCCGATAGGTCTTCTTCTTCAGCTTGACGGCATCCCTTCCATCCGCTGTCCACCACCGGGTTCGGGGATTTCCGCCACGGCACCGGTGACCTTACGCCCACAGCTCCTGATGGCCGCGTCGAAGATGGAGGCTGAGAACATGGTCCACACGGACCCAATGTCCCCAGCCTCCCCAGGTAGCTGTAAGAAAGATCTCCCCGAGGTGGGAGTTGAAAGCTTCTCTGACAGAGGGTTCAGCCAGATGTTCCCAGCAGACCCGAACAACATGTTTCAGCCTGCCAGGTCTCTCCAGCCTGCCCCTCTGCCAGCGGATCTCCAGGTAGTGATCAGTTGACAGCTCTGCCCCTCTCTTTACCCGAGTGTCCAAGACATAGGGCCGGTGATCAGATGAGACGACAACTAAGTCTATCATTGATCTTTGATCATTGATCACCTAGGGTGTCCTGGTGCCAAGTGCACTTATGGACACCCCCATGCTCAAACATGGTCTTCGTTATGCACAATCTGTAAGGGACTTGTTTGGTTGCCTGTTTTCTGCAGCAAACTGAGCTATGGCAGTTTGGAGGGGGTTTTTTCAGTCCAGAAGCCTTTGTTATTGTTTATGGTCAATGAAATCTCTAAGCCATCCATTTCATCCCAGAAACCTTGGTCACATGGAATTATAGACCTACACTGTAACTCGTCACACTGTTTTGGTTTAACAAGATTTTCTTACAGTTACCGCCAAGAATGGAGACATCAGCTAGCTCAAGCCCCACTTTTAGACCCACATTCACATGACTGGCAGAGACCCTGTTGAGGGTTATTAAACAAAAAAATTTAGGTGATTCTTTTGAATTTGACACTAAGTTTAATAAGTTTGAATTCAATCTTTGGCATTCTTGGGTTAAGGCAAGATTTAAATGATTATTTTATGACTATTAAGGCAATTGTTACATCTGTGAATCTGCAAAACATTAGTCAGCTTCTTGAATGTTTACCTCAATCCACCTACTACCTGAATGAGTAGATGCTTTATATTGAGCTACTGGACCATGCAAATCAGCTGTACTCATTAAAGATAATCTTTTATTTGTTGCTGAATGAATGGGACTGTTTATTTCCATATCACTGCCCCTTAAAGAAAGCATTGAGAGAGACTGCATTAAAATATAAAAATGCTTTTCACCTCAATTAAAAAGTTACTGTTGTGGATAATGTTATTATGTGTACTTGAGTGCTCTTTGAATTCTCCACTCTGAGCACTCCATTGACACACTGAATGTAAACTTGTGATCAGTGATGTACTGTCCATCAGAAGAACCATGCAAAATCCCGGTAGGCTTCTATGGGTGTGGGCCACTGAGAGGCCATGCAAACTTTGCACAAGCTTCACTTGAGATGTAAAAATTAACATAATTTAAATATTTCTATGAATTTGGCCATATTTTCATGAGTTATTTGTAATTATTAGATTGCTGTTTATAAGTTGTTCAAAATATTTGTATTTGTATTTGTACAGTATTCAAAATTAAATAAAAACAACAACAACAAACTGAATGTCCTCTACTATATTTGTTGTTTGTGTATGTATCAGTATTATCCCTTCTGAGAACTTTTATTCTGAAATTTGAACATTTTGGCCCTAAAACCTCAAACTTTCAAGACATTTTGCTATCTGACTTGAGCTTCTTTAGTTTACAGCGGTTTATGTTACTAATAAACACTACCAAAACTTCCATCAATCTTCTCAATTAATACAATACCAAATATGAATATATTAACTTTGAAAATATAATCTTTGTAATCTATGCTTAGCCTTTTAACCATTACACTAAAAAATACATCTACAAAAACTGTTCTTGAATCCTTATTTTCCAGATATTTCACTCTTAAAGCAAACTCAGAAGTCAACCAGCTGGTTGAATTGTCCAGTTAGTGTAATTTTAATAATGCAGTTATAACTTTTAATTAATAGCAGTCTGCGTAGCTTGAAGTAAATGTCTGAAGAGCCATAGAAGACCAGTACAGTTTGAAAAAATGATATCCTTTTAGAGCATTGCCACCTTGTGCGTATAATGAGCATTGCATACTGTATGCAAGGAGAGTTACAGTTTTAACTGCGGCAATGAGATGATCATGGGTCTACTGTGCAGTTATAAAGCCTCTTAAAAGTCTGTATGTCTGTTGACTTTCTAAACCACATCAACTTGCCCGTGTGAAACAAATGTTGATCTGGACCCACTTCGAGCAGTAGATGAGAGAGAGATGTGACAGTAACAGTTTCAGGTTCAGGGTTTGTTAACCACATAAACTAAGGAATTATACATTGTTTGGGCAAAAGTATTAGAACGCTGGTCAATATTTATTTCTTCTGAAATCAAAGTTATTAAGAGGTCTATCCTGCTGAGTAACTGCCTCTGATGTCCAGGGAAGGTTTTCTGCTAGATTTTGAAGCACTGCTGTCAGGATTTCAGTGCATTCAACAATGGCATCATTAGTTAGGTCAGGATGTTTTATGATCACTCATGCCCAACTCTCCAGTTTATCCCAAAAGCACATCATTGTAGGGAAAACCGTTTCAGTGCTCCACAGCTCAGTGAAGGGGAGCTTTATACCCCTCTAGCCCATGCATGGCTTTAGGCATGGTGCCAAAAAGGTCATATTTATCTGCTCCAGGGAGTTTTATTGTATTGGCTTTATTTTGCTACAAGGACTAGACAAGCTGTGTGTGTGTGTGTGTGTGTGTGTGTGTGTGTGTGTGTGTGTGCATTTCAATCAACTTTCTCACTTGCTAGGATTTGTTTCTTTCCCACAGGGCCACAGATTTTTTTTTCTTTTGGCAAGGCCATTAGTGGGTGTGGACTGTGGCATTACCAGGGCCGAGTAGTACAATCTCTTAATGATTGAATGAACTCTTAGACAGTTGCACCACTTTATAATATTTTGCATCCTTTGGCAAACATTTTCTGCATGGCTCTTCAATTGATACATTACAGATAAGAGGATTTGCATTTGGATGGTTTACATTCATATACAAAGGTCAGGGGATTACAGGCTGGGTGTATAATAATAATAATAATAATAATAATAATAATAATAATAATAATAATAATACACATTTAAATCAGGGAAATTGCATGCATTGCTGTTTCAATTGAAGATAATTTTAATGCACAATAAAAGTCCTTTTAAGAAATATAGTTGCCTTTAACTGGTTGTATAAAAGTTTGATCTAAATTTAGATCTAAATAGCAGATGCACAAGCCATGCACTCCACTGGGCTTGTTCTAAGCCCCGCCCCTCAGCTGAGGCCAATCTAATCAATGCAGCTGCAAGGACTGATTGGACCTCTTTTTAGGCTCAACTTGTGGCCCTCAGTGTGAAGTTTCTGTGTTTA
Organism: Acestrorhynchus altus; assembly: GCA_034509495.1. Lineage (NCBI taxonomy): Eukaryota > Metazoa > Chordata > Actinopteri > Characiformes > Acestrorhynchidae > Acestrorhynchus > Acestrorhynchus altus. Next base: position 12,488,661 of record CM067518.1, read on the forward strand.
ATATGAGTTTTGAGCATTAGTGGCTTTTTGATTGCCTGTGTTTTGATCAGGATGCCTTGACTACTGTTGTCTGCCTGGTTCTTGACCCCTGTCCAGATGATGAGACTTGGACCTGGTCCTTTATTTACATTAAAAACACTGTTTGTAAAACTTAGTTTTCCTTACACATTAAACAGTTCTGAATTATTTTAAGAGATTTAAAAAAATGTCTTAATAATGGTATTTGATAATGTAGTCCCTACAGCTCCCTCCATTAACTCTTCTTTCTGCAGCTTCCAGCCCCTCACTACAGCCCCTTTAAATACTACAAATTATTTCCTCATTGGCACAGCTTCTTGGCTCTGAAATGCAATTACACTTAGATAAAGCAAGGGATTTTTCAATCTCGGCATGTTTACATCATGGATTTCCTTATTGCACATCTGAAATTTCACAATGATATAGCATAAATGATGCATATGATACATGTAAATGATATTTTTAAATGTAGTGATGAGTAGTTCCTTCCACAATAGTGGAACCCTTTTGTGCAGTAACACCATTTAAATAAGTTTTTTAAAGACCCATTTAAGGGTGTTGTAAAACTCAAACTGGCCTAATGAATGTTGTTGCAAAATGTCTTAACGATCCATTGACATATGTATTTAAACTGGATTATTATTAAATACAGTTAATATATTTAAAGGTAGATACATGAATACTTATTATTTCTAGGGTCATTAAACATGTGCTGCCTCGACTCATTCCCAGTCTGCTCACACCATGCCTACCAGAACTCTGTCCAGTCATTTCTCAGTATAGTAAGCAACTGGCTATGATCCAGTTATCCTAACAACTGGCTCCATTACATATATATATATATATATATATATATATATATATATATATAACTAATAACTAATGTTCTTGAATGAGTTATTTTGAATTAACCTCTTTTAATGAAACTTATTCTATATATAGAATGTAATTGTAAAGAATGAATAAAAGTTACATTTATACAGCACCTTTTGTACCCAAGGATGCTGTACAATCACAGTCACACTACACCGACACACCGACTAGAAGCAACAGCCTATTGCCCTGTGTTCATCCAGGATAGGCCAGTACATATCTTGGCATGCAGACCTACATCACATACACACTCACCAGGGCAATTTAGCAGAGCCAATTCACCTGATTTCCGTGTTTTTGAATTGTGGGAGAAAGCCCATGTAAACCCATGCAGGTAGGGGCTTGAACCCAAGACCTCAGCACTGGGAGGCAAACATGCTAATGACCAAGCCTCCAGGTGCTTTGGCATTCTCAATTTGCTAGACCTAACAGCTGCATTAGATGCTGTGCAACAGTTTATGAGAGTCAGCAGCACAATGTCAACCCCGACCAATCTTACTACTGACTACTGTAATGCTCTCCTTACTGATCTTTCACACTTCTGCACTTTGTGAAAAATGCAGTGGACCAGCTACTCACTTAATACTATAAAAAAGCATGTAACTGCCCTCAAAGTGTGGCTCTCTGGTTCTGAGTTAACAGAAAATGAAGTTGCTTTGATTTTTTTTTTGAAAGAAATGTGACAAGCCAACCAAACGAGGAAATTATGTTCTGTTTTTACATATTTATTGCAGGACTTTGAAAGTCACTTTATCTCACAACATTTGTAACAGACAAGGAAAGGAAGTTATCTTGGTCAGGGTCAATAGCCAGGAAGAAGAGGAGTGAAAATGTGTGATTGATTGGTAAGAGGGAGAAGGGGTCACAAACATGAGCATGTTCTCCATGAAAAAAGTACTATAATTGTCAACTATTTTATCAATCGTGGCCTTATGGTGAACTGGGCTGGTCAAAGGGTGCAGCTGAATTTTAGGAATGTTCAGAGTTGCTTTTCGACTGAAGGGTAATTATAGGGATCTTGTTGTCTCTTTGCCGCAGTAATAGCCTCTATTCTTCCACAAAGGCTTTACACCAGATTTGGAACATTGCTCTGAGGATTTGTGGGAGCATTAGTGAGGTCAGGTATCAGAATCAGAATCTGATGGCACATTTTCACTCCTTTCTGGAGTGAAAACCCCTTACCAACATTTTCCTTCCTTGCCTGGTATAAATGGTTTGACTCAATGAAAAGGCATTTTAAATCTTAGAAGAAACATACAAAAAAACTTTGGATTCCAAGACATTTTATGTCCAGGAATTAAATGCAACCAAAATCCAGGATGAACTAAAGAAATCCTGGCAGCACATAAGAGGGTAACCTACATAATATTTGTCTATGATATGGCTCTTTGGTGTATTGTTGTAACAATTTCCTGTTAAAACGTTCTGTGAGGTATTTTAGAGAATATTGTGCTTCTGATTTGCTACACATCAAATGAATTGAGCTGTATTTTGTGTATATTTTTCTCAGCCTCTATTAGTATATATGCCTACTGACTCAGTTTATTGATGCAGTATATGTCATTCATTTATTTATTTTTTTATCCACCTCTTCCTGTTCAAGGTTGCAGTAGGTATGGCAGCTAACTGTAATCACTGTATGCAAGACCCCTGGACAAGACACCAGTCCATAACAAGTTACCACTCAGATTCACTCACACTGACTTCTAGGGGGCAATTTAATATAGCCAATATCGCCTTATCCCAAGGAGACACCAGAATCTTTACAGGCAGTGAATGGAGCAAAGATTGAAACCCCACCAGGACCTTTACAGGCCATACTATAGTGCACTATATGCTATAACTGATAGCTTTAATAATGATACGTTACATCTACGTTTTTTTTTCAGACAGGTGGACTAAGCATGTAGACTATGTTTTCCATTCAAAGGAAAACTTTGAAACTCAATATACTGTGGATTCCAGGACTAGCCTTAATCCCTGTCTAAATAAAAAAAAGTTTATCTTTTTCATATCTGCTTCTGACATTCTTTATCATAAATCTGAAGTCAGGTGTAACTAACCCATATAAAATGTACATGCATTTAATAAGAATTCAGATTCTCAATTACAGACTTTTCACAATAACATCTTCAACACCCTTCAAGGCAATGTTGAACACGTGCCACCAGAAGAACCAGTGCAGACTTTAGCCACAACATCATTAGAACACAATGTAAAGAGGAAGAGATTGTTATTTCAGTAATTAGTAACTAGCTTTGGTTGTAGCTATTATCTGTAGCCATATCTGTCTAAACACGTTTGTGACTTTTAGTCCTGCAATAAATGCATAAAAGCAGGCACTTGTTTGTTTGGCTTGTTATGTTTCTTTCAGAAAAACATTTCAGCAAATTCATCATTTATTGAAGGGGAATGTCTGTATATTTTTTTTTACTATCTGCAAAATTGAAATGTAAGCAAAACTGCAAATAAAGTCATTCAGTGTGGTTTGTTGTGAAATGTGTTCTTCTAGGTAAACCAACAGGTCTGTGCATTGTGTTTGTGGTGAGATGGATGTCTAAAACATTGAATGCTTTAAAGGTTAACTTACAGAAAGTTATTACATTACATACAATTGTTATGAACATTTGGTAGCATGGTGGTACCACCACCCAAAACCACACGATAGATGAACTGGCTATTCTATATTGCTCCTTAGAACAGTCCACTAATTGTGCATGGTCCCCATTATGTTTGGCACAAAACAACACACAAATCTCATCACACCAAGAACACCATCACAGCAGGAATAGCAGCAGGGACTCAGTAACTGGCTCGGCAGGTATATTCTTGATCCTGTATTTACACCATGCAATTTGATCCTGGAATGGAGGTTTACCTTCCGACAAGACAATGACCCAAAGCATACTGCTAAAGCAACACTCGAGGGCAAATATATTGGAATGGCCTAGTTGAAGCCCAGACATTAATTCAATTGAGAATCTGTGGTCAGACTTGAAGATTGCTGTTCACCAGCAGAAACCATCTTACTTTAAAGAGCTGGAGCAGTTTTGCCTTTGCAAAAATCTCAGTCAAAAGATGTGGCAAGCTCATAGTAACGTATCCAAAGCTATTTGCAGCTGTAATCACCACAAATGGGCTCTATAAAGTACTGACCTTCGGGGGTGAATAGTTATGCACACTGAAATTAGTTTCTCCTATTTATTTATTTCACAATAAAAAAAATCAAATATTAAAAGATGTAAGCATGTTTTGTAAATCAAATGATGCAAACCCTTAAATAATCTCTTTTAATTCCAGAGCAAGGCACTGTGGCTTGTAACAGTCTAAAGAGGCTCTAACAGCCTAAAGAACCACTTCATGATGCCAATAACCTTTTAATTATGCAAAGGGTCATTTGAGTGTTCGTGGCTCTATATAGAACCATTAATTAGGAGGTGTTTAGGAATGTTTTTAAGTGTTAAGGCCTTGTGCCCAATGATAGATGGAGGTGGATGAATGGATGCTACTTGATACCAGAAACATTGTTTTATAATAGGTAAAGTACATATTTAATAGAAGAAAATGGGTAGATGAGTCTGTACTGACGTGAATAAGCCAAACAGGACCACCTCTGTCTATCATTTAGTTGTAAAAATGTTGGCCATCCATCTTTTAATGTCTAAGACGCACATCAAAGAACACAGATTTTCAACTGTAAATCATCTTCATAGCAGTGAAACACATCTTGTGAATGGATAATCTGTTCCATTTGCATAATGGTCCCAAGATTGACCCCTGGGGAACCCCACAACCCAAGGACACAAGACACAAACCAGTTCAAATCAGCCCTCTTTATAGCTGCACAGTGTTCCAGCCATGTGATTAATACAGCATGATTAACAGTATCAAAAACAGAGGATAAATCCTAACACATCAAAAGATTCATTTAAAGATTAGGAAGAACATTGAGAGGAGAAGTGGTGGTATTCATGTGAGAGACGGGTGATGACACAGGTTTTAAATTTAAAATCTCAACATTTTTCTCTAGATGCTTTGAGGTTGGAGGATGTAGCAGGACTGAGCACAGAGTTTAGCACACTAAACAAACCCTTTTGGCATTTTTTGCAATCAGTCTTGAAAAATAATCAGTTCTATCTGTTTTTTCGGCCTCTATAAGCTTATGCAAAATGTTTTTTAATATGTCCAATGATACATGCTCTTTCTTCCACCTGCGCTCTGCTCTTCTATACTCCTGTCTTTAGACACAAATCCCATCATTAAGCCATGGCTGTGACACAGCCATTTATTTTTCTTTATAATGCAGTATCATCAAAAGGTTGAGAATTGTAGGAATCAGGAATTGTAGGAAATACAGGGATGGAAATGTTATGTCTCTCTTTAAGATGATGCCCAAATGTGGTTGTTCAGCAGCTCAACAAAAGGACCCATTCCTGCATAAATAAAACGCCCCCAGAAACCTCATCCCCTTGCAAACAGTCCTCATTATAGTTATTTAATTAAGGCAGTGGTTCAACATTGAAACACGGCCACTTGTAGAATCATATGGATGATTAAACTGCTCTTAGAATAGTTAAACAGACCTACAGTAAATGATTATTTAAAGAACGTTTAAAAAATGGTGGTACAGCGACAGAGGGTTCCACTTTACTTACTTTACAGTGAGTCCAAGAACCCATCATCAATACAATACATCAATACAATATAGAATATAGAGTGTAGTTTATTATTTTGTTATTGATAATGTAATTTTATTTATCTTAATGTCTGTTCAGATGTGCAATAAGGAAATTCATCATGTAAACATGCTGAACTTCAAAAAAAAACTTTGATTATCTGAGTGTAATTGAATTTTAGTGCCAAGAAGATCTGCCAAGGAGGAAGTAATTTACAGTATTTAAAGGGCCTGTAGTGAGGGGTTGGAAGCTGCAGAAAGAAAAGAGTTAAAGAGCTGAAACATTATCAAAGGAAACACACTGGTGAGTTTTCTTTTATATCCATTGACTATTTACTAACATTTACTAACTAATGTTATCAAACATTTTTGTAATGAATTTGTTGTCTAACTGAAAAGAGAATGTACTGATTGATCAGAGTGGAACTGAGTGAAGATTAAAGCAAATGTATTTTGTAGTATTTCAAATGTAACTCATAATCTATTAAACAAATAAATAATGGTGATATTGTTTCTGAAAACACTTTAGACATTCTGTGGGCCGTAATGCTTTCTAGTAATAAAGAAGTGGGCCATGATGTGAAAAAAGTTGAAGACCTCTGGTTTACACTGTGGTGTGACTTAGTCCAAAAAATAAACAAAAATTATTATTGTTTTTTTTTCCAGACATTGTAATCGTTGCTTTTCTTTGTGTTCTCTGATGTTTTTGTTTGTTTGTTTTTATACAGACCCAGATTTCAGGTCCAGACATAAATGATCAAGAACAATAATGCCTCCAAAACATTTTGTCCAGAATCTCTGGCCATTTTGTGCTCTGGTACTTGTCCTCTCCCAAGGTTCTTTGAGCTGTAGGATTGGTAATCAGCAGGAGTGCCTAAATGCTCCTTTTGTCCCTGGCCACAACTTGGTTGGTGAAGGTTTTGATGTTGTCACACTTCAGCGTAAAGGAGCATATGTCAGTGACATGCAGACCTTTCTGACACCTACTAACTCGTGCACCTTGTGTGTGAACCCCTTCATGGGTTACGAGCTTCAGAAACTTCCTCTGTCTGTGCTGGACTGGCGTGCCAACAATAGATGTAATCTTCAGATCTCTGGTGCAATGTTCTCCTCGGTCAGTGCTCTTCTGGAGAGCTCAACCTCAGTTATTGAGAATGACTGGAAGGTGGGCTTGAACGTGGCTGGAATGGCCAACTTGCAGCTGGGAGGCAGCAAGTCTGAAGAGTCAAAATTCTCAAACTCCAGAATATCAGTGGACAAGATGTACTTCTCCTCCCACCAGCTGAGCTGCACTCACTACAGGTGAAATGTCCTGAAAAGAACTGAAAAATATTGTTCCATAGTACTATTTATACTATCATTTCTGAATATGAAGAAAAAACTTTAGCGAGTGGTTTATTTAATATAGATTTTATCTAATATTTTGTACAATATATCATTTATATTTACATATTATTTAGATTTCATATTGTTTTACTGAATTTTATATTAATTTCTATTTCTAAAATCAAGCAAATCATAAAAAAAAAAAAACTTGGAAGGGTGTAAGTCACACTAGATAAGGGCTTCTGCTAAATGCCATAAATGTAAATGTATAAACTGATTGATGCAAGGGGCACCAACCAAAATCTTGCCTATGGCACCATATTGGTCAGGGCCAGTTCTGTTCTAGCGGCCAAGGTTTGTGCTTATGTTTTTTTAAGTATTATTTACATATATCAAAGCTTATTTCCCCAGACAGGCATTAGGCTTTCTCACTTTCTGATTGGAGATTCTCCATTAAAAGGAAAAAAGTAGCTTCATACGAGGATTGATCCAAGACCACAGAACCCCCCTTTATATATGTGTGGTTCATATGAGTAAAATAAAATATATATAAAGGCTAATTTAGGCTTTAGGCTGCATCCATGGCTCCATCCCTAAACACCTCATTTATTTAATCACTGAATTCAGAAATGCTTTATTAATTGAATGAGAAGTTAGATGTTGGTTGGAGGCATGCATTGAGGCACACTTTACGGTGTGATCAATGCTGTAAATATTTGCAGATTTAAAGATGTAACAATGGTGTTAACAATTTTAAAGCTAAATATAAAACTATAAATTTTATATAGTTTTAAACCTTACCAAACAAAGGTTCTACACAAGATTGAAATCTAATCCTGGGTTTTATGCAACAGATAGAAGTTGGAGAATCAACAAGTGAATAATGGAAAAGTTTATGAATACTGTTTTACTCTTTTTTCAGCTCTCGAGTTCCAAACCATCCCCCTCTTAGTCCAGAGTTTCATCAACATCTTCTCTCTCTGCCAAGAAAAAACACAGGAGAAGCAAAGCAGCAATATCGCCGTTTTATTGACATCTATGGGACCCATTACATTCGTCACGTTAACCTCGGTGGAATGTTCAAAAGAGTCACCTCAATTCGTACATGTTTGGCAACCCTCAACAGGGTGTCTGCCAGTCAGGTGAAAGACTGTTTGAACGTGGGTCTAAAAGTGGGGCTTGGGCTAGCTGATGTCTCCATTCTTGGAGGTAACTGTAAGAAAATTTTGTCAAACCAAGACAGTGTGACGAGTTACAGTGAAGGTCTTATGAACCAAATGACCAAGGTTTCTGGAGGAAATGGGTGGCTTGGACAGATTTCACTGACCACAAACAACTCCAAAGGCTTCCACACTTGGCTCGGCAGCCTTAGAAACACTCCAGACGTCATATCATATTCTGTCTTCCCGCTGCACGAACTTGCAGACAACACAGATGTGAGGAGAAACCTCGAAACTGCCATAACCCAGTACATTGCAGAAAACGGGCAACCAAAGAAGTCCCCTCCACAGTGCCATGGGAATCAACCCAACCTTTCCCCAAACTGCTGTCCTTTCAACATCCAGAGGGGGTGGCTGTCTGTGACTGTGCTAAGGGCTTGGGGTCTAAAAGGTGATCCAGTTGGCAAAACTGAGGGGTATGTCAAACTGTGGTATGAAGGAAAATTCAGACAGACGCACTGGATCAGATCAAATAGCCCAACATGGAACCTAAAATATGACTTTGGAAATGTGTACACTGGTAGTCACCTTAAATTAGAGGTATGGGATAAAGATGTTCGCTATGATGACCACCTGGGAGGTTGCTCTGTGAGGGTGAGAAGTGGACAGCACCGGCATGTGTGTGGACTTAATCACGGAGGCTTTCTTTTTTCTTATCAACTTCACTGTGACCACCACTTGACTGGGCCTTCCTGTAACATATACTGGCCAAAACCATAGTCATACCTCTTGTTCATTTTCAGAGAACAAAAATACAAAATAAGAACAGAAGCAAATCAGGGTAACAGTACTGCAGCCTATAACATTTTCAATGTATATATTGTAAAATACACTTGAAGTCTAGTCTACAGTGAAAATCAGATCTTAGAACCGATGTGACTACTCCCATAGGGGCCTCTAGAGGCCCTAACTCTTATATTAGCAAACTCTAAATTAATGAAACATGTAAATCTAGAAATCCAAATGAATCCAGAATTTTGGAAAGCATGATTAAATGTACAAGAATCATAAGGTCTAGGTCACTTGTTTTGTCTGTTTTTGTCTTATTGTGTTTAGCTCATTCAGGGATAAACAACTTTTTACATCTGTAATATATTTGTATTACATTATAAAAAATATGTGCTGTAAATATGTAAATCCTGCTTCAAACATTTCTTATTATTACTTCTAATAATTAAATAATTAATAAATCATTAAATCATTAAAATATTTACAGTTACAGTGTAATAAACCTGTGTAATAAAACTGTAATAAAACAGTTACAGCATCATAATTACAATGATTTTTTCCATCAAATTACATGTACTTGAATTTGAATTGTCTATTTTAAATTAAATGACACAGTCACCTTGGTACTATTATGAAGCTGTCTGCTTGCATACTGTACACATTGGTCATCAAGTAATAAAGTTATCAATGTGAATATGAAATAATACATTTGTGATCTATTCTTTATACCTTAATTAAATAAACACTCTGAGATGTAGAGTTAAATAGGAATGTATTTTAATCTAGGAGTAGGAAGGAAGTTGGTTGTGTAGATTTCTCTTTTACAACATCAGGAGACAGGATATATATATAAAGATCTTTACATTTGAATAGCTTTTCAAGCTCCTTCATCCTTGTCCTACTAAGTGACAATCTGTTTTTCTTGAGAGCTGGATCCTTCAGTTAATAACTGAACCAAGTAGGAAAAAGCTGTCCAATATCGCAACATCTTCTCTGCCAATGGTTTCCTGTCATCATGAGCTTAGTTGTCTTCATACTGAGCTGAAGTCACATTTTTCCAGTGTTCTTTAACCTTTTTTATAAGGGCTTTTTCAGGTCTTTCAATCTTCCTGCTATGAATGTTTTGTCACCTGCATATGAAAAGTTATTGATGTTTCTTCCACCAATCCTGAATCCTCGGTCATCTTCCTCCAGGCCTGCTTCTCTCATTATATGTTCTACATACATGTTGAGCAGGTATGGTGATAGCCTTGTCTAACTCTTACCAATGTGGAACCATTCTTTTTGTCCATTTTCCATCCTGTAACATCCGTAGGTAACAACAGTGCATGTTGTTCACAACAAGACTTCTCTGTTTAATTATCAAATGAACTACAGTCATGCGTTATATTATGAATTTAATATGTAATTTATGGACATATTAAAGGTTTGTGTCATGTTTAGATGTTGTGGTGCCCTGCTCGTGATTAGAGAAAGTGGTTTAACTCCCATGACACGATGACTGATGTGTGAACTTACCCTCAACTTCCTGTGCAGTCATAAACTGGTACTCACTACAGTTCCCTTTGAATTGAACTTTTTCACACACTGTGGTTCAGAAGCTCAGTTAAAATGGCTAAACCCCTTGTGTGGTTCACTTCACAGGAACTAGAGGAGGAGATGGGTAGCAGTCACAGAATTGATATCAGAATGGGGCAACCATGGCCTGGTGGTTGTCAGCAGAACATTGCTGGTTCATTCCCTAAACATGACTGAAGTGCCTGTGAGCAGGACAATCTACTCCTTAGCTGTTCCTCAGTCACTGTGGATGGGGCTGCCCACCGCTCTGGGCATGTGTGCTCACTGCCTACTTGTGTATGAATTCACTAGTGTGTGTGGGTGCGTTTCAATGCATGGATGGGTTAAATGCTAAGTTTATGTATAGTTTGTTTGTTGTTATTTGTTGTTATTTAATTTAACATGGTAACTGAATTGCATAGATACATGTATGGCAAGCCAGATTAAAAAAATGTTATTACTAAAAAATGATTTTACTAATAAAAACTAAAATTACATTATTACTGTGTAATGCCCTTTATACTAGTGAAAGCTCTGATTTCAGAATGTGTAAGTATGTGTATGTATATGTGAATGTATATTACTACTAGGCCAAATTAGAGAAATCTTAAATTTGAATTTGTATTAGTCATAAAATGTGGACCTAAACTTATTACTAGTAGTTTGAAGGTTGTTTTCATCTTTGCCTTTTCTTGAGAATTTGTCATCTAGGCTGCTATGTTTTCTTTATAACGTTAGTTATTTTATATAAAATATACAATTTAAATTATTATTATTATTATTTAATTAAATCATTTCCCCCAGAAACTGTTTTTGCAGATTTTCCTTTTTCTTTTTCTCTTTATTTCTACAGAATGGACACTTTGGTGATTTTCCACAAGGTGGTTTCCTTTACTTTTCCCTGATTTTACCCACAACGTTTGTAAACATGCCTCTGTCTGCAATGTAGCATGGAATGTTTTATATAGAATGAGTGCAGACTGGTAGAATAGAATAGAATAGAATAGAATAGAATAGAATAGAATAGAATAGAACAGAATAGAATAGAATAGAATAGATGGTATGCAGTAATCTAGTACTAAGGCATAGCAATCAGTGGTCAAACAGACACTAGATGGCAGTAAAGACCATGATTCAAACAGGTGCATTTTTACCTGCACTAGGGAAGTCTCCAGGTTGAGTGTTGGTGTTTAGAAATGAGTAGTTGTAGTTTTAGTAGTTTGGGATGATTGTTTTCCTGGTTCAATGCATCTGATCATGGTCCGATTCATACATTTGGTCACATATGAAAACTCAGTTTTGATCCCAAATCCAACACTGTGCCATAGAGTCAATACCACATCTATTCACCATTTATTGTTGTTATACCTTTTTATTAAGCTATTGTGTAAACAAACTTAACTTAAAATCTTTGGGGACCACAATGGACAGTGAAGCACTATCTAGTGGTCTGCAGGCCCATCCTCGTAGGGAAGCAGTAGTCCATAGACTGGTAATGGCACTTCAAATTGTAACTCTGCGTAAAAAATGATTAAAACATTCTAATATGAATGCACAAATAATTATGTATTGCATTTTATGTAAACATTATCAGCTTTAACCCAGACTATATCAGATATATATATCACATCAGAGACAGCTTTCAGACAGAAATTCCACATTGTATTACTAGTCTGATGTTAGGAGCTTATCTTACCTGCTCCTTTTTGTAAGATACATTTAGGACAGATGTTTTCATGAAGAAATTATATTTTAAAGCTCATCCTCAGGCTCTAATTTCCCATTTTCAGTGTCCAAACGTGACAAATGAAAGCCAAAAACATTTTTGGTAGTACTCTTTCTAGTTATGAACAGGTGGGCTGTGAGCTGGAAAAGATTGAGAAACCCTGCTTTAAACTACATAAATGTGTGAAATGATACCAGGGCTACAACCCAAACATTCAAGAATGATATTAAGAGAATAATAGCATTACCATCATATTTTATATTTAAAAACACAGATGAATATTTAAAAACACAGTTAAAAACACAAAACAATGTCTCATATATTCCATTCTCTATTTGAATGAGTAGGCCTGTGATCAGTCTTGGCAGGCCACAGTATCATCTCCATCAGTTACCTTCCTGAGTGATCTACTCCAGGTAAGTGTATCTATGAACTCTTTGCTGGATTTCTGAAGTGGGATTTACTAAGCACTGAATCATGACTTAAAAGAATGTGGGTGCTTCCAAATGGTGCCCTTATTACTATACTAACTAGTGTTTAGGCATTTAGCATGTAACATAGCTAAAACTGTCCAAGTTGAGTATACTCAAATATCCATGATGCAGATACTTAGAACCAGTCAGCTTTGGATTGTAGTTCCAATTGACACTATTTTCAAAATAAAATGCAATTCAAAACGAAAGGGCAGGAGCTACTTACCTCTGGAAAACATATGTGATCCGATGAGCCGATTTAAAATTAGTTATAATTTCTTCTGTTGCTTTCATGATTCAAAACCAAGGTCTGTAGGTTATACATTGCAGAGCATGGTTGGTTTAGTTAACTGTATTGTGCACCCTGGGCATGCATCTTCACTAGTAGTGTATTCACTGGTCTACCATGAGTGCTCCAATTTATTCTCACCACCCAAAAACACAAAATGTAGGAGAACTGACTATCCTTTATTGCTTCCAGGTAGGAGTGAATGGGTTCTGGACATTGTATGGCATACAATGATTCTGGGCAGGCCCTAAAGCCACTGTGAAAAGAAAGAATCAGATGTATGAATAGATGAAAATAAATGGATGCATGGAGCACAAATATTTTTTCTTTTTTTTCATGTTTATAAGGACACCATACACCCAAATTAAGTCCAAGCATGGGGAGCCCCTAGTGGAGTGGTCTACACATAGCACAAGAACCCAGTACATATCCACTGTTTGCATATTTGCACATATTGTACATATTTGCACATTTATAATTGTATTTATCATAATTGATACTGTATATACTGTGATCTCCTGCACTGTCTACTTATTGCACAATTGCACACTTGCACAGTTTTTCTTGTTTGCACTTTTGCTACTATTTGCACTTCTGGTAGATGCTAACTGCATTTCGTTGCTATGTACTTGTACTGAGCAATGACAAAAAAGTTGAATCTATCTATCTATCTATCTATCTATCTATCTATCTATCTATCTATCTATCTATCTATCTATCAGTAGAAAAAGAAAGCTGCCAGCTCCAGACAACAGAGAAAGATTGTTCATGATCAGAAGTGTGTAGACTAGGATAAATTCATACTTGTTTGACTCATTTCCAATTCAATATCAATTAGTTCAGATTGGGGTGCCATATTCACTGATCAGCCAAAACATTAGTAATATTGAGTAGATCCCCCTTGTGCCACCAAGAGAGCTCTGACCCAAGTTAAACAAGTGCAATAATAATGTGCAATACCTCTCCTACAGACACATCTATCTATCTACCTACCTACCTACTTACCTACATATCTGACCCTTTGAAGCATGGATTCCACAAGACCTCTGAAGATATCCTGTTGTATCTTGCACCATTAGCTGCATATGCTTTAAGTCCTGTAAATTGTGAGCTGGGACCTCCCATGATTCCCATGACCCTTTCAGCCAGGTCACCAGTTGTGGCCCAACCCACAAGACCTGCCTGAAATTTTGGATATCAGTTCAGTGTTTGTTTCTTGTCAAAGTATATCAGATTCTTATGCTTGCTCATTTTCCCTGTTTCAACACATCAAATTTAATTTTAAGTGTAAATGAAGACAAGCTTTTCCATTTGCCACTTATTGATGCTCCTATTATAGATGATCGGTATAGATGTCTTAGTCATGTATGATCATTTTTCTTCTTTTATTTTTGCCTGAGAAAGTTGTTTTCTTCTTTGTTAACTTTATTGTCATAAATCTGTCAGTGTGGACTAAGGGCCTAAATGTTAGTTAAAATAATAAGCAATACTGTCAAATTAGTGCCAAGGATAAAAAAATGCATGATTAAAAAAAAAACAATGCAGTAAAAATATATAAATAAATATGTATAGACAACAGCTTCAAAGTCTCCATATGGCAACAACCTCAAAGTCAGTCTCCACAGCATGCAGCAGTGAGTGATCAGTATATCTTATTAGTTGAGCTACAGAATACTTTTTCCCCAATTCTGTGTGCATGTCCGGAACAAACAGGTTTTGCACACACATTAACTTTATATCATATACAAATTTATTATCAGTTTCAAGTTACCTTGCAAGAACAAACTCATAGGACTCTTGAGATATGCTGTGTACCCGCTAGATAGATAGATTTATCTTTCCAAAACTGCCACAGCAGGGTGTTCGAGCCTCACAGCATTACAAATATTCATTGTTTGACAAATTTACAACCCATTCTTGCCTCATTTTAAAAAGCAGATCCAGATGCACTGTTTATTTAATATGAGTGATTACATATGTACAAATGTGGGTCTGACCAGTGTCTTCCACCCTGGCATCATTGCTTTCATTGCATCAATACTTCATTCATTCTTGCCTGTCATCAATCATGCATCCTCAGTTTTTGTGGCATAACAATAAAACATCCAGGAACTTTTAAGGTTCTTGGTAACTGAACAAACTAATGACTGATGTATAAATAAGACAGGCTTATCAACGAAATTCTTCTAAACCCCAATATTTTACCCAATTTAGAAATCCCAAAATATTATGCATATTTCACATTTCAAAAATAGGACATACCTGGAAAAGAGGATGTTTGCTCACCCTAGACAAATATTTAAATATACTAAAAAAGTACTTTCAATGCCTTAATGTTTTTCATGTGACTCATGATTCAGTGAAGAGAATTGTATGCATGGATGTTTGTATGTATGCAAATGTAATAGAGAGACTAGAGGAGAGTGCCACAAGTTGCCTCCGTTCCCTCAGTTTAAACTGTGCTTGACAGATGTTTTTGTGTATGACTGATCTTTTGGGATGTGTGTTGGTGTGTGTGTTTGTATGTTTCTCCACTATAACCAGCTCTGACATCACTGCATGGTTTCTGCAGACTGCTTCCTCTGTCCTTCTTTTAATGTCCTTGCTAAGTGTGTGTGTGTGTGTGTGTGTGTGTGTGTGTGTGTGTGTGTGTGAGTGTGTGTGTGTGTGTGTGTGTGTGTGTGTGTGTGTGTGTGTGTGTGTGTGTGTGTGTGTGTGTGTGTGATTGCATCACAGAGCTTCTGAAGTGCAAACTCTCTTGTTCTTTCTATTTATCATCCACAAGCACAGTTTCACTTTCAGAAACTGTAGCAACTTTTCAACTTTGCAGTCTTTTTGTCATCCTTCAGAAGTGCATTGCTGACCCAATGCCACTGTATGCATTTAAGGTTAGAGGGCTTTGTGTATGAGGTATCAGCATAAACCTTCAAGGAGTTTGTGAACCATGCATTTTTGGAATGTTACCCCAAGAACCACCTAAGCATGTTAATCCAGAATCATGTTCTACTTGATTAAATCACATTCACGATACTAGGACATGGAAGTCTGGACCATAGTAGATTTGGAACATTGCATATTACAGACATTAGGGATGGGTTAAAAAAGGAGTGATGGCATGGTGAAAAAAAAAACATTAGCATATTTAGCAGTGTAAGTCGATCCAAGTTACATTTATTTCTATAGCACATTTAAAAGACAACATGTCGGCCAAAGTGCTGCACAATAAAATCAATTAACAATAGAGTAGTTCAAATTTACACAATAAATTCAGCTGTTTGATACGTAAGTTGGTGGAAAGTGGTATTCCAGTGCTACCTTTGGCTTTCTTTAGCTCCCTTTTGCCCCACAGTTACGGCCCTAAGTCAAGGGGTTGGACCCGATGGGTTGCCAATATTTCCACCCAGGCCTGGAAATACAAAAAATAACAGCATTACAGGACAGCTTTGACAATGATTCCTCAAACATATATATTAGCTGTTTTTCAAGCTGAATTACCTGCTAATAATTCATCACACAATGATGATAGTTAGAAAACGTCTTGTTGTTTGTTATGTGTAACATGATTGTTCACTGATCCTGAGATATGAAGCCTAGAAAAACTCCATGGAACTGACTGCAGTGTGCAGATCTTAGCTTCCAAGAAATAAAGGCTACTTTGCCCATTCTAAAATGCAGAATGCAAAGCTAGTCTGAAAAATGGCTCTGCCCTACACTCTCCAAAAACTGTGTGCTGCATTTGCGCATGCAGATATATGGTGGACGTCATCTGGGTGGCACAGAGATTTCATCTCTCATTAGCTTGGCCTGCCCGGCATCTCTAAACTGCAAACATCACACCCAGGAAAACCAAAAAAGATCACAAAGCAAAGAGAGAGAAAAAATTAGCCTCTTTTGAATAACGGTAGCCTACGTCATACAAAGTTTCTTCATATAACTAATGAATGGAAACTTGAATGAAAACTTCATTTGCATTTTTTCGGTCAACATTTTGTTAATGCGAAACACTTGAATCTCAACTAGTCAGCAGTTTTGATAAAATGCTTCCTTACATAACACATCTTCACCTACTTTTCCCTTTCTATCCCCCCTCACTCTGTCTGCTGTACTCTGTCACATGACAGTCCCTTTCCTTCTGTCGCCTCGTTTGTTACTGCATGATTCTCCACAGAGAGACATCCAACAAGTACTGCTGTCTGAAAGGCCACTTTAACAACTCCCTGTGCTTTCCCCTCTGTACTCTGGTCTTTACTTCTCTCTCTCTCTCTCTCTCTCTCTCTCTCTCTCTCTCTCTCTCTCTCTCTCTCTCTATCACCACAAACACACACACTTCTCTGTGTTTGATATGTCAATAAGCATTCTGTGTTCAGAGCGGTGACTAAAACTATGAATATAGCTGGCTGCTCATACACACATACACTTCTTATTGATGTATGGTGTGAGCCTCACTCTTTCACTCAGCACTTAAAGCCTTTTTACATTGCTGTGCTTTACCTCTTTCATCTTTTTGTAGTAAATTATGTGGTAAGTATTTAGTATCACAACCTCCTCCACTATCAACATGTTTGTTATTGTAAGAAATTTTGGATTATAAACTGCCCTAATGTGGGTGGCGTGTGCACAACACGAGGCTCAGCATCTCTCAGAATTTTACATTTTAGTAGTTATTAGTCTACTGGTTTCAACATTTTTCATCTCAAACTGCCAGGTAAGCATCACACATACCTGGCAGATGATGGACATTGGCTCTGCCTGTAGTAATTCAGTTTTTAACCACTGGGACGTTCCTCTGAGAATCTCAAGCATACAGTGGACTGCTCACCAAACATCAGTTCCCAGCATGTTTCTCACCAATGTTTATTCTCTGGCTAACAAAATGTATGAACTTCAACTGTGGACCACAACACATAGATGCTCTACATGCTCTACAACTCTTCACTCTGCCCTCACCTGGACAATAGGAACACCTACAGCTCATCCAGAAAGTATTGATGCTTACTTTTTGCATATTTTATGTTACTTTCATATCTTTATTTTATCTGTATTTCAAAAATGGGTTATTTTTCCTTCAAAATTCTACACACAATACCACACAATGTCAAAGTGACAAATGTTTGTTTGAAATCTTGAAATTTATATTAAAATAGAACCTACAAAATATATAGCATGTACATAAATACCTTTACTCAAGTGCTGCTGAAACACATTTGCTTGTATTACAGCCTCGGTCTTCTTCA
Source organism: Acestrorhynchus altus (assembly GCA_034509495.1). Lineage (NCBI taxonomy): Eukaryota > Metazoa > Chordata > Actinopteri > Characiformes > Acestrorhynchidae > Acestrorhynchus > Acestrorhynchus altus. The sequence goes on from CM067518.1 coordinate 12,506,781, forward strand.
GTATCATGCTACAAGATTGGCACACCTGTTTATAGGACGTTTCTCCCATTCTTCTTTGCAAAACCTCTCAAGCTCCATCTACTGGATCATGGATGTCTCAGCATATTATATTTGTTTGTTTTAAATTTTAATACATTTGCAAAAAATTAAAACAAACTTTTCTCACTTTGTCATCGTGGGGTATTGTGTATTTTGAATGAACAAATGAATGTAATACATTTTGGAATAAGGCTATAACAAAATACAGAATGTGCAAAATGAAGTGCTCAGAATACTTTCCAAATGCACTGTATATAGTGTCTATCTATCTATCTATCTATCTATCTATCTATCTATCTATCTATCTATCTATCTATCTATCTATCTATCTATCTGTCCGTCCGTCTGTCCGTCTGTCCGTCTGTCCGTCTGTCCATGTATTGCTGAACATCTATTCTAGACATCAGCAAATTATGTGGGTAGTGACAGATACAACAGTTGAAACAATTGTATTCATTTTTGTATGTAAAGGGAGTATAAATAAATTCACTTCAGCTCCAAAAGTAAACAGTTTGTTTATCTGTAGTTCAGTCATCAGTGTCACCAACAGTGTACCCATTAGATTCTCTTGTGTTCTGCAGTTCCATTATCAGCAGTGGTGCTCTGCCACCAACCACTTCCCACTTTAGAAGCAGCACAGCAAAATAGCAGCAGCACAGCCCAAACCCAGTATCAGGGCAACAGCAGCATTTGGTGGTGTCATATACAGTTGACTGAACATGATGTGAGGCATGTCCCAATTCTGCTGTGAACTCACCACTCAGGCCCCTATTACGCGCTCTTTGAAAGCTTCATAAAAGTGTACACTTGGGGAGGATTAGGGTTAAGGGCAAGAATTGGAACAGAGCCTAGCTCTTTCTATCTCCCTCACTCTCTATCACTCTGTGTGGTGAGCACATACATTCACACTTGTGTACATGCTTATTAATGATGGAGTTTAGATTAACTGGCTGAGGTAGGAACGTTGGCAGTAAGAATGATTGTAGGGGTTTTGTAGTGAAGTCTGCTACATCATAGCTGGTCGAATTCAGGTTCAAAGATCACATCCTGTGGGGATGTGGGGATTTCAGTCTGACTGGCATATGAAAATCACTCCAACGCCCAACTCTCTATAGGAAAGGGTCCTGGTGGTTCCAAAATTCTTCGATATTTGGATCTTTTGTTCCTCTTCCCAGATCTGTGTCTCAGTTCAATCCTGTCTCAGACAGACAATTCTTTTCATATCATGGCCAATCAACTGAATTTACCACAGGTGTACTCAAGCTGTAAACATATGATGCACAATCCGGTGAAACAAGGCCATCTGAGCTAAATTTTTAATGTCATGGCAAAGGCTGTGAATACTTATGAAGTGAGTGGGTAAAGTGGGTAAATTTTTAAGAGGGTAAAATGAAGAATCGAGGCTTTACCATATCACGTTCCTGTCATGTTTGGCTCCACTGTCTGTCTTTTCCTCCTCTTCCTACACCCTAGTCCACCCTGTTCCTACCTGTGTCTCATTTGTAGCCCTGCCCGTTTGTAATCAGTCCCATGTATTTCTAGTCTTGTCTGTGTATTTAAGGTCCTTTGCTGTAAATGGGGAAAAACAGAGGTGTCTTGGCTTGACTATTCCAGCAGGGGATGTACCTGTTCATACACAGGTAGAAAAGGAGGGGCCGGAGTTCATATGGAACCACCGTAGAGATGGCAGAGAGCAGCTTAAAGAGGAAAATGAAAAATACTTTCTTTTGGTCTGGAAGCAAGGGTTTTATCTTGGCAGCATGCGGGCATGAATTTGGGGGCAGAGCTTCTGAAGAAGCACTGAAGGGAGGGGTGTGGTTGGTGTGTTGTTGAATTTGAATATAAACAGTTGTTCAACAGTTGTTTCCTAGAATCATACACATTTCCCATGACATTTCTGGAAGGTCTGGGTTGTAAAGGCAGTGTAAAGCTAGCACACTACTGTTGATGCGCCTCGAGTGCCCCCCCAATCCATGTGGATTTCGCTGTATCAGCAACAACACATCAACCAAACCAAGTAGAAAATACAGTTTTTTGACCAAGTCACAGCTAGATTAAAATGTGTTCTTCTTTTGTGGTTCTGAAGGGATGGTTATGTTCCTGCAAGTTTAATAGGCACACCCACTGAGCTTAGTAATTTAGTACTGACTTGCACCAGCAGTTTCTGCACAGGGAAATAATCATATTGTACCTGCCCCTCCAGGACCAGTATTGGGGGAACCCTGATGTCACGCTCGTGGTGTTTAGGTGCACAGGATGGTGAATTTATATGTAAATGTTTCTTTTGTCTTCATTTGAATGTGTGGCTTTAAAAAGGCAGGCAATCCAAGAGTAATGGAAAGTAATCAGATTACATTACTTTAATATAATAATCCACTTGAGAACATTACAATTACATTTTCCTTGGGTAATCTGTAATCTGTAATATATACATTTAATGTAGCTATTCCAGTCCTACATGTGCTAAGTGCTCAGATAATGTCAGACCTGATTCTCAAGGTGAACAAAAACTTATTTTTAGTCAAGCCCTAGGCTTAATCTGTGACTGGGACATCAGCCATACACGTAATAAGAAGTCTGACCTTAAAAGTAACCCTGATTTTAACCGGAGTAAGTAAAAATATAGAAATGGTTGGCCTTTTATAAACCAATGTATGGAAACATATGTAAAAATGATAACTATAGTTAACTATAGTTTGAGACATTTGCTTACAAGATACACACACAAGACACACACACACACACACACACACACACACACACACACACACACACACACACACACATTCTGAGTGTTGCAGGATGTATAATTGTAGACTGTAAGCTTCTTCAGATTAATGATTGTAGTTGATTTTCATCAGCCCAGAAAACTGTGTGGGGGTGTGTTGGGTGAACTCAGTGGCAAAAAGCACTTGGTGTGTGAAGGAGGACTGAGGCAAAGGACAGGCAGGCTTGGACTGAATGGGATGGTGGAATTTAGCGCTTGGTTACTCTCTCTCCAACACACACATACAGAGAGAGAGAGAGAGAGAGAGAGAGAGAGAGAGAGAGAGAGAGATTAAAAGTAAGATTAAGAGGGGGAATGGCTGCTGATCCAGCGTTCCACTGTGAGTGTATGGCAGGATGCAGGCGTGCGATGTAGCTGTGATTGAAGATATTAAGTTTGCTTGTCCGTGAATGAGACGCTCCCCGAAGGACATATAACATTTACATAACAATGGAGAAAGTGTATGGGTGCTGAACACACTGTGCTGTGGATCTGAACACACTAACCTTTAGTACTCATGAAGCCACAGCTCTACTGCAATATTAAATTTACAAAATCTTCTCCTTACTCTAGCTTGAAGGTACTAAACTGGTACATTTTTTTGTGTGTTCATGTAAATAAACTTCATATAGCTGCTGTACACTGCAAAAAATATGCAAGCAAGTGAAATCCTTTAAAATGTAATCTAAATGTCTAAGATTTCTCACACTGACATTATTATAGTAATATAAATAAGGTTATTAACTTATTTCTAATTTATACTTATTTATTTTGAGTGATTTGACTGAATTAAGCGACTTAATTCAAGAAATAAAGATCATTTAGTCAAGAAATAATGGTTGAACTTATCTGCCACTTGAATAAGACACTTTTAGTAAATCAAGTACAAATAAGTTAGTAATACATTGAATAATCTTATAATATTGAAAAAAAAATGATATGTACTGTATATATGTAAAAATGTGAAAATTGTCTCCGTTTGAGATGTAAATAGTAACAGAATATATATAAATATATATGAATTTGACCATGTTTTGAGGTTGACCAACACAAAGTGTGCAGAAACAGATGAACTTCTCTCTCTGACTTTACATGTGGACTGCAACACTGCTGTGTCTGATTCTCCTTCTGGGTGCATTCATTTTCTTTTCTAGCAATCTTTTTGCACTACAGTATAAAAATTCTAATCTTGCTTAAATAGTTATGGAGTATTTAGTTGTGCCCTGTTATCCCTCTCCTACAAAATCAGTTTTCACATGCTATTCTTCAGAAGCCCGAAAGTCATTAGAAGCTGCAGATCTTACTACAGTACAGAAGTGCCTGCCCTGCTGCCTGTGCCAAGCTTGGCTGTTCTGAGTGAATAGCAGTGGATGGGTTTATATTGGGTTGTGGCAGCGTAGCTGATGTCTGCCAGCTGTCAATTGCCAGGCTCACTGCGGAGGGTGAGTGTGCATCTCTGCAGAGGGATTCCTAAGCACTCACAGCCCCCCTCGCTCTCCCGACTTCATTTTCTTTCAATCTATTACTCTGTCCCCTCTCTTTATCTCAGTCAGGCTGTGGATGGTGCAGTGGGCTCGATGCTGCAGAAGTTCACCTGTAGCCCCGCCTCCTTTTTTTCGCCATCCTCATTTTTACTGCCTCCTTTTTCATGTTTCTCCTGTCTTTTAGTCAATCGCTCAGTCTCCTCTCTCTCTTCTCTCTCTCTCTCTCTCTCTCTCTCTCTCTCTCTTCACTCTCTATGTCTTACTGTCTCTTTCTCTCGGATGTAATTAGCCTAACTATCTTTCTTTCTTTCTTTGTTTCTTTCTTTCTTTCTTTCTTTCTTTCTTTCTTTCTTTCTTTCTTTTTCTCTCAAAATTCTCTCTTTCACTCTCCCTGTTTCTGTTATCTGCTTTTGCTTTATTTTTTTGGGTCTCTCTCTCTCTCTCTCTCTCTCTCTCTCTCTCTCTCTCTCTCTCTCTAATCTCTCTGTGTCCTCATGAGTCTCAGGGGAGGCTATATGTTGGCGACGGTCAGCTGAAGGACATGGTGTGGCGCTTTGGTCTTTCTGGTGTCTGGAGGTGCTACGTGTATAAGTGTGTGTGTGAGGGTGGAAGGGAAAGACGGAGAGAGTGAGAGAGATGGAGAAAGTGACTCTGATGACCATGATTGCTAAAAGTGCTCCTGATTCACGTGCTGCTTTGTAATAATTTAACGTCTGATGGTAACATCTTGGGTGGGCAGTGGAAAGGATTTAGCCAGATCACTGTTTCAATCTTACATCTTGACATTAAAGTTTGTAGGTTGGTCCTATACTAACCTATTCCAAGGAATATCAGGGACTGCAGCTAAGTATGGTTTTTTGACAGAAAGTGATGGACTGGCCATTTGGAGAACTCAGGATAAATCCTGGGTGTGGGCCACTGGCAGTGTGACCCCCCCTAAAAAAACAAACAAAAAACAAACAAACAAAAAAAATCTGGTTTATAAAATTCCAGGGCAAGATTAACTTTTCAGTCCAGCCCGGTTGACAGATGATGGTAAAGTTCACTTCTGGCCACACCCTTTTTGAAGTTTTCAGTGTCAAAGGTGTGATCAGCTTGAATTACTTTCTTTTCATTCACTTCTTTTTATTGGTTTAATTATATGATTGTGTTGTGTCTTGTTTTTCCATTGAATTGAACCTTCACTACTCTACTCAAATGCACCCTGCTTTTGTTCTTTTCCATTAGGCAAATTTGGTACCTGGTACCTGGACTCTTACACAATACCTGCTTGCTAGTGGTTCCGAGTGAGTTACGTAGGTATAAAAAAACGATGTTTAAACCTTGCTGAGCATTGATTGGCTAATTAACTAGTGATTGGACCTCCAGACCAGTGTCATTGTTAATACTACAATCTGTTGAGACACAATCAGTGTGTTCTGGTGTCTCTATTTCACATTGGGGTTGTGCCCATTCAAGTCATTTGGGGGGATTGGATTGTCCCCTTTAATTGTTTCATTCGGTCAACATAGGAGCCCCCTGCGGCCCCATCACTGTCTCAGCAGCTCACACCCATAGCGGCCCATCTGATAACCAGTCCGTCCCTAAATACAACGGTTCTTGAGGTGCAATGATACAGAACTAGATTAGTGATAGTGTGCAGCTAGATACAGGGTGGGAGCATCAATAGAGGAGTGTATATGAATGTTTATGATGAACTCTGAGATCTGTATGAGGATTAGCCTTTAGTGTACATTTAGCCAATTGAATCTAGAATATCAGACCAATTCAAATAAACAGTCCATCACAAATTAAATAGTCACATCGACTAAAAACAAATGAAATTTTTACTGTCTCAGACTGATATTTAAATGTTTACAGGTGTGGTGTGATAAGACACTTCATCACGAGAGCATACAAACGCTATAAAAAGGCTCTCAGAGGCTACTTTTAGTGCAAGATCATAGACATGCCTCTATGACACTCTCAAAGATATTTTGCCCATTTGAGAGGGTGCACACTACTGGGCTGTGTGAAGCAGGATGGTCATTTAGACTAATCAAATGCTATCTGGGTGGGTCTGAGATTTATTGCCAATCAAGCATGTTTGGGACCAGCTGAGATGTCAGCTTCAGCAACTTGTGAGTGCAGGGTCCACGGGCTCAGCTGCAACATTTGTGGGCAAATGTGATGCAGGATGCCTGTTGATTCCATACCCAACCATATCTCATATTGTACCCAGGCTCGAGGGGCCAACATGGTACTAGAAGCTCCTTTCATTTGTTCAGTTTTCTACACGTAACCAATCTTTTTGCTCTAATATTGTAATCACTTAAATGTATCATCATCCATTCGATTTCATTCAATTCCAACTCCTTGTTGGTACATTTTTTTGTCAACAAGTGTATGTAGTATAATCAATATAATCAATATAATCAACAAACTATAATCAATAGTTTATTGATTATAGGTCCAGGTCTGGATAGGGTCCGGACACAGACCCTGCTCTCTCAGCTAGAATCAAAGTGGCATAACTAGTGTTGGCCAGCTCAACATGCAATTGATCAGATGGTCAATGTTCTTTTGTGAATGGAGAATCTAAAATAAGGCTGGATGAAACAATGGCTTCTTGCCAGACATAATACATTAAAATGAAACTAGTGGTGAAGTGAGAGTCTTAAAGAGGTTAAATCTTACAAAACATCATCACAAACCAATATCAGAAAGTGTAATACACCATTACCTAAATGATTACCTAATACTTTGTTACAGTCATCCAGATATGAATAGAATTACACATGGCACTGTCCCAATTGATGCTTAAATTCTCAGCATGGTCAGCTCCACTTTGCTATAGTTGCAGTGTATAATCCATCTGTTTCTCTGCTTTCACTGTACTTGAGTGGTCAGGACCCCACAGGACCACCAAAGGGCAGGTATTATGTGGGTGGTGGGTAATTTTCAGCCTTTACATTGTGGTGGTGTGTTAGTCTGCTGTGCTGGTACAAGTGGATCAGACACAGCAGTGTTGCAAGAGTGTTTAAACCAAGTCACTGATAGACTGAGAATTGTCCACAAACCAGAAATATGCAGCCAACAGTATCCTGTGGGCAATATCCTGTGACCACTGATGATTGACAAGAGGATGACCAACACAAATTTTGGAGAAACAGACACTGCTGTGTCTCATCCACTTTTACCAGCACAACACACACTAACATACATAGTAACACACCATCATCATGTCAGTGACAAATGCAGTATTTGCACTTCCCAAATGATACCTGCTATTTGGTGGTCGTGTGGGGTCCTGACAATTGTTGAACAGGGTAAAAGGAGGCTAATACAATGAAATAGATGGACTACAGGCTGTAATTATAGAACTACAATGTGCTCTGTTGTAAGAGGAGCAATAAGCATAAAAACAAGAAGGTGGTTTTAATATTATGGCTGAATGGCATATGCCATGCATTCTATAGCTTGGTGAGTATATCTATGTTTGAATGTAGGAATGTGGATTGCTGAATACTGTACAGTCCTCTCTGGTATAGCTGACGCTCATTATCTGTGTCTCCACTGGGAGTTCAAGGCCGTCTCTAACAGAGGGCACAGGGACATCCTATATATAACACCTCCCATGTGCCATGCCAGCCTCTTGGCATAGCCACTTCCTGTCAGGCTTGATTTTAATCCCATATTGTACTAAATTGTACTAAAATATAGGTTTATACACATCTGCTGAGCCTGTGTTTATTTAAAAAAAACTTCTATTTTCCAAAAAAAAAAATCTTCTCTTCTAGGAAGGCATTACACTAGATGCTGAAACATGGTTGTGAGGATTTCTTCCACATTCAGCCTCAATAACAATAGCAATTGTGGTCAGGTACTAACGACTTGTCCCAGAAGTACTGGTTGAAGTTTCTTCACTCCAGAGAACACAGTTCCACTGTTCCATAGCCCGATGTTGCCAGTCTACACTAAAATTAAGGTGATTCAAATGGTTCTTTGAGCAATGCCATATAAGAACCATTTCTAAAGAACCTTCACTTGATGTGAAGTTCTTTAGCAATTTAAAGGTCCTTCACACTCACAGCTCTCTATTACAAATATGATTCATAATCATGAATGTGAAAGTATTAAGATCAACAGAAGCACCAGTGGCATGTATTTGCCATGGTTACAGGGCTATAGCCCCAAGTCTTTTTTCATGAATGTCTTGTCAGAGATGCTATAAATGAGGATGCCATGTTTGACTTGAATGTCAAGTTGTGAGTTTTCATAATACTCATCATGGCGGCTGTTTACATATAAAGACCTTCAATAAAAAAGACAATCAGCTTGTTGAATATGTCATGAGCATTGTGCTAATGGGAAGACCTCCCCTTGATGTGGAGATCTGTCTAGTAGCCGAAACAAGCTGAGAAATCATGTTTGTTGTGCATTAGTGTGCCAAATGCTGCAAACTGATTTTATAAGTGATTTTAAATATAATTTTGGAACTGTAATTTGAACTTCACTTTATTTTATTTTGGAGTATTATTTTTGGAGTATTTTGGATGCTCCCCAGTATAGGGGTAGAAGCGTGGTTTTTCAGTTATTGACTGGAAATAACTGCAAAAGTACAAATACTTTAGTTTCAAAACTACTTTTGTAAAAATTTGAAATACTACTGCATCTCATAAAATTAGAATATTGTTTTGTTCACAAAGGTAGAGTCAGTTTTTATATACATTACATGTAAAATTTTTCTTTTACTGCTGTTCAGGATGGCTTATGGCTCAGAACTACAGAATATAACATTATTAACATATTTAAATATATGTTGGGGTACATATTGGTGTCACTGTCTGTGTTGGTTTTCATGTGTCCATGTGGGTTTTCTCCGGATACTCTGATTTGCTCCCGCCTTCCAAAAATACTCATGGTAGGTGAGTTGACCATGCTAAATTGCCCACTAGCTGTGAATGTGACTGTGTCTATGCCTGTGGTACCCTGTGATAGTCTGGCGTCCTGTCCAGGGGGTATTCGTTCCTTGCGCCTGATGACTCCAGGTGGGCTCTGGATTAAAACTGACCCTATTCCGGAAGCAGCAGCTACTGGCTTCGTGACTGTTTACGTTGACACCCAAGTTGCATTCCCAACATTTCCTAGTTAATGTTCACTTTAGACCAATACCTTATTAATTTGTATGGACTGCAGTTATTCTGTTGCTATGGCACAAACACACACACACACACACACACACACACACACATACACACACACACACACACACACACACACACACACACACACACACACACACACACACACACACACACACACAATGTTTTCTTTAGTGTTTCACACGGTGTCAGGCAAAGATTTCTGATGTTTTTTTGCACAGCATCACTTCATCTTGTTTCTAGTCTGAAGGATGAGCTGATACTGCTGATGAAGCTGTTGATTGTGATACCAGCTGCTTGGCATGAGCTGATTGCACAGGGACTCTTTCCTCATAAAAAAGTGTCTCCAGTTGGGTAGCTTTGGCGAAAGGGCCAGGTGACGTGCAGCTGTTCAGCCACCAGTCAGCAGGTCTCAGTGAGGTCAAACATGTCCAAAGGTGCAGTACTAGGTGAGTTAGTTGGCCTAGGTACATGCTTGGACAAAATGTCCAATGTGTGTTACAGTGATTAGTCAGCAATAAATAGTGTTCAGTTTCAGATTTGGGTTTTGTCTGTGCAGTCTGTGCTTTTATAGTTAGAGGTGTATCCAACATGAAAGGCAGAGAGCTGTCTGGGTTATTAACAAGCAATTGTGAAGCTTAGAGAAGATAGAAAATTAATAAGAGCCATTGCGTATAAGTTAGCCTTAGCCTGCATAACCATTTGGAATTTCCTCAAGAAGAAAGTCATCACTGGTGTATAAGTAACCAATGTTGAACAGGTAGATCAAGATAAACAACAGCAGTTGATGACAGAAACCTTGTAAGTGCCATAAAGAAAGACCCTAAGACAACAGTGACATCAGCAACAACCTCCAGAGGGCGGGAGGACTGTTTGCTGAAGACAATGAAAAAAAGTCCAGAGGCTTCCCAAGAAGACACAGACTAATTATAAAGAAGAGCAGGAAGGCCAGGTTGAAATTTTACAAAAATTTTTTTGGACTAGTGAGACAAATACGAACCTTTATCAATGTGAAGAAAAGGCTCAAATTTGGAAAAAGAAAAGCATGGCTTCTTCTGGGACGGACTCTTTAATATTCATTGATAACACTCCTGGTGGCAGCAGTACACTGAACTCAGATGTCTACCGAAACATTTTGTCTCTCAATTTAAAGAAAGAGGCATCCGAGCTTATAAGGAGATCCTTGATTTTGCAGCAAGAAAATGACCCCAAACACAATTCCAAACTATAGAGGAGTTCATCAGGAGCAAGAAGTGGAAGGTTTTAGACTAGCCTAGTGAGTCTCCAGACTTAATCCCTATACTGAGGGGAGTAACTCCCCAAAACTGCCACCCTCTTGAAAGAGGCTGCAAAAGAGAATGCAAAAGTTTTGTGATGTCACTGGGTCACAGGGTTCAGGCAGTTATTGCAAGCAGTAGATTTGAAACTAAATATTTAGTCTTATTCTACGTAAAGTTTATCTGTTCCAATACTTTTGCAAATGGGTGGGTTTAGACAAAACATGCTTTTTTCTGAACTGTGTATCAGATCCAGATGAAAATACCTGGAAATCAAAGCTGAAATTTTGATCTTTTGTCTCATATTCATAATCTCTCATAACCTTAAAGGGTTTCTAATGTCAAACCCAAATGTTTTCAGTATAAAGCAAAAATAAAGGTCTAATTGGCCTCACTGTTCCAATACTTTTGGAGGGGGACTGTATGTATGGCTATGATGATACCCTTGTATGTGTGCATTTGTTTGTAGTCTCCTAAAGCACACACAGACATGATTTCCATATGGAAAAATAGACAATGAAAAACTTTCACATTTACTAAGAAAAATGGTGCTGACACATCAGTTCAATAATGTATCATTGCCATTGACTCCTCCATCTATGGCAATATTGCGGTAATCTTCCCACAGAATTCTATGAAGATTAGAAAATGTATTCTGAAACGGTTGCCTCCGTTACTGATTGTTTTTGGGGCAGAGTTATGAAGTTGCCATAGTGAAACGCCAATTTGAGGAGGCCTAATTTAATCCTATTGTATAATAACCTCCTCTGTGCTGGTGGCTAAAAAACCTGACCGTTTTCTAAAGAGCTCATTCAGCACATTCTCCATAGCATACTGGTTGACTGTCCTTCGACTTTTTTTTTAACCGTGGTCATCTATTGTCATTCATTCAATTGGGGTGATTTCATCAAAGGGTTTTGGCTGACTAGACGTGACTGCAGGCTTATTGAACGTGGTATGAAATATTGGCCTTTATTAAACCCTTATTTTTTAGTTTTGATTGAGGATATGTGACACAAAGCATTTCCATTCTGAGCATCAGATCCTGCCTTAGTCCAGTAGGCTTGAGTTGATTGTGCAGACTTCAGTTGCTTAGGCTAAGCTTAAGGTTTCCTTCTTACACCTTATGAGGGACTGTTTTCCCTACTCTGTGGCACACTAATTGATTTGTCTAATCGCTTCAGAGCTTTGGAGAGTAATTAAAGTCATTTTTTTTTCTTTGTACATTAGCTTAAAATTTTCAGATTTAAAAAAATCAGTGTGACCAGTCTTATCTGGGATTTCATGGTGGTGTTATGTGTTTTTGGCTCTGAAGCAACACATTAGTTGGAAAATCTGAAAGGTTCCAATGCATGTATTCAATATTTTCATTTGTTCTTAATACACAAATAGTAGAACTGTGACTTTGGGATAAATTAATTGCTAGATGTGTTTTTATGAACCAATTTAAAACCTAGTTATATTGAATGTAACTGTTTTGGTTGATTCATTTAGGCTTTGCAAGGTGGTTATTAAGGTGTCTCTAGGTGGGTGTTATTGTAACAGGCTGTAATCTAGGGCAGCACGGTGGCGCAGTGGATAGCGCTGTTGCCTCACAGCAAGAAGGACCTGGGTTCGATCTGGGTGGGGGCGCCCTACGATGATTGTTTCCCGCCCTTGCTCACCCGTGACCCTATTCAGGAATAAGTGGTTCAGAAAATGCATGGATGTATTGGTTGCTAAGTTGCTGCCTGGTGGTTTCTAAGGTGATAGTATAGGTGTTGTTAGGTGGTTGCTAAGGTGTTGGTATGGTATTGGTGTTCATTGCTAAGCTGTTACTAAATTGTTCCTAGGTGTTTGCTATGGTGTTACTTTGATATAAGTGTTGGTTGCTATGATGATGCTGAGTAACTGCTTGGAGTGTTGCTATGTTTTATGCTCATACTGTTGTCTAAATGTTGGAATCCAGAAACATGTGGGTAAATGATGGAATTCATGTTTGGCTAATAGAGCTGTGTCTGCAAACTTTTGGCTAAAATGTGGAGTGCCAAAACTTGCTCCAGACTTGCTCCAGAAAATCACCCACATACAGACAACACTGGAGACCAATGTAGATGAAGGGGTAATGCTATTAGTTAATTGTTACCTTTCAACACATTCCACCATTTATTCCTACAGGAAAAAATATGCCTTGATTTTATGAAAAAAGTAAATCACATTGGATCAAAAGGCATCAGGCACAAACCTGCACTATTGGTTCTGCGTTTGGCTAAATTTGGTGGATGTAGCTTTTTTTATTTTTAAAATTATTTGTTTATTATTTGTAATGTTAATACTGTATATACTATACTATACTATACTATACTATACTATACTTTTATATTTCCTGTACTGAGTGCCTTACTATCCCTTTTCTGCTGTAACAATGTGAATTTCCCCACTGCAGGACTAATAAAGGATTATGTTATCTTATCTTTAAAACCCAGAGTCATTAAAATGCATGGTTAAAAGTTTACAGTGCTTTCCTGTTCGAGTGTTTTGGCCTGAGTAACTTGTTATATAACACCATGCACTTTTGGAAATGCATATTTTTTGTTACATTATCTGTTATATATTACAAGATTTTGCTGAAAAAAATATTGTACACATTTTAAATATATTAAAAAAATTTAAACAAACTTTGTTTTCAGCTTTGTGCTTGCAATTCAAACAATTCAATTGAACTGTTTCCTTGCTAGTAGAAAGTTTTCATTTTTCTTTTTGAAGTTATCATGCCTAAAATCTAGATGCAATTAATGTGTTTGTATTCCTGTTAAACAGAGCACTCTGTGTTGATAAATATAGCCTTCTCTTCCAATAGCTTAGAGGTGCCAATCCATCAATCTACTGTTAATGAGGAGAGCCATATTGGATCAGACCAGGTGCTGCCTTCGATTATAGGCTTAATCGCATATAATTACCCACAAGACATTGGACTTCCATAATTCATTTTATTTGCAAATATGTTTCAGCCATGGAATATCAGGCTATGCAAACAAGTACTGCATTGTTTTTCTTGAATGTGCTGACAGAAAGATATTGTGTTAGTGCTATTTCTTTTGTGTACTGTGTGTGTGTGTGTGTGTGTGTGTGGGTGTGGGTGTGTGTGTGGGTGTGTGTGTGTGTGTGTGTGTGTGTTTAGAGTCTGCGGAAGACCCTTTGACTGCTCTGCCATTGACTTTCACTTTGCTCGCTACAGAATGTCAGTGGTGCACAATTGATTGTATATGAAACATACCTTATTTATGACACAGTGGATTAAGCATCACTGCATTTTCCTCTTCTTTTGAGTAAGGACTTACTGAGGAAGAGGGCTTGGGGGGGATCAAAGATAAATCGATATCTGTTTACAGAACAGGCCAATGTCAAAACTACTGAGAAGTATTTCTTTCTCTCTCCTCTATCCATGCATTTATAAAGATTTAAAAATTAAGGTTTCTTTGGTATTCCAGGTGGTTGCCTTTCCCTTTCTAATTGGTTGCTATGGTATTCCAGGTGGTTGTATAACAAATAATATATGCTGCATTTGCTGCCTCAGAGACTTATAATGCATCGTTTGGCAGCTTAGGAATTTGTTCCTTTCTGATTTTCACTACATTCCCGTTTCTATTTTTTCATCAATGTATATCTATATTAATTCTTAGAACCCAAGAACCACAGATTGTGGGCAGTTACATGGTGATTTCTAGGCTTCATATTTCAGAATCAGAGGAACCTACATACATGATACACCTCATGATAATAGGAAAAGACCCAACCCTACACTAACAAATTTTCAACTTCCAGTTGTTTACTGCTCTGTCCATGTGTCTGCATGCAGACTCTGACTGATCAGTGAAAGGGGGTGGGGTTAATGACATCACTGACTCTGGGTTATTGGGTTATAGAGGAAAATAAGGCACTTTTGCTCTCTTTTTTGTTCACATTGTTTTAAAATTAACAACCTTGGAAGGGATAGTGCTGATACATGCATAAATAACAAAAATATTTTTTTAATTACTGTCAAGTATTTTGAAGAACATATTGTTATAAATATCATTGTCTTATGATTACAAATAATACAAATAATCAAAACATGATCAAATTCATACAAATATCTAATATTTAAAATCTCAAATGAAGTCAACATTGACTAGCCTAAGAACTTGAATAAAAGTAGATAAAACAAAAGCAAATTGGCATAGGGTTTACAAGGTATACCAGACCTCACTCCCCCAATAAAAAAAAAACCCTCAAAATCTCATCCTCAAACTCTTATTTAAAACGTGTAGACTTTTATCTAAAGTAAATGAATCAATCTCTGTACCATAAACTGGGAAGAAGATCTGTTAAGTATGACCACTTCTGGCTTCTGGATAATTCCTAAAAACATTCAATGACTAACAACACTAACCTTCACCTTACACAATACACATTCATTTGTAGATTACACTATTCTAGAGCAAAAGCCGAAAAAAAGTAGATAGAGTCCGATAAAGGATACACTGTTCACTAAATACCCCAGTCTACATTTACACCATGTAGTACTGTACACCTATCAAACACTTCTGGCACCTTGCTATAAATCAGTTAACCCTAATGTTTAAATAATCTGCTTTCTTATCCCTATCGCTGTGTCTTCTTGGTCACACAATTGCAATCTTCCTAAACAAGGAAGAAAGGAGAACACTTTAGTGGCACTAAACATAGACAAGGAAACTCTTTTGACAAACTGTAAATCAATGGGAAAACTTACTAATCTATCATACACTGATCCACCATACGATTATGACCAACCTACTTATTTCTAAACTCCCAGTTCATTTTCAGTAAACTCCTCTTACAGGAGTATTTTATAGTTCTGTAATTACAGGCCGTCGTCTGGCCAAAACCATCTGTTTTTCTGCATACTTCTTTCACCCTGGCCTTCAATGGTCAGGAACCAATAGCACCACCACAGAGCAGCTATTATTTGGGTGATGGGTCATACTCAGCACTGCAGTGACACTGACATAATGGTGACATGTTAGTGTGTGTTGCACTGGTGTGAGTGGAACAGACACAGCAGTGCTGCTGGAGTTTTATAGACACTCCTACCTAATTGGTTTACCCTATAGATGTAAAGACAGATCAATGTCTTTTTTTGTGCACTTAAATAACACTATTTTGTGTATTCAAATAACACTATTAATATCAACACTATGAGGGTGAAGACAAGCACATGCTTCAGCCTCTTTTTTAACTGCATTCATTTGCATCCTTGCTGGACAGCCAATGCGCTTGGAGGAACAGTTGGGTTCCCAGTATCTGTCAGATGTGATAAAGGGGTAAATTAAAACAATTACATGAAAGTGAAGGTGAGAGACTGCAATTACAAACACCCCATGTCTGCATAACTGTGGCAGTGTATGGAAGTGTGTATCCTCACAAGCTAGTGTCAGATTGTAGATGATAAATGCAGCCAAACATCAATATATTGAACCACGAGGTTGGACTCTCCACTCTGTCACTATGTGCAGACTGTGTTTTGTTTAGCGTTTTTCCCCTCCCCACACAGGACACCACGGCACCATGCCCCTCTTTCAATCTCAATATTAAAATGTCGGCCATTGTTTTATGTGGCTTGGCACGCTACTTCCTTTTCCCCCAATGTCACCTGCAACATAAATCCATGTCCAGCAAAGGACAGCCTTATCATATTATATTATGGCTGAGTTGCACTGCTGGTTGTGTGTGTGTGTGTGTGTGTGTGTGTGTGTGTGTGTGTGTGTGTGTGTGTGTGTGTGTCCGAACATTCTGGGGTTAAGGTGAAACCTGTGCAGTATGTCTTCCCCGTATTGAGCTTTTCCAGCAGAACTTCACCTATGTTTCATAAAAAGCTGACTCAGGATAAAGCCGATAGACATGATTTACAAATGTCTAGTGTATAAGGAAGAGCTTAATGCTAAAGAGCTATAGTGAGAGATTTAAAAAGAATAAAGTGCCACTGATTATGACACACTGAATGCAGGAACAATATACAGTCATGTGGAAAATTTTGGAAATTCAAATAAATGGAAGGAAAGCATACTGTGCGTAATTTATTGGCTTATATACGTAACATCAGTTTCTGATATATGTAACATTCTTTCGGATGCTGATTAGCAGAAATATTTTCCCACTCCTACATACACAATAGCTGATTTTGTATTGTTCTGACAACTTTATAAATCCCATGACAGGTTCACCTGCATCTACAGCCTTCTTTCCTAAGGCCTCTGCTATCTGCTATTTAGATCTCACCACGATGATACTACTCACTTCAACAATCAAGAGCAAACCAAACTAATGTACAAGATATAATACATAACATCTCGGAAAATGATAATTCCATAAAAAAAGTTAGTCAATTTTTATATTCATTACATGTAAAGTGACATTTTGTGTGTTGTGTATATATATATGATTTTGCTTTGTGATGTGGTGCAGTAGGAAGTCACAAATTGCTGGATGTAGCTATAAGTAGCTGCTTATTTATGGTGGCCATGATGGGATGTACAGGCTCATTGTTGGGTCTCATACTATTGGTGCTAATTTCAGTCACAGACCTTATGTTGGTCTGTGGAGGATTATGATGTTAATATAGCTAACACTAACATAGTGCTGACTGCATGATGAGGTCATCACACACTTGTGTCAAACCTCATTGGGTTTCAAAAAGACACGTTTAATTGGATTCTAACATTATTTGGCTTTATAATAAATCTATAAAATGGCTTAGCTACATTAGCTTTAAGGTGCAAGAGTAAAGAACAAACTATTTGGAGTAAGAAAGATTTTGATTCTTTAGCCACTAATGTTGATGTTGAAACATATAAGACTAATAACATAAATTAACATTTATTAATGTGAGACTGTGATCTAACAACAGCAACTGGTGCTTTATGAGATGTTGTGCATCTGGTCCTTATTTATCATCTCATCTAATGGAAAAAGACCCAGTCTGGCCATTCTCTGTTGGCCTCTCTGGTGCAGTACATTGCTGTGAGATGATTGGCAGATTAGCTATTTGAGTGAATGGATAAGTGTACAGGCCTTCCTAGTAAATGCATGGATAATAGACTAATGAAACCTCTTAACCTTTAGATATTGTTATTTTCAGGAGCTCCTATGCTACTCAAAGGTATCAAGAATTGAGATGTAAAAATAAGAGATTCCAAATAATTACATAATTTTTATTATTTTATTTTTTTTATAAGGACTAAAACACTTTACATCACATAAATCCTGTTGGAAATTGTCATCCAGTGCTTGTTAGGTGGAAATGCAAGAATTTTGATGAGTTGTTTGTAATGATTAGATTTACTTGTATATTTCTATTAAGTTTGTCAAAATAATTGACAGTAGTCGAAATGAAATCAACCCAGAGGTCTTTTATTATTATTTTTTATTTATGTATGTATCAGTATTATCCATTCTCAGGACTTTTGAAAATTTCAGAAATTTGAACTTGTGTGAGTAATGAAAGACAACAAGCAGTTCCTCCCTTCTAATTTTCCTCTATAAACCAAAATCTGGGTCAGTAACATTATGCATCCTGCAATCTCCCATTGATCAGTTAGAGTCTGCATCTACATGGAAAACTGGAAGGTTCCTTTGGCATTTAAACTGGGATATAATTAATTTGGAATAAAGTAAGTTTTAGCTGTTTTTCTAATGGATAACTCACTGACAATTCTTAGATAGGCTATGGGTTCTAGCTATATGTATGTCATGTCTGTAGGTTAATCTACAGTCACAAGTGTGTATAAGAGACAGGTGCTTGTCTTCCTAAGATGTGTATAAGAGACAGATATATATATATATATATATATATATATATATATATATATATTATGGACCTTCTCCCTTCTCCTAATGTGTAGTTACTATGTAGTCTGCTACTTCATCTCAGGTTTAGGCCATGACCCTTGAATAGCACTGTTTACATGCCCATGTACTCTACAAATGTGTGTGTAGAAGAGAGAAAGAATTAGCTGTTGAAGTGTGTGTGAACATTTATGTTAGAAATAGCTGATACATTCCAGGAGACAGTGCATGTTTAATAGATAAGAACTCATGCAAAGGATGCACACACTTACATCAGCTTACGCCTGTGAGCATGAAGCTAAAAGCGAGAAGAATAACCTTCCCTTTGATCTCCCTGACACTATTATTTAATAATGGGATATTTTACCATGAAGTGAAACACAGATAAATGTATGAGATCTTTTATCCTGTTAAAACAGTGCTGGTGTACCACTTTTTAACAAAAGGCACTGTGGAAGCCAATTGTTGAGCCCCATGTATCACTGTGCACACAGCTGATGGAGCACCTACAGGGTACAGCAGGTGATAAGACATCTTGTCTATGTTGAAACATCAGTCACCGTCACCACACTACTTGCTGACAAAAGGCTGACAGAAGGGGTTAGTAGAGGACCAAATGATAGCAAGGGATGTAATGTAATAGTGTGGTGTTTTAACACACAACTGACCCCTAGATTTGACCCCTAGATTTGCTTTTTGACCCCTAGATTTACTTTTCAGTTATTAATTGTAAAATTGTTTAGAAACAGTTTGATTTAGCATAGGAAGTAATGCTGTTTCATTGTCTCAGCTTGCTTTTCAGTCTGCTCATATGCCAGGTTCAGACAGTCAGAATAAAAAAATGTAACAGTAATAGCTCTAGCTTGAGACTAAATGCATAAAACTGAAGAAATGTCTTTTTTTGGAAAATGTAACTGATAGGAACCAAATTGTGTTGATGACACAATAATTATTTCATTGTCATTTCTATGATGGAGAGCTTTCCAGAACCAGTTGCAGCAAACAGCCCCAAACCATGACATTACCTCCATGCTTCACAGTTGGTATGAGGTTATTGTGCTCAAATGCTCTGTTTGGTTTGCACCAAACATGTCTTCTACAACCTTCTTTCTGAAGGTTTAAGAGACCTTGACCATGGTGCTCAAGATAAAACCTAACTAAACTGCAGTTAAAATAAAAACATATAAATATAAATAAATAAAATGCCTTTCACAAAGTCCTTTCTAAAGATGGTCATCTAGTAATAAATGTGCTATTTTGCCCACAAGCATTACTTATGTTTTTATTTACATATTTATTTTCAAAAGACATTTGTTTAGTTTAATGTCTTTATTTGTATAACTTGCATTCCTCAATATTATTAAAATGAGGATCAAATATCAATATGGTTAAAATATGCTAAAAAATGTGATATCAGATTAAAAGTTACCCTGTATTTACTAGTCAGTGTGATGTTAAAAGTGTTGAAGGCTGTCCTTACAGGGTTAACTTTGTGGAATAGGAGACTGAAAAATCACAGAGCTTATTTGATATTGTATTTTTTGGGAGTAGATTTTTATAAAATGTCCCAGGAGTTCACTGACATGAACTCTGGAGCTGTTTTGCTTCCAGCGGAGCTGACAAACTGGAATAATGAACATGGACAACTGAATACTTCAGGATAATATTTCAACTGTCACCTAAACTGTTAAAACATGGATGATTTGGTGTTCTAATAGGACAATGACCCCAAACATGTTTCAAAGGTGTGGAATGGATAAAGCAGGCTAACATAGAACTTTTAAAAGGCCTTTCCAAAGTCATGATTTTATATATGTGGATTGTGCTTAAAAAAATCAACAAAATAATTTTTATGGGCAGCAGTGGCCTGGTAGGACATGTTGAAGTGTCCTTGAGCAAGACATTTAACTCCAGAGCGTTCACTAGTGAATTCACTAGTGTTTATGTGTGTTTTCACTAGTGTGTTTACTAGGCCAGACCTGTCTCCTGCGTGAACAATTCTGCAAGCAGGCCAAAACATGTCCATGTATACAGCTGTGTGACATGCAGGTTGGGGACAATGTGGTTATGTTATGAAGCAGTGCAAATATATATCTCAATCTAAACCTAACCTAACTAACCTAATACACACTAGCCTACTGTCAAACTGCAGTTAAAATCCATCCATGCATCCTTCCCATTGCCAGCAGTAGATCAGGCACGTTGGACTCCGGCAGGGATGCCCTTTGTCACTGGTTCTGTTCATAATCTTTATGTACAGAATTTCTAGTCACTGGAGCTGTTTGTAGCCGGCTGGGATGAGAATCAGCACCTCCAAATCTGAGGTTCTCGACCAGAAGAAGGTGGCTTGCCCTCTCCAGATTGGTGGAGCTGTCCTGCCCCAAGTAGAAGAGTTTAAGTATCTTGGGGTCTTGTTCATGAGTGGGGGTGAGAGGGAGCGTGAGATTGACAGGCAGATCAGTGCTGCCACCGCAGTCATGTGGTCAGTGTATCAGTCCGTCGTGGTGAAAAAGAAGCTGAGCCGAAAGGCAAAGCTCTTGATTTACCGGTCAATCTACATTCCTACCCTCACCTATGGTCATGAGCTGTGGGTAATGACCGAAAGGACAAGATCGCGGATACAAGCGGCCAAAATGAGATTCCTCCATAGGGTGGCTGGGCTCTTCCCTTAGAGATAGGATGAGATCCACGGTCAGGAGCTCGGAGTAGAGCCGCTGCTCCTCTACATCGAGAGGAACCAGTTGAGGTGGCTCGGGCACCTTTTTTGGATGCCCCCTGGACGCATCCTGGGGAGGTATTCCAGACACGCCCCACCAGGAAGAGATCACAGGGTAGACCCAGGACACGCTAGAGGGACTATGTCTCTCGGCTGGCTTGGGAACGCCTCGGGATCCCTCCCGGGGAGCTGGCTAAGGTGTCGGGGGAGAGGGAGTTCTGGGCATCCCTGCTTAGACTGCTGCCCCCACGACCCGCTGCAGTTAAAATAATTCAGTATAATTTAGTTACCTGTTTAATCCTTATGTTCACATCTGTGTGTGACCAATTGTGTGCAGTGTTCAGAGTTCACAGTAAATCACTGGATTTACATAGCTTATAAAAATTTAGGAATTAATGGATTCAATATTCAAATTTAAAATTTCACTTGCCTTCCAGTGGATTTCAATGATGATATTTTACTATGATCCGAATTTGGACAGAGCTGATACAGATGTTATTCAAATGTAGGTGCTCTTCATAATGCAGTCAATTATGTAATTAATTTTGCAATTATATATAACCTTGTTTAAATAATATAGCAACATGTTACTGATATGATATTGACTAAATGAGCAATGGTTTCGGTACACCCACTCATTCATTGTTCCTTTCAAGGGGATTAAAAAGAGTTTATGCTGATTTTCTGTGTAACTCTTTCTACTGGCCAGAGAAGGCTTTGTTTTGCAATAATGATTTGATTGCAATAAGAGAGTTAGTGAAGTCAGAATGTTTAATGATCACAATGCCACCTCATCCCCAACTCATTCCTTCAAGAAGTACCGAATGAAGCGTCATCATTCTGGAGAACACAGTTCCACTGCTCCACAGCTCAAAGCTGGGATTCATTCATTCATTCATTCATTCATTCATTCATTCATTCATTCTAGCCCACACCTGGCAATAGGCATTGTGCTAATAGATGTGCTAAACAGATTCCTGTTTGTTTATCTGCTCCAGAGAGCCCTATTCTATTGGCAATACTTCTCTACAAGGACTTCTAGACAAGCTGTTTGCATTTGTTCAACTGTGATAGCAATGGTTGCAGCTAAAAGGAGCTGAGTGCATTCTTTAGAAGGGATGTCCACAAACATTTGGACATATACAGTGTCTCATTTGTATCTCATCTCATTGCTGTCCAAATTAGACAAGTGAAAGACATAGAAGGAAAATTTAATTTGATGCAACAAAATTTTATTTGAACTTATTTCGCATCATTCAAATGAAATATAAAGTGCAGCATTAAAAAAAAAAAAGTTAATAAACAGAGATTAAAAAATTGTTCCAACAGTGACCCAATCATTTCATTCCTCTTTACAAAGCAGAAAGGCCATAATGTAGATCTGAAAAGCTTACTCTTTTGTGACCTGGATTACAATGGCCTACATTTACTACTCACTTCCTGTATCTAACCCGCATCAGCATCTACTGGAGTATCTGATTCCAGCCCTGACACTTCTTCTCTCCGCTTTTCCGCTCCATCATGTCATCCATCCCGTGCCTGTCTTCCATGCATCCGTACATCTTCCCTTCCTCTCCACCCCCACACCCACCCCCCAACTCCTCACCACCTTCTTCCATCAGGAAGCCCACACTGCAAAGCAAAAACCACTTCAGCACTTTATGGACCTCAGGATGAGCTTTTATTGATCAGACGCATGCATTAAGGATCACGACAAGAGAGGTGGGGGGTGGATGGGGGGGGGGGGGGTGGACGATTGCTTTACTTATTCAACATCCCTGACGTCCAGCCCTGCCTCCCTCCCTCTCAGCTCATCCCTCCCCATCTCTCTCTCTTTCACAGGAGAGACAAGAAATCAATGGGCACCCATAAAGCCCAGCCGCCCAATATGGTGGTGACAGTGATTTGGCTTGAACACATAATCAGAGATTACAGCTCATAAATAGCAGAAGGCATGACATGGGTAATACTCACCCGGGTTTTAATAACCCGCAGAGTGTTTAATCATGTTATTAGGCATCATAAAGAATGGCTTGAAATGTATCAGACTGCTGTTGTGGCTGGATCAGCAAATCCATACAGGCTCGCTCCCCCAGACAGTAAAATCCTGTCAAATCGACGGGTCGTGGGAGCTATGCTCGTGTGTGTGTGTGTGTGTGTGTGTGTGTGCACGCGAGAGTGTAGGACCTTCTTCATCCATGTCACTGTCTTTAATCCTTTGAGGTGATCAATGCACAGCTACAGCTGGTTGAAGGGGACCAAATCCATAGAACAGTTGATTTGGTTCCATTTTACCAGCTTTAGCAAAGCATTTTAGCGTGAGTGGTGCAGTAGCACTGAGGTTCTTCCAGGCCCAGTAGAGTCAGAACCTGCAGAGAACATCAGAGAAGACCAGGTTGTTATCCAAAGTGTTGTAGGTTAATGGTGAAACAGTTCAGCGCTATTGTAAGACAACAACCTGTAACATAGACTTGTAGCTTGCAGCAGTGGTGTAACCAGTGATGTGGTGATATAAAGCTGTGAGAGGTAGAACGGTGGCAGTTGATGGATTTAAATCTGGTAAAGGATCTAAATCTGATTTAAAGTAAATTGATAAACCAAATAAAACACATTATTTCTATGTTAGTCAATCTGTTGATAACTGTCCTTTTGCCCTATTACTCATGATTTTTGCCAGTATGGGTGGAATGCTCATTCATTGATTCTTTTAAAATCAAGGGCAGTAACTGTCTCTATTTTCCAGGAAAATCTTACTACTAAATTTTGTAGCATAGGGGTGTGGATCTGATTGCATTCAACAAAAAGAGCATTAGTCAGGTCAGGATCACCTCATCCCCAATTCCCCATATCATCTCAAAATAACACAGATCCACTGATCTACAGCTCAATGGTGGGAGGCTGTAAACCCATGCCACTGTTGATGAAGAATGAAGAATGTTTTTCACTTCACCTGTGGATGTAAGGAACTGCATTCCTAGGCTCCCTACATCACTATTTATATGGTTTACAACCATAATTTACGTGCAGGTCATAATCACAATAATCAAGTTATATACTTAAATCCAATTGGTTGAGTAGCTAATTACTAAAAATTACTCTACTATATTACTATAATTACTATTAATACAATCTAATTACCCTTTTATTGTCAAGGCACTTCATTCTTTTTTTGTACAGAGGCCCATAAAATCCTAATTACACCACTGATTCCAGCTACACCACATGGTCCAAAGTCTTCTTTACATAAGCCACAACAGTGCAACACAACAGCAAGAAGATGACAATGCAGAGACAGACAAGAAGGACAGATATTAGTATTGTAACATGTAGATATAGAAGGCATTCTTCAACTTCAGTGTCTAAGTTGTTCAAGTGTCTTGATGAATATGTGCTGAAGCAAGGAGAATGAGTGCATTAAAAAGTACAGTACATTGACAAATGTATTGGGACACAGCTCTTAGTCATTGGATTCAGGTGTTGATTTATCCCCAATTGCCACACTGAATAAAATTCAGTTAGGCAAGCAGTCTGCCTTTACAAGCACCAGCTCAATGAAATTCCAGCGTGGTACTGTAGCAGGATGCCACTACTGCAACAAGTCAATTGGAGAAATTTCTTCCACCCTAGTTATTCCACCATCAATAGAGAGGTGGTGTGTTTAGAGTGATTTGATCACTCTAAGATCCACTCAGCTGAGAATGTGTCAACCTGAGCAGAGTATAAAGTGTGTGTGTGTGTGTGTGTATCATAGTGTCTTCCAAGCTTCTCATTTCTTTAAGATTTCCCAACAGAAAGGCCTTGAAAAACGATGGCTGCAGACAAAGTTGAGAAAACAATGAATTTATCACAGGCCTGTCGATACTGCTAATGAACCCAGGGGAAACAACACTGGCAGAATTAACTCCCCCTGACCTCCCTGACTCTCCACCCTCCCTGCTTTTCCTCTTCTCTTGTCGTTTTCATCTTTGTCTTTTTATTTTTTCCCCCACCTCCCTTTGTCTTTTTTCTCCACAGCCTGATTCTTTACTTTTACAAGCAAGCCGCCAGCACTGCGCCGAGCTCATTTTATTTAGCTCTACATGTTAGCTTTGCCCTTGAGGGCCCCCACTCAAATCGCTTTTAAATTAGCATTAGCTAATCATTTTGCCGTAAGGGAAGTTGGTCACTGTTCTTCTTCTGCCGCCTGTGTGTGTGTGTGTGTGTGTGTGTGTGTGTGTGTGTGTGTGTGTGTGTGAGAGAGAGAGAGAGAGAGAGAGAGAGAGAGAGAGAGAGTGAGTGAAAGAGTCTTTTGTTGCATTTAAAGCTATGGTGACTATCTGCATTAGTTACTAAGGCCGAGCAAAGCAGTACAGACATAAAGCCACTGTTACACACATACAGCACTGTATTCTGTCGTTCCTGTTTTTGAATTTATTGTTTTCTGATCCACCTTTTCCAGCTCTTTCAAGCCATGGTGCTATGACTGAGGCAAAGTACAGAGCAGCCAATCAAAATAGTCAGCATTTAAAAGCAGAGTAAGAAATGCTTGTTAAATTCTTAAACTCGAAAAAAGTGTGGAAAAACATTCACATGACTTGGCCTACAGATATTCGTAACACTCAAACATTGTGATGGAATAACTGGCTATAAAATTGATATGGAGAATTTTTTCTTCACAATTTCACCTTGATACTTTATTATTGTATATACTACTTACACCACATATTGCTGCTGTCAAAAAAATCTTGGTTCTCTATTATTTACTTTTTGACATTATTGAATCTGGCAGTTGTTCTTTATATTGTGTTCATATTTCTGTGAATAGACCAATGAGTATTCAAAAATCACTCAAGATAAATGAATACAATCTTTATACATTTACATTTTCCTTGCTGATTTCCTTATATGAGGTTTATGCAAATGAATAAATGTAAAGTAGTAAACTTCTGTTAATAATTAATAAAAAACCATTATAATAAAATTATGTTTTGTGTTCATGAGTATATTGGCAGTAAACAAACTGGCAGTGTACTTTATACTTTTATAAATACTTCTATGATGTGATTCTGGGTTTTGAATAGCTATTAGTTATGAAAGACTGTGTGTGTGTGTGTGTGTGTGTGTGTGTGTGTGTGTGTGTGTGTGTGTGTACATTAACATGTCTTATCCTACAGATATTCATAACACTCAAACCTCAAAAAAAAATAAAAAAGAAAAGAAAGAAATTTGAAAAAAATGTCAGCTTACCCTGGATATGAGCCTTAGCAAAAAGTGGCAATTTGCTTCTTTTGCTTCTCTGACATACACACACACACACACACACACATACTTACTCTCACTCTCTCTCTCTCTCTCTCTCTCTCTCTCTCTCTCTCTCTCTCTCTCTCTCTCTCTCTCTCCAGCCAGACACAGCCCTGCGTCTTACAGTGCTCTTAAAATTCTTGAGCGGCTTTGACCTCATTGCTGACCTCCTCCCGTTACAGCAGCTCAGCTCACTGCTGCTTTTAAAAATAAACACGGCGACAGGGACGGAATGAACGTATGCTCACGGACAACGCTGACACCTCCAAACAGCTAACCCCGATTCTTCTGTGTGTGTGTGTGAGTGTGTCCATACACGGCCCTCTGCCAGATGTCCCTGAACTTGCTTGCTTGTAGTTCCATGACACTCTACACACTTCAAATGAAAGAGTGTGGCTCTTTCATGCATTGTAAGAGTGACACTCTTATGTGTGCACTCTTATAAGTAAAGACAATATATATTTATGGAAATTTGTGAAAATGCCTCTATTTTTCATATATATATTTTCATGATAAATGGCGTCAGCAGAACAATCTGAGTGAAGAAATAAGTAATTTCAGAATTTCTTTCAAATTTGGAAACCATGTTATTGTGAAACCAGTTTTTTCGAACTTCCGCCATAGCACCATTGCTGGGTAGCCAGAGTGTTGGGTCCCTAGCTCTGATACAATGGCTAACAGATGCTTGTGCCAACCAGCATCATGGTGGATGTGAAGTGGGGAGAGAGTGCCATCTACCCACCCAGAGGGAGTATGGCCAATTTTGACTCAGACCTTAACCACAATTGCAGATGGAAAGCAGCATGACCTGGGATTTGAACCTGCAATCTTCATATCAACTGGTAAACTGAGCCCCAGTCTGTCATGGGAATAAACAAGATGTTCTGAGCAAGGAAATATGTTACTTAATTTGAAAAATAAATAAGCATCTCTTTTTTAAATGAATTGTGATCTAAATGCTTTCATGCCTCCACTAACAATGATCATAATCATCACAGTGAATCCAACAATGCTTATTTTATATACCCATAGAAAACATGGTAAATAGTGCTATTCAACATACTGATACATTTTGCTATGACCAACCTGACCATGCACATACTGTAAGCCTGGTGGAAGATTTAAAGTAGATAAAGTGGATGAAGATAAGTCTCTGAATGTATCACCAGCAGGACTTTCAGTTTGATAAGGTTAAGTGAGCTATGTGCAGTAATTCATATAAAACGACAGTGCTTTTGTTATCTCCAGCATTAACTGCAACTTCTGAGACTTCCTAAAGTCTACAAAGTGGTACATAGAGATTATAGAAAAGGAATTGAGGAATTAAGGAAAGAGGTGATGTGTACTTTATCTTCTTATTTTAATAATTTCTGTTGGTTCTTCCATCTTGTTGCCACTCAGATGTCCTTGGCCTTGACATCTTTTTTTGCAGGTCTGTATGGCAGTTAAGAATCCAGCAGATAATCTTGTAATCATTATTATATAGAGCTTATACATCTATATAAGCATTGTTAACTCACATTGTGTACATCAGCATACGGGACAGAAAGTATTTATACACTCGCACATTAATAAGAGAATGCTGGTGTAGTGCAATATAGGGGACCAAGCACTGCAGAAAGCAAGAGTGATTATAGAGCACTGAATCACACCCTGCTCTCCAACAGCCGCATTAAAAAAAGCTTCCATGCCCTGGAGGCCTCCTTGCATCTATCAGTATGTAAAGAATGGAGTCAGTGTCAGCATAAGGTTACATATCATAGGTCATTAGCTCTATGCATTTCTGTCATGACTGTTTTAGTAAAGTGAAGTGCACTATGTAGTACGATGCAGATGCAGCAGAAACAAAATGTGTTGTGGGTACAATAACAATGATTTTTTTTTCTCCTTCCATTTTTTACACTGCTGTGGAATGTGTAACTTCAATTGCTTCCATAAGAATATTTTAACATCTACTTTTTGCAGAGTTTGAGGTTTAACAAGGTTTAATAAATTGTTTCTGTATGCAAAAACTTTGTATCCCCATTTCAATATGTTCATGTGTTTTTTGTGTTATATTATGTTTGATAGAATGACTGACTGCTGAAATATGGTGAAAAAAAACATTGTCCTTGCATACTTCATTATATATTACATATTGTCACTGTCTTGGAAAAGCCATATGTCTTTTTTCCCTACTTTTTATAATATATATCTGGCAGTTGTTCTGTAGAATTGCCAGAAGAATGGACCAATGGAAATGCTTCAATTATTTATGCAGTATGTGCATATACATATACCATATTTTCTGGACTATAAGCTGCACTGGAATATAAACTGCACCCACAAAGTAAACAAAAACCCTGGAAAACACCATATATAAGAAGAAAAAGCTGCACCTTATTATACCACATGGTGTAAAGTGTGGAAAAAGTAGCGGCTTATAGCCCGGAAAATACGGTACTTTTATAAATACTTCTGTGATGTGATTTTGGGTTTTGAACAGCTATTAGTTATGAAAGACTGTGTGTGTATTTGTGTGTGTGTGTGTGTGTGTGTGTGTGTGTGTGTGTGTGTGTGTGTGTGTGTGAGAGAGAGAGAGAGAGAGAGAGAGAGAGAGAGAGACAGACAGAGAGAGAGAGAGACAGAGAGAGAGTGAGTGAGTGAAAGTTTAGCCTGTGTCTCCTCTGTCTGGTATTAGAGAGATGCCATGCTCTGGTCTATTCTGAGCCGATGTGTCCCACACTCCCATTCCATTCTTTATCTCGTCAGTCAGGTTCCAGGACAGCTGAAGCCCTAAAAGTGTGTGTATGAGTGTACACGGGCATGTGGATGTGTGTGTTTGTCCTAGGCCTGCATGTACAGGTGGTGAATGGGAGCAGACAGCTGAGAATGGCTTCCTGTGAACGACTACATGATCAGGCTGTAAACTATTCAGGGATGTCATTCTGCTTTTAAAGGTGTGGGTACTGTTCTCCTGCCCACACTTGCTTTTTCACACGTTCCTTCTCTCTCTAATCAGAGCTTTACTTATCCCTTCATTTGTTTTCTCTTCATCTATTCTCTCTCTCTCTCTCTCTCCATTATTTATATCTATACTCTCATCTCTTATGTCTCTCTGTCTTTCTCTCTCTCTCTCCTTATCTGGACAACTCTCTCTTCAGTGTGCTTCAGTGGATACTTGTGACTGACACCCCCCAACACATACTCTCTCTCTCTCTCTCTCTCTCTCTCTCTCTCTCTCTCTCTCACTCTCATTTTCTCTCTCTCTCTCTCTCTCTCTCTCTCTCTCTCTCTCACACACACACACACACACACACACACACACACACACACACACACACACACACACACACACACACACACTGGGGAGGAGTGACACCTGCTATACCAAGACAACCATCACTGCTTTTAGACTCTGGTTCTATTACTGCACCCCTATCAACATGACAGTGCTATGGAACTGACCCCCCACTGCACCCCTCCACCTTTAAATCGTACACTGACTAAGATTTCAGATGCTTGTAGAATGTCCTTCATAATTTTCAGATAAATTTGTTCATGGTTTGGAGAACATAGACAGAGACACAAAGCCTCTCCTCAGTGAAAACTGCATCTCTGAAACTATATTAGAGATATGTGTGCACTTTTCTAATACACTCTTAAAGGCAATGGTGCTTTAAGCTCTGTTCACACTGGATTTTTGCAGAAGAAGCTGTATAATATCTTGTGGAAAGATCAGCATTTCCTCCATGTTGGCTCAAACAGGCCAGAAACAGTACAGAGTGTATCATGTGTCACAGCAGCAGTGCTGTTTGTGGAGGTCGGAGTAAAGTTAAAGGAAAAGGGAAAGTTTGCAGCCATTTTTTATCTGGAAGTTATGTATTCATCCAATCACATTAAAATGCATGGAATGTTACATATGAAAATTAGCAGATGAAAATGTGAACAGGGCATTATAATAGAATACATATCCCAGAGAACCAATGGTCTTCACATTTTTAACTTTCTCCTTCTCCTGCTGAAGCTAAACTGGTTGTATTAGAGCAAAAAAAAAAAACAATTGGAAAATCACTACCATAGAAAAAACAAAAACTTTCTATCAATTGTGTACCAAAGAACCTGGGTAGATACTTCTTTAAAAGCCTTTAAAATTCACTGCTGCATCTTCAAGTAAACTCATTCATTCAAGTAAACTCTTCTCTTGCAAATTCTCTCATACCCATACATTCACATCCTGCTCTCACTTTAGCTACAGTTATTCATTATTTGACTCTTTCTGTGCAGTTACATTTGTTTCTTGTCTTTTTGTTATTTATGTGTTATTTTTTTTGTGCTATTCCAATGTTGACCAGAGGAGGATGGGTTCCCCTTTTGAGTCCTGGTTCCCCTCAAGGTTTCTTCCATGCCACTGTTGCCTTTTCGCTCAGACCTGGACTTCTGTAGAGCTGCTTTGTGACAATGCTACCATTGAAAGCACTGTATAAATATATTTTCATTGTTGAGCTGTACTCAATAGCAAGTGCTACAGACAACAAAGTCAGAGGTGTAGGATCAAATGCGGTTAAAATGTTTTCAGCTGTTGTGTGATGCACATCAGCTGAGTGTCATCACAGTCAATAGAAGAGCAATATGTATGTCTGGAAGTTCCCTACAACATGGAGGAAAAGCTAGATTAATAAACATTTTTTTTATCTTTTGACCATTGGCTCCTCCTACAGCTCTGGAGAGTATTTTGCTTTTTAATTAGCTCAATATCTATTTATATAAGGTGCAAATAAAGTTCTTTGATCAGTTCCATACAAGAACCATTTTTAATTCAAGAGCAATATATAAAAAGAGACTTAGGAGTGTGAGAAAACTAAAGTGTTTAAAGAACCTTCACAGAAACATGGCACTTTGTGGTAAAATTAAATGTATAATGTGCAATAACATGCAAATTTAGTCAACTTTTATGATGTTATAAACAGATTTACTCTGTGTGGGAGTTCAACAGAGACGATTTCGCCAAAATTAGTCCACATGTGTGGAGATAAGATTTTCTTATTGCTGACATTCTCTATGGATGAGAACTGAAAAGTCATACTAAAAATGTATCTACAGCACCCAGGAGCAGTTGGGGAGTTAAGTGCCTTCAGGCATGTTCTGCTAGTACAGGGAATCATCCTGGAAATCTTCCAGTCAAAAGGCTGGTTCTCTATTATTGAGAAATGCAGACCTCTTATTTATTTAGATTTTATATAGATTTATTTAACCTAAATTCCTCTGCTAATTTTTAGAAATGGCATGGTCAGGTTGAGTTAATTTCAACACCTTCTTCAATAGTATATAGTGACTCATAAATTGCTCTACCAAAAGGTTGAGTAGAAAGTTAAGATGTCACGTTAAATGTAAAGGTTTAAAGAAAGGTTCCTCACACTCATGTCATTTATAAAGTTGGCTCTGTAAAGACAAATCCACTGAAAAGTGGCTTCTTCAGTAGCATCATAGATTTGTGTACTTGAAGTACATGAGGTAAAAAATAATACATCACTGAGGACAGTGATGATAGATTTCTGTATGTTTATACAGGGTGATGTGCTTTCCAGTAGCATCTCACAAACGGTACACCAGCATAAGCCTCCAGAAGAACAAACTAGGACTCTCTTTACCGCAGTGAGGAACCACCCTGATAACCTGATAACAGCTCTGGCTTAGCTAGCCCTGCTGTCTGAGCTAATGGTGATTTAGCAGGCCTGACCCCTGTCGGGAGTCTGGTCATCTCAGACTAACAGGAAGTCCAACAACACAAAGCCATCCTTCAGTCAGCCAGCCAGCTAATTGGGATAATTCACTCCCGGCTATTTATCAGGCCAACTTCTGGCCTGCTCGTAAACATTAATAAGTGCCTGCTATCAGCTCTCCTCTTATTTATTCACTCTGTATTATTTCTTTTACTTTCATGCTGGAAATACACAGTAGTAATGATGACTAGGGAGTCTGAATTTTGTGAAAAAGTTCTCCTTACAGAATATTCATGTAAGCTCACCTGGCTGAGATGAGAAGAACTGGATGCACTGTAGGGCCTGCTATACAAATATGAATGAAGTGAATCTAAGCTGTGCTAATTTGTCAGTTTTTGCACCAAAATGACATAAAAAACAAGTTTGACAACATTGGAGTTCAGAAGTTCCAGGTTTCTAAATGGAAAGTTGGGAAGTCAAAAGCCAGTAGACATTGGAATCTTCCCAGTTTGGTGTTACCATTACTTTACCATCATACATTAATAATGCTAATTTATAGAAATGTATAAATTATGACCATAGGTTTATTTTTTCTGGACATGTAAAAAGTGCCTCTGGATGAGATCTCTTTATCACGTAAAATGCTGGGAATGCATTTTGCATTGATTTCATGTCAGTGTCTGCTGCTACAGTTACCACATATTCTGTGCACATGTTTAAGCTCCACCTTTTCACTGCCAATACTGGTCTATGTGTAAATGCATCTACATCAACCACTGGTCAGACTACTTCCCACCACAAGCTAAAAATTCCTAAACACAAATGTGAAACATTACAAATCAGTTTGACTTTACCAGACTATTTATTTTATTGATGTACTTAATATTTTTACAAATGTTCGAGATAAAAAAAAAATGTTATGTAAAAGGTGGTAAGAGATTTAAACATAAGATTTAAAATGAAAATGACCTTGCTATGGTGCTTCTTGCATTCTAGTGCATCTAAGAAATTGACAAAAAGTGTTCTTGTTGATAATTAAAAAGGTAAAGGTCATGCATTTTATATTCATTACATTAGAAGTGACATATAATAGGTCTTTTTGTTTTAGTGTTGATACTTTCTGATTAGTCATTTATTCACACACTAGATTAAATATTCTAATAATTTTGGATTTGATGAGAGCTTGATTCACAACAGCCTGTTAGCCCACAGGTCAGCCTGCCATGTACACAAATAATAATCTAATCCACACAATCACCACAACATGCTGTGCCCTTAGGTATGGAGCTTCTAAAAAGGAATTAATGGACAGAAGCATGCAGAAATGTTAAGAATGCAGAGATGTTCATATTATTTAATGGTTATGGTTAAGGTTAGAGTTGGGATAAGTTTAGGTTAAGTTTAGTTATAGTTAATATGTCTATATAGTTTATATGTCTGGTTTAGTAAGTTTTTCACATGTTTGAATTTTGAACTATATTTAGTATACATTGTACAAATTCTGAAATGCTGTTTAAGCCACGTGTGTACATATTCCTCTAGCAGCTGGGCTGCTCTGAATGGAAATTAAAGTGTTTGCATCAATGTTTTGAAGGTGATATAAAAATGAATCTCCAACTTTAATGGTCCATTCAAAGCAAACTAGGCCTCTCTCTAAATCCTGAGGCTTGGAGCTGTTGGGCGTCCCATGCTGGAATCGAGGGCATTTGGGTGAGCATGCTAAACATGCTGCAGTGCGTTTGCAGGGCTGGCTCCACTCCTCCCCTCTTCCCCCCTGCATTCGGACGTGAGTGCTGGCCCCGGCCCTTACTCAGCACTCTTTTAGCCTCTGATCGGCTGATCCAGGCAAAGCGCTACAGTAACCGAAGCCTTTATGTACACCCATGTGTCTCTCCTTTACAGTGAGAAAAGAGCTCCAAAAATAGATTGTCAGGAATGAAAAAAGGGAGAAAACACTCAGTTTGTGTCATGTTGTTTTACACATTTTTTCCTCATTCAGGGACTTTTCACACTATGCCTGCTGGCTGACAATTTATCAAGGAAGTTAATCGTAGCCTTGCCCACATAATTAAGCATAATTTTATCCTGGGAGTTTTACTCCCTGATTATTGGCATGCCTATTTTGCAAATCTTTGATTTTGCTTCGGAATGATTTAATCCCCAAAAGCAGTTTTATTTCTTAAGCTTTTAATCTGAAGGTAACACTCTTTAAGGAAATCAATAGCAATTTAGATTATTTATTTATTTTTTATTTATTTATTTATCCACCCCCCCCTCCCCTTCATTCTTTCTCTGCAAATGCGGGAATTGGAATGCTTGGAGATTATGCACACCATTGCAGGAGAATTCACACTCTCATTGCACCCGACTCATTGTAATCTTGCTTAATAGCAGTTTACTCAACACGGCGTAGTTCGTCTTGGTCTGACAGTCGGAAATGTGTTTGTCGGAGAACACCTTCCCTCTCTACACTGTGACAGCTTTCTTTTATCCCTTTGTTTTTACTGTGGTAGGAAATGTATATGGAATGAGGTACTGTTATAATCCTTCAAGCTGTGGAAAAAAATGTGGTCTGTTAAAACTAAATTGACTAGACGTTACCAGTTGATCCCTTTTACACAGACACACACGTTTGCATTCGTTGAAAGTAATGGAGCGACTTCAGCCTTATTGCCCTCAAATATAACTTGGAGGTCATTCTTCTCAGGCAGCAGTAGGTTCAGTGATACAGTATGCAATGAAGTAGTTATTGAATGATATTTACATATTACAATAGCATAGTATAATATACAGCAATAATGGAAATTACAATAATATGCAAATTGTACTATAGTGTTTTGTAGTATACTTTATTGGCCTTGTAGATGTAGTACATTATAGCACAGGATATAATGTTTAAATATAATAAAATATATTAAAATGTAAAATAGTTTTTTTTTTATTTGTAACAATAGCAGAGTGTATAATAACAGACTGTAAATTACAATACAAATAGTACGTCTGTTTATTGTTGATACTGATAGTGGACACTGAGTGTACTAGTTACTGAAAAAGTTTTTGAATACTGAAAGTATCTTTATTACAGGACAATAAGGGTAGTGCATTATACCATAATAAAATATATTGCAGAATAATGCAGAAGAGAATTGTATTGAACCTACTATACTATATTGATATACTGATACTATAGTTATATGGTAGTCACTAACTAATATCTGGCATTAATGTATTTACATTAGTACAGTGTCTTATGTACTAGTTATTTGTAGTTGTATTGTATCACACAACATATAACTAAGTGAATTACAGAATTTATAGTAGCAAATATTGTATGTACTAGTATAGTATATAGTATAGTAATATTATAGTAATATATATACTAGTTACTAATGTATAATGCAGAATTACAGTACTTGAGGTTGTATAGTATTTGTACAGTAGTTATTAAAGTTGTAGAATGCTTTAGTATTAATGTTAACGACACAATGAGGTGTTTAACTGGAGCACATTTCGTCAGCAGCACAGAGGAAGTATTTCACATTTTGTAGTGAGACCAGGTTGAGAGCAGCAGTTTAGGTTTGGTGCAGAATCTGTTTTACCGAAACTCTCTGACAGCTCATCTCACACTCTCAACTGAAGCAGGATGATTCATCAAACTGAGTCAAGGATGATGTCATAAGTACACGCCTCCAGCTGCAAAACTCTCTTCTTTTACTCCCTCTCTTTCCCTCTCTCTCTTCCGCTTTCTCAATTGCTTTCAAGTATGAAAGCATTGCTACTGTACATTATATCCTCCTGCAGACTACTCATTTATTCAAATCACATATTCATTACCAATGAATGTGTAGAGGCACAATGTGTAGAGGCGCACATTCACATACGCACATGCAGTAGACTTCCAGTGCAATGAGAGACAGTGAGGTGGAGAGGAAAAAAAAAAAAGCAAAGGAGGTAGTGAAGCGGAAAAAAGCTCTGGCTGACATGTTTTCTATTGTAGCTCTGCTTTGTACTACCCCCAGCAGACTCTTTCAGTCTCTCTCTCTCTCTCTCTCTCTCTCTCTCTCTCTCTCTCTCTCTCTCTCTCTCTCTCTCAGTATCAACCAAACTGTGTTTAACTGTGTGTCACTCTGAAACAATGGCCTAGCCCTGAAGGGGATATGGTGTGTGTATATGAGTGATTCTGCAGATACTGCAGTGATGCCTTGTCTGTATTGTATATATAGTATAGGATATAACATTTGACGGTACATTATATACACTATACAGTACTAGTTTAAAGCATGGATGGAAAATAATGTAAAATAAAACATAAATCAAATAAATTGCAGAATCCAAAAATAGGAGTGCAAACCACACACATAATAAAATTGTATGTCACTGTGTATAATGTATAAATCAGTGACAATCAGTGTTATGGTGGCCCGGATGTTGGCTGATGACCACTGCTCCTCACCTCCAACTTCCCAACTCAAGAGGTTCATGTTAATGTGTTCCAGAAACTCCTATTCTATTGGCAATACTTTTCTACAGGGACAAGGCAGGTTGTGTGCACATTTGCTCACCTGTCCAGCTAAACACACACACACACACACTCACTCACTCACTCACTCACTCACTCACTCACTCACTCACTCACACACACACACACACACAAAGAACATGTTTCAATTTGACTCATCTCTCTCTCCTTCAGAGGACTGTCAGAAATACTGCACCGAAGAAGTTACTGCCTAAGATACATCTCTCTCTCTCTCTCTCTCTCTCTCTCTCTCTCTCTCTCTCTCATTCTGTCCAGTCCCAGTCACCACATTAATGTTTCATTCCTTAAGCAGTTGGTGTGGAGATCAGCTGGTGTGAGCACTTTACTCTCACCAGTGATTGCCCTGGAGCTTCACTCTATCTCCACCACTGCAGACATTATGCCACACACTACAGCCATTGCGACATATTTGTATTGTGGTTTGATGTATGTTTGTTCTTACATTCTATGCTTTAAATGTTCTTCCCTGATATTGAATGAAAGCTTGTGTAGACATCAAGGTGTTAACACAGCTAGTCAAATAGCAGAAACAAATTCCAGATTACACAATATCATTAAACATTAATAATTTAATTGGAATAATATAGTAAAACAACAGTTATCAAGCTTGACTGCTAAGGATTATGGTAGCAAGTTCTTTTCTGATAGACACTACCACATCACTCCATTAGCAGAATAGTTTTTCCATTATTTTTTATACTTTTAAAGTTGCATGTGACAAAATATTTCTGAGCTTCCATGTTTTACTGATTTACTTTATTTTTTTTTTTAGCCTGTAAAATGACTGACATTTCATTCCTAGTTGCTGTTATTTTTATCTCCATTTTGTGACATAAATTTCATATAATTTGAAAATGCAAAGTGTCCTTTTTATTGTATCAACATTTCATGGTGAAAGGACAAAACATAACAAAACAAAACAAAACAAAACAAAACAGTAAAACAAACAAAACAAAACAAAACAAAACAAATAAATCAAAAACAAAACAGACACAAACAAACAAAACAAACCAAAAACAGAATAAGTTAAACAAATTAGTTTTGCTCATTAAGACAGACAAAGGATAAAACATCAATGCCACAGCAGCAATTTCATCATTTAGCAATTCTATAAATGGGTCAGAAGTGGTTAAATATAATAATCAACATTATCACTTGAATGGTTAAATGAGTTGGAACTAACTGTTCCAAACTGTCCAAACTGATGCATCCAGGATGTTTAGTATCTGTCACTTAGGTTTT
Organism: Acestrorhynchus altus; assembly: GCA_034509495.1. NCBI lineage: Eukaryota > Metazoa > Chordata > Actinopteri > Characiformes > Acestrorhynchidae > Acestrorhynchus > Acestrorhynchus altus. Next base: position 12,544,817 of record CM067518.1, read on the forward strand.
CATGCATTTAAAGTGAAGGACAAAGCATTTTCAGGAACTTTTCATACTTTAAAGGGTCTTAACACATATGTCAAAACAAGATCTTAGTATGTGTACATTATATTGATAAAAACAAGAACTTTAGTAACATTTGCTTGATTATTTCACAGATACAGATTCACAATCTTCACTTTTGCTCTGACTGTATGTTTGTCCTTAGGCTACATCACAGAGCAGGTAATGTGGTCCAAATCTGTTTTTTATCACAGACACTCATCTGACAGTACAAGCTGCCAACTGATTTACTACCACCTGGAAACCTAGAGGTCTTCTCTTACTTTGCAGGCACTATTAAGGAATCAGTGGCTGGGACAACTGGACTTATCACTGAGAATGCATTCAAGCTGCTGTAAAAGAGCATGCTACTGGGCCACATGCACTTTTTTGGTTTGTGTTCTGATTTTCTTCAACTGCTTTTAGTCTTTTATTTTCCCTCTTATTGCTGCAGCCACATTTTCCAGTGGGTGCTCAGCCATTTTGTTGCCACATTATATTTGAACAGAGACATCACCCACATATTTTAAGCTCTGTTGCTTGCTGTCCTGCCACTGAACTTTCCTGTCATCTATTTTCCCTTCTTCTCAGCACTCATTTATGATGAATTTGCTGGATTGATTCTTACATAGTTGCATTCCTGCAAATTGCATTGCAAGGATTGGGCCACTTTTACCTGCAATGTGAACTTAGCCTCTTTATTTTTATTGAACTTTCTTTTCTTGTCGTCTCTGCTTCACTTTCTCACTGTGATATCCTTTCCATTGCCCTGCAATTTCATCTCTTGTGCTCAGTTCTTTTTATTTCTTCTGTCCTGCTTCTTTGGCTCTCATCACCATATCTAACTTCTAATGCCTCAGTTCTGGCTTAAACCCAGCATGGTGGTACTGGAATGCTAACTGACTGTGTCTGGATTATGCACTACTAATATATATTTTCAGGTATATAAAGTGTATGCATGCATGTGTGTTACACCTGTACAGTTTTACTGACACCAGATCACACAGCTGCTGCCCCCAATTACCTTCCCTGCTTCTGGCACCTGCCTCCAACACACTGCAAGAAACATTTGCATACACCCCAGTCATACCCATACTCTTCAAGAAAATCTAATCAAATCAAAATGTATCTGTCTAGCACTTTTTGCAACTGTTGTTTTCACAGAGCTACACTACACACTTGGTCTACATTCTATAAGAGAAGTGGGTTTGCAAGGCCATTTTGTTTAGTCTGTGCAAACGCACAAACATAACCACATACACTTTTCAAACACGTCAGCGAAATGTATGAGGACATGCTATTTGTTATCCTTCTTATTCTATCCATGATGTTTTTCTATTCTCCTCTTTCACTTTCATTCCCACTCAGGCACTTTGTCCCCTACCACTACAATAATAATCCTCACAGAATGAGCTTTTTTTCATTAAAGGAAATCCAGCTGAATGTGCATTTAGTCGATGCTGAAGCTTCTTGCAGGTGCCTGGGAATACAAGCATTAAAGGAGCAGAGGGGAATGTCACTGTATGTATGGAAAGATGAACCTTTAAAGCAACACAGCAGTGTCTATTTGCCACATCTGTAGTATACGTCCAACAGTACCATTCGTTTCTGATGCATTTCTGTGGGCATAGTAAATGGACAAAATCAACAACTTATGAATTAGTAGTGTACTATACTGAGATACTGACTCTGGTGTGCTGATCTACACTATATCGGCAAAAGTATTGGGACAAAATCAAAGGAGTTTATCTTACTTTTGTTGAAGTACTTGTCTCTGCTGTCCAGGGAAGACTTTCTACTAGATTGTGGAGCATCTGAGGATTTGACTGCATTCATCATTTATACCCAAACACCGTTGTAGGCAAATTATCTGCCAGTATGATTAAAATATCTTGTGCATCCCTATTTATATTAGAATCTAATAGCTGCTAAAGCATCTGTCCATTATTTCCTATTATAAATGTTACAATTGAGCATATTTTAATTATTTTCTTTGAGCACATTAAATAATATTCAAGTTAATGGATATTTTTTATACTAATATGCATACAGAGATAAGAACAAAAATGTAGAGTACTCCTTTAAACTCAATTATTAACCAATTCATTAAATGGTTTAACATAAAAGTAATGCATTAACACATTTTAACAGAGAGAAGCCTTTAAATTTGTGTAATAACACAAATTAGCTAAATGATTCATATAAAACAAGACATTACTTATGCATAAAAAGAGGTGTGACATTTTACACCGCAGGTAGCCAGGTTAATGGCTAAACATTAAACCTATTTTCAGAGCGCTAGTATTAATCACATTATAACATTGTTATAGCAAGTGTACAAGCTCATGTTGCTGGGCTGTTTCATGCTCACTAGGAGCACTGATGCAGTGTGTAGAGCTGCTGCATCATATCCTACTTGCTGTTAGAACAGTGAGAGAGAAGCGCTCTCTTTGTCATTGACAGGCTGGAGGCCTCCACTGGAGTGCCCTTGTTCTTTTAATTACTTCCTCCTGGTTTACAGCTCCAGTGAATTTTAATTATCCTACATGCTAATGTTGGGGAAGCATGGGTGTTTCATAGTGGGGAACTGTGGGCTAAGCTTGATGAGAGCAGAACTGCAAATAGGGATGCTTCATGGTAGGCATGGACGAGCCCTGAATGCAGACTGTAAAATGCGTCCAGCAAACACCAGGAGAAAGAAAACAAGTAGTAAAAAGTTATGATGTCAATAAGCGCCAGCTCTCACATCTGCTGCAATGGCCTCTTGTAGCTGAGTTGAGAAATTATAGTCAGTAATAATAAGTTTATCTGTGATGTTCTTGCTTTTTTTGCTTTGACTCCTCTGTAACTAACTCATGTAGTTAATGGACTGATTAATTGATCCTGCATGTGTGTGTGGGACACAAATGAGGCCTTTAACTCTCTTTTCATTCATTCATTCATTCATTCAATAATAATAATAATAATAATAATAAAACCCTCTTTCTGAATAATTCTTAGTAGTCACTGAATCATCATAAACGTAGGTCAATCATTCATGCAGATAATGATTCAAAACAGTAACTGAATCATTCACAGCAGTTATTGAATAATCATTCATAGCAGCATTGATTCATAGTGCAACTGAATCAATTATAGAAGTTACTGATTCATAGCAGTTATTGAATCATTCATATCTTTTACAGAATCATTCACATTAGTGACTGAACATTAAAGCTTCATCTTGAACAGTACACCTGTTTTTATACCAATTGTTTTTCTTGCCTAACAATAAGCTTTTATGGAGATTCTGAGACATATTCACAGGTTAAAGGTGTGAGTTGTCCGTCTATAGTGTCACAACCATGTTTGAATTACCACCTTTACAGCGGCAAGGGGCTGGTTAATTTATGCACTCCTGTCTCACGCGTGAACACACAGCAGAGACATTAGCTGAGTCTGTAAGCCTCAGCTTTAAACAGGGAACGCTGATGCTACAGCTGGTTGACTGACAGACTGACAGTTTGACAGGGTGATCATGAGTAATTCTTGTTGGACAAGGAAGAGAAGAACATCAGGTCCCCCACTCCAGGTTGACTGTCATATTAGAGGACTGACCTTTGACCTCTGACTCTGCTGATCATTTTGAAGCCCAGTATTGGCTAATGGCTACTGATTGCTCTATTATTTTTTTTTGATAATTTTAGTCTGGAAGTGGGTCATAGTTTGATGATGACCAAAAGAAATGGTCAAAAATGACTTGCAATAAAAACGTTTGACATCGCTATCCATTGGAATCAAACACACACCTCATGGCATGAAAACAGCAGCATCACATGCTACTTGGATACCACTAGTCACACTGAAATATTACAGCTAAGATAAAGATCAGATATGGGAGCAATTATCATATATTGCAGCCTTATTGTGTAATGACAGTGCAGCCTTCAGCAAGAGTCTGTCTTACTGTGATATTCTAGTACTGTGACATAGTATATATTCTATAATTGTGTTTCTCAGGTCTCTGATTTGTTTCTTTTTTATTTGAATCCCCTAAACTAAACAAAAAGATGTGCTCTGTTTTACTATTCCACAAACAATCAGCTTATATGCTAAACCAGTGATATAATTAATCTAAAACGGTTAAAAAGCAAATCCATGGATTATGTTTTTTTAATTGTTCCAGTCACTGCTTACATCAGTTAAAGGAAAGTGTAAAGTGTACACTTTAACATATAGCGAACGCTTTGTTAAACCTTGCGTACATAAGCACTGCAAATCAAAAACTCCCCTGGGGCTATTAATACACATGACCGCTTCTCTCCCATATAATCAGCTGCTGGAAACAAAATGATTATGTATTTTAATGAGAACAGCATATTAAATAATTATAATGTGGCACACTTTAATTATTCTAACCAGAAATGTATCACACTCCACACATCCTACACAGTGGTCTAATCTCAGTTCTACTCTTGCAGCTCTACTTTTAGAGTCACGTTATATTACTACAGTCCATCATTGCGCCACTTCAGATTAGTCTATTTCTTTTAATTCCTTAGTATTAAAATTTAGATAAAACTTTCACAATTTCACAGCAATATTCGATTATCTCTAGTCATTTGAAACTCATATATCCAGTGTCCATCCTCATTACAGGACAGAATAAGCACTACATTGATAATGTATTGCAATATATTCTATATATTCTGACCTTTTCTCAACAGTACCCGACTAGATGGCTGATTTAGGAAGCTCTAACCAGGTAACCTGGTCTGGCAGGTTTTAGTCAAGCCAGGTTTAGGCTGGAAGTTGGGGCAGGTTCCTGCCATGGCCGTAGTGGGCCCCTGGCCCTGGCTTTGTCTGCTCCCAGCACACTCACTCAGTCAGCATTGTTGCATATTTAATGTCCTGATGAGCGCTTCCACCTGCTGACACAGGCAAAGTGACAGAACAATATACCCCTCCCCTCCATCCCTCTATCTATACTGCCTAATAAGCCGCCTGCCTGGAACACCTCACATTCAGCTCTCTCTTCTTCAATATACACACACACACACACACACTCTTTTTCATATGATGTCACATGCTAACCCCACTGACCTGTTCTTTTTCAAACCCAGTAGCCTTTATCGTTCACACCATGCAGTGTGTGTGTGTGTGTGTGTGCATGCGCGCAAAAGTCCCACATTCTCCCTGCAGCCGTGCTCTATGTTCCCCACTATCTCGGTCAGCCACTCGCTCGCGCCCATTCCCATGAGTATCCTATCCCACTTTCTCTCTCTCTCTCTCTCTCTCTCTCTCTCTCTCTCTCTCTCTCTCTGTCTCTCTCTCTCTCTCAAATGCACACTGCCCTTTCTGTACGCTTTCGTTCATTTTCATTTTAAGGGACACTTTTACCTATGCAGATCAAAAACTTTGGACTTGAAAATTAGCACTTGACAGTTGTTACACTTGATCGTTTTACACGCATGCACACACACTGGAACAGTATGTTAAGCTGTTCAGAAAGTGTAGACAGAAGTTAGATTTATATATATATATATATATATATATATATATATATATATATATTAATATATATATATATATATATATATATATATATATATATATATATATATATATATATATATATATATATATATATATATTTATATATATATTATATATACATATATTTATATGTGTGTGTGTGTGTGTGTGTGTGTGTGTGTGTGTGTGTGTGTGTGTATGCTGGTGTGTATTGGTGTGTTCACTCCGGCCCACACAAAGTCATCTTTCACATGATTCTCGAGGCTAAGTGGCGATCCCAGAGTATAGCTTAAGCTCACTCTCTCTCTCTCTCTCTCTCACCTTCTCTCTCTCTCTCTCTCTCTCTCTCTCTCTCACACACACACACACACACACACACACACACACACACACATAGTCCCATAGCCCATATAAAGTGTGGATGGAGTCCATTAAAATGAATGGATTTTCTTGAATGTGACAGTGTGCTAAAAATAAACAAGATGTCTACGTGAATTCTATGCTGATTCTAAATTGCGATATCAATCATTTTAACTATGTAATAGTTTCTGCTTTACAAAGTTATTGTGGCTTGGTGTAATGATGTCAGAGCTGCCCCTTCATCTCTATTTCTCAGTTGCTTCACTCTTTCTTCTGACCATATTATCCATTAGTAAGCATTTGTTCATTGCAATTATTCAGCCTTGATTGCCTGGCTGTGTGTTTCTGGACATGAGAAGAAAACAACGATTTCATTATTGCTGAACATCGCAGTTTCATTCCTTTTCTAAAAGTTTTGAAGAGGAAATCTATCCTTTTATTTAGCGAAGCTCAAATCCAAGCGCAAATAAACCAAGTATGTACTTGCTATCCATAGACTTTCCTATATTCCGAATTAACTCATACAGCTTACCAAAAGCTGCAGAATACAATGACAAATGAAAAGAATACAACTTTACGAATTCACTCTTTGTGGTAGGTTAAAGATCTTCATGGTGCTTGAAGTGTACATGATAGGTAGTCCAGAAGTCTTCAAGTTTTCTCCTGCCTGGGATACATACTTTTTACATTCCATAGTTGCGCTTGTTCATATGGGCATATAAAGAAGTATGTCCCCCAAGCAGGGTCCTTGGGCTCAGATTTCACAGCATCATCCCGGGACTCTCTCGATATACACCACGTACAGGCCTACACTATACTTGTGCTATTTCATTCCAAGCACATTCTGTGTTTAATGTTTGTTCTTCATGCAAATCATACCTTCTAGATTACTCCTGTGCTCTTCTATGACATGCCTCTTTATGCCTATACTTGTTCAACTTGTCCACCTAATTTAGCGCTGCTTTCTCCTTTGCACATTGGGCACATTATTATGAATGAGTAAGTGCACAAGGTCTGTGTTTCTACCAATTACAGCTCTCCTTCTTTCATTTGACACAATCACTGGCAGGTCAAGTCACAACTGCCTCACACTTCATTCGTTTTCCATTTCATTTCAACTGACAGATCCTGAGTTGTCGGAAATCACGAGAATAAACTCGAGAGTGGTTGGACACTATATTACATCCCTGGCCTCTCTCTCACTCTCTCTCACTCTCTCTCACTCTCTCTCACTCTCTCTCTCTCTCTCTCTCTCTCTCTCTCTCTCTCTCTCTCTCTCTCTTTCTTCCTCCCTCACTCTTTCTAACTTACAGATATTTCCCGTTCATGTGGTCGCCCTGAAAAACTGCATTGCTGCACACATTCAGGTACGTAATGCATGCATTCACTCACACACACACACGCAAAGGCACTCTGATGTGCACACACAGACACAGCAGGATGTGCTAGTTTTACTGGAAGAGCAGTTTTTTTAAGTCAGGCTACGCAGAGCAGCAGAATGCGCGATTCACCTTGACTGTCAGCCCTGGAGGTGCAGCTGCAGCAGAGAGAGGCAGTGTGTGTGTGTGTGTGTGTGTGTGTGTGTGTGAGAGAGAGAGAGTGAGAGAGAGAGAGGGGGGGGGTTTGGTGCTTACCTAGTGGGTAGCTGTCAGCTTGAGTCCCCCAGCTTCAGATGGGCCAATGCACCAAAGAGGAAGGAAAGAAGAATAAAAGGACAAAGAGGAAAGAAGTGCAATAGCTTCCTCTTTTCCTCTCTCCACTCTGACTGTCCCAGGTGCTGCCTCTGCAGTCTATTCTCTCTCTCTCTCTCTCTCTCTCTTTCTTAGACTCTCTTTCTCATTATGCTTCACAAACTCTCTCCCCCTCCCATCTCTCTCTCTCTCTCTCTCTCTCTCTCTCTCTCTCTCTCTCTCCCCATATCTTAAAGTCTGTCATGCCTTACTAACATCTCATCACCTCTCCCTCTCCCTCTCCCATGCCAGTGTGAAACTTTCAGTCCACTGCTGTCCACTGCTCTGTCCTGGTCAGTGTTCTGTGTAAAATATATCTAGTGATGTATATCACTGACCTCTCCTCACTACCATCCACCTCAATGTCCAGCACTCACTTTCAGTCCATAAATGCACAGGCTATGGATCCTACACCGCACACCCCCTCCTCGCCTACTCTCTCTCTTTCTTTCTCCTGCTTTCTCTTTGCCCCGCCCCTTACTCTCATTGACCCTTGACAGTCTCTCTCTCTCTCTCTCTCTCTCTCTCTCTCTCTCTCTCTCTCTCTCTCTCTCTGACTTTCTCTGATTTTATGACGCCACCAATTTAACCGTAAATGCTCTTTCCTTCACAAACACACTATGTTGTTATGTGAAGGTGAAGGGGCAGAACCAGTAGAAGATCTGGCCATGAATGCACTTTCAGAGCATTATGTGCATCATCAAATATATGGAATTATTTAGAGTGTGACAATAAAATACTACAATGCGTTAATGCTAAGGGTTATTTCATCAATGCCACAGAAGAACCATAAGAAATACACAGTATTTTTCAATTGTGTGTTTGTGTGTTTGTTTGTGTGAGTCTGTGACATGTTAAATTGGTAAAGAACAAATCAAGGTTCCTTAGCTCTTTAGAAAGTTTCTTAACATTCATATTGTCCATAAAAATCAAAAGTGTGACATCTCTCAAAGAACACCTCGTAGCATTGTTGTTTTCTATGATTATACTGCATGAAGTGCAATAAAACAACAAGTGAGTTGTATGATTAAAATAAATAAAAATGTATCTCCAAAACAGGAACTTTACAAAAGAAAACCTTCTAGATTTTCATTGGAAATCAATTTAAACATAGCTGTCAAGTTGATCACTTATGATTAATTGCAGCCAATTGTGCAATTGAGTATTTTGTGTTTTTAATTGATCAACAGCCCTAATATGATACCCCATTCAAATAATACCTGCTGAACATTGAAGAACAGGGTGAAAGTATACAGAGAAACAGATAGATTATAGTCTGTGATAATAGATTACAAAGTGCACCTACATGGTAAGTGGAGCTGATAGAATGGCTGATAGTGAGTGTAGAAGCATGCAGGTAGTTGTATTATGCTGATATGACTGTGCATGTATATATTATGGCTGTTAATTGGTTTAAAAATATGAACTAATTAATTGCACAATTCACTGTGATTAATTGTGATTAATTGATTTAATTAATGAAAAGATTTTATTCCAAGTCATTTTGGAGCATTGGTATTGGTTCATTCATCACACATGATGCAACTGCCAGATTCACATCATGGCAAAAAGTGAAAGAAATTGCAAAAATGGAGATACAAGGTTTTGTGTAACAGTGTTGGTATGGTTTTCAGCTTTTTTCAGTTCTGTTTCATTTTACTAGTATATATCAAAATTGTATTATATCAAAGTGAATTCTGAATTTTGTGATGTGTAAATGAGGTTTACAGTATATGCGATGTGCCTGATAGTGTTGTAACTGTGGTGTATATATAATTTCAATACATTTCTGTTGGTTCTGAGGTATCTGAGGCAGCTGATGTTTTTAAGTGGTGTAAAGCCAATCAATAAACGATAGATACTTTTTAATATATATGTGTGTGTGTGTGTGTGTGTGTGTGTATGTGTGTGTGTGCATGTGTGCGTGAGCCACCCTTCGTACCTTATTTTGCCCCATCCCCCTCTCTCCCTCTGATCAATACCAATTTATAAGCAAATAGCCCACAGCTGACTCGCCCCTTTAATGAATTAGCCCATTGCTGATGTCACTGCTCTAATGAAGCCCCTCACTGTGGTGTTAAGTAAACCTAGCAGAGATACATGCAGTGTGTGTATGTCTCTGTCTGTGTGTAAGCAAGAGAGCGTGGATGCAGGTGTATGTGTGGGTGTGTTACCTGTGCCTGACAAACACCTAACTTGACTGATAACTACAGCAAAGGGCAGTTAGAGGAGCAATCATCCAACCTCCATCGTCTAATGACGGCTCGTGCTGTGTGAGGGTGTGTGTGTGTATTTGTGTGTGTGCACATATGTTGCTGTGTGACTTGCCTGGCATTGTGCTAAACAAAGCAATGAAGAATGAACACAATGTGTGTTCAAAGACACACACACAAGGATGCACCACGCATACAGAACAGCACACTTCTTTGCATGTGATAACACTTCCTTTTCTCATCTTTTTTTTTAATACCCTCACATCCAGTTCATTTGACTACAGCTCATTAACAGATATTTACTGCATTGTGCAATATATATATATATATATATATATATATATATATATATATATATATATATATATATATATATATGTATGTGTGTGTGTGTGTGTGTGTGTGTGTGTGTGTGTGTGTGTGTGTGTGATTTTAATACAAGAGATACTAGAGTAAAACCTCAGTATGGGGGTGTGCCCCTGGAAACCACTGTACTGCATTTATATTTCTATATAAATTCACTTCACTGTCACAGAATATTTTATTCTGTTTTTAAAATAATTCACATAATATGATTATGGCAGTTGTTTTTAATTAAGTAATTAATTAAACATTAGGGTATCTTATGTATGCTGAAACAAACAAATCACAATAACCCAACATTGTTTTATACACCAGTTGTGAGAGTCTGTAAAGGTTAATAAACAGCAAAACTGATGTAGATTTAAAAGATGTAAAACTATTTTATTATTGGTCAATAATAACAACACATTAATTATCAACTACTGGCTTTGAGATACTGCAAGTTCACCATACAATTCTAAAATCTATATATATATATATATATACGCACACACACACACACAATACAATGGCTAATAGTTCAGTAGTACTTTCTCTGTAGCAGCCTCTGCGTAGACTGAAAATCCTCATCATAAATCACCACTCCTCTCCTCCTTTTTTCCACCCTCCTTAATTTTTCATCCCTCTTTTCCTGACAACACTAGACTGCAGTTTGTGTAAATTGACCCCCACCACACTCTTACCCCCTTCTCCCTCATGCATGACCCTGAGCCAACTTTTAATATTAGCTTGCCAACCCTACACCATAGATGGAACCATTACTTGGAAATACGCTTATGTCACCAGAAGCATACACACACACACACACAGATACACACACACACACACACACACACACAAACTTAGCATTCAGTTTAGTAGCAGGTGTACCATTCCTGCCTCACATTGGTTGACTGACCCCTCCTAGTCCTCCAACTTCAGCAGCTGTTCCATCCCACAGGCGTTCATCCGTCACCTGATCCTTCCAGCTCTGGTTAAGTCTACATTTAAACATGGCTTGGGTTGCCAGGCCTAACTCCAGCCATCATGCCATGAGAGTAAAATTAGCAGGTATCGAGCTGACTGGCCTTTCCAAACCATCTAGGAGGGCATTTGATTTGACCCCCTGCATCCCTCTTCAATGGACCTCTCTCAGATTATATCACTTCAGAATTGTGGTGACATATAAGGGCAGTGACAAACTGGGGATAAAGGCTAGACTACAAGGAAAATGTTCTGCCAGGGTCAGTTCAGTTCAGTCAGTTGTCTTAATTAACCGGAATAAGTATGTCCAGACAATAAACTGCTGGTATTGTAATAATAATACCTTTTCATTGTGTGGCGCTTCACGCACAGATCTCAGAATAAACTGAACGGTTTATTAGGAATAAAAGTGTACTCGGGAAATCCACCCCCAATATCAGTGGACCTCCTGCACACTCTGAAGTCTGAAAAATGCACATTAAAAGGTCAAAACCAGAGCAGAGCAAGCAAGGTAAAAAGCAGCCAGTCAGGGGCTTCTCTGCTTTCTACCCTGCCATAGAGACCAACAAGAGACCTTAACATCTGAAAGTTTGCTGGCCACTACTATGTAATGGATGGAAAAATTCTCTCAATTTCATAATTAATTGCGCAGACATTACGGATGCAGCTGAACTGAATTTTTAACCACTTGGGGGGACACTGGCTAGGTTTGGAAGAACAGAATTTTTAAGCATTAAAAAAAGTATTGATTTATTTACTTTTGCTTTAAGTCCATAATGTCCAGTTCCGAGTCCTCGCATTGGTACAATGTACCCCATTGTGTAGTGTGGTATAGTAGTGTCAATTTTTTATTTGCATTTTTTTATTCCAATATCAAATTATTAATAAAACAAATGATCAAATCAAGCAAAATTTTTAATCTTAGGTTAGGCTTGATCTGGGTATCTATAAGCACTCTATGAAAAAAAACCCCTCAAAGTCCAAGAGCTCTTCAAGCCCCCTACGCTATAGTCCAGGCTATAACATGATGCAGTAGTGTGATGAGGTTGCTAGCGTTGCAGCACTAATGTTAATGTAACTTTGACAGGACAACAGATCCCTCGACCACTTTCACCAAAACTGCACACATAACACATACACACAGAAGAGATGATATGCAGGCCAGGCAAGATGAACTGTATGCACTCACAGACACTCACACACACACTTACCGAGCTAGATGGCCCATGTGGATCGGAATGGCAGGAGGAGCATCCGTACACCAGCAGCTGATTCAGCGTTTGAGAGTTTGAGGATGGAAGCAGAAAGAAAGGTAGGGAGAGAAAGGAAGGTGGAGGGAAAAGAGGGGGGAGAAGCACTGATGTTGGAGTTGTGTCGCCTCTTCATGTGGTACAGGATAAAAAAAAGTTGCAGCTGATGGAACGGACCAAGGTAGGCACAAAAAATACATATGTATATGCAAATATAAATACGCTTGCCGGCTCTGGGCCTTCAGCCCATCTCATTCCTTGCCCAATTGAATGCGAATGTATATGTGTTAGACCCCACCCTCCATCCCTCCACTTGTCCTGAGAGAGAGAGAGAGAGAGCTAAGCCTACTGGGATCTGAAACAGGAGCAGGAGACAGTATGGATAGTATGCTGACACTTACAGTGATAGAGATAGGGAGGAAGAGAGGTGAGAGACATTGAGAGGATGAGAGTGGAGGGTAAAGTGTGATAGGATTTACACAGAGAATGAAGATATCAAAGACACATAAAAGATAAAGACAGGGTTCGAGAGATAAAGACATAAAAGGGCAGCAAGAAAGATGAAGCAGATTAAAGGTTAAGAGCAAAAGATTGAGCACAGCAGCAGCATTTAGAGAAAGGACTGAAACAGAAGGGTAAAGGAAGGTAACATAAAAGGAAAAAAGAACAATCAGCAGAACAATGAAGCCCTTCAACATGCGGTGTTCTCCACTCATCTTCATAATGAGTAGAAAAATCTCCCAAAGGTTTCTGTCAAATTCAGTACGGTGTATAATTCCATACTATCCCACACTCCTGTCCAGATCTCGGCTCAACAAGGCCAGCACTTGTATTACAAAAAAAAAAAACGGCCAAAATGTTGGTAAACGACACTGTAACTCTCACGAAATGACATAATCATCTGAAACGGTGGACTGACGTCAGCAATGTCAAAGTCAGCAATTCTCAAATTAGGTACGAAACAGGTGAAATTTTACACGATCGACAAAATTTGCGAACAACACTTTAACCGTAACACACAGGGTGGGTGCAGAGGGTTAGGGGTGATCGGCAGAGCCTCCCCCTGCTCCAAGGCTTTTATACCCCCGGGGTAAAAGGCAGAGCAAAGCCCCTACGGCCCTTCACCCACTCCCCTCACTCTCTGGCCTTATTTAGTGAGGCAGAGCAAAAAATAGCCCCTCAAGTGCTGCTGGCTGGCAAAAGGGTGGGGTTTTAGGTGGGAGGAGTTACCCTAGGGAGGGGCTACTTTTCATGGGGCAGTAGGCAGTCCTGATCGGTCACATTTAACGATATTTCTCTATGCCTATGATTATGATTTCTCTATGCTATGATTTTTTTGTTGCCAGCTTCTACTACAGTGCACAATTTCTCCTATTTTTTTCCATCTGAAGATAAGGTCCCCACCTCTTCTACAAATCCTGCACTGCTACTCCAGCTACACCTTCACCCTCTCTGTCCTGCTGTCCTGTATTTTTAGCCCTGCCAAATAAAGAGGTGTGCACCCCCCTGGTTCAGCCCTGAACCTAATGGGCTGACCCTCAGCAGGCTAGGCCACTCGGCCTGTTCTGCTATGTATGGTCAGGGCTGATGGGACTTTAAGAGAGTGTTAGAGATTGAGATAGACATAGTCTGTGCACATGTACGACACAGTTCAAAAGTTTAGAATCAGTTCTGTAATGTCATGGTCATAGAAAACCTTCTGTTTCTGACTAAGCTGTTCTTAAATGACACCGAACTAAATTGAATTATTATTAACTGATTCAACTCAAAGAGCTGGAAAATGGCCACAGATTATCCCCTTGAAACTATAAAGTTCTATCTGCTGTCTGTGCAGTTTTGACATATTGAGTATTTTATAGTGACAGACATATATGGACACAGAAACGTTTTAGATAAAGAGTTTAAAAATACATACTACACACATAGTTGGGGAAATAAGTTTTTGATACACTGCTGAATTTGCAAGTTTTCCCATATACAAAGAATGGAGAAATCTGTAATTTATATTCTAGGTACAACCGTGAATCCAGGAAAATATAAATCCAGAAAATCACATAGTATGATTTTTAATTAATTAATAGTTGCATAAAATAAGCATTTTGTACAATAGAAAAACAACATAATATTTGACACAGGAACTATTATTTGACAAACGTTTGCACACACTGCACTCTGTCACTGGGCAACACTGAGTTTCAGCTCCCTTGAAAGATTTTCTATTAGGTTCAGGTCTGGAGACTTGTTGGCCTGGGTATGTATTTCCGGTCATTGTCACGTTCCATCTTCAATGCTCTCAGGGAATGAATTTGCTGGCCAAAACCTCACGATACATGGCCCCAACCATCTCCTACGCTTCATCTAGATCATCCAGATAGTCAGTGGTGAACTTCAAACAGGAAATTCAAAAATTCAAAATGCCTAAACATACATTCACCTTCCTTGTCCAGGTCTTCATTACATGTATGTGCTGAAGTAAGCAGGGGGACCTTTTAATCCACAATGGCATAGTGTGTTACTAACGGTAATCTTTGAGACCATCATCCCACCTCTCTGCAATTTATTGACAAGGTCCTCCTATGTAGTTCCGGGCTGATTCCAGGCCTTTTTCAGAATCATCTTTACCCCACAAGGTGAGATCTTGCATGGAGACTCAGACCGAGGAAGACTTGGTCATTTTTCTTCCATTTTCTATTAAATGCATCAATAATTGTTGCCTTCTCACCAAGCTGCTTGCCTATTGTCCTGTAGCCTATCCCAGTTTTGTGCAGGTCTACAATTTTATTTTTAAATAAAATTTTCAGCTCTTTGTTCTTGGCCATGTTGGAGAGGTTTGAGTATGATTAAATGTGTGGGCAGGTGTCAGGGTTAAAGCTGATCTGATGTTGATGAAGACTAGGGAAGCAGAGGTAAATGCTGGGGTTAAGGGTTTAATAACAAAGCATGAAATGCAAAACAAATGGAACGGGCTGACAAACACTAGACAAAGTAGGTAGACTTTGTCACACAAGACTGAAAACAAAGCAAACTATGAACAAATGACCAACTTGACTGGCCAAACACATTTACAACCAAAACAACAAAAGACTGACCAAGACAGACTGAAACAAAGGGTTTTAAATACAAGACAATATTAACCACACCTGGGACATGATAGTGAAGGGTAGCGAATGAGACACAGCTGGGAATGGGCAGAGACAAGATCATAACAAGCATGTGGGGAATAAACAAAACAAAGATGAGACAGAAATACAGGGGAAAAGAACAGGACAGATATGTGACAGTTCATACAGGTGGAATTAATATAGGTAATGAGTGCAGAGTAGGAGGCCTTGTTAAAGGAAAACTAACAGGTCTGTGAGAGCCAGAATTCTTGCTGGTTGGTAGGTATTCAAATACTTATTCCATGCAATACAAATGTGTGTGAGTGTGTAGATATATATATATATATATATATGCCATTTTCCTAATGGGCTGATGCTTTTTCCTAAAAGGCTGACCCACATAGGGGATGACCCATTTGTCCATCTTCAATATAGACAGTAGACTGGACAAATCAGGGTATAGTATGAAACCCTTGCACTGTCCCTGTATCTACCCCTAGTTTCACAGTGTTGGGTATGTGCCACATAGAGGCACCAAAGTGAAACAAAGGGCATGTGAGGATTTGGAAGAATATCCCTGTAGATGCTGCAAAATGCACTAAAATCTTAGACATGTTAGCTGGAGGGTCTGCTGTTGTCCTCTTTGACTGATTTATTTATTATTGATTGATATTGGTAACAATATGAGTTGGTATATGCATGCTTCCCAAAATCTGGCTGCCATGACACCTTTTTCTGATAAAATAGTGACTACTGAGAAGTGTTGGGTAAGCAGCAAGTGTACATTTTAGGCTACATCATAGCATTTAAGATATTTAGGTTAAAGGTGCTAAAAGGCCGCATAGTAGTTTGAATTTGTGGCTAAAACATCTATGCTGTGGTTAAACATGTTTTAAAGAACACAAGTGAAAAAAAAAACAGATTTTAAAGCTGGTAAATGATGAGTAAAACCTTTGTAATTTCATTCATTTTCTGAACCGCTTATTCCTGAATAGGGTCACGGGTGAGCAGGGTGCCCAGCCGGCAACTTCGAGCGCAAGGGCGGGAAACAACCGTTAATCCATCGTAGGGCACACACACTCACTTTAGAGTCACCAATTCACCTATCATGCATGTCTTTGGGGTGGAAACCGGAGTACCCGGAGGAAACCCACGCGAACTCCACACAGACCCTTCCTAGGTCACCCCACCCAGGGAGCAAACCCAGGTCCTTCTTGCTGTGAGGTAACAGCGCTATCCACTGCGCCACCGTGCCGCCACCTTTGGAATTCAAACATTAAAAAAGTATAAAAGTACTAATAGCAAAAGGTACACATTGAATAAGAGTAAGACAGTGTGAAATGCTTTTAAGGCACAGTTGCTTTGCAAGAGTTCATAAAGCAGGCCTGTTTTTCACCTGATAAAAAATGCATGTTATAGCTTTATAAAGGAGTGAGCAGCTTTTAACCTGAAGAATTATGCAAGCATTTTTAAATCATCACCCAAAGCAAGATGTTCTCCCTCTTTAGGATATCCTGTTACTTTCTATGATCTTCTGGTGTACATAGTTGTTCATAGGATTGACAGGGTTTGTGAGCACTTTTTCCAGTCAAGTGAACTATCCATGCAAGTGAATAAACATATATACACCTGACCACAATAATTAGAGTTGGGATTGGGATAATAGTAAAATACATTCCCTCGGGGAACATAAATTACTCAATATTAGCTCCGCTAATTATGAGTGTCCGATCTGAGCCAAAAATGCCAGGATCGATTTCTTTTTGTTCTTTGTGTGTTTGTGTGTGTGTGTGTGTGTGTGTGTGTGTTTGTGTGTGATCAGGAAGATTGATCAGACTTTAAGTCTTGAACAATGCATTAATATGACCTTCATTGAAGAGTCACTCAGAACAAAACCTTTCCTGCATCTTTGCCACAAACATCTAAGGAAGCCTGAGCCAGTCCTATGGACTGATTAAGTTCAAGCAGCACTTTCTGGCCACAATTACCAAATGTATTTTTCTGGAAAAGGTGCAGAATTTCATGAACTTACTAACTGTTAAGCATAGAGGTAGATCATCCTTTAGGTTCATGTTTCAGCCAGTGCATATGTGAATGGAATAATTTATTTTCCATGACACTGATGAATAACAAATTCAATAAAAGAAGAAATATCATGAACCTTAAACAAGTGTTGATTCAGTTTTAGGTTTTTGAAATGTCTTTTAAAAATCATTTGCAAAATGTCATTAAGAGACGCATTTTTTTGCGGGAAAAAAGTGAGGACTCTTTACAACTCTATACAACTTTATACAACATCCAGGACCTATGCTCAAATAGTATTCATTTCCTCCTTTGGCTGAAATAATGTCAAATAGATGTTTCCTAAAACCATCTATCAATCTCTGACATTGAAGAAAGGTTTTCCTACTTCTCTGTGCAGAATTCTTTCAGCTATATGTTTCAGCATCAGTCTTTGGACAGACATTACCTAAATATTGATTTCATTGTGGTTTCTATGATGGAGAGCTCTCTAGGCCCTGCTACAGCAAAGCAACTTTCATGCTTCACATTTCTTGTGCTCAAATACTGTTTAATTTGTGAAAAATGTGTCTGCTGTTAATTCAATGTTGCATTTATCTGTCCAACGCCCATTGTTCCAAAAGTTGTGGTTTTGGTCTGTGTGTTCTCTAACAAACTTTAGCCTGGCCCTCATGGTTTTAAGGGGTCTAAGCACAAAAGATGCTACTCAGGCACTCAAGCTCAGCATGATTGGCCTGATGGTGATACTATAGCAAAGCATGAAGTTGATCTCCCACCCCATAATTCTTTTTATC
This sequence comes from Acestrorhynchus altus, assembly GCA_034509495.1. Taxonomy (NCBI): domain Eukaryota; kingdom Metazoa; phylum Chordata; class Actinopteri; order Characiformes; family Acestrorhynchidae; genus Acestrorhynchus; species Acestrorhynchus altus. The sequence goes on from CM067518.1 coordinate 12,563,160, forward strand.
CTCTGATTACTTGCCTCATACCCTACAGAAAGCAATTTAAACAATATAGCTCTGCCCACTATTTTGAGCTAACTAGCATAATATTCAAAATTGCACAAATTCTTTTGGTGTGAACAAGTCAGAGTTTTCAGCCAATCTGCACATTATATATATATATATATATATATATATATATATATATATATATATATATATATATATATATATATATACACACACACACACAGGGGTTGGACAATGAAACTGAAACACCTGGTTTTAGACCACAATAATGTATTAGTATTGTGTACTAGGGCCTCCTTTTGCGGCCAATACAGCATCAATTCATCTTGGGAATGATATTTTTTGGATACAAGCCAGTTTAGCACCCGAACATCCCTTTCAGACAGCTTCCTCTTGCGTCCATAATTAATCCTGTTGGATGTGGTTCGTCCTTCTTGTTGGTATGCTGACATTACCCTGGATACCGTGGCTCTTGATACATCACAAAGACTTGCTGTCTTGGTCACAGATGTGTCCTCTTTTGAACTCTGGTATGTCAGCCATAATGTTGTGTGCAATATTTTGAGCAAAACTGTGCTCTTACCTGATAATTGAACCTTCAAACTCTGCTCTTACTGGTGCAATTAATGAAGATTGGCCACCAGGCTGCTCCAATTTAGCCATGAAACCTCCCACACTAAAATGACAGGTGATTCAGTTTCATTGTCCAACCTCTGTATATATATATATATATATATATATATAATTTTTTTTTTTTTTTTTTTTTTTTTTTTTTTTTTTTTTTTTTTCTTTTAATGCAACCAAGCCCCACCCAAAAGTGTGGGAGGAGCATGTCATAAAAATCAGACTTACACAGCTGTACATCAGAAATATGTAGTCTGATAGTTCCAAAACTTCACAAATTTGTACCTTAGGAGGGTTAATGTTTGGTGGTACTGCATTCCCAGGTTGGACCAGCATGAAAAAAAGAACATGCTAACAAACAAGCAAACAAAATCTGACAGGCTAAAATGGAAATTGGCATGGTGAAGTTACCTGCTGTCCTGGACCAGTATCTATGAGTATGATGTCATATCATATAAAACAATGGCCACTATCAGCCAATCAGATTTCAACATGTACTTAAATGTCTTAGAATTGGCCGATCACCATGAAATGTGAGACCAGATGACTCCAGGTATGGACTACTTACTTACTACTTACTGAAGTATGACCAGTATCTGCCACGGGGCGGGTGCTGCCCATATTTAAAACACTAAAATGGGCATATCTCTCAAGCTGTTTAGTTGCTACACTTGCAGTTGCCATCAGCTAATGCTATATTATGAGCCAGAAAACTTTGCAATTGCATGCAATTTAAAAATGGCCATAGTATATTCATTTGGGGCCAATTTTTAGGTATCCATACAAAATATGACTTTTTAAAAGCATGCAAAATCTGGTGTAAATACACCACTGGGTGGAGCACATATTGCAAAAATCACACATACACATCTCTTAGAAACATTTTGTCCAATTGCTCTGAAACGTCAGAGGCATGTAACCTAGTGGGGTTGAACCATTATCATTTGCAGTTTCCCTCTGAGATTAATAAAGTAATGCCACTTCTTTGATTGATTGAGGCTTCTTTATGCAATAAATGTTCTCCACTTGTAAATTATTTTCCAGAGAGTGGAATGGCTGATTTGTAATTTCTAAATAAAATTTCTTCCCATCTACAGTCTTCTTTTTGAAGGCCTCAGAGAGCTCTTTGGCTCTCACAATGGTGATACCTCTCCAGATACCAGTTCCACAATCAAGAGCAAACCAAACTATTGTGTGAGGTTTATATAAGAGCCTCCACCAATGTCCTCCAACAATGATAATCAATAATGATTAATCAGTTGCAGCTGATGTGGTGCACCTGATTCTAAACTTGGGCATTTTAAGAGGTAATAAATGTGGTAGCATCTCAACATTTTCATTTCATTTCCTCACAAGAAAATGGAATTTCTAATCATTGCATTTTAAGACATGTTTAAATGTTTAGTTATATCACCTCCACCTCTCAGTATTGTTACAATGAATATTAAATGTCAAGTTTAAAAAGACAAAAGGTTAGTACCATAGCTCCACCTATCTGAAACTGTCAAAGACCCATTACAGATACGGTATGAGTCCTGTAAGTTGAGATGGGGCCATTGTAGGTGAGATTTTGCATGGAGCCCCAGATTGTCGATTGACAGTCATTTTGTATTTCTTCCATTTTCTTACTATTGCACCAACAATTGTCTCCTTCACACCCAGCGTTTTGTAGCCCATTCCAGCCTTGTGCAGGTCTATGAATCCTTAGAAAGCTCTTTGGTATTGCCTATGTTGTAGAGGTTAGAGTCTGACTGATTAATTGAGTCTGTGGACAGGAGTCTTTTATACAGGTGACAATTTAAGACAGCCATCTTTAATGCAGGTAACAAGTTGATCAGGAGCATCAAATTGGTCTGTAGGAGCCAGAACTCTTAATGGTTGGTAGGGGATCAAATTGTTCCTCTCAGCAAAATGCAAATAAATGTATATAATTTATACAATGTGAATTTCTGGATTTCATATCTCGTAGGTTAAAATTAACCTACCCTTAAAAACATATATTGTTCATGTCTTTCTCAATGGACAAACTTACAAAATCATGAAGGGATCAAATAATTATTTCCACTGATTGTGTGTGTGTGTGTGTGTGTGTCTGACTTACACTGTGACATCCTGCAACATAGTATGAAAAGGACAGAATGAAGGGGGACTCCAAATTGAGAGGAGCAGAAGGAGGAAAGATAGGAAAAGAAAAGATATTGATTTCCACCTTAAAAAGGCAATCTCCACAGCTCAAATGCTCTTGGGGAAGGAAAAAAGAGGGTGTGTGACTGGTGCTGTGTGTGAGAAAGAGAGAGCAAAAGAGCGAGTAAGGGAATGTATTACAAGAGTATCAGTAGTAACTCACCGCCTCACAACTGATCACCACTTCCTTCTCTGTTCCAGCTTCTGCCCCACAGATAGAAAGATGTGTATTGATATACAACATCAGTAGTATAATTTGATTGCACACACACACACACACACACACACACACACACACACACACACACACACAAAGAGTTTTAATATCTATCATTGTGTGTTCCAGATTTGAGGCATGTAGTTTTACTGTAGCTTTAGTGCGCAGCAGACATGGTGTCCGTCTTGTTCCTGTCTTGTTCTAGTTGTTGTTTCTGTGTTTGTTTTGTCTTTGTCTTCTCCCTTCCTCCGCCCCTTACCATCTGGGACTCATTTGTGACCCTGCCCCTTTGTAATCAGTTGTTTCAGGTGTGTCCAATGTTGTGTTGTATTTAAGACCTGTTGTCCCATCCTGTCTTTGTCAGTCCTGGAAATGTTGTTTCATGAATGTTGTCAGTTTTTGTTTGTTTGTTTGTTTGTTTGTTTGTTTGTTTGTTTGTTTGTTTGTTTGTTTGTTTGTTTGTGTTACTGCTTTTGTTAATCTATGTTCTGTTTTAGTTTCAGTCAGTGTTGTCAGTGTGTTTGATTTGTTTAATTATTAAATCTTCAACCCATGCGTTTACCTCCGCATGTCCCTTAGTTGTCTGTTTTGTCTGCCCGTTCTTGACACAAGTTTAGTGTTGTTACTGAAGAACCTGTTTTTCCCCCTAGATTGCTTTTCTATCGCGATTGCTTAGCTGGTACAAGTAGCCACACCGAAAAAATAGTATTTTCATTTATTTTATGAATTTATTTTTGGTGAGGTTTTTTTTTTTTTATTGTTTGTTTGTTTGTTGTCGATGATATCATCAGACTCTCAGTAACATTGAACTCTCAGTTAAGCTGCTGTTCCATAGAACCACTGTTGTTAATTTGTGTTGTTGGAAATACAGCTCAAGACCTGTAGATATAATTTGTAGACCTGTAGACTTTGTGTAAAACAAGTTCAAAATGTATTCATCAAAGGTACGTATAAATGTTTGTAATCAAATATATTTTTGCAACATATGAATGACCACAAAAAATGTTAAATATATGAAATAAATGCATCGTAAATGTTTCTTTTGAAATATATTTGTCATTATATATATAATATATGAAAATAGATTATTAAAAAAAGTATATAAATCCAACTGTATATTTACTGTCTCTGTACATCTAATGTTTTTGAAATGTTAAATGTATATTATTTAATGATTAACATTTTAAGATATCCTATCTGTGTACTTCCTAATATATTTTAAATGAATATATTTTAAACACATCCATAACCATTACAGTTTAGACTAAGGTGGTTTGAACCAAAATAATTCCAACAATGGTACAATAGTTTTGGGAAACTGTTGTACTTTAGATGTTAGTTTAATGATACATTGTACAATGTAAGTTCAATGGTAGTTTCTGTTTCTGTAAGGAAAAAATGTCTTCTAAAACACTGACTGCCTCCACACCCAGGGTAGTCCCAAAGTTTGTGTAAAATGATTTATTTAAAAAAAAAGTTTAATTCTGAATCTTTTCAAAGAAATAAGATAATCCTTTATTAGTCCCTCAGTGGGGAGATGGAAGAAGTATTGCACATTATGTTGTAGTGGAAAACTGTGTGTGGAGTTAAATGATCCATGGTCTGCTGAGAGCAGTGCTGGTTGTACAGTCTAACAGCAGCAGGGAGGAAGGACCTGCAATACCACTCTTTCACACGCTTAGGTTGAATCAGCCTGTCACTGAAGGAGCTGCCCAGTGCAGTCTCATGCATGGGGTAGGAGTCATTCTGCAGCATGGATGCCAGCTTGGCTAACATGCATCTGCCTCCCACAACCTTCCTTGAATCTAAGGAACTAGCCTTCTTAATGAGCAGACCACACCATAAAAGATGGTAGATGCCACCACTGTGTCAAAGAGGCTGCTTGGGAGTGCTCGCTGCACTCTAAATGACCTCAGTTTTCTCAGCAGGTGGAGTCTGCTCTGGCCTTTTGTAAAGTGCAGTGGTGTTAATTGACCAGTCCCACTCAGAGGGAGTGGTGATCATTTATATGCCTCCAGATATAAAGGATGAGAGCTTGTGGATGCTGTGTTTGCAGTCTACACACAGCTGAGTTTATGACATCACAAGCCTCATCAGCAATCTCACATTTCCCATAATGACGGAGGGAATTACGGGCATGAACCATCTCCTCCATGTGCACCATAGTGATCCTGCCCAGCTGCCTTGTCTCCTCTTCCACAGCTCTGGCAGCATCTTGGAGTATATCCAAATCATAAGTTTCCTATTATAAAACTATAAAAAATTGGTTAAAGTAGATTTAGAAAATAATTTATGTATTGAGCAGAGTTGTATGTTTCACTCCTATAATCTGAAAAAGGGTGGCCAGTGGGAACCTCAAAGTGGAGCACCCAAATTGTTTGGTCTTTGAAAATAGGCAGCAAATAAAATTGATGCATGCCTGTAGGATTAGGAGCTATAAGGAACATCTTTTGATCATAGTGTACCCTGTTTCTGTCCGTCTGTCTGTCTTCTACCGCTTTATCCGAGGCTGGGTCACGGGGGCAGCTGTCTGAGCAGGGATGCCCAGACCTCCCTCTCCCCCGACATCTCAGCCAGCTCCTCGGGAGGGACCCCGAGGCGTTCCCAGGCCAGCCGAGAGACATAGTCCCTCCAGCGTGTCCTGGGTCTACCCCACAGTCTCCTCCCAGTGGGACGTGCCTGGAACACCTCCCTGGGGAGACGTCCAGGGGGCATCCGAAAAAGATGCCCGAGCCACCTCAACTGGTTCCTCTTGATGTAGAGGAGCAGCGGCTCTACTCTGAGCTCCTCCCGGGTCACCGAGGATCTCACCTTATCTCTAAGGGTGCTCCTGGCCACCCTATGGAGGAAACTCATTTCGGCCATTTGTAACCACGATCTTGTCCTTTCGGTCCTTACCCACAGCTCATGACCATAGGTGAGGGTAGGAACGTAGACTGACCGGTAAATTAAGAGCTTCGCCTTTTGGCTCAGCTCCCTCTTCACCACAACAGACCGATACACCGACCGCATGACTGCAGCGGCAGCACCGATCCACCTGTCAATCTCACTCTCCCTCTCACCCCCACTCGTGAACAAGACCCCGAGATACTTGAACTCCTCTACTTGGGGCAGGACAGCTCCACCGATCTGGAGGGGACAAGCCACCCTCTTCCGGTCGAGAACCATGGCCTCAGATTTGGAGGTGCTGATTCGCATCCCAGCCGCTTCACACTTGGCTATGAACCGCTCCAGTGCCTGCTGAAGGTACTGGCCTGAAGAAGCCATCAGGACAACATCATCTGCAAACAGCAGAGATGATATCCTGTGGTTCCCAAACTGAAACCCCTCCGGCCCCTGGCTGTGCCTAGAAATTCTGTCCATAAAGATTATGAACAGAACCGGTGACAAAGGGCAGCCCTGCCTGAGTCCAACATTCACCAGGACCAGGCCCAATTTATGCGGTCGCATCAACAATGGAGGCTGAGAACCTGGTCCACTCTGACTCGATGTCCCCAGCCTCCCCAGGTACCTATGAGAAGCACTCCCGGAGGTGGGAGTTGAAAGCTTCTCTGACAGGGGGCTCAGCCAGATGTTCCCAGCAGACCCGAAGAACATGTTTCGGCCTGCCAGGTCTCTCCCTGGACACAGCGGCTGGCTGTTTCATATAAATTTAGAAAAATTGATATCAGTCAGGTTTGGGGTTCTGCCAGTAAGCAACGTTTGATGTGTTGTTGCTTATCTAAAATGACTATGGCTGATCCTCTGCTGGTTTGATGGTAATATCTATATTCTTTTTAACTGAAATAAAGCCAACCTTTGTTGCTGTATAATATTATCATGTTCTATTGATGTATGTGTAAGATTTGTTACAACTGTGCAATTATCTTTTATGTGTTTTTGAATTGGTTGTGAAATTCCTTTGTCAGTGTTTGTGGCATAATTTGATAGGTCAATTAAAATGACATATTATGTGCATATTCAAAATGATCTGAAGGTTTTAGCTGCTTATTAGTGACATGGACATCCCCTAGAAACTCCTCAGCGTAAATCCCACTCACTGCCAGTGCAAATGTTAAAACCTCACTAATAAGCTCCTCCTGTGGACCTGTAAGATGAAAATATTTGAAAGATTATGAATGTTATTTCTCATGGTTTGTTGTGGATTAGTACAATTCTAGTCAATCTAGTCACCAAAAAATATCAGTCACCAGTCCAACCAATAAGAAAAGATCTCCACTGGTATTTTGGTTCTACCATAAATGTAAGGGGAGGAACTGAATTAAGAAATTGTGTATCAAAGTTTTTGTATTAAATGTATTTTCTGTGGTTGCTTTCTAGTTGGTTGAAATCATTGGTCTTTTTTGTTAGAGTATTGCTATTGAGTGACAGGACTTTGCCCCCCCGAAAGTTATCCACGTCAATCCATAGTTTTTGAATATATGGAATATGAGCTAGGTTGGAGCTTCTTATTAAGACTATGGCCTTTTGGAACATGAGTTTCCACTCTTTAAGTTTTGAATGCTTTGTTGGAAATAGGTTGTACACTTTCTGTAATTGACAATTTGACTTCTGTCACTGTATGAGGTTATACTAGATAGGCTTCAGACTGGGTCTTAACTGGGGGAATTATTTCCTTCAGTTGCCCACTCATCACCACCATGTTGATTTCTGGTGGAGAATCTGGTGTCTGGGCAAGATATAAAATTTTAATTGTTTACACCAAAATGTCTTCTTATTGTTTTCTGTGGAGTATTTATTTTAACTAAACCTGTATCTTCGTTTGTAGGTATTTTATAATTGGCAAGTTGGCCAATTTCAACCACCACATTTTTTATGTTTGTTCTGCAGAAAGAGTAATCCAGCCCTGAATCGAATTGTCATGACCTGGCCTAATGTTGCAGCCTTCTCATAAACCTTCTGCCTGGACACTTCTGCCTATGGAAATCATTCACTAAAGTCCATCTTTACTGAAAAAACAACAACAACAGAATAATGTTTAAAAAAAAAAACAAAAAAAAAAAACAAGAAAAAGAACATAAAAGAAATTCTTAGTTCTTTGTGTCCTCACACTTGGTAAACTAAAAATTTCTTCTTCTGAGGAACAGTGGACTTCACTGGATCACTTAATTGTGCTCAGATTAATTTCTGGGTTGGGTATAAGGTTAAGGTTAGATTTAGGGTCAGGATAAAGGTTATGTTGTCAGTAAGGCTGGTTTAAGTTTTGCTTAATGGAAGTTACATAATAAATCTAATTCATGTAACATATCAACAATAATCTACTTACTTATAAGTAAAGCATCAACAGCACATCTTCATCATATTTACCTCACTAAAAGTTAGACTGAAATTCAACATTTGCTTGACAAAATTCTGTCTAAACTAAGTTTATCTAATTTATCTTGATTAAATGCTGTCAAAACTCAATTTTATCTAGACTTACATCTGTCTAAACTTGAGCAAAATGCTGTCCACCCTTCATTTTAGCTTCACAAAATTCTGTCCTGACATGGCGTTTCCTTGAAAATAAAATCTTAACTCAAATTTACCTTAATTAACAAAATTCCATCCAAACTAATTTTCCTTGTAGGTGTTCTTACTCTTATTAGAATAACATTAACCAAAGTTTACACAGACACAATTCTAGCCAAATTTAATTTTAGGTCAACAAACTTTTGTCAAAATTTTATGTTAGCACAGGAAAACTCTGTCCAAACTTGACTTTGTGCCCAAACTCGACTTTAACTTGAAAGAAATCTGCCAAAACTCAAATTTAACCAACAAAGTGTCAAACAAGCCTTTATAAAAAAAAATTCAAACATATTTCATATATAGGTGTTGTCACTGTCATTAGATTAGTTATACATTCGGTTACATAAATAATGTCTAATTTATTGTTTTGATTGAGCTCTTCTATGATGTTGACCTTCAAAGCCATGTAAATCTAAGCACTAACCTTCATCAGTAAGAAAAACCTCATTCACACCTCAAAACTCTCTATACTTTTTGAGTGTGATTATAAGTGTGAGTCTGTAAGTATATATTTGTGTTGGAGGTGTATGAGCACACACACAGTACATATGCCTTGTGAATTGTCTGTGTGTTTTTGTGAACAGGTGACTATGAAGGAGAGAATGAAGGTGACATAGTGAGTGGACTGGTGGTTTCTAGAGAGAGAGAGAGAGAGCGAGAGAGAGCGAGAGAGAGAGAGAGAGAGAGAGAGAGAGAGAGAGAGAGAGAGAGAGAGAGAGAGGGAGACCGGCCTCGACACAAAGTGTTTACCTCCCTGATTTTGTGTGTGTGGCGTTTTGCTGGGGTTTCTGCACGGGGTGCAGTTAACTGTCCCCAGGGAACATTACTTTAGTGGCACTGTGCAATGGGCTACGAGATGAATGCTTTCTCTGCATTACTGTGTGGCAGGGAAAAGCAATGGATACACTTCCCCACCATGCACACACAAACACGCTCACACACATACGCTTCCAGACCCTTTTAAACTGTGGGTGTGTTTGTGGGCAGAAGAACATATTCTTTGCCTCTTCAAGGGAAAAGGAAACATAGTAGAAATTGTAACTTAGGTCAAAGCTAAGATCATCAAAACCCCACTTATCATCTGCTTTTCACAACAAAACTCACATGGCCTTGAGCAAATCTAATGTTTTTAAAAAATTTATAAAATGAAAGGGAGGGGCTGTGTGTGTGTGTGTGTGTGTGTGTGTGTGTGTGTGTGTGTGTGTGTGTGTGTGTGTGTGTGTGTGTGAGCCCAAATTTAATTAAGCAAGATGTTGGATGCTTGTCAGAGCATGAGAGGCAGAGCAAACAGCTGGCCCAGGCAGCAGGGGTGGGGACGGGCACAGTAGAGGCTAAGTAGCTTGGGGACAGAATGCAGGACCAGATGAGGCAATGGAGATGCCCTTTGGTTGGTTTGGACAGGTGCCTTTCCAAACTGGGTGTGTTCAAGAGTCAGGCCAAAGGACACAAACATGTCAGGATACCCCACTGAGGACCATTTACTGACTCTGGATCAGGGTTTGGGTTGCATTGTGCTAAAGAGAAGTAGATATTCAGAAAATGTTATCTGAATAAAAGCTATAAAAGTTATGTTCACATTCAAGATTAGCTCAAGATATTTCTGCCCAAACTTGAATTTAGATTTACAAAATTCAATTTAAACCTTAATATAGTTCAGCAAAATTCTGCCCAACCCAAATTTAACTTGACTAATTTCTGTTCAAAATCCTTAGAAAATAGTTTTAGCTGTTTTCCAAGCTTGATTACTCGATGATGATTAATCAAACAATGGTGAATTATCAAACAGTGATTAAAGTCTTCTGGTTTGTTATATGTGTATCACATCTGTAGGTTACTTTCCTCTATTCTAATGCTCCAATGACCTGTATCAGTGAGAATATCTTTAGTCTATCATTAATATTTCTTGAATACTCCAAACTTGAATTTGGACTGACAAAGTTCTGTACAACTTTAGCTTGACCTTATTCTGTCCACATAACATTTTAGTTTGGCCCTTTAATACATGAATTGTGATAACATGAATAAGGGTTTTTATTCTCTTTTGAGGCTAAATCAAAAGTCAAAATTTGATTGTTTGACATTAGTCTGTCAGCAAATTATGTATAAACCTGATTTTAGCTCAACTAAATTATTTTTAAACTTGACCTTATCTGGATAATATATGAGGCTAGCCTTTTTGTGCATGAATTACGACAAAATTAATCAGGATTTTTCCTCAAATGATTTGGGTCTTTTATCAGACTAATAAACTTAGTGAATTGTGTGTCTGTGGGGTTTTATGTAATCGTTTAAGAAATTGTTCATGTGTGCACTCACTGTTCATTTACAAGTGATATTGCATTAACAGCAAAATGGATGGAACAAATCAAATTGTTTTCAAATTGCTTTATTTTGCAAATAAATAGAATAGAATAGAACTTTATTGATCCCTTGGGAGGGTTCCTTCAGGGAAATTAAGGTAAATTAAGTAAAATTGACATTTTAGTGCTGTAGAACAAATATTATGATAAATATTATGATTTAACATGTACTGGTCTGGTTAAAGTACGGCATAAAGAGAGACATCAATATATCATGATGAAGGAAGAAAACATTAAACCCAGATATAATCCCAAATTACACACTACTCCTTATGTAATGTACTTTGCAATTAATGAAGTTACAGATTCTAAATCTAAACATTTACTCATATGTTGGAATCAAAAATGTAGTACTGTCTGTGTGTAGAAATGTAATTTTTATGACTTTTATAGTTCACTAAAGGGAGTTTGGAGGTAATTGAGATTCACCCAGAAACATGCATGTGTTGTAAGGTCAGCTTTCTCATAACGCTCCACTCTCCCTGTCCACAAGACAAGACCAATCCCCAAAACACTGTTTTAAATAGCTCCGCCTTGAAGCTCAGTTTTCAGAGACCAAAAATTACATTTTGTGTGGACAAGGGGCCAAAATGCAGACCAACACCAAAACCTCTCTTTAAGAAATAGATAGATACCCATGGACCTTGTTTTCCAATCAACAAAAATCTGTTCCTTGCGTGTGAATATGTGCGTTTGTGTGTGTGTGTGTGTGTGTGTGTGTGAGATAGAGAGAGAGAGAGAGAGAGAGAGAGAGAGAGAGAGAGAGAGAGAGATTCAGTGTGTGAGTCATTTCCGGGGCTCCAAGAGTAAACGGCAGATATGGAGCACAGACAGGTACAGTGTAGTGTGACAGAGCTCAATCGATAGAGACAGCTAAATATAAACTTGTCTTCTGGAGCAGCATTTTCAATGAAGCTTCATTGAGAATACAGTGAGGGGATAGAATAGACAGCATGGGTGTGGGTGTATATGGGGGTGTTGTTTGATATTTGAGCTTGTGTGTCTAGGAGAGACAGTGGTGTGTGTGTGTGTGTGTGTGTGTGTGTGTGTGTGTGTGTGCGTGCGTGCGCAAATCAATGGATAGTAAGTGACTGCAGTAGCAGTGTGTGTATTTGTGTGTGTCATTCAGAAAATCATTCTTCTCCTTTTACCTTATAACCCAAGATCCAAAACTTTGCAAACAGTAATGGTGGAAAAAAATAAGTATTTAATACACTGCCAATTTTGCAAGTTATCCCACCAACAAAGAATGGTAATTCTGTAATTTTCTATCATAGGTACACTTCAAAAAATCCAGAAAATCACGTTGTATGATTTTTAAATTATTAATTTGCATTTTATGGCATAAAATGAGTATTTGACACAAAAGAAAAACTAACTATACATTTGCAAGTAGAGTGGTAATATGTTTCCTGTAGTTTTTGACCAAGTTTGCACACACTGTTGGCCCACTCCATCTTCTCCAGAAGGTTCAGGTTTTGGGGCTGTCACTGGGCAATGTTGAGTTTTAGCTTGCTCCAAAGATTTTTTATTGGGTTCAGGTCTGGAGACTGACTAGTCCACTCCAGGACCTTGAAAGGCTTCTTACGGAGCCACTCCTTAGTTGCTCTGGCTGTGTTTATTTCATGATGGTGTAGTGTGTTACTAACAGGAATCTTTGAGACTGTGTTCGCAGCTCACTTCAGGTCATTGACAAGGTCCTCCCATGTAGTTCTGGCCTGATTCCTGATTCCTTTCTGATCAAGAAAGATTGACAGTCATCTTATGTTTCTTCCATTTTCTAATAATTGTGCCAACAGTTGTTGCCTTCTAACCATGCTGCATGCCTATTGTGCTGTAGCCTGTCCCAGCCTTGCAGGTCTACAATTTTGTCCCTGGTGTCCTTAGACAGCTCTTTGGTCTTGGCTATAGCACAGAGGTTGTAGTATGATATATTGACAGGTAAGTGGACAGGTGTCTTTTAAACAGGTAACAATTTCAATCAGGTTCAAATAATACAGGTAATGAGTAGGAGACCTAGGTTGGTCTATGAGAGCCAGAATTCTTGCTGCTACAATGTGATTCTGTCTCTCAAATGTTGAAGTGTACCTATAATATAAGATTACAGACCTCTCCATTCTTTGTAGGTGGGATCACTTGTAAAATTGGCAGTGTATTAAATATTTTATTTAATAAGTATTTTATTTAAAAAATCTCACTGTACATGTGACATTCTATGCTTCATGACTCAGGATCAGAGTTACATACAGATATGAAACACATATCACAGCAAACTTATGTTATCATACCTCATGTGGTGAATTGCCAGTGATTAATTCATCTCAGAAAACAGCTAAAGATCCTTTGTTTCCAACTGAATTACATCATACTTTAAATACCAAAGGAGCTTCCAGTGTATGTTTACTGCCATGTCCATATGTACATGCTCAACCTGAATGCACAGCCCAACTGCAAGAGGGTGCTGGGCTGATGACATCTCTGTATCAAAGATTGGGTTAGTTAAGAAAATGAGAAGGGAAGGGTTGTTTGCTATCTTTCTTTGCACACAGTCTTTAAATTTGAGAATAAATGTGAAATACGATATTACTGATACATACAAAATAATATTCATTTGTTATTAAAAAATGATTTATTATAAATATCCTTGTCAATCTAATAATTAAAAATCACTCATCATAAGTGTTTTTAGTCCTTATAACAAAAAACTGTAGATGCAAGTGTCACGTATCAAGTCCTGTTTAGCCTTGTTTTGACCTTCTCTCTGCCCATTCCCAGCAGTGTCTGTTTGGTAACTCTGCCCCTTTGGTATCCTGTCCCAACCATTTTTAATGTTCTGATGTGTGTATATATATATATATACTCTGCTATGGCTGGGAGGGCGGAGCTTCCCAGCAATGTTGTGGTCCGGAGGGCGGAGCTTCCCCGATGCCATGGTCCGGAGGGCGGAGCTTCCTATTGACATCATGTCCAGTGGATGGAACCTCCCGCTGATGTCATGGGCTGGAGGGTGGAGCTTTTGAGAAACAGACTCCAAGAGGTGGAACCTAGAGCCGGTCTCCGATAGGTGGAGCCTAGAGCTGGACTGCCGCAAGTGTCCAAGGAGCTTCTCAGCCCATGTCTGTTCTTGTACCCATATCTGTTCCTGTTCTTGTGCCCATGTCTGTTCTTGTCCTGGTTCTTGTCACTGTGTATGTGTCAGTCCCTGTCCAAGTGTTTGTTCCTGTTCCTGTGCCTAGTCCTGTCATGTCTCCTGTTCATGTCTAATCCAGCTTGTCCTGTCCTTGTTCTGTTTCTAGTCCCTCTCCTGCACCAGCCCCGGGGACTCTTGGTTACGCGCCCCAGAGTTGCGTGTCGGGAAATGGGCCTACTGTCCTGTTTAGTTCCCACATGCTTGTAGTGTGTATGTCTTGTTTTGGTCTTGTCTCTGTTTAATGTTCTTATGTGTGTGTGTGTGTGTGTGTGTGTGTGTGTATATATATATATATATATATATATATATATATATATATATACTCCCTCGTGTCAGTCTGTGGTCATGAGTCTGCAGGTTTGTTACCTGCTTTGTTATCTGGTATGTTACTTGGCTATGTTATCATGTTGTTTAGTTATCTGTATCCTGGTTATGGCATATGTAAGTCATTAAACCCCTGCAAGTACTTCTGCTTCCAACCAGTCTGTTAAGAGTCGCGTTCCTAACAGAAAGTACAATTTTTTTATCAAAACATGGTCAAATTCATACAAATATTTAAATTCTGTTACTTTTACATCTCAAATGAAGACACATTTGAGTAGCCCAGGATTTTACCAATATCTGGTATGTGTGACTGTCTCCTGTAAATATTTTTCTAATGTTTTGGTGAATAAAAGTATGTCAAACTATCTATCAACATCCAATTAACCTAGAGTCCTTAAAGGTTAAGCTGAACTTTAGTTTGATATTTTTCTGTCCACGTAATTACTGCCGCATTAATGAAACAAAATTAAGTCTAAAATTTAGCTCAGCAAAATTCAGCTTGGCAATATTTAAGTTTAGTCCCTTTTCAAGCTGATTAAAACTATTGAATTGTGTGTCTGTGGGTTCCTTATGTAATTGTTTGAGTTATTCTCACAAGTGATATTGCATAAGTGACCCAATGATTTTTTGTTGTTTTATTTTATGAAATGAAATAAAATGGACAATTGAATGCTGAAGAACATGTATTATGATAAATGTAATGGTCTGGCAATGGAAAAAACTGTAACTACAAACAAACAAAACATAAAATGCACATAGAAAATGGTGATGGGGTAATAATTGATAATTGTGTCACCCTAGATTTCAGTTTAGATGAAAACTGTCAAATTGAATTCATTGATGCTTATCTGTTTGGCTAATTACTTTAAACATTATGATAAATTGTGAGTTTTTTTTGTCATAGGTCATAGTAGTCAATATAAAACACCATCAAATTTATAACATCTGAGTAAACTAAAGTTGCTGTTGCCATTGTAATGTGATCAGAAATTTTACAGTTATAACCTGAACAATATGACAAACAAGACCCTATACTGAACCTCTAAAGGTGCTGTGGCCATTCATAATACAATCAGCAACATTCCTGTTATAATCTCTATTTGAACAATTCTTCAAACCCTTATACTAAACCACAAAAGTTTCTATTGCCATGTATGACCTAATCAGCAATACATCTTCAGCATATACACCAAACAGCCCTCCCCTTCAATTGCACACTGCCCTACCCCACCCAACCTAAGCCATTCTTATCCACAACCACTGACAAGCTCTTTCAGTTATTTCTAACAATTCCTTCATAACTGCCCTCAATACATGACTTCTGAACCCAAATTCACCCAGCAATGCTGTAGTAGACTTCCCTTCAAAACCCCTAGCTCCAATCTCTACTGGTCTAAGATGCGCCTGCCACCCACACTCTCTCACCTCAGCCACCAAATATGTATATCTCAGCCTTTTCCTTTCATAAGCTACCTAATCCTATTTGTTTGCTCTCTGAGAATAACACAATATCAGGCCTTGTAGATTAGACCTGTAGTTTAGTACATACAACAACTTCCAATCTTGTGCATCCATCCATTGACCAATATTCACAAACTGCATTCATTCTCTACTGCATTGCCCCTCAAGCACAAATCTAATTAATGTGCTGCCACTAACAATGGCCACATTGTTATCTTCTATGCTTGAGAGACTAAAGTTTCATTAAATTCTGGACTTTATGCCAAAAAGAGTTTTGTCCAAACCTAAATTTATCTTGACAAAATTCAAAGTTCAAGTTAAATGAAATCAGGGAAGCTCAAGATTGCCATTCCATTCATATCCATTATGAGTGTCTTTAAACATCTAACCACAACTGTCACAACCCAGTTAATTTTATTAATACTGTTAAGTCAGAATTATTGTATTCATGAATATCATTATATCCTATTTGTGTAAAATTCTGTAATTTTACCACCTCAGTCCACATGCTTCCATATCTCTCAGCTTGTCCAGAAATGCATGTATACAGCATGTCCTTTAGGAGAGGCTTAAAAATGCTTGTTTTATATTTAAATTAGAAATATCTTGTAAGGAGCCACCCACTCCCTGATTGAGATGTGATTGAGGTGTAGAGGCTATTTAAGGCTGCCTCATGTCCCACTCGGTGCGGTGTTTTGGTGTCTTTATGCCACAACTCTGCCAGTAATTTCTTTAAAAAGGAGTGCTGCTCTGCTTTCCCTCCTTTAAAAAGAAGGAGTGCTGCTTTATTTTCCCTCCTTTAAAAGGGAGATCTTCTCTATTTTTCCTCCTTTAAAAGGGAGAGCCTCTCTAGTTTCCCTCCTTAAAAGTTTATTGGGGTTGTTTTGTGTTCACCTTTGCCCTCCTTTGGAGGAGTTTTGTTTATTCACATTTTCCCTTCACACTGAGAGTATTTTTATGCCCTTGTAGGGGGTATGACTAGTGTCATACATTTTTTTTTATCCATTTCTCTCTTTTCTTTTCTGAGTACTGGTTAATCCTCCACCAGTGCTCTGCTCATTATTCCCATCATCATTAAACAATGTAAAGCCCAAACACCTTTCCTCACTGAGGGGCTGACAAGCCCAGACAACCATAAACCACTTCCACCATCAATAGAGCTGTGGATAAGCCTCTCACCTACCACCTCAGTGGCCAGGAATCAAACCCCAATCCAATCAGCCCTGCTTTCTGCTTTTGAGTTCACCCAGCTTTGACTGGGAGTCAAATACATGTGAGGGTGGGTTAATGTTCCAATTCCTACCTGGGTTGCCCCGTAATATATCTAACTGAATATCTAATTTGGGTTTCATCATATCACCACCTGGATTTAACTAAGCAAATAGATAAGAGCCTCCCATTGGATACTTACTAAATGGGTGATTGTTTCAGCTGGCAACACATTATTTAACCCTATCTGATGCAGTGACTTGATTCTCATTTGATAAACATCCATGTCAAAAGACATCTGGGTTGTGGATAAGGTGTTAATCTGTTTCAGAAGCTTCAAATTATTGGCATGCATCAAGCAGAGAAAACATCTAAGAAGATTGCTGGAACTTATAAAATTGGGATATGAACTGTCCAACACATTATTAAAAAGTGGAAGGACATTGGGAAAATAATCTTTGAGGAAGGAATGTGGGGACAGTGCATGTCAGAGCACAAACCAAGCCATTAAGTCTAAGGAATTATCTGTAGAGCTCTGAGACATGATTGTATCAAGACACAGATCTAGGGAAGGGTACAGAAACATTGCTGTTGCACTGAAAGTTTGGAAACACCAGGACTCTTCCTAAAACTGGGTGCCCAAACTGAGTGATCATGGTAGAAGTGTGAACAAGAACCCTATGTTCACTCTGACAGAGCTTAAATGTGCTCTGTGGAGAAAGGAGAAACTTCAAGAAAGACAACCATTTCTGCAGCACTCCAACAATTAAGCCTGTACTGCCGAGTGGCCAGAGGGAAGCCACTCCTCAGTAAAAGGCACATGACATCTAATGGAATCTAAGGCCATGAGGAACAAATCATACACATAGTATCATACACTCATACATTACATAAATGTATATACAATAAGTGTTTCAGAGGAGCATGAGATGAAATTGAATGATTTTTGGAGATGGGGGGCCCTCAGGTGTGAGTGGAGTTCATGATGGCCTGGGGGAAGAAACTGTTCCATAGTCTAGTGATTCTTGATTTCACATTCCTGTATCATCTGCCAGATGGGAAAGATTTGAAGAGGAAGTGTTGTGAAAGAGTTTTTTGTGGGCCCTCCTGAGGAGCCTTGAATGATAAATGTCTTCAATGGGTGAAAGAGTCATTCCTAAGATTATTGTGCTGTCCTAATCATGCACTGCAAATACTTCTGATCCTGGCAGTGTAGTTTCCAACTACTGTGATGGAACTGGTGAGAATTCTTTCAGTGAAGCATATGTAGATGTTTCTGAAGATTTTGGCTGGCATACCGGTTTTCTGCAGTCATTGCTATGCTTCCTTCACTGGTTGGTTTGTGTGACCAGAAGAGAACTTCACAATTTGAAAGAACTTACTCTTTCTACTACTGTCTGAGTGAGAAACAGCGATACTCTACAATCATCTGCTTTATTTTGTAAACATTTAAGAAGAGATTGTTGTTCTGAAACCACTCTATGACCATGCTCTGTCCTATAAGCTGTCTCATTGCCCCCATTGATCAGACCCATGACAGTGGAATCATCAGCAAATGTGATGAGTGTGATGTCACTGAGAGAGGCAACATAGTCATGGTTGAACAGGGTTCACAGCCCTGTGTTTATGACCTTTGTGGTTGGAGATATGGTTTCCATTCCTGACAGACTGGTGTCTACCTGTCAGAAAATCCAGTACCCAGCCGCATAAGTAGGGTGCCCGTCCAAGAGTGTATAGCTTATCAGTCAGCTTGGATGGGGTAATGGTATTGGAATGTTGAGCTGTAGCCAATGAAAAACATTCTCACACCTGTCTATGCTCCCTAGATGTTCCAGAGCTGTATGGATGGCAGTGCAGATGGCATCTTCTGTGGATCTGTTCAGATAGTACACAAACTGAAGAGGGTCCAGTATGGTGTTCTGAATATATGACAAAATGAGCCTTTCAAAGCACATCATTACAACTCAAGTCAGGACAACTTGTCTGTAGTCATTAAGGCAAGCCACTGTGCTTTTCTTTTGAAGTGGTTCAATGTTGGTTGCCTTAAGTCAGGTGGGAATTGCCATCTGTGCT
The DNA here is from genome assembly GCA_034509495.1 of Acestrorhynchus altus. Lineage (NCBI taxonomy): Eukaryota > Metazoa > Chordata > Actinopteri > Characiformes > Acestrorhynchidae > Acestrorhynchus > Acestrorhynchus altus. Next base: position 12,582,316 of record CM067518.1, read on the forward strand.
ATAGAAAGCCAGTTCAGACACACATGGTCTGAGTGTACAGGTCAGTTCAGGTGTTAGTCAAAAAATTTGAATATCATGAAAAAGTTGATTTATTTCAGTAATTCTATTCAAAAAGTGAAACTTGTATATTATATTAATTCATTACACAAAGACTGATATATTTCAAGTGTTTTTTGGTTTTTTTTCATTTTGATGATTATAACTGACAACTAATGAAAATCCCAAATTCAGTACCCCAGAAAATTAGAATATTACTTAAGACCAATACCAAAAAAAAAGGATTTTTAGAAATGTTGGACAACTGAAAAGTATTATCATGAAAAGTATGAGCATGTACAGCACTCAATATTTAACTGGGGCTCTTATGTAGAGTAGATCAGTCTGTGGGACTGCTCAGGTGTTATGAGAGCCCAGGTTGCTCTGATAGTGGTCTTCAGTTGTTCTGAATTGTTGAGTCTGGCGTATCGCATCTTCCTCTTCACAATACCCTATCGATTTTCTATGGGGTTAAGGTCAGACGAGTTTGCTTGCCAATTAAAAAAAGGGATACCATGGTACTTAAACCAGGTACTGGTAGCTTTGACACTGTGTGCAGGTACCAAGTCCTGTTGGAAATTGAAATCTGCATCTCCATAAAGTTGGTCAGCAGCAGGAAGCATGAAGTGCTCTAAAACATTGGATTGCATTGACTGTATTGACCTTGGATCTCAGAAAACACAATGGACCAACACCAGCAGATGACATGGCACCCAAATCATCACTGACTTTGGAAACTTTACATTGGACCTCAAGCAATGTGGATTCTGTGCCTCTCCTCTCTTCCTCCAGACTCTGGGACCTTGATTCTAGGGATGTGACGAAGTTCAAATTGGAATTCAAACACATTCGAACTTCAACAATTTTTAGCAAATTCGAATTTGACGGATGTTTTAGGGCCAATTTTCATCGAATGTGGATTTGAAATTGCTGCTGGCATATAAAACAGAACAATTGACTTTTGACAGAAATACAATAAATACAGACACCATTTTACACAGCTGGTTCTAGGTTTTTCATACACATTGATTTCTGCCCTGCAGGTCATCTTTTAGATACCAAGTGGGAAAACAAGTGGGAGTTTTTTTAACTGAACTTTGTTGATGATAGTAAAGCGTTGTGTGTAACTATTTCACGTGGTAAAGCTACAGATATTCAACATCAGCACTGTACAGTCATTTGTGTTCACAGCATGGTCCACAGTTATCCTGACCCGAAGGTGAGCAAAGTGAGTAAGCAGATTCGCAGTCAGATCAATTGATGCCAAAAGGCAAGGTTGTTCCAGCCTCAGGTTCACATTCAAGACCAGCTGAAATTACACTGGAGGAGTCTGTGACTACCTGTGGCTGATGGCCTGTTAAAGCATCATGCATTTGTGTTAAAAAAATACAAAAATACATGCACAAATGAGCTTATCAGGGCTTATCAGGTGCTCTTGGCCCCGTGTTTACCAAAACTTCATTCACATTCAAATTTGATGGATTTGTAGCTAAAATCTTCAAATCCAATGAATGCGGATTTTCCACAGCTCCGTCACATCTCTACTTGTTTCCCAAAGGAAATGCAAAATTTACTTAAATTAACATAGCTTCAGCAAAAATCCTTTTTGTCTTTAGCCCAGGTGAGATGCTTCTGACACTGTCTCTTGTTCAAGAGTGGCTTGACACAAGGAATGCGACAGCTGAAACCCATGTCTTGCATACATCTGCACATGGTTGTTCTTGAAGCACTGACTCCAGCTGCAGTCCACTCTTTGATAATCTCCCCCACATTTTTGAATGGGTTTTGTTTCACAATCTTCTCCAGGGTGCAGTTATCCCTATTGCTTGTACACTTTTTTCTACTCTATTAATGTGCTTGTATACAGAGTCCTGTGAACAGCAAGCCTCTATAGCAATGACCTTTTGTGTCTTGCCCTCCTTGTGCAAGGTGTAAATGGTCGTCTTTTGGACAACTGTCAAGTTAGCAGTCTTCCCCATGATTGTGTAGAGATCTAGACTGAGAGACCATTTCAAGGCCTTTGCAGATGTTTTGAGTTAATTAGCTGATTAGATTGTGGCACCAGGTGTCTTCAATATTGAACATTTTCACAATATTCTAATTTCCTGGGATACTGAATTTGTTTTTTCATTAGGTGTCAGTTATAATAATCAAAATTGTGTTTTCTTCCAGGTCAACATTGCCATCCTCCTGCAGAACAGCATCTCTGAATACCTTCCTAATAATTGCCTAAAGAATGCAATCCATTTTTCCAGTCCAAACTGTTCTGTTTACAGGGGGCGCTTTCTTGAGAGTCAGGCTGTATGCTGGATATAGAAACAGTGAAATGTGGTCTGACTATGGATGAGGTACTGCCCTGTAAGCACCTTGTACAGTGCAGTAAACATGATCCAAAGTTTTTTTTTCTCTCTGGTGGGAAATTTCACAAAATTTTGGAATAATTGTCCTTAAATTGCAGTGATTGAAATCACCTGCCACAGTGAACACAGTGTCCAGGTGTTTCATTTGCTGAGCACTGATGAAGTCATAGAGAAGTCTGAGTGCAGCTGAGGAGTTTGCTTGTGGAAGGACACAGATGATCAGAATGAGAATAGAATGTGAAGAGGTAAAAATTCTGTTGGTAAACAGAACGGTCTGCATTTCACCAACACATCAGATGAACATTGTTTGTGTACAATCTGAATATCTGTGTATCACACGTTGTTAATGTAAACACAAACACCCTCTCCTTTTTTCTTCTGACACGGCCATGCGGTAAACAGTGTGTTTGTAGCTGGACCGTGTTTGGAATTTTGGAACAGTGTTTGGAACAGTCCCTTCTTTCATGCTGTAATGTTATCCTGGCTCTGAGCTCATCCAGTTTGTTCTCAAGGGAACAGACATTTGTGAGCAGTAAGCTAGGCAGCGCTGGCCTGTTTGGCCTGCCTTTTAGCTTAGCTTGTAGCCCACTTCTCTTGACTCTTGCTGCACTTTCTCCAGCAGAGCGTGTTTCCTTTATGTTATAATAGCACACATTTTCTGTACATTGCAGAGTTACCCCTAACACTACAATAAAAGTTGCCCATATGCACTGTATATAATAAACATAAGACATTTGCACTTTTCATGATATTTCATTGACAGCACCAGATTACGTCCTCATGAGTGGTGTGTAGAGGATGCAGTGGTGTATAGAGTATGCAATACCAACATGAAAACGTTTTATTGCTTTAAAATAAATTTGTGTTGGAGTAAAAGTAGTTAAGTAAATGAGTTAAGTTAATAATGTAAAGTTATTTACATTATTACTCAAGTACACATAAGAAAGTATCTTGTATAAAGACAACTCAAGTAATGAGTTACCTTATCAGATCTTATTCAATAATCAAAATAGAATATGTAGGATGAAGTGTCACAGCCAATGCAGATATATACAATCATAATGCATCTTTATATGAACTGTAATAAAGTCATTTGCAACCCCCATTTAAAACAATAGACAAGAATCCTCAGGAATCCCAAGAAGAAGATTCTGGAGCATTTTCTGTGAGGATTTGACTGCATTCAACTGTAAGAGTGTTAGTGAGGTTATAATGTTGGATGATCACCACCTCATCCTGTTACTTGTGGTTGGTGTGGTACAACAGATAACCCCACCACTGTGCCACCACACCATGTGGGAGAGTAGGGTTTGATTCCACATCTGGGCAACTATGCTGTGCTACACCAATATGAGTCCTTGGGCAAGACTCAACACTACTCTGGCCTGCCTCTGTAATATGACTAACCTTGCAAGTCACTTTGGATAAGAGTGTCAGCTAAAAGGCATAAATGTAAATGTCATCCTCAAGTCCCCAACTCATCCCAAAAGTATTGGATGGAGCTCCATCATTCCATGGAACATATTTCCACTGCTTCTCAGCACAATGATTGGGGGCTTTATACCCCTGTAGCCCATACCTGCCATTAGACGTAGAGCCAACAGGTTCATTTTTATCTTCTCCAGAGAGTCCTATTCTATTGCCAATACCTCTCGACATGAACTAGACGAGTTGCGTGTGTGCATGAATGAATGGATCTGTGTAAACAATGGATGCGGTTTCAAGTATCTGAATGCAGTCATTAGAAAGTGTCTGTGCAAATATTTGAATATATGAAAAGTACCCATTGGAAAACAATTCTTAAAATAAGAGTTACAAATACAAAAAACAAAACAGCAAAAAAAAAATTGCACTCTTTTTCAGCATAATCTACAGAAGACAAAACATTATTTTTTGGAAGTAAACTACACACAGATGGTAATCTATGTAGCAGGCATGATATTACAATATGGTTGTTTTTATATCTTGTACAAAATAGTTTTTAATATACCAATAGTCACGATATATTGCCCAGACCTACTTTCTTCTCCACTTACCATAAACACATATATTTCATATATTAGGTTTTTGTACATATTGTACATATTTGTGTATGTATTATTTCCTTCTCTGATTTTACAATTTATTACATAGCCAGAATGCTTATTGCTAGTTTTCTTCTACGTGTAGCTCCACACAATGTAATGCCACTTTTAACGGTTATTCAAGTTATCTACAATTTTGTTATAACTTTGTGCATAATTGTGTAATTAACTGATAAGGATTTTTTAACTGTTAGTTATAATACAGTTGATGTCATCTGGACATTGTTCTGGAGGGGGATAAGAGGTTGTTAAAAAATGCACGAGAAATAGTAACTGTGGCCTGAGAACTGAGGTCAGAGTTTTTATAAAAGCTTTACTATGGTTAAAACATGAAATGTACTCACCTTAGAACCACAGGTTAACTTTGCAGGGTGTTTTCATAGTTTGACATTTTTTCAGTTAGCAAAACATTAGAAAAGTATTTATAGGAGACAATCAAGCATGCCATTTGAGATATAAACATGAACAAAAAATGACCAAGTTTTGATAAAAAAATAAATAAAAAAATGATCAACCCCTTTAGGGGTTGCCACAGCGGATCGTCATATTTATGATCCGCATTATAGATCTGGCACAAGTTTTATGCCGGATGCCCTTCCTGACACAACCCTCATCATTTATCCAGGCTTGGGACCAGCACCAGAAGTGCACAAACTACACCCTTAATTTACATACGTATCAATATTATCCTGTCTCAGGACTTTTATTCTGAAATTTGAACACTGTGTGAGCATAGAAAGAAAGCATTTCTTCTATAATCAAATATGTGGGTCAATGATGTCATTAACCCAACCACCTCTTGCTGATCAGTTGGAGTTTGAACTGGATTACTTACTGATAATTCATCATACAATGATGAGAACATCATTGCTAGATAGGGTACCTTGGTCTTGTAATTTTGTTATTTGTGCATTATGTCTGTAGCTTAATCTGATCCTGAGTTATGAAGCCTCGAAAATGGCATGTAACTGCTTGCACAATAGCTAAGTTGCTGTGTAAAAGATGTCTCCCTTGAAAACAAATAAATGAAAAATATTAAATAAATAAAGTTGCATGCCCATTTTCTAGGCCTCATTACTCAGGATCAGAGTAACCTGTACATGTCATAACAAACTACAGATTTACCCTTTTTAACCATGTTGTTCTCATCATTGTGTGATGAATCAACAATTTATCCATCTAGGAAAACAACACAAAAATCACTTGATTCCAACTGAATTAAATCACGGTTTAAATGCCTTTAACTGCATGGTTACTGCAAGAGGGGTTGGGGATAAACAGGTCACTGACCCAGGTATTTGAGAAAATGAGAAGGGAGGGGTTGTTTGCTCTCTTTCTTTGCTCACATAGTGTTCAACTGTCAGAAAAAAAGGTCCTAGGAATGGATAATACTGATACATACATAGTATAATAATAAAAGACATCTATTATTATTATTATTATTATTATTATTATTATTATTATTATTATTTATTTTTTATTTTTTTTAATTATATGTAAGTATTATTTTAAATGGTTTAAAATATAGTTAAATTGATGCTAATATCTATATTCTGTTAAGATTTACATCTCAAATGAATAACAATGTATGACACGTGTGACTGTCTCCTATTAATATATTGTTAATGTTTTGACAAACAGTACATCAGACTACCAAAACCTCCTCCAACATTGGCCTAATTGGTTTCTAAAAGTTGCATTTAAAAAAGAACTACTTATTATTTTTGTTATAGTGCACCCTCTCACACACACACACACACACACACACACACACACACACACACACACACACACACACACACACACACACACATTCTATGTGTGTGTGTGTGTGTGTGTGTTTAGGACAGGTGCTATAGTGCAGAGGGAGGCAATCTGTCTGACAGTGTGAAGCTGCCAGTAAGGTTCTCTAGTTTCTCAGTCCAGCACATGCCTGTCCCACTACAGCCATTCTGCTCTACCCTTTCCACACACATCTTTCCATCCTTCTTTCTGCTCACTTCACACTTGACAGTGGTAATGTGGGAAAATAATCAGATTTACACAATAGGCCTGTATTGTAAATGCAGCCAATCATGTTTGATATCCAAAGTTTCCTTCTTTTGGAAAATGTATGTGCAATCTCCGTGCTGACACATTGAACAAATAATGAAAACACATAGCTACACTATTTACATCATGCAAGATATAGACCATAAATGACCACACATTCCATTATTTCTAGGAGCTTTATGGTGATTCGCATCCCATGTGTTACATGAGGTGGAACAAAATCATGATCTCAAGGTCCCAGTTATGCCCATAAAGCAATGTATTTAAAAATAGAAATAAACAGTATATAAAAAAACTATAGATGAACATTTCTTAAGGAAATGCAGTAATAAAATACAATAACAATAAATAAGAGTAATAATAAATAATGAATCACAGTTGTGAATAGATGGCTATGAATATAGCAGCTTTTGAGAGAAGAGAAAGAAACAGCAGCATGGATAAAGTGTCATGTGTCAAACAGTGTTCCTCTAGTTAGAATTGAAGAGACAGCTTTAAGGGAGAAGCTATTCCTCAGTGTGGTGGTTCTACACATAATGCTCTGCAGCCTCCTGTCTGAGGGGAACAGGGGGAAAAAGTGTGTGTGCTGGGTGAGAGATGCAGGTGATGCATGATGCAGGTGACCCTCTTCCTGCATCTGGGAGTGTAAATCCATTTGAAAGGTGCTATGTAAGTGTAACTAGCTAACCAAATTTCTGTGGTGGTGGGGAGGCTGACTTCAACATTCCTCTGTTCAGCCTTCACCACCCTCTGGAGAGCATCTATCTCTGCAGTAGAGCAACTTCCGTGCCACATGTTACCACAGAACGTTCTCCATTGCAAATCTGTAAAAGGAGGTGAGGACTCAGCTCAGAGTGTCTGCCCTTCCTGAAGTCCACGGCCATCTTCTTCATCTTCTATACATTGATGCAGAGATTATTCTCCCTGCACCAACCCTCCAGGTGTTCCACCTCCTGCCTGTAGCCAGACTCATTACTGTTTGTGATGCATCCAATCACTGCTGTGTCTTCTGCAAACATTACAATATGACAGCCTCGATGGGTAGGTGAGCAGTCATATGTGAGCAGTGTAAGCAAGAGGGTGCTCAACAAATAGCCCTGAGGGGAACCAGTCCTGGGGATTATGGTGGAGGAGATGTTGTGGATCCTCACAGGCTGTGGCCTGTCAGTCAGGAAGTCCAGGACCCAGTTACAGATGAAGGAGCTCACTCTAAATGCAAGTTTGTGACCCAGGGTCTGGGGAATCAGACAGACACAGCTGAACCCCACAATGTAGACATAGGAATCCTTCTGCTCTAGGTGGGTGAGGGCAGTGTGGACCACAGAAGAGATGGGGTCCACTGTGGATTGGTTCTTGTGGTATGCATTCTGGTCTGGGTCTACACTGACATCGATGGTGGCTTTGATGTGGGCCATAACCAGTCTTTCAAAGCATTTTGTGACTATCAGGGTAAGGACAACTGGTCAGTAATCGGGTAGTGACTTCTTCTTCTTCTTCTTCTTCTTCTTCTTCTTCTTCTTCTTCTTATTCTTCTGCTTCTTCTTCTTCTTCTTCTTTCAGCTGCTCCCTTTAGAGGTCGCCACAGCGGATCATCTGCCTCCATCTAGTTACAAAAGTACATATTTTGTAAGGTCCTGAGAACATTCCAAGAAAATTCCCATGCTGATTAGAGAATGTTTACAGGTCCTCTTTAATCAGTGTTAAATATGTTCTGATTCAGCAGCAAGTGCACAGCCAATTCTTGAAGTTGATGTGTTGAAAAATTTAAAAATTATAACAATCTCAGGCACTTTGACAAGAAGCAAACTGTGATGTTGAGACAATTGGGTCAGGACTTTATTGAGATGCCTCCATACTGAGAATGTACTTTTCTCCATGTGATCAATTTGAAATCAAGCACAAAGTACAGAGACTGTAGGCAGCTTTCCATCTGCCCCCCCTTTTCAAAAAATGCTTTCGCATTCTCAAATGCTGAATCCAAAGCTGGTCTAAAAAATGGCTCTGCAGTATATTCTCCCAGATGTATGATGAACACCTCTGGGTGGCACAGAGATTTTAACCCTCATTAGGTAGGCCACTGCTCCTCCTATCTGGTGTTCCAGAACTGCAAACAACACAGCCATAAAAAATGCAAACAGCTTTAAATATGATTCTCATAAAAGCAAAAACTGAGTTAAATCTCTCTTTTCTGCTTGTTTTGATGTGGCTCTTAATCACATTAGCATAAGTGGTATAAAGTTTCATTGCTTAACTGTAGTGAATGGAAACATGATTTAACATTTTTCCAACAAAATGTCATAATTGTTCATAAAATTTATTAAATGTTTTGAAGGAAATCCAGCTTGAGTTTGACATTTTGTTTAAAGGTCTGAAAACAACCACAGGAGGAAAACTGCATAGAACAGTAGGGATTTTAAGCACATGAGTCAGTTTAAGACTGATTCACAAACAACATTCAAGAATAAGCAAGTTATATATAAATGCTTGCTAATCAAACCAGTGTAAGACTTTCGAACATGTCTATCCAGATCAATCACATTATCCCACAGAACTACTCCTCAACCTTCCTCTATGTCAGCACTGATGGTCTGTCCATTTGCCTGACTCCGCCCACTCCAAAAGCCCCTCCCCTGAGACGCCTTCTTCAGTCTTTTCCTCTGTCTACAAATGGACACTCAGCATTTTTGATGCTGTGTGTGCAAGTAGAGCATACACATGTGAATAGATATGCTCTGTGTGTGTGTGTGTGTGTGTGTGTGTGTGTGTGTTTGGGTGTGTGTGTGTGTGTGTGTGTGTGTGTGTGTGTGTGTGTGTGTGTGTGTGTGTGTGTGTGTGTTTGTGTGTGTGTGTGCATTTATGTTGACCAGGCCATCAGTCAGCATGACAGGTGTAGCTGATGCTCTCCCAGAGGCTTTAATAGACTGGCATTCCCTTCGGTAACATAAGATGCTAACCCTGTCTCATTTTACACTGTGGCCTATATGTGACAAGCAGGATCTTCTGTGTTCGTCCCTCACTTTTCTTTTTCTCTGATCCTTTTTTTTTGTTGTTGTTCTTAGCATCTCTCTTTTGACATTGAAGCAGGAACAAAAAACTAAATAGGACAATAGTGTTTCCCAGTTTGCACATTCAGAAGTCTACATTTGTTCCTTGTAATGAATGTGTGTTCACTGAGCAGACCAAGACAAGGGAGGCAGACATACATGCAGGGGTTTTGGAGTATTTAATAACAAAAACAAATGGAATATAAAAAAAGACCAACATGAACTTTAAAGTAACATATGAACAAACAGACTGACCTGAACTATAGGGACAACAAGCAAACATTTTGGGAACAGATAAACAAAGAGACCACATAGAAACATACAAACTAAAGGACAAAGGTGGACTGAAAAAGAAGGTCTTTAATACAAGGACAACATTGCACACACCTGGAGCTGGAAAATGGGCAGGGTTACAAATGAGACACAGATTGGAATTGGTGTAGCAAGAACATAGACAGGACCAAAACAAGACAAGTGCTCAGAAGCACATGGGGGAAAGACAACAATGATGATGAGATAGGAAGACAGAGGAGATAGAATGGACTGATAAATGACTGTACTCTTGTTATGCTGGACATTCAATTTACATAATAATAATAATAATAATAATAATAATAATAATAATAATAATAATAAAAGAACAGAATGGTTGCACAGCTTAAGTGATTCCAACATCCAGGCAGTTGCTAAGCTGTTGCTGAATGGTGGCTACTATGGTATCCCAGGTGCTTCCTATGGTATTTTGAAAAGGTTTCTGTGGTATCCTAGGTCATCGCTATGGTGTTATTAAGATGTTGCTAGTGAGTTGCTATGGTATTACAAGGTGGTTGCTATGGTATCCCAAATGCTTACTATGGAGCCCCTAAGTGGTTGTTATGCTTTTTTAAGCAGTTATGGTGTTATGGTGTTGCTAGGTGGTTGCTATAATTCTTGCTATGAGGGTGCTACAGTGTGGATCGTTGCTTCTTAGCGCTTGGTTTCTGGACACTTGCTGTTCCCTCTGGGTCTCAGACAAATACTCACTTGTTGCCAAGTCACTGTGGATACCCATGTGGGTATTTGCATATTACTAATGTACTCGTCATAAAAATGGTCACAAACTTTAGTAACTTACTTATAAGTTACCCATGTGTAACTTATACACATGGGTTACAATTTCACAAAAATCCATGTATGTGGAAACTATAAGTGCAATGAAAAAGCTGTGTATAAGAAAAATATGCGCAACTACCCAAGAAGAATATGCACATCTGCCTTTTTTAGTTTCATTTCAGTTCAGGGTTTAGCAGGCCTTATCATTTTCTGCTAACACACTCTCACACCACAGTCCATTAGCTGTGTCAAAATAAATACCACACACATCATGATAAAGTTCATGCATCAAACAATGTCTTCTGTTTCATGCCCAGGGAAAATGGTTGAGAGCCCCATTTGACTCTTGAGCCTGTTCTCCGTTCATTCCTTGTCTTTCCATTTTATAGATAAGAGCAGTCCTCCTGGACTAACTTAAGACAGGCAAGTGTGTAAGTTTGTGTATGTGTGTGAGTGAGCGATCTATCTGTATTGTGGGGGAGGATAGTACAGATGGAGAGAAAGCAGCAGAGTGAGGGATGAGGAAAGAAAAATGAATAAAAGTGGAGCACTAATGGCATGATGAATCTGTGTGTATTTTTGCTGTGGCAGCTTTGATTTATCACCAACATTTTATTCAAGGTCCTGGAATTAGTGAGACTCTGCACAGGATAGGAACCAGAGAGAGAGGGAGATACAGAAATGAGACATGGGGGAAAAATCTTCGAGAGTTGCTTGAGCAAATGGAATGTTGCAGTTTGATTATGCTTTATGTATTCCCATCTCAGTGCAGCTTTTCAATCTCGGGTGTCTGTTTTTTCTGTAGTGATGAATGCCAGGGTTACAGCCATGGGCTAAGAAAACATTTCTGATGTAAGCATCTGCTTGGGATGACAACTCTCTAAACTCTTCACTTGTGTATTTTAAAACAGGGCTGCACAATACATTACTTCAGCATCATCAATGTGATTTGTCACATTGCAAGATGTGCAATATCACATAATACAAATATAATATCATATATATCATAATATATAAAATATGATATAATACAAATTAAATTTTGACCAAAAATAAAAAAATACAAGGTTCCCATTTTCCATAATATATGAACCAGATGCAGATTATATCTCTCCAATATCATTTACTATATTTACTGTATTATTAATATCATGGCATGTTGGATAAAGTGCTTGTACATCTACAATAATAGTTTAATCATAATTAGATTTCTGCAGTTTTCTGATTATTCAAGTGCTCATGTGAACAATGGACAAGTGTTTTTTTTAGATAGGAGCTGGATTTTAGCTCAGTAATCAGATTTCTCTGATTATGTATACCCAGGTCTGTAGCACCAAATCTTAAGCCCTTGAGGATCTGAATAATTAAGAACTGTTCATGTAAATGCATGACATTTGATTTTCATCAGTTGTTGTATTTTTTAATTGGAAGGTGATGTAAACAGATTTTCTGCAGTAATTTGTTTACTGTAAATGCATTGATCAGATAACTGATAAAATCTGATCTTCTGCAGTTATCTGATTATTAAGTGCGTGTAAACAGGCCAATCTGATTACAGACCAAATCTAATTTTCTGCAGAGGGGTATGGTGTCCCCGAAGACAGAATTTGGGCATAGACTCATTCACACAGTCCAGGGTACCAGAATAACAAATTCAGCTAATCATCATGTTTTTGGACTGTGAGTGGAAAGCTTTGATTTGCATTTTCAAAAAACCTTTTTGCTCACACAAGAACAATGAAAGTGGAGTTAAAACTATGTTTTCAATGATCTTAAATTTGCAGTTTAATAAAAATATCCAGATGCCTCAGTAGATTAGGTGCTTGTATTGTACATGTGCCATGTAGATCTTGGTGTGAAATCCTGCTTTATGTTTAAATTTGTCCAACATACTGTAGATATTTTGAATTAGACTACAATAAACACACACACACACACACACACACACACACACACACACACACACACACACACACACGCGCGCACGCGCACACAGAGTCAGAAAGCAGAGTCTGTCAGAAGTGTTACTCTAGCTATGTCACCCCATGCTTGTCATGGCCGTATGGTGACTATTTTTGCATGGCCTCTAACGGTTGTGCCTGTCACATTTCATTGCCACTGCCAAAATGATCTACTCAAGCAGACTATTGTGCTTTTTGCAACACACACACACACACACACACACACACACACACACACACACACACCCCACACACACACACACACACACACACACACACACACACACACACACACACACACACACACCTTGTCTCCCTCTTGCTTCCACTATTTCCTATACATACTAGTTCACCATGCATCAAGGTCATTATTCTGTCATCTTTGAGAATACTGAAGAGAAATACGACCCCATATATTCATTCTGGATTATCTGTCACTGATCTGATGAGAAACAAGGACTCCTGTATCACATATACTGAATGTTTACCTACCATTTACCTGATTTGAAAATGAAGTGCTCAGTCTGAACCATTTTAGACTGGTGATAACCCTTTTACTTGCATTTGCCAGTCAAGCAGACTTCATTTCTATAAGCTTGTAGTTGAGCAGAACAGTTTGATTTGTTAACAATCAAGACAAACTTGAAAACTGATGACTAGTTTGACCAAGCTGGGTTGACCAGCTTGTTCTTCCTGGCCACAGTGGTCAACCAGCATTACCAGCATGGCCAGGCTTTGCCGTGTTTCTTGTAATGAAATTGACTAATTGAAAAGAAGCCCATTTTTAATGAATATTTCTGTCGCTTACAGCAAATGTTGGTATGGGATATTGAGACCTGTCTGGGTAGTTGTACAGACCATGTGGAAGACTACTTTTAAAGTATTTGTCAGTGAGTTGCACTCATTTAGCACCAGAAAAAATAATACCTTTTGGTTTAGCAGTGGGTGAATGAGATGATAACTGAGTTTGCCATTCTTGTATTTGCTTGTTTGTAGTACAGCAGCACTGCAGTTGCTCAGCAAAAAGAGCTGGGTCCTCTTTCAGACGTGGTGCATTTAAGTACGTAAAAATGTGAAAGACACGAAGACAGAAAAACTCTATATCACTCTGTTTTTAGAATTAATATTTTAGATGTTGGAGGGATGGTCTTGCCAAGACACATAGATAACATAGATAGTTGCTTCCCCACTCAGAAATACCACTGCTTTCCATTTAAAAAATCTTAATGACTACTGCTTTAATTTGTTGGTTAATTGAACAGTAGTGGGCAATTGTTTAATATACTTGTGTAAAATCTTCGCTTGATTTCCTGTTTCTTCTTCCATCTTTGCATTAGAGATGTTGTGCTTGGTAATATCACAAATTCAATTATACTTAAAATCCACTTCCCCAACAGAGAGCGAGAGAGAGAGAGAGAGAGAGAGAGAGAGAGAGAGAGAGAGAAAGAGAGAGAGAGAGAGAAGATGGACTCAGATTCATTGCATAGGATTAAATAGATGTCTAAGTACAGTGTAGGTGCTCTCAAAAGCCTGGCATGTGTGCACCGACATTGGGTGAGGCTAGTGGAGCATTTAAAAGTTTAATTAGACTCATCAGTGTTCAGATCTGAAAATGTCTCCCTTTTACATTTCACGCCTTTTGATCTGTTCCAGATAGAGGCTTATGTGTCTGTTAAAAAATGACGGCACTTTATAGGCACTTAGAGAACTGGACACTGTGGATAATATTGGAAAAAGAAATGTGAATCTCTGTTTGAAAAGACTTTTCAGGACATTAGCATTGCTTCAGCAAAATGTATAAATAGATCCTGTAGATGTACATCTTGATCTATTATGTGTAAAATTAGACTTTTATTTTTTTCTGGGCCAATGATTATTTAGAGCAATAGTTTTCACATACATTTGACCCTTATGTCAAATGTATTCAATTGGCATTGGTTTGGTGTTGCAAACTGCTTCGCTAGTTTTATACTTGAACTGTGCAATATTGACATTGTCTTCTGTTTAGTTTGTTTCCCCATGTGCTTCTTAGCATGTGTTTTTTTTTGTTTTGGTCTTGTCTCCACCCTTGCTCCACCCCATTCCCACCTGTGTCGAATTTGTAACCCTGCCCATTAGTAATTCAGTCCCATGTGTATGTAATCATGTCCATGTATTTAAGACTTTGTTTTAGTCAGTCAGTGTGTGTGCTTGTGCGTGCTCTGCAGTTCTTCTTTGTATCCCGATGTTGGTGCATTTTTACACCTCTGTCAGCAGTGGGTGCAACTGAATGTAGCCGAATGCAGTCATTAGAAAGCATGTCCACAAATATTTTGTGTACTTACATTCAAGCTAAAAGATACAAAGTGATAAAACAGGCCAGTCATTTCTGAGAAAACCAAATTAGAATGTGTCTATTGGACTTTGATTTTCTGTTTCTAATTGTCTGTTTTTAATGTTAATCTGGGATTAGCATTCAAAATGGCATAGACATTTAGGACACTTACATGTATTAAATGCATACTCTAAAAATTCTTCATTTTTTACTCTATTATGTGCTCTCTGCTCAGATGTTCCTCTTACTGTGTTTTTGGAGAACTGTTGTACAAGGAACCTGGATGTACCAGTCCATTCACATTTCAGCCCTTTTTCTCATTCTAATCTATTAACCTTTGTCCCCTTTGGTCAGTCTTGGATAGAGAGAAGAAAATGAGAGAAAGAGAAAGAAGGTGGGTAAAGAAGGTCAGCAGAATGAAGATAGAGAGAGAAAGAGAGAGAGAGAGAGAGAGAGAGAGAGAGAGAGAGAGAGAGAGAGAGAAGGAAGAGGCAAGGAGGGTTTGGTGGCTGTGTGGATCAATAGCTTATGAATATTCTGATCAGCCCTGGCTGGCTAAAATAACGTCAGTTCGGAGTGGAGTTGGTGCATAGATGAACAGAATGCAGGCAGAAGGAGGAGCGGAATAGCAGCAGGATATATATATATATATATATATATATATATATATATTGTGTTCATTTATAAATCAATACATATTTTTCATTTACATTATTTTAAGCTTTACTTAATTCTGTTCATAGTTTAACTGATAAAGGTCAACTGTCAAATCATCGCTGTCCAATAAAAAAATCTCCACAATGGTGACTTTACAGGAGAAGGCAAAAGCAATTTTTCAATGGATATTAATGTAAAATGAGTGTAATTAACAGTAGTTTTAGAGCATTTCTACTTGTCTGTTCCATAGTTATACTTACAGTGTACAGAGCAGTTACAACTTTCAAACTATTGAGAAAGTTGGACAGCGACAATATACTTTACATTCATTACATTTAAAGTGACATGTTTCAATGTTTTTTATTCTGGGTACTATGGCTGCACATATCTCCACATTGAGGTGGATTTTCCCTACAATAGAGTAAAACCTGCTCTGCTCATGACATAACTGGCAAGCTGATTGGCTCTTTTGGTTGTAGGGCAGAACTTTATCTATATACAGACATCATGTTGAGTGTTACAAGAACTCCTATTCATATTTCATCTAGTGATCAGTTTCCTCTTTTATAAAATGACATGAATTCTCTGGAAAATGGCCTGCTCTGTGCACATATGAATTCACTTGGACATTACAATGTTTTAATTTTAATTAGGGGGCTGTCAGAATAAAGCTTGGGTAATGTCAGGTACAACTGATTCAGACATTTGTGTTTATGTTTGTGCTACTCCCAGTAATGTCCAGAAACAAATTTGGGTTACTGTGCATGTGGGAATGGGGCTACAGACTATCATCATCAAAAGACTTAATTAATAGAAACACATATGTTACCCTTAAAGTTGCAAACCACTAAACAGAATGGCCAGAATACAGTTTACAATTCAAAAAGTACTTAAAAAGCTGCAGACTTGTATTGTGGACAGATGAGACCAATATTAAATTGTATAAGTGAAATTGCAAGAGCATAGTTTGAAGAACTGCCATTAGAATATCATGATTTTTTTGTTCATAACTTCATTCAAAAATGTATACTGTCGTATAGATTATGTTTATTACACATACAATTAAATACTTATTATTTTACTTCTGATCAGACATAAATACAATACCTCAAATTGTTTCATAAGTAGCTCAAAGAACATTTCATGAGGTATCTGTGGACAGGTGCTGAGTTCTGCTGAAAAAGGAAATCAGAATCTCTACGTTTGTCAGCAGATGGAAGCATTATGTGCCATAAAATCTCCTGGTAGATGCTGTGTTGACACTGTGAACCAACATCAGCAGACGACATGCCACCATCACAGACTATGGAAAATTCACACTGGACTTCAGATACCTCTCTACTCTTTCACCAGACTCTATGAGATTGAATTGAAGCTTTTGAAATGAAATGCAAAATTTACTTTCATACTGAGCAACAATCCAGTTTTTATTTCTCATTAGCCCAGATAAGACCCTTCTGACACTATTTGTGCTTCAGGAGGGACTTGTTATTGTTACAGTTGTAGCCTCTTTCCCATGGACATTTGTACATGATGACTCCTGAAACTCTCTGACTGTTCTTTCAAGGCTCTGGTCATCCCTTTTGCTCATGTACCTTTCCCCATCAGATTTCCCCCTTCCAGTCAACCTCCCATTATTATATTTGAGACATTGCTTTAAGAACAGACAGCAGTGACATTCTGTGGCTTGCCCTCTTTGTCGACATTGTCAATGATTGTATTCTAGAAAACATTCAGGTCAGCAGTCTTCCTGTTGGTTGTGATTGCATGTAAGGTATTGGTATTTATACTGTTTAAATAGTAATTTAACTCAAAAGTAAATAAAGTATAATAATATGATAAACTGGCTATAAAAAAAGTATGTGATGTAATGAATATATGTAATGTAATACAATACAGGGTATAAAATCTTATTATCAATTGATTTAAAAAATCTATGTTCTTGTTGATTGAGTCAGCTCCACCAAACTTAAATATCTCACATATCGGCAAGAAAGGTGGAAGTGTGCTATATATATTTGCTGTATTATTTGCTGATTCTTTTAAAACGCAAGCCATTATCACTTGGCAACTTCACAACATTTGAGTATCTATGTTCAGTTTTGAAGGGAGCACCAAAATACTTCTTGTAATTATCTACAGGCCTCTGAAATACAGTGCTACATTTACTAATGAATTTACAGCATGCTATCTTCCATTTCAACTGAGTTTGATCATTTTCTTTTTGCTGGAGATTTTAACATACATATCGATAATGCCAAGGACAATTTTTCCAAAGACATCAGTGATATACTTGATTCTTTTGGACTCTCTCAGCATGTAACCAGAAGCACGCACTCACATGGTCACACTCTGGATGTGTTTATCTCAACTTGACAGTGTTAAAGGTATTGCTTTGTCAGTCATGTCTGTGTATTGTTTGAAATGTGGATCCCACTAAACTTGAAGACTCCACAAGTCAGCATTAAGAAAAAGAAAAGGATTATAAATAACTCCACGGCTTCACTTTTTATCAGTATAATGTCCAATGTACCATGTGAACCATCTGATTCTGTTGATGCTTTGCTGGATAGTTTCACCTCAAAACTTGTTAATGTTATGGATGAGATTCAAACTAATGTATTTCACGCATAAAGAAAGCTCCAATTTGTCAACTTCAAAAGAAAGAATGTAGGAGGGCCAAGTGCAGATGAAGTAAATCCAAGGTTCACATTCATAAAGAAATCTTTAAAGATAAACTGCGTGATTATAATACAATAATATGCAAAGCAAGACAATCCTTCTTCTCCACCATTATCAACAATAACATTAACAATAGAAGAGCATTCTTCACTGTAGTTGACAAGATAACAAGGTCATCTCCTATCATGGCCCCTGAATTAGCTTCAACTGAGATGTAACAAGTTTGTGACCTTTTTTAACACAACAATTTATAATATCAGTGAAGCCATTAGTACATCTACCAAAGAGCCTGTGTCCTCTCCATCACCACATACCATGGCTAAAATATGTCAGTTTAGTGCTATTAATGAAGAAATGTTCATCAATTCAGTGAGTCATCAAAATCCTAGAGAAAATAGACTTTAATAGACTTAAGACTTTCTGTCCATAAACAACTCTCAAAAAAAATTAGTGGGGATTCATTACGGAGTAGGGAGATGGATCTAATCAAAGTTATCAATGGCATTTGTTCATATACAACTTGCTATATATACAGTGCTGCATTTGATACCGTTCATAGATAAGTCTTGAGAACTGGGTTGGACTTTCAGGAACTGTACTAGAATGGTTCAGATCATACCTGCATGGAAGGAATTATTTTGTTGAAATAAAAAATAATGTTAATAATGTGGTCTCTCCCAGGGCTCAATTCTTGGGGCATTTTTATTTTTATTCAACTTATATATGCCACAGCTATGCACATGACACTCAGATCCCTCAATTCAAATAACTGTTTCCCTCCAATCTCTGTGTAAATCACTGATTGGATGTGTCTGCAGTTAAATGAAGATAGATCTGAGATTATTTTATTTGGGAATAAACATAAGAGTTGCAAATTAGCTGCATATATAAATTCAGTATACTTAAAATATAAAGAGCTAACCTGTAAGTGTACTAATAGACTAATAGACTGATCTCAGTTTAGCAATGTCAAAGCAGTCACCAAATCAACATTCTATCACCTTAAGAACAAGATAAGAGTTTTTCTGTTTAAATCAGACCTGGATAAACCCATCCACAGCTTTATTTTCAACAGCATAGATTACTGCAACAGTCTCCTAACTGCTCTTCCAAAACACACAAACAAAGAAACAAACAAACAACAAAGAAAAACTGATTTCAGCTGATTCAAAATGTTGCTGCCAGGAGCAAAATAAGGTAACACGTCACTCCTATTATATCCCTACACTGGTTACCAGTCTCTTACAGAATAGATGTTAAGGTACTATAACTGGTCTATAAATGGCTTAGGACCAACATATCTATCTAATATGATGCAGCGATACAAGCCGAGCAGAAGTCTAATTACTCATTAGGAACAAGTCAATTAGTCATGTCTAAGGTAAAGACTAAACATGGAGAAGCAGCATTTAGCTATTGTGCTGCACTTAAATGTAATCAGTTGACAGAGAGCCTCTGGACACCTTTAAATCCAGACTGAAAACATTTCTGTTTGATCAGTATTTTAGCTCAGTTTACACTGTTAACTATGTTCTGTAATGGAATGTCTCTCATTCTCTTATATTTTTGTCCACAATTCATTTTATTATATTATATTTCTTAACATTTTTTTCATGTTTATTTGCTTTTATTGATTTAATGTCTTTATCCCATCTCTGTTTATGTAAAGCACTTTGAATTTGCCATTGTGCATACAAATAATCTTGCCTTTCTTTGCCTTATTCTCCAAGATGAAATATTATTTCTTGCTACTCTCATGCAAAACCTTTATCTTGTATCCTGTATCATTTTTGCTGTTTTTTACTTTTAAAATCAGAATTTTATTATTAATGTATAAAAATAACAGGGTAGCAGATAGTAGAGGAGGGTTATAGAGTGAGACTGAGGAGGGATTAAAGATATCACACAAAAACAATGCAAGAGCATGAGAAGACAGACAGCTCAATATCTTTACCTATTATCTCAGTCTTTACCTAAATCACTGTAGCTGAATGAGAGAGACAGAGGAAGAGGTAAAAAAATACCTCAATATTTTCTTGTGAAAAATGTACTTGAAGATATACTGATATGGGTGATTATTATAGATATGTTTGGGAGGATCATGTAATTATTATCCATTTTGACCATTATTTTCAGGACAAATGCAGTCTGATCAGTTTCATGTCCATCATAAATATATAGATTTTAACTGTTTTAATTGGATATTTTAAATTAAATTAATGATATTTTAAAAATACATTAAATTTACATTAGCTAGTTCATATTTTTTATATTAAATTACATTTTTCTAAAAAAAATACAGTGGCATGCAAATGTTTGGACACTTAGTCAAAATGAACAGTTATCCAAGCTGAAGACAAAATGATCACCAAACATATGAAATTCAAAACTTTAAGCAATATCTGTGTAGTATTTTGGTTTCATACAATTTAGAGTGAAAAAAGGAAAGGAATACCTTGCAAACATATGTGAACCCTAGGAGATTTCAGACCTTAATTAGCCTGATATGGTTATGTCTTGTTCACAAACATCATTAGAAAATTTGTAAATTTCAAAGCTTTATAAACACCCTCTAAATTTGTCCCAAACAACAGCAGCCATGAGCTCTTCTAAGCTGCTGCCTAACACTCTCTGAAAATGTTGAGGCCCCCAGAACGTGTTTTCAGGTTGTCATTTCTAAGCCCAGTGCATTTTGAAAAAAAAATGTCTGCAATGAGGAAAGGTGTGTTTGCAGAGTTACAGTGCGCTTATCAAATGTAGGAGGAAGTGGAAGGACACACAGGGGTTTTAATGACTTCAGACATGACAGCAGGGAGCATATATACATGAGGAACATACAACACAGCTGGGACGTGATTATGAAGGGGCAGGTTTACAAATAAGACACAGCTGGGAATGAACAGAGACAAAACCAAAACAAGACACCAGTGCTTAAAAGCATGTGGGAGACAAACAACAACAGAGACAAGACCACAGATGGACAGGACAGATACGTGTAGGCCCCTCTCCTGACACACAACTCCAGGGCTTGTAAGCCAACAGTCCCAGGGGCTGGGGCTGGAGAGGGACCAGAAACAGAACAAGGACCCGACCACCTGGACTAGACATAAACAGGAAACAGAGTTGACAGGGACTAAAGAGAGACAGGACTGGACAGCAGAACTGGGACAAACATGTGAACTGGAACTGACAGAGTGACAGGAACAGGAACAACAAAACCAGACACAGGAACGGGGACAAGAACAGATACAGCAACCAACATGGACACAAATACTGGCACAAGGACAGACACAGGATGAAACACGACCATGGGATGATACATGGGCTGACACATGGGCATGGGCATGGAACGAGAACTGGCTAATGTCCCAAAAGTTCTTTGTGCCAGTCTGGGCACAGTTCTGGAGGTCGATGCAGTTTGATACTGTCCCATAGTTGACCTCCTGAAAGACGCTGACAGGCACCACCCATACTTAAAGGAGACTGAAGATACTTTGCATAACTGTTTTGAAGTTACAGCAGTTACAGCAGAACAATGTCAGCAGAGTTTGGAAAGGCCTTCAAACCATTTTGGGTCCCAAGTGGTGGGAGACCAGAAGTGGATGAATGACCTCAATCTATTTTTGACTGACTGGATCAGTCACCAGCCCCTCAAACTACACAGAAATCCCTGCCGATGAGTCACTCTGGTACACTACCAGCATGCTGCCCTACCCCCTCTCTACACTCATCCCCTTCTCAACAGCTCTCAGCTCACAGCCACTCCCCACTGGTTCATCTGCTGGTAACTCCAATTTGTTATGCATACACTCTAGCAACTACCCCCCTGCCCAAGTATGTCCTTCACAATGGCCCAGGTGAGGAATGAGATAAAGAAACATGTTGGTAGACTGTAGGCTCAAGTCCTGCACAGATCATTTACATTTACATTTATGGCATTTAGCAGATGCCCTTATCCAGAGTGACTTACAAAAGTGCTTTGCTGTTCACTTAGAATATCCTTAGCTAGTAGACAAGGCTGGAATCTAGAGATTCCTCACGCTTAGACACTGAGTCTTCAGTCTGCATTTGAAGACAGTGAGGCACTCAGCTGTTCGGACTCCTAGGGGAAGTTCATTCCACCATTTTGTTGTAATGTTGTAAAGGAGAAATCTACAAGACCGAGTCAGGTTTGCAACATGAGCTGAAAATGATAACTGGTCATCCACTACTACACCACAGATTAGCTCTGTGGGGCTGTTGAGCACACAATCAACATGAGCCTGAAGCTGGGAAGAGTACCACAAAACATCTTGTGTGGTACCTGTACTGAAAACATAGCACTCACAAGACCTAAACAGCTACAGGCCAGTAGTGCTGACTTCTAAATTAATGAAGTCACTGGAGAGGCTGGTCCTTACCATCTATGACTTCTGATGAATGCATCCATGGTCCATCTTCCAGCATCTGCCTACTAACCTGGATCAGGTGGATGATGCTGTCATCTATCTTCAACACAGAGCTCTTTCTCACCTGGAGAAATGAGAAAGGCAAATGAGAATCACCTTCTTTGACCTCTCCAGTGCCATTAACACCATACAGCCTGGGCTGCTGAAGGACAAGCTAGAAATTTGTGGAGATGATCAAATGTCAAATTGCATATTTGACTACCTCACCAACTGACCACTGAATGTGAGGGAATGGGACAGTCTTTCAGACAAGGTGGGCAGCACAGTGGCCCCTCAAGGAACAGTCCTGAGACCATTCCTCTTCACCTTGTTCACTGCTGACTTCATATAGAGTTCACAGATCTGTCACCTCCAGAAGTTCTCTGATGAATCCACAATTATCTGCATCATAACCAGTAAGGAGGACAATGAGTACAGAGAACTGATTCAGGACTTTGTGGACTGGTGTCTGCAGAACCACCTCCATATAAATAAGGGGAAGACCAAAGAACTGGTGGTGGATTTCCACAGTTTCTTCCCTCTTGCTTGGCAGGTACTGAACCTCAGATTCTGTCACCAATAACATCTTTATGAAATTTTTCAATCATAAAATAGAAAATATTAGACAGAAAATTCAACCCATTGTATTAAGATCAAACAGTGTATCATGTGGTGAGGTTCATATAGCGCAAAACATAGATATAGAAGAAAGGTTGAGAACCTTTCACCCATTTCTGCAGCTAGAATTCTGCCACCTTCTAGATGCAATCTCATCAGACTTAAAGAAGTACTGCCAGCTACGATAAAACTTCTCTCAGCAATAATAAACTCATCTCTTAGTCTAGATCCCATACCTAAAGCTTTTAAAGTTTTCAAACTACTGATAAAGGAACCAAATCTTGATCATAGAATACTGTCTAATTACAGACCTATTTCTGACTTACCAAGATCTAAGATCTTTGAAAAAGCTGTTGCCAAACAACTGTGCAGATACCTGTACAAGAATCAAATATATGAAAAATTCCAATCTGGATTCAGGCTTCTTCTACTTGCTTCAGACCAAGGCTGTGTGTCTTTGCTTGTGTTGCTAGACTTAAGTGCAGCATTTGATACAGGGACAGCCCTTTCATGGTTCAGATCTTCAGTTTAAATTTGTAAAGGTTAATGGTAGAGCTGGGCAATATGACCTCAAATTAAATCAAAAGTTAATTGACATTAAACAGTTTAATCAGCCAGATTTATTAAATTGTTCAGTTCACCATATAGCAGGTAGTTTGTATGTATGGCAGTTTGACCAGAGGAGGATAGGTTCCTTGTGAGCCCTTGTGAGCCTAGTTCCTTCCAAGGCTTCTTCCTCCAGCTCTGAGGGACTCCGCCACTGTTGCCCTTTAGCTTGCTTTTTAAATCAATGACTTGTGAATTGTCCTTTAGGGCAGTAGAGCACTGTTTTGCTTCCATGGGACATAGGAGCATTAGACCCACCAGAGTGTCTCTGTTAACACCAAAACACTGAACACAATACCCTTAGTTGGACTTGTGAGGTTGGTAACTGAACCTTAGAAAACCAGCAAAATATGGAGTGGTGAAGTAGTATTAATTTTGCATGTGTGTCACAGACTGCATAAAGCTATGGACCCCAGTTGTCAACAAGCTACTGTGCAAGCTTTCAGTGGTTTCAAATTGGTTTGAGATTAGAGTAAATTAGGTGTGAGTAATATAATGGCAGGGAATGTGAATGGTGATCATTAGTAGCCCTTCATGAACTTCATGTACCCCAGAACAACTGGATATTGCAGCAGGATAATGCGCCATACAGCTGCACCCAAGCTTTTCAAAACTGGTTCTATGACATATTCCCAATACACATGACACTGTTGATTGAGGAATGCTAAATGTCCCCACAGCTTCAGAAATGGAATGTCCCATCCATCTGGCACCAAATATCATGCCTGGTTTGAATTGCTATAACCTCACTCACAAGATACCACCTCAAAATTTCTATAGGTGTGGGCGTTCCAAAGCTGTCCCCATTCTTCATTATTCATTAAGTGACATCCCGTAACTTTTGGCATGTGAGTGTATAAGCAAATATATATATAAATTGGTGAATAAATTTTAATTGCTCATAAAAGATTTCTTCACTTATTTCAAATAATAATAATAAAAAAATCCACAAAGTGTATATAGACTTTCTAAAAATCTGTGAAATGGGAAGTCTCAGTTACATAAAAAAAATTAAATACTCATGGGGAGATTACAGTTGAGAATGAGTGTCATAAGATTTCCTCTCATGTGAAGGACAAACTTTCCTTAGATGAATCTTGTCATCACTTAGATGAAGCTGTTTAATCTCTCTCTTGCTCTACACCTCCTCTCTCACCTTTCAATCCCTCTATCTCTCGCTTCTCCTCTCCTTTGCCCTCTCTTCCCCACTCTCTCACCCCCTTATCATGGTGAAACTGCACCAAAGCGGAGTGAATCATCTATCAAGAGGGCTTTTTCCTCCAGCCGTACTTTCTCACAGGTTCTCTATCGCTGTGCCCTTGTTTCCAGCCTTCACTATCTTTCTTTCTTTTTCTTTTCTCCTTAGCTCTTTTTCTTTTCTCACTGCTCTTGTACTTGTTTTATCTCTAGCTGTGTGCTGCAGAGAAGAGCATGTACTCTCATATAACTTGTGCTTTACATTCAGGGGAGCACCACTGTTGTAAGAGATCATTCTACCCTGTGACCAAGTTCCAAAATAACTCTGAAAATCTCCCTCTCTCTCTCTCTCTCTCTCTCTCTCTCTCTCTCTCTCTCTCTCTCTCTCTCTTTCCTATAGGCATTCTGTCCACTTCCATAAAATCAGTTGTGGGGGATGTCCTCAAATCTCTAGTTTCTCTAGCTTTTTAATTATCTACTCTACCTACATGTAGAGTCCCCTCTCAACATGGACTGGCATGAACAGTCCTTTGTTGTTACTACACATTGAAGACATTTGACTTTGGGGTGAATATGAGGCAGTATTCAACTTTTATTACATACTGGAAGATTTTTTATTATGCAAAATGCATAAAAGAAAGTAATTTATGATGCAGTGGTTTTACTCTCTTACGTTCTAAAGAAATTAAGCCAAAATTTTCCACTATGTTATCAAATTTGCAACTAGAGTAGAACTCGATTGTAGCCAGACTTACCTACTCATTTGGTCACAGCCTATTCACACCCCAGTCCTTTTGCTTCCCACTTTGTATATTAGTGTAGCTTGCTTTCAGTTTGTTTGTAGACTTTGTTTCTGTCACGGTTTGTCCTGTCTTGCTTTGTTTTCGAACTTTGTGTAGAGATTGTCAGTTTGTAGGTTGTTGTTTGTTTCCATCCTGGTTTGTTATATATCATATATATATATATGAGAGAGAAGAGATATATATATATATATATATATATATATATATATATATATATATATATATATATGATAAGGTACCTTTTTTAATAAAATTATGAACAGAAAAGATGCACTTGTATAAATAAATGACAAAAGGAGTTATGCTGTTTTGCATGTGCTATCCCACCAATCCTATCACTCTCCAGGATGAAAGACAGTGACAAGTCAGTAGAAAATGTCCTTCAGAAAATTTAACCTTTCCCGTCTCAACCTTCTCTAATGTAACTGAGTCAGCTGACTTGGAAATGGACTAAAGTGTTAATGGTTTCACTTCATTTAGAAGCTTTCTCTAAAGTGGAGCAAGTACTCATGGTGGGGTGCCTTCATATTACCTCCTTCAGAGTAGCCTACTCAACTGAATCAAATAGCTAATGACAATCAGTGATCCTAGTATGGCCCCATCATATCAAAGGTCTCTGCACGGTTCACAGTCAAACAGTGGCCATTAGCCATTCTGACACCACCATGACAGATTACCTTTATGAATTAAATTATGAACAAAAAAAAGACAATATTCATGGTCCAATTCAAGAAACAGAGATGTTACACCTTCAATAAAGACCATATTTTTGTTTGCAAGTTTTGCATGGACAGGTTTAAATCTGGCAATAAAGAATGTAAATGGTGTGTAAATATAATTACAGAATTATATAATTACATATAAATACTTTATGTAAATGTTCAATAATTTTATAAATAAAGTAATCTTGTTTCCAGTGGAGAATGTTAAGAATAATGTTATATATTGCCATTAAATATTTATAGTTCAATAATTTCAGACCTTAAGATATTTTACTTAATTAACCTCTTAGACTCAACTGAACTGCAAGTATCAGACTTGTTTTCCTGATTTCAATCAATTTAACAATGAATCCTGATCTTGAAATCTGTTTGAGCAGGGTTCTACAGATACTTTTATTCAGGATTAATATTACACTGTATGAGCTGTATCACATTACTAACCCATTTACTATTAAGTGCTATTGCTTCAATAATTACTATGTGCAATTAAAATACAAAAATAGTTCAAATGATTACAGTTTCTGAAATCAACTAATTATTACACAGCTTATTCCAAAATAACTGAGCTTAAGAATTTTCCCCTTAAATAAAAGTCACATACAGGCAGCAATGGTCTTGTTAGTATTTAAGTTTTTTTTTTAATTAAGCATTTCTGGGCATTACGTATTCCAATGTAGAATGAAGTTTACTACAGGAAAATATTATTCAGTTGTGGTCAACAGGATTTTACTGTATTTGAACTCTAATTTAGTTCAGTGGTTTTACAGTATTACGTTTCCTCAATTCTCTTGGGTTCAGTGTTAAAAGCATTTTCTAACTATTCAGGAAACACCGTCACATTTACACTTTATACTGTAATACAGAATTATGACTGTAATACAGTATCAATAGTGTAGCATTTCTTCATTCACATATGTAATGAAATAAAAAAGTCAAAAACTCATGCAACAACCTGACTCACAGAGAATTCCATCCTCTATGAAGGCTGACATTGTTATTTCATTCATACTCGTGTGTGTGTGTGTGTGTGTGTGTGTGTGTGTGTGTGTGTGTGTGTGTGTGTGTGTGTGTGTGTGTGTGTGTGTGTGTCTGTGTGTGTTTTCCTACAGATATAAAAACATGCAACACATTACAGCAACTTTCACAGAACTTACACCATACAATAACTGGCAACACAGGATTTACAGAAAGTGCAGTTGTCAATTTCTATGGCGTTGTGTGATGGTAAAGATATACACATATGTGATAATGGCTAGTTATAATAATATATACTGATATGGCTAGTTTTAATAAAATAGCTTATAAAGCTTTCATATTGTTCCTTACTCTTTGGCCTTGTCTTCAATGGCTCAAAAGTTAAATGCCATCTGTTATTGATCCCACACCACCCTAGACCAAAGGCAGGAATGTAAGACACATACAGTGTATTAAGTTTGGATATTAATTGTGCGTTTAGATTTTGGGAGTTATGATCTACTAGCCATATGTTATGACTGTAGAATGACTGATGAGCTATTGCTTCATAGTCATGGTAGCTGGTGACTTCTGGAGTGGCTGAGTATCAGACCATTACTTCAGTAACACACTATATGAGTGTAATCCCTCAGGTCAGTAGGCTAAATGAAAAACAAAATGGCTTTCTACAGTAGGAGAACGAAGTTACACTGGGGATAGTGGCCTTAGGAAAACCTTAAGGTGTGTTTTTAAATGAAATACTTGCAGGACAACTGCTTTCTCATCGTTGAGCAGTTGCCCAAGGTCACACTTATAGAGGGGGATGTAAGCTTGCCAGGATTAACTCAATTTTAGCTGGTTCCCACTGATAAACACCCCCCTCCCATCACCACCACCACCACCCATTTTCACTTGAAGTCTAACTAACGAACCTAATTTCAGAATTTCACCTTTCTCTGCTTATTGAAAAGAGTTTATCTCCTCAGGAATTCATTGCAAAATCTATTTGGATATGATTCATAGCATTGATTTTGTTCTTCCATATTTTTTTTTTCTGTGCAGAATATGATTATTGTCGTAACACTGAATGCTGCTGTTTTGGCTTTGATTATTTCTGTAATGTGTATTGACAGTGGCAGCAGATTGAGTTTGGGGTGAATTTCCTGTGTCCTCCTCCTTTTCCTCATTCTCTTACCTTATCAATGAGAAAAAGCCTATGTGAGACACATTAGAGAGCCTAAGTGAGAGAAAGTAGATCTCTCAAACTCATTCAATTCTTAAAACACCCAAAAATAATGCTTTTTGGTTTTTTTTGTTTGTTCGTTTTGGTTTTTTTTCCCATAAATTATGATATCAGCAGTGGTGCCTCAGATATATGCCATACACTTCTAAAGACCTGGGCTTAAGTGTCCAATCTTCACTCCAGTCTCCATCTGTGAAGTATTTGGTATGTTCTCCATGTGTCTGCCAACTTCCCAAAAACAAATGCGTTGACCATGCTAAACCGCCACAGGTGAAAATAATTCCATATAAGGGCCATGAGCCTGAGAAAAGTATATGAAGACTGCTTCTTCATAGAGGCTTGGGGATCATATTGGCAAGTTATGAAGATTTGGTTATTTTTATCATTATGTCAATCTAATACCTAGCATCTATCAATGAAACATTCATTTAGAATAGAATAGAATAGAATAGAATAGAATAGAATAGAATAGAATAGAACTTTATTGATCCCTTGGGAGGGTTCCTTCAGGGATATTAAGGTTCCAGTAGCAGAATCAGTACAGTAAGCAGAAGATAGAGGCCGTGATAGGGTATTGAATTTTACCCTATAATGTCTTTTTGAGGATTAAAAATCCTGTATCCTGGATAGTCTTTTTTCCCAGATATTGATAACCTCAAGATTTAACCATCTTGCTGTGTTTATTTCTTGTTAACTAATTCTGTAGTGCTGTTCAAAATGACCAGTCCATTATAGTTGATAAAAATAACAATATATATACACCGATCAGCCATAACATTATGACCTTGTTTTTACCCTCACTGTCTATTTTATCAGATCCACTGAACATACACGAGCACTTTGTAGTTCTAAAATTACAGACAGTAGTCCATCTGTTTTTCAGCATACTTTGTTAGCATCCTTTCACCCTGTGCTTCAATGGTCAGGACCTGACAGGACCACCACAGAGCAGGTATGATTGGATGGAGGATCTTTCTCAGCACTGCAGTGACACTGACATGGTGATATGTTAGTGTGTGCTGTGCTGGGAAAAGTGGACACTGTATCCACTGCCTGTCCACTCTATTAGAAATCCCTAAATAGCTTCACCTTGTAGATGTAAAAACACACACACAAGCATCTGGTCCTGCATAGTATGTATTGGTCATCCTCAAGTTCTTCATCAGTGCTCACAGGACACTGCAAACAGGATACTGTTGGCTAGATATTTCTGGTTGGTGGGCTATTTACAATCCAGCTGTGACACTGAGGGGTTTCAAACTCCAGCAGCACTGCTGTGTTTACTGGAATGTGAGTGTGAATTCCATTGTCATTGTGGACAAAGTGATGAAAGCTCATTATATTCAGACTACATTATGTACATTTTTCAGCAAGAACACTTGTATATTGGTCAAATTTGTCCAGAATCATTTTGGTTAGGATGGTAATTCAAAAAGGTTTGTAAAAATAATGCAAAATCATTAATTTACATACATTTCCCAATTCCCAACCCCTGCTCACTTCCATCAAAGGTTACTATGCAACAGACACTATACTTTGAAGTGAGTGCAGTTGGTGAAAACAGAGAATCATGACCTTGATATTTTAACCTGGTGTAATAGAGTTGTTCATGGACTTCATTCTCTGATCCTCACAGTAGGCAGGCCAGAATCCTGAGCACGGGGCACGGACAGGGGTGTGTTTGTGGACAGGTGATGAATGGGTTAGGTCAAGTTAATGTTTCCACCTGCCATATGCTGCTTTAAACATAGGCAATTGGAGTGTATGCATGCCTGTAAAAGCTGTTCTAACATGCACTGTTCTTCAAGCTTAGAAATGACATGACTACAGAAAGCTCTGTTCTTCTTGGAAAGAAATCCAAGATATTAATGAAATAATAACATTGAAAGGATGACCCCACGCACTGCCATTTTCCATGCAGAATTCCAGCACCAATGCAGAATTGTGATATTCACAACTGTGCAACTGATCCATGAAATAAATGGGATTTTTCAGTGTAAAAGCAAACCAATAATGAGCTCCTCCCCCAGAAAGGCCAAGAACCTATCCTGGGATAAGTATGAAAATGCCACTTTGACAAAAAAACAGACTAGGTTTAGACGTCTGGGTCAGACCATCTGCAACACATCAGGCAGATCTTATGTTCCTGGTCTGTACTGGTCAGTACCTACTAAAAGTGTTCCATAGTAGGATAACTGGTGAACCAGCAAAAGGGTCATGGGCGCCCAAGGCTCATTGATGTGCAAGAACAAAGTCTACCTTGTCTGGTCCAAACCAACAGAAAGGCTACTGTAGCACAAACTGCTGATAAAGTTAATGCTGGAAGTAGAGTTCATGTCTCTAGGGATCAGAGCTGTTTTGACAGCACAAAAGAGATATACAAAATATTAGGCATGTTGCTTTAATGTTATGGCTAATCAGTGTACACATGCATGTCTTTTGTATGTATGTATTCACATACATGAATCTTGGGTTCTTGGGTGCACTTGTGTGTGTGTGTGTGTGTGTGTGTGTGTGTGTGTGTGTGTGTGTGTGTGTGTGTGTGTGTGTGTGTGTGTGTGTGCATGCATGCGTGTGTGTGTGTGTGTGTGTGTGTGTGTGTGTGTGTGAACGGCTGTCACCTCTCCTCTTCCCTTTTCTGGGCTGGTTACACAGGGGGCAGCTATAAAAAGAAAGGGCCCTGTCAGCCTATGATTTAGCTCTATGCCTGCACGGCCACAGGCCTAAAAGATACGGGCCAGAGGGGCCAGCTAAGTTTACTAAACTTTCACAGGGGACCAAAATAGCTCTACCGTATGTCTTTGTGTGTGTGTGTGTGTGTGTGTGTGTGTGTGTGTGTGTGTGTGTGTGTGTGTGTGTGTGTGTGTGTGTGTGTGTGTGTTTCATATCATAGGCTGCGCAGTGTGTTTCTCTTGAGTGATATCTATATTCTTTTCTTTGGGCATTTGATTCAGTAGTTTTCCAAGGCATTTCTACAATAGCATGAGTTTTACTCTTATAACTCTATAGCTTACTCTAATAAGACTTCTTCCTGACTGCTTCTTAGCTTGGATTAATGGGTCTAGTACATTAAATTTAGCATTTAAGTTTAAGTTTTGTTTAAGTTATTTAACATAAAAAAGTATCCCACTTTTAACATGACCAAATGCCTTCAGAAGTCACCTAATTAGTAAATAGAGTACACCTGTGTGTAATTTATTCTCAAGTTTGTTAGAGAACATTTGTGAACAAACAGCATCATGAACCCAAAAAACACCCCAAACATCTCAGGGACAAAATTACTGTGAAGTGTGAAGCAGGGTTAGGTGATAGCTATGCATATTTCATGAGCACTACTCAAGCCATCATTTGAAACTTTAAGGATATGGCACAACTGCAAACTTACCAAGACATGATCACTCTGGAGGAGCTGCAGAGGTCCAGGTAGGAGAAGTTATTAGTCTTAGTACTTCAAAATTTATCCTCTGGCCATTTTTGAAACCAAGCTGTAAGAGGTCCCATTTGCAGTTTGCTACAAGCCATGTAGAGGACAGAGAAAACATGTGGAAGAAGGTGTTCTGGTCAGATGAGACCAAAGTTGAACTTTTAGTCGAAATGTAAAATGTTTGAATACAAATGCTCAATACACTTTCTCGTTGTCTCAGCCTATTGGTACTTTACCTAAAGTACCTATAATACATTTAGGTGTGTGGGTGTAACATGAAAAAATGCAAAAAAGTACAAGGGATATGAAAACTTTTTCAAAGCACTATATATCTGCAGCTTTCATGTCAAAGCTGTCCCAGAAAGTAAAAAGAATTCATTCCATATCTGAAACAGATCAGTGGTAACATACAGAACAGATCAGTAAACTTAATCCATTTCTGAGTCCACTTGCACACCAGACCGTATCTGTTTTGGATCTGGATTCTAGAATCTGACTAAGACTGTAAAATAGGCTACAGTTACAGTGCCCTCCATAATTATTGGCACCCCTGGTTAAGATGTGTTCTTTAGCTTCTAATAAATTGAGGTTTTTTCTATATAATATAGGACCACAATGAAAAAAGTGTAAAATCCAACCTTTAACTCAAGTGCATTTATTCAGTAGGAAAAAATTTGCATTTATGATTGTGAGTGAGAATTTGTTTTTTCCGTGCATATCTCCCAAACAGCTTGTTGGCATGTAAATAGTGCCTGATTGGTTGTTTTGGAGACTTTGTGACTTTGTGACTTCAGTAACAGTGAGCTTTGGAGAACTTTTTATTTCTCTTATCATCCTCCTCACTATGCATGGTGGCAAAATAAACTTGTGTCCTCGTCCAGGCTTGTTTACCACTGTTCCAGTTGTTTTAAATTTCTTAAAAATTCCTCTGACAGTAGATATGGACAAGTGTAGGCGAGTGGCTATTTTCTTGTAACCATTGCCTGACCTTTGAAGTTCAACACACATCTGACTTACTTGAATGGTATGTTCCTTTGTCTTTCCCATGTTAAAGAGAAATCGTCTCTGTCATGTCATATTTATACCTTATGGAATCATTGTTGTCCTTTATTATTTAGAAAAAAACTCAGTTTATTAGAAGCTAAAGAACACATCTTAACCAGGGGTGCCAATAATTATGGAGGGCACTTCAGACTGGTTTGCAACTAAGTGATGAGCTTGTAAGTTGTAAACTATAATGCTATAATGATCCATCTCAATGGGTTTTGTATACTAAAATGTAAACTTTAAACCAGTTACAACCACATAATAATAATGTTTTCTCACATAATGACAACACTTTAAATGATAAATCACTGAAACACACAAATTCCTTAAAGTGGTGTTCAATGGAATGGAAACTATTATAGGATCAATACAATTTTATTAATTTCTTACTATCCAAATCCACCAGTGAATTTATTTGTACAAAACAGTGGTAAATCTGTGGTTTGTTTTGTGTCACCACACCCTGTGTGAACCACATCTGCAAAGAACGATTGTTAAAAATATTAAAAATCATTTGGTACTAATTTTCTGTAAGAGGCATTAAATTCATCCAGTATCTGCTTCCATTGACAACCACTGTGAACAATGTTTCACTCAAAAACCCATCCTGCTTCATTTAAGTGTAGAACTAAGAAAACTTAAAAACTAAGAAAATTCCCCTTTAACTTTCTGACCTTATTCTGTGAGATTTATGCTATAATATAATGCATTTAAACTTCTAAAAACAAAGAGTATTACTTACAAACACTAAATTGTTCTTTCTTCAAGTTTAGAATGACGAGTTATAATTTACCATGGTCTTTCTTCTGCCTCTACTATTGCCTAGCTATGTATGAGTTTCCAGCTATTTATCATAAATTAATTTCCATTTGTTACTGGCTGCAGTCAAAGTGTCAAACCTTTCTTGCAGCCACAGACCACTCTGAATGTAAACCACATTTTCTACAAGCATAATTTTGGCAGCAGATAAGACAAAACTGAGAGAAAACAATAGTAGAGGAACAGGACAGATAACTTGAAATCAAGCAACACCTTACAGTTTTGTCTAGTGGAGATGTATTCTAGATAATATGATGATAATATGAGATAATAATATTCTAGATGTATTCTAAATAATAATGTCTAATTAAGTTGATAAGACTACAAGTAAAAGTAAATGACTGTCATTACTGTAATTAAAACTGGGATGAGGGTAAAGTGAACTGAAATTATATTATATAATAAAATCAACAATAGCAATATATATATAACATTTTATTTATTTATTTATTTTAATTTATATATATTAATAGTATTATTTTAAACCCTTGCTCCTCCCTCTAAGATGTATTGGTGATGAACAGCAGGAAAAATCCACTAGTTGTCAAGTATAGAGTCCTGTTTAGTTCCCATGTGGTAGCATAGCATGTGTGTTTTGTTTTGGTCTTGTCTCCGCCCATTCCCAGCTGTGTCCTATTGGTAACCCTGCCCCTTTGTAATCATGTCCCAGCCATGTTGAATGTTCCTAATGTGCATATATACTCCCTTGTGTCAGTCTGGTGTTGTGAGTCTTCTCTAGTGTTACCCGTTATGCTAACTGTTGTGTTATCTGTTATGTTAACTGCTTCATGTATTCCTGTCTTACATTAATAAAACCTCAGTGAGTACTTCCACTTGACCCTTAGTTTGTTCGGTACAATAGTACTTTCTGAATAACGAGTAGGTGGGGTTACTTGTTAATTTGCTAGCAAGTTCACAAATAACTTTAGTTATGCTTTGGGAAACACTCTATAATTAATAAACAATCTTGAGTACTAGTTAAGGAACTACTCAGCATTATGAAACTTTGGGGAAACTCACCCCTGGCTGATTGAATTGCTTAACTTCTTTCTGAATGAGTCATTTGAAAAAATAACAATACATTTTAATACATCTTTAACAACTTATTTTTTGTTTGTTTGTTTGTTTGTTTTGTTGTTTTTAGCAAATTTACTTTTAGTGTGACAATGAGTAAATGTAATGGAAAATCTCCTCTCAGCATATAGGGTGCTTAGTTTGCATACGGTAAGAACTGGTGCCTAGAGTTGAAACAGAAAAGATCGGGGAAGAAAAATCAGGGTCATGATGTTGGAGAAAGGATAAAGGCATGTGAGGAAGGGTGAGTTAGGCAGGAGAGAGAGAGAGAGAGAGAGAGAGAGAGAGAGAGAGAGAGAGAGAGCATGATAAAGTCATTGTGAAGGTGGCAGGTTGGAGGCTGCTTGTGATCGGGGGGCTGATTGCTGTTAAATTGACTCCTCTTCTGTGGGCCGTGGCTAGTCCCCTCCATACTCTCAGGGCCTCCTCTACCCCAGCCTGGCTGATCACCCGGGCATGAAAAGGACAAGCTGACTGATACCAGACTTTCAGAGGCTTCTCTACACAGAGCAGAATGTTAATGTAGTATTGCCTACACTGAATGCTGTTGAAAAGTTTCCCTATGGAGCAATCTTTTTATTGCATGACACACACACACACACACACACACACATATATATATATATATATATATATATATATATATATATATATATATATATATATATATATATCTCTGTCATATCAAAACCTCATGACTCATTGTTTCTTCCAAATGAAGGGTATTTAAAATTTGATTGCATTCAACAACCCATCCCTGTCTGATTGAACTACTTATACACAGTTATGTAACGGCATTAAAAAATTATATATAGTTATTTAATAAGAATCATATTATTTGGTGAATTCTGACAAAATTATTATAGTTAAATTAGTTGATATTGTTATATATATGTATTTTACTTTGGACTACAAATCCCTGCACCGACTCTGCAGCCGCATATTGGCCCATCACGTGTCACGTGCCCCATGTGTTTAGGCGCCAAACGCTGATGATGCATTAAGTGGGTGGGCCCCACATTGTGCTCATCTCTCCCTTATATTTTTCACACTCAGAGCTCCCCATAGTTGCAGAGTATTAACCTCATAAGGGATTGTTTATGTGTATGTGCAGGTTTGTTGTGGTCCTGATTATTTTAAAAGTTTTTGTTTGTTAATTAGTAAAAAAAAAAAAAAAAGAAACTTGCCTCTCTTGTGGGGTTGGGGCTTGGGAGCGAGCGCCTGGTGGCCAGGTCTTTGCCCATGGGGCCCGGCCGAGTCCAGCCTGAAGAGGCAACTTGGGCCATTCCTCCTGTGGGCCCACCACCCACAAAGGAAACCATTGGGGTCAGGTGCCTTGTGGATTGGGTGGCGGTCGAGGGCAGGGTCCTCGGCGGCCTGATCCCAGGACACAGCGGCTAGCTGTTGGGATGTGGAATGTCACCTCGCTGGGGGGGAAGGAGCCTGAGCTTGTGTGGGAGGTTGAGAGGTACTGGCTAGAGATAGTCGGGCTCACTTCCATGCACAGGGCTCTGGAACCCAACTCCTTCAGGAGTTGCCTCTGGAGTTGCCCAGGGTGAGAGACGTCGGGCTGGTGTGGGCTTGCTTATAGCTCCCCAGCTCAGCCGTGTCATGTTGGAGTTTACCCCTGTGAACGAGAGGGTCGCCTCTCTGCGCCTTTGGGTAGGAGAGATGACTCGGACTGTAGTTTGTGCCTACCAGCCAAATGGCAGTGCGGAG
This sequence comes from Acestrorhynchus altus, assembly GCA_034509495.1. Taxonomy (NCBI): domain Eukaryota; kingdom Metazoa; phylum Chordata; class Actinopteri; order Characiformes; family Acestrorhynchidae; genus Acestrorhynchus; species Acestrorhynchus altus. Next base: position 12,619,251 of record CM067518.1, read on the forward strand.
TACCAGACCTTCTTGGGGTCCTTAGGGGACTGGGGACTCCATTGTTCTGCTGGGGGACTTCAACGCCCACGTGGGTGACGACAATGATACCTGGAGAGGGGTGATTGGGAGGAATGGCCTCCCTGATCAGAACCCGAGCGGAGTTCTGTTGTTGGATTTCTGCACCAGTTCCAGAAAGTCCATAACGAACACCATGTTCAAGCATATGGGTGTCCATAAGTGCACATGGCACCAGGATGCCCTAGGCCAGAGATCAATGATAGACTTTGTTATCGTCTCATCTGATCTCTGGCCCTATGTCTTGGACACTCGGGTGAAGAGAGAGACAGAGCTGTCAACCAATCACTACCTGGTGGTGAGTTGGCTCCATTGGCAGAGGGGCAGGCTGGAGAGACCTGGCAGGCCGGAACATATTCTTTGGGTCTGCTGGGAACATCTGGCTGAGCCCCCTGTCAGGGAAGCTTTCAACTCCCACCTCCAGCACAGCTTCTCACAGCTACCTGGGGAGGCTGGGGACATTGAGTCTGAGTGGACCAGGTTCTCAGCCTCCATCGTCGATGCGGCTGTCCGGAGCTGTGGGCGTAAGGTCGCTGGTGCGTGCCTTGGCAGCAATCCCAGAACCCAGTGGTGGACACCGGAAGTAAGGGATGCCGTCAAGCTGAAGAAGAAGACCTATCGAACCATGTTGGCCTCTGGGTCTTCCGACGCAGCCGACAGGTACAGAGAGGAGCTGGGAGGAGTTCGGGGAGGCCTTGTAGAAGGACTATCGGTCGGCCCGAAATCGATTCTGGCAAACTGTCTGGCGCCTCAGAAGGAGGAAGCAGTACCCTGCCGACACTGTTTACAGTGCGGGTGGGGAGCTGTTGACCTTGACCGGGGATATCGTTGGGCGGTGGAATACTTTGAGGATCCACCGCCCCACTGTCACGTCTTCCAATGTAGAAGGTGAGGCTGAGGACTCTGAGGTGGACTCACCCTTCACCCAATCCGAAGTCACTGAGGTGGTCTGTAAGCTCCTTGGTTCTGTTCATAATTTTTATGGACAGAATTTCTAGGCGCAGCCAGGGTCCGGAGGGAGTCCAGTTTGGCAACCACAGGATATCATCTCTGCTTTTTGCAGATGATGTTGTCCTGATGGCTTCTTCAGGCCAGGACCTTCAGCAGGCACTGGAGCAGTTGGATGCGAATCAGCACCTCCAAATCTAAGACCATGGTTTCTCGACCGGAAGAGGGTGGCTTGCCCTCTCCAGATTGGTGGAGCGGTCCTGCCCCAAGTGGAGGAGTTCAAGTATCTAGGGGTCTTGTTCATGTGAGAGGGAGCATGAGATTGACAGGTGGTATCGGTCTGTTGTGGTGAAGAAGGAGCTGAGCCGAAAGGCGAAGCTCTCAATTTACCGGTCAATCTATGTTCCCACCCTCGCCTATGGTCATGAACTGTGGGTAATGACTGAAAGGACAAGATCGCGGATACCAGCGGCCCGAAATGAGTTTCCTCCATAGGGTGGCCGGGCGCTTCCTTAGAGATAGGGTGAGATCCTCGGTCACCCAGAAGGACCTCGGGGGAGAGCCGCTGCTCCTCTATATCGAGAGGAATCAGTTGAGGTGGCTCGGGCATCTTTATCAGATGCCCCCTGGATGTTTCCCTGTGGGGGGGTGTTCCAGGCATGTCCCACCAGGAGGAGACCGCAGGGTAGACCCAGGACACACTAGAGGGACTATGTCTCTCGGCTGGCCTGGGAATGCCTCAGGAGCCAGAGAGAGAGCAAGTTAACCCAATTCGTCTGTCTTCCTTTTGTCATCCTGGAGCCTTCACCCACACTCAACTAGACTCAAGAAATGATGGGGCAGTAGGCCGTCACACCAGCATCGTCACAGTTAGTCTGTTATTGTCAGATCTACCGTCATCACTTGGCACACTCTGGTAATGTTTACATTGCCTATTTTCTTTACATTTGAAAATTAAACTAATTAATCTCTGTACCTTTTCCAAGTTAATGATGACCCACTGGCCTGAGCTGATTAGGTGCTAACCTCAAGCTCGTCTGCTCCAACTGAGAAGGACCCCAAGCTCCCCTGCTACAACTTTACATTGTTTTCCACCTTCTGGCTACTGGACCTGGATTAGTTTCCCACCCTGCCATGGAATAGTTACTCACCCATCATCACCAACTATGTAGAAGTCTACTGTTAATATTGTCCACCAGCAAACTAACATTATTTCAGTATACAAAGTATTAGAACAAGAGGTGTAGGGGTCCAGTGTCCCCTAACTAAAGAGAGAACCAGAAGGTAACATAAGTATGGGAGCATCCTGAAACACTGGTGTCTAACCACTCCACCATCACAAACCTGAGTGATCATGTGAAGATGGCAGATGGCAGCACCAACATCCCATGAACCCCTGGATCTGCAGCCTGTAAATGAGTTAAGACATTAATATCCAAATGCTACACTGAACAAGTGAGTTTTCAGCCTAGACTTGAAGATTAAGTCTGTGTCTGAGTTCATTATCTGGAAGGTGATTCCCAAGCTTGGGGGGCTTTGTGGCTGATATATACAATTGAGTATCATTTGCGTGACAGTGGAAGTTAATGCCATGTCTGTTTATTATTGTGCCAATGGGTAGCATGTAAAGAGTGAACAATAGTGGTCCTAAAATAAAGCCTTGTGGGATTTCATATCTCATTTCAGTATGATTGAAAGACATACCTTTTATCTTTACAAATTGAAACCAGTCGGTTAAGTAAGATCTGAACTATGAGAGGGCTGCCCCTGTGATTCCAACCACACTTTCTAATCTTTCTGGGAGAATAGTGTGACCTATTGTATCAAGTGCTACACTTAAATCTAGCAACACAAGCAGAGACACACAGCCTTGATCAGAGGCAAGTATATGATGATTTTTAATCCTAACTAGGGCTGTCTCAATACTATGATGAGGTCTGAAACCAGATTGGAATTTTTCATATATGTGATTCTTGTGCAGGCACAATTGTTGGGCCACCACTTTTTCAAAAACTCTTAGATATAAATGGTAAATTAGAAATAGGTCAGTAATTAGACAGTACACTCTGATCCAGATTTGCTTTCTTGATCAGTGGTTTAAAAATGGAATCTGAGGTTGTGTACCTGCCTAAATATTTGTAAGGTTTGAGATTGCACTGAAAATTATTCTTTTTTTTTTTTTTTTTTTTTGGATCATTGTGGATAAATAATCTGAACAAGCTCTTGTGAGGACCCTTCTGTACTCAATATGTCTGTCCTTGCCAGCTGAGTGGAATAATTCCAGTTTAGTCGATCGCCATTTCTATACTAATCTTCGTGCTGACTGTTTTAAGGTACAAGTCTGATTGTTGGACAATTTTCTTCTGTTTTGATTTTTTATATTTAAGAGATGCTACATTGTCCATTGTTAATCTGAGGTTATTATGTAAACAGTCGGTTAATCTATCTAACCACTGGATCTGTAGGATAGTAATCTGGTGTTAAAAAATCAGGTATGTTTTCAGAAATTTGTTGGGCTGTAGTTGATTTTATTAAATGCTTCATGCAGTAATGAGGGGACATATATTCATTTTGGCTAAGCTGTAGCTCAAAGGAAATTAAATAATGATCTGAGATTGCTGGGAAGAGTTTTTAAGTTATCTATGCCAACACCCAGGGTCAGAGTACAGAGTACTGGATAATACCTACAGAGTCTAGGATTGAGGTAAACGTCTTTCTTTAGCTTCCCAAAGTGAATCTTAAAATCTCCTGCAATTATTACTTTATCACTGCACACTGCTATGTCTGAAGCAAAGTCAAAAAATTAAAAAAAAAAACTCTGAGTAGGGACCTGGTAATGGTAATCAAAACATTAATTATGACAGTGCATTCTGGTTTGTGGCTGGATTAGTTATGTTAATAGCCAGAATGTCAAAGGAAGTGAAGGCATTATGGTGAATCTGATTAATTTCTAAAATATTTTGGTAGATCATACAAATTTGCCTCCTCTACCTGGGTTGTGCACATATTTAACCTTCAGGTGTGGCTTCAATTAGTGCCAAGTATTCATCAGGTCTAATCCAAGTTTCATTGAGGCACAAAACATTGATCTTCTGATCATTTATAATTTCATTCACAAAGACTGACTTTGAACTGTGTAATCTAATATTGAGTAGACCAAACTTTATTTTACATTTAAAATTTGAATATGAAGTCTGGATATTTATTAAGACAGGCTGTTTTAGTTTTTCTGTGTTTAGCTTTATTTTGGTGCACAAAGTCTCAATACTTTGGAACCTAAGTGATGCCTCAAAGCAGCTTGCAGATGATTGATTTAGCCTGTCTTTCTGCGGCCTGGTCCCGGCTCTGGTTTGTCAGCAGCTGTTAATGCTACTCTGCTGACTAACTAACAGACTATGGGCTATGCTGCACAAACGTAAGGCAGCACCCTCCCACATGTGGGGGACACCTATCCTACCCATAAGTCTAGACCTGCCCTCAAAATTTCCCCAATTTTTTAAAAAGCCCACATTGTTTGCTAACTTAGGATTGCCACTAACATCCAGCGCCCTGGCTCCTGGTAAACAGTTAACTCTGATGGCTGGTGCCCCTAGAGGACTAGCTATTTTCACATGTCAGAAGACAGAATCTCTCACAAACAGAGTTCTTTTAACAGGCTCCTCAACAGGTGCTTTGCTAAGTGGGGCAAACCTGTTTGACGTGAATGGGGGGGAGTGGTGTTTGAGTGGGTTAGCTTTGGCCTTAGCCTTAGCTTTCTGACTATGCTGCCGAGATATCACCCATTCGTCCTGCTGTGAGGACTCTGAAGCTGGAGTCAAGGGGGTGCTGACTCTCCTTGAGGCACCCAGGGCTGCTAATACTGACTCTAACCCTCTGTCCTTCAGTAAACCCTGGATACACACCTCTAACTTCTCAATTATTTCCAACAGGGAGCTAATTATCTGACTTCTGGCACAAATACCATCACTATATTTATCACTAGTGCTGGAAAAGGGGTTTAAATTAAACATACCACACTCTGAGCAAGCAAACAAACCAGCGGCAGGCATGGTTAAACAGGTACTCACTTACATCAAACAGCAAACAAACCAGCAGGGGAAAACAGCTTTACCCAATGCTCTGAGAGCTGCAGAAAAGTCTGAAAAAGGATCTAAAACAGTTAATATGGAAGTTTGCTAAGAGTTTCGAACACTTAGCAAGAAGCTGAGCAGAGAGCACTGACCACTCAGTAATACCTGAGTGTATTACACACAATGGTGTTGCTGTAGTTCTACATACCTCATACTCACTGCTAGGTTAAGAAGGGTCCAACACACAAACATATTCAGTCAAGAGTCGATATGTGCAATGTGCAAGGTATAAATAATGTCCAGAAATTGGTTATGGCTAAATATTCAGGTTGCAAATTCATGTGCATGAAGATGTTAACAGAAAAAGGAATCATTAATTTTAGACCATTTTTGTTAGTGCATGAAGTTGGAAAAGTCCATATTTATTTATAAGTTTATATCTGCTTACAAACCATGAGTAAATAAGTAAAAAACTAAAGCATGTTAACAAAAACATAATAAAATACATACACTCATGCATGAATAAAATGATGAAATCAGAATTACTTTATTAATCCCAGAAAAAAAAAAAAATTTCCAAACGGACTTATATGTGTTAAAATACCTATGAAAAAGCCAATAGCTATGATAATAAATAAATGTGAACATCCAGAATTATTGCACAGATAGGCAAAAGTAACATATTGCACAAGTGAACCGTAGTGGTTTGTAGTGGTCACCCATTCTATCACTGTTCGGGAGAGTGTGTGAGAATCATTGTCCATAACGGCCTGCAGTTAAGACAGCATCCTGCTCTCCAACACTGTCATCAGAGAGTCCAGCTCAACTCCCACAACATCACCAGCCTTACAGATCAGTTTGTTGAGGCTGTTGGTGTCTGCTGCTCTCAGCCTGCTGCCCAAGCATGCAGCAGTATAGAAGATAGCATTCGCAACCACAGACTCATCATCCAGCAGATGTTAAGGACTTTTTCTCTCTACACCCTCTTCTGCTTTTCTAATTAAGGTGCTTATACCAAAGAGCTGTTGTTTTCAGAGCAATGGACAAACATTTCACTGCTCAATCTACACTGACCATACAGCCAGCTGAGAAGTGACCATTTGAGCGACAACCAGAGTTGAGCACTTCAGGTCTGGAATGTTAGTACTGTTTATAGGTGGCTGCTATCTAACTTGCTATGGTAGCTTGTAACCATTTGTTCTAAACAATACAAAATCTTGGCCTGAAATGCAAAAATACAGATAACCTGTAGAAACCTTCAGCACAACACCAGTTGTTTTTTTTTTCTTCTGGTAGCTGGTCTTCAGATGGTCTTAGCTGGTCTCTGGTGGCCAAAGTTGTTAAAAGCTGGTCATGCAGGTGAAAACATACACTATACTGGTAAGCAAGCTGGTTAACCAGCTCTTGACCAGTATAGTTTATGATGTATGTGGAATTTGATTATGGTTAGTTCTGCTGGTCATGCTGGTCAATCAGTATAGTCAAACTTGAGGCCACTTTTTCTATCATTCAGTACAGATGTTTTAAAGATGGAAAAATATCTCAAAAATATTGTGCCTAGTTAGGGAAAAAAATGGTTGAAGTAGTAAGAAAAAGAAACAGAAGGAAAAGTAGAATGAAACCTAATATCATAGTTGATTGCTTACTGCAATTCAAATAATAACAATAAAAAATGTAATATAAATAAACTATATACACATTTAGTCTATATACACAAGTACACTATACATACATTATTGCACTAAAACATATATTTTTGTACTGTAGAAGTTCTGTGTATTTTATAAAACGGATGTTTATATTATATTTACAAGTGCAATGGGTATAGAATTCAATGTAGCTGTAGTGTGAGAAGGTAGTGGGAGGCAGTCTTTGGTTCTGGTCCTCATGCTTCTGTACCTTGTACTGCAGGGCAGCTTCAAATATAGGCTGTGGCTTTGGTAGGTAGAACCTACAGGAGTATAATCCTGTCTGTACATTCCTTAATTTTAGTATAGAGTAATTAACCATGACATGTTAAATCATATCTATATCTCCAAATGTGCTGTATATTCAAAAGGTTGTGGACACCCCTTGTAATGAATACATTCAGCAACTTTAAGTCTAAGTTTATGTCTAATCCTTAGACAAGTATTGCCAATAGAATAGGATTCTGTGGGCTAGAGAGAGGTTTAAAAATCCCCAGCACTAAGCTGTGGTGGAAGTCCATCCAAGACCTTTGTTGGGGATAAGGTGGGATGGTGAATGTCCAATATCCTGACCTCACTAACACTATTGTCACTGAGTGGAATAAAATCCTCACAGCAATGTTCCAAAATCTAGTGGATGAATAGTAGAGACAGTTACTCCCACAAAAGCAAGATGAACTCTTTTTAATAACCTTGCTTTAAGAGGAAAGAGTGAATGAACAAGTGCCTGAATACTTTTGTCTATGTTGTGTATATTGAAAAAGTAAGCTTTTCAAAGGGTGTATTTATTTCTTCTCATGCGTAGGTGTATCACCAACAGGCAGCTTGATATCCACCAAATTAAAACAACAGCTGGAGAAAGAGAAGGTGAAGGTGGAAATGCAGTCCACACACAGATAGCTGAATTGAAACAAGAAATGAATTAACAATATGAACGCCATTCTAAGTTGTCAAGGTTAATTACTATATACTAAATGGAATATGAAGCACACACATACCTCAACACTGAAATAATAAATGTTATGGCTTTTAATTTATCTGATTTAAAATGTGCACATAATTTCCAAATTGATATAGAAACCTAACCTTTGGCAGCACCAATATTGATACTGCATTCATATGGAAACGATGTGTATATTTAATTAAGAACTGTATGCTGGATATTCAACGAATGGTCTAATTTGTGAGAATAATCACCTCCTTATGTATATAATATATATCCCCCAAATCATAACCATTTTATATCACTAAACATTTTATCATTAATTTTATTGTACTCATTTACTTTTGTATCTGCCCCATTTGCTCTTCTTTCTTCCCCTCACATCACTTTTTTGTTTTGGTTTTCCCCATGTAGTCTTGTCATGTTTGGACCTTGCTCCACCCATTTCCATCTATGTCTCATATGTAAGCCTGCACTGTAACCCTGCCCTGCATTATCTAGTGTATCTAGGTATTTGTCATTTTGTCTTTGTATTTACATTCCTCTGTTTCAGTCAGTCTTTTTGTATCCTCTGTTTGTTTCTGTGAATAAATCTACAAAACCCTGTACATCTGCCTGCCTTTGTCTTCGTCTGCTCAGCGTGCCCCTTGGCAGAAGGTCTATCCATAAATATGGACGTAACTGGGTTTTCTGGGTTTTAGGGAACACGTCTGGTGATTCACCACAAGCCATTCAGTGTGGGTTCTCTTTAGAAGGAGAACACATCTGAGACCAGTGGCTGGAGGAACTACCTGTGCTCTGAAGTATACAGCAGTGCCAGATGCTTGTGCTTCAAAGTCTACAACGATATCTTCTGCTGGATCTATTCCAGTGAAGTCGGCAGAGTCTATGGTACCTGCCACATCTACTCCAGTGTCTGACACTGCAGACACAGGTCCAGATATATCTGTGGCACCAGATGCATCTGCTGTAGTGTCTGCTGCGGAAAATGCTGCCAGTGCTCCAGTGTCCGAAGCAGCCACCAGTGTTCCAGTGTTGGAGGTGGAACCCAGTGCAAGTGTTCTATGTGCTACAATGTCCATGGTCCCATCCACGTATTTCTTGAAGTTGACTGAAAAGCAGTCTTGTGTCACCCTTCAGAACTGTGCCCAGTCTGGCTCCAGGTCTGTCTGTGTCCATGTAAGTACCTGTGTCTCAGTCTGATTTTGTACCTGTATCAGTTCCCGCTATGTCTTTTCCTGTCTGGTTTTGTTGTCCCTATCCCTGTCACTGTTTATGTATCTGTCCCTGTTGTGTCTGTTTCTCCAGTTCTGTCTAATGTTTACCATGTCCAGTCCCCGGTCATGTCTCCTGTTCCCCAGGTCCAATCTTCTGTCCAGACTCTGGTCACGTCTTTTGTTTTTCCTGTCCTGTCATTTATTCTCCAAGTGCCCCACATTCAGTCTCCTGTCCCCCTAGTTCAGTCTCCTGTCTCGTTTGGTTTGGTTCAATAAATACTCAAAACCCCGCGAGTACGTCCACCTCTCTTGTATTTAGCCTCAGCAGGGTCTAGAGCCTCCTTTCAGCTGTACAGTTTTCAACAATAAACTTATCCTTTCACTCTAATATTTTAATCAATTACCTATATTATTACATTCACACAAAATTTCAATCAATTCCAGCAACTACTTCTTGATACATTTGTTTTGTTCATATTTGAGTATAAATTGTGTCACATATGCCATATGTTCTTACAATCAGGAGATCCTAAGGTACTTAAACACTTCTTTATTTGAAATAATGTAATGTAAATATTAAAATAATTTACATATCTGTATGAATATATATATATATATATATATATATATATATATATATATATATATATATATATATATATATATATATATATATATATATACTCTATAACCAAATCTGTGGGTCAGTGACATCATCAGCTCTGCCTTCTCACTGATCAGTCGGAGTCTGCGTGCAGGTCGAGTATATGTTGTGGACAGAGCAGTAAACTTGCACTGGAAGGATCCTTTGGCATTTGAACTGGGATTTAATTCAGTTGTAATTTAGTGAATTTTTCTGCTTTCTGAGCTAAATTACTCACTGATAATTTGTCACACAATGCTGAGACCACCATATGGTTAAATATATAGTTAGATAAGTATAGTATCTTGCTTGTCAGGGTCACTTCAGTTTTACTGTGCAGTTGGTACAGGCACAGTTTCCCATTACCATGCTCTGCACTCTCTCTACCATACATCATAGGGATCTGTCTCATTGCATTGTACCAATATGTAGTAAACCTCTCCTTACCTTAATTATCCTCGAACTTACACCAATCATTCAGTCATCATTCACTCTTATTCTTAACATACACTTTCAGACAGTAATCACTCCATTGTAATGTCTGTATGTGTTTCATAAACCTGTAATGGCCATAAAATAAATGCATGTATGTTGTGTTGCAGATATAACCACACCCAGCTGATGCAGAGGAGAGATGCAGATCTGTACAGTACACAAGCTTCATCAAAGTCAGCTGACCATGGAGGAGAGAGAATGGTGTCTAGAACATGAAGCTGATCTGAAATCTGTTCATGTTGTATTGGGCAGAGAGAGAAATAGAAGGCACACTGTGACTTTAAGATAGGAAAGAGAGAAATTGTGAAAAAAGGAGAGAGAAAGAGAGACAGACAGATAGAGAGAGAAATGAAAAGAAAGGAGAATGAGAAGAAAGAATAGGCAGAAACAATTAAATAAAAGGGGAGGAACTATGAGAAGAAGGGAGAGAAACAATGATAGGAAAGCAGAAAAAACACGAGAAGGACAGAGAAAAATGATTAAGAAAACTGAGAGAAAATTATGATAAAGTACAGAAATAATGAGAAGAAATGAGAGAAAAGCTTGTGGAACAGGAAGGGAAGTGAGGGAGGAGGGAAATTAGAAGAAATTAGGAGAAAATGACAATGTGGAGAAACAATGACATGAAAGTAGAGAAAGGAGAGAAGCAATGAGAATAATGAAGAAACAATTGATGAAAACAAAGAAAAAACATGAAGTAAAGAGAGAAACTTCAAAAATAAATATGAGAAGCAAGGAGGAGGAAAATAAAACAAAGAGAAAGAGATAAACAATGGGAAAAGGAGAAATTAGAAGAATGACAGAGGTAAAAAAAAATAAGTTTAGAAAATAAGGGGAAGAAAGAAAGCATGGGAGGAAGGTGAAAAGAAATGAGAGAGAGAATGTGTATGAGAGAAAAGGAGTGAAAAGAGAAGAAAGACTAAGATACAGTGTGCAAGACAAGAAAACTGAATGAGAAAAAGGAATAGAGAGAATGTGGGAGAGAGATGGAATGAGAAGAAAGACAAATGGGATTTTCAGTGTTGTCACTTTTGTTCAGCGTGGTGTGTTTGGTCAGTCATTTATTAGAGACTAGTGAGTAAGATTGGGGGAAACAAGCAGTAATGTCTCTCTCTCTCTCTCTCTCTCTCTTTCTTGTGAGTGAGGAAAGCACCTTGTTCTGAGACTCACTCTACATGCTCTAGTCAGAATGCTGTTCTGCAATGCAGTAAGCAGAGTGCAACACAGAAAGCACTCCACCAATACGACACACACACACACACACACACACACACACACACACACACACACACACACACACACACAGTATGTGTGTGCTGTGCTTATTGGCTTTATTGAGAACTCTCTGCAATACAGTGTCACACTGACAATAAATTCTTTTTCACTCTTCCAGTTTTACATCTACATTTTGTTGACATTCAATGATGTCATCCACCACAATGAACTGCCATCGACCCCCCTATGTCATAGTGCATTTATTTCTTTTTCTCATATATTCTGAACTGAACTTTGGTGATCCAGGTTTTAAAGGCTTGAAAGTAATCAAATGTAATGTTCACAAGTGTAAAAAGTTATTTTAGTGTCTGAGTGAAGATCTGTGTTTAAGGGTGTCAGGTACTGGTTTGATTGACAGAAAGCTAAATCTAATTTAAAAAGCTCCACACAAATACAAACACGCGCGTGCACAAACACACACACACACACACACACACACACACACACACACACACACACACCAATTCAAAATCTGTATTGATTACTACTAACTTGTGGTTTGATCATCATCTAAATCATGAACACAATCTTAATAAATCAATAAAACAAACAGTAAACGTAAACAGTGCAGGCTAGATAAATAAGTGAAATTCTGTCGTAGTGATTCTCCAAGATCTAAATAAGCTGTTTTTTTTTTTGTTTGTTTGTTTTGTTTTTTGTTTTGTTTTGTTTTTTTAATAAAGCCTTGCAAAGCCTTGGTACTGACCAATCTATTTTTTCAAGAAAGAGTGGTTAGTGTGAGTCATGCCTTGATATGGTAGTATGCCTTGATACTACCAAACCTCAAAATATATGTTCTAGAGATGCAATAAAGCTGGAAAATGCTATAAAACCATTGCTACAGATGGATGTGCATCAAATCACACATTGTATATTCTAAAGAAAAAATAAATTTAAAGTGGAGAAAGTTCAGGACTAATTCCTGTACTCTTATTATAGGTGGGCATCTTGTTAGAGTAGCCAGTATTAGAGTTACAGTTCTGATAGTATGGTTCAGTGCAAGAAAAAATGTATGAGAATAACGATAAAATATTTCTCATTTGGGCCACCCAGGGGAATATTAGGTCTGGCTACAGAACCAGGGCAACCAAATAAAATAGAGACCACGCTGATCCACCGGAATACAACTGGGAAATAAAAGCACTGCTTCCTTTTAATATACATGAATTAAAGTGAATAACTAGCTGAAATTTGACATACAAAAATATGTGCTACCTGGGTAATTAAAATAAAAATACAAAATTCACAGTTCAATTGCACAAAGATTAGGTAGCTGATCAATAAAGTCTTGTAAAGTGATGACAGTTCTTAGTTCTTTTTGAAATTACAGGCCATGACCAAGAAATTCCCCAAGTAACCAAGAAAGTGGAGTAAGCGTAGAGTCCTACAACCATGGAGTTGTAGGTTTCAGACTGTGAAGCACATGGGCTCAGTGTCTGTGGTGATCCAAAATCAATGGGTTCAGTTCCCTTCATGTAGAAATGTTCACAGGTTCAATGGTCTGGAGTTCACTTGCCATCCAATGAATCCACAGGGATGCAATGTTCAATGTCTCATCTCTCCCTCACACAAGAACCTGACCTGTAATATATACAGGATCAGAATGTCGAGTTACATACACAGCCTGGTTTAGAGCAGGATTCATTTAACTCATCTACTGAACTTCTGTTATACCTGCTTTAACCAAGGATTAATTTAACTTGCCTACTTAATAGCATGACATCCATAAACATGAATAAACCTTTAGAGCTTACATCTCTATTAAAGAGCATCAAATGGAAATAAAAATAAATCAAATAAAGCATTTTTAAGGGTGAGCCTTGTGGCTACACTCTACACTTTTGGATCGAATTTTGAGAATTGGCAAAATTCTCAAAATTGGTCATAAACATGAACATAACTTACCATTAATACATTTAATCATATCATTAATACTTCATATTGACCTGAAATACAAGCATTTTAGATAGACAGAAAATGGCTTATGGCTAATCATTAAATGAATGAGATTTCCCCATTGAACTTTTGAAGCATTTTGGCCAATTATACACAGCATTGATCTTTGCTTATACGTAGCTTCCCAATGTGAGAATTTCACAGCTACATTTCACAGGGTAGGCAGTGAAGAACCTTCATTTTCAGCTCTTTGTAAGTAATTCAACTTTAATAAGAGTGTTCTGTTGCACTGTGTGTTGGACACCTCCAACCACAGCACTTACTGCACCTATGGATATTGTATAAGTTTGTTGGTTGATGAACTTTCTAAGGTCTTGTGAGGCTTGTAAAAAATTTGTTCTTTTCTGTCATTATTTAAAATGGATATATGGTTTATTATAATTTCTCTCCCAAAACATGAATTAATTATCTTTATTCAACTATTTTGTCTGTGGCAGTTTCATTTCATTAGCTTACATCTAAGGGATTCTTTATTTGTCTCGGTTGGTGAGAAAAATTAAGAGTAACAGCAAAAGAGCCACAGAAAACTACAAACTGCAAAAACCTTTTACCATGTGTCTGCTATTAGAAAAAAAACACTGAAACAGAATGGTTTTACAAAGGAATGGCTTGTTTGTGGGAAAAAGAACACTGCACACCAACACTCATACCAGTTGTTAAGTATGGTGGAGGGAGCATCATGATTTGGAGCTACCTATGAATAGGCCTGTGAATATTTTCCAGTGTTTTCATTTAAAAGTTCTAAACAATTTTTAGAGGGTGATTGAGGACACTAGTTTTCCCTGGCACTGCAAATGATCAATGGCAATTGTTTTATTCCACACAAATAAAATGTAAATTATGTAGTGGTGCAGGCCTATGCAGCATGTATCATTCCATCATACTATTTTACAGTGTTTGTCAGTTTGACAGAATATGGCAATGCTGCAATAGGTGAAGCAGCAGTAAACTTGTTTATTTAAACTAACTAAATTTTAACATGCTAACATGCTCAATGAGTAAATCAACGTCTTAAAGACCTTCATATAGGGTCTTTATCAACTTGCTTTGTTGTCTTTGCAATGTCTTTTTGAAATTTATTTTAAATGTCTATTACTGTCATCTATTAGTCAGATGGTCAAATATTGAGCCTGTTTGTACATCCGCAGATTTGAGCATCTTTCTGACGTTGTGTTCTTGCTGGGTGACCACAACAGTGCCCACAATCTCTAATCAATTTCATGTCCGCTTGGAAGAGTGAATGTGTCCCTCTAACACCCAGTCACCTCCCTTACATCAGATCAAGGAAGCTGTCTATAATAGGGACTATCTACATTTAACTTCATTTATCAACTGACAGTGGGCCATCATTAGCCGCAGTCTGTTCCTAAGGCTTGGCCATGTTGCTTTATTGGTTATGTTAGCCCACATATACCCCACAATCCATTCTGCCTTGCTTCTTCACAAATGGCATCTTTCTTTAGCCCACTGTCATCACTTTGGCAGGCGGACCGGCTTTCTTTGCTACCGTGCCAACTGCATCCGTCTCTTTGGCATTACTCTATTCACTGTTCCAGAATTACATTACATTCCTTTCTTTCTTTCTTTCTTTCTTTCTTTCTTTCTTTCTTTCTTTCTTTCTTTCTTTCTTTCTTTCTTTCTTTCTTTCTTTCTTTCTTTCTTTCTTGTCACTCAGCCATATTGGTATTGAAATTTATATAATTACTATTATACCATATTGGTATAAAAATTAAGGTCTCAAAAATCAGAATATTCTAAACTTGAGCCAGTTATCAGGTCATTAATTAAGTCAGCCATCCCTGTAAGTGCCTGGGTGGTCCCTGAAGAGTTTTCTCACTCTGTTCTGTTTTGGACTGACCAAACTTGGGTACAGGACTTTGAATTTGTGATCAGGGACTTTTTGTGACAGACCTTTCTGGGTAAAAGGTCACATGGTGTGTGAGCAATTCCTGCAATTGCTTGGGTTGTGTGTACACTGCTATGTGCACCTATATCAGGCACAGGTAATTAATGTTGTGTACTATGAGCAGTACAATGATTCTGAGATTTTGATAGTCGTGTATTGTCCACTTGGCTTAAGTTATAGAAATATATAAAATCACAAATGCACAAATATAGAGGCTTGAGAGGGTCTTACATGATTTCCACTGTGTATATTTCACTAGTTTACATGTTGCTCAGAGTAATATAAAGTTCTCTATTACTGGACTGTGAATCATTGGAATTGCATTCTCTGAAGAGACAGAACATCACCCAATACATCTGAGGTAGGCTGGAATACCATGTATGAGCCATAACTATTTATTCTTCATCATGGCTTTACCAATCCAAGGACTAGTCCACTCAAAAGAGAGTGGCACTGCTCACTCAGTGAATCAATATGTGATTGACTGAGACTTTACTGCAGGAATATATAGGACATTATCCAAAAATATCTTGAGTCATATTATGTAAGGATTTGAGACTGGATCAGCAGGAATGCTGCCACATGGTGATAATTAAACAGCAGGAATTGGTGCAAAAGTTGAAGGGGATAATTGCGGGAGAGACTGGTATAGTGTAGTGGGCAACAACACTTCTCTAGCTCTGGATAAGCCATTAGCCAAATATTGTCAGTGTTGTGTGATTTAGCCATCTAGGATCAATTCTATGGACTGTTTATTAGTTTAAAGTTCTACACCTGAACCATCACTAATATTTATAGTAGATTGCATGTTTGGGTCAAGGTAGTTCAAGTGATCGGGATGTGACACTAGTTGAAGATGAGGTAACTAATTGCCTTGTAATGTCCCCTGTGTAATATCCCAGTTTTATTCTCTGATGGACCAACAAAGCCCATTCTACCCTGATTACTTGCTTGTTCACATCCCTTCACCACCATTGTCAGGAGTTCTCTAGAGCATGATAGAAAACGATAAACAGTGATAACACTTTTATGATACTATACTGGATAGCTAGGACCTTCTCTAACACTGCACATCACTACTTTTTATAATTTTATTAGTCTATACCTCTCTGAAACATAATTGCCTGAGTAAAGGTCTATATGTATTTTCAATTAAATCTTAGAAATGATTTTGTGTGTGTGTGTGTGTGTGTGTGTGTGTGTGTGTGTGTGTGTGTGTGTGTGTGTGTGAGTGTGTGTGAGTGTGTGTGTGTGTGTGTGTGTGTCAGAGGGGGGAATTCACAGAAACCTATGGGAGAAATGAAAGTATTATTCGTCTAAATCAACACTGATATATACATATTCCTAATGTAGCTACAGAGAGAGACCTATAGTCTTAGAGTAATGATGCAGGGAACTCCTTAACTCCTTATCTTGTGACATCAAGATAGACTTGTGCACTGTATTTTACAGGGATTGTAGCAAATACCAATATAGTACTGTCCAAATGTGATCCATTGATTTCTCTGTTTCCTGCATCCCTTGCTTCTCCCAGAAGAGCTGACACATCACCTCCTTTAGAAAAGATAACATGTGAGGGAGGAATTTCATGTTGGTAAAAAATATGGGAGACACCAGCATTTGAGAAACTCCACTTCCCTTGCTCTCCTCTTGCTGACATTGGAGTCCCCATGCAGCTAAAAAAGTGCTAAAGAACATTTCTGAGTCTGGGAGGAAGACTGCCAGGATATTTTTGTCTCCTTCTACCTTGGGTCTCTCTGCCTGTCTGTATGACCATGCTATGATTCCCCCTCCCCACCCCCCGTGCACTGTTTTTCCACTCCCTCCATGCAAACCTTCTCAGCTAAAAGGCCACGGCTGAGGCAGCTCTTTAGCCGCTACGCTTTTACACAAGACATACTGCCTCTTCGGCTGACTGCAGTATTCTTCAGCCATAAAGATTCACTCTGCTCTTCTGTACGCCACATAAAACACTGCCCTCCCCACATCCCATCCCATCCCTACGTCCAATATGTCAGCACCTACCCCTCAGCCGAGCCCTGCAGTCTCTTGTGTAGACAGTATACGAGGCCAGCAGGAGCTTAATGTAGGTGACCATGCATCCGAACCAGCGCCAGAAGAGCGGAATCAAAGTGTGCTGGCGTCAGGACGTATGTGTCAGCATTTCTGGCTAGTTTTAGGACAGGGCTGCAGGAGAGTGGTGTGACCCTGTCCCATAGTCCGAGCCACTGCTCCTCACATATTGATAACGGTCTGGAAATCATTATGTCCACTGATTTGTGGAGAGATAAATCAATTCCGGCAGAAGGGTGGAGAGGGGGATTGTAAGTGCTTTAGAATCCCAAATCATTACTTTGTCTGCATCCTTTCATTCTTTACTGCTCCCTTTTCTTTATTGTTTTCTTCTTTTTCATCCCTTAGTCTTTTTCGTTTGCTTTCTTGGGTGTCTTTTTCCTTTCTCTGTTTATACATCTTTTCTCCATCTCTGGATAAATAATGAAACTCTTTCCTCCAATCACGCATTTCCCAGGGACCTGCAGAAAAGTTCTTTCTAGGGCAAGTGACCCCATCATTACAGAGACTTCCTTACTATGTAGTTCTCGCTAGATTCAGCAGTCCTGCCAGGAAACGTGCGTGCCAGGAGATGGAGAGGGAGGGGAATATACAGTATACTTCACTTAAACACATCACACAGCCCAAATTTATGAGCCTGGCCTATCAGCGGTGCTTTAAAGTTCACACACTGGCATTTTATACAGCCATTTTATTCATGTTCCCTTGTATTACCCAACCACTCCATGCCACTTTGAACCCCTAAAGGTTCCAATAGGGTTTGATGTAGCAGATTTTATAATGCATTACTTGATTGTTACATGGAGCAGTGCAGTAAGAGTGATAACCCAGCTGACTGGAGCTGGAGCACATTATGGCTTAAAGCTCAATGAGTTGGTTCGGGAAGTTCTGTTGCTCTATATTAAGTGAGAGTTCATTGACTGGAGGTCAAATTGGGTACATTTATGTTCTGCTCAAGAAGCTCAGTGTAAGGAATGAAGGCTCAATGGTGTAGTTGATAAAGCCTGCTAGTTGAGTTTTTGCATTGTTAGAAAAGGAATGACGAATGGCAAAACATAGAACGTAGGAGGGGAAGCAGTATTGTACCATGATGAATTATCCTTGTCATACAATAAGTGTGATCAGTGCAGTGCCTATATGGTGCATTTATGTACTATAGTAGTGTATCTCAAAAAGTAGAATTGTCATAAAACCATTCATTTATTTTTTTAAAAGTAAACTGTCATACTGTACATACTATCTCATTTAATATGAAGTGATTTTTTAATTTTTTACATTATGTCTGGCTTGTGTCATGAAAAACGTTTCAACTTCTGCATTTTTTTTTTCACATCACACCCACATGTGATAGACCACCACAAAGAGCAAGTAATTGTGAAGATTGTCATTACTTTGTAGGACCACTTTTCAATGCATCTACAACTGCAAGTGTTTTGGGATAAGTGAACAGCACAGATTCTCAGTGAGATTTAGGTCTAGATTGGATTGGACCATCTAACACATGAATATGCTTTTATCTAAACCATTCCTTAATAATAATTCTGGCTATATGTTTGTTGGTTCTCTAACAGGTTTTCCTTCAGGATTGGCCTGTATTTAGCAACATCAATCTTCCCATAAATTCTGAATATCCTCCATGTCCCTGCTGAAGAAAATCATCCCCACTGCATGATACTGCCACCACCATGTTTCATGGTTGGGATGGTGTAATCAGGGTGATGAGCAGTGTTAGCTTTCCACCACACATAGCATTTTGCATTTAGGCTAAAAAGTTAAACTTGGGTCTCATCTCACCAGAGCACATTCTTTCACATTTGCTGTGTTCCCTTCATGGCTTGTGGCTGCAAACTGCAAACAGGACCTCTTATGGCTTGCTTTCAAAAATGGCTTTCTTCTTGCCATAAAGGCCAGATTTGTAGAGTACACAACTAATTGTTCTCCTGTGGACAGATTTTCCCATCTGAGCTGTGGATCTCTGCACCTGACCTTGGTCCTATTGTCTGATTCTCTAATTAGTGCTCTGCTTGCCTAGGCTGTCAGTGTAAGTGGACAGCCCTGTCTCAGTAGGTTTGCAGTTGTGTCATACATCATCCATTTCTGCATGATAGATTTAGCAATACTCTGTGAGATTTTCATAGCTTGGGATATTTTTCATAGCCAAACTCTGATTTTACTCCACAACATTATACTAGACTTTATTTAGGAAGAAATAGCTAATGCCAGTAAACTGCATTCTAAAGACGGGTCACTATGTTATAGTATGCTTTCAAAATATATGCTTACACAGCACATTACAAGTATTTACATCATAGTGCATCACTGGGTCACTTTGCGGAGCTTATTTATAATTTGCATAAAGAGATACTGGCATTGAATCTCTCTGTTGGGTGGGGGAGACTTTTTTTCACCCCCAGCTCCCTGATAGTGTACAACCCCCTTATTCTCTCTCTCTCTCTCTCTCTCTCTCTCTCTCTCTCTCTCTCTCTCTCTCTCTGTCTCTGTCTGTCTTTTTGGATATAGATTTAATTTTTAGATATTTAGATTTTAATCATATTTTCAATTTACCTTATACTCTTAAAATTAAAGGTCCTAAAACTATCCTTTAAGAGAAGGATTAGAAGAACCACTTTTCATTAGACTTTTCAAAGGTTTTAATGTACTAGTACCTAGAAACCACATAGACAATCCTGGTTAGGCAATTCCATATAGTATTAACAAATCTAACTCATTTGTTTCCAACTAAAGTTTAACAAGGTAATTAAATTAATGCTGTAGTTTGGCAAAACATAAATAAAAGCATCATTGCATTCAATAAAAATGAACAAAAAATTGGCTTTTTCTGTAAGGCTCTGATGGTTTCACACTGGTAGACATTAATTCCACACTGCCGATTCTGCTGTGTACTAATTTTCTGCATCAATCAAATTATCAGACATAGAAGCCCATTTGCTGCTCTATTTTAGCTAACTGGCCCCACAAGACCAGACTTGTTATATGCTAATAATGAGATTGCCAATCATTCAAATAAATTGTGCAGATTATGACTCCTGATCTGTTATACTTTTTAACTTCTGTTCTGTCAGCAAGTGTACTTGTCCCTTATAAAACTCACTCACTCTCTCTCTCTCTCTCTCTCTCTCTCTCTCTCTCTCTCTCTCTCTCTCTCTCTGTGCTATCACTGCTCATTTCTTTCCTCCCATCTCTGTTAATTTATGTTTAAATGGCAAAAAAAAAAAAGTTAGGCATTTTTAAGAGAACACCATTTCCAATCTGCAATTTGGCTGTTGTCCAATTTGTCTTTTTGGGGGTCTCACATTGATTAAAGTGACACTGTAACGGCTCGCTGACGAGACTAGATCGCTCACATGCTCATCCCGGCTTATTTCCAGCCAACTCCACTCCACCCAGCTCACCCCCGTCATTCCCCCACGTGTGCACTTCTTTTCTTCCCTCTTTGACTCTCTCGTTTTTTTATATTGCTGCCCGGAGTGGGCGATGGGGGCTGTAATGAATGTCAGACGCAGGGCGTTAATAAATTAGCCATGCGTGTATTTCTGCTTATTAATGGCTGCAGTGGCAAATCCAACCCTCTTTAATGCATTTCACTTAGTGTTGCTTATGAGTGTGTTTCATAAAACATGGCAGCTTCTTATGCGCTTATTCCCTTGTGAGATTTATTACTACTTCTTTATTACTACTTGAGTAATACACACACACACAAACACACACACACACACACACACACACGTTTGCACACAAAGGTTGGTATACATATCCTTGCAGTATATTATCCTTCTGTATTGCAGTAGCTTGTGTAGTACTGTAGTATTAAACATACTAAACCCTACAGTAACCTACACACATACATATGCACATATTATAACAAACTAGCCAGACGTTCCAGCTTGGAAAACTAAAATTGAACTGAATGCCAAAGGAGCTTCCAGTGCATGTTTTCTGCTCTGACCACATTTACATGCTCAACCTGCATGCAGACTGATCAGTGAGAGGAGGCAGGGCTAATAACATCACTGACCCAGATATTAGGTTAAAGAGGAAAATAAGAAGGGAGGGGCTGTTTGAACTCTTTTTCTACAGACAGTGTTGAAATTTCAGAATAAAAGTCAACAAAATAACAAAAAATAATAAAGGCCCTTTTTTATTTTATTTGGATTGTCAAGCATTTTGTTCACCCTTTTTTGTAAATATCCAAGCCCAACTGACTGACTCTCTCTCTCTCTCTCTCTCTCTCTCTCTGTCTTGCTCTTTCACCATATTTATTGCTTTCTTTCTTTTTATTCTGTACAATTCTTTTTCTTCTTGCATTTTCAGCTCAAAACAAATCTGGATGGTCAATTTCCAATACAAATCTCTAAATTCTGTTAATATGTACAAAATATTTGATGAACCTAGGCTCTCCTGAAAATTATTGTCTCCTATAAATAGTACATTTTTTTTTAAATAAAATATGTCAAACTATGAAAACATCCCACAACATTAGCCTAGGGTTCTAAAGGTTAATATAATAATCCTTTATTATGGATTATGTTACAAGTACATTTTTGAACAGGTAGTCAGTAATCAATCAATCAGTCAATCAATTGATCGAAATGTATTTGGAAAGCACTTTTTACAACTGATGTAACTTTTTACAACTGATGTCACAGAGCAGCTTTACAGGTGAACAACACATGAAACAAAGGATAAACCCCTGTTAAGCAAGCCGAAGGGTAACATTGGCAAGGAAAAACTCACAAGTGAGGACCCATCCTGCTAGGGGTCACTGCTAATTTGTGACAGACTACATTTGTAAAGTAACTTTAGCAACCCTGGGAAAACAATCCCCTGAACAGGCAGGATTACAATTTTCTATGTGATACCCTGCAGCCCACCCACTGTCTATGAATATGTGTGCTGACACTGTAAAAAACAAAACAAAACAAAAGCAAGTAATATGTACGTGTGATGTCTAATAAAACTGTGCAACTGTTACAAAAGGGCTCTATGGTCAGTTATAGTCAAGCATCAATATTTAATTTATAAATGATGTCTCTGAATATGCAGCTGTCTGCATCTCTCTTTTTGTTCCCTGCCTTGATAATAAGGGCACTGCAGAGGCTTCACCTCAATTATCCTCATGCTTTCAGTCCCTCACGTTGAAATCTCCAGACTTCCTCAGTTCATCACCATATGCTCCAGTCCCATAATGTGAACCTATGTTGCAGTAAGGAGCTCATATAAATGAATATTTGGCCAATTTTGTTTTGGCAGGCTTTCATACTAGCAGGCTGTAAGGATGTAAGGCTCATATAGAGGACTGACCTCAGATGTACCCTTGAGGCCTTATACAAATGTACAGCAGTATTTCCCGCAGGTTGTATTTATACAGGTCATTTGTTGGAAGTTGGCGTGCAGAAGGGGGTTAGTGTTTGGGGGGGTGGGGGAGGGGGTGCAACAGTACATCAGATGGACTGTTTTTTACATCTATGCCCTTTGCCCTGTGGATTATATTAAAAGCTCTAGTGTACCCCAAGCACAAATGACACTCTCTCTCTCTCTCTCTCTCTCTCTCTCTCTCTCTCTCTCTCTCTCTCTCTTTCTGTCTCTCTCTCTCTTTCAACCCCCCAGCCCCCCCACCCCAACCGAAGGTCAGTGACTTGAGCCATTCTGCTGAATCTGCTAAACGCAATGAGGGAGAGAGAATGTGGAACTGAACTGAACGAGAGAAAAAGAGGGAGAGAGAGAGAGAGAGAGAGAGAAACCCAGCGACCCAGCTACCCACTGACATTCATAAACCAAACGCAGAGTGACAGGTGTCACCTAACTTTTCCCTGCTTCCTTTCCCCACACTGCACACGCCTGGATGTTGATTTAGAGTTTATTGTTCCATGTCTCATTTCAAGGTCAGTTTTAACAAAAAAACGAGGCCCTTGAGGACTGTGTCCAAGCACACACACACACACACACACACACACACACACACACACACACACACCTGCCAGCGAACCTGAACAAAGCTGTTGCTGGACTGCTGGCAGCTCCGCTGCCTAAGGAGTCTTCCAGCTGGAGAAGGGGCTAAATCTAGCTTGTGGTCCCACCAGTGGCCTTACTGATCTACATACAGCACTGCAGTATCCTGCAAAATAATAGAGAGGAGAAATACACCAATGAATATTAAAGAAAATGAAGGTGCTGGTGTGGATGAGACATGTCTCTCTCTCAGAAGCGGTGATGGTTCACATGACTGGTATCAGTAGTTCATAAAAGGAGTTTGAATTATACACATACACACAATCTTCCAAGGTTCTTTAATAAATTATATAGTTTCAGCAAATGCATTCTCTGGAGCAGATAAATATGAACCTGCTGGCACAATGGCTAACTGCATCTAACAGAGAAAGTTACAGGAATGTTCAGCTATGTTTTCCAGGTTTCATGAAAGTTACCCTGTAATGGTGCAGAATATTGTTACAGGAATATTCTGAAAACGTGGTGAAATAATGGTACACATAATTATTACTTTTGTCCATATATCATGTAGAGCATTTGAAATGAAGATCAAGAAAGCAAACTGAGCTTTTTCTGCCCATCCCCCTCTGCATTCTTGCCAGATGAGGTGGTTTTGTGGGCAAAGTTTCCATTGAGGAGAAAGAGAATGGCGTCCTCGCTGCTGCGCCGTCGTTCAGCACTAGCTGGAGTCAATGCAGAATGGATCCATCATGGAGTCCCATTGGGCCGTCTGACAGCTAAAACACAAATTAGCAAGACACCAGAGAGCATTGATTCCTGTGCTGGAGGATGGGAGTGCAAATGTCACCCACATTCCTCTCTCTCTCTCTCTTTCTCTCTCTCTCTCTCTCTCTCTCTCTCTCTCTCTCTCTCTCTCTCTCTCTCATTCTAATTAGCTTAAATTTGCAGTTTACAGCATCCATTTGAGCAGTGAAGAATGTGTGGGTGCATAGGATGTAATTTCAGTATTGGGCCATGATGAGTTTTAAACAAAGAAGATGAGTTCCCTGATGACCTTTATTTGTTATAGGATGTAGGAGGAGTGTGATCACCATCACATCCATATGCTGTTTCTAAACTTGATAATCATGACCTTGTTTTAAACTGATATAGGAGTGTTGGGGGTGTATCTCACTGAATCTGAAAACACATGCAGTGGTGCCTGAATAATTGGTGAAATGCTCTTTATTTCTTCATAAATGTGACAAAAAACTTCATATGCATATCAAACACCTGACTCTACTGTAATTTCACCTTCTATTTATCTGCTAATTTGAAAGGTTTACATACTTTGCCACTTACAGATATGTAGTACTAAATCATTTTTTTCTCAATAAATAAATGACCAAGTTTAATATATTTTGAATTTTATGTTTAAATAGTTGTCCCATATATTTATCATCCCGAACTATCAGTCAATACCTCATTTGTGGCTAAAATGCCACTCCAGAAATTATACAATACATACTAATTATAGGCTGAATTTTGTACATATGCATGAATTACTGATGCAACCCAGACACACAGAAATGAAACAATTTGAACAGAAAATATTACAAAGCAACCACTGTAGTCTACTACTGTAGTGCTACTCTAACCCTTTATTTAACCATAAGGTAAAGGTAAACCTAAGCTTTTTACACCTAATCTTAACCTATAAACAACAAACAGACTACATTATACAAGGTTAAAGTATATAGGCAAGGTTCGAATTGCTACAGAAAGGATACACAATATGTAAAGTGTACATCAGTACGTCATGTATGGGAGTAAGAAGTGAGGTGGTCAATGCAACTGAATTATAATGTGATGTTAATGTGATGTTAATATGAAGTAAAACAAAAGTTATCCTAAATGTTATCCGAACATAAACTGAAGATAATGTCAACCTATCCCTAACTCTAGACCTACCTCTAAACATGACTTCAGAACAAGGTATATTTTTTACCATTTCTGCAGAGGTTCCCACCAATTCATTCCTTTATTAACTTCTCTTTTTGTAAGTGTAATACTAAGACATAAAAAGAGATCAATGGAAAATGAATGTAAATATGAATTTTCTTTTGTTGATTTATAAATCCATTCAAAAGTTATGAATGTGGACCACAATGTAAGATGTGGCATATAGGTAACTAAAAAAATCAAATCTACAGTAATGAGTGCTGGACTGTGTGTGATGATTCTAAGATGTACACTATGATTCTCTGCACATTCTCTGCACCGTTTGTGTGGCCTAATCAGGGCAATCAAATAAGAGCATTCCATCAAACAGTTTCATTTCCACTCCCCTCCATATATCTCTCTTTCTTTCTCCATCACTTCCTTGGTTGAAATGTGCGTGCGAGGCTACACTCTTACCTGCTTGAGTTTTTCAGGTCATTTTGTCCCTGCAGACTCAGTACTCTCTCTCTCTCTCTCTCTCTCACACACACACACACACACACACACACACACACACACACACACACACCCTCTATCCACATCTCTAAAATGAAGTTTAAGAGTTGTCTAACTGATTACATAACCATATTCCCACATTAACATTTTATACACTGGTTTCCAATAAAGCAAGGCATACAGTTCAGCTTTTAGGATATCTTACATACATACACTGTATGTCCAAATGTTGGACACCACTTCTAAGTAATGCAATTAGGTACTTTAACTTGCACCCAGTAGAGAAGTATTGCCAACTGTTCCAATCTATTAAAAATGACCTAACTGTAGGAAGCAGAATGCTATCATTACTGTTTTCAGCCTCATACTGGGATATTACCAACTGTCCTGTTTACAGCTTGTGTGTACCAGTGAGCAGTTCTCAAATCAAATCAAATCATCTGATGTCACAAAGCAGCTTTACAGAAATCAAAAATAAAATCTATCTACAAGATATGAAACACGGGATAAAAACATTTAGAATCAACCTTCACTTGCATTAAACTGCCCAACCATTAAAGCAAGAAAATACAAATATATTACACATTTATGCTGAAATAACGATGACAGTCCTGCAATCCTAAATTGATCCAGAAACACACTAGATAGATAAATAGTAGGTAGATAAATAAGTAAACAATAGCACATTGCCATCATAAAACAAATGGACAATCCTGAAGCTGAGCAGAAATTGGACTGTTTGACTTTTTACAGTCTTTAACAATACCAGATTAACCCATTTCTGCTGCCTTTGCATCTGTTTAGTTACATGAATTACTATATTTAGTGTAATATATATAGTGGAATATCTCTTATCTTCTGCTATCTGCTGTGCGTGGCTGTCTAGCTCACAGTAACTGTTACTGGTGTATCCACTACCTAAAGGAATAACAAATTTGATGTGTTGTACTATACAGTCTCGTATAAATAGAGCTTTTTTTAATAGGGTCCTCAGCGGGGCCTTCACTAAATGGGGGAATATGATATGGTCTTATGTGGGACCTGACATAAGGCTTAGGCTTAATGGTTGCCAGCTATCTCTGACCACCCAGGGACTGCTTTAGAAGACAGAAAACCAGCACAACACACAAGATGATATAATTTCAAATATGAAAGAAGGTAAATCGATCTGATTACAGAAATTGCTGAAGAAAATGCAAAGCCATGTTGTCTGACCTAAAACATTTTTTTGTCTACATCACCTATCAGTGACCAGTTCTCTTGATTTCAGAAGAAGCAATAAATGATCCACATATTGCACCTAGGCTAATCAATCCCTACATTGGTTGATACACACATATGCTGTTTTATTTAAGCATCATGAGCTATGAAACATTTTTCTTACTTTCAGTTTAACAGAAAAAAAAACATTTTATTTATTTATTTTTCAGTGAGAATGGTCTGACCTCCAGTGTATAGCATGAAAAATGTTAGTGTGTATGGATATTATAGATTGTTTAGCACTTCAGTCCAGTTGACAACCGTACATAGATATGCAGTATACTCCCAGGGAGAATAGAGTAAGGGAGGGAAATGGAGCAAGTAATTATACTCCTTTGACCCACTGTGTTATGCACACACAGGAAGTAGATCTCCACATTTTACTCATCCACACACAGTGATACACAAATACACACTAGTGAATTCACACACCAGGGAGTAGTGAGCACACATGCCCAGAGCAGTGGCTAGCCCTATCCTCAGCAACTGTGCCTTGCTCAAGGGCACTTCAGTCCCTTCCGTGGAAGTAAATTAAGATTAGAAAAATGTTATAAACATTTATAACATTTCCTTATTGAAGGAAAAAAGCAGTGTTAGAACAGACTGTGTTATTGCCCTTCTTACCTGAAAAAGACACCTGGCAAAGACATATAGGAAATTAAAGGAATATTTTTCCTTTAGAGAAATTACAAGTTTTCTACACCATTAAAAGATTTTTGGAACCTAGATAAAACAAAATTGGTCTGGTACAGAAAGAGGTCTCACAGACTCAAATCCACAACAGAATCAGAAGACAAGTTTCTGAGAGTCACCAGCTAGTGTGACAGCTGGCTCACAGGTGGGGACACCTTGTAGCTCAGCTTAACACCTGACCAACTCTCAGTTTCAGTTGTGAAGAAAAGACATACAGAGGAGTAGCAAGTTTGACAGATGGAGCAGCTGTAAAAAATAATCATGGCAAGAGGCAAAATGATGCAACACTGCCAGTTGAGAAACTGAAACTATTGGGGGTATTCTAAAACTTCTGACCAGCAGTGTATATGTATAAAGAGACTGAATACTTATATTGCTATACAGGGTTGTCAAACCGTGACCACAAAGGGTGGAAGTGGCTGCAGGTTGTCATTCCTGCAAAAATGAAAACACATGTAATCAGATTGTTTGAAGACTGGCCTGGCCAATTGACTAAGCTGCTGGTTGTTTACAATGACACTTAGTAACACTGTTTTATAGTGTGTTACTGAACTATGCTAAAGCATAAGTAAACTGATAAATCACTGTATTCATCACTTATTTATCTCAGTGTTAGTGAGCTTTGCTATAGCCTGATAGACTGATAAATCACTGTGCTAATTAATTACTTTTCTCAGTGTTACTGAGCTCTACTAAAGCACGAGTAGACTTGTAAATCACTGTGCAATCAGTTATTTCTCTGTGTTACTCAGCTCTGCTAAAGCATGAATATTTTGTGCAAGAGATTAAAGGCTAATGTAGCTATCAAATGACAGATGCTTATATCCACCAATCACCAGTCATCACACACATATGCTTATGTGGTTCATATGTGGTTCATATGTTTACTGTATTATAAATTAACCATAGAAACTTTTCAGGCTTAGATTAAACAAATCTACATTCAAAATACAGGTGTCAAGTTGGCTGTAAAAACAATTTTTCATTCTTTTATTTAATTTTGTTTGGTTCTTCACTCCTTTGTTTTATTGGCTGTGTGCTTAGAGTCATTGTCCTGTTGGAAGATAAGCCTTTGTCCAATTCTGAGGTCCAGAGCACTCTGTTATCATGAAAGTTGTCTCTATACATTGCTGCAATCATCTTTCCCTAACCTAGTCTCCCACTGCAGTTCCTGCTGCAGAAAAACATCCTCACAGCACGATGCTGCCAAAATATTCCTACATGCTTCAATGTAGGAATAGTATTGGTTAGATGATGAATAGTGCCTGGTGTCCTCCAGACATGATGCTTAGCATTGAGGACAAAGAGATGAATTTTTTGTTTCATCAGATCAGATAATTTTGTTTCATATGCTCTGAGATTTCTTTCGGTGCCTTTTGGCAAATTCCAGATAGGCTGTCCTGTGCCTTTACTGAGGAGTGGCTTCATTCTGGCCATTGTACCATACAGGCCTGATTGGTGGAGTGCTACAGAAATGGTTGTCCTTCTGGAAGGTTCTACTTTCTCCACAGAGCAACACTGGAGCTCTTTCAGAGTGACCACTGGGTTCTTGGTCACCTCCCTGACTAAGGCCTTTCTCCCACAATCACTCAGTTTGGCCGGGTGACCAGCTCTATGAAGAGTCCTGGTGGTTCCAAACTTTTTCCATTTACAGATGATGGAGGCCACTGTGCTCATTGGGACCTTCAACGCAGCAGATTTTTTTCTGTAACGTTCTCCAAGTCTGTGTCTCAAAACAATCATGTCTCAGAGGTGTTCTAACATGCACTGTCTACTATGGGATCTTAAATAAACAGTTGTGTGTCTTTCCAAATCATGTCCAATCAACTGCATTTACCACAGGTGTCCAATCAACATCTGAAAGATGATGAACATGGAAACAAAATGCACCTAAGTGTCATGGCAAAAGCTGTGTATACTTATGTGCAAAAAAACTTATACTTATCAAACAAACTTTTCTCACTTTGTCATCATGGGGTGTTGTGTGTAGAATTCTGAGGGGAAAAATAATTGAATCAATTTTGGAATAAGGCTGTAACATTAAATGTGCAAAAACTGAAGCACTCTGAATACTTACCAGTTGCACTTTATATTAATTTCTACAAAATAATCTCTATTGTAAGTATTTTTTATTTCTGACCTATTCAATTTTATCAATAATGGATTGTCAAAAACAATATAAGCCAGAGTATCGTAACTGCATTCAGTTTGACCAGTACTATCTGGGGAAAATAGCTTGCATTATAAGCTACATTAGTCTCACATCTCACATCTAGTTACAATAGTTGCACCTAGTGTTGTGCAAACTTCAAGAAAATACAATTAAACACTATAACATTGTATACATTAGCCATTACCCCAGCTTTACTCAAGAGACACACCAAATTTATACTGTCTGGTAGACCATGTTGGCCTACTGCTCCTCATTATAGCCCAACAGCTTTCTTTAACAACAGGCTGTTGAGGGAAGCATGCATTACTAGCCAAACATGCAGAGCAGCCCAGTGTAATGCTGAAGCGGTGTGTAATGCGAGCCCATAGGAGTGTGGATAATTGACTTTCTGTTTGCAGGGTACAGTCAAATGTCAAACATTTGCTTTTGGACTGACATTGAAGGGCATTCCACATACCATAGCTACAAGTCCCAAAACAGATATAAAGATATTGCAAAGCCTTGCTCTTGCTCTCTCTCTCTCTCTCTCTCTCTCTCTCTCTCTCTCTCTCCTCTCTGCTCTCTCTCTCTCTCTCTCTCTCTCCTCTCTCTCAGTGTTAATCAACACTTCCAATGTGAAATTAAAAGCAAGTAAATGTTAACCTGTAAATGGGGTATTAATTCACAACAAATTTGTTGTGTAATTTGAAAATTAATTTAATTGAATTTCATGAGCACTACACTGCTTTAAGTGATTTAAATGACTTTTTAATTGCTCACATACAAAATCCTACTCAAAATGGTTGTGAAGGAAGAACATCTCAAAAACTCAACTGGTTCAGAGAATAATTAGAAGAAATAATAAACATTAGGAAAATAATCTCAACACCATTGCACACTTATTTATCCGCCATCCATAAACAAAGCTGATGTACACTTCTGTGCACATACGGTTATTTTATTTGGTTATTCCAACCACCGTTGGTTGACAATGGTACCGTTTTTGACACTAGTAACAATTTACAAATCTATATGCTGAATGAAGCTAAGACAAAAATATAAACATTGAGTTTATAAACCAGTCAGGAAAGTGCACGTGTGTACTTGCTGTCTACTGCCAAACAAGATATTTTATTGTGGTGTTGAAATCAACTGGGTGTAAAAAACCTAGTGGTTATGATTGACATCCTTGGTTTTAAAAATCAACCAGGCAAAGAATTTGGAAGTTGGACATTGCTAGTTGCTGGTGACAAGCTCTAGTTTCTAACATGATTAACAGGAACTTAAATAATCATACTTGAATCATTACTAGTCTTTTATAAAAAGTTGGCATCCATTACAAAAACCATGCATAAGGCCACCTGCCTCATCTCCCTATTGCTTCAATTAAGGCAGAGTTAGTGTCTCATATTGTGATCTAATCTGAAAATGAAGTGAAATGCTCCTTCAGCACAGCGGTGGAAACAGCAGCCAGGTAAACTTGTGATCGGTCTCCTCAAGGTTGGATTGTTAATTAAGTCATGGTGCTTTGGACTCTCTACAATCTTAAAAGTATTGCATAAAGTTAGCATAAAGCAAATGTTAAAGTAGAAAAGTGGAAAGTGAACACATGAGAGTTTAATACTCATACTTAGATAAACTATTCATATACACCAGTACACTGATAACTATTCCATTCCACTTTAAAAAAGTGAAATAGTTACTTTTCAAGTTCCTAGAATTGAGTTCTTGGGCTGCCACTGTAATGACACGAATTAAGCTAACAATTAGCTGTTTATTTGATGTTTTTCATTACACCTTAATAATAACAATTGATGCAGTTCAGGTAACTTGATGAAACTATTTCACCATTTAAACTGACACAAAGCTGCAAACTCCAGGAATAAATGGTGGTATTTTGTTCTTCAGCTACTTGTTTGATTTTTTTATGTTCCACCTTAATCAAGTGCTACAGGTTGGTTTCTTAGCATTATAGGCATTCCACCTTAAATTCTATGTAAATATATATGGATAGTATATATATATATATTATATATATATATATATATATATATATATATATATATATATATATATATATATATATATATATATATATATATACTGTATATATCCATATATATGGAGGTGACGGGTGATTATACTTCTCCAACATAATTTTATCCAATCTCTCAAGCTTACCTGTAGCCTAGTTTAGTTACATATGTACTTTAGATACAGTTATATTGTTTATTTATAAATAATTTTGTTCTGTATATGTCTGTTTATTCTCAAGACAAGAAAGAAGGGACAATAGTAGTGGAGTTCCAGGTGAAACTGTCAAAAAACGGTCACATTTTGGCTCACAGTGTTTAGTTAGAAGGGCCTCCATCAAAATTTTGCTTAGGGCCCCAGGGAGGCCCAGATCAGCTCTGCTCATGGTCTAGCCAAACTGCTGCTGCCTCGGCAACAAAATCCCAACCCACAGCACAGTCCAACTCCCTGACTCACAGCCTAGTCAATCTCTGCTGCATTGAAGACAAAGTTTCAGCTCTTGGCCCAGTTGAACTCCCAGTCTCTCCATCTTGCCCTATACCCTGCCTCCTCCACTATTACACTAACCCGCTTTCTTCCTCTCCTCCTCAATGGCCTTTGACCTACAGTAGTCCAATTTCCACCGGTACCCTGCTGATCAACAGCACCGGAGGCAGACATTGTTAACCTGGGCCTCGACCGATCCAGTATGGCAGTCATATTTGTGATCCGCATTGTAGTTTTGGCACAAGTTTTATGCCGGATGCCCTTCCTGATGCAACCCTCACCATTTATCTGGGACCAGCACCAGAAGCACACAACATACAATGGCTGGTTTTATTCACAATTTGCTTGAAATACATTTTGAAAATGAACAATATATTTCAGTTGTATCTCATATAAAGATAT
This sequence comes from Acestrorhynchus altus, assembly GCA_034509495.1. Lineage (NCBI taxonomy): Eukaryota > Metazoa > Chordata > Actinopteri > Characiformes > Acestrorhynchidae > Acestrorhynchus > Acestrorhynchus altus. The sequence goes on from CM067518.1 coordinate 12,651,955, forward strand.
ACATGCCTGTTGTTTTGCTAGTGTCCTTGTCAATACTAGCATTAGATGCATGTAGCCCATTCAGGCAGGTGGCACCAGCTCCTCCATGATGGCACATCCATATGTTTCAAGAGTGTGGAGGAGACACCAGGACACAGGCCATTGCATGAGGAGACCAGGACAGAACTGTAGAAGGGCATCAACAAACTATCAGGAACAGACTCCATGAGGGTGGCACGAGAGCCCAAGTACAGTCCTTTATGGGTTGATGATTTTGTTTTCCACTGACTGTTGTGATGTTCTCAATTAATTACAAAATCTATATCAGTAAAGACTTTCAAAATGAATCTTTCATTCATTGAGATCTAATGTGTGTTCCCTTATTTTATTTATTTATTTATTTATTTATTTATTTATTTATTTATTCATTTATTTATCAGTGTAGCTATTAATTATTACCAAACTTTTAGATTCAACTTGAGTTGCTATTTCTTCATTTATAAACATTGTTTCCCCTGCGATTTCATTTTCTCTCTTGTCCTGAGTGTATTGATGGCTTCAGTATTTTATTGTGCTTTTTAAACCCAGAGTCTCACAAAACCATGGCCAGACAGTAGGCGGTCCTGTTAGCAATTTACGTGATTAGGTGCAGTGTTAGTAAATTGATAGCTGATTTCACATGCACTGTGAGGGAATACTGCTTTTACATTTTGTGCTGTGCCTGCATCTGGACCTCTGGCTCTCTGTCTGTCTATCTACCGTGCCTTGCAAAAGTATTCGGCTGTAACAGTATGCTTTGGGTTATTGTCCTGTTGGAAGGCGAACCTCCGTCCCAGGCTTGGCTTATGACTATGACTTACAGACCTTATATTTAGCACCATCGCATCTTCCCCTTGACTTGGACCAGTTTCCCAGTTCCTGCTAATGAAAAACATCCCCACAGCATGATGCTGCCATCACTATGTTTTACTGTGGGATGGTGTTCATGGGGAGATTAGGTGGTTGGTTTTGCTGCAGAAATAAGTTTTCCTTTGTGACCGAAAAGTTCAGTTTCGATCTCATCTGACCACAGCACCTTCCTCCATATATTTGGGGAGTCTTCCACTTTTGGCAAACTCAAGATGAGCCTTCTTATTTTTGTCTTTAAATAAATGATTTTTTTCTGGCCATGTTCCAATAAAGCCCAGCTCCATGGAGCTTATTGCAGTTGTATGGACAAATACTACAGTTTCTACTGTACCTCTTTCAGGGTTACCTTAGGTCTCTCTCTCTCTCTCTCTCTCTCTCTCTCTCTATATATATATATATATATATATATATATATATATATATAATCACATATAATTCGGATTAACAAAATCATTTAAATACAGATTGTAATGTGACAAAATAGGTAAAAAGCCAAAATGGAGTCAATACTTTTGGCATTGTATCTCTTACCATCACACTCAGTTTTGAAACTACAAATCCCATTCCAAATGTGTTTAACTGAATTTCATAATTGTTAAACAGTTTGGTGTGATTTAATGGGCTTTCATAATCACTAAGCACGGGATTGATTTTGTGTGTATCTGTGCGTGTTTGTTTGTGTTTGTGTGTGTATGAGAGAGATGCATGTGTGGGTTGGTTTTTAAGATGTTCCAGTATTGATTGCGCACCCATAATTCCTCTGAGAGTAGCAATTGAAGGCTTTGTTGAATAATCTTTCAGGTTTGTATCGAGTAGGGCAGAAGGTCAAATATACAACCTTGCTACTCCTAGACCAGCTACACCATCCAATTAATATATTGCATATAGTGCCTTCTGAGGGTAAGAGAACTTATTATAGTTGTTATAGTTTATGAAGATCAGAAAAAGTGCTGAGAAAATTGTTTCTCAAGCACAAGTTGAAAAATGACTGTGATTTATGATTATGTGTGTTCTATATTAGGAATGTGTTCGATTACATGCCTCCCTTGATATTTAATGTTGGCGAATTGGGTGTTTAATTCAATTATATGGGGCACTAATATTTAATTGCCATCCTCCTAAAACTAATTAGACCACCACTAATATTTATTGATTGCAATGGTTGCTGGAAGAGTTATTTGCTGTGAGAGTAATTTATACACTTTTTTGCAATAATATTACCATCAAAATTAATCACTGTAAATGTTACATATGTCCTTAATTCTCCTTCTGCCAATACAGATTTCAGTGTATGCAATATAGCACACAGTTGCGCATTGCATTGCAGTCCAGGACTGCATGGCCACTCTCTGACCACCACCCCCTTTCCCCTCTCTCTCTCTTTCTCTCGCTTAAGCCTTGAGCCTCAGGAATCAATGCAGTGATTAAGAAAGAGGCAAAGTGGAGAGCGACTGTGCTTGGTTGGAGTCAGCATTCTGTCTTTCATCACCAACCCCCCAACCCCCACCCCCTTTCTCTGTACTTGCTTACAGTTAAGCTCTTTCCCTCTTTCCCTCTTGAAACTGTCCCATGTCCCATCTTCAATTGCTCTTCTAAACATTTATCAGTGTATAACCAGTTTTAGTTCCTTAACTCTTAGAACCCAAGTTCAGTTCAGTTACATGCCATTGTCTAGGCTGCAGATCCCAGGATCAGACATGATACAGACATGAGACACATATCATCCCATAATTATCAGCAAGTAATCCAGCATGGAAAACTGCAAGTAAGTAAGTAAGTAAGTAAGTAAGTAAGTAAGTAAGTAAGTAAGTAAATAGAATTAAATAAAAAGAAATACCACAAAATTGGCATAGGCTTTTACAGGTAAAATCATTTATTTCTGTAATTCAGAAGAATGAGTGCAAACAACGTTTTAGGTTTTAGGTTTGAAGAACCTCAAAATAATGTGAATTTCTACAGACGTAAATTGATGTCAATTTTCCTTCCTTCACTGCCCGAATAATGGTGGATTTGTTTTCATTTCTTTATGTGTAAGAAGTCATGAAGAGAGATCTGAGGTCTGTGCACTTTGCATGTTGAGGACTTCAATCTGAATAGATTCAAATAGGAAAGCATCTGCGGGTGTTTTGTAATTGTTAGCAGTCTCCCTCTGCTGTCCATTGTACGACACTGCAGGATAGAAACGACAGATTTAGATTTCACATTACAAAGATCACTGATCACTGATCATTATTTTTTCTTTACTGAAGCTAGTACATAGTACATATTACAATAGAAATAAGCATAGAATGAAAGAGAAAAAAGTACTTAATTGGGCAAAATGGAGAAATTAAATATTTGATCTTAACTTCTATTGTGTTTGTGTGTATAAAGGAGTTTATGTTATGCATGTCCAGGTTAAAATGTCCTGGTTTTAATCAGGGAATATCACAGAAAAATAGGGATAGCCTAAATTTTAAGTGCTAACACATGTCATACAGGTTTTATGAACCTTTCACCAAATTTAACATTTTGTCATGTTTTTGTCACATCAGCAAAGGCAATGTTACTCAGTATTTCATGAAAATAATTAAGAATTAAATAAAAAAAATCATCATGTAAAAAATATTGCAAATATTTTTTAATTTGGCAATACATAATTTTTAATGAAATAGATGGTGGGTGAAAAAAATAGATCTAGAAATTTGAATTTGAGTTTGAGTTTGAATTTGAATGAGAAAAGAAAAATGTAGGAGGCAGAGACAGAAAGCTCTGTTTATGTCCATATTCATACTTATGGCTGAACTAAAATGAACCTTACCTGTGACTTTGTCACAAACCTTAACATTTTAAGTATGTTAAGCCAGACAATATTTTGAAACAAGTGCTGTGGAATAATGAAGTGAAAATAGATTTTGCTAAAATAACCAATGGCACTTTTTAAGTTACTGCATTAAATGAAAAGAACACCTTGCCAACTGATGGATATATGGATGTATCTGTCATGATTTGGAGTTGTGATACCATCACTGATATTGACAGTATTAAATGGTTGGATGGACAGATGTATTACACAACACACCAGTAAATTCTGGATCTCCTCAACCACAGCTGCAGTCAAAGCAAGGACTAACTGGGATTCTTCATAAGCACCTCAGTTTGTGGAGCTCTGTGTATACCTGAGTTCTGAGCCTTTGTATTTCTTTGTGTGCTTTCTTGTGTTTTGACCTTCTGTCTCTAATTTGTCCTGGATTATTGATTTGACTACATTGAATGTGCCTGCTTGTTGCCTGACCCCTGCCTGTCCTGACTATGAGTGTTGGAATGCCCCTAACCAAAGCCCTCTACACATGCCTGCCTCAGCCCTTTCGTTACAAGAATAATGATTCAAAACACCATAGACGCTAGTGAAGCTATGTCTGGTGCAAAACCAACATATGTCACCCAAGAACACTGTTCAGCCGCAGGGAGTGAAAAACTGGTCCATGTTGAGGGGCAGATGGATGGTGTTAAATACAGGGATATTTTTGAGCAAATCCTCTTTTGGTCTGATTTGAGCCAGTGATAGAGGTTTACCTTTCAACAGGACAATGAACCAAAGCATACTCAAATGGTTTAAGGGGAAATGTGTAAATGTATTGGAATGGCCTAGTCAGAGCCCAGACTTAAATCCAATTAAGAATCCGTGGTTCGACTTAAGATTGCTTTTCATCAGTGGAAACCATCTAAGTTGAAGGAGCTGAAGCAGTTTTTGCCTTGAGGAATAGGGAAAAATCTCAGTTGCAGGAAGTGGCAAGCTCATAGAGACTTATCTAAAGTGACTTGCAGCTGTAATTGCAGCTGCAAGTACTGACATTAGGGGATGAATATTTTTGCACACTGACGTTTTCTGTTATTTTGCCCTGTTTGTTATTTGCTTCACAATAAAACATGTAAATGTTGTAGGCATGTTCTATAAATGAAATGATGCAAAGCCTCAAATAATCCACTTCAGTTCTCGGTAGTGAGGTAGCATAACATAAAAAATACCTTTGCAAGGCACTGTACATATGAGCTCATTTACTATGCATTGTTCAGCAAAAGATTTCCATTTGAGAGAAAACCACATATACTGTACATCACAATAGGTGGTCCAGTGTATCTTGCTGCATTCTGATGGGAACCGCTGCAGTAGAGACCTTTATACAATACTGCAGCAAGCCACCATTACATGCCAGTTCAGCAAAACACCATTAGAATCTCTGCACCAAGTAATGAACTGACCCTTTTATAGATTAACCTATATTTAATTGAGTTGCATTTAATTTAGAATGCATTTGTCTAATGGAGTATGCTTTCATGTAATGGACACAGATAATTCACAGATTAGTGAAACATTTGAGCCATTTTTAAGAACTGCAGCATTCATCCTTTCAGAATTAAAGCACCATTTATCCACTAAGGCAACTAAGTCTGACTTGAAAATATATAGCATGAAATTATGTTCAGTTACAGTTGCATTTCAGTTATTGTATAAGCTGTACTATCTTTGATACATTTGCTGTAAACATCTAAATATGGTCCAATTAATTTAATCAGGCTATTATTTAAATTTACACAGAGTTAAAGATGAGAATTAAAGTTGACCACTAGTTTAACAACCTGGGCCTACCCAGCTGGGACATTACAGTCCTTGTCAATGTGGTTGACATTGTGTCAGTTGTTGCTTCAGTGTTGAAAAAATGTAGAAACAATGTTTAATGTTTAATGGTTGTGAAAATGTTAACCAAACAGTGTTGCATTTGAAAATTATGTTCAAACAACATTGCAAATACTGGTTGGGCAGCTCCTCAAAGGCATTATAGTTCACACTCAAAAGTAAAGATGCTAGCAAAGGTTTCATGCCATGGATGCCACAGATGAACCACATTTGGTAAAGGTTGTTCACACTCACAAAAATGGTTCTTTCAGTCTATGGACCATTAATCACTGAAAGGTGAAGTCCCAGGTAACACTGATTAACTTTATCTATAGTGGAATCTGTAAAGGGGTGGATGTACATTGATCAACCATGACATTAGGACCACCTCCTTGTTCATGTTCTCACTGTCATTCTCAGCACTAGTGTGACACTGACATGGTGTGTTAGTGTGTGTTGTACTGCCATGAGTGTAACAGACACAGTGCTGCTGGAGTGTTTAAACACTATGTCCACTAAATATCCATTCTATTACATACTCCTACATTGGTTTGCCCCCCTACAAAAGTATTGGAACAGTAAGGCCAATCCCTATATTTTTGCCGTAGACTGAAAACATTTGGTTTGGCATTAAAAGATGAAAAGAAGACAAAAATCAATTTAATTTCAATTTTTCATTTTAGTTTTTATTGCCAGGCATTTACATCTGGATCTGACACAGTTCTGAACATTGCACCTTTTGTCTGAACCCACCCTGAGCAAAAGTATCAGAAAAGGTGTGTTTTGTTGTCCATGTTGTTATTCAAACAATAAATAAATAGCACTGAACGTCTTTGCTCAGTTTCAGATTTGGGTTTTGTCTGTGCAGACTGTACATTTATAGTTAGAAGAGTAGCCAACAAGAGAGTTGTCTGGGTGAAAAACAAGCCATTGTGAATCTGAGAGAAGACAGAAAGTCAATCCGAGCTGTTGCACAAATATTGGCCATAGCTTGTACAACCATATGGAATGTGCTGAAGAAGGAAATGACATACAAGGAAAACAACAGCAGTTGATGACAGAAACATTGTAAGTGCTGCAAAGAAAGACCCTAAAACAACTGTTAATGACATCAGCAACAACTTCCAGAGGGCAGGACTGAAGGTGTCACAATCTACTGTTCACAGAAGAAAATAAAAAAGACTTCACCAGAAGCCACTAATTAGCAAGAAGAGCAGGAAGGGCAACCTGGAATTTGCCAATAAGTACAGAGACAAGCCTCAGAAATTATTTTACTGTTGTGGACTGATGAGACAAAGATTAACATTTACCAATGCAGCGGATCTGTTCATGATCCTAAACATAGAAGCTCATCACAGTGGAGGTAATGTCATGGCTTGGGTTTGCATGGCTTGATGATGTGACACATGATGGCAGCAGTACACTGAACTCAGATGTCTACAGAAACATTTTGTCTCTCAATATTAAGAAAGATACAATCAAGCTGGTCCTTCAGATTGAAAAAAGAATAAAGATCCTTCATTATGCAGCAAGACAATGACCCCAAACACACTGCCAAAACTATAAAGGAGTTTATCAGTGGCAGTGGAAGGTTTTAGACTGGCCTAGTCAATCTCCAGACTTGATCCTTGTAGAGCAGCACTTTATATGCTAAAGAGGAGAGTGAATGGAGTAACCCTCCAAAACAAACACAGGCTAAACGAGGCAGCAGTAAAAGCCTAGGAAAGCATCACAAAAGTAGAATATTAAAGTTTAGTGGTGTCAATGGGTCACAGGCTTGATGTAGTTGTAGTGTATGTGAAGGATTTTCAACTAAATATTTAGTTTTATTCACTTTGATCTATGTGAAGTTTATCTGTTCCAATTCTTTTGCCCACAAGAAAAATGTGTGGGTTCAGACAAAAAGGTGCTATCTTCTGAACTGTGTATCAGATCTTTTTAAATGCCAAACACAAATGTTTTCAGTCTACTGCAAAAATAAAACGATTGGCCTCACTGTTCCAATACTTTTGGAGGGGAGCGTAGGTGCTCCACCTTGTAGATGTAAAGTCAGAGACAGAATGTCATCTCTTGCTGCACAGTTTATGTTGGTCATTCTCTAGTTGTTCATCAGTGTTCACAGGATATTTCAGGTTGTTTGGCTTTTTTTAGTCCAGCAGTGACAGGGTTTTAGACACTCCAGCAGCATTGCTCTGTCTGATCTAATTGTACCTTATCCACTTGTACTGTTACCCACATAATACCTTCTCTGTGGTGGTCCTGTGGGGTCCTGGCCATTAATGAGCAGGGTGAAAGTAGGCTAATAAAGTATGCAGATGGACTACTGTCTGCAATTATAATCTGCAATTATAGATAAACATCTGGTAAGTGAAGCTGATAAAATGAACAGTGAGTGTAGAAACAAGGACATAATGGTCATAAGGTTATGGCTTATGACTGTACATTTACATGGCAGAAGTAACAGGCCCAGCACACATCGGACCAGGGATGGACAGAGGGGGTGGCTGATGGGGCCTAAGATTTTCAAAAACATTAAAAACATTAAAAATTAAAACATCACCATTCTCAAACACTAGGTAAATAAATAAACACCTTCTAAATAATACTCACAAACAATTTAAAAACAGTAGTGTGAATTCTTTTAGCTGGTTGTTGTTGCTGCAGTTCTGAGAAACACTAGACCTTGCAACCCTGTCAATCGTTCACCGCAGTAAGCAATCTCGAGCAAGCAATGGTAAAAATGAAGTAAGCACAGACAAAGTGATTCAAAGCCATCATCAACAGAAAGCAGATCATTTTCTGGCAGCAACATGAACAGCTGGTGAACAGCGAAAGATGTTTCAGGTGAGTTCACAACACTAAGTTTGTCAAGTGATTGATGTAATAAATATTAATATTCTAAGCTGGCAGTGGAGTCTGACTCATTGATGAATGGACCACTTTTGATAAATACTGACCGCTGCAGATCAGGAACACCCACAAGAGCTGTAGTTTTGGAGATGCTCTGACCCAGTCATCTAGCCATCACTATTTGGCCCTTGTTAAACTCCACAAATCCCTGATATATATATATATATATATATATATATATATATATATGTGTGTGTGTGTGTGTGTGTGTGTGTGTGTGTGTGTGTGTGTGTGTGTGCGTGTGCACTCGCATTGAATGTGGATGTGATTTCTGCCAGAGGCGTTGTCTGTTTGCATAAACAATTCTACCCATGTGCCACAGGTCATGATCATTTAGCACCCATTCTGTTCTGAATGGGTGCCGAAGAATGGGTGTCTATACCTAGCTGGATATTTTTTGGTTTGTACATTACAATAACATTTTGAAAATAACAATTTTGGTTCTTAGAATGCTCAGTCTGTTCTGTTCTCCAGAATCCTTTTTGTTAATTTGTTGATTTACTCAAAAAATCAAATATGAGTTTTTCACATTTGGTAAGCATACCTCAAAAAGTAATGCAAATGGATTTTGTTTATTGTACGGTACATTCTGAGTTACTTCTGATGTTTCCATGATCCTAGTTTTTGTCTGAAAATGTTCTAATAATGTTTCTTTCATGTGTAATGATGATGAAAACCATTATTACATAACACATTTCTGAAACATTATTTCTGTAACCTTAAAGTCTAAATTTCCTGCAAACTTTGGAAATTGCTGAACTGTAATATGGTCACTGCTAACTGGGCAAACACTTGGACAGATAAGGTATATTGATCTCTATATATGGGTGTAAAACTTAGCACATCTACTCTCTGCCAAGCTGGATAAGGTCTACATGTCTCTTTTCTAAAGTCATAGGGGAGAACTCTCATCCCTGCTCAGCAAGTTCCCCTGTTTCTCTGCTCCAAGAACACCTGATTCAACCAATCTGCTAATTAACATGCCCTTTCTGAGTATAAGTGGATGTGTTCATTCATAAAACAAAAACAGGTGTGAGAATCTGCTTTAGAAATGGCTTTCGGGTCTCATCTGTGCATTCAGTGAACAAACCTACATGCAGTGAAACAGTGAGCACCCATGCCCTGAGCAGAGAAGATTTAGGGTCTGGCTCAATGGCTCAACCTAGGCAGCTCAGCAAGCCTAGGTCATCAATAACACAGTGTTTTAAACAAATGCCACCACTTCCTCATAAAAAAAAAAAAAAAACATCCGAGAAAAATCTATTCTGAAGCTGAAGTGGGCACAGGCTCACCCTAACTGGACATTTAAAGAGCTTGTAAGGTTCCTAACTGTAGCCTAGAGGACTGGCAACATGGGTTGTGGTCCAATGAGTCATGGAAGAGTTCATTTGTAGTGCAGATAAGGCAGATAACTCAGTAAGATACTGTGCAGGTTGGTCATTGTTGCAAAAATGTTGCTGGGTGTATTTTCAAGGCATGGGTCCACTGGTCCATATAGGTTATAATGCTAGGTATATATATATATATATATATATATATATATATATATATATATATATATATATATATATATATATATATACACACACCACACAGCACACAGACAAAGAGAATGAATGGAGTGATATGGGGGAATCTTGGTATGCTTTGGCCTAGTGATTGCAGGGATACCAAACTGCAGAGCAGAGTATTTTTTTACCCTTGGATTGCCCTAATTATACAGTGCATTGATTTTACAATGCATCCATGGATTGATTAGCAATGCTCCCCACTTTCTCTGCTCCCCCACCCTGGAAAAAATGCAGTGCACTTTTTGATGCTTTAAAATCAGAGTATTCAGAGCATGCTTGAGGTCAGAATTAGTCCCAGAGAAAGGGGTCTCTCTCTCTCTCTCTCTCTCTCTCTCTCTCTCTCTCTCTGAATTAGCTAAAAGAAGGGCAGGGTGCCAGGGTTATGATGGGATGGTGAAAGAGAACGATGAATTGCTCTTAATGAAGTATAAGGGGAAAGACTGGGGAACTAGATGGGATGGGATGGGATAGGATGGGATGGGATGAGATGGAATGGGGTGCTGAGAGATCAATGCAGGCCAAAAAGCAAACAAGATGAAGAAGGCGCTTAAAAATCAATTACACACTAAATATGACACAGTCACCCATGACGGCCCGGGGGAGCATAGGAAAATAAAGTCCCTGCTCTGCGTGGGTTAATCTGCTCTCCATGAATAAATTACTCTTTTCAGGGGTGGCAGAAGATAGAGAGAGGAGGGGGGAGGGGGGGGACTTTCCCCAGCGGACTTTATTAATTTGGAGGTTCCTGGGCGCTTTTGCTGAGGCAGGAGGAGAACAGCGTCCACAAAGACTGACCTGCAGAGACAAGGACACGGCATGACTTCGCAGCCGCCGTTCAGAGCAGTGTTTCTTCTGAACAGCAACAACAACCATAACAATTAAAATAAATAAAAATATAACTGAACAGTATAAAACAGCGAATGTTCCTGGGAACTCCTGTGGAAGTCTTGCACGCCAAGCGATCTTTCTGGGGTAGGAATGGGACCCTCTGCCACATGAGAGCCGATTTGTGATGCGTTTAAAGTGCTGTTTAAACGATAAAGATATAGAAATAAGATGAGATGTAAGTGTTAGAAAAATTTTTTTACCTTAAAGAATCTCCATGAATGAATGAATGAATGATATAAAGATGCTTCTTATCACAATAAATAAATAAATAAACAAGTAAAACTCGAGGCTCTTCTGTGCATTTGAAGCGTTTTTTATTTAGCACAAAGCAGCTCGCGCGGTAATGACTGGCATCGACCGACGCGCCGCTGCGGGCTCTTGGCGGAGGCCTGTGCGGCGCTAATAGGGCTCCGCTTAGTGAGCGCGCCTTTAATTAGTCTCAGCCTGCGCATGCGCTTTCCCTGCATCGCGCTCCACACCGGCTCTGGACAAAGCTGCCTGTCCACTCATTAGATGGCCGAACAGGATTGGCCACCGCAGAGGTCTTTCTGGTCACCTGCAGAGCTGCAGCTGATGCTTCACTCATTGGACATCTAACGTGGAGAAACTCTCTTCCATCAGACACCTGATTCACACTCACCTTTAGACGGACACTAAGAGCAGGGAGCTGTGGAGCTCTTGAGCTGGGGAATGAAGTAGCACCCTGACCTTGCTAACTTTGAACAGCACGTCTGTCTAGGTTCCAGGTGCCAGGTACTTTAGTAATTAGGTAACTTGCAAAAGAGTCGAGTAGTTTAAGTAGCAGGTTGTGTGGAAAAGCACAAGAACGTGAAGAACATTTGAAGGTTTCAAAGATTTTACGCGTAAAAACCCTTAAATCCTGATCTCTGCATGTGTGATGCTGCACTTCAGTAAAAACTTCAGTTCTTAAAAGTGTGATGATCAATTGTGCAGCTTAATGAAAGAATGAGCTGCTGACATACTAAGAGATACATTTATTTAGCACCAGACGGGTGCTTATCCCACAGTTTCGCCATAAAAGCATCCACCCAGCACACAGCCCCCACAGTCTGGCGCGGTGGAGCGTCTAATGGTGTATAATACATTGTGGGAGAATTGATGAAAAGCCCTCTCTGTGTTATTTAGTGAAGTGCTGGCTAATATGATTGCAGAGACTTAGCTAAGCACTCTGATGCCCTCTGTCAGCGAGGAGAGAGAGAGAGAGAGCGAGAGAGAGAGAGGGAGAATGTAATCCACATGGGGTACATACTGTAAGTCTACCATCTAGTGGTGCATGAGAGGTATTGTCTACAGTATATGCAAAAAGGAGTAAGTCTATTGCATCAGCTGTTTCACTGCTCACCAGACTCGTTTCAGGTTGGATGCGAACCTCAGTTCAGTATTACTTCTTAAAAGTTTCTGGAATTTTAATACGCAACCCCTTTGCCCCTCCATCTTTTTTACAGTCAAAGCAGGAAATATTTTAATTAGATTGATCCAAATTCATTACATTGCAATTAAAACTTCTTATCAGCTAAGCAGTTAATTGAACTCTATTACACTCCAATTAAAACTTCTTATCAACTTTAAAAAAATAATGAAATAAGGCAGAATCATTTAGTGGTCCTTGTTATCAGCATGCACATTAGTAACGCCAGCATGTTGTAATTAAGCTTTGTTGTTCTTTTCCCCAGGGTTCATTTTAAGTCTATACCAGTGTTGTGAATTGAGTTGGAGCAAATATGTGCAACATCTACATGTTCCTATATACTGGTTTGAGAGCTACTGACGTTAAATATGGACTCTGACAGAGTGGTGTTTCTCCAGACATGTAGTCGGATCAGCTATCAGAGGTGTGGGGGGAAATCATTGCAGTTCGTAATTTGATTCAAAAACATAAACTGTTCTATTTTATATTGATTACATGTGAAGCGACACGTTTCAGCTCGCTTTTGTGTTACTTTTGTATCTCATGAAAACCAGAACTCCAGTATCTCATCTTATTAGAATATTTCATAAGATTTTCATAAAACCTATTTCATAAAACAGAAAAGGCTGCACAATACAGAAGTCAGACAAGAATGTTCATTTATACACTCAGTGCTTTTGTCGGGGCTCCTTCGCCACACACCCCGTCGACAAAAACACATTGAATTTCTCTGGGCTTCAGGTCTGGAAAGTAAAATCGCAGTAAAATCGGTATTTTATACAGAGACGGTATTTATACAGTTTGAATCGTACTTAATTTACTCAAACTAAATATTCTCATCATTAGAGATACTGGATTTGTTTTCGAGAGCTATAAGTCACACTGATCAAAAGAAAGAAAAAGTGCTTAAAACATTTCACTTTACATGTAAATGGGAACATAAACTGTATGAGAGTTTAGAAAACAAAAGAACAAAAATAAAGAATTCACAATAATCTAATTTTCGAGATGCACTAGTAGTTTAAAGAGTTATTTAGTCGTCTTACTACCTAGGAGGGGCGCTGTTGCTTCTATACTGTAGCACTGCTTGTCTGAGGCTCAACGCCTTGTGATAAACCTGCATTTCTGGAGCTCTGCAGTTCACTTTTACCTTGATTATCAAACCTCAGTCTTTAAGAATGCGAAATATGTGTTTTGGTGCAGGGTGAGTTAATTTCATTAGCAGTTCTTTCTTCCTTGCTTTTATATAATTTCTTAGTCTATTTTGAATTGTATCTCTCACACTGTTGAGAGGAACAATGTCTTTAGGAGAAGTGGAAGATCAGAAGGGTGGGTGGAAGATTTTGATAGTTCAATTAAAAAATGTAAACTTATTGATCTGAGCCTCGAGTTATAACAACAACAACAACAACAACAACAACAACAATAATAATAATAATAATAATAATAATAATAATAATAATAATAATAATAATAATAATAATAATAATAACAATAATGATAATAATAATGTATTTATAGTTGGTGCAACAGGGAACAAACTACAGTCACTATACTCGATGGAGATTCCCGGTCGTTGCCTTCAGCAGAAAACACTGAATGAAAACAGCCGGAATCGCGGCAGCAAGCGCAAACAATAAGGGAATGTTTGTAAAGTGCCCACACTGTTTAAAACCGTGAAACAGCCAAGGAGATTAGGAGCCTGTTGATGTAAATAATAAATACTTGAAACCCAGGATAGAACAGAGATTAA